>JAECWN010000323.1:5000000-6250000 GCA_018150725.1 Drosophila quadrilineata | reverse complement strand
AGTTGTTTTCTTACTTGTTTCAAGGCAAAGATATTGCTCGCTTTTACGACATAACATGTCATATGACATTACAACATGTCTGCTCTCCGTGTGTGCCTTTGTATGGGTGTATGGGTGTGTATGTTCGTGTGTGTGTGTGTATGTGTGTCCGGCCAATGGGTGACTGCAATTGCAGGCTTCTGGCAGCTGTGCAAGTTTATGTGCAAAGTACATTTGATCAGTATCTTATTTTGAGTTTAAATTGAAAAACTTTCTTGCAAGTTTGCAGCGCTTTTGTGTTGCGTGTGTGAGAGACAAAATGCCACAGAAAGAGAAAGTAAAGTAGATAGAAAGAGAGACCTGTATTCACGCACAACCCACACACAAACACACACGCACACACTGCCAAACACACAATGTTGTCGTCTGTCCTGTGTATGCGTGTTATTTTGCAAAGTAATAATAAAAACTATTTGTACATTTAGTTGCCTCAACTTGTTGTTGCATGTTGCAAACTGTTCCCCTGTCCAGTTGGCGACAAAGTTTTTCACATTTTCCACGGTATCTGTAATGAAGCTGCCCCAACTCGTTTAAGTTTATGTATGTGCATCAAATGCCTTCAATGAAGGCAAACCAAGCTCCACTTGAGTTATGCGTTCGTTTCGAAAATACCGCATAACTGTTAAGCTAATGCCACTCCCACCCGCCCCTGTTACTAATACTTTTCCTGTTGTTGTATGTTGACAGGTATGCGTGCCGTGAAATCTGTGCTATTGGCCTCGGCATCGCTGCGTCGTCTCTACGCTGACCTGCCGGAGCCAGAGATTGTCCTGCGCGCCATTGTTGATGTCAATTTACCGAAATTCCTTGAACAGGATATTTCCCTCTTCATTGGCATCTACATGGATCTCTTCCCAGGCGTCGAACTGCCCATGGTAAGTATAACTACACTCTTTTCTCATGTACATGTAGAGTAAAAATCATCATAAATATCGTGTGTAATGAGGTGCAAGCGACGCAGTTAACAGCAGCAAATTGGAGCTATAAACGTGGCCAAGAGATGCCTGATAAAATTATATTTTCAAAAAGCGCGAATAGCTATAGGTCGAATAGGGAATGCCCTTGGAACTGATCGGGATCTTTAAATCTTTCTTTATTTCATGAAAAATATTTCATATATTGTTAGAAAATATATGTGCTTTTACAAGTCCTCTAAAATCTTTGTCGTATTCCATAATATATTAATAATATATTACAATTTTCTTATTTTGTATATATTATCCACAAGTTATCAGCTTCATAAAATAATTAATATAGCTCACGTCTTATAGTATATAATGAAATGCCCATTCAACCTTTTATTTGTGCTCGCATATTTCATTGCATATTTTTCATATTTCATTTACACCTGTTTTCCTCCGCTCTCTCCCGCATCGTTTCCATATCACTGCCCCTGACTCTTTGGTTACTCCTTTCAGCCGCAACGCGACGACATCCTCAAGTGGCTCCGTATTAATCTGGCGGAACGAAATCTGCAGGCCACACCTTGGTATTTGGAGAAAATACTGCAGGTGTATGAAATGTTGCTGGTGCGGCATGGTCTGATGATTGTGGGTGGCTCCATGGGTGGCAAGACCACAGCCTACCAGGTGAGTTAAGGCGTAAAGAGAAGGCAATTAAATGGCGCGGAATTAATAATTCAACAGAAATCCGAATAATCCGTCCTTGCCTCTCCTGCAGATTCTCGCCCAGACACTGAAGAATGTGGCGCTTGATGAGACTGCCACTCTCAAGGAATATCCAGTTGTGTTTCGCATTATAAATCCGAAAGCCATAACCATGGGACAGCTGTATGGTCGCTTTGATCCCGTGTCCCATGAATGGTCGGACGGTGTGCTGGCCAAGACATTCCGAGAACAGGTGCAGGGGCCGAAGAGTGAACGTGCCTGGGTCATGTTCGATGGTCCTGTCGATGCCGTCTGGATTGAGAATTTGAACACGGTGTTGGACGACAACAAGAAGTTGTGTCTGATGTCTGGCGAGATAATGCAGATGACAAAGTTGATGAACATGATGTTCGAGCCAGCCGATCTGGAGCAAGCATCGCCGGCTACTGTCTCCCGCTGTGGCATGATCTACATGGAACCCTCGCAGCTCGGGTGGCGCACCTTGCATAAGAGTTTCGTCAACATCTTGGTTAAGAATGTGGGACTGAATGACATCTATATGACCCTGTTCGAGGACATGGTTGAGTGGCTCATACCAGCCGCCTTGGACTTTCTGCCACGATGCAAGCAAATGCTGGACTTGTCCCCACTCTATCAGTACCAGACTTTCTCTCGGTTCTTTTTACACTTTCTGGAGAAGCACAAGACATTCAATCAGGTCTGGTTCCAGCAGATGTTTCTCTTTTGCTATGCCTGGGCATATTGCTCAGCGTTGTCGGGAGAGGGTAAGAAGACGTTCGATACGCTACTGCGTAAGGTTATCTATGGCTCCAGTGAGGAATACCCTAAGCCCAAGTACTTTTCCTTAAATCGCGGACAAATGTTCCCGGAGAAACAGGTCTTCCTGGACTATCGATTCGATGAGGCGGAAAATTGGTGGACCTGGCAAAAGTCCTCGGATGATCCCACCGCAGGTATTTCCAATTTCCCAGAGAATGCCCAGATTAGCGAGTTGATTGTGCCCACCAAGGAAACGGGTTACATCTCCTACTGGCAAGATTTCTGCATGTCCAAAAACTATGGCATGCTGGTTGTGGGACCCACCGGCACAGGCAAGAGTGCCATTATCACCAGCAATCTGCTAAGCATGCCAAAGTTTGCCAATTTGATAAACATCATTAATTTCTCGGCACGCACCTCAGCACAGATGGTACAGGAGACGATTATGAGTAAGCTGGATCGACGACGCAAAGGAGTCTTCGGCCCAGCGCTGGGCAAGAAGGTAGCGTATCACAATGAGTTTTTGGATTAATATTCATCACTTTTCTTCCGTTTAGTGCATAGTTTTCTGTGACGATGTGGCCATGCCAGCGAAGGATACGTACGGTTCTCAGCCACCCTTGGAGCTACTGCGTACCTATATGGATCATGGTTACTGGTCGGATCTGATGGATACCACCAAAATCGAGCTGGTCGATATGGTGAGTAGTATCTGATTCAAATACTAAATGAACTGCTTCATAATTCAACTCTGATATAGACTTTGGTCTGTGCGATGGGCACTTTGGGTGGCAGCAACTTCATCTTTCCGCGTCTCTATCGCCACATGTTCGTGCTGGCCGTTGACTCCTTTGAGGATTCCACTATAGTGCGAATATTCACGACAATTGGTGATTGGCATTTCGCCAAGGGTTATCCCGAGAAGGTGGCGCTGCTCTCCCGCGTAAGATTCACCACACAAGCCACACCGCCACGCAACCAGACACACATGGAGCCGGAGGGGATGAGATGCCAGTCTCTTTTTGGCTTGGCTCCGTTCCAGGCGCTCGACTGGCGCATAATAAAATTAAAATGGCGTATTTTATAACTTCATTTCGCAAGAGTTCAACTTGACCCACTCCAGCTCGAGTTGTGTCTGTTTGTTGTGGCAAGTATTTGGCAGGATTGCTTACCTATCTGTGATACCTTCGACCTCATCAACAGGGCTTAGCCGAGGGCATGGTCAGCGTGTATCGCGAGGCGATGCGCATCTTTCTGCCGACGCCAGCGAAATCGCATTACACCTTCTCGTTGCGGGACATAACGCGGGTCTTTCAGGGCATTGTGATGGTGCCGGCCAAGCGTATGCCGGATCCGGAAAAGCTCGGTCGTTTGTGGGCACATGAAACTTATCGTGTGTTTTATGACCGGTACGTAAACTACTTCCATTTGCAACACAAACTTCATTTATGGCCATGTCCAATTTGTTTTTGCTGTTGCTTTCTTTATGGCCATATGTCGTCGCCAGTCTGATTGACCAAGTGGATCGTGACCGTCTACTTAACATGGCCATCGATGCCTGCAAGAACTGTTTACGCTTCTCACTGGAATCGGCATTCGCCGAGCGCATCGAACCGGGCGAGAAACTCAGCGATAATGATCTAAGGAATCTCTTCTATGGCAACTACATGGAACCCGATGCAGAGCCCAAGTTCTATGATGAATGCGAGAGCTACAACAAGCTGGAGAAGCTCATGAAGTATTATCTCAGGGAATACAATTCATTCTCCAGCACTCCCATGGATTTGGTTATGTTCCGTTTTGCCATCGAGCACGTGAGCAGGTGAGAGACACAGAGGGTTACTTATTTTTATAGAGGAAAGTTGAGAGTTAATGAAATTTTTAGAGTCTCCCGCGTGCTACAGATGCCCAGGGGTAATATTCTAATGGTGGGCATGGGTGGTTCTGGCAGACGCAGCTCGTGCCGTTTGGCTGCCCACATTGCCGACTGTCGTCTGATGACCGTACAGGTGTCCAAGGCATATACTCTGGCTGATTGGCGTGATGATCTCAAGAAGATATTAATGGCATCGAGTTTCAATTTAAATCATACTGTATTTCTATTCTCCGATGCCCAGGTGAGTGACAAAGGCCCCAACGGCTGATTCCATTGACAGATCCATCAGCATAAACATGAGGCGTGCCCCATAAAACAGACATTCAATAATGTTGTAAACCTCAAATGGAGTCTCCGAGTACAACAAACCCATAAAATGCCCAAAATTAATCGAGAATCATTTAAATATTCCAGATTTGCCTTAGCTTTGTCTTCTCTTCTGTTGTCAGGCGTGTGGACAGTGTGTGTGTGTGTGCGAGTGTGTGGGTGTGTGTGTGCACTTTGCAACCAAAAATGAAAATTGATTGATTGAGTTACATTGTGTTAGTGGCAGCGTGTGTGTGTTTATTAAGGCAACATTCATTGTCTTTTGCCAAAATTTACATTTATAATTAGGTTAATTGTTGCAACTGTGTAACTTGATTATGGCTAAATAATTTGCATACGCATCAGAATCAGAATCACCAACAGTAACAGCAACAGCAACAGCAGTGACAACAACAGTTTCAGACATCAATTATGGCCAAAATCAAGAAACCAGACCAAGACATCATATCTAGAGTCAATAAATTAGCCATGGCCGCATATCGATCCATATATGATTAACAATAACGACTGAATATACTCTAAGGTTTATTTGCTTCTTCTTATTATTATTATAATTATTGTGGCTTCTCCCTCGTCGCATAATTATTAGGGTACAAGTGAGACTGTGCGTGAGAAAGAGACGGAGTATGAGCTTCAGTGTAGAAATATTTATTAGCTGGTGCAATGAACTATTAAAATTTGCTCAAGGCACTTCCGACATTAGATGAAAGCAAGCGCCACTTTAATAGCTTAATGATATATGTATTAATCTATGGGAAATACATATTTAATTGAGATCGTAAAGAAGATTAACAGAAGCAAATTTTGGTACAATTTAATTGATTAACTTTTCATTTTATTTAATTATCTATATATTGTATTTTTGGAATGTTTTCATTTAGGTTAACTTTATTGTAAGTATTTTTTTGGTTTTAAATTTAAAAAAAAACTTCCACACTGTCATCTTAATTTTTCTATTTTAAACTTAATCATTTTTTAAATTTTTAAAATTTTAAATATTTTGAATTTCGGTGACAGATATATAATCTCAAATAATTTCCGTTATGACGAATTTAGAAGTCCTTTACAGTTTCCAGTGTCATTAGGCATTTCATATCAATTGTAGCCATGTGAATTGATTGCCAGCAGTAATTTCTTAGTCTGGTAGCAATTTGAGTTGCAGTTGCAGTTGAAGTTGAAATAGAAGTTGCATATTGAGATTTTTGATTTTTGTTTTCTGATCTCAGACGCATATAATCCAGTTTAATTCACATCACTGCCAGTTTCTGGAAACTTCTCTCATCAATTGATTGCAGTACTGCTCAAATAGCAGGTAAAATGATTATAAGCTCATAGTACTCTCAGATATACTCATAGTTAACTGTGTGTGCTTGCTTGCAACTCGCAATTGCAACCTGTGCAAATTAGAAATGTAGCTACATCACTTTACTCCCTACTCCAATGGAATTCAGAGTAAATCAATCAATGCTGTATTTTGGTTTCTTGGCTATTGAGCAACTCTGTATTCTGTATGGAAATTTCTGGTGCTGTGCCTGCCAGGCACACGCATTAATTAACAATTACACTAAAATGTTGCAGAGAGGCAACTGCATTGGCTACTTGCAACATGCAAATAGCCCAACACCAAAATCAACTCCAACTCCTCAACTCGATGGGGCAAGCAGCTGTAAAGTTTCCCTCTATCTATGATACATTTGTATATCTTCTCTCTGGATATGTGGCACTCAGAACGAATGCAAAATGCATGTTGGATGTTGCACGTTGTACGTTACTTCGCCTAGATAAAAAACATAAAAATGCAACATGGAAACAATGCTCAGCTACGGATCTGGGATTTGCATTTCTGGGCTTTTGATACCAATTTTTCGTCTGAATTTCTGCTTGCAGGCAACGGATGAGGGCTATGTGGAGGATATCAATGGTATACTTAATACTGGTGATTTGCCAAATCTCTATCAGCTGGAGGACAAGGCGACCATTATGGAGAATATGACCAATGTGGCCAAGCAACTGGTGAGTACAATAAGAGATTGCTCAAGGGACCGTCCCCCAATCTCATGTGGCCTTCTGTCTGGTAGGGAAAAGTACTGGACTCGTTGCCCAGTGAGGTTTATGCCTATCATATCGAAAGGATAAGGGAGCAGCTCCATATTGCATTGGCCTTCTCGCCCATCGGTGAATCCTTCAAGGAGCGCATACGTGTCTATCCTTCGTTAATTAACTGCTGTACTATTGATTGGTATATGCCCTGGCCAGAGGAGGCCCTTCATCGTGTGGGCACCTATTTCGTTACCTCAATGAACCTCAACAGGCCGCACGAGGAGGTCAAGGAGGACATTTCTGCAACACTGTCAGCTAGACCTTCCGAGGAGGTGCCAGAGGGTGGCAAACGCGATACAATTGGTGAACCGGAGCGTGATTTAACCCAACTGGAGGAGGATCTTGTCTACTGTGTGATGTACTTCCATCAGTCTGTGGTGGAGGCCAGTGAGAAGTGTTACCTGGAACTCAGTCGTCGTAACTATGTGACTCCCTCGGCATATCTGGAGTTACTAAAAGCCTTTCGTACTTTCTATGCACGGAAACTGGACGAGATTACACGACTGCGAGATCGCTATACCACGGGTCTGGAAAAGCTGGACTTTGCCGCCGGCCAGGTGGTGGAAATGCAAACTAATCTTTATGATCTGCAGCCCAAGTTGAAAGTGCTCTCCGAGGAAACGGATCGCATCATGGTCAACATTGAGCGGGAAACGGCTGAGGCAGAGAAGAAGAAGGAAGTGGTGGGTGCTGATGAGGCGGCGGCCAATGAAGCAGCTGCTGCGGCTCAAGCCATCAAAGATGATTGTGAAACCGACTTGGCCGAAGCCATACCTGCCATGGAGGCGGCACTCGAAGCACTCAACACACTGAAACCCGCTGATATTGGCGTGGTCAAGTCCATGAAGAATCCTCCTTATGGTGTTAAGCTCACGCTGGAGGCTGTCTGTGTGCTGAAGGGTATTAAACCAGACCGTAAGCCGGACCCAAGTGGACACATGGTGGAGGACTACTGGGGACCATCTATGCGTATGCTCAGCGACATGAAGTTCCTTGAATCGCTGAAGACCTTCGACAAGGATAATATTCCGCCAGCAATTATCAAAAGGATTCGAGAGAAGTAAGTACTTGGAGAGATTATGATTAAATGCTGCTTATATATCTTTATAGATATATAGCAGACCGTGATTTTGTGCCGGAGAAAATCAAGTCGGCGTCCATGGCCTGCGAGGGCATTTGTCGTTGGGTGCGGGCTATGGATGTTTACGACAAGGTTGCCCGTATAGTCATGCCCAAGAAGGCGGCACTGGCCGAGGCCGAAGGTGAACTATCCCAGCAAATGGAGAAGCTCAATGCGAAACGTGCCGAGCTGCAGGTCATCTTGGACAAACTGCAGAAACTCAACGATTTCTTTGCGGAAAAATCTCGCGAAAAGAAACGCCTCGAAGATGACATTGAGAACTGCGAGAAGAAGCTGAGCAGGTGAATGGGGGAAACTTCTTCAACCAATTAAGAATCATAGTCTTAATTTTCCATATTTTCACGTAGAGCTGAAAAGCTGCTGGGCGGACTGGGAGGCGAGAAGACCCGCTGGTCGGAGGCTGCAAAGAATCTTCATGAATCTATTAGCAATATTGTGGGTGATGTGCTGCTCGCCGGCGGCTGCACCGCATACCTGGGCTTCTTTACCACCGAGGTGAGTGCAACAACAGAGCAGCAGTATGAGGAGCAGCGTGGGCAAACATTTGCAACATGGGACAGAAACTCTGGTAATCTCTGTGGCGCGTTCAAGAGCAGAGCTAATAGCCGCGTTCTTCCTCTCCCTCGCACCACCCCCCTGTTATTCTAACCGTGGAAAAGTTTTCCATAAAGGATTTTAATATGCATGAGCACGTCGCATTGATTTTCCCTCCTATTCCTCCACATTTCTCCCACTCAGTGTCTCATTCTCTATCATTGTTTCTTTGTTCGCTTTTCGTACTTAGAGGGTATAAAAAACATGACAAAGCCTTAGTGTAGGGTGTCTACATTGCGTCATTTGATGAGATTGTCAAGCGCTGCCAATGTGGCAAATATTCTATTCCCCACCATTAAACTGACAGCTTGCTCTATAAATATAGTTTATCTATGCTCTATATATAGATGAATGAATTAATCAACGAATAAAGAGCATGTGTTCCGCCAATTTTAATATACCCTTTAAGGACAAAAGAATTGTTTTTACTTTCAATATATTTTTTAAATATTTCGGAATATTTTTACACCTATTTTATTTTTTATTAAAAGCCATGCAGATTTTTCAATTAATTTTTTAATTGTCTAGAGTAACTAGCAGTCTAAGCTCTATTTTCTATTGCTACTTTTGCCACAATGGTTTTTAGTCTCCATTTTTTTTGTTTCATTTTCGCGCAAGCTTTTTCAATTTTCCCAGCGCTTAGTTTTACGGCTGACGTGACATTTTTATACATAGTCGCTCTCACCACTACAAACATATACCTATGCATACATATTCTATACTACATACATATCTATGTAGTACAGGGTATATGTGCTGAGCTGCTTTGTGTGTGGAGCGTGCACAAAGCGCACAAATGCTGACATGTTAATATTCAAAATGAAATGAGTTAAAAAAAAAATTTAGAACAATCCCGATTACAAAATACTTGTAAAATCTAATTTTTGGGAATTCCGTATTTACTAGTTATCTTAATATTTAAGAAAATATTCTTCCAAAAATTGTTTGTTATACTAATAAACCCAGATTTGTTAAAATTAAAAAAAAAAAAAATTAATGTTTTGCCTGATTTGTATAAATAATTTGATATTTCAAATATTACTTCAATTTCAGCTACCAATACGTGGTATTCAGAGTAGCCAAAATAGAAATTTTATTTAATTAAATATTTTTTTTAATATTATTTTAAAATTTTTCTTTTCAATTTTCAGTATCGTGCCAATATTTTGGATGATTGGAATGCGGTTTGCCTGCGTCGGCATATACCGCGCAGCGAGACCTTCTCGCTAGCCACAACCTTGGGACATCCGATGACCATACGAGCCTGGTCGTTGGCTGGTCTACCAGCTGACAACTTCTCCATTGAGAATGGCATCATTGTGACCAATTCGAGCCGTTATTCGCTGCTCATTGATCCGCAGGGTAAGTAGAGAGTATTTACAGAGGTTTTCGACTATTACTGATACTCTTGGTTTGCAGTTCAAGCCAACAAATGGATCAAGAATATGGAGAAGAACAACAATTTGAGGGTGGTGAAGCAAACCGATGGGAACTACATGCAGGTACTGGAGCTAGCGATGACCTATGGTCAACCTGTGCTCATCGAGAACGTGGGTAAGTATCGCAGGCAATCAAATCTCTCTTCAGAATGAAGACTATAGGTTCTTGAAGGTGAAAAACTGGATTCGAATTTGACACCGATATTGGAGAAGAATGTAATCAAGCATAAAGGTGGGTTGTTTATAAGGAGTGGCGATACCATGATTGAATACAATCCGGAGTTTCGGCTTTATATAACGACATGTCTGCGGAATCCGCATTATCCGCCGGAAGTGATGGTTATGGTAAGTTTCTGACATATGCACGGCAAGCACAAGTTTTACTTTAGTTTCAACTTTTGGGCCAAGCCAATGATTAGACGTTATGTAATAAAAAAAAAATAAAATGAAAGTGGGGGAGGATTTAAATTGATATTTTTGTCGGGTTTTGTTGAAGTTGTTGGAATGTGGAGACTGCTTGCATACAATATGCAAATTTTCTCTATGGGGCATTGACGAGCGAATGTCGATGACAACTACAACAGCGACGACGACTAGGACGACATTCATCCCATTGATGTACGTGCTGGGCTGTCTCTCTGTGCTCTCGGCTTACTACATAACTAGCGGATGGCTTCTCCCCACTATTCATGAAATCCATCCCTCTAAACCCATACACAATTCTCTAGTTTTGTCGTGTTTATAAAATTTTCCAGCATTTCGCTTCTGTTGGCGTTTTTACTCCTCCATCCATCTCTTTCTATATACGTGTATCTGTCTCTTACTGGCCCTATTACTGGTGGTGCTGCAGCAGCAACTGTTGTCAGCAGTTTTCCGTGTCTTTATTCTCTCTATATATTTTTTTAACCAGCTCTCCCTCGCTCTCAGACCTCTCTGTGTGCTTGCTGTGTGTTTATTTTGAGTTTCATTTTATTTTTTTTTTGTGTATTTTTTGTATATCTTTTTTTCACATTTTACGTGATATCTCGTTGTGTTTAGGTAACAGTATTAAATTTCATGATAACGGAGCAAGGATTACGCGAACAATTGCTGGCGATTGTGGTGGCACACGAGCGACCCGATTTGCAAGAGAAGAAGGAGCAATTGATTATTGAATCCGCAAGGAATCGTGATGCATTGTACACCATTGAATCCAAGATATTAGAGGTAAGTCCCCAACTTGTTCTACTCCTTTCGTTTGCTCGTTCTCTTTATAATAAATGTTTTTCCATTGAATGCTTCTGTTAGTTTGCGTTTCGTTGCCACTCTCTCTCAGTTCTCTCAGTTCTCTTCTGGGTTTCGCTTCAGCGATTCAATTAGAGACGAACAAACAATTTATGTTTCTCTGCGTGGCCAATGACAATTCAATTAACTGGAAACAAAGCGTTTAGATCCGATATACCATATATATACTTATATTATATATACACATGCCTCTCCCACAGGTATTATCCACATCGGAGGGCAACGTGCTGGAGGACGAGAATGCCATCAACATACTCTCGTCCAGCAAAATCCTCTCCGAGGATATTCAGGAGAAGCAAGTGGTGGCGGTGGCCACAGAAATCGAAATCGATTCGGCCCGACAGCAATATATACCCGTCTCAAAGCACTCGGCCATTTTGTTCTTCTGCATCAGCGAGCTGGCCAATGTGGATCCCATGTATCAGTATTCCCTGGCCTGGTTCATCAACCTCTTCGTCAATACCATACTGAAGGCACCCAAGGCAGCTGTACTGGCCGAGCGTCTCAGCAATCTTAATGACTACTTCGCCAAGTCGATCTACAAGAATGTATGTCGCTCTCTCTTCGAGAAGGATAAGCTGGTCATTTCACTGGTCATGTGCCTGGGCATACTGGTCTCCCAAGGCCGTCTGGCCAAGGATGAGCTGCTTTTCTTCCTCACAGGCGGCATTGGCTTTAAGAGCACCATCAGTAACCCCATGAGTGATTGGCTACCCGACAAAGCCTGGGCTGCAGTCTATCGAGCCAGCGATCTAGATGGGTAAGTGAAGTCTCTACTTATTAAATTGAATAACCTCTCTGAATTCCATTCTCAAGATTAAAGAATTTCCATGTGAAGATGCAGGAGAACGTACAGGCCTGGCGGGATTATTATGATGCCGTTAATCCGGAGGAGCAGCCACTGCCTGAACCATACGATAAGATTAATGAAATGCTTCATTTGATCGTATTGAAGGGACTGCGGCCAGACAAACTGGTGCCTGCGGTGCGGGTAAGTGCAGCCACCTGGAGGTGGAGCTGGGAGTAGCTTTATTTATGTGAGTGGTTCATTTGTAAAACAGGCCTTCATCACACGTAACCTGGACAAGTCGTTTGTGGAGCCACCGCCTTTCGATTTGGGTGCATCGTTCGCGGACAGCTCACCAAAAATACCGCTGGTGTTTCTGCTATCAGCCGGCTCTGATCCCATGGCCGGCCTCTTTATGTTCGCCAAACAACGCAACATGTACGAGAAGTAAGTTAATTAACGAGAGTGTGCCTCATATTTCCGTGTCCATGTCCTTGTCGTGGGCTGATGATGCTGCCTCCACCACAACTGCCACTGCTTCTGCTCCTGGTTGGGATGTGGTTCCTGGGGGTATTGGATGGCTTGTTTTCGATTAAGCGCGACATGTGTGCCTTGTACCCGATATGTATGTGTTTTGTTAGCTGAACTGGGTGGACACATTGGTTGAGGGTGGGAAGTGGTACTGGTAGTGGAAGTGGTAGTGGGTGTAGGAGAGATATATGCCAAGTAGTTTGCGACATTTTCAGCCTCAACTTTAAAGTGAATTTATGCTAAACGCGTTCTGTGTTTTTCGTAGATTGAAAACCATCTCATTGGGTCAGGGTCAAGGACCACGTGCCGAGAAGATGATCATGGAGGCAGCTCGTCACGGCCAATGGGTCGTATTGCAGAACTGTCACGTCGCCTTCAGCTGGATGGGCGACCTGGAGCGCATATGCAATGATACCACGCTGACGGATGGCGCACACAGTGACTATCGTCTTTGGTGTACCTCGTATCCGAGCTCGGTATTCCCAGTTTCCGTGCTTCAGAATTCGGTTAAGATGACAAACGAACCGCCCAAGGGACTACGGGCAAATATGCAGCGTTCCTTCACATCGGATCCATTGACACGGGACAAATTCCTTACGAATGCCTTCCTTTTCTCTGATTCGGTCAACAAGTGCTGGCTCCGAGGCGTGTTTGCCTTGGTATTCTTTCATGCTGTTGTCCAGGAACGACGTGAATTCGGTCCTCTGGGCTGGAATATACCCTACGAGTTCAACGAATCGGATCTGAAGTAAATTCAGTTTAACTTTAAACATGTTGCGGTACTATAGTTAACCGATTTATTTTTCAGAATATCCTTGCTGCAGCTGAAAATGTTTATAGCTCAGAGTCATAATATACCATTCCGAGGACATGTTTATCTGACCGGAGAGTGCAACTATGGAGGTCGGGTGACGGACGACAAGGATCGTCGGTTAATATTATCACTACTGAATATGATCTACAATAACAAAACCATTGAAGAGGATAAGTAAGTATTCAATTAAATCTATGTATAATTTTTTTAAATTATATTCTTTCATCAGTTATCCCTTGTCTCAGTCGGGCAACTACTGTGTGCCGTTTAGTCCAACTAAAATGAATTCCCTTGAGTATATCAGCACCTTCCCATTGAGTCCCCATCCCGAGGTATATGGACTCCATGAGAATGCGGACATCAACCGCAATGTGAAGGAAACTAATGCTGTGAGTATTGGTTAAACTTCTACTTCCACGAAAAATGCCCGATATTCCATCCTCAGCTCATCAGCGGAGTGCTCCTCACCCAAACCGATCTGATGGCATCGGTTAAGGCCAGTTCGGCAGGCGGCGTCAAGGAGGATCCTGCCATAGCCATATGCAAGGAGCTGTTGAGTCGCCTGCCTGAGGAATTCGATTTGGAAGAGGTGTCCAAAACGTATCCAGTCATCTATACAAACTCAATGAATACGGTGCTGCGACAGGAGCTGATACGATTCAATCGTCTGCTCGCTTATATCAGAAAGAGTCTGGTGAATGTGGGCAAGGCAGTGAAGGGACAGATTGCCATGATACCCGAATTGGAGCGCACTCACGCCTCGATGATTATAGGCAAGTTGCCCGCAGATTGGCTTAAAAAGAGCTATCCCTCGCTGAAACCTTTGGGCAGCTACGTGACCGATTTCCTCGCCCGGTGAGTGACTTGCCACAATTTCTATATAACATAAAAAAAAAAGAAATAAGCGAATGGCATCAATGGATATTGTATGTTACTGCTGCGCTATACAACTCCATATCCTGTTGCTGCGTCCTTATGCTGCAATTGTGCAAATATAATAAATGTGTTTGGGTGTGCCGCATTCATATGTCCTCGCTCATCCTTCATCCCTCTTGAGTGTCTATGTGTGTGCCCTTGCTCTGTTCAATATTGTTGCTGCCTCCATTCATGGCAAAAATCTTATTTGCTATTGACATCAAAGGACCAAGCTGTTTGTGTTTGAATTTGTCTGTGTATGTGTATGTGAGTGTGTGTGTGTGTTGTGCGTGTTCCTTGTGCCATTGCTTTTTGTGCACTCGCAGCCTTTTGTTGTCAAATATTTAATATTTATTAACAAATTGAAAATACGGTAGACTCCTGCCAATCCTTCTTGACTTTAAAAAATCTACAATTTTTCATAAATGTGCTGCATCCCTTCCAGCTTGGCCTTCTTTCAGGATTGGATTGATAAGGGTGAACCGAATGTCTATTGGATCTCTGGCTTCTATTTTACGCAGTCCTTCATAACGGGCGTGCTCCAGAACTATTCTCGCAAGAATCGCTACCAAATTGATATGATTAACATTGAGTTCGCCGTCACCAAGTTTGAGATACATACAAGTCAGTCTGCGGAGGTGGGCGCCTATATAAGGGTAAGTGAAAGGATTTTAGATACAATGCGCAGAATTATAAAGAAATATTTATAAATAATACTCTTAAAATTTTTAATATATTCATACATATTGTATTGCTACTTCAGGAACAAAAAGACATAAACGATGAGACAAAGTTTATACAAGTAAGATTATAGATAATTTGGAAGCTAACTTCTAAAATTTTGAAGCCTTAAGTTTTCTTTAATTTTACATTGATTATTCCTATATATTTAAAAGAGAAATATTTTTTTATTTTGTTCAACATTTTTCGAAGTTTTCTCATTTCTTCATTTAATCTTTAACACGTTTTAAAATACTCTTTCCTCTTAATATCCAATATCTTATTTGCATGATTGTTTCTCTTCAGGGCATCTTTATAGAGGGAGCACGCTGGAATCGCAAGACGAGGGAAGTGGATGAATCATTCTCAAAAATTTTATTCGATACGCTGCCCGTCATCTATCTGCGTCCGGTGCTAAGAATGCCGGATGAACAGCCGCGCGGCAGTGGAGGTGCCGAGCCTGCGCCAATTTACGACTGTCCCGTGTACAAGACAAGTGAGCGACGTGGAATACTCTCCACCACGGGACACTCGACGAATTTTGTGATGTATCTGCAATTGAGATGCTCGCAGACGCCAATGCATTGGATTAATCGGGGCACGGCTTGCCTCTGCCAACTGGATGATTGAAACTTGACCCACGGGCATCCACCTGCATCTGTATCTCTATCTCTACGAGGACCCGTCGAATCGAATCAAATTGGAATGCGGAACGGATGCGGCACACTCAACGCGACGATTTTTATATGTTATGCATTGGACATGGCGAGCAGGACTCTCCCCATATTTATGGATAAACGATATATATATATATATATATGTATATATATATATATAGAATTTTAACTGGCATCAGTAGGAGCGACGATGTCCCTGGATATACTCCCATATTTCTGATATGGAGTTTTTGTTTTTCATTTTGTTTTTTCTTCTTGCCCAAAGCGAACTCTCCACCGATTCGATATTTACTTTTTGAACGTTTTTCCGCTTGGGAAACTGGGGAGGAACGAGGGATTCAGTGGCATTTTGATGATGATGTTGATTGCCAGATATAAATTAAATATGCAGAATATACAGAGCATACCGAAATTGCTATGGATATGCAAAATATACAGATGTACATCCATATATATATTTTATGTGTGACCATTTACAAAATGAATAAATGAAAAATAAACCAGAAGCATGTTCTGTTATTTTTTTTGGCGTTTTTTTTTTTTTATTTCAAAAGTTAAGAGTTGCTTAAATTTAGATCAGCGAAGATAATGGAAACATAAATAGATTTGCCAAGGTCTACAGTCCCAACATATATCCTCAAAAACAAGATTGACATTCTCTCGATTGTCTTTCGAACTAATGGAAATCTTAAGCCAAAATAATAGAAACCTAACTTAACATTCTAAAGACGCCCACATGAGTTTCGACCAAGTTTCGAGGGGGGTTGATGACAACGACAATGATGGAGATGATGATAATCGGATTTAGCATTTTAACAGAGATTTATTGCGTGTTTTGTGTACAATTGGAGCATATGCTGATAAATAATTTGAATGTGGTATAAATATAAATTTGAATTTAAATTAAAATTAAATTTGAATTCGCCACGACCATCACATCACATTGAAGAGGCATATTTCAAAATATTTCGATCGATCGCTTGAATCTGTCTGTGAGGGGAGATCTATTAAATCATATGGCTATTAATAGATGCCTAATGTGGCGTAACCGAAAATAGCAACACTCAAGAGCTTACGAGCATGTCCATAACCATAGCCACTCTTTCAACTCAAAATTGAACTCATCTGAGCTTGGCCTTAAGAGTTGATCAAGAGTCGCCAAAAAAAAAAAAAAAATATTGTTAAAAATTAAAATTGAAACTCTAATGATAATGGAATATTGCTGAAGAATCATTTTGGCCAATAGTAAATGACAACTTCCGCTTGCAATTACCCCCCAATTAATCGATTCATCGATCCAAGCGATATATGTATCTGTATCCAAGTTAAAACTCCATCTATTCATATGCAATCTATATACAAATTTGTATAATTTGATACAAATAAATTGTGAGTCTATCAAACTTCAGAGTGGATTCGAAGAATGCAAAGAGCCCTCAACTATTGTTGATTCTCTGCCAAAAAAAATATATATATATATATTAATACAATAAAAAAAAGATCTCGAGACAATTCAAATATCGTGTGGTCGTGGCCGCCACGTTCAACATTTTCAGTTTTCTGTTGTTTGAGAATCAAAATCAAATTGTATTGTTGACTTTCGTTTTGTTTTATATCTCATATATAGACAGATATACCAGATACTATATATGTATTTGTATTATTCGGATCTGTTTTTTGATGGTTTCACATCATTTTTGTTTTCCATAGAGATACTCGTATATGGTAAATAGGCAAGAGGAGGTACAATTGATCTGTGTGTGAGAGAGCTTGAGATACTTTTTGACAATAGCAAACTAGACAAGACAAACCACTAAAGCGCGGCTAATGCCGGCCATCAATGAACGATGATGCCGATGTTGAAGTTGATGAAGATGAAGATGGAGATGAAGATGAAGAAGTGGCTCATGCGAAACGTTCGATCGATATACTACATATGATGCGGTAGTTGCCGCATGGAGCAGTAACCGGTTTCATTTTGAATCGTCTCTAAAGTGAATGGCTATACTGATGCTTCTGCTGCCCATGCTGCTTCTGCTGTTGTCCGGCGAGAACATTGTTATTTTTTTTTTTTTGATTGAATTTTTTTTTTTTTTTTTTTGCAAAATCTGTGTATAAATAGTGTCGTAAGGTCTGGTTTGAAAACAGAATCAAATTTGGATTAATCTCATAGACACGCATCGTCTGGGAGCATCTTCGAAAATGGTTAGTTAAAACCAAAGCTCCTTGATTAGCTTCCTATGGGAACTATCCACATCTCCTTCGCCAGCTACCATTGGATCTCAATCACAGGACTAAACCTTCCTTCATCATTCTCTTTCAGAAATTCTTCGTTATTGCCTTTGCTGTGATCGCAGCTGCTTCGGCCACCTCCATCTCCACGGAGTACCTGCCACCAGTTGACAACAACCTCGAGGTTGTTGCCGAGTCCGTCGAGGCACCCATTGAGCAGGGTGTTCTCAGCGATGATGGTTACCGCTACAAGACCGTCCGCCGCCTGAAGCTCCGTCATCGTCGTGATGTCAACGAGCTCTCCAACGAATACCTGCCCCCAGTTGAGGCTGCCTCTGCTCCAGTTCAGGAAGTCGCCGAGATCGCTGTTGCTTCTGCTCCCCAGGAGTCCGCTGTTCTTGCTGATGATGGCTACCGTTACAAGACCGTCCGTCGTGTGATCCGTCGCCGTCGTGATGTCAACGAGCTCTCCAACGAATACCTGCCCCCAGTTGAGGCTGCCTCTGCTCCAGTTGAGGAAGTCGCTGTTATCGCCGCTCCCCAGGAATCCTCTGTCCTTGCTGATGATGGCTACCGTTACAAGACCGTCCGTCGTGTGATCCGTCGCCGTCGTGATGTCAACGAGCTCTCCAACGAATACCTGCCCCCAGTTGAGGCTGCCTCTGCTCCAGTTCAGGAAGTCGCCGAGATCGCTGTTGCTTCTGCTCCCCAGGAGTCCGCTGTTCTTGCTGATGATGGCTACCGTTACAAGACCATCCGTCGCCGTGTGATCCGTCGCCGTCGTGATGTCAACGAGCTCTCCAACGAGTACCTGCCCCCAGTTGAGGCTGCCTCTGCTCCAGTTGAGGAAGTCGCTGTTATCGCCGCTCCCCAGGAATCCGCTGTCCTTGCTGATGATGGCTACCGTTACAAGACCGTCCGTCGTCGTGTGATCCGTCGCCGTCGTGATGTCAACGAGCTCTCCAACGAATACCTGCCCCCAGTTGAGGCTGCTTCTGCTCCAGTTGAGGAAGTCGCTGTTATCGCCGCTCCCCAGGAATCCGCTGTCCTTGCTGATGATGGCTACCGCTACAAGACCGTCCGTCGTGTGATCCGTCGCCGTCGTGATGTCAGCGAGCTCTCCAACGAGTACCTGCCCCCAGTTGAGGCTGCCTCCGCCGTCATCGATGTTCCCGCTGAGGCCACCGTCCTTGCCGATGATGGTTACCGTTACAAGACTGTGCGTCGCCTGAAGCTCCGTCGTCACTAAGCTGCACTTCCTATTGCCCACCTACCTCCAGGATTTGAGCTTTGCTTGAAACAAAGCTCTATCGAAGTTAACATTAGCGTATTAGTCAATGATAACGAGTTATGGAATAATTCGAGTACAAAACCGATTCAAAAATAAAAAACATTTGTAAAAAAAAAAATTTTTTTTATTTATATTTTATCTACATATACAGTTTAGCATTATCTGAACTATATATTGCGCAAACTCAAAGCACGCCCAACACAATCTAATCTTATCTCGAGTAATCATATTATGATAACGATTTGCTGATAGGAAGTATCTCTACACCTGTCGCTCGGCAAATTCGTATAGAGGCATTTTTTACTTCAGTGACAAACGAAACTTTGGCAAGTCAACGAAACCCGGAAAAATTATAAACTTCCAAACAAAATGTGGTCGAAAAAATGTTCAACTTACTTGGTGATCTGTTTGGGTAAAATTAAAAAATATATCTAAAATTGTGTTTCAAGTTAAATGATAATTAGGCTACAATTAAAGCCCTCGGAAAATCAGCTATAATAAATGAAAATGTATCTGTAAGATACCAAATTGCCTGTGATATTCATAAATTGAAGGTCACTTATTGTGAAAACACTGAATCCCAAATTATGATAAAAAAAATGAAAAAAATATTTTTTTAATATTTAATTAAAAAATTGTTATAAATGAAGGTCGCATAGTGCAATTGAAAATTCTTATGCAGATAGTGATATATCCATTAGATTGTTCCAAATTCCTGAAGATTATGAGTAAGAAATGTTGAGTGTGTCATCGTGTGGAAGTGTGGAAATAGAATCCACACCGTTTGTGGATTGTGGAAACTCTACAAGAAAACAAAGTGTACAGCTTATCAGTTGTGTTGCGATATGACCAACATTTTGAGCTGATAAACTTGGTTTACTCATCGCTGTATTTTGTTTGTAATGAGTAATTTCTGAGTACCCATAAACCCTATAATAAGTGTAAAACAGATATATCCGTTGTGTGAAATTGAAATGAACTGTGGATGGAAAGCAATTTGATTTGAATGCCGTATAGAGACATATAAATTAGAAGAACTCGCATAATATAATAGATTAAATGTTGAGATGAGTCTCATGAATATTTATTGAAGTCTTCATTAGACGTGATTCACCGAATCACACGCTGCAAAACTATATGAGAGTTTGGACAATTTGCAAAGAATTGAATAGCCATGGCTAAGAGAACTAACGTCTTCTTTTGCCATACACATACACACACTTCAGGCAATCAATATTTAAATACTTTCAGCCTTTGCTTTGAACTCAGCAGGTGCCACGTTCTATGGCCCCCGCATCATGCCATCAATATTCACATCAAACATTTTGAAAGCCCTTTTTCTGTTGATAATTAATTTTCTAAGCAGAATTTGTAATTTCAGTGTTTGATAAAAGTATTTTGAAATTAATTTCACTTGGAATTGCTTATTGAATTTTGTGAAATTATATTTTAATTTATTCAATAAATATTTTATTTTGGTTAAAGCCCAATTGTAATATCGATGGCGATGGCAAAGCAACTAGCTGCCTAATACCGGATCTGGCCCAAGCACAATAATAATTATTTACCATATAAATTATGGAAATATATGGAAAAACAATTAGTTTTCGGTTAGCGGTTGTTCAGTGTCCCCCTCTAGCTGTTTCTGTTCAATTTGTTGATTTTTGAATATGCTATTCAATAAGTTAAATACGAATCGATAATTCAATTGAAAATATGAATTGAAAATTAACCTCAACAAACATCAAATCCATACTCTACTCTTCTCATGATTTCGGCATTAGGATAGACTTTGCGAATATACTTAATAGATAATCGTAGCTGACATCCGCCATGGAAACAATGGAAGCAGAATATATACAACATTTTCAATACTCGTTCGATCCGAGTTAATAGAGACCCTCTTCTCTCTGCCACCCACCGTGTGCCCCCCATCAGACCCATTGTTCATTTGTGTTCCCCTTGGTCAAGTGTTTATCTGATTTATCATCGAACTTGGCGCGCGCTCGCTCGAGCCAAGTTTTTTTTTTTGTTTGACTTGTGTTTTTGTTTTTTCGGCTTTGTTGTTAAATATTTTCACAATAATTAATTATTAATATTTAAACAACTCTTCGGACAAATAACAAGAATGTCAGTATCATCTGTTTGATGAATGGTTAACGTCGTTTTCAATCAGTTCCGTTCCGTTTCGCATCTTTTTCTTTTTTTATTTGTTTTTTTTTTTTGCTTTTATATTTCTCCTTCTACTTGTTTTTGCCTCGATTCGATGCGGTGTGTGATGTGATGTGATCGGTTGTGTGATATCTTTGACCACACACGACTTGACGCTATCTGCAAATATTTGAATATTTATTTTGAACTTTTGCACATTGTAATATTGTTGTATATTTGCAGTACTGCTCGCATGTTGCATGCAGGAAACAGATGCCACACGACGTGTGAATCGTGGCAGACGGACGCTCACCCGTCGCTACTTCAGTAAGTATATTTCATACTCAGCCAGTACAACGACTAATGATACCCTTTCTTATCAATGCTAGCTGGTCTTGCCATACCTGGCTGGGCTGTCGTTCTCTGCGTGGCAGTTGCCGAGCTGGTCATTGGCGCCGCCCTGTACTTCATCCTCTACAAAGTCATCCTGGATAAGGATCCCGACCAGGCAGCCACCTACACACCAGCTCAGACACACGATCCCACGCCCAGCGTGCAACAGCCAATCCAGCCAGTGCAACCTGTACAGCCGGCACATGTTCAGGCGGTCCCATCATCGCATGCTACCGAAATTGCCTAAAGGCCAACAGGAAATAGAATAGAGCGCCATTGATATGTTAACTATTCCCATTCCAAATATCAAATACCAAATACTAAATATTTAGATTGATACGTAGCAACATACGCAAATAATCCCATTAAGCCACGCCCCAACTCCACCCCACTCAGCACTCCCCTGTCCATTCAACTATTTTATTATGTAAACCCGCTGCCGTTTATTTCTATTTTATTTTGCGTTTATCAATAAATCGAATAGATTTTTCTTATTTGTAACAAATGATATGTAAATGCTTTGATCTATCTATGTTATATTGAAACTGAAAGAGCTGTCGCATTATACGGCATGGAAATGAGTCTGGGAAAGGGATGTGGTGGGGAGCAGCTATAATATGGCTTTTGATATTTTTATTGCAGCTTTTTGGAGGCGCCGCGACTTGTGATCCAGTTTGTCTTCTAATCTTTATTGAAAGTTGTCTAACTATTAATCGCAGCGCATCTTGTCTTGTCTCCGAGATACAAAGCCAAAAAAAAAACAGGTCTTCCACAGTCTTGGGCGCCACAAAAGTGTTGCATACGTTGCGGCATGCGGCACTAATATCATTGCAGCGAAGTTGAAAACGTAGCATACGCTTAAGCGCGACAAGAGATTGCGTCACCTGAGTGAGAGGGAGGGAGAGTGAAACAAACAATCAGTTAAATGACCCGAGCAGCAGTGCTGACTATCTGGCTATTTTCAAGCTAAAAGTGACAAATAGTCAAAAAAACATTTTAAATTTATTTTAATCTACAAAATATGGTTAATGGAAAATATAAAATTTAAAAAAAAATATATTATATAAATTATAATAAATTCATAATAAAATAATTTCTAAATAAATGACTTTATTATTATTATTTTTAATATATATTAATACCATCTGTTGAGTTAGCAGACTATGTAATTTGAATTAGTATGCAACATTGTTTGACAAAGTGCTGTGGCTGCTGTTGCCGTTGCTGTTACAGATGCCACTTGCGGCAGACACTTAACGTTGCTTGGCTTGGCAACGAAAGTTGTGTCCGCTTTACGCTGACAAATCGAAATTTATTATAAACGCAATTGAAAAATCCCCCTGGCAGCACTTGAGCCAAAGCTGAATCTCGAACTTGCTGTGACTGTGGCTGTTGCTGATGCTGATGTTGCATAGACCAAAAGCACAGACTGCTGCTATGACAGCCAAGTAGCTGTAAATGCCAGCAATTGGGGCAGCTCTGAGCCCAAGGGGCGGAGCAGGAGCGAGGACAACAGCTGGCTTGTGGTATGAAATGGAGGAGACAAATGGAGGCAACAGCGTAACGAAGCGCTGCTGCAGCCGCATAACCAAAGCGGATTTCAAATTGACACAAAACAGACAAAAAGCAAATCGTTTAGGCGCAACCACCGACAGTAGCAGGCAACAGTCTCCACACATGCAGGCACTCGAGACAACAGTGCCAGTCGAAATTTGTGTAACGGAGCCAAGTTGGTCGAAAAACTCGCAGCTACCACAGAATGATAGAAAAGAGAATGAGGGGTATAAAGGTGGGAGGTGGGAGGCCAGCGATACAAATGCCGGCAAAGCCAGTCAGGCTGAAGCCAGCTGAAGGATACTTCGGTTGGCATAACAAAGCCACACAAAAGACTTCGTCCTGCACACAGCAACAACAATAACAACAATGGCAACAATGGCGACAACGACAACGACGACGAGTGTTGCAGCAGTTTGCTGCAGCTGGCTTAAAGCGTTTGCTTGCAACATTACAGTTAACAATTTCTCTAGACTTTCGACTGAGCTTGCCACCGCTTCAGGTGAATTGTGGAGCATTTGAGGAGATTTGTGTGCGAAATTGTATTCGGGCACACAACAGCATTTGCTGCCTCATTGAGTGTGTGTTTTGCGGTGTTAAAGTTTATCAACATATCGTCAACATTTGGCATTGTTGTTGCTATTGTTGCAATGCAGTGTCAGAGTACAGTCGCTCATATTTATTTATGGCTCAACATAAAACCTAGAGCACACATACTCGTCGACTGGCCACAACAGTTGCTGGCGCCTGAGGTTAAGACACAATCCGAGTCGAAGTCGGAGACGAAGCCCCGGAGTCAGATTCAAATTCAGATTCATTGGATGGGTGGGTGGAAAGATGGGAAGATGCAGCTGCCTGACAGTTTGGCAGTCGTTTTACAATGTTATCAATTTTTCCACATTTTCTTTTCTTCGCTTTTCCTTCTCATCTGTATTTTGTTGTATTATGCTGTGGGTTTGTTGCTGTTGTGCTTTGGCCCGGATATAGCCATGTACACTTGTTGTAAACAACAACATTAACAAGGGTTTTGCTCCGGTGGAGAAATCGAGGACGACGACGACGACGATGACGGCACGAGGTGTACACTCATAAGCATTCATTGGAAATCCTTTTCGATTTATTTGCGTATTCAAACGGAAACATTTAAAGTGATTGCGGATGCAAATTTCTGCTGCCTATCCCCTAACTGAGGTCCCTTCCCACACACACTCACACACAAACACACACCCACCACAACAAATCGTGGGGAACTCAGTGGCAACAAGCACTCGTTTCTCAGCACCAACTTCTATTTCCTACCACTTCCTTCCTCCCCTTTATTTTTTTTCCATTTTTTTTTTTGTGTAGGTTTTACAGATCTGAGGAGCATTTACCGAGCGCGTGCTTGGCAACATTTGCGGTTTTTGCGCCAACTTCACACATTTTCTTATGTCGGTTTCTCAGCATCGCTTAACTCTGCTTTATTTCTGCTTTACTCACATTCTATTTAATATATTTTTTTGTTGTTATTGTTGTTGTACGATATTATTGTTGGCCTGCTATGAGAATTTCAATTTTAACACAGGTGCTTGTGTTTGTTGAAAAAATAAATATCAATCATACGCCCCAGTAGCACGGTCAGGGCAGAAAAACTCACAAACCTTGTGTGGAGTACGTTTTATTTATTTTGCACACTTTTATTATTATTTGTTAATTTTACATTTTGTTTTGTGATCGTTGGCAATTAGTTAAATGCCGTGTTTGCCTTAGAGATTGAAGCACAATATAAAAAATCTTATCTCTCAAGATGGGAGCATCGCCACGGTTGAGGGATCTCAACTGTGAATATACTAGAAACTTTCTTAGCAAATATTACAAATATTATACAAAATTCTTGTCAATATATTATTGGAAGAATTTTCTGTTCATATATTGAGAAATAGTATTCAATATAAGATTGAAAAAAAAAAAATGGAATTATAACAGGGATAATAAAATTTGTGCTCAATTCATTCTCAAAATATTTCTGGAACTGCATTACTGCATTACTTCCTCAAGAATTTCATTAATTTAACTGCCATATATCAAAAGTATAATTCATATCGCGTACTTATTGATACTCTCACACTTGAAATTGTATCCACATAAATTCCGCTATTTTGAGAACCTCTTCACACAATTGTGTGACTCGCTGGTGCCTTTTTGTGCCCATTAATTTCGCACTAAACTACTAAAAACTGTTAATGACTGCAGGCGAATATGAGAACAGAGACAGCAGAGAGACTCTCACAGAGAGAGAGAGAGAGAGAGAGAGAGAGAGAGAGAGAGAGAGAGAGAGAGAGTGAGGGGGATCAGCTGCTCCATTTATACGGAGGGAGCTGAGGGCAGCAGTTGAAGCACTTTATGGCCAATTGTTGTTGACAGCGTGCTAATTGCTTTGAGGCTAAGCTCAGCGTAGATATATCTATGAGATACAATAGACAGTGCATACATTATATTGGATATCAAGTTAAAAAGGCGAAAACTTTACCAAAGTGGTTGGCTGTAATAAATACGAATAAGAGACTGCTTGCAATTCAACCTTGTGGCAGCAACGGCAATCAAAATATCAAAGTTTAAGCAAGTGGCATGCCACACATATGCATTTGTTGTTGGCTTGCAACAAATCAATTGAAGACATGACCAATGTGTGTATGAAAATAGTATACAGAGAGAGAGTGCGATGACGATAGTATGAGAGTAGTGTGGAAGAACGATTTGAAATTGAAATTACATTGCAGCTAAAACAAAACAATTTAAATAAAATAGAAACTACGAAGCCGCAGACAAACACTCAAAACTAAATGGTGTGTGTGCGAGTGTGTGTTCGAGTATATGTGTGTGAATTATTCAGCTCGACATTCAGTATGGTGCATGCATGGCAGAATAGCGACAGCAAATTAAATCAAACAGTTATATCATGCGAATAAATCGCTCGCCATGGATATATCGCACATACGCCCCGTTGTCCATCGTAATCGTAATCGCACTTCCATTCGGCAACAGCTACTTACGCGGCTCGCACAACGTGCCGGGCATCAGTACGCGCATTGCGCTCAACGGCAACAGATCGTCTCCCCCTTCGCGAGTTTAGAGAATATTAAAGAGACAGAGAGAGACACTCTCTGTGAGAAGAATACAGACAACGAAAAAGCGCAAAAAACATTTGTGGAAATCGAAGAGGCATCACATCAGCAGGGATATTCGCCGGCTAGCAGACATCACCAAGGAGTCTGAGACATACCCTCTGTCTCTTTGTCTGTCTGAGTGTCTGTCTGTCTGCCACTTACGCTTCTAATTCCCCGGCGTATCCGAACGCGTGCTGCAGTGACTCCGTTGCGGATTTGAGTTGCACGATAGCGACTTTGCCTCATTCTGAGAACTCCAATCGACTGCAGTTGTTTTTTGTTTTCCTGCTCCCCAAACATGCATTCGCCGGCTGGCAAAGTGTCGGGCTATGTAGTCCTGATGATTGTGCAAATAATTTTCCTGGCTCTCTACTGGGTGTTCGTGCGTTACGAGAAGGCAGCGTTGCCTCTGCCAATCGGTGCTCAAGACGACGGATCAGCGGCTGAACACGTTTCCAAATATCCGCGTAAGTAGCCCAGCCCATGCACTTCCTGTCAGTACCCATCTCCATAGCGACTAAAAAAAAATAAGAAGCTAAAATTAGATTCGCCATTGTGTTAAATTTAAACTATATTTCGCACTGTGAGTAACTATGGGGAGAGACGCTCGGCTCTAATTTATGACTAATTGACAGCATTTTGGGGGCTGCCACATGTCGGCAACATGCAAAGGCAACAACGTTCCGAGTTCATTAAGCTCGCTCAGCTGACATAATATTGACTTGCGGCATTTTTAGCTGAGTTGTGGCATAGACTTTGTTAGCTGTCCATCATGGGATGGGGTAACCATATCATCGGCACTCGTGTCTTGATGAGATTGCGAGACAACTGTGTCTGATAAGACCATCAAGATAAACTCAACTGACTCAACTGACTACGTCTCTGTCTCAAATGTAATTTCTTTTTCTGCTACAGAAATATCAGTTAAGACTTGATGACATCCAATAAAGTAATATATGAGCTATTACAAGACAGTTCTGGATACTATTCGACTTGTTATTAAAATGTAAAATTGAGTTTGGGGGAGAGTGTATGTTAGTTATCTTCTGCCCTTGATATAGTTAGAACAGATAAGATTAGTCATAAATTTGTGAAATTTGCTTAAGCAGAGACAATAAATTCGACAATTAATGGAGCTTTGCTTATCAAGAGTCACGAGTGTGGAGTATCTTTAAATAAATTAGAAAGATTATGAGAAAATAGCTGAATTTAGCTAAATTAAGAAAGCCAAAACAAAAATATTGATTTTGTTTTAAAAATCAAAAAAAAATATATAAAATATTTTCAAATAAATTAAATTCAACATTTTAACATAGAATACCTAAATTTCTCCTCTCAGAATAATATATAGAAGAGCATTCTCACTTACCCATCCTGTGTTCTACTTAACTTCTGTTCACCCATCAAATATTTGCAGCTTTTATAACATTATAAATCCCAAGTCACACCTCTGCTGTAATAGTATGAAGACATAAACCTACAATTAAACCAGAATATTGATTTTGGCCCAAAAAACATAATTACATACAATAGGGCCAAGGGAAAGGATACTGGCAGTTAAATCTGCTGCCAGAAAAGTGTGCAGTTAATCCTTCATATTGAAATAGCTTTTCAGACAGTTAAGGCTATTACTCTGGCCATAAAGTTGGCCAGTTGAGGGTCTCTGCTGTATTGAGTTAAAAGGGGTTTTCGGGTGCAGTTCCTCATCTTTTGCTTGGTTTTTTGGGTTCAACTTGAGCTGTGTGTTTCTGGCGTGTCATAAATAAATGAAGTTACGAGTATTATGCGCATAGAGAGTCTTGTTGAAGGAAGTCCCGCAACAGCAATTGCATTAATTACTTTTGCCACTCGAAAACTCAAAATACTGAATAGCGAATGGAATTGGAAGTGGTGAGAGATGAAAGATGAGGGATGGGGAAGAGATGGGAAAGGAGTATGAGAGTCGAACACACACAAATGAATAATTAAAGTCATTAATTTCAATTTATGCAAAATGCGTCTGTAAACAACTTGTTGCAATTCATAATAAATAAATTAAACCGTATTTCACACTAATTGCACACACACACGCACCCACACACATACACTGTCATATACACATACACAGCTGAAGCTGGACTCGTGCTCGGACTTGGGCTTTGGGCCGGGAGCACCGTGCGCCATGGTGACATCAATCTCAATGCAATTGACTTTTGGCAGCAGACAATTGGGTCACTAATTGAAACGACTTGACTCAATTAATAAGCATGCCAAGACCGGCCACCAACATACAGTCAACACACACTAACAAGAACTCTCTGTCTCTCTCTTTCTGATTGTAGAGTTCCAGGACATACAGGTTATGATATTTATTGGCTTTGGCTTTCTGATGACCTTTCTGCGCAAATATGGATATAGCGCCACAGGCTACACTTTGTTCATGGCTGCGCTGGTGGTACAGTGGTCTGTGCTGATGAAGGGCTTCTTTCACATGCAGGACGGCAAGATCAGGTGAGTCGAACAGGACGAACAGGACAACAAATGTGAGCTGCCAATCTAAATAATTGCGCAATGGCCATAAATAAATTGCATTTTCAGACTCTTACTGGGACTGTCCTTGCCCTAGAGAGCAACCAAGTTAAAGAAATTAGGAAAAATAACCCAAAGCAGTAATGAATTCATGCAATTACTTTAACTCGACTCCAAGCTCTGCTGAGCTCCCTTAAGGCACAACTAGGGGCGTGGCAAGGTTGTCTAAGTGAGGCACAAACAGCTTGAAGTTTCCATTTCATTTTCCCACATACCCAGGCATCAACTCTCAACCCTTTGACATCTGGTTTCCCTTTTCTCTTTCTCTTCTGACTCCCTCTCACACTGTTTCTCTTTGCAGTTTGTCGCTGGAGAGCATCATTGATGCGGACATTGCTGCCGCTGTGCCCCTAATCAGTATGGGAGCACTACTCGGTCGCACCACGCCCATTCAGCTGCTGTGCATGTCCATCTTTGAGGTGGCCCTGTTTGCGGCCAATGAGTATCTGGCCCTCAATGTGCTCAGCGTAAGTCCATTAATCCATTAACCTATCAATCCCGTACGAATCAATCCAAGGCAATCCCCTTTGGTAACTCCATTAGATCTGCGATTGCGGTGGCTCCATTACGGTGCATGCCTTCGGTGCCTACTTTGGGCTAAGTGTGGCCCTGATGCTGCGTCCGGCCAGTGATCAGAATGATGCGGGCAAGCATGAGGGTGCCAACTATATATCCGATATCTTTGCCATGATCGGCACCACATTCCTGTGGGTCTACTGGCCCAGCTTCAACTCGGTGCTGGCCGAAGGATCGGGCGGAGAACGTGCCATACTCAACACGTTCCTCTCGTTAGCCGCGGCAACAGGTGAGTCACGTAGCCACATGAGGCGCCTCGCCAATTAGTTGTGCCTCAAGTGGTGGCAGCAACACTGTAGCGTAAACATCCATATAGATAGGAATATTTCTGTCTGCTTCCTGTGTTAATTATAATGTTGGCGGCGGCGATTAACCTGTCGCTCTGAAGGAGTTGCCAGCTCATCCTGGCCAGCTAGCTGCTCCAGCTGCTGCAAATCTTTATGCATGCAACTCACAAACTAATTAAATGTCAAATAGTTTCGTTAACACATTTCAAAATTTATTTTGAGCACGTAGCGCACATAAAAACGGACCCAAGAGTTCCTAGCAACAGTCGAGCTGGGGCGGACACCATTTAGCTGTCTCTCTTGTGTCTGTGTGTGTGTGTGGGTCAACTATGTTTGACCATAGCCATGTTGTACACAACACACATATACACAGACATATACATATAGAAAATGTGCTAAAAGCAAAAACAAGCCAAAAGTACAGGCTGCCAACAGAGTGGAGCAGCAGTAGGCGGAAGCCCAGACTTCGTCTGCCACTCCTGATCCTGCTTCTGCTCCTGCTCTGCCTTAGTTTCTGCTGCTGTCGCTGTTGCCTCTGTTGGCTCACTCGGTTAATGTAAATAACAAAACACAAATTAAATGTATACAAAGGGCGCCCGGCAACAACAGCAGCAACAGCAGCAGCTGAAATAAGCCAAGCTGCAAGCGAGTAGAGTTGGCAACTGGGATAGGAATAGGGATAGGGATTGAGATTGGGTTTGGGTTTCGGTTTGGGTGGGTAACTATGACTGGAACTGTGGCCTGAGCTCCGGCCATGATATTAAAGCCCTTACTGTGCAGCAGCAGCATAGCTAACACCTAAACCATAGAGCATATTAGTGGGGAACTCAAGCCGACTTGCTGCTACTCTTAATATATTCCAAGGCGAGGTAGTGAAAACATTCTTTAAATATACTAAAAAAAAATACCTTCTGCAATTAATTATTAATTTAGTTAAAATTCTATGTGTGACTTTATAAATTTTATACACATTTAAAATTTTTTTTCAAAATTGTGTTATTGTACTGGGTTAATATTTGCAAAAAAAAAAAAAAAAATGAATGCAAAAATGAAATTTTCATTAAAATTTGTCTATATGATTTCGAAATATTTTATTTTTTAAGTTTTTCTTTTTTTTTTGTCAGGATCTTTGTATTAAAATGTTTGCATAATTTGCATATAGTTTATTTAATATATTGATATTTTGTTAAATATTTCTGACATTACAAAATCATGCCAAGTATCAAGTGAACTGAAGTCAGTAATGTGCCCCACAGTTGGTGTTACAAGTATGCGGAAGGATGTGCGATTAGTTGAGTCAATGTGGTGGGAGCAGCAGGAGCAGCAGTTGGAGACGAAGCAACGACAACGCTTTGGGCCGTTTGTCCATTCAGTGGCCAGTTACTTGGACTCCCCCCCCCCTTTCTCACAATGCCACTCTCTGCCTCTGTCTGTGTTTCTCTGGCTAGTTGTTGCCTTAATTAAACTAAAGCTGGGATTCAGTTCAATGCTGAAATTAGAGGCGTGCTACAGCCTGTGTTTCACCCCTCCCCCCAAACTCATGTGTATGTGTATGTGTATGTATTATATATGTGTATGGGAGTGTGTTGGTCATGCGGGTGTTTGCTACATGCATAGCAGACGAAGGCAAGGACGACGAGGATGACGCTGATGTTGGCGACGCCATTCGATGTTGGTGTCCAAATGCGGCGCCAACTGCAAAATACGCCCCAGTTGTTGTTTTCACACCAAGCAGGAGCTACCAAAGGATACGTTACCGCCACCTTCTGCAGACGAGACTCCGTTTCTGGGCGGGCTGCTGGTCAGCCAGGTTGTCCTGCGAAGTGGCCCGCATTTTGGGGGTGCAGCCAGAGAATACATTTTATAGAGCACAAGTGACACCATTGGCGTTAATTTAAATTGTTAAATGTGTAAGCAACAACAACCAAAACAACAAAAACAACAACAGCAACAACAACAAAGGTAGTATCCTGGAATCTGGCTTGGCTTTGGCTTTGCTTTGGCTGTAAAAATCTTGTTTAATTGATTTTTAAGCCAGAATTTGCTGTACTTCCTAATGCGTTCAGTTTCTCCCCACAGTCTCCCTCTCTCTCTCTCTCTCTCTCTCTCTCTCTCTCTCTCTCTCTCACTCACTCCGTCTCACTCGCACACTGTATTGCTATCTCTTTCTAAGTGTTTTGTGTACTTTGGCTGGACAATGTCAAAAGCTGTTTTTGAAATTTGCTGCGGTTACAGTTGTTGCCATTGTTGCTGTTCTCTGAGCTTCTCCCTCTGCTTATTTGCAGTTGCCACAGCAATGACAAAGGGAGGGGGAGGGGCTGGTGGAGGTGTGGCTACATTTTGTCGCCCGTATTAACTAATTTATGCAAATTATTATTACTGCAACATATGTTTCGCCATAAAATGGAGATTTTTAAGTATTTAGTGTTATTTTAGCCGAGATTTATGTGCGCCCACAGCCTGCGTAATAAACTGAAGTGTTGTCCAGGCGTCGCCAGGACAACCGAAGCAGGACAACATCACAATCCTGTGGCTGTTTGTATGTGTGTGTATGTGCTGGTTCTGTTTATATATTTTTATTAGTTTTGTGTTTATGAACTGCGGTCTTGCGGCTCTGGCTTCTGTTTCCCATTTGGCCACACTTGGATGATTTAAGAGCTCGCCATTTGTAACCAACTTAAAACCAAATATAGTGCTTAGCCAAGAAATGCTAATAAACTTGTCTTCTACATGATAGATATTACATAAAGATACAGTTAAGTAGAAAATATATTAAGTTATAATATATTTAACAAATTGATCAAGTAGTTTGTTTTTGACGACCTTTGAACGAAGTTTAGTTTTTGGCAGGCTTGAGGTTCTGTAAAAAACTATCTTATATATTTTTATTTATTTTTTTTATTTTTAATTACTAATTTTCCAATATATGTTGCTTATTCTCTAAACAGTTGAAAAGTCTTCTGGATGTAATAATTTATCTTATCCTTTAACCCAACAGCATAGTGAATATATTAGATATATTTTTGAATAGAGACCAAATTATATTAAGACGTATGAATTCAGATATAGTATAATTGAAAGTCTCTTAAATAAAAATATATAAAATTTATTAATATAGCTAGTTATAGTTACCGTCAGCTATGAGCATATATCCCGCTAAAAGTGAAACTCTCCAAGCTAATTAATATTAAGCAGCAAATGAATCGACTGCAAAATGGCCATCAAGCAGCTGCAAATTGGCCAAAATGCCAGTGACTATGGCCCAAATACCCCATTGAACTCAGTTACATTTACACTAACTCTCTCTTTCTTTTCTCTTTTATCTTTTCTCGGTATTTGTCTGTGATTCTCTTTTTGCAGTGACCACCTTCGTTGTATCCGCACTTGTCAGCCATGAGAATAAATTGGATATGGTGCACGTGCAGAACTCCACGTTGGCCGGCGGCGTCGCTGTTGGCACCGTTTGCAACTTGCTGCTTGGTGCACATGGCGCTGTCTTAATTGGCATTATCGCTGGCACGGTTTCAGTGCTCGGCTATCGCTATTTAACCGTAAGTTGAACGACTCCAAATAACCAAACCTAACAGAAAAAAAAGACGAACAGAAGAAATGGCTGGCAAGCTAATGGGGCCACATCCGACTACGGCTGCCGGCAATATAATCCACAGCAATGAAAGTGGGAGTGGCAGTGGGCAAGGAGTTGGGGAGAAAGTGTAGTCTATTCAAATGGCTAGCAGCCTCAGTTAGCTAGCTGGAGTTATATTCAGAGTTGGGTCCAGCTCGAGAGTGTGTCCGCCTGATGTTGCTGCTGCGTTTTAATTAGTGCGCCTAGTGCAAAAATGTGACGCTAATGAGTAAAGTTTGTTGCCCGCTTTTGGCCTCTGGTGGCACTTGCAACCGGCGCTTGCAACACGTTTCGGCCGTGTAAATAAATTTACTCACGTATTGTGAGCCAAAAAATAAAACAAAACAAAAATTTCTGGCAGCAGTTGCATTTGCCAACGTTTAATTAGTTACCAAGGGGACACATGACCATTACCTAGTCGGGTCTTAAAGCAAACCTCACTCACTTTAAACTGATCTGCTACTCTAATACCCTGTGATTTGCAGCCCTGGATGACAAGGACATTGAGACTGCATGACACCTGTGGCGTCCACAATTTGCATGGCATGCCGGCCCTCATCTCCGCCATTGCCTCCGCCATTGTGGCGTCGATGGCCAAAGTGGAGGACTATCAGTCGGAGCTGCAGGATATATTCCCCGCCATGGTGGCCAATAACAACAATGCGACAACCCAAATTATGGGCGTAAGTATTACCCAGAAATGCACCAAAGTTTATTATGATTAGTCAATGGTTTCTCGCAGGGATTGGGACGAAATGCGAGCAAACAGGCTGGCTATCAATTGTTTGGCATTGCCGTAACGCTGCTCATTGCCATTGGAGGTGGCATATTGGCAGGTAAGTTGCAGCAACTGCAACTCTCCCCCACTCGCCCCTAATCGAATTTGATTTGGTTTGTTGCAGGTGCCGTGTTGAAATTTACGAGTTTCCGCAATCTGCAGAAGGACGAACAGCATCAGGATGAGCAGTACTGGGAGGTGCCCGCTGTGGAGAACAAAGAGGAATAGTTAAGTTTTGTGCAGCATGCCTTTTGCCACAATATGCAACATGCCACATGCCACATGCTACATGCCAATTTATTGTATCGAATTGAAATATCGTATCGAATATCGTATCGCATTGTCAAATATGCTTAATTGATATAATTAATTTTTATTCAACTTGATTATGCATATATTGTAGTTTGATATACTATAACTATCACACATACACACACACATACACACACATACACACACACGCACACACACACTAGCAATGCCTGCACTTCACTGAATTTGTCCAATTGCAATTTTGTTAGCGAAAATTTGCTCAATTATTTTGTCGCCCATTTTTCTCCCCGCAGTGAACTCGAAATAGTTGATGAGCTTTTGTTATAAACAAAAACAGCAACTGCAAAAAGAACAAATGCCAAACAATCAGCAGCAATTGCAAAACTAGAATCCTGCATATCCTTTGTGAACTCAGCTCGCGTTTCGTATCGTTTCGTTTCGCTTAATTTTTGTAGACATTTGTCGCATTCAATTAAAAAGTTTTGCAAAATTTACACATTTAATTAGCGCAACGCACAGCAAAATACAATAATAACAATTATAATAAAAACGCAATAAAAAAAGAATTGAATAATAATAATTGAAATGAAATAAATGAAGGCAAAATCAAAATTAAAAATTCGAAACAACGAAATCTGCATGAAATGCACAAATTCCGAGAGGGAAAGTGAAACTGTGTCCTCGTATTAGCATCGAAAATATTTTTAATTGTGACAATCTCTTCTCTCTCTCTCTTTCTCTCTCTTCCTTTATCTCTCTTTTTGTCTCTCATTTTTTACTGGCTGCCAACAACATTATTATTATTATTTTTGCAAATTTATTTTAACCCATGCCATGCGACTCTACACATATTTTAACGGAATTAAAATCATACGCACAAACAACAACAATCGCTAAAAGTTTAAATATGCGCCAGGAAGTTGGAAATGGCGCCATCGCCATCGCCACTGCCAATTTGGAGCCAGACGCCAACTTTAATTGGCGCCCATTTCTGTTACGCAACTGGAATGCAGTTGTCCCCGACAGCAATCTCTATGTGCGGGGTGTACTCTACTGATCTGAAGAGGGGGTAGAGAATGCAGCAGCGGCGGCTAATTAAGTGGCCCAAGACAAAGTGTCAACTAATTAGCTGACTTTTAGCCAGCTTCTTTTGGCCGGTTCCGGCGCCGCCATCACCATCACCGTCACCGTCAGCTTAGCCAGCGATTAGCGCACCTTGCACAATAAAACAAAGAAATAACAAGAGCACAAAGAAAACATTCTCAGCCCCATCCCCCCAATAAAGTCTTTCAAAAGCAATCTCTATATTGGGAAGAGCAGAACTTTGAGGTAAGTTAAGCTAACGACGGACAAGCGATAAGCTGGCTTGGCTGGCAACATCTTAGCCGGATTTGGCCAACCACCAGGCATAACAATTAGCCAAGTGTAGTACTTAGCCATGAGTACGTCTTCGAGTAGATCAATTAAATTTTGTTATCATTGGGATCCGAGTGGAACTTGCGTAACGTACTGTAATCTCAATTTTTGAGATCCGTCTGAACTTCTAGCAATCATAACTTTGCCAAATCTCAACCGATTTTGATCAAATTTTCAGCTTTGTTAATGGCATTGATCATTGTTAAAACCTGCAATCAAATTTTTGCCAATTTCCGAATTTTACATTTTATCGAATTTATCCATACCTACCCCTTGACGAAATGTCAAAAAAATGAAAAATTTTGAGACTAAAATTTTTTGGCCTCAATTCGTTCTATGCATCAAAACCACCATTTCTGTCTTTATATGAGGGGTTTTGGATAAGTATTTCTCTAAATATCGCATAAAATGTGATAGAACGGCTTCGATATTTTACTTTTTTGATATGATATATTTTGCTTAAATTTAACCTATCACAACTTTGCCAAAACTTATTTGATTTTTATCAAATTTTTAACACTGTTTTGAAAGGTCATATTAATTATGTGGTCCAAATTTAAGATCATTCTGTTGAGTACTTTATGAGATATGCTTAAAAATGTGTTACAAGTACGCGAAAATTGATTTTTCCTAATTTATGATATGCTTCGGATCTTCTAGCTATCATAACTTTCCCAAATCTCAACCGATTTTGATGAAATTTTCAGTTTTGTTAATGGCATAGATCATAGTTCAAATCTGCATTTAAATTTTTTCCAATTTTCGAAATTTAGATTTTTTCGACTTTTTCCATACCTACCCCTTGACGAAATGGCAAAAAAATCAAAAATTTTGATAATCAAATTTTATGGTCGAAATTTGTTCTTGGTATCAAAACAACCATTTCTGTCTTTATTTGAGGATTTTTTGATGAATTTTTTTCAAGAATTGGCAAAAGATGTTTAATAAATATGTAAAAAAATGGCATATCTTATGTATTCAGATGACTCCTTTTTATATCTATCAACTATTATGTTAGATGCATTCCTTTTTTTTTTTGAAACAAATAGATAAATGTGTTTCAAAAATTTAACTGTCAACTGAGTTATTGTTATATGATAAATAATGGCTAAGTGAATGGTTAAGTGAAGCACGTAACGTTTGACAAAAGGCCAACCACATGGAGAGAGAAACCGAGAAATGTTGGGAGTGAGAGTGGATGAATGAGGGAGACACGTGTAAGTCGACTAAGTGCAAAAATATTTATAGAGATGAAAGGACGACAAAAGCGTGCAGTCAAATGAGCGGGCAAGGAGGCAAGTCCTGTTGGCCATACGGTAAGTTATGATAAGGGCTGAAGTGTGGGTGAGGTCTGGGTGAGATTGGGCTGTGCAATTTGGCAAAGTATTCCCCGGTGCACCGTTTGACTATTTTAGCCACGACAACGTTTCAAACCGAAGCCAGACAGACGTCTCCATACAGAATGTGTCTACGTCTACCTGTATCCGTGCTTTGCCTTTCCCCATCCCTGGTAGCCAAGTGCTGCTTTATGGCATGTGGTGGATTGGCTGGCAGGAACAGACTAGTCCAGACAGATGGACGCTCACACGTCTATAATAATAATTAACAGCATGAAAGGCGAAACCTCTCGCTTTCTGTTTTTTTTTTTTTTTTTTTTTTTTGGCATAAAAGTCTGGGCCGTGCAGAGATGTATGCAACATATTTTATGCATGTGCTGCAGGCGATGAGTGTGGCACGGACAACTGCCAACTGGAAGTACAAATGTGAGAAGCGACAGCAGTATGTAGAAGAAGAAGTGCAATTAAGGCGACTTTAAACAGCGTTGACAACTCTGCCGACATTGACTTTGCCTTTTGCCCACAGCCAACAAATTGTTGCACATACATCTACATAGTTGTTGCACAATTGCCATGGCTGTTGTTGGTGTTGTTTTTGTTGTGTTGTCGCTGCTGTTGCTGTAATGTTGGAGCTCGCCAGCTGGGGATTTGTTGCAAGTTGTAGTTGCAGGAAGCAACGACTCGAAGCGGAAACTTGTACAACATTTTGCAACAGTAATTTTTTGGGTGTTGTTTCCGCCGGCGTTGACATTTTCCAGTCTTTGTTTATGGTCGACCTCACCAGTAACCCCACTCCATTCAACTCGATCTTTCTCTATCTCTTTCTCTGTCTTTATCTGTGTTCCCTCTCTAAACTACAGCATAAAGCCTTTGGCCATTTGCTTAATGCTTGGCTGAGGAGCAGGGCGCATCCCTCTATGTCCTTGCAGCCCTGTGTCCTACACGTGGCCATGGAATCCTTTGCAAAATTCATGATTTACGTTTTAGTGTCATTGGTATTTAATTATTTAGATGGACCCCAAGTCGTTTAAGTCGTTCAAGCCAAGTTACCAATACCCCTGGCACTGCCACTGGCAGTACCTGGGAGATGAAAGATTACCCCTGTTTGGAGATGGGAGCGTGTTGAGGAACTCATTTGAAAGGGGAAGCATTTCTTTGATTTTCAATTACTTTGATTTTTATTCTACTAACTGCTCTTTCATACCGTCATCTATTTGTTTGCCTAATTTTGTCCATCTCTATTTGTTGCTTTGCTTGTCACGCTGCCATCACTAGTCTGGCTGCAGCCAAGGATTGCCAATAACGGCGACACACACGTGCGAATTGAGGCTGAAGCTCACTGTGTTTGCTCACCTGCTGGCGCTTTCCATTTCATTTTTGGCCAATGCCAATCCCAGTCCCAATCCCGATCCCTTGCTCTGTGGAATGTTTGCATGTTGCCTGGCTTGCTTACAGACACATACAATAAATATGCTTTAGCCAACGTCACGAAGCGGCAGCAACAGGAGCTGGCGCAGGAGGAACAGGAGCTGGAGCAGCAGGATTCTCTTTTTGGAGGGAGCAGAGCACCCCAGCACAGTTTTGCCAGACTCTGGGGACTTATCGCTCCAGCTGCCAGTTGATACAGGAGTATGTGCAGCTATCTGACAAGGACAGGGTATAGCAGCAGGGACAGCAAAAGGATCCTTGCATGGCCGGCACACATTCCATGGGGCAGACAACAAAACGTTCAGCAGTAGCAAAAGTGAAATTAAATAAATTTTATAACATAATTTACGCTATCACAACATGCACTGTTTGCCCTTGCACCTGCCACCTGCCGCATTCTACTTGCCAATTGCCGCTTGCCACTTACCACCTGTGCCCTGCTGTGTGTCCTCTTTGCGCTGCATTTGTCTTGTATCCCTCTATATCAGTATATCCTGGGGATTTGCAATCTCCTGTGTGTACGTGTATTTCACGTGTGGGCGTGTGGGTGTGGCATTACATTTCTTCGTTAATATTGCGCGCACCGCCAGCAGCAGCAGCAGCAGCGCCGAAATGTAGGCTTCAATTAAATGTTAATTTTACAGAGCTTAAGCATGAAATTTGCTTTGAGTTGCGGATGGCTACAGCTCCCCCCACTCCTACTTCCTCTCCAACTCATACTCCGACTCCACTTCGACTTTTTGGGGAACTCGTTGTCGTCCTGTTTGTCGCTTTTGGCGGATTTGTGCGCAGCTTTTCCCCCCGCCCCGCTGGGAATTGCTTTCACTTCGTTTTCAAGCGCTTTTCATTAAGGGAAGGCTCACATCAAATTGTATATTTTATGACTGCATTTTAATCTTTTTTATTGCCGGCATCACTTTTCATACAAATAAATATACCGAAAACAAAAACACTTAAGCGCCCAGCTGTTTACTCTTCATATTTTCTCAATATGCGGAGCATTTTTGACGCTCTGCTGAATATCGTCAAGTTTCATTAAATTCATAATCCGACGATCTATTGGCCAAGGACTGTAGAGGGGATGTGACTTACAGAGAGCTTTAATAAACTTAAATTTATGTGAATATTCAAACTTTTCTTGGTTTTCATATCAAGTTACAGGTCAATGGGATTTGGCCCAAACTGTGCACCTGTCAAGCATTTTGATAGCTTCGAAAGCCGTCAGACAGTTCTATTCAATTTATGGGGTTACATTTTGATGATAGATTCTATGAAAAGTTGCAAAAGCCACTTGACTTTAGCTGATATTTTCGGGTATATGAAATATATGCAGTGAATAAAATGCATTTGCCACTTGTCTACGTTGTTGTTGTTGTTGTTGTTAGTTACAAAGAAAAAAGAAAGGAAAAAGAAATGCCAAGAAGTGTAGAGTACCAGAGGGGAACATACCCAAAACACATTCAAAACACGCTGCGAACTTGAATACGCTCAAGTGTCTATAAAAAAGGCGTCTGCACACTCACACACACAAACTTCACACATGCCACAACACACACACACACATACACACACACTTATATATATGTAAAGAGAGAGAGAAAGGGAGAGAGAGTCATAAAATCCATATTGACAGTGAGGCACTTGTAAAAGGATCGACTTTGAGTGGAAGCGGAGTTGCCAGGGTCGGGGGCGTGGCAGTGTGGCAATGTGGACTCCAGGGGTCGTGGCAAACAAAAAGAAACCATTGTAATAATGTCCAAAAATATGTTACCAACACGTGTAGCGTGCATAACAACAGAACAGACCAAAAAAAAATATATATATATACGAATATACATATATATGTATATATATGTTGCCCTGTTGACTGCAGTGAAAAAATGAATAAAAAGAGTTGGGAGTTGGGGGCACGACCCCAACCGTTAGACACGCTTAATCGATGCAACAGCGGACAGCAGTCGCCTGTGTGGCAAGTGGGCGGCACGGAGGCAGGCACCACTTGTATTTTTATAACAACGATATTTTATTTACAGCCAAAGGCAGAAGGAACAGACAGACGGAGAGACAATTGGACTGACAGACAGACATTGTCAATGTGCAGGCAGCGTTCATCACATCACACGAAAGCGCTTTAGTCACTGGGCAAAAGCTAAGTGGGGTGTATGTAGCGTATGTGGGGTGTATGTAAGTGTTTTCGGGCAGAAATGGGGCTGATGGCATGCTTAAAACATAAAAAATATGCTGACAATAAAAATTTGTTTGCCGGCTGAGCGGCTCAGCAGCATGCAACATGCTGTTGCACGCCCGCTGCCGCCAGCAAAAACAAAAGAGAAAAAATATTTATAAAAAAAAAATCAGACAGATAGACAGACAGTCAGACAAGTTGAAAGTCTGATAGAGTTCACCTGCATGTACGAGATATTTACATGTTGAGCCGATGAAGGGGAAAGTTACCGGCAGTGGAGAGGGGGTATACTAAGCCTTTAATACTCTTCCAACTGTTAAATTTCAATTAGTAATATAAATATATTCAATTTCATTTTCCGTCTTCGGAGAACATAAATTTACTGACAGTCTAAGAAGCATGCTAATTTCTGCGCTGAAATGTATGCTATAAAAATGATATATAGATTTTTGGCCTTGTTTTCGTTAAGATATGAATCAGAGAGTTGGAAACTATAGTGCCCGCTTGTTTTACAGGGTATTTGTTATGTGCAGAACAATAAAAAACATTTACAGTTCAATGCCTGGCCACGCTGACTTCAATGGAGTTGCAATAAAAAGCGTGGAATTTCGCCATTGCAATAAAATAGAAACAACTGCGCCTAAAAACCACTCAAGCATACTTTCAGGCGGCGCTGTATCAGTATGAGTGTGCGGACTAAGGTGTGTGTTTGTGTGTATCGAGGGGGACTTTGCCATAGTCAAAAGTTACAAATGCGCGCCGTGAGTGAATGCCATTGATCAGACACAGTTCGAGAGAGACGGAGAGAGATATGGAGAAAAAGAGAGAGAAAGGAAGAAGGGCTTTTTCTAGGTAGCAAAAATAAAGTCGTAAACCTGAAATAAGCCATCAATGGCATTAAAACTCAGTGACGGTGTCGCGCTGCTGCTGCTGCTGCTGCTGCTTTTACAACTACCATCACCACCTTCACTACCTTCGCTCCCACTCTCTTCTCCAACTCGTCCGCCCACTCCCTTGGCCCTTTTGTCCTGCGCTTGCTTTCAGCTCAGTGTGTGTTTCATTTGTCAAAGTGCTTGCTGGCACTCTTGGAGTCTTGCTTCTTTTCAGTGAGCCGCTGTCATGACTGGCACTTTTGCCATTTCTCTGTTTGTCGTTGATGTGGTTGCTGCTGCTTTTTTTCTTCGTATGCGGCTTTTACGTATGAATAATCTTATAGGCGGGCATTACTCATACGCCGCATGAGCCATCAGCTCAAATCACAGAGACAGAAAAAGAGAGAGAGAGAATGAGAGAAGGAAACAGGGACAAGCTCACATTTAAAGTTTGCTGATTACACAGCAAATTATATAATTTCGTTTGTTGATTTTTCCTGCCTGACTTCTAGTTACGAGTGCCTCTGTTCAAAAATCAATATTTGCGGCATTACGTGTGCCGCATATTAATCATACGCAGCGTAGTAGGACCAAAAGATTTCCTTTCTTCCGTTACGCTTCTAATAAAAACTTTCATGTGCAACTTTTTTTTTGGGCTGAGAGAGGAGTGGTGGGACCCCCCATGGGGCACACGAGATGAGCGCATATTTTTGAATAAGTCCTTGAATAGGTTACGAGTATGTTTGAGTAGCTCGACACTTTCACACACTTCGAGGTGAGTGCTGTAATAAGCAAACTTTGAGCAGGCATTAATGAAAGCGAAATTAACTTCTTGAATGGGTTGCCCCATTGCCTGTTGCCGTTGACAGCCTATTCTTGGCCCGAGACTCCAAATGGAGTTGCTCGACTAGAAAAATCAGCACAATAAGCGACTTACTAGGCACACACGCACCCACATACACTGTGAGACTTATCAGCCCCAAAACAGTCAAGTGAGAAGTTAAGCTGCGATGCTCACTGAATATGCATGTAGACTCTCTCTATCACTCTCTATCTATATCTCTCTTGGCGCTGGGGAATACAAGTTTATATGGGAGCTGCTTTCAGTATATGTATGTACATGAGCAAATGAAGAAATTAACAATTGGCTGCGGCAGGTGTAGCTGCTCGCAACCGTGCCACATGCAGTTGTGCGGCCAACAGCTAACAACTTGCAACCTGCATAATTGCCTGGCCGCAAATTAGTTTTATGCCCCCGCCATTGTTGCTGCTGTTGCTGCTGCTGCTGTTGTTGTTGTTGTTGTATAGTAGTATGTTAGTTGACTTTGCTTCATTTGCTGGGCTGGGCGCAGCCGTTGCCGGGGCTTAGTGGCTGCCTCATAAATGTTTGAACAGCCGCTGCCGTAGCCACTGCCGCAGACGCTGCGTCGCTGCCTCAGCCTCTGCCTCAGCCACTGCCTCAGCTGTGGCAGCTACATTGCTTCCGGTTTGGCAGATATTCAACATGGCGCTCAGTTTTGCCAGTTGTTTGTTTGTGTTGTTGTTGCTGTTGTCTAGCTGCGTTTTTGTGTGCATATTAATTGGATTATCTAACGTCCAAACACACACACATACACACACACATTCTCATGGGCATATGACTGTTAGTCACGTTAATCTCAGGGGGATCAGCCAGTTGTAGCATGCAATTTTTGAAAAAGCATTTGTGCAAACAGCGAGAGAAGGGGGAGAATGGGGCAGAGAACAGCGACTCGCCTTGAGAGAAATCGCAAAAAGACGCAAAATCAACATTAGATTCGGCCTGTTGCCATAACCCCATCCCACATCCCACCTCACCCACCCACAACCTCCACTGCTCCAGTTGCTGCCATATTTATGCCCTCTTCCTTGCATAAATCAAGGCGAAGGCGGAGCAGCAACAGCAACAGCAGCTGCTTTTTGCCGAGCAGCTCTCGCCTGGCAGCTTGTCTAAATATTTATACAATGGCAATGTAAATTAAAAAACAAAGAGAGCGCCGAGCAAAGAGAATGGGCAACAAGTTGAAAACATTGTTAACAAAAGCAACGGCGCAGAATCAAAAAAAAATAATACGAAAATGAAAATAAAAATTGAAGCAGACCTGGCAAATGCCCTGCAATAAACTGAAAGAGTTCAAATTAATTAAATGCTATTCTCTAGCCCATATACCCTTCCGATGGAGGATATTTTACGTGTGTAGCCGTTGTAGCGTTAACTAAAGGGCTGCAGAGACAGACAGATAGGCAGACAGACAGTCAGTCAGTCAGGCAGACAGACAGACAGACGGAATCAAACGATATCAAACGATATCAAGTGTTGGACTAGACCGCTGCTGTGGACAGGCATCATTAGGCCTGGCAGTTTTGTGGACTAATAAACTAGAGATACGGCAAGGATATGCCGCTACAATGGCTGGGAGTTGTCGGCACAAAGCCAACAGCTAGACGTAAATAAGCCCAGGATGCGGCCAGCAGGAGCATGGGTGAATCCTGCCTGTGCTGTGGATTATACAGACCGAGAAACAAGTAGCTTAAAAACGCTTGCGGTGTCTGCATCTGCAGGTAACCAAGACTACACCCCAACTGAGCTTGGGGTGCGTTCGAAAGGGATCTCCTGCTACACCCCTTACTCTCTATATTTCCCTTTCTCTCTTTCTCTTTTGCGGTGTGTTCGCCCTTCATTGTTGTTGACTTCACATATTTGCTGCTGCGTGGGTAAATTAACAAATAAATGGCATTGCTTCAGCTCTTCCTACTTCTCCTGCTCCTTCTCCCTCTCTAGCTCCAGTTCCAGTTCCTATTTCAGCTTCAGTTCCAGTTGCTCTTGTTGTTTTGCTCCTTTTTCCAATTTCATAAATTCCCCGATTCAAATGCGTAAAATGTGGCCAGCAGCAACCCTGGGCAACATTTGAACATTGACTCACCATCAACCAGAGCTGGATGAGGAAGTCAGGGGTGAGATGAGCAGGCGATGAGTGAAGGTGGCAGACATCCACAGACTCATGATTAGAGTTGTCCGTGTCGCAGTCCTTTTCGTATTTGACCACAAACAACATTGCACTTTGTCTTTGTTGCATTTTTATGCGTCCAGACTGTCTCTCTATACAGACCACCACCTTAACTTCAACTCTCTTACTCTCTCTCTCTTTATATACACATATATATATTCGCCTCAGTGTTTTTATTCTATCTAAAACTGCAGCTGCAATCATTTCTGAGATATTTAATTAAACAGCTCAAGTCAATATTTAGATAAATTGCGAATATTAACCAAGAGAAATCTAATAACATTTTAGAAATAACTAAGTCGGAATGCCAAGGGCTTAGAAAGTATCTCAAAATATTTATATTATTTTTGTAATAAATATAAACTCAGAGATACTCTTTGCTTAAAAATAACATAGCCTACATTTGTGGGCCAATTTGTTGCTTAATCTGTTAGCTGATGTCTCTTTTGGTTATTGCTACCGCAAATGTAAACAATTTTCTCTTATTGATTGCCGCATTGTCAACAATTTGTTCACCTGAAGTCAGCAGCAGTTGCATGTGGCATGTGGCATGTGGCAAGTGGCAAGCGGCAAGCGTTGAGTGGGGCGAATTGAGCGGCAAAGGCAGTTGGACAACTTCTCAATTAAATTAAATAAAAGTTGGCATACGAGTAAGTGCAAAAAGAGAAAGACAGAGAGAGAGAGAGAGAGAGAGAGGGAGACAGAAAATTGGAATGAAAGAGATAGAGAGTGCGAGGTTGCGACCTGGCAGAGTTGAAGGTTCTGCGCTTTAGTCATTCGGGCGCTGTAAATCTCGTGCTGTGAAACTTTTTTATTTTTATAAATTAAATGACAAACTCTTATTCACACACACACATACATGCAATCTCATACATCTACTCACTTAAGTGCATAAGTGTGCGTGCGTGCAAAATGCATTTAATTTGCTGCAAAGTGGCTGTCGGGCCTCCAACTGCTGCTCCTACTCCTGCTCCTGCTCCTGCTCCTACTCCACGCCAGTTGCAGACCCTGTCTCTGGCCAGGAGGCATGGGCACGGGCTACACGGCTCCAGTCGTTCCGGCTCCAGCTCGAGCTCCAGTTACAGCTTTTGGTGGAGCATTTGGCACTATTGAATATATGGCGAGTAGGTTGGGGAGGAGGGTGGGCGGTCCGTCGGCTTTTCAAATGATAAAAGTCGCCGCTTGTCGCGACAACGAGACGCCAACAAAAGCGGCGTAAATTTCAATTAAATGTGAAAGCAAAACAAATTTTAACTTTACTCGAGACTCGAAACTCAACTCGAGAGTTGTTGCTGTTGGACAACAAAACGTGTCGCTGCTTACTAACAAAATCAAATCACTGAAAGGTTTATGCGCAGACAGTACGTGATTAAGTTAAGAGAGCTATTTTTAGAAGCACACCTTGAGAATTGAAAAGAGATGCGAATAATTTCATGATTCTAAATGGTTTATAAGTATAAAAAGTATTTTAAATATTTTTTATAATTAAAAAAAAATATTATAGTTTTTAAATAAATATAATAAACTAATATTAAAAAAATATTTAATATTTTTAAACATTATTTTTGCTAGTTTTAGTCAATTAAATACCCATTTTTGTTAATATGGAAATATTTGCTCAATTGATCAATAATATGCTCATAAATATGTAATATTACTAAATATAAATAAATCAAAAATTTTATATATATCTTCTTCCATAATTCACGTTAACTTGCACTGCATAAACATTGAAAATTTGGAATGGTTGTGTGAGAATGTGTGTGCGTGTGCCTAAATGTAATTGTGAATTCCATATTTCAATGCGAATGAGTCCGTTTGCATAAGTATGTGTGCGTGTGTGTGTGTGTGCATGTAATTGCCATGACTGTGTGTATGTGTGTGTGTGTGGGTTATTGTTGTTGTTTTTGCGATTGTTATTACAACAATTACTTGAAAAATACTCCGATATCAGCGTCAGCGTCGACAGCGCCAGTAAAATTATTTAAATGCTTTTGTGTGCGGGGATTACAACTGAATACACAAGCATACAAACACACAGACACACACACACACACACACAGTCAAATATACACACGTATTTGTAAAGGGGAAGAGGCAAAGAGAAGTTGGGGGCCTTGTTATACAAACACAAAAACATATAAGAGCTCCCCATTATGCTGCAGCTGTAGGGCTAATGGGCGGTTGTGCGTGAGTTCAATGCGGTGGCATGAAGGGAGAGTGGAAAAGGAGGTGGCTGTGAGATGAGGCAGGCCGATGGTATGCGGCGTGTGTGTGTGTGTGTCATGCATGTCTGCGTCTGGCAGAGTTCCGGGCTGGGCCCACGACGCGACCGACAGACAATTTGGTTTAATTGATAGTTGGGATAATGTAATTATAGACAATTGCGTTTCATGCGAAACCGATTTGCTGCCTCGGCCCCGGCTCCCACTTCGCTTATAATGAATCCCCTAGCACGACTACTGGACTCGAGTGATCTGTAAGCAGAGCAGAAAAAAGAAGGGAATAATAATGTGGGAAAGAGCATGCCCCAAGTGGCGGCCACTTTTGGCAAATAAAGTGTGGCCAAGCTGAGAGCTGTTAAGTAGTTAAACATGAGCAAATACTCGCTGTCAATGGGACAGGATCAGTCACAGGCAGGACACTATAATGATTGTCAATACACAGGTAATGAGGCCAGTCAAGGATGGCAGCATCAAATGTGTTTAACCCGACTTGTTTTCTCTATGGATGCATCTATAGTTGGACTTTGTAGAGAATCCTTACATGGTTTCAATGCGAACTCAAAGCTACAGGCAATTCATTATGGTCATTTTCAGGTGTGTGCAGTTGGAGCAGGAGATGCAGATGGAGCTGGAGCCACGGGCTCCATCAAACGAACAGTGGCTAAATAACAAAGCGTTTGCCCATTTTGTGTGCTGCATACTTTTGCCACGGACTGTAATGAAGTGCGTGCCGCATTGAAAATGCGCGCAAACAAGCGCATAAACGTTTGTTATGCCCGCCTCAACTTCCATGCCACCTCCCAGGATCAGGCTCATTCTTCCCTCGAGACTAGACTAAATGGAAACAAATGATGAGGTTTTTTTGGCTAGTTACACGTTGCAGTTGTCGCTGCTGGCATAAAATGGCGCCCAATTGGCAATTGTCGCTTCCGGCGGCTGATTGGCTGCCACTGTCCATCGACTGGAACCACGCATACGGCATCGAAGTAGGGAGGTGGTTGGTGTGGTCCTCGCTGCCACAGCCGGCATAATGCCCATCCGTATCGATGACAATCACCAAATCGCACTTGCCAAATGCACACCAACAACAACAACAACAATAACTGCAGCAACAACAATTGAAATTGCAATTGCAATTGCGGCGAGACAACGCGTCGGGGCATTTTCTTAATGCGTTTTTACGATGAGACAGTTCTTGGCCCAGAGGCTGCTTTCTCTCAATTTTCGGCAGTTGAGTGAAAAATTGTATTACCAATTTAATTTCATATTTTACATATGTTTGAAAATCACAGCAAATTGACTGTAAGAATGAAATTTTTCCTTTTTTGTGCCTAATTCACAAATTTAGAAACTTCAACAACAACCCTTTAACAGGCAAACCATAAATGCCATTAGAGCTCTATACGAAATGACAATCACGAAACCCTGTTTTTTGTTAATGATATTGTTAACAGTTTGATTCTAAATTCAAAATTTCATAAAATTGGCATTTTTTAAATTTTCGAATTTTTTGACCACTTTTACAAACTAAACCCTTGACAAAATGTGAAAAAATTTTAAAATTTTGTATTCTGAATTTTTTGGTCCTAATTGATACTGTACATCAATACAAGCATTTTGCTTTTTATTTTAGGTGTTTCTGATGAGTACTTTTCGAGATATAGCAGAAACTCTAAAAAAAGGGGATAGCAAATTAAAATTTTGTATTTTCTAAATTTTCTCTTAGCTTTGACTCTTCGTATCTTCCTCAAAACTTATTTAATTTGTATGAAATTTACAATACTTTTAACATTGTTTTTAAACTTTAATTTGGTAGATTTTGAACTGTTTCCGTCAAGAATTGCTCAAATTATGATTAAAAATGTACCAGAACACCGCTAAACTGGCAATATAAACTTCTGTCCAAACATAAAACTGCCATATCTTCGCCGAAAATCAGCGAATTTTAATGAAATTTTGTTTTTTGTTAATGATATTGTTCCCATTTTGATTCTGCATTCAAATTTTCATAAAATTGGCATTTTTTAAATTTTTGATTTTTTTGACCACTTTTGCATACTAACCCCTTGACAAAATGTGAAAAAATTTTAAAATTTTGTATTCTGAATTTTTTGGTCCTAGCTGATACTGGGCATCAATACAAGCATTTTACTTTTTATTTGAGGTGTTTCTGATGAGTAATTTTCGAGATATGGCTGAAACTGTACGAAAAAAGGGTAAAAAATTAAAATTTCGTATTTTGCAAATGTTCTCTTAGCTTGACACTTCGTATCTTCCACAAAACTTATTTGATTCGTATGAAATTTACAATACTTTTAACATTGCTTTCAAACTTTAATTTGGTTGATCTTTTAACTGTTTCCGTCAAGAATTGCTCAAATTATGATTAAAAATGTACCAGAACATCGCCAAACTGGCATTAGAAACTTCTGTTCTAACTTTGAACTGCCATATCTTCGCCAAAAATCAACGAATTCTCATGAAATTTTGTTTTTTGTTAATGATATTGTTCCCATTTTGATTCTGCATTCCAATTTTCATAAAATTGGCATTTTTTAAATTTTTGATTTTTTTGACCACTTTTGCATACTAACCCCTTGACAAAATGTGAAAAAATTTTAAAATTTTGTATTCTGAATTTTTTGGTCCTAACTGATACTGGGCATCAATACAAGCATTTTACTTTTTATTTGAGGTGTTTCTGATGAGTAATTTTCGAGATATGGCTGAAACTGTACGAAAAAAGGGTAAAAAATTAAAATTTTGTATTTTGCAAATGTTCTCTTAGCTTGACACTTCGTATCTTCCACAAAACTTATTTGATTGGTATGAAATTTACAATACTTTTAACATTGCTTTCAAACTTTAATTTAGTAGATCTTTTAACTGTTTCCGTCAAGAATTGCTCAAATTATGATTAAAAATGTACCAGAACACCGCTAAACTGGCAATATAAACTTCTGTCCAAACATAAAACTGCCATATCTTCGCCGAAAATCAGCGAATTTTAATGAAATTTTGTTTTTTGTTAATGATATTGTTCCCATTTTGATTCTGCATTCAAATTTTCATAAAATTGGCATTTTTTAAATTTTTGATTTTTTTGACCACTTTTGCATACTAACCCCTTGACAAAATGTGAAAAAATTTTAAAATTTTGTATTCTGAATTTTTTGGTCCTAACTGATACTGGGCATCAATACAAGCATTTTACTTTTTATTTGAGGTGTTTCTGATGAGTAATTTTCGAGATATGGCTGAAACTGTACGAAAAAAGGGTAAAAAATTAAAATTTCGTATTTTGCAAATGTTCTCTTAGCTTGACACTTCGTATCTTCCACAAAACTTATTTGATTCGAATGAAATTTACAATACTTTTAACATTGCTTTCAGACTTTAATTTGGTAGATTTTGAACTGTTTCCGTCAAGAATTGCTCAAATTATGATTAAAAATGTACTAGAACATCGCCAAACTGGCATTAGAAACTTCTGTTCTAACTTTGAACTGCCATATCTTCGCCAAAAATCAACGAATTCTCATGAAATTTTGTTTTTTGTTAATGATATTGTTCCCATTTTGATTCTGCATTCAAATTTTTATAAAATTGGCATTTTTTAAATTTTTGATTTTTTTGACCACTTTTGCATACTAACCAATTGACAAAATGTGATAAAATTTTAAAATTTTGTATTCTGAATTTTTTGGTCCTAATTGATACTGGGCATCTATACAAGCATTTTACTTTTTATTTGAGGTGTTTCTGATGAGTACTTTTCGAGATATGGCTGAAATTGTGAGAAAAATGGTAAAAATTAAAATCATGTATATTCCAAATTTTCTCAGTAGTCAAGCTAAGAGAAAATTTGGAATATCTTCCACAAAATTCTTTGATTTGTATGAAATTTACAATATACTTTATATTGATTTTCCATTTTAATTTGGTATGTTTCCGGTGAGAATTGCAATTACATTCAGCCTTGTTCTTCTTATGCCAATGTTTTTTTCTAAGTGAAAAGCTGTTTGCGAGTGTAAGATATTGTTATACAGGGTATATGCAGGTCAATCAAGTAGATTGGTTTTGCTTTCTTATTTACCGGCTTTAAACAGGCAACAGCCCTAATAAAATTAATCAACTTTAATGCACTTTAGGCGCCAGCTCGTGCCCCAAGTTGAATGGCTGAGATAACAATAAAAGGAATCCGGCCATGCAGCATGAAGCATGCAACGACAGAGAGAGAGAGAGAGAGAGTGAGCAGGCAATAGCAAAATGAAGCAGTTGTAGGCGGCGGATGGCATTTGTTCTTTCTTCTCGCATGCCCATTCTTTTCAGCTGCCATTGTTGTTGTTGTTGTTGTTGTTGTCTTTGTTGTTGTTGCTTTGGCTGCAGCACTAAATAATTTCTAATAAAATAAAATAAATAATGAACGCAGGCAGCCAAGGATGCTCAGCTCTACTCCAGTCTACGATACTCTGTTCTACTCTGCAGGCTGTATATAATTCTCCAGAATGATATCGCCCATTGGTAAGGCAGCTAAATGGCTTGAAGATGGAGATGGAGACGGGATGGATGGACTGGGGCTGCTCCGCCTGGCATATTGCGCAAATATTGCTGCTGCTGCTGCAGCTGCCTTTGGCAATGTGTTTTACTTTTATTGCACTCGAGCCGCCGGGCGCTGCACATTTTTAACGCCAGTCATAAAAAGGGACGAGCCGTAAGCTGCTCCAGCTTCAGTTTGCAGCTCCAGCTCCAGCTCCACTATTACTACTGCTGCTGCAGTTCCTGGCATAGAAGTCTTGGCCAACACATTTTTTCCAATTTTAAGGCTGAGTAGCGCACACGGCGTTCGCCAAATGACCGTAGAAATGATTGCTTGCCGGATTGAGGGCGTAACCGGCATGGGCATGGATGTGGACTGTGATGGGGAGAGCTCGTCTAACTGCGTAACTAGGCAACAAGGCACAGCAAGGGTCATTGGTTGCTATTGGCCACGGCTTAAGCCTTCTCCTCCTGCTGTTTGCTGCTGTTGATATTTGCCTCGGCTTATTTGCTAAAAATAAAATCAAACTGCGATTCCAACCAGGACATAATAAAGGAAATTGCGTGAAAAGCAGCTTGAGGCACTACCAATAAAAACTAGCATAGTTAAGCAGCTTAAAGAGCTGCCCGTCAGTGGGACAATTTGCAATTGAAAATTAATTAAATTGAATTAAATTAAAATTGATGAAACACATGTGTGAGCCAAGCATGCCTTAACCAGGCCAAATTAAAAACAGAAAATTGAATGTATCTTTCTGCCACAACTGATAAGGACAACAAGTCCTTGTTTGTTGTCTTTTTTTTTTGGTATTTCTGCGTTTTGTTGTCAACGCAATTTCAATTTATATTTATGACCTTTTAAAGTCATTTTATGAGCTGGCAACCTCGCTACAAACACGTTCCTTAGTCCCGATCCCGCCCTCCACCCTCCTCCCTTTGCAGTCAAGATACAACTTGAAAGTATCTTGAAGCTACGATGTTAATGTTATGGCGCATTTTGCGATTCTAAAGTAATAAACTTGGGCAATGATCAGGCCATCAAAGACGAGGCCATTAAACCGGCAAAGACACTGGGAGTGCCACTTGGCTAAGACTGGAGCAAGAGATGGAAGCTCCTCCCTCTCTCTTTCCCTTTCACTCTATATCTATCTCTTCCACATTGAGACTGTCACTTCAGTTAGTTTTCGGAAATTGGCGCCTTGGTGGGAGCCTCTCTGACATATTGAGTCACATCTATTAATCGTGCGGCAATCGTGTTGAGCACTCAACTCGCTTTTGGCTCGGAAATGCCTGGCCATCAATCAGCCAAGAACTTCATTAGACACATTTTGCCGCAGTCCAACGTGGAGTAGACGGAAGGCACAGCTGTCCTGTTTGGTTCAGTCAGTTGATATCTAATTAAGTTGCCAGGAGTTTCTATTTGACCACTGTGAAGAAGGTTATTAATATTGGCAATTGATTGCTGCTCAAGAAAAATGTTGCCTGCAACAGAGCCATAAAATCAAACCAAACTATAAATAATTGCAAATTTTTGAAATTTGATTTTCAAACTTCAATGAGGTATGCTTCAATTAAGAGCATGTCCTACATGGCGTATACGTAGTATGTACATTACTATGCTGTATACCCATTGAGATAATTATAGGGTAGTTTGCTTTGCCCAGCAAGTGGTCAAGCACTTTGTTGACATTTTAAGCTATTTATATGACAGTTTTTCTTTTTGTATTTAGTTTTTTTTTTTGGGCTCAACTCTCTCTTGTGTAACCTCAACTCCCACAATCTGTAGTCTAGCTCACAGTTTATCTGCCTCCCACTCCTGAATGCTGTCGTGTCCATTTGTCTATTTGGCTTGTTGTCTGGCCACAATTCGAATTGTGGTTAAATTGTATTTTGTCGTTTCTGCATTTTTGAGACATTTCTAAACTGTTTGCGTTTTGTTTGTCAAACAGCCCACTTATTGGCAAAAGGTTGAAGCACAGCTTGAAGCTTAGCTCTTGCCAAACACTTTGCGGTTTGCATTTTATATACAACCCCCAAATCTGGTTATACTTTCGGCCAACATAATGCCAATGAGTAAAGTTTTTACCGGCCACACAATAGCAATAACAATATCAATAACAATAACACAACTTGGCCAAATTGCAATAGTGTTGAACAAACTGACAGTTCAACTCTGTTATGCAACAACAAAACTGCAAGAAAATACAAATACATTATTCAAAATACTCACAGAAAGGGCAAAAATATAGAAGAAGAGGAATGTTTTATATAAACAAAACAGTTTGACAATGTAGAAAATTGGTTTGGTTAAAGTGTCCTTTCTCTGTTTGTTGTCACCTCTTAAAAGGAAGTACTTCACTCGGTAGACATAATTGCATGCATGTTAAATCCATTAGAGAATTGAAATCGCCCGATAAACGATACGATTTCGTTTTGCCAGCGATTCCTTTGACTTTGACCATATATGGAACGAGTCCTCAATTCATTTTGCCGCCATATACTTCTCTATGTTTTTCTGCTTCTTTATTTTTTTGTGTATAATTGAATAGTAAACGTGACTCAGCTATAAACACAACTTCCACTTGACATACTCCTGTATATATATATATTATTTTTTACTTAGGGTATGAAAATAAATTTTAATATCAGAATCAAGACTTATATTTGGGAATTTGTAATAATTAAATATTAATCAAAATTATATATTAAAAAAAGATTCATATATTCATAGGATAGACCTCTTAAGGACTCTCTAATTTGCGTTTTCTTCAAGAGTATTTTCTAGTTTCTCATACCCTACATTTAGTGTGTTACTTCATTTTTATGATACACTTCACTTGGCTCGTTACATTTTGCCAATATTTACCTGTACCTCCCCCTTCTGATACTGCTACCAGAGACTGCCACATGTGTTGCAACTACACTTTTGTTGTTCTTCTTGCTGCATTTTAGCCAAAAGCTTTTAGCTGGACGCATTCGCTGGAGCGTGTCACTCGATGCTCGATGGCTGTGTCCTTTGATCCTTGGATCGCTGCATCAAACGACATTTAGCTTGCGCATAAAGTTCACATCACTGCCAAGTTGTTTTGCCATGTTAACTTTATTAGTGCCCCCCCTTACTATCACAGTTTCCTTTTCCAACTTTCTTTTCTTTTCTTTGGAATTTTCTAACTCCATTTGCTGTGCAGCTCCCCAGTGTAAAAGGTAATAACCTGGCGAGTGGCATATCGATGCGATGACATTCTGTTGAATTTGATTAAGTTGCAACACGGTTGTTGCTGCTGCCATGCAACGGAAAGCAATTTGCCACAACTGCCACAATGCACACCGTGGCTCCCCCTAGAATTATAATAACAATCAGCTTGCAAATATGAAAGCTGTATCGAAGACGCAGGGCAGGCAAATCAAAAGTATTGCAATGGCATTAAAAAAATATATATATATAGGAAAAGGGGGGAATATGCCACACAAATCGCAGGACATGTTGCCGCCATTTTGCGGCGCATAGACAGATGTCAATCACATGCAGTCCCAGAGACTGTCAGCGCCATAAACTACAACAGACTTGGACAAGCGTGGCACTAACAGCTCTCAATTCCCAAGGAATGCACTGAGAGAAAATGAAAAAATTATATTGAAACTATTTGATTTGGGAAGAAAATAAAATTTGTGTTTCAAAGTTTTCAATATTTTGTAAGTATACATAATTATTTTTAAATATATTTCAGTCAAGCAAATGTGAAATAAGAGTAACTTGGAATTTCTTGCAGTGTAAACTGTCACTTGATTGATTTTTTAGCCGCAGTTGTTGCCAGTGTTGACTGTGTCGTTGCCTGTGGCAGTTGCCTGCCACATCGCGTAATAATAGCGCATACCCCCTCCCATACTCACCCCGCATACACTCCTTATGCCAACCAACACCCACATAAATGGGGTATCGAATCGTGTGCTCCACTCTGGCACCACATCAGCCAAAGCCGCGGGCACTTGGCAGTCCCCTCCTCTCAGCCTCTTTCCCAGCCTGTCTCACACATACTAAACACACCAGCGCACAGCAAAAAGAGGTTGTTTTTGCTTTTTTGATGTTGTCCTTTTGTTTGATATTATCGTCTAGCAACGCGTCTGGCAACACGCGTGACGTAGGCAAAATTATAGTGCACGCATACAGCTTAAAGTATACTGTTCTTTATCTATAGCCCCAACTTAGTTTCTTCGGTATTGGCCACAGTCTCGTACTTTTTTTGTTTTGGCCATAAATAGTTGCTCGAATTTGACACCTTTCAGCTCGCAGTTAACATGAACTATCATAATGTCCTCTGGCATTACAAGTTTTTCCAAGGGTTCTTTTACGTTAGTTTTAATTAATCAGACTATTATTAGACTATTTTTATATGGCGGCATTTCTATTTATATAAATAATATGCATACAAATATATCAGAAATCAAAAGCATGTTATATTTGTCGACTATAAAAATTAATTAAAGTAAAGCAATGACGTCGTCACATTTTAGTATTGTTTTTATTATGATTACGCTCTTGATTATTAGATTGGTGCTGTTGTTAGAACCTAAATTAAGAGTTAGTTTATTCGATTTCCTTGCTAAACCATATTGACTGCAAAATCTGCTTTGTAAATTTCTTAAAAAAATTTCTTTAAATTCCATGAAATAAAATCTTTAATTTTAGCTTTAAATTTCCTTAAATGACAATGGCAAGCTTGGGAAGTTATCAATAACGACAGCACTATTGGCCAAAGGCAGCTCTCTACCACTCACACTCCCAAAAAAAAGAAGAGAAAATTGATAACGCATTTGGCTTAGTGTTGTCAGAGGAGCTGCTTCCAAATCCCTCCCACTCCAGCTGCTGTCTTCGCGCTGTTAACGTAAATTCCAGCGCCATTTTCTTGCATGTTCTCGTTATGCGCGTAACTGTATGCATGTTCATATACGTGTATGCAGTATGTGTATGTGTATATGTGTGTGTGTGTGTGTGTGGTTGTATTTGCATATCTGTTTTTGATTTTTGTCGCTGCTGGCGTATATTCAATTTTGACGTAGCGCGCTGCACGTTGTCAGGATGCCGCCTCCTGTGTAACCAGTGAAATCAATAAATCTGCTCCACTGTTTGAATCCAATTTATCACTTTGCAGAATTTTCACGTTACGCTGTTTTCCTCTTCATTTCATGCTTCGTTTTTTTTCTTCTTCTCATTTTATATGTTGTGCACCAACCGCACAGACAAGCAGTGACACGCCCACACACACACAAAACACCCATCCATACTGTTATACACACACTGCCACACTACGTTCAATCAGCCATTTATGAAGTGGCAAACAGGCGGCATCGATTGGCGGCTTATCCCCACCGCATGCAATACAACTTCATTAAGCCACGCGGCGTATGAGTAATGTTGCCCAACTCCATACGCCCCCTGGCGCATATCTTATGCAAACCTCATGTTGCAACATTTTGAATATAATTTCGTTTCATTTTTTTTTTGTTTACTTTTCAGTTAGCTGAAAAAGCTTCCGTCAATCGATCAATAATGAAATTTAGCAAAATATGTCGCCACACAAAGAAGACTTTTCTTTTGATGGTGCTGATGGGGTTTTCGTCCTGCGGCGCATATACAGTTTGCAGCTTATTTGCGGCGCCGCAAAGCGGCGGTGGCAAGTGCCACAGTGTTCTTTGTGTGTGCGATTAAATTGCGGAAGTGGTAAAACAGCCGCGACGGAGGAACCTTTTATTTATTAGAATTTAGCGAGCGCATCCTTGCCTCGAAAACTGAATGAAAACACAATTTAATAATGAAAATATTATTTCGCTTGTTGTTGTTGTTTTTTTTTTACATTAAATATATTTAGACGTTTTTCATTCAAAATTGTTGCTGTTACGCAAATGTGGTTTTGGGGCGGTGGAGTGGAATGAGGCAAGGTGGTAACTGGTGGTGTGGCTGCCAGAGAGACGAAGGCGGGAGCCGGAGATCCTTTTTGCAGTATGGAATGTTAGATGCGTTCTCTGGCCTGGGCCTCAATGACGTTATATGGATGGAAGGAGAGTTTGGAGTTTAGGGGTAGGAAGTTGGGATTAGGGGTTCTCTTGACATTCTCTTTGATCGTTTTAGCAAACTTCTTACATCAAGTACATTTATATAAGTATTTTATAATTATGTTTTTATCATCTGTGTTTTATCTCGGGTTCATTTGTTAAATATTTCACTGTTTTCCTTAATTTTGGATTCTGTGTACATTTAATTTAAAATAATTATGTAAGCTACATTTAATTATATGTTATATATAATTTATATGTATAATTTTAAAATTACATTACTCGGTGCTATTTTTATCCATTTCAAAATTGTAATCAAAAATCGAGAAAATGCGAACTAAAAATATGGCAAAAGCTTCAGTTTGTGAAAGCGAGAGCAGGAACTCAAGAGTCTTTGGTTCAAATATATAGCTTAATTCTACATTTTTCATTTTTATCAAATCAATTTTTAGTTAATTACAAGCATTTCATGCGTTAGTTGAAGTCACTAAACTAATTCAAGTTCACTTAGCTTGGGGTGGAAACTACAAAAAGCCAAATCAATGCATTGAAAATTAGAATGAATATATATAAATAATCTATATATATATTTGTATATATATTATTTTAATAATATCAATTAAGTTTATGTAATATATATTTTGTTGTTGCTGTTAAAAATGCTTATAAAGAAGTTGCACAACAACACCAGTAAAATGTGCTGTTTGCTCTCAAGTTGCTTTCATTTTCACATTGGGGACCTTTCATTGTTGTTGTTTGTTTGAATTTCCATTTCCTCTTCGTTTTCGTTTTCCATTTTCTTATTGCGCTTAGTTCTATTCAAAACTCTAAATACATTTAGCTTATGTTCATTTCGCTTAAACTATTTTTATTATTTATTTTTCTTTCCATACTGCTGTCGATTTTTTTTTTTTTTTTTTTTTGTTTTCTATTTTACTTTACGAGTTTTCTTTTACTTGTTTTGGCTATTGACCAATTTAGCTGTTAAGTTTGCTTTTGCTCTCTCTTTCGTTCTCTATGGTTCTTTCGTTTCCCTCTTCTTCGCTATGTCATCTGCTGATTGTCCACTAAAAACTATACTTTGCCTCCGATTCTGCTCGGTCTTTGAATTTATTCTCAGAGTTGTGTTTTTATTTTGCAGTTGCCTTTTTGTTTCATTTTTATTTTCTTTTAAATACACATTAATCAAATATGAAAAGTTGCAGCTTGCAGAAATCGTTTGTATATGTTTTGCATAAATGAAAAATTAAATATTGTATTTTATTTTTGCTGTGCATAATGAAATTGGCAATAAATTTATTGACGAGCTTAAACAAATTGAAATATGCACTTATGTATATTACCACTATGTGTGTATTTATCTATATATATATATATATATTTATTTATGTGTGTGTGTGTGTGTGAGAGTTTCTCCATTTTCCAGTTGACATTTTCGTTACGTTTTATTGTTTTTCTATTTGTCTCTGCGTATAAATTGCATTACCCTTTTTCCCCAGCTTTGCATTTATTACAATACAATTAAACATACAATTACAAATACAAATACAAGTACAATAATACATAATGCATACATACACACACACACACAGTTACATATACCTATTACACCTACATATTAGTGTATATATGTATATGTGGTGTATATTTTATCATAATTTACCTTTATTTATTCAGTCTTAAGCTACAAAAATCGTTATGCATATTTCTGCCTTCTTTTATTTAGTATATATAATTTATAATCATTTTTTTTGTTTAGTTTTTCATTTTTTTCGAAATTTTTGGTATTTTTGGTTGTATGCATCTGCTAAAATTTGAATCTATTCAAATGAGTACGTTTTGTTAAATTCGCAATTTATTCGGAATCATATTATGAATTCACTTTGCCAGTTCACAGAGTTTCGAGCAACAAATAAAATAGAAAATACGAAAATACGAAAATCCAAAGAGAAGAAAAAACTCAAGCATAATGTTTTCCTTTGGGGTGGGGTGGAAGGTCAGAGAAAATTTGGAAAAGTACAGGCGACAGCAGTTGTGGAGTGTGTTTTGCTTTGGCTTACAAACTAGAAAGCAATCTTAACTGTTATACTGTTTTTTACTGCTATATCGATTGTTAGTATTTTTTTGTTTTTTTGTTTTACTTTTTAATATAATTCTAAGTGTATCTATGTATCTCTGCAACCGCAACTGCATCTGTATCTAATTATAAATTTAATTTTAATTTCGTTTCAGCTTGAATTTGTAATTTAATAATTTTAGTAGTTTTGGTATTTTTTTTTTGGTATTTTACAGGCTTGCCTCTTGTGGACCTTACGTACATATACTAAAACTGACTCTCTAGCTAGAAGTTAGTTTAGCTTAGTTGGTTTGTTGGTTGTGTTCGGTTTGCTGTCGGTTAGTTGTAGTTGACCTCACTGTACCTAAGACGTTTTTAGCGCTTTCCAAGTTTTTACTGTATTTGTGTACCTTGCTCAACTTTTCAAAAAACGAATGAATCCTCAAATAATTCTCTTCAACCTCTATAACTATAACTATGTAGTAAAATGTTGTTGTTGTTATTGCTGCATTACTTTCTGTTTATTTTGTTTTTCTGTTCTTATTTTGTTTTTCTTATATATTTTCACTTTTAGTTTTGTGTTTTAAATGAAACGCCAGTTTGTTCGGAGGTTTTTCTCTTTTTGCATACAATCAATTTGTTTTGGTTGAGTTGGTTTATGGTTTTACTTTGGTTTTCTGTTTGTCTTCGAGGAAGAGAGCGAGAGAGAGATAGAGAGAAAGAGGGATAGAGACAGAGAGAGATAGTCGAGTAAGAGAGACAGACTAATATTACAGCTATCAGCTAGGTTTAAATTAATAGGTTAATCGAATTTCCACTTTTTACATATTTACAAGACTTTTAAGATTAGGTTTCACTTTTCTATTTACTTTCCCAATTTTTATTATTATACTTTTTTAAATCTGTTGAAGCTCGTTTCCAAAATGAAATGAAAATGAAAAATTGCAAATGGGCTGCCTTCTCGCTTTCAGACTAGAGTATTTACACACAAATTGCAATTCGAATCGAAATCTCTCATCGTCGTCCTTGAGGCAGCTGCTGCTGTAGTACGAGCCAATCCTTATAGGCATGGTTGAGGGGATGCGGTGGCGAGGGGTGTTCAACCCTGACTGAGAAACGCCACAATCGAGCTGATCAGCAGACAGAGCGCCAGCTGGAGTGTGGGCAGTGGGGCACCATTGATGAGCAGATCCTGGCCCGCATTGCTGCGCACATCCATCAGGTCGCGGGAGAGTGGCAGCTCGGTGGGATCGCTGAGTTCGTCGTGGCAGGGCAGCATCTCGGGCTTCAGCATGAAGAGGCGCACGCTGATGGAGTTCTTGGTGGCCAGGGCATCGATGGCATCGCCCGGCTGCGGCTGATGTGAACCCAGCAGCAGATCCACATCGTTGTGGGTCATCAGGCCACTCGAAGAGGAGCTTGAACTGGAGCTAGAGCCGCCATAGAAAGTGCTCTGTTTGTGCAGATTCAGATTGTCATCCATGTCGAGGCCGTGTCCCAATCCCAGCCCGGACACATGACCGCCGTTCTCATCGTAGTAATCGTAACGTTTCTGTGTCTGTGCCACAGCTGCCACACCGGCCACATCCTCCAACTGTTGCCGCTTGCGTCGTTGCCGCAACTTCGACTCGACCACATTCTCAGCGTTGTCCGTAAACTGACGCTGGCCACGCATCGCCTGCCGGGATTTGCTGCTGCTCGTGGCATGCTTCCTCAATCCATAGCCGTTGCCATTGCCATTGCCATTGCCTCCTCCGTTCAGCTCATCCAATGTGGCATAATTGCTGCTAACGCTACTGACGCCATTCCCGATGCCACCCATGCTGGCGCTGTTGCTGCCAATGGCCGTAAATCCGCCAATATTGAGCAGATCCAGGATGTGCGATGGCACCGGGTCAACGAAATGTGAGAGCTTCGGCTCCTGCAGCGAACAAATGAAATTCTCTAGAGAATCCCGCAGCTGCAGGTGACGTGTGCGATTTTTCAATTCAAAGATCCATTGTAGGCGACAGTCGCAAATGAATTTGTTATCTGCAACGAACAGAAAGAGATGGCACATAAGTTAGAGTAGAAAGGAGAGAGAGTGAGAGAAAGAGATGATAGAGATATGAGTTGTGAAATATAAGAGAAATAAAAGACAGCTCATGCTCAACTGTTGTGGAATTGCTTTTGTCAAGTTGTCATCCCACTTGGGCCAACTATCTCAGCCTATTGTCTGCCACACAGGTGAACTGAAGGGGAAGGGATGAGGGTGCTGGATGAGGTGGGTGAGGTGGTCAACATCCGTTTGATTTTTGCCGTTAGCTGTTAAGTGGCCGCCAGCAACAATTGGCTGTCATTTGCTGGCCCCAAAAACCCCAGACTCAAGTGGATTCCACACACTATGCATCCATCGGATATGGATTCATCTAGCGTGACCTGACCAGACCATAGACATAGAGTGACAAAGACAGACACAGAGAGAGTCCGAGAGAGAGAGAGAGAGAGCTTGCAGTTTCATTTTAACTGATTTTACCGTGAAAATCGTGCCTTCTGCTCGACTGCCAGGCTTCAATCCCTGCCATGTCCATGCAAGTTAAACGCCTCAATGACATTTCCAATTTAGACGACGCCACATCAGACTCAGTCGATGCCATCACCTCCTCTAAGCTCCCAGCTGCATTCTAGTGGATTCTCCGTGTATCCGCTCTGTATAAGAATTCCCCTGCATCTCGGCAGAGACAGGATGTTGCAGGATTTTGACTGGGCCTGTCTGTTGCTCTGTCACTCAGTTGAACGCCCAACTGCTGCTACTGTCAATTATTTTGTAGTCATATGGTCTATATACCTATCTCTCTCTATCTCTCTCTCTCTCATGCGTGGCAGGAGAAACGTCAGAGTGGTGAAGGAGGGCGTGTGTGGTAAGAGCTGTGGGTGTCCTGCTGCGTCTGCATCGATTTTCATTGATTCGTTTCGAGCGCAAACCAATTTGTTGTTTGGTTAGTTAAGTTCGAATGCTTGAGTCCCAAATCGAGCACATAAACGAGCGAGACAGAGATACAGTCAGAGAAAGAGAGAAGGAGAGAGAAAGAGACATAGCTATCGCAAATCCACAGAGATTCGATTGGTAATGAAAACTCTGTGAAATCCTCATTAAATACAATTATCCTAAATAATTTATTATAGCATATCCTTAAGACACTGTCGGCATTCCACAGACACAGACACAAACACAGACAATGCCTCGTTTCGTATGCTAGTTAATTATTTAGACCGCAATTAAATTGGCTTACAATTTGGCTAAATAAATGTTTAATAATGTCAAGAGCCAGACGATAATATGGGGCTGGGAAAAAGGCCAAAAGTTGCTCAAAACTTTTGACCAACTTGTAGGGTAACTTGCCGTCGAGTCCTTCAGAGTTTCCATAGCTGCCGCTTTAATCAATTAACACTACAACAAACGCATAAGCCCATTTATTGGACTACTCCTAACTGCAGTTACTCCTATTTCTGCTGCTACTTTCTACTCCTTCCATGTGAGTTCTTCCATTGTGTATGGAGTCGTAGTTAATGTGCCTCGGTTGGCAAATCTCTTGTGTATAATTAGGCCCGGGCACGGTGACATAGTTTGGCATGTCAACATGCATAATTAGCATAAACGTTACTAACAAAATATTGACTCTTTGACTGACTTAGTAGCCCAGTTAACTACTGACTGACTGACGGTTGACTAACATACGCCGCTGAGAGCTCTGCACATCATTATCCTGCCACACAAAGGCTACAATGACGCAGTCGGAGCCAGAAGAAGATGACTCCAAATGAAGGAATAATTGGTAGAAGCAGAAGTCAGAGTTGGAGGCATATACATTTGATGATTGGGGCAATAATTCGTGACATATTCTGTGTGAACCCAAAAACTTGCCACAAAACGAGAAAGCAAAAAAAAAACAAAAAATAGCAGATGACAAAAGAAAACTTTGTGAGCGAAAATAGTTGGCAAATTAGTTGCGACAGTGGCAAAAGGGGGTAAGGGTGGGACAGGGAGTTGTAAAAATTCTAATTTTCCATATGAAAACATACGAAAGGCATAAATAAAGTTAAATATGCAAAGAGGGAGAGAGAGATGAGGGGCGCAAATGTGGCAAATGGGCAACGACAACTTGGCAACATTTAGCAAGCAAATTACAACAAAATTAACATGATAATGAAGTGCCTCTGCCAAAGGAAGCAGCTCCCAAATAGATAGAGACAGAATAAGAGAAAGAGAGAGAGAGAGAGAGAGGGGGAGAGAGGAAGTTGGAGGATAAAGGAAACTTGGCAAAATGGCTGAAAACTGGCAGCTGCTTGCAACTGACCAAAAATGACAATGACTTGCCAAAGCTGCAGCAACTATGTATAATAAAAAAAAAATAAAATCAACGACAATGTGCTCAAAATATATCTATATATATACATATGACACACACACACACTTGGTCGGTTAGTCACATGACGAGCTTAATGTGCAGCAAATGCTATAAGGGAGCAAAGGGATAGAGAAAAGAGAGACAGTCGCTATATGTGATACATAAAATACTTTTATATTTTTAATGATACTTGGCCAAAGCGGTAGGAAGTGTTTTGGTCTGCTGCACACACTCCAACACACACACTACAACACAAACACACACACACCCTATTATACACACACTCTCAAGCACACACGCCTGTCTCATTTTGCAAGCAACGAACTTCGACTTGAAGTGCCCCTCGCGTTGTTACTAAACTAGATGACTTTCAACTTGTGTTGCCTGCCACCCGCTCCTTTGCCACATGACGTTGCAGCTTAGCATGTCCATACCCTCTAACATTATGCCACCGCCATTATCAAAAGTAGCTTAGCCAACAGTTACATAAGTAACTAACTAAATGAGATCATCTGTATTCATCTATTACAAATCGAAGAAACAAACAAATTGAAGCAAATTTGAAAAATAAATTAAAAGAAATTCCTTTAAAAAAGTGATTATTATAGAAATTCAGAATTTCTTTATAAATATTATTTTAAAAAAGGCTAAGCTCCGAAAAGTAAAACTTTAACGAATTATTAAAATCTTTTGTTTTTGTTTTAAACTTATCTATTAAAAAATTTTAAGATAAATTTTATAAAATTATATTAACTACCTAATATTTTTTAAATAGATTTGTAGGGTAGCTTTTAGTCTAGCGATTTTCAGAGTAAATTTCTTTCTGTGTTTTTGGGCGCTGTGGCAATACTCGGAAACGTTTTTACGGTTAGCACAGGATATTTACATAGACACACACACTCGAAATCTACACACACTTACACACACACACACACCAATTCATAGTATGCCTCACTTATACATACATATAAGAAATAAGTGACATGCATATGCGTCTATATATGTGCACATTAAATTTTATTATTGTCATTTTCATAGCAGTGTCCAGGCGAGGCAACTTGAACTGCCTCCCCCCCCCACCCCACCGCCACAGCACTTGCAACTCATGAATGTCCTGGGCCAGCTGCTCCTTTGACTAACAAGTTCCAAGTGCTGTGGCTCTGTTTGCTTAACCCTGTATGAGTGTGTGTGGGAGTGTGTTGTGCCAACAGGCAGCCGGCCAAATTAGAGTCAACTCAACTTTGTTTGGTCAGTTTTAATGCAAATATTCAACTTCTAGCCAACTAACTGTCTGACTGCCTCTCCATCTATGTATATGTCTGTCTATCTGTCACCAGTCTCTGTATGTCTGTTCTCTCTGTCTGTTCATGTGTCGAAACATAGTCATAATTAGTTGTCATTTCCATTTCCACTCTCATAGCTTGATATGCTTGCATATTGCATACGATTTCACATACCAAAAAAAAAGAAAAAAAAAATATTTCAAATATTTTGAAAAATATTCTTTTGAAAATGATTATTTAACTCTCAACGACTATGGTAGAGAATTTTAATTTACAACTCAGATCTCTTTGTAGAATTGTACTTTAAAATTGGAAAATTCAGACAATGGGCTGCCCACTTGTTCAGTCAATAGGACACAACCCACATGTGTATGGGGAGTTGCCACAACCGTAATTAAACTTCATAAGAACTTGAAATGAACTTGTACATTAGTTAAACAAGGAAATTTTGGCCAATTTACTTAACGAAAGAAAACAATTAATTTAAATTAAAATATATTTAGTAGCAAATCCAATGGCGGTGCTCCGGCAACCTCTCTTAGGGCAATCATATGCCCTTGCCCATTAAAATCGATGTATTTAGGTTAAATGGGAGGACAGACGGTTGAGGTGGCCGACAAAGAGAGGAAGGACTGCGGGGGCTGTCATACATCAAGTTGTGTCCTTGGCTGGCCCTACTTTCCCTTTCTCTCTCTCTCTCTCTCTCTCTTTCTCGCTTGCTCTCTAAATGGCATTTCATTAGCCATGCAGCAGCAAGTCCTTGCTGAGAAGGTCCCAACGGTATCAAAAGAAAAACATTTATTTTAAATTTAATACACTACATACATACACACCCACACACACACACACTCACACACACACACACACTTAGAGAGAGCTCCTCATACACTCAAAGGCACAAAAGAAAAGGAAGAGAGTCGAAAAAATTGCAGGTCCGCTGCTTTAATTGGTTGATGGAGGGGAGCGATTTCACTTTTTGTTTTCCTCTCTCTGTCTCTCTGTACATTTTATTTTTCATTCTTTATTTTTTTGGCAGTTGTTTTTTTATTCCAGCTCTTATTTTCTTTATTTTATTTTTATTTTTTTGAGGCACTGCAACCCTGGGTAGGCACAGCTCCGCATTTCTTTCACGCTTTTCGCTCGTTTTGTTTGTGGCGTTTTCTCGCCGCTCTACGCCGTGTAGATTGAAAAACGTGGAAAAGAAAACGCGAATTTGAGGTCTCTGGCAGCTCGAAACATCAACACACAGATGCCAAAAGTTGCCGCAGATCCCAGTTACTCTTCACTCCCCTAGCTGGTTGGGTTGCCGACGCAAAAATCAGCGCAGATGCTGGCCTAGTTACCGCCTTTGTTTCTCTGACCGGATCCCGACCAGGGTCTATCTCCCCACTTCTCGGTAGGTTTCACAATGAATGCTGCTGCCACCGCCGCTTTGTTTGAAATCAGCTCATTTTAAGGTGGATTTCTGGTGGGGCAAAGGAGTCGTACAGTGGGAGTGGCAACTGTGGAGCTGGTTCGTTTGTGGCCTGGCCAGCCTTTGGTGTAGTGTTGTGACCCGCTAACGCCATCAGGGGACGCACCACGCACGCAGTTAGCAACTTGCCAGAGTTAGCCTCAGTTGGCTTGACTCCTCCACCCTCCCTACCACCATCGTTCCCTATCTTAACCTCTCTCGCTCTCGGAGTCTTTTTCGTTGTGTGGATATATGTATGTGGCAGTGTGGCACACAGGGGCAGCGGTTTCTGCCACGGCTGCCGCTGGCTTCTAGTTTGCCGCCATCTCTCTGGAGAGTTTTATCATTTTTTATTACATTGCTCGAGAGCGCTATGTATGCAAATGAAGTCGAAAGTTTCGCTTTGTGTTGTAGTTGCCGTAGTTGCGGCCAGTTGGGAGTGCCAAATGAGTGTGTGTGTGTGTGTATGTGGGTGAGTGTGCGGATGTATGTGTGTGTGTGAGTCCAGCGGAGAACAAATTCAAAGTGGCAGCTGAAAACTGCTCTCATTGTGTTGTAAAACAGTCTTCAGTGTACAGCTCCTCAACACTAGCTAATATCGGTCAGTGAGTATAACAGTAGAACAGTATAACAGTTGAAATTTCTAGATTGATTGTGACGTTGATTATTTTCTATTAGGCATTTCCTTATAGGTATATACTACAGTTGCCTACGCCTCCTTTCTCCCTATTCCTAGCTTATATCGGTCTATGAGTATAACAGTAGCACAGTATGACAGTTTATAACTGTAGATTGATTTTGACAGCTCAACGGTTGATGATTTCGTTTAAGGTATTTCCTTATAGGGTATATAGCCGCTGACTGCGCCACCTACTTCCCTATTCCTTTTCACATTTGCCACTTTGTTTGTCTTTCACATGGGTTTTTTTTTTATTTATTTTTGTTGGAGGGCCTTCGTTTTTTAATGAGCCTCGGCCGAGTTCTCTAGCTAAGCTCTTTTTATTTAGCTTTTTTCCTGCTACATTTTTTCCCCGAGCTTGTTATGGGCTGTGCGTGATTTCGCACACTGGTTCTCAATGTGCGTATACAGCGCGAAGGGGGGATGGGCGCCAAAGGAGTGGGGGAGAGGGAGGCATTTCTTTCTCTATATAGCGAAAGATATTTAATTTTGTTGCTCTTTTTAAGGCAGCCTGCAACTTTACTCAATTTATTCAAAATCAAATGGGTTTCTCTCTCTGCATTTTGTAATTTTGTTTTTTTTTTTTTTTAGAATTTTTATTTTATTTTGCCACGCCCCCAACTGCTCAACTGGCCAACTGGGGTGTGGGTGTGGAGACCATTGAAATGGCTTTCAATGGACCGTCGGACGCTTTTCTCGCCAATTTTCTTTATGCTGTAGTTGGGGTCAGCAGCGAGCTCATTGAATGTTTTTATTACGGCAAATGAATGGAAACTGCGACTGGACTCTGGCAACACTGTTTGTTGTTATTGCTCTTCTTGTTCTTGTTCTTGTTATTTGTGTTGTAGTTGTTGTTATTATTATTGTTGTTGCTCTGTTATTTTGCGCTGCGAGAAAGCCATAAAATTATATCACTTGTAAAGATTTCGCACAGTATTTTCAGCTTGATTTTTATTTCATATTCGTTGGGAACAGTTGCCAAATTTTTAGTTTGTAATTTTAATAACATTTTATCAGCAAACAATTTTATGTAGTTGGCGCTATTTTTATATACTCTGCCATATATATTGTTCTTAAAGATGGGAAGTGAGTTGCGAAATACGTAGGAGAAATGTAATAAATAAACAGCGAAGTGATGGCGACTTTCAATCAGCAAACAATTACAGTTTATTTCTTTCATATCAAATTATTTTCGGCAATCGAGCGTGAAGTCAAATAAGCAGGCTGAGATCAAACACTCGACAGACACACAGACAGAGAGACAGACAGACCCAGTTGCCAGGATGTCGCTTGAGGCAACTCCTACCACCTCTGCACTTGCCAGGCTGTGGACCAAAAGGGAACTGGCAAAAGGGAAAGTCATTGCAGGCGATTTAACAACTACGCTCGAGGATAAATATTTTATGAAATCGCATAAACAAATCAAAGACGAATCACAGACACAGCACCAACAACCAGAGCGGGAAAAATGGAAAAAAACAGGAAAAACTGAACTCACTTGCCAAAAAAAAAAGAAAAAAAAACAACAAATCAAATGGGAAAATTTCATTTTGGGGCGGGGCAGCGGCACATCAAACAAAAAAAGAAAAAAAGGAAAAAAATAAAGCAGAAATCAAGCGCGCCGATCAAATATGACCACTCAACCGCGTCAAAGTACACACACATCCATACACACACACACATGTATGCATGAACTTATATTCCTATACAATCACAGAGTCATACGCACGTACAGGCGCTTACACACACACACACACTCATACACACACACACACACTGATAGAGACTCATAAACATTAGCCCTTCGGCTAAGAATTAAGTTGCCTTTTGCCAAAATATTTGCACAGCTGAGGGTTGAGCAGGAGTAGGGGTTGGGGTAGGGGGATTAATCTGAGGGTGAGTTAGTAATGTGTTTGTTATATGCTAAATCGCATAAAAAATACTTAAATCCGGACATATAGACAGACCAGATCCATACACAGATATGCGCTCATAACAATAACAAGTGAATGCAATACAACTAAACAAGGGCTATAATAACAGCGGGGTGGCTTACGCATCCCCCATTGCTCCCCCTTGAGAGCAACATGTTAGTTCCTCATCCCTCCACACTCTCTCGCACACACTCTCTCTACGGATACAATTCGCTGTTTAATGTTTTGCCAAAATAGCCAACGCATCATCAGTTTCCCCGCACCAACCATCTCTTCATCACCACCCTACACACTTGATTCTTGGGCCTGGGCTTTTGCTTTATTGAATTGTATTTAATAAAATATGCGTGTATTGGCCGCGAGGGTTGCTACGGCATCGGCATCGTCATCAACATCAAGTTCAACTCCCTTAGCGAGGGTTGCTACAAACAACAAAGCATCAACAACAACGAGCCAATGAGCAAACGATATTATATAAATAAATAAATAATGAGACTGTTTTTATTTGTGATTGTGTCTGAGATTTCGACAGAGCACAAAAAACTGAGCTGCAATTCCTTATTTGTCTTCCAAAGGTGAGAAAGTTTCTCGCAGGGAAAGCAAAGAGGATGTCGATGCATTAATTCAAACAGTTCAAATGATTTTGGATATATAAAATATTAATTAATTACTAAAAATTATAAATATAATAGATATTATATTAGATATTACTGTCAAACAGTTATGCCAGGTAAAAGTTTAGATAATAAATTCATAAATTTCCAGGTTATTTTACAATTTTGTCATTCGACAAGAAATACTACATCGAATCATCTTAATTGTTAGAGTAAAATTTCTTGAAAATTGGCTGCTTTTTGATGAAATAATGGCAGCTCAAAATATCGAGAGTAATAAAGAATGTCATTTTAGGAAGATACTTGTACATTTCTTATCATCATTTGAGAAATTTTCACCAGAAATATCTTGAAAATGTTCCACATTAGAGTTGAAAAGTAGTATTGAAAATATATCAAATTTTAAACTAATGAAAAAAATTTTGAAAGCTCAAAGGTAAAGAAAAATTTACAAAATAAGAATTCTAAATATTTACCCTCTTTTCCTACAGTTTCTGATATGTCTCGAAAAATACTCCTCAGAAAGACCTCAAATAAAAAGCAAAATGCTTGTATTGATGCCCAGTATCGATTTGGACCAAAGAATTGAGATTTGGCAACTTTCAATTTTTTGACTTTTTGTCAAGGGGTAAGTATGGAAAAATGATCAAAAAAATTAAAAATTTTGAAGATGATAATTTTATTAAAATTTGAATGTAAAATCAAAATAGGAACACTATCATTAATAAAAAAACAAAATTTCATGAAAATTCGTTGATTTTTGGCGAAGATATGGCAATTCTAAGTTTGGAGAGAAGTGTAGAATGCCAGTTTGGGGATATTCTGGTACATTTTTAATCATAATTTGAGCAATTCTTAACGGAAAAGGTTCAGAGATATACCAAATTAAAGTTTGAAAGCAATGTTAAAAGTATTGTAAATTTCATACAAATTAAAACAGTTTTGTGGAAAATACGAAGAGTTAAAGCTAAGAGAAAATTTGGAAAATACGAAATTTTAATTTTTTACCATTTTTTCGTACAGTTTCAGCCATATCTCGAAAATTACTCATCAGAAACACCTCAAATAAAAAGTGAAATGCTTGTATTGATGCCCAGCATCAATTAGGACCAAAAAATTCAGAATACAAAATTTTAAAATTTTTTCACATTTTGTCAAGGGGTTAGTATGCAAAAGTGGTCAAAAAAATCAAAAATTTAAAAAATGCCAATTTTATGAAAATTTGAATGCAGAATCAAAATGGGAACAATATCATTAACAAAAAACAAAATTTCATGAGAATTCGTTGATTTTTGGCGAAGATATGGCAGTTCAAAGTTAGGACAGAAGTTTATTTTGCCAGTTTAGCGATGTTCTGGTACATTTTTAATCATAATTTGAGCAATTCTTGACGGAAACAGTTCGAAGTTATACCAGATTAAAGTGGAAAAATAATATTAAAACTATTTCAAATTTCACATAAATCCAATAACTTTTGTAAAAAATATGAATGGTCAAATCAATGAAAAAAATGATTAAATACAAAAATGTATAGTTTGTACTCCCCTTCCACGCATTTTCAGCCACATCTCGAGAAAAACTTATTAGAAATACCTCAAATAAAAAAGCAGAATGCTAAATACAGTCATTTAAATATTTAGCTAACTCTCATGAAATTCTTAAAAGGACTACCTCAAATAAAATATAGCTTGACAGCAGTAGTACGGGCACATATTTAAAATATAATGATTCACTTGGTTGTAACGTTTAACAGCGACTCGGAAAAGTATGCTAACATTTTGGCAAGCAACACAGGTAGGTAGAGAGCACACAAATGTCTGAGTGGATGGCAAGTCTATTAACAGTCGCAATATACATAATGCAGAGAAATGCGATAGATGGAGAGGTATGGAAAGGCTGGCAATATATCAAGCACCCAACTGACATAAATTGTGCACTCGAAATGTCCGTTTGATCGGGCAATGCTGTGAGCATTCAATATGGCCCCAATAGCTATCGCCAGTGCCATTCCCAATGCCCATCCATCAATGCCAACACGTTTGCGTCCGCCATTGCTGCTCTGCCTGTCATATAAGATATTGTAGGAGCACACACGATATGCCATATACCCACATATGCCCAGAGAGGGACAAACTGAGAACAAGAGAGACTGAGAGAGAGAGGAAGAGACATATTGTAAATTGAAATTATTACATATTGTAAAGTTTTCGTAAGCTGGAGTGGGAGGCGTGGGTGGCCAAGAGGAAGCATTGCTTATTTATGGCTAACTGCACTGCACACTAATCGATTGCTTCAATGAAGCATGTACAGAGAGAGAGAGAGTGAGCGAAAAAGAGAGAGAGTAGTTGTGACAGAGAGTTATGCGACACTCAATACATTTTATCGTATGCCGTTGCAAATAACTTGGCCAAAATATTCAATTAAATGTTTGTCGTTTGCTGCCAATTTATGTTATGTTTGTTGTCGCCAGTTCAGTTCAGTTCAGTTCAATGCGAAGCCCTAATGAGTTTTTGAGACATGCTTACGAGTCTCTATCTCTATGTTGCTCTCTCATTATGGTTACGGTTCAGCAAATACGAGAATTACCAAATGAGATAAATAATAACAATATTTTGTCGCTGCCTGGCACGTGCTGCAGTTATTACTGTGATAGTGGCAGTGGCAGTGGCAGTTGCAGCTGCCACAAAGTGTTCAACATTAATTAGAAACTGTAGCCTGCAGGGCAAGTCTTGTATTTCCAATCATTATCATCAGCTTTGATATGTAAAGAGACTCTGAACTCTAGAGTATTCAGTTGTCCAGGTTGACAGGAGCTCTCTGAGCTGTCATTAGCTGTGGACAAGTCACTTTTAAAACCTATTTTATGTTATGCCTCAAAGCACACATTTGCCATTTGCCAATGCCGAAATTACGTAATTCGCGGGAAAGCAGCAACAATAACAATAACAACAACATATTGACTGAAATGAACTATAATCAAAGGTATTTTGTGTGGGCGCTTTCGAAAAACCGCAGGCAAAAACACAACTAATCTATGTAAGAATGTCTCTTCTGCCTCCAGGCTTTGATGCCTCTGCGTGTATGCATACATTAAGATAGATTACCTTACATACGCATACACATACACATACACATACACATTCGCATACATATACAAATCAAGTGCCTGCAATGACAGACAGCCATGAATTTGTATTAGCAGCAAAAGCCAAAAGCTTTGAGAGCTCTCGAGAGCACGACGACGATGACAATAATAAGTGAGTTTACGCTTAGTTTCGTCGTTAAATCCCAGCATTCGGCGGATATGTGAAATTCAGGTTACAAAGGTGGTGGAGGCGGATGCGGAGGAGGAGGAGGAGTAGGAGTTGGAGTTGGAGGCGTGGCTTAGATGAGGTAAATTAACACGCCTAATGCGTTGTCTTTGGCATCACACCTTTAAGTGCGCATAAATTATAAACAAGCTTCATTATGCCGCAACTCTGTGTGAAAGTTTTGGGCGCTGCCTTCAAACTATGTACTACTACTATATTCAACGGATTTTGTGCGTTTTGCTAAGCGTGGCTAAGCCAAACAGCTAACAGCAATTGAAACCAGTTAAGAGCTCAGAGCTCATCACTGCGTATAATGTGCCCAAATTTCGATTGTTGTTGTGGTTCTCGTTTACTGTGGCTGCTGATGATTATAATAAATTTGACTAATAAAGCGCGTTAATGTGCAGCCATCAGTTAAGTGTGACAAAGGCAAAAGCCCAGACCAGTCAACCAGCTTAAGCTTATTCAAACATATATACAAAGTTATGGGCGTGGCTCAGTCCATGCATAAGCTGTCAAGTACATAATTGAGGCTGAACTGCAAAGTGGCACCCCAACAAATGATACCATCGACAAGCGGCAGACGAAAAAGGATTTAATTTTAGGGCATGGGCATATACCTAAGACACAATGACTTCATCTCTATCACTTTTCAACTTCCACATTTCCAATTTTCTACTGCTTAAGCTGCCATTGAATTGGCACATTTCACAATTTAAAGTTTTGCGCTAAAAAGTAGGCAACACTTTTGCTGGGCACAAAAACTAGTTCTATGGGAATGCGAATGTAATGTGATTGGGGCGTAATTCGATACGGCATATCCTTCAGAAGGGGTTGGAGGGAGGCACAGAATGATAATGATAACAATTAATTGTGAGCGATTTAAAGTGTGCCACATAATGTGTGTGGCATGCTACAAAATTGATGTGTGCGGCGAAAATATGTTATAAAATATGCAAGCAGCTTGTGCTGTCGAGTGAAAGTTAATGTTAACACGCGTACACGACTCCCCTATTTGCCAAAGAATGAAAGCCAGTTAAAGCAGGAGAAAGTCACCAGCAGTATGAAAGAGAAGGGGTGAGTGAGTGTGAGAGATAGAGAGGGAGAGGGGAGTAGGCAGTGAGTGAAAGAAAGTCGGCCGCAAGGCGTACAAAAGTTTTGCACATTAAACAATAAAAACTCATTAATAATGTGCATTTAAGTTTTAATTGAACTACTTAATAAACGGCAAGGCGCATGCCGTTAGAGTTGGGGGCACGGGGGCGTGGCATGCCAGCCTACCAGCAGAGACATGCGACATGCGGCAGAGTTGTTGCTGCTGCCGCTGGGCGTCTGTTGGGCGACATGAAAGCAAATTGTTGTACGTTCTCATTATACATGGAAAATGGCCGCAAACAAATTGTGCAATTGCATTCCTTGTAGTTGTATGAGTGTCTCTCTCTCTTTTTCTCTGTATATATGTGTGTGTCAACTGGTTGTTTGTATGCGAGTGTGTGTGTGAGTTTTTATTCAATTTAAATTCATTGTTGTTGCTGCTGCTTTTCTTTATTTGTTGCATAGAAAAGGTGCGTAATTAAAACGATGCTGATGATGCTGCAGATAATTAAACGCATGCCACATGCAGCGCAGCTCAACAGGCGCCACATGCCACACAATGAGACGATGCTGCAACAACAACAACAAACAGCAAACAAGCTAAAATGAGCGATGCATTTTATGTTTAATTGCGACGACAGACAAAAGTCTTTAAATTTATTGGCAGTAAAAGCCAAAGAGAGACAGAGTGACAGAGAGAGAGAGGGGGAGAGGAGAAGTTTTGGCAGAAGCATAAAGCGTGCTTAAGTCGAGTCGCAACAAACGAGTTTTAGAGTCAAAAGAAACGTGGCAGAGTTGTCAAGTTGCCGGAAATTGAATTCTAAAATATTTATGCTTCCCCCCTCTCACTCACACTCAACGCTGTGCTCCTATTAATATCTATCAGTGTCTCTCTTTCATTCACACAACTATGTGGCCAGCAGGCCAAACAATTGAGTTGAGCATACTTTTAGGCTCCATGGCGGAGAGGAGGCGACAAGTGATTTATGCAGCATTTGGCAAATGGAACGCAATGAAAACCAAATGGAAACCTGAGCCCACAAATACACACAACGAGTTGCTCTGCTTATGCATGCAGGTCACAGAGTGTGTAGGTGTGTGTGGGAGTGTGTGTGAGTGTGCTTGTCCCAAAATATACAATATGTATATATCGAAATTTGTTACTGCTGATCTAAAAACACACACTTCAACTAGCTGACAAAGGGGGGTGGGCCAGGGTAATCAAATTTGGCAGCACGACAGAAAAACTTATTAGTGTGCGAATATGTTTGTCGCTCACTGTGCGCCCAGACAATGTTTTTGAGCCATAGATTTATTGTTAGCAATCAGAAGGATTTGCCTTCGCACAGGATATAAACATGAGGCCTATACACCATACTCTGTCTGCCTGCCCGCCCGCCTGTCTCCGCTCCTGACTATCGAAAGTCAATTTCGGCTGCGTGACACATGCTCATTTGTCCAGTTTATAGTCCATTTCCCCCCCTTATAGGCAACAGCCTCCACTCTCTGCTCGCCACCCAATCTGCCGCTAATATCTGTAACATTTATGGCAGCATTTTTGGTTGTTGGCGCTGCAGCGGAGGTTGCGGAAGGGAAGTTGCGCATTTCACAGGGTTCGACTTTTATGCCTTTCAATAAATTCACGCTTCCGGCCGCAGCGCCTAATACCTGTTTATTGTTGTTTGTGTTGACGCCTTTGTTGTTGTTGTTGTTGCTGCCATTTTTGTTGTTGTTGTTGTTGTTGAGCAAATGCAATTTTAAGCCTGAGCACATTGCATGCATTATAAATGTGCTGAACAACAAACTGCAATAGAAAGTTTAATTCAGTGTCCTTTGCACAACACAAACACAGTATCTCACTTAGAGAGAGAGACATATAGAGAGAGAGGGAGGCAGAGAGGCAAAAATAGGAGGCAGATAGAGACAGAGAGAGAGAGAGAGGGAGAGAGAGAGGGAGAGACATTGAGTGGGATTACTTTTCGTATATGTCAAGTTAATCTGGGTGGATCATAGCCAATGCATAGATCCCAGCTTGCTTTTGAGTGCCAAATGATGATGACTTCTTGCTGGGTGCTCAAAATACATACATCGACTGCAAGCAGCCTTGGCTAGTTTAGTGTTGGCTAACGATAAAATGTTGTCAAGCACTAAACACAGAGAAAAGTTAATGATTTAGATAACAGTGATGAGCTCAACTTGTGTAATGAAAAACACACAAATACAAATAACAATTTGTACTGAGAGATGCTTATCGAAAGTTCATACAATGAAAATCTTCAGTGTTGGTAAACGCTCGCTGAACTCTTTACTGAACCATCAATCAAACGTTGATCTGCCTCAAACAAGTTTAAATCCATGCCAACAACTACGAAATTCAACAAGTTGCATCTATAAAAATTCATAAAGTTGGAAACTGAAAAACTTTATTAACTGGAAGATATTTGACAACAAAAGAAAAACAAACAAAATCAAATATTGTATACAATGTGTAGCGAAACTTTTGCAAAAATAATCAAATTGCAGTTTTCCAGCTGTCAGTGTCATATATGGGCAAGCTATGTGAAGTTTGTGAAGAGTTTCGAGTGGAGTGAAATATAAAAAGACAAAAAATACAAATAAAAATCTGTTAGAAATCCTATTTATATTTCGAAACAATAACCATTCAATTCGAGCTAACGACTGGGGCTCCACAGCAGCAGCGCCATAACGAACCAATTGAGCCGGACATGGTCATGGACACGAATACGGACGCAGACACGGACACGGACACGGAATAGGAACAGGAACAGGAACTATGGGGTATGGGTGAACCTTTGCTAGAGTTTTTTGCTTCGCTTGCTTTCTTTCTACCATCTACGTATATTTTTTTCCACTTTTTTTTTTGTTTATTTTGTTTGGTTGGAGTGTTGTCGCATTTATTACCAGTGTTGCTACTGGCAAATATGTGAAAAAAGCTCGCATTGGCTTTAAAGTGAAAGCTTTTGCCTGATGATGGTGCTGCCTGCGTTGTGTTTTGGCCACAGGCGCGACGACACAAACAAAACGTGCGACGCATATAAACAAGGCTCTGAGAGAAGGAGTCATGTGGGTGGTCGTGTTAGATGTGGGCATGTATGGGTGTGTATATGGATGGCAATAGGTGTGAGTATGTATATGTATGTGAGTCGTCTGCTGGTCAGCAAACGGAATTGAAACAAATGCCACAGCACTGGGCGTGCCTATAAATTTTTTACCAAATACGTGGGCATAGCAGCAGCTGCAGACAGAGCCCCTAAACCTATACCCATCCTCATCCCTCCCGTGTTGCTCCTCTGGCCAAAGCACTGGTTGGCATTGGCATAGAGGCCTGCCTGTCTATGGGGACAAACAAAACGGCACTGAGTCCTCAAAAGGTACAACACTCCGGCATTGTTTAGTGTTCAGTGTTTTGGCTTGCAGGCAGCAAATGGCATTTAAATGCAGGTGCAACAGAGCGAAAGAGAGAGAGAGAGGGAGAGAATGAATAAAAGAGTGAGATAACAATAGTAGCTTAAATACCCCACTGAGCTGTAAGCAGTTTACCTGGCCATAAGTCGAAACTAATGGCTGAAATATTTTACTCAACATCAGCAGAAAATAGAACTTGGCCGAGCAGCCCGAAAAAGTATGCTACACTTGAATGTATTACAAGCAGTTTATTGATGGAAATCTGAAATTCCCCCCCCCAAGAGAGAATATTTGTCAATCAGTTGTAGCTGAAGCTGCTTGCTGCCTGTCAATGGCAATTACATAAAAGTCAACTGTGCCACAAATCACAACGTGCTCGCCGATGCTTGCCAAAAACAGAGATAGAACTATATAACTATCTTTATCTCTCTCTAACTCTCACTCGGTAGTCAGATCTGTGGCGATGTTTTCTCAGCTACTTGAACTGATGCATGTGCTGGCAATCTGTAAAGGTTCATGTACATCATTTGTCCTGGCGCTAATGGAAATCCCTCAGTTGATGCCACTTCACTTCACAGCTCTCTCTCTCTCTTTCCCTCGCACCCTGTCTCTCAGTCCCTTTCTGTCCCTTTTTGGCATTGCTTGAGCTGAAGCAAGTTGATGTGCATTTGTCAAATAGTAGTTGCAACACTGCTGCTGTGCTTCTCCAAAAAGATGCACACCTTCGTCCACAACTTCTTCCTTATCTGCGCCAAATTCGTTCTGGCGTTCGATTAGTTGCCGCGCGATGTTGGCAAATACTTGGACTCCCCCTCCGCCACGGACTTGTCTTGTCACTTGGCATGTGATGTGGCCACGTTGCACGTTGCACGTTTTATGGCCACAGCAGCGGCGGCAACTTTATCCTTGGTCCACAACGTCAACGTCTGTTTCGAGAGACATAGTCTTTTGCTTATCCAACTGCAGATGCTGCTGCTGCTGCTGTTGCTGTTGCTGTTGCTTCTTCTTTCGTTTGCTGGTGACACTTCTCACATGTTCGCTGCAATTCTGTTGCAATTTTTATATGCTTTTATGCACTTGAGGCTGATGCTCGTCTGACTCACTCTCTCCACTTGTCAGTCAGTAGCTCTTTACACCCCTCTCACTCTCATTTCCCTGGCTGCCACACTGACCTGCCTCACGCGTCAACACTTGCACCCAATGAGCAAAAAGTGTTGCATCTTTTAGGCGACGCCGCAGACAGTTCTCTCTGTGAGTGTGAGTGTGTGTGTGGGTGTGTGTGTGAGTGAATTTTTATTCTCTCTTTAGAACTTATAAATTTATTATACGGCAAATTGAGCAACATTTTTAAGCATTCGTCTGAAAGACGTGCTAAAGTTGCTGGTGGCTTTTGATGCTCTTGATTGCCGCAATTCACCAAATGAAGAGCTCTTTCTTAATTTATACTCTCGTCAACTATTTTCTTAGCCAACTAGTACAACTTTTAGCCTCATACATTTCTATATGTATGTGTGTTGCAAGGCTGCGACGTTATACAAATTGAAAGAGTTTTGTAGCAAAAAGTGCAAAGTAAACTAATTATAAATAAGTGCTAAATGCTGCCACAGCAATCTCAACATATGCATAACTTGAAGAAAAAAAAAAAGTTTCAATTAATTTTCATTTTGCATATATATAAAAATATGTTTTTTTAAATAAATTTCTACAATATATTTTGCAGGAAATTGTGCTTCGCTGTTTTTCCCATTTAGCCAAAGTGTTTGCTTCATTAGCAGCTTGAACTCTGAACTTTGTTGCGCTCAATGTCAGCAGAAAAGTTAAAAAATTGAATTAAAATTTTTGCATAAATTCGGTGAACAATTTTTTCAGATCGTTGGATTATTTTTGCTATTTAACTTTTCAAACTGCCATGAAACATGTATGAAGCGTTCCAATCAACCATTTCATGTGGCAAACTTTATGAATATGTGTGTGTGTGTGTGTTGAGTGGGTGTGTATGTATGTATGTGAGTGTGTGTGCATAATCACAGCAGATGAATTAAAAAGTTTTTGGCAAAAGCGAAAATATTTTGCAGCTTAAAGCAATTTGAAGTCATTTGTAGCCAATTTACAAAATGTCTAACTGTTTATACATGTATGCATGTATGTGTATGTGTGTGTGTGAGTATGGGAGTATTTGTTTGTGTGTGTGCATATGTAGTTGCAATGCAATTACGACAGCAAACACAGAGAGAACATGACATTTCTATGCCGACTTGCCGTCGTTTAACGTCACCAGTTGATGACCTGTAAATTTAAAAAATGTGGGGTATGGGCGACTAGCAAGTATATATCTCTAATATTTCATTAAGCTTTTACTACAAAACTCTCACAAAATGCTTGACTAGTCGGGTATACCCTGCACACTCTATCGCTTTTCTAGTTTGACTTAAATGAGTCATGCTAATGGCAAACCATTAGCAAAAATTTCGCTAGCTCACACAGACACTCACATGTGTGTCGATGTGTGTGATAATTAAGTTGCAACTGTTGTTGTAGGTGTGTATATGTGTGAGTGTGTGTGTATGTGTGTGTGTGTAGAACAACTGCAACGTTTGCTAAATGAAAGGGAAATGCGATTTTGAAGGCTCTTGTTAAATATTTAAATGTATTCCATGGCCCGGGCCAAGGCATCTAAATATTTCTCTCAACTCTGTCTCCCTCTCTCTCTCTCTCTCTTCACTCTCTCTACTACTTTCTCTTGTTTTTCGCTTTATTGTTGTTATTAGTGTTTTGCTCGTTGCAGCCGCTGATTACGCAGTGTTTACGTCGAAGTCTAATTGCAGACTTTGCTAAAAATAAAATTACTTAAAGTGCAGCACGAGCTTTTATTAAAAATGGAGGTCGCTCTTAAGTCTTAACTATCGAGTAAATACTCTATAAAGGATTCGAAAATATATTTTGCAAAATTCATAATTTGCAAATCCTATAAAATTGCAATATAAGTTGTATAGAATTATTTCTATTTTGAGAATTTCTTAAGTGGAGTCGATCCTCAATAACAAATACTTCATAATAAATCATAATATTTAAATTTTTTGTATTTTCAGAATTTTCCAAATTTTTTCTTTTAATTTTTAAAATGTCAATCAGTAATCTTAACTGCATCTTTGACTAATTTTTTTGGTAGTCAGAGTTAATATGTCTTAAAAATTTTTAGTCAACATTTTGAGTTAATATTCTTTGATACCATATCTACATTTCTCTACAATATTTCTAGCTGCATTTTTAACTAGAGCTGAGTATGGAAATAATACATTTACTTGACAACAAAATATGTCTAAAGCCTTACCATTAAGCAATTGACAATTGCAATTGGGTTAATTACATAAATGCGGCCTAAGTGCAGTCTGTCAACATGCATAATTAATGCAATAAATAAATCGACAGTGAGTCACATAAGTTGTCATCACAGTGCCTTAATCAAGCTAATTATTTAAATGCCCGCTAGTGGCACTTATTTTATGGTATATTTTCTAATCTCTTTTCTAAATGGAAAACCTTTCGAGGGTATATGGAAATATGCACTAAATACTTCACTTCAATTTAGCTTTTAATTGGTCTAATCAACGCGCTAATAGCAGCAGCTATTAATTTACACTCACACACACACACACTCTTTCACACACACACACACACATAAGGACACCTGCTGCCTATGGGACATGGCGACCACATATTTTATTGTTATGTGTTTTGCAATGAAGACAAGTATGGGGAGACATGGAAAAACTATGAACATTAGCGACTGCGAGGAGGGGTAGAGTGACAAAAGGGGTTGAAGAGTGCAACGAACGCTTTCAAAAATTGCACTTTAATGACTAATTTGGTTTTTGTCCTCTACTGTTGTCAGGCGTTGACTTAGCCAGTTGTGAGTTTGGTATTTTTTTTGTATTGGCTTCGCTTTCAGGCATTTCTCAAGATATGGCAGGCAATTAACAAAGTGCCAGAGTGAGATGGGATACATGTAACAGCCTCCCACTCTTTTTGTTGCTATCTGTGCTGACTTTGTTCCACTGTCTGCAAGTGTCGACGGAAGTGCTCACTTGAGCAATGACGTTATGACATTTCCTTAATGAAGCCAACAAGCACACACACACACACACACACACACACACACTGACACACACATTCTCACACTCTCACTTTGGCTAATTGTTTGCTTAGAGAGAACCTGCCTCATAAAACTTTATGGTCCCAAAAACCCACCCCAATGTCAACCCCCAAGCCAAACCCAAAGCCCAAGCTGAGCTCAGCTCATTTGCTGGCCAACATGGCGTATGTGTAACTATAATAGTGTGTCCTTTTTGTGTGCAGTCCTTTTGGTGGATACGGACAGTTTGGCCTCTCTGGACACTCTGGGCACTCTGGCTATGTCCATCAACTGTGAGAATGTGTAAAATCAGCGTGAAACTCACCTGACACGAGCAGCTCACTGGTGCTGTTGACCAAATTGTCCATAATTGGCTGAAATGTGTAGAATGTCAACGTTTCCAATTTGTTCGCCTGCACATTGATTGACAGGAGCGCCGGTGTGCCACGTAGCAGGCCATTGTCAATTTTCTTCAGCAAATTATTGCGCAAATTCAGAGTCTTCAAATTGTTGAGGCCATCCAAAGCGCGCTCCGAAATTCGCTGCAAAATATGTCACAAGAGATACAAATCGAAAAGTCAATAAAGTGAAGTTCTTAATTAGCTGGCAACTAAATTGAGTTCGTGATTGATGTCCATAGAAGTCAACAAAAACTTTATCATTGCAGTGAAAATGGATTGAAAATTCATATACATACAAAAGGTAATTTTTCAAATTTGTTTGTATGAAAAACTTGGTAATTTGCATTTTCATATATTATTATATAAAGAAGAATGATCATTTATATGAAAATAATAAAAATTTATATATAATTTATATATATTTTTATGTAAGTAAAAATTATCAAGTTTATGAAAGTATTAAAATTTATAGATAGATTGCAGACAATTTTTAAATATCATTGTAGTTTTTTTTTAATATGAATACGTTATTTTTTTAACTTCTTTGTAAGCAATTCTTTGCTATCTACAATTATTTATATTTATATTTAACAATATTAAAAAATAAAAATATATTTAAAAGAATGTTCTACTCTAGCTAGTTTTTAAAAGCGAACCTTGCATGTTTTCAGATTTTAATATGCTCTGAAAATGGATTTACTTTTTTAACCTCTCAAATAAAACTCCCGTTTTTCTTCTTTTTTTTTTGGCTTTTTAGAACTTTAGCTTTGTTTTGCTTTCGCCGAGTACGCAAAATACACATACATACATACTCATATGTACCTATATATATACATATATATGTACATATGTAGGTAGGTAAATAGATATGTATATTTGCTGTCATTTTTCCGCATTTCTGCGTATTATTTTCATTGTTTTCACAACAGTTTTTCGCTTTCGCGTATAGTCTCTACATATGTACATAGATATTTTTCACTGTCTCTGTATTTATTTATGCATATGCAGAGGATATATATATATATGTATGTGTATTCGCAGAGGGACATTCGCACTCGTTTGGCCATATGTGGGCTGCATGTTATGTTATTTTTTTTTTTAACTTGTTTGTTCCAATTCGTTTGTCTTGGAATTTTATTATACGCGAAAAACCAGCGGCAAAGAGAAAGCAAAAGCGAAATGAAAACCATGTTTATTTTCATGAAGTGAAAGTTGAGCAACATTTTCCATGCCCAGTGCCTTGTTATAGACGAGACTGACTGACTGACTGCCTTACTGCCATCCTGTTCCTGGCTGCTCCTGCTTTACTTTTGCCATTATTTAATATTCAATATGCTATGTCTAGTGAAATGGAAAAATTATGCATATTAAATGCCAACAATCCAAAGAGACATGTGCCATTATTTATGCCTCGCAAAAACAACTTCCCCATCCCTACGCAGAAGACATTGAAAAATATATTCCCCCCCAAACCCTTCAAAAAAAACATCATATTGTATATATAGAGTTATATTTTGTCGGGTATATATTCCCACACCAATCGACAGTGATATCACATATCTCGGCTGTTTGTTTGTTTGCCACTGATTGACATAAAAGGAAAGGAGAGAAAAAAATTTTATATATTTTATGGCGATATTTTGTTAGTTTGATGAGCGGCACTTGGCGTTTTTACGAGGCGCCGCCAATTTATCGGTTACACAAACAGAAAAATACCAACCAAAATACAAAAAAAAAAATACAATTTGTATTTGGTTATTGTTGTTATTTATGGGAGATTGTTGTGGCTGCTATGTAAACAAGAATATCAAGCAGGAAATATGAACAGAGTGTAAAAACACTTTATATAATCAGTCAGAAGTCAAAAGGCATCATGGGAACAACAATAATTAGAAGAGGCGTGTTAGTGAATTAATTAATGAGATCTATATACAACTTCTGCGAATTTCTCCCACTCCAAACTAAACTTTAGAAAATATTTTAAAAATTGTTTCTATATTTATAGCAAACATTAAACTACTTTTCTATAAGAATTCTTTTTTATTTTGTTGCCCATTTCAAACAACTTTTAATGAACTTTTTATGTAAAAATATTATGTAGAAAAATATTTTAAAAATTGTTTCTATATTTATAGCGAACAATAAACTACTTATCTTTAGAAATTCTCTTAATATGTTGTTCATTTTAAACAACATTTAATAAACTAAATAGAACACTTTTTCTTTTTTGGTTTGGCTTTTCTACACATGCCACTTTCTTAAGATAATATATGAACAAAGTCAAAAAAAAAAAAAATATAATAAAAAGTCAGAAGAAATATAATTAAATAAAATATGTTGGCGATTTAATTAGTGAATTATATATAAATATATTTAAATAAACTCTGAAAACCGTCTGTCTCCTAAAGAAACCACAGAAATTAATTTTAAATATTTTCATAATTATTTCTATACGTATTATCAACTTCAGCTACTTTTCATAAATATACTCTTCTATGTATTGCCAACTTTAAGCAACTTTTAATAAACTTAATAATGCACTTCATTTTTTGTGTTTTTCTTGGCTTTTCTACTCAAACAATTTTCTAAAGTCAAAAACAAACATATAATTTGCTTAGCTTACTTGGAGTCTTTTCTTTGAGTTTAGCAAAAAAAAAAATACTGTTGGCTAAACCTTTTAGCGGCAAATGATTTATGAAGTACGCAGGTCACAAAAAAAAAAAAATAAAAATTACCAAAAAGTGAAGGCAGTTGTTAGAAACAGCAGCATCAGAGGATGATGAGGACGAGAATGGTGATGATGGCGATGATAAGGGCAATGGGAAAAGTATGAAGAAAATACTAAACCCAAATGTATAACCCAAGTTAAAACATGCAACGCAATTTGCTTTTATTGAAAACGACAAAAGAGAGAAAGCAACGAAGAAAAAGAAAGGCCCAAGGAATTTCGCCTACTTTCTTAAGCTTTTATTTTGCTGTTGGTAAGCAAAGCAAATCCTGCCCACCAAAAAAAAAAAAGGAACATATGCCTGTAGAAAAAGGAGGGAGTCTAGAGAGAGATTTCCGTACCCAGCAACCGAAACAATGCGACTCTGAGGCGATAACAAGCCCAATCATTATGGCTATGACAATGTCTAGAGAGGGTGAGAGGGTGAGAGAGAGAGAGAGTGAGTAAGGGGGGAAGTAACTGCCAAGATGTTGGCCAAAAAAAAAAAAGCAGAAAAGTAAAAGAAAAAGCACACTTGAGTAGCAGCAGCACTTGAGATGAGTTGTGTGTATGGGTGTGTGTGTGTGTGTGTGTGGTGTGTGACACATATGCAAGTTGTCTGGGTGTGACATGATATGCGAGCACTTTGTAAAATGGAAAAATGAAACACGCAGCAAAATGAAAAGCAAAGATGTCGCCAAACGCTGCCTCAAACATCTTCAACTCGTGCTAACAATGTTGGTCAGGATATGCAGGATTTTGCGCTTATGCCACACACACACACACACCCACTCACACTTGTCTGGTACATATTTCTTTGCCTGATATTTACACATAAAGTGGGGGGTGTTGTGTGTGTTTGGGCATTTTTATGGCAGCAGGACAGCAGGGTCCTTGCATATCAGATGGCCAAAAGGAGTGCCATAAATCCATTATGCCATGATTTGTTATTCAATATTTTGTAAGTAGATTAACTTGCAGGCGCGCACACATTTGTTTGCCACCAAAGGCGAAGGCGCTGAAAAAGGATAATGCCAACAGCTATCTCTCTCTCTCTATCTATCTCTATCAGTATATCTCTCTCTTTCTGTGTTGATTACTGTATTAAGCTGGCAACTGAAAACATAATTTAGCCATCTATTTATCATATTAGCGCCCAGTAGGCAAACAACACATCCTGTCCAGGCAACTGCCTCCAACTTGCCACCAACTGACCACAAAAATGGGCAATCGAATTGAATTTATGACACTCGGCCCGAAGCATCCACTATTTATGATACTGACCAAATTTATTGCCACTTAAGTAAGCCAACTTGGCAACAGCTCATTCCCATTCCCAATCCCATTTATCTTTCAGAAGTTACTCACCTCAATGCGGTTGTCATCCAGCTCCAGTTCGCTGAGGCTCCACAGCTCAGCGAAGACGGTGTCGCCAATGAAGTTGAGATTGTTCCGTGTCAGCTTGAGAAGATTAAGATTCCCAAGGCCACGGAAGATCTCGCTGGTCAGCACATTGATCTGATTGTGGGCCAAGTTCAAATAGGTGAGACGGGTCATGTCCACAAAGAGTCCTTCGTGGAGCGTGCTTATGTTGTTGTTGTTCAGATAGAGCCTCTCGCAGTGGGGCAGATTACGGAACGCATATCGATCCATCTCGAAGATCTGATTGTGCTCCAGATTGAGTTCCCTCAGACGCACATGATTCGCAAAGGCATCCTGATCCAAGGCCATGATGTGATTGTTGTTGAGGATGATGCGCTCGAGGAAGGGCAAATTGGCGAAGGCATAACTCTTGACGATCTCCACCTGGGAGTACTCGATGACAATGCTCGTCAGATTCTTGAGCGGCTCAATGATCATGCTGGGTATGTAGTCCAGACGCGCATTGTTCTGTATGACGAACTTCAATTCCCGCAGACTCTTCTGCTGATAGAATCGCGTCCACGTGGAGTCATTCTGGTGCAGTCCATCCGAGAAGACCCAACACTCGGCCTTCTGGACCGGAATGTGATTCTCATCCGGCGTACAGTAGCACATCAGTTTCATGTCCCGTCGCCGGGTGCAGAAGCCAGTGTTGTCCATGGGTCCACTGTAGCCAATGCTGCCTGTGCTGGAGCCGCTGCTGCCACCACTGCTTCCATAGCCCGCTGAGCCGCGATAGTAGCCACCGCTGTTGCTGGTCGACGAGGCGGCTGCGGCAGCTGTGGCACCTGTGTTGCTGCCACGAGCACGACTGCGACGCTCCTCCTTATCCCTGGAACGTGCTCCGGCCGGCGAGATGAGGCAGCAACTCAGCAGAAGGAGGCCGATGCCCAGCAGCGACGCCATTTTATGGCGCTGATGATGCGGCAACATTGAAGCTATGTGCCACACGTTGCGCTGTTGGCCTGCAACAAAAAAGAGAGAGAGAGAAAGAGAAAGATTGTGAATGAAACCAGAGAATGACTCAGTCAATAAAATTTGTTTATCTGTCGGAAAGAAGAGATTGTTACAGAGTAGAGTAAGAGTCGTAAAAACGTCGAAAAGGGAGCGATGTGGCACAGCTGTTAAACTTGCCTCCCGGCAAATGATTGAAAATTTTGTGGCAACACGAGCTCTCCAAATCCCGTTATCCCAGCGCCTTTGATATTATTATATTCTCAAGTTAAGATCTGTCTCGAAACTCAAATTGCGCACACATCAAATTTTGTGGCCGCCTTAAAATTTGTGATACAGACACACAGAGGATGTGGCAGACACCTCGTTCAGATTTTTTGGGGCAAGGTGTGGGAAGTTGAGAGCTTGCCACATTTTATTGTTGAAGGCGAAACCCCGTTTTTGGAAAAGTTAAAACGTTCCATAAAAATGCTAATTAATGTTGTTAACTTCTTTCTTTAACTTTTTTTTTCGTTCTCATATTTCATTTCGACCTATGCTAGCTATCTCTTTCTACATACTAAGGCTATCTTTGTCTCTCGTATCTATTTAAACTTGCCACTCATTTTTCCGTTTCTGTTTATTCAATGAAAAGTTCATGACATGGCCGTTTGTTGTCCCTTTCTTTCACTTTGTTGTTCGTTGTTGTGCCTCCTGCCGAGTTTCATTGGACGCTCTGCTGGTCGGACCTCCATCTCCTCCTCCCCCGCCTCCTCCTTCTCCACCTTCATCCCCATCTGCAATGTTATGCTGAGCCTCGTAGTTTGGCGCCCCCCCATCAACAAATTTATTGAGCTCATAAATAACTGCAACACTGTCGCTGATTGTTCGCTCAATGGCAACGGCTTCATGAAGTTGCCTCCATTTTCTCTGTCTCTCTCTCTCTCTCTCTCTCTCTGTCTTTATTGCCTGTTGCTGTCTCTCTCAATTGCATTTCAAGTGTCATTTGGCAAAGTGCTCTCTAATTATACTCGTATTTTTAATAAATTAATAAGTCACATCTGACATTGGGCATATTTTTGGGCACTGCCCCCCCTCGCTTGGTACCTCCCCTCATACCCTCATGTGGCAGCATCCGATCAACTCCCCCCATCCCCTGGCACGCTGTGAAGTGGCATAATGAAGTGTAAATAAGTTATTGGCAGTTGTCAAGTGAGTCAGTCTCATCGTTATCGCACTCAGGCAGTTTTCCAACAGTGATTTGCATAAAATATTGTCGCCGGGGGTTGCTAGTGTATAAGTATAAGTGTTGGCCAGGGGGTGGTTTGGGGGTGCGAGAGGTTGCAGATTGGTCGAAAGCTCTGGCAAATCCCGAAAGTCATTTGAGTTATTGACTTTGGCATGCTTCATTACATTAATTCTCGTTATAAATTTTAAATAAAACGATGATAAGTGTTTCGATTCTTGTTGATGTTCTTGATGCTGTTGTTGTTGGCTTGGCAATGGCAGCTGCCACGCCTACAACCCCCCTATAAAACTTATACACACCACCACCACCACCACACCCACTCATTGAGCCGTGCTTGGGCTTAACTACGAGCAGGATAAATGGTACCGCAGGATTAACTACTCAAGCACTTGATGTTTGTAATTTAAATATCAAAGCAAAAGCTGCGGAAAACTATACAGCTAAAAGTGAAAAGATATATATAGTGAGAGAGAGAGAGAAAGGGAGATACTGTCTGATAGAGACAGCTATAGTTAGCAACAACCACAGCTGCCGCAGCTGTGAAATGTTGAGCAGCAAATTGAGAGACTTCCTAGGTGCCGAAGACGCACATCCTTGGCATTTTTAAGTGTCCTGTCAAGCAGCAAATCAAAAAATATAACTCCCAGTGTGTCTGTGTGTGTGTGTGCGTATGTGTGTAATTAGATTTTCAAGTGACACACACACACACATATGAGATACACTTCAAAATGGCATATGGAGCGCTGACAACCACAGCCAATTACTCAAAAAGCTCTCTTCATCAGCAACTTGATAGAAGAGATTGAGCGAGAATGTTGTAGACTAGAGTGAGAAAAACAGATAAAGGGACAGAGAGAGAAAGAGACAGTGAGAGAAAGATAGAGAGAAGTTTGTGTGAGTGCAAGCAAATGAAAAATCAATTTGTTGATTATGCATAAATCATAAGATTTATGCGACTTCTCACAGTATTCATAAGTCATTTATCACTGGCAAAAACTTTGCGCCAGACAACAAAATCCATTCAAGCGCGTTAAAACGACACAAAAACATAAACACACACACCCACACACACATACACACACACACAACATGTAGTACCCTCTTTAACTGGAAATAAATAGCTTAATAAACTGGCAAAAACATATCCCAAATTTCTCAAATTATATAAATTTAGCCAATTGAATCGCAAGGGTTTTAATCAAAGAGACAGCTATTGAATTCACTTCAATTCGATTTTCAATTGAAATTTAATCATGCTTCAATTATTTCTAATCTAAATTCAATAATTTTCCAAATATTTTTCAAATTACTCCAACATTCATAGCCGCCGTAAAGTATGCAATGAAATATGATATATAAGGACAAAGAGAAGTTGCAGCTGCAAGTATTGTGTTTGCATTATGGCAAATGTTGTGTCAGCGTGAAACACAATCAAATAATGTAAATAGCAACATAATTGTCACACGGCAACAACTTTCGCCAAAAACACACGATGCAATAATAATAGTAGCAGTAAACATAACAGCTTCGAAAACAATCGAATTCTCTGCTGTAGGCATAGAAAGGAAATCTTGAGAAATATATTTCAGATTGAAAATATCATCTCGGTCATGAAGCGAAAAGCAAATTGTATCCAAATCGTGCAAGATTTTAGGAAGATGTGAAATGTCAATGTCAAGAAAAATATGTGAACAGTAAAAAGTAATGATTTGGCATATTTTCTGACCATTATTGGCCAAATCTTGAGAAATACTCATCCAAAACACCTCAAATAAGGACTGAAGTGCTTTTTATGATACCAAGGATAAGTTGGGACCAAAAAATTTCAATGTGAAAATATTTCATATTTTTGCCATTTTGTCAAGGGGTATGTATGGAAAAATTGAAAAAATTAAAAATTCGTAAATTTGCAAAAATTTGAATGCAGATTTCAACTATTATCTATGCCATTAACAAAACTGAAAATTTCATCAAAATCGGTTGAAAATTGGCAAAGTTATGATAGCTAGATGATCTAAAGTATATCATAAATTTGGAAAAATCATTTTTTTGCAGACTTGTAACACATTTTTAAGCCTATCTCAAAAAATACTCAACAGAATGATCTTAAATTTGGACCACATATTAAATATGACCTTTCTGAAAAAAGTGGTAAAAGTTTAATTAAAATGTAAAAAATTTTGGCAAAGTTGTGATAGGCTAAAAGAAAGCATCATATGAAATATCAAAAATTTAAATTTCGAAGTCATTTTTCACATTTTTTGTCGAATAAAGACTGAAATGCTTGTTTTGATACATAAATTAAGTGGATACCAAAAAAGTAGTTTACAAAATTTTTAATTTCTTTGCCCAATTCCAATTCGTCAAGGGGTAGGTAGGAAAAATCTCAAAAAAATGGAAATGGTGGAAAATGGCGAAAATTTTAATGCAGATTTCAAATATGATCTATGTCATTAACAGAAATAAAAGTTTAATCAAATCGGTTAAGATTTAACACTTAAAAGTAAAGAATCTGTTTATATAATGAGAATTTTCATATATTTGCTTCTTTTGTTGTAAATCTTAATCAATGTGTTGATATTTACGTAACATAAATGTGAATTCAGATTTTTGTAAATGAAAATATAATAATATTATGCAATACACCGCTTGTTCCACTTGCCCCTTTGCTGGCCACATTTCAACCTCTGTGAAGTGTGCAAAATTGCAACAAGAAGCCATTTGTCTTGTTGTTTATAATTTCGATTAAACTTTCAAAGTGCGAAACGCATATGCTTAAAGTGTATGCATATATGCATGTGTAAGTGTGTGTGAGAGTGTGTGTGTGTGTGTGTGTGTAAACAATATTGTTGTGTTTGGTTGAGGGGCAAAAGTGTGACACAACTTGTCGAGGTTCTCGTGCTCGTCGCTGTCGACCCACTAGGAAATTGGAGCAAAAGCCGCAGCTAAGCTGTCAGCTCACGAGCAGCTCCCTCTCTGTTTTCTTTTTATGCCACTCTCTTTTTATCAGGGAGTGGTGTGTAGAGGGGGTGGTGGGAGAGGGGCTGTGGGCATATTGCAACATAAATTTGTTGGCAATGCTCGGCATGTAAAATTTTCTACGCTTTAACAAAACGTCAAGCAATTTCTTGGGCTTGTTGTGGAACGTCGAGGAGGGAGCAGGCTCTAGAAAAGTTTGCTTATCAGGCCGCATTGAATATAAACATAACACAGCTGCCAAGTATGGGCGCCAGAGGGCGCTCGCCGCCTGCTAAATAAAGTTGTGTGCGCAAGAAGACGCTTTCTGCCTGATGAAGACAATGCCAAACAGTCTAAACAAAACAAGACAAAAAAATATATATATATACATATACATAAATAGAGAAATGTGAAAGAAGAGGCAAAAAATCTGATCTGAGCTGATGCTGCTGCTGTTCCTTGCAAGTCTCTTGGCTCTTGTCTGCGTGTGGAAATTGTTTTCAATTTTCGTTATTTGACAAATGGTGACACTTCCGCTGTGGCAGAACACCACCAGCAGGACTTTAACAATATGTCTGCCAGTTGGCAAAAAAGGGCGCTCCTACAACACAGCCCCTAGCACATTCCTCTCACTCTCAATCCCTCTCTCACTCTTCCTCTCTCTCTCTCTCCCTCTCTCTCTCTCTCTCTCTCTCTCTCTCTCTCTCTCTCTCTCTCTCTCTCTGGAAGGCTGTCTGTCATGAGGTTTTGTCAACAATAAGTTTATACGTCAGCCAACGATGAGTTGTTGTTGTTGTTTATGACATGCCCGTGCACTCATCATCCTCATCATCGTCATCATCATCATACTCATCATCATCATCATCACATACGCAGAGAGAGAGAAAGAGATACATTATTTGGCTGGCCTCGTCATGTGAATAACTTTAAGCTGTGACATGGCACACATGGCCAAAGCGCAGTTGCCAACGGACGTGCTTGACTTTGACTGACTGCCTCCGACTGCCTTGGCCTGGTCTGTCCTGTCCTGTCCTCTCCTGCTTGGCTTGGCTTGGTCAGGCACTGCCAGCACAATGCCATCCACGATCCCGACCAACCCAACGACAGTAACTATTCGCTGACAAGTCTTTCCTACTCTGCAGTCTCTCACATGCCATAAAAAAAAAAACAAAAGAAAGAAAAAAAACTATACAAAATAGCGGAGCTGAGAGGAGCTGAGCTGGGGTGGGGTGTTGGACAGTTGGCGGCATTCCTTAGGCTGGGCAAGAAGTGCAGTCATGTCTCGATTTGACTCTGAACTCCTGACAAATGGCACACAAAGCTGGAGCCCATCAATCAAGCCAGTTATGACATTTGCACGTATCGCATTCTTTTTCTATCTCTCCCCACTCTCTCTCTCTTTATCTCTTTTTGCTGGCTCTCTCGTCTTTTGTTTTTTCTATTATTTATTTATTTGTTTATTTTATTGAAATGTATAAATTTGATTTGCTTAGTATTGTGCCCCTTTTTGTTTGGCTTCAGCTTGATTTGGCACACTTGCCACTGTCATCTGTCAGTGCTGCCATCTTTGTCTTTATCTCTCTCGCTCTCTCTTTTACTATCTCTCTCTCTCTTTCTCTCTCGACTTGCTTGCTCTGTCACCTCTACTTTAAGAAGAAGTCAACTAAATCCTGCTTTAAGCTCTGCTTAGCCAAAGTGGCACAAGTTTCGTCCATGCTCTGATTTCCTGCCATGTCCTTTTAAGGAGCTGAGAATTGATGAAACATCATTTGCAAATTGTGCGTCACATTATTATTGGTGATTATAGTTATTGTCAGGGTTGTCGCACTCTATAAATATTTCAGAAATTGCTTGCCATTTGCCATGTGTGACAAGTTCGCTTCTATCTATTTTTTTCTACAACTGTCAAAGTCTTAACCCCTTTGTTGTTATTATCCTGCGAGAAAGTCATCGCCAGCTGTCACAGTATTGTGTCCCTATTGTGACCCCCTCTTTACGGCTTATATGGAATATGAATATTCTTGTAGCACCTCCTGCTGCTGCTGCTGCTGCTGCCACGCCCCCATAGGAGAATAAAAACGAGGGAGAACTTTGTCAAATCTTCACACACATACACCCATAGAGACTTTTGACTGCTTTCTCTATAGGGTAGTCTCCCTCCCGCTGCGACTACAGTTACCTCTCCCTATCTCTTTCCTTATTGCCTCTTTCTCTCTTGATTTTCGCTGTAAGTCTATCCCTCTCCCACAGTTTTTTTTTTGGCTTTTAGCATACCTGTCAGTGGAATAAAATGAAAAGTAGTTTGCACTGCAAAAAACTTTCGCTCATCGTCGCCTGCTGCCATTTTGTTGACACATATTTTCATACATAAAGTTATATGCAGCCACGCCTCACGCACTTGAGCCAACGCCCATAATAATAATATTCAGGCAAATCTCCCCCCGAACTACTTTGCCTGTCACTTTTGCTGCTTCTTTTCATATTTTGCACTTTAGTTTTTATTTGCTTTCAATTTTTCTTTTTTTTGGCTTTTTTTTTAACGAGGGCTTTAACTTTTGATGCACAATTTGTTTGTCAGTTGGCAGTCAGCTCAGACTGCTCTCTCTATCTCTTTCACACTCTATATACCTCTCTCTCTCTCTATCTTTTTCACTGAGTTTCTCTGTTGAAGTGTCTGGCAGCTGTATAATGTCTGAAAATTGGCAGCACCTGAGCAAAAGTGTTGCCGTGCTGCCCGCACAGATAAGTAGTAGTTTCTTGGGCTTGCCACTTTCCGCCTTTTTGCTTTAGCATATTGTTGTCTCTTTTTTAGTGTTCAACTGCAACTGTTGTCCAGAGAATACAGAGAGACACACAGAGAGAGAGAGAGAGAGAGAGAGAGAGAGAGAGAGAGAGAGAGAGAGAGAGAGAGAGAGAGAGAGAGTAGGAGAGTAGGAGAGTGGGTTGGGGAAATTATTATTTTGGCTTGTTGAAAAGCTGCAACTCTTGTTGCAACTTTTTTGCCAAGTGAAAATTTGTCAAGCTAAATGTGCTGTTAGTTTTAGTGTTAGTGCCTGTCTGTTATAATAAATTCCAGCAGTGTTTAGCTAAAATACTCGCAAAGACAAACAACAAAATCAACATCAGCAACAGCAGCATCACCAACTCAAATACAGCAACAAAAAATACAGAAATGCAAAACACAAACAAATCTCTCTAGAGAGAAAATCTCAAATACGTCGCGTCGTCGTCTGCCCAAAAAACTTTTAACTCGGCTCACAAATATTTCACTTTTTGCACAATTTCGCATTCAAAATCTTATACAGATTTGCTAAGCTGGTATTGCTGTCTCCCTCTAAGAGACACAGCTAGCTGTCTCTTTCACTTTTCAACTTTGAAAGTTTCCCACATGTCTGCGAATTTTTGGCTTTTTTCTCTTGCGCAAAAGTGTATTTTAAATTCCTCTTTTATGCCACCTATTTCTATGATATCTGTTTTTTTATTTTTAGTAACTTAATTATTATTTTACCTAAAATAATTAGCATATATGTTTGTTTAAGGACTTACCTTTGATTAAGTGTCGAGAATGCGGACCGCGTCACGTGCGCTTTGACAGCGTAGTTTAGTGGGTAGAAAAAAACGCTAGAATTTTCCGCTGACTAACGGGATGAGCCGCAAGAATAACACGAGTCCTGTAAAAGAAAAATAGGGAATACGCATATAAATTACTTTGATAAAAATCAGCTGGAAAAACATAAAACTCATAAATCTAACGCCTAACAAGAAATAATATTTTTGTCAATGAGAAATACCTAGCCTGAAAAATACTGCAGGGTATTATGTGTTTGTGGAGTGAAGAGGGTATATTTCTTACACAACAAAAACTGTATTGTTATATTATATAGAGTTGTCACTCTTAACTTTTTTTCTAATCACTTTTGAGTTCTCTTGGATTTTCTCTGCTTATTGTGCGGGAGTTGAGGGCGTGTCTAGGGCTGTTTGTCTGGAAAATATGCGCAGCTGAAAATCTAATTGCGTTAATTTTCCAGGTAATTGTGCCACACTGAGGCACAACACATGCCACTGCCACTTCCACTGCCACAGCCACATGTTGTACGAAGTCCAGAAAAAAAAGCAAAATAAATGAAAGAAAGGAAAACTATTAACACGCAGTGGGTGCAGGGATATGTGTTGGTGTGTGTGTGGCATGTGTGGGCTGCATGGGCGTTTGGGGCGTGGACTGTTGCGCGTTATTCAAATAGTTTTATATGCCACACGCGCCTCATAATGCCGCCTGCGTGTCCATTGTCCACGACCACAACGATGACGATGATGACGACGAACCCTAAGCAATTCCCTGGCCTCAACTTAAATGTCATCCATATAGACTTGCTTATGGCATATACATACATATGTATGTATATAGTGGGAGTCCCTTTGTTATCGGCGGGGACATGAAATGAAATAATTGAATTTGCTGCGCCTACAAAAACAAAAATGTTGACAAAAAAAACTCAACCACAAAACTGACATAACAACTATGTATGTATGTATGTATAGGAGCCACCCCCACTGACAAGTGGTGCCACTTCCCAGAGCTCGATTAACACACACTCACACACACACTCACACATGTGGCAAAACCACACATAATCACAGCACACACACATACGAATACATAATTTCCATATGCTTTCTAATGACAGTGTTGTTTTTTTTTCTACACTCTCTTTCTTTTCTCTACTTTCTCTGCAATTAGAATCGTTTGCCTATCTCCGTTCATCGCTGCGTTGTATTTTTTACTCATTGCTGTTAATTATACCCGCATTATTTGTATAATGCCCCCCCCCTCCCCATCCCACTGACTACTCCCACAACCAACCCCCCACAATTCTCTCCCCATCGAGGTTATAGTTTTGTCTGCGCATTCAAATTGAAGTCTGTGGAATTTAATAAGCTCTATGGCTTTTTTAGAGGCCCCTATAATCATATCGAGTTTAGTTGCAATTTGAAGTCGCCAAGGGGTTTGTCTCGACTTGACGAACGTTTCTTTTTTAGCCATGTCTTGTTGTCTGCGGTTTATTATTTTTTATATATATATTTTTTTTGGTTACGATATCATTGCATTGGCATCAATGTGATTGCCGTGACAAATGTCAAACAAGTTCAACCTTTTGGCGGCTGCCCCGGGCAACCGACATAATGTAAGCAATGCCCAAACATGACAAATTTATTATCAAGTGGGCGTACCTCCTCCATATAATAATGTTGTATCTGATTAACCCCAACTATACATTATTTTATATGTGTATATACATATAAAACAGGGAAATGTCAACAGCAATTGTGGAAATCATGAATACTTATCATGGGAGGGAGACGACAATTTCTTTGAACGGGCTCCATTAAAAGCCTAAAAATTCTGGTAAAATTATTTAATAATAAAAAAATAATTATAAAAATGTTGATTTTTTAGAAAATTTATTCAACATTAATTTTCTTATTTCTTTTGAAATTAATTGTGCTGTAAATTTATTTTTTATTACTACTTCCAGTATGTTAATATAAGCAAACATTCAAAATTTATAGGAAATTTGCTTTCATCATTTAAGTTAATATAAATAAATGAAAAAATATTTGAGAAATTTTTCAATAAGTACAATATTTTTATTCTAAGCTTAAAACTGTACTCTTAACACATTTAATTATGTTTCCATTACATGTTTAAGACTTCTTAGATATTTAAAAAAAATGTTTTCAGTTTCATTTTTTTTTTTATTTTTAATTATTTATGCTGTTACCAAATGCTCTAAAACAACTTTTATTATGTAAATATAAATAAATATATATCTTAGATTTTTGTAGCTAAAAAGTCAAACATATTTATAACCATAATTTTTAATCAGAGTTCCTCTTACCTATCTTAAACTCAAACGAATATTTATAGATAATTCTATTTTATAATAATTTTTTTTTAAAATTATTTGTTCTGAAAATAAATTTTCAGTTAATACTATCTAAGATTTCTAAGATATCTTTTAAAAAGGATCAACTTAAATATTTTTTTTACTGTTTTGTTCTCGTCAAGCCATTAATTACAGCTCCCCCAAACTTTGTGCATATCTCTAGACTCTTTGTTAAGACTTTTCTAAAACTCTGTGTTATTTTTGCAGAGGATATCTTAGTTAATCCTTCGCAGGTTAATCCTGCATATTTATTCTACACAATATTACATAGTGTGCAGTTGCAATGCTTCCCCCCACACACAATCTACTTAATAACATTCTAAGCTCCTACAAGAAATAAATGAAAGAGAGAGATATAGATAGAGAGAGAGAGAGAGATGCACTCTCATATGTGTGATATTTTGACAGAGAGTAAAGTAGAAAAGTTAGAGAGAAAGTTGCTTGAAAGTGCAGCAACGTTTCCATTTCATGTGAAGCAATAAAAATTTAATATAATTACGCACAATTTCCAGTTGAACTTTATGGCTGAGTTTTGCTTACCAACACACACACACACACACACACACTCACACCACTTACTTGCCATGTCGATGTGACTTTTGACAGGACTCTGGGTGTTGAGAATTGAGCGGGGGGGAGGAAAGGGAAGGTCTCTGGTATCTCGCTTACGGAGCGAGTTTATGAGTTGCCGCCAAGACAAACATAAACACTTGAGAAGAAGACACCAAGGAGTATCGTCAGTTTACGAAGTGGTGGACCCGTGTGGAGCAGGGGAAATGGTGGTGGCGGTAAGGGGGACACTCCACAGCTGATTTCATAAAGTGTAACAAGCCAAAGCTTTGAGCTGCGACAAATAAGCGATGGGAGCAGCATCAGCAGTGGAGCAAGGAGGACAATAAAGCGTTTGCGGAAAAGTTTACAAGTTGCCAAAAGGGGGGGGAGCAGAGAGGATACACGCCGGGAATGACGAGGGTGTAATCAGGGTGTAGCAGACACACACACACATACAGACAGACACCCACACACTTACAGATATTGTGGAGGACATCGCGCAACGTTGCGAGTTAAATATTTGTTTCTGTTTCGCTTGTTTACATTGAAGACCCCAAAGCAAAGTCGACAGCCCAGCCAAGGGCATGCCAAGCGGTGGTCGATAGAGGGGGTCCAGGGGTATCGAAGTGTAAGGTGGAGTAACTGTCGCACAGTCATGAAGCATGCCACACATATGTATGCCCCCAGCAAGTTGTTATTTCTTAATATCGAGTGCCGCCAGTACACCTCTCTCTTTATTCACCGATGAGGATGAGGATGAGCCCTGAGTCTGAAGTCTGGCAAGCACATTGAGGTTGAGGTAACTCTCACCCTCTGTGCCCTGGCCGCGGGCAAACTGTCAGGAGACTTAACCTTTGACAGATGCCTGCTGTTGGCTTCAACCGACCAATCGCCCGCCCTCTTTCACCTGCTCCATAAATTGAGTGGCGTCTCCCTGCTGCTCGAGTTGACTCTGTTGTCGACATCGCTACTCTTTTCACAGAATGTAATCAGATCATTTTGTTTGCTTCAACAAGTCTGCGCAACTTTTGGTTGATTAATTCAAATTTTTAACTGACACATAAACGTCCATTCTTCAAACCATGATGGAAAACCTAGTTTTGAAAATCTATGACTTTCGACGAAGCTATTAAGTCCTGGGTCAAAATTCAACTTGTGAGGGGTAAAATTTTGGATATTGAGATTTTGGTACCGATCGATCAGGAATTTCAATACCTTCATTTTGGTGTATAAATTTTGAGAATCGGATGATTTTTGAGGAACTTATGGTACTTTGAAGTTTGATGGGTGTCACAAGATGGAATTCCAGGGTCAAAATTTAACTTGAGAGGGGTCAAATTTTCGATATTGAGATTTTGGTACCGATCGATCAGGAATTTCAATACCTTCATTTTGGTGTATAAATTTTGAGAATCGGATGATTTTTGAGAAAGTTATGGTACTTTGAAGTTTGGAGAGTGTCACAAGATGGAATTCCTGAGTCAAAATTCAACTTGTGTGGGGTCAAATTTTCGATATTGAGATTTTGGTACCGATCGATCAGGAATTTCAATACCTTCATTTTGGTGTATAAATTTTGAGAATCGGATGATTTTTGAGAAAGTTATGGTACTTTGAAGTTTGGAGAGTGTCACAAGATGGAATTCCTGGGTCAAAATTCAACTTGTGTGGGGTCAAATTTTCGATATTGAGATTTTGGTATAGATCGATCAGGAATCTCAATACCTTCATTTTGGTGTAAAAATTTTGAGAATCGGATGATTTTTGAGAAAGTTATGGTACTTTGAAGTTTGATGGGTGTCACAAGATGGAATTCCAGGGTCAAAATTTAACTTGAGAGGGGTCAAATTTTCGATATTGAGATTTTGGTACCGATCGATCAGGAATTTCAATACCTTCATTTTGGCGTATAAATTTTGAGAATCGGATGATTTTTGAGAAAGTTATGGTACTTTGAAGTTTGGAGAGTGTCACAAGATGGAATTCCTGAGTCAAAATTCAACTTGTGTGGGGTCAAATTTTCGATATTGAGATTTTGGTACCGATCGATCAGGAATTTCAATACCTTCATTTTGGTGTATAAATTTTGAGAATCGGATGATTTTTGAGAAAGTTATGGTACTTTGAAGTTTGGAGAGTGTCACAAGATGGAATTCCTGGGTCAAAATTCAACTTGTGTGGGGTCAAATTTTCGATATTGAGATTTTGGTATAGATCGATCAGGAATCTCAATACTTTCATTTTGGTGTAAAAATTTTGAGAATCGGATGATTTTTGAGAAAGTTATGGTACTTTGAAGTTTGGAGAGTGTCACAAGATGGAATTCCTGGGTCAAAATTCAACTTGTGTGAGGTCAAATTTTCGATATTGAGATTTTGGTATAGATCGATCAGGAATCTCAATACCTTCATTTTGGTGTATAAATTTTGAGAATCGGATGATTTTTGAGAAAATTATGGTACTTTGAAGTTTGGAGAGTGTCACAAGATGGAATTCCTGGGTCAAAATTCAACTTGTGTGGGGTCAAATTTTCGATATTGAGATTTTGGTATAGATCGATCAGGAATTTCAATACCTTCATTTTGGTGTATAAATTTTGAGAATCGGATGATTTTAGAGGAAGTTATGGTACTTTGAAGTTTGGAGAGTGTCACAAGATGGAATTCCTGGGTCAAAATTCAACTTGTGTGGGGTCAAATTTTCGATATTGAGATTTTGGTATAGATCGATCAGGAATTTCAATACCTTCATTTTGGTGTATAAATTTTGAGAATTGGATGATTTTTGAGAAAGTTATGGTACTTTGAAGTTTGGAGAGTGTCACAAGATGGAATTCCTGGGTCAAAATTCAACTTGTGTGGGGTCAAATTTTCGATATTGAGATTTTGGTACCGATCGATCAGGAATTTCAATACCTTCATTTTGGTGTATAAATTTTGAGAATCGGATGATTTTAGAGGAAGTTGTGGTACTTGGAAGATTGGTGGGTGTCACAAGATGGAATTCCTGGGTCAAAATTCAACTTTTGTGGGGTGAAATTTTCGATATTGAGATTTTGGTACCGATCGATTAGGAATTTCAATACCTTCATTTTGGTGTATAAATTTTGAGAATCGGATGATTTTTGAGGAAGTTGTGGTACTTTGAAGATTGGTGGGTGTCACAAGATGGAATTCCTGGGTCAAAATTCAACTTGTGTGGGGTCAAATTTTCGATATTGAGATTTTGGTACCGATCGATCAGGAATTTCAATACCTTCATTTTGGTGTATAAATTTTGAGAATCGGACGATTTTTGAGGAAGTTATGGTTCTTTGAAATTTGGTGGGTGTCAAATTTTCGATTCTTAGATTTTGGTACCGATCGATCAGGAATTTAAGTAGCATGATTTTAGTGATACATATTTGAAAATCCGATGATTGTTAGCGAAGTTATGGCATTTTGAAGTTTGCTGGAGACTTTCATCTAAAATAATTTTTTGTCAGTTGCCAAATTTTTCTCATTCTCTTCCCCCCCAATGCAGCCCTGGCCAAAATGTGTGTCAATTGGCGTTAATGTAATTATGTAATAAACTTGCGTTATTTTTTGACGGGGTGCAGCTGTTTCCCCGCCAGTTGAGGCCCATTAGCAGCGTCAATATCAAGGCAGCAACAGAGTCGCTAATATTAATTAGCCAGGCCAAAACACAGGCAGTGGTGGTGGTAGGGGTAGTGGTAGTAGTAGAGGGAAGGGAAAAACAATGGCCAACGAAGTTGTTGGTCAAAAAATTTTTGTTTACATTTTCGTTTCGCTTAAATTTTTGTAGCTCGTGTCGCGTTTGGTGGCTATTAAAACTCCTATGCTAAATGGCCATAACAACTTCCGTATGCCTCACACACACACACACAGTATATATATAGGGGTGTGTGTGAGGGTGTTGGTGTGCCCCTCCCCTAGGCTAGGCGCTCGCTCATTTACAACAATAAACAGCAGCATAAAAGCCATGAAACTGATTTTTCACGCCATTTTCGTTTACATTTTTTTTTTGGCAGTTCCCAATCCCATTCACATGCTTCTTCCTCTTCCTGCTTATTCTGCCTTTCAGGCCTTTGTTTGGCTTTCACCTTGGCCCAGAGTTTTCCGAGTTCTGCCAACGCATGTGTAATTAAAATATAATAATTTTGCACAGCAAAACAAAATAACAACATCAACAAAATAAAAGCTCAAAAAAGCGAGCAGTGTATTTATGACGAAAGTTTCAAGTGTGCGCTGAGAGAGGGGGGGACTATATGAGGGGTATGTGGGCGTGGCAGGCGTGCCATAAGGCCATGATGCGCAACATGATAATGATGGCCACTCTGCACGCACCTGCCACACAGTCTGTCTCTGTCCTTGTGCTTATCTCCGTCTCGTTCACGTCGCTTTTCGTGTGTGTCCTTCACCTTTGTGCTGCTTCAGTTGCTGTTATTCCTGCTTTCCGCACATTTGTTACGCACCATAAATGAAAATATTCATATAAATATTTCATATTCTTAAGAGTAGGGGAGTGCTAACAAATATGACAACAAGACGCTGGGAAAACATATCCACAGCACAGCACCGCACATTTCACCGCACTACATTAGGAGTCCAACTCACCGCAGAACATATTTCACTTTTCATTTCACAGTTTTGCACAAATAAAAAGAAAAGTGGAGAAAAATAAAAAACAGCGCAAGAAGAAGCTGGAGAAGACTGAATTTCCGCCCATTAAATTGACATACGCGCATTCGCCATTCGCATTCATTTCCTCTACACATTCCCACCCCACCACCATCATCCCCAACCCCCTCTCAGACACACTCGTTTGTTTTTTTTTATTGCCAGTATGTTTGCACAAGTTTTGTAATATTTCGGGTTTATGTTTACAGTTGGCAAACGCATTAAAATCACAGATTTACATTTTTTGCTCGCTTGCTTTCCTTTTTTTATTATTTATTTTTTGTCGAGCTCGGCCGTGCTGAATTATTTAGTGTTGTCGCCTGTCGCGCACTGTCCCAACCCCTGGCAACCCTGCCGTATTATTGAATTTGAATTTGAATTCGCTGAGACTGGCGACAGCTTCGAGGCAGCTTATTGTTTCAAAATGTCCCCAACGCAATCTCAAGAATGTAAACTGTTGATAGCCTCTACACACCCTCCACCCTTCACCCTCTGCACACACACAGACACACACCCCCTCAGAGGGTAAGTGTGTGTCACACTTCTCTCTGGGTTGAGCTTAGGCCGTGTGCCAAGTTGAGCATGGAAATTATTTTTTAATAAACACAAAGCACTCGCAGCTGGAAAACAACATGCAAAAAAAATACCAGAAGACGCATTTTCCGCATTACCCATGCCGCTTTTCCGTTGGAATTGGAGTTGAAGTTGCGATACGTTTGTCCACCCCCTCCACCATTTTCCCCCTTTTCAGTTCTCTCGCTCTGAGCTGTTTCAAGCGCAAAATAAATAAACCCACTTTAATATGCGCTCGTTATATTATTTTCTTTTCATTTTCTTGATTTTTTTATGTATATACTTTTTTTTTTTTTGCTCTGCATTCGCTTTTGCTTTGGGTACTTTCTTTTGCCTGCTTTTTCGCCACTGTTATCATGTTTTTCTTTCACTTTTTTTTACCTTCCACTTTTTTTCTTTTTGTATTTTTTGTGACGTGTTGTTTTCACAGCCACCCCCGTCATACTTATTCGTTAGTCCCTTCCCCTCACCCACCCACTCTGCCACATCCTTCTGCTCTTTCGCCTGTTTGAAGTGCCACGCTCTATTTAAAGGCAAATTGTCTGTAGTCCTTTTTACAAATATTGTGTTTCTCTTTCCTTTGCATATTTATCCGCTGCAAACGCTGCTTGCCACGTCTGCCGCTGCCACTACCACTCCACTGCCCCTGCCACTTTGTTGTGGCACAGACTAAAAGACAAACTCACTCTTCCCTACAGTTGCACATCTACTTCCACTTCCAGTTCCACTTCCACTTTCAGTTCCAGTGGCAGTAGCAGTTCCAGCTGCCGCTCCGTTGCAGCAACAGCAGCGTGTCTAGACATTGCGGAATTAGTTAGAGAAGCGAGCGACGCAAATGGCAACGTCCAAAAAAATGTATAAAAATAAGTTCTGGACGAGTTGAAGGTGGAGATGGCAGAGGAGGAGCCACTGCCCGCCAGAATTAGCATTTGAGGCAAGTGCGCTGACCTGTACAACAGCTGCAGCTGCCACTGCCCCTTCGATGCTGCCCCTACCCTTCCCTCCGTCAGTGCTGAGCATAGTTTTTATATAGCAGCCACAATGCGGGTCAAGTCACGGGAGAGATAACTGCAACTGCCCAGGAGACTGGGAAGGCAACTCTGAGCAACTCTGCTTCATAGTTTGAGTGCTTATTTTTATTTAGCCAAGGTAGTGAAGAGAGAGAGAGAGTGAGAGAAAGGGGGTGGAAGGGATAGGGGGAGTCATTGCATTACGCTTTTTGCCAAATGGTCAACTGTTAAAACTCAAGTGCAGCCCATTTAGAGATAGAAAATGGAACTTTGCTTTGACCAGACAACTTTATGTAATTGATAAAGATACTTTACAGCACAAGGTTGTAGAGCAAAAGCAGCAGTTACAAAAAAATTGGGATCAGGGAAGAGAGTAAAGTGGGGAGAGAATCTTTGTCGGCGAAAAATAGTTTACTCTTAGCTGATTTGTTGAGCAACTTACCTGAAATATATCTAAGAATTCACATTGAAAGTCATTTATACAAGCACTTACACTAGAGAATGGTCACCCCAATATCTAATTTATCTGTGCTTCACTTTAATATGTAAATGGCCACCCTTATGTTTATTTGATTTGATAACTGATTTGCTCTCCAAATACATATGGTTACCTATCTTTTCTGATAAGCATATAGTGAATTTTGAACTTGCGAGGGTCACCCGAATATCCCCTCCAAGTTACCATTTTGAAATCATTTATCCTTAAAAAGTAATAAAAGCTTGATTTTCAAAGAAAATGTTCACCCTAATATGTATTTCTGATATATAACTGATTCTCAAACCAATTTCTGTAAGTTGACCATGCATCTAGATGTTCATTTGTAAAGTTGTAAGGGTCACCCCAATAACGCTCTAAAATGCTACTAAAAATTGATTTTATCTTTAAAGGTTAAATTTGTTACAACATTAATTTCAAAGTAACTCATTTCTGTGAAAAATGAGCTCTACTTTAACAAAGACAAATATGTAAATAATATGTTAATAATAATAATAATATGTAATATGTTAATTTTGAAGTGAATGATTCATTTCAAATAATAAAAGTCTGCCTTTCATTTTAATCATAATATCTTTTATTTTATCGAGATATGTTCTCTACTTTAAGTAGTAAAGGGTCATCCTAATATTCATATTAGTTATCTATTCATGATTTTTTTCATCGTAATATCAACTTAAGTTAGTGATGCACTTTAGTCAGCGAAGGGTCACCCTAATATGCAAATAAATGATATATAATATTTTAACTTAACAATTAATATGAATTAATATGAAGTTTCGCTCTAAAATTCTCATACATATCACCTAAGTAAGTAATGTACTTTAATCAGCAAAAGGTCATCCTAATCTGCATACCGCAGCTCTCAGTTCACTGGCCTTTCGCACAGTGTACCACACCACCCCCCCCTCCCCACGGGAGCTGTATCAGCGCCAAACAAATACGTTGCTGCTGAGGGGCCACCCTAGTTTCAATTACACACGCACTTGTCGGCCAAGGGGGGGATGGTGGGGAGGGTTGTGTAGTTCGACGCAGTTACGCATCAAGTAAAAGCAGAGCCTACATCTTTTGCTTTCTCTGCTACAGACCTGCACCCCGTCCCCCTCCAGACAGTTCACATGGCATAATTCCCCCACCCCTTTTGCAATTGTTGCGCCTTTTATTTGTTTGCTTTCGTCGTCGTTTCGTGTCATTGCCTTTGTTTGCCTTGGCAGCCTTTTGATGCCACCCTCTATCTCCTCCTTCCAACTCCCGTACTCACACCTACCGAGCCCTACACAAGTTCCACCCTCCCTCCCGCTCTTTCGTTACTTGCTTTGCCGTCGCTCGTGTTTATTTATTTTTTTTTTTTTGTTTTTTTTTATATATATTTCGAGGAGACGAGAGCGAAGAGAAGGAAAAGCAAAAGAGAAAGCAAAGCAAAGAGCAAGAAGAACTTGGACATGGACACGCATGTTGTTGTATTGTATGTGCTGCTAACCCCGTTACCCCCCCGTTAGTGGAAGTAGGAGAGTGCGAGTAGGAGAGAGCGAGTGTGTTGGGAGAGGAGGGAAGAGGAGGTTAGGGGATACCAAACACACTCGTTAAAGGTAAAAATTTATTGTGTCTTATTATTATTTTTTTATTGACAATACGTGACGCGTACGCCAAAAAGGACAATCGCTCTCTGTTGGCTCGCTTTCTTTCTCTTACTCTCTCTCTCTCTCTCTCTCTTTTCATTCTCTCTCTCTCTCTTTCTCTGTAAGTATGTGTGTGTGTGTCTGAGGATCCTCGCTGCGGCGCATACATAAAAAGATTGTGTCCAATCGATTGCCAGCGCCTTTTGTTATTTTATAATTTTCGATTGTTTTGTTTTGCTTTGCATTGCCTTCATTGTTGCTCCAGTTGCTGTTGTATTTGTTTTTTTTTTTGTTGCTGTTTATTCCCTTTTTGTTGTTGGCTGACGCCGTTATTACTTTTATAATGCCGGCGCCATTCCTTTGGCAGCTGACAACGCGCTTTTGTTCGCCAACTCCGCAATCCCTTCATTTGCTGCTCCCCTTTTTGCTGCCCTTTCTACTCCCATTGCTACTGCCATTTGCTGCTACCTTTTCAACCCGCATTTAGGCAGCTCTTTTTGCTATTCTCGTTGCTGGTCAATGCCATTAAAATGCGCTTAGACCTTCAACCAGCAATTGTTGTTAATCATTATTTGCTTTTGTGGCAAGGACACGTCATAAGGGCAACTATTGAAGGTTTTTTGGGGAGAGGGCGTCGCCTGATTGTATGTGTGTGTGGGGGGGGGAGGGGTGTGTTGGGTAAAAGTAAAGTAAAGTGCCGCAAATCGAAGATTACGGCAAACAATTAACTTAATCACATCTGCTTTGCTTTACTTCATTTCGCACCCTTGCCCCTTTCCACACAATCAACACATTGCGCATACGCCCCGTTTGCCGAGAGCTCTTCATGCTCGCTACGCACAGCACAACTTCCACAAATTGCTGTGTTACCTTTGCAACACACACACACACATATATATATCTATATATGTATGTATAAATATATATGTCTGGCAGACAGAGGAGTTGTTATCCAACATCGACGACGACGACAAGCGTTTATCTACGCCAAAAGCTAAAAAGTTTTGTTGGCTTCCTGAGTCCCGAGTGGATAGAGGAGAGTGAAGAATCTGATGGAGTCTCTCTGCCTGGCCTGAGGTTAAGTTTTTCGTTTGCTTCAATTAATTTTCATTTGTTTACTAATCTAACAAATTAAACTAACGGTGCTGCTGCTCGTCGCGCACGGAAATTGAAAGGATTTTGGCTTGATTTTTCTTTTTTTTTTGTTTTTCTGGAGCCGCTTTAGGCGCTTTGAGTTTTGTTTTTGGTTTAATGAAAAGTTTCCTTCAACATTTGTCAGCTTGAAAATTTTAATCATAATTAAACTGTTGTTTGGCCAGCCAAAAGGAAACCTCCTCAATTGCCAAGGAAGTGAAGTTTGCTTTTTAACCCCACGATGCAACCAACTGATAAAATTCTCGTTTTCAATTACAATTGGGAATTTATCAGACAAGAGCATAGAGGAAGGGGTGTGCTGATGGGGAGGGTGAGGGGCAGAGGGAATTTTGTATTTCGTGTATATTTGGCATTGAATATTCATTTTGTTTATTCATACATTTTCGATATCAGTTTCATCGTCTCCAATCGCATGCATTTCGCATCCTGACCCTTTGACCCTATTTTCCATTCGCTTATCTATCTCTCGTTGTTCTCTGTTTTTCCATTTCCTTCTCATTTTTTTGGGCATTGGCATTTCCATTGATTTTCGAGCATATATTTGCAGTTGTTCAACAAAATCTCTCTCTATACATCTTCCATGCATCCGTTTCTTATAAAAATTGCTTCTTTGAATATGTGTGTGTGGATTTTATGCTAATTAATTTTGCAATCGGGTGTGTGTGTGTAGCCTCAGGACATTTGTTGACTGGCCCACAAATATTTTTGTTTATCTTTGGCTAAAAATAATTTTCACTCATTTTCCACTTCCTCTCTCTGTATCCTTTCCTACACCCCCTAGGTAGTTCTTGGCGCTTTCTATTGATGTGCTGTTCAAGGAATTTCGCTTTGATGTGGGGCACAGACTTCGGTTGGGAGACAGTTTGACCCGTTTAAGGAGTTCAATCAAGGCAATTATCCTTTCTACACATATACGAGAGAAAGAGATAACAAGGGACCTCAAAAGTTGGCCATGAAAGTAAAGTAAAGGGAGATAGACAGACAGTAGTTCATGGTCTGCTTTTAAGACAAATAAACTGCATTTTGAGCGCTTTAAAAATTTTCGAAAAATTTTTAAAAATTACAGGGCATCTCTAAGTCGTTGCCACTTGTATTACACTACTTGCAGCTAAGTGTTGGCAAATGAAATGCGCCTCAGTAAAATTTCAAGCTGTCATTGCTGTTGCTTCGCTGCCCTCATCATGAGAGTAACTCTCCTGCTCTCTCCATTTCTCTTTCTCTCTCTCTCTCTCTCTGTTATCTTGCGCTCTCTGTCACTGCACCTATTTCAAAAATATTTCATGTAAAATTCTTGACATTTTCGCTGGAGGCTCGTTGTGGCAGCTTACGGCCCCATGCCTCAAATGGTGGCGCTTGCCCCGACTGCCTGTCGCGTCAAATGTCGCGCCGAAAATTATACCTCTAACACAAAACACAAAAGAAAAAAACGGTAAAAAATGGCAAATAGCAGTGTACAAGTTCCATATCCTGCAGTTGGCAGCCCTCAGACCCTGATCCCACATCATCAGCCATCGCCAGCGTCGCCATCGTCGCCATCGTCTCGTGGCCATTGTGTATGTGGCGAAGCAAACAACTTGGGCATTTTTCCGGCTTTTCTTTTGCGTTGACGTTTCTCACTGCTCCTTTTCTTTCTTAATATTGCTGTTGTTGTTGTGCATGCCACACAACACCACACCACACAAAGGATGGTGGCAGGGGCAGGGCAAGTCAGTGGCACCTTTTATGTATTCAGTCTCAGTGCGCTCACTTGACTTTAATTCATTTTTCACACGCCTCGCAAAAAACGTGGCAGGCAGGCAGGCAGGTAGTTGGTTGCACTATGCGGTGGCTGCCGCAATTTTCTAACAGCTCTTAAGTTGCAGCAGCAGCAACAACACCATGTGGCAAGCACCACAACTACAACTACAACGGCAACTGCAACACACAATATGTCTGGCATTCGCATTCAGATGAGCATGTCAGTTGGAAAGCTGCCTCCCCAACCAACCCCCTCTTCCCTCTTCCATCTGCCACCGACCTACCCCGCTCATGCTGGTGCCCCATCTGGTTTGGCATTGAGTTGTAATTGCTGAACATGCCACGTTTTGCTGCAATTTTATGTAGATTTAATAGCTTCCTGGCCACATTCGAAATTTTCACGTTGCTCGTTGCTCGTTTCTCGTTTTGTTTTCTTGTCTCACTTTTCATTTGGCTTTGCGTGACATTTCATTTCATTTCATTGCACTTCACAATGCCACACAGATTTCAGATACTGCTACTAAACTCCTTGCAAACGTCCTGCTCTAATCCTTTTCCAAATCGCCGCCATAATTGCCCAGTCAAGATAGCCCAAAACTGCGGCTGGCAACTTCAACTTCAACTTCAACTGCAACTTCAACTTAATTGATTTAAAGTTGAAGTTAAAGTTGAGTTCACGTGTGGCGGAAAAACTGCGGCCAGCAGCATGTCAACAATCGCGTGGAAAACTTTCGCATAACGGAAAAGGATTCGCGAGCACGACTTACGACCAATAACTTCCGGTACTCCAGTTGCCAACACAATTACAATTACAACCATCGACGGACATGTTAATTGGCAGCCAAGTCCCTTCAATTCCCCTGGACCTACACAATTCTCACTCTCCCTATCTCTCTCTCTTTCTCTATATACTTCTCTCTCTCTCCCTCTGTATATGCTTGTCTCTTTCTGGCACTGTCAAGCATTTAGTTAGCTCGATTGATTGGCAATTCTTTTGTCCCCATTGTGGACAAAACTTGCCTCTTGCCGCAAAGCTGTCAGAAGTTTATGCAACAATTCAACAAAGTTGAAGAAAAGAAAAGAAAAGAAAAATCATATATATAAATACATTGAAAATATGTATAGCAACTAGCTAACAAAAAACATAAATATTTATACAAAAATCTATATTATTGACAAATTTAGCACATTTTTGACATAGATTTTTTTTTCAAATTTTTAGAGAGAAGTCAAGTGAGCTTCGGATTGATAAAAATAGAAAATGTTGCGGGAAACTAGTTGAAGAATTTTAAATGTTTTCGGGAACTCCTTCTTATAAGTAAATTTTGTATTTAGTAATATAAGAAATATCTATGTAATTTTAAGTGGGGAGAAAAATGAATCCAAGGTTTCCAAGTAAAATAAGACAATCTTATTAAATCAGCAATAAGTTTTCTATTTCTATTATAAAATTTTTTTTTTTTTTTGATAATAGTAATGAAAAATAGTGCTTTTCCAAAAAAGAAAAAAATAAATATAATTGCATGGCAAATTTTATGGAATATTTTTTAAAGAAATATTAAAATATTCCTATATTTGATTTAGATATATTAAAAATTTAAGGTCTGTCCCGTAAAAAATTTACAGTAATATGCAAATGCAATTTTAATATATAAATTATTATTATTATTTATTATTATTATTTATTATTATTATTTATTATTATTATATATCGTTTTTAAGAATCTAACGCATTAACAATTTTTTTTTCTTTTTTTGTGTTGAAAAATAATTTATAAATTTATTATTTAAGATGCTGTCAGCCACAAATTTTTAAAAACATTTTTCAGTATATTTTTCATAAACAAAAATTACATAAAGAAAGAAAATTTTTTTAAATTTTATACTAATTTTTTAAATATTTTCTCATTTTATTAGTATTTTTCGCAATTAAAATTTAAAAAAAAAAAAAATTAAAAGCAATTTATCTCTATGAAAATATAAACAAAATTGTATATACATTTTGTAAAAAATTCAATATTTTATTATTTCCTTGTTATGTAGTTTTTTACAGATACTAATCAAAGATAATTTTTCTCATGGCAAATGTTTATAAAATTGCTGAAATGTTATTTTTCTTCTCTTTTAACATCATTTACTTAATATTTGTAAGTTTTTTTGGATTTGCTGGCAAATTGGCAACTTGAATATTGAGATTTCGGGCGTGGCATGAGTGGAGCTCGTAAAACGTTCTGATAGTTGGTTGCAGCTGCTATGAAGTATCTGTGAGATACTTTGGCACACATTTTGCATTTCGCTTGTAATTGCGTGCAATTCAATGCAGCAGCAACAGCAGCTCAAGGAACTCAAGGAGATGAAGGAGCTGAAGGATAACACAAGTGCTAGATGACTATAATGGGCGGCTGGGCGTATACTGTGTGTGGGCGTGGCCATGTTGTGGTGTGTGTGGGGGGGGGGGGGAAGTTGCACACAAAAGCAAATACGACAAACAACTGGCAAAAGTGCAGCTGCAACTTGGCTATGTTGCAAGTGGAGCACACGCTAAAAGCTGTGGCAGTTGCACAGTGGAAGTATTGTCGCGACTTCTTGCTGATGAGGCAAGTTTTGTAGCAAGTGCGACGAGTTGCAAGGATGTGGCCATTTGCTGTTGGGTTTGCCCAGCAATTGACGTTGCGGTTGCATTTAGCATTTCTCTCATGCAATTTGTCTTTCTCCACAGACACAGAGATTCAGATGGAGATAGAGATAGAGATAGCATTAGAGATAGAGACAGAAATGGAGACTCTGTCAGCTTTCGCTTTCAGCTGAAGTTGGCAAAAGTATCCAACGAGTTGTGGCTGTATCTGTATCTATATGTTTGCCAACTGTTGTGCGTTTGTTTATTGCTTTTTATTTGCACACACACACACACACACACCCATACATACAGGCACAGCTTGATAGAGTGAGATGGCATGAGTGGGTGTTAGAGTTGTGCTGTGCTGCTGTTTGTCTTTGCGGTTGTAAATGCATTTTTCAAACAAATTGCAAATCATTGCCTAACAATAGTTTTCAGTCTCCGACTCCACCAAAAGCATTCGCACTGATTCCCTCTCACACACACACACACACACACAGTCCATCTCTCTCTATCTATCTCTATCTGTATCTGTGTATCTCAGTCTCTTTCTGTGGCTTGTGAATCTCTGACCGCACTGACAGTGATTTAGTTTTTGGCTTCCAGCATTTCACATACGCAGTCTATTATATTGGGGGGTTTTTTGCACTCACTCTCTACTACTTCTCTCCCTCTATATCTTTCTCTCTCTCTCTCTCTCTCTCTGTCTATCTCTGTGTGTATTGCAAATTCTGGGTTATGGGTTCAAGTTTAATGTAGAGTTTTAAAAACGGAATTTGTGTAATTTGTTTCAACTTGGGCTTCACATTAAATTACACTTATGGCCGTTTCCTTTTAAGCATCATTTTTTCTTTTTTTTTGATTTGGCAAATTGAATTTTCCCGCAAGAGAAGAGTTTTCCCGGAAAATTCTCTGTGTTGAAGCAGCTCTGCTGTCAGTTTCATTTCATTTGTTTGTTTTGCTTTCGCTTGTTTTTCATTTTTATGCGCTGTTTTTCCCTTGTTTTTATATGTACATTGTATATTTGTGGCAAGTTGCGAATTGTGTTGCCTATTTAGGGGCGCTTCTACTCGTTTTCAGCGCACTTTTCGCGTTATTATTTGCCACAGCCCCGTCCATTGACCCACAAAGGGATTACGTAGTCAAAATTACAAAAAAATATATATAAAGTTATTTTATTTCAGAAGGTTGCACAAATATTTCAACTTTTCTTCTGTTTTATTTTCGCTGCAGGAACTTACTTGATGCTCTCGCTATGCAGTTAGATGTTGCCGCAGATTGTGGCAAAACACTTCTTAGTTTTCACTTGCAACACTCTTTATTATGAGATTTCCTTTTTTTCAACTTCGTTTTTTTTTTTTTTTTGATAAATATTTAAGCGACTTTAATCAAGTCTGAGTGTATGTGTGTGAGTGTCTTTGTTTATGTGTGTATGTTTAATTTATTTGTTTGCTTTATGTAATTGCATTTGGCACACTTTAAAGTTAAACTTGTTGCACGATACTTTTTTTTACGGCAGAGCGCCTTAAAGCAGGCAACACTTTTCGCTTGAATTCAATTCTTCGCAACTCCAACTGTGCGAGTTCTGTTTATGCTGAAGATAAACGAGCGGCACGCACGACACTTGCCACTTTGCAGCACAGACACACAACAACACACAGACACCAACACACACCCGCAGTGAGTCGTTTATAACAAATTTGTGGAGCAACACGTTGTTGACACAAAGACCGCCTAACGAAGACTAATGATTGCCGTTTTGTTTGTAGCACGCTTTGCCCCGTCACAGTATAAGTGTGTCCGTGTGTTCAACTTCTCTCGGTTGCCGTGCCAAACGTAACATACACCACGAATGCTAAATACGAACTGATTATTGCTCTGGCAGCCAGCGCATAATATTATACGGCACGCAATGCGATGGCAGACGAACGACAGCAGCAGCAGACCAGGCTTCGGCACGAACACGAAGTGCCAGCAGCGCAGCGCTGGTGAGAGCAGCGCAGCACACAGCAGTGAGGGTGAGAGAGCACGAGCGCGTGGGTGAAACGATTTAGTTTAAGCAAAGAGAACGGCAACAAATGACACGGAATGGAATGGAATGGAATGGAATGGAATGGAACTGCAATGCAGTGCAGCTCTTGCACTTGAAGTGCTAAACGTTTCGTTTGGCATGCAGCTCTCTCCCTCTCTCTCTCTCTCTCTCGCTCACTTCGCTGCTCTTAACTGTTGCTTGTTTATGCGTTTCGCTTTCATTTGTTTCCGCTGCGTGTGCCAGTTTCGTTTTGCGACTGCGCAGCACAGCGTTTGTCTCTTTGGCCTTCCAGATTGAATGCGGCTTTCAATTTGATGTTTCAATTTCGCCTTTCAATCTGTGCGCTCTCTGAGTTTCTCTCCCGGGCTGCTTTGTTTCATTTCAGTTCGTTGCCCGTTTGACGCTTTAAAGCATTTTCTCATTTTGTTTGGGCTTAAACTTTTCAGTTTGTTGCCGTTGTTGTTGTCGTTGCTGTTTTGTTTCGTGTTTCACTGTTGTATGGGTGTGTGTGTGTGTGGGAGACGCAACAGGTTCAGTTACAGATTGAGACTTTGCTTGCTTTCAGTTTTTCCCTTTGACACACACACACACACACATAGAGAGAGACAGTTGGAGCGTCTCGTCGTCTATGGGCTTTGATTGGCCTTTGATAGCACACTTTGCAGCTGCTGATGGCAGTAGGGGTAGTGGAAATGAGTGGAATGGGATGGAAAGGGGGTGCAACATACTTAGGGGCTGCCGTGTATATTCATTTATTTGCAGTGTTTTTATACATTTTGCGCTTGTTTTTTATGCAAATACAAAATCATTTTCTGCACGCTTTGACTTTGCCTTGACTCCATATTAAAGAGAATGAGAGAAAGAGAAAGAGAGAGCCAAAGAGAGCAAGACAGAGAAAGAAGAGAGTAAGTGTGTGTGTGTGTGAAATCGTGTTTAAATGAATTTGCATATAATTGTTTGCATGTTGAGTGCCTTTTAATTGATTTTATTGGTTTGCACAGCAACAACAAACAACCTCGACAACAACAAATACAACAGCAACAACAACAACAATTTCATTGGCAACAAAATTTTCTCATTTTATCGCGTGAGGTATCTCCGTGGCCAATTTATTTACTTGTAAGCACTTTTGGCCCTTAAAACGATTGAGTTCATATGAATTTACAATTTGTGCCTCGCTTTATTTATGCCTGGACGTGTGCATACCCTGTAAAAGCACTAAATTGAAGGGTATGACGGGCTACAAGAAATTTTAAATTAACATTTAAAGAAAGTGACTGACATTCTTAAGCGGAGCTAAGAAATTTTCCAAAAAAGGGTTTGTATGTAAAAAAAAAAATCAATTAATTTAAGTTATATTATGAAAATCATTTATTTATTTTAAATTATTATTATAATTGATGATTTTTAGTTTTTGAAAAAACAACATGAATTTAGTAATTGACATGCATTTTACATTCTATTATATTTTAGTTATATAAGGAAAATTATTTATTTATTTTAAATTATTATTATAATTGTTGATTTTTTTTTTTTTTTTTTTTTTTTTTTTTTGAGAGATAAAAGCTTTTGAATTTATAAATTGACATGAATTATGCAACTATGATTTTCTTGAGTAAAATGGTAAATGAAACAAAATTATAATTTCTAATAACATTGTGAAATCATAAAAAAAACAAAATTTAAAAAATATTTAAATAATTTTTAAATCTGTGAATTATTTTCTAATTAATTTCAAAATATATTAAAATATATTTAGAGATATATAAATAAATATTAAAAATATGTTTTTTCTATATATGTATATCTATAATATTTGAAACTATTTGTTATCTTTGACAGTTTGTTATCACTTTATTAATCCTATTAAATTTCAATAAATTCATATAATTATTTTCTAATAAATATCTTTAAAAAAAAAAATTGATTTCTGTATTTTTAAGAGGCAACTATTCGTCGACTATGCCATTTGATTTTCCGTTGATAAACCTCATTCATACATAAATAAGTTTAAATTATGCAGCTTATAAGCTGCACATTGTTTTATGTAGGTCGTAAATTGTGGCCAAGCTCACATCATAATAATCATAAATACATACATATATAAATCTATATATATGTATATATAACTCATATATCTATCTCTCCTTCGTTGATTTTTGGCAAGTGTGGGTAAATGAAAATCGATACGTTGAGATTATGTTACCTTAAGCGATAAAAATCCAGGTATTAAAGTCGCTGGAATATCGCACAAAATTTAAATGCAGATTATGAGATTATAAGAAAAGTGCTAAGCGATTGATGAGAGAGAGAGAGAGACATATATATAGAGTGAGTGAGACAGATATTGAGAGAGGGAAATGAAAAGAGAGAGTGAGTATGAGCAAATATGCCAGGCTAATTGATGGATTAAGTGGGGGATTAAGTGCGCCCATCAACACTACCATATGCAATAAACTTTTCAATTCACTTTAAATTATTCTCCAAAAAATTGAAAGAAGCCATAAAAAAAAGAAACAAAAAATAGAACGAAATGTAATCAGTAAAAATGTTCTTGCAAAAGATATTTGGCAGGCGGCACGAAACTAATTTAAAACAGCCACCAACTGTAATTAAGCGTTAATGAGTTATGCCAAGAATTGCCACAGAGTGAGAGAGAGTGACAGAAAACCAGAGAGAGAGAGAGAGAGAGAAGAGTAACCAAAGCAACCCGCAAAATGCCATAGTCATAGTTCTGACCACGTCGGGATTTGCAGTTGTGGATGCTGCTCCTGCTGCTAATCAAAAACTGCGTTGCGCTTCATCTGAATAGCAACATCACCCCAACCCCCACCCCACCCTTATTTGGAGCCACTCTACTGTCAGCTGCAGTTGCAGCGCCTACATTTTGGCTAGCGGGCGTGGCGCATGCCGAGTGTCAATGACTTCACCTCCCCCTTGTCTCTATCTCTCTCTCTCTGTCTGTTTGAAAAGGTGATAATAATCAGACAGGCAGTTTTAACAAGACACAACTGCACGCCCATCAAGCCCACAGCCACGCCCACTACTGTGGCTAAACATGGTGTCATGGGTAATCCATCTTCCATCTTGACAATGCAAGGGTATGTGGGGCTGGTGACGGGGATGGGTTTTGGGGAGGTTACGAAATCCGGCAAAAAGAAACTGGATACAAATTTTCTTTTAGCGCTCACTGTGCGGTCTGTTAACACTAAGGCACTGACTGTAACTGCCCACATGTGTGTGTGTGTGTGTGTGTGTGTGTGTGTGTGACTGTGTGTGTGTGTAATTATGGTGGCATCGCTGTACATGTCGTTGACAAGCTCAAGTTGGAACAGTCACTCTGTCGGTCATATCAAGTGAACTGCTTTACACACACATACACACCCTCACACACACATACACACCCTCACACACACACACACACCCATATACATAAGTACTTCGAAACTATCATAAAAGACTCGGGCAGAGATTGGCTGCGTCTCCATGTAGCCAGTCTATATGCCTCAATCTCCGCCTGCTCCTCCGTCTCCACCTCCATCTCCATCAGCATCTCCTGCTGACCCCAGTGGGTGGTCCATAAAACAGGTCCGCATGTGTCCAAGTCCAAGTTCGTAAAGTTGATTCATTCATGCCACAAAATTTATATGGCCATGACGCGTGCGTAAAGCGCATCGCAGTCAAAGCGGCAACAACAATAAAGCGGGCGAATAGACGAGGAGAACTCGACTTGGAGATACTTGGTAAAAATATGTATAAAAATTTTGGAAGAAAAAACAACAAATATAAAAATTTAGAAAAATTCAAATTATTTAATACCAATAAAGAGTTATTTAAGAGGGACATGAAGGCTAAGAAACTATTTTTACGCACTAAACTAAGCTATTTTGTAGCTGGAGTACGAGATAAAAAATTTTAAAAAATTATTTAGAGCTAGAAAAATTCAATTATCAGACAAATCAGTTATATATTAGATGAAAAGCAGTCCTTCTTCTTCAAAAAGTCAAACCATGCATCAAGTTAACTTTTAATATTTTCAATCTACACAAAACTATGCTATTTTCAGGCAATTGCAGTAGGAGGACTGATTAATCAATATTTCCTAGACGGCATACTCTTCAATAAGTTGACAAATGCCAAAATGTTTAACTCTGGTACATTCCAAAAATTTTAAATTTATGTGAAAAATATTACTTTTTTGAAGAAACCTTTAAAATTTTTCAATAGTTGCATACAATTCCACAAGCTGAGCATACCCTTTGCTATGACTTGCGGCCAGAGTAACAACTTAGTAGAAATAGAGGTTTAGTTCTGTTGGTGATGCTGCCAGATTTGAGTATGAGCGATAGGGATAAGGTTGCCACTAAGGAGATGGAGGAGGTTGCGGAGGCGAAGGCGTAGCTGGAGGGGCAAGCTGATGATGATGCCGCTGACAATGACAATGACGACAACGACAACGAGGACGACGAGGATGAAGGACGAGGACAAGGAGGACGACGATGGAGCTAATGTCGCTGCTTTCGACCAACTCAACTCATGCTGTGCGCTCCAGGCAGTCCGTTTTGAGTCAAATGATTTATCTCACAGTTGGCATTGTAAGAATACGTTACTAAATAACCAGAAGCAGGACGAGCACAAGGACGAGGAAGGGGAAGAGGCAAAAGTTGAGGCACATGATATGCTGCCACTAGCCTGGATACGAACTTATCTGGGGTTTAATGCCGCCTATTTGTGTATTTGCCGCGTGGCCAATTAGACGGTCATATGTCAGTGGCACAACATGAGAAGCCATTGCTCCTGGGGCCCCCCAATAAGAGCCATAAATGTTCCTCCACCAACAAAAAGAAATCTCTGGCAATAACAATAAATACACTATTCAAGTTGAGTTCAATTAGTTGAGGATAGTGGGATGCCTCCCATATATACCTCACTTTTTGAATCCTCTCTTCCTTCAGAGAGTTCACACTGTTCCTCTTAGGAAAGCTTCTAGATTCACTTCAACAGTTCTTGAATCATAAACTCTGATTTCCTTTACTGCAAAAATCTCTTCGCAATCTTCAATCAACCTTAATTTATACACTCAAAAAAATAAATCTGGAATTTATGAATATTTATTTTAGACCTCATTAATTATTCCTAGCCTGAGCCTTCTTTCTGCGCTTAATAATCTTCGCCAGCTCGCTTTCCGTGGGTCTATACTCCGCATATCTGGCCACCCAGGCCTCGGCAGTGGCATTGAACTTCATCCTGTTGTTTTCAAACTGGGTGAGTATATTGAGGTCGTAGGGATTTTCGGGCTGAGGATCATTGATGGTGGCCAGCAGTACATGGAAAACGGTTTCCATGCGTGTCGTTGGCTTCCAGTGCTCCGCCTCCAGGATGGGCATACAGATTTGACCACGACTGTTTATATTCGGATGATAGATCTTTGTATTGAGATGCAGACGTGGCGGCTGGAAGGGATACCCTTTGGGAAAATCAATTTCCAGCTTGTAGGCACCCATATTATAGGGCGGAAAGTCGGGCATCAACAGGGCATACCACTTGTAGATATTATCCTTTTCCGGTTCCAGCAGCTGCAATTGATTCAGACCCTTGTAGTTGTCCATCATGAGCGCCAGTTCCTTTTGCATACGCTTGGGACCATCCACTATAGGTAGCTCCTTGGACATGTTGTTAATTGCAGAATTAATAAATTTCTTCAAATTTCCAAAATTTTGATACAAATTATTCGAAAGTTTTTCTCACAGTGTACTGAGTGAGTGGGTGGGAATATAAATGGAAGAAGGCATAAATGCATGCGAGTAGAAAAAAAATCCTTTCACATTGACATTAATCCCCGAAATAGCCGCTAAAAGAGAACGAGCAAGAGAAAGAGATGGGCAGTGAAAGAATGAAAGGGATAGTGTGTGAATGAGAGAGAGAGAGAGAGAGGTAGTTTGCTGATGTAGACAGACTCTGACAGGCAGCACATTAGGATCAACTCGACAACAAGAAGCACAGAAAAAAGGCAGCTGGAGCTGTGGAAAGCACTGGAAAACTGAGGGAAAACTGAGCGAAAACTGAAGCTAAACTGGCTGAGGCAAAAAGGCACATAGAAATAGAAAATGGCTGAAAGGCAAATCCCTTGCAGCGCCAGCCTCTTGATCCTGGCAATAGCCATCTCCATCTCTCTCCCCCTCTCTCTATTTCTCACTCTCTCTCTCTCTTTATATCTCTCTTGCGTTCTAAAGCCGTTTTATGTGATGAAAAAAGCGCAAAAATGTTGTTAGCCTACGTCTGTGCCACATGCCACATGCTTCCACACGCCGCCTTCAACCTGCTGTACTGAATTATACAACATGGGCAGGTTGATGTGTCGCTTCGCGTCTCTTTGATTGACAAGTTCTATCAAAGGTAAGTCGCCGTCTACACATTTGATATGATTGCCATTGACATTATAGTTTTCAATTAGTAGCTACAAACATGTTGCAACATACACACTTGCCACAGCTTCAACATAACGCTCAACGAAATTTGCTTGCCTCATAAATATATAAAGATTTTCAGTCAAAAAGCAAAAGCAGAGATAAGCAAGGCAAAGCAAAGCAGAGTTGAGCAAAGCAAGATATGCCACAGATGCTTTCAATCTTTACTTCTCTCATTCTCTGTCCCTCTCTATCTCTTTCTCTCTCTATCTCTCTCTTTCTCTCTTTTCTCTCTTTTCTCTCTCTTTCTCTCTCTTTCTCTCTCTCTCTCTTTCCCACTCTATCTCTGTCTTTCAGCTTAGCTTCAGCTCATATCACTGCTGCTTTTGCTTTTCTTAGCGGCAAGCTTGATAACAAAAACATGAAAATTAAATATCAAAAATATGCGACAAACACACACACAAGCGTAATAAGGTGTGTGTGTGTGTGTGATGGCACTTTGTGCGTGTGTGTAATTATTTATGTTGTATGTCATCATGATGTAAATGAAACCAAAGACGAGCCAAAGCTGCCACCGACTCCTCTTGGCCAAGTCCAAAGTCTTGCCCGGAAACGCAGCATGACGTGACGTTCCGGGGAACTCAGGCATAATTAGGATGTGTATGTGGGTGTGTGTGTGTGTGGGAGGTGTAGTTTAATGTTGTCTTTTGCTCTGCCATCTGCTTGAGACATTGAGCTACTTGGCACACGTTCTTGTTTGAGTTGTAAATGATAATCGCTTAAGGCAAATATTTATGCCTTTTACAACACTGCTTGCTTAACGATACTAGCCTATCGATAAGTGCTAGAGAAGTGAATGCCAATTCGATAAAAATAAAATTTCTACTAATTTAAGAAAACAATAGAAATAAGATATAGAAGCTAGAAAAAATTTCTAAATTGCCAAACATTTTCAAGAAAATGTAGAAAAGTGTTTAAAGTGCGCCTCCAGTTTTCGATTAATCTGTGTTATCGATAACATGTCAGCTTGCTGGGCAAGGCCTGCAACTTGATGATAAATGGGTGGTTCAGAAACTATACCGAAAAAAACAGTTGGCAGTAGAAAAAGAGAAAGCAAAGTGTCCGTGGAGGACGCCGCGGGTGGCAACAGAGTGGGTGGGTGATGAGGAAAAGTGGGTGGCGTGCAGAGAGAGGGGGCAAAGACGAGTGTGTGTTGCCAGTGTTGCCGCCATACTTTTAGCATAAACAGCCGGAAGCGGAAATGTTGATGACGCTATGCTCTGCTCGTAGAGAACTGTCTGCCAGCTGTGTTGCTGTCTCTCCTACTCGGAGTGTCTCTCGCCTGCTGCTGTCAGTGCCATGGCCAATCTCCAAATCCAATCCGCACGGCCGCCACGTCGCACTCCATCTCATGAATCCTTGAACGCGTCTGTCATTTGTTTAGCTGTCATTGCCGGCGTATTGCTGTTGACAGCTCTCGTTTTTGGCGGGGGTGTGGGGGGCGCTGCTTTTTGGAGTGGAAAGAGTATAGAGAGAGAGAGGGTGGGCAGCAAGGAGAGGTGAGGCAGCAACGATGGCAACTGGCGATTGTGGCGATATCCGTGTGTTTGGCGCCAAAGTCGGCGAAACTTTCCTCTGCCAATGAAAAATCAGGCACGAAATTAGCCGTCGCCGCATTAAATCTAATCTGATGCGATTTTCTATTACCAATTGCCTGCTGTGCATTGTCTCTGTACATATCTGTGTGTGTGTGTGTGTGTATGTGTGTGTATCTGACACATTCTGACTGTAACTGTTATCCTGCCTCTTCCACTCGATTCCTTCCCTTCCCATCCCTTCCCTTCCCTTAACTTTCTCTCTGTCTGCATGTGTGGATTTTAATCTTTTTATCGCACTCTAACACTGCGTCTCAGTCTCATTTTGGCTTTCACGCCTTTTGTTACACGTGGGCGGTGTTCATTACAACGCCTTCCACCCTCTCCCTACCACCCCTCTGATATTGTGCCCCTTGCCCATGCTCAGCTCGCGAGAAACGTCGCGTGCGGCATTTTAGCCTTTTTTTCTGATTCAATTTTTTCTTTCATTCGTTTTGCCAGTCGCCTTCTTCCTCTACGTCTCTCTACGTTTCCTTCTCTTTAACTGCCAGTTTCATTTCCGGCTTGTCATCGACCCTTTTAGCCCTGACTTCAGCCGCCTTTTGTTGCCTCTCTTTTTTGTTATTCATTTGCGAGGGTGTCGCTTGTCCGTGGCCTGTTGAAACCCTGATATATGAAGCGATTAACATTAAAGGTGCCTAATTGATTTGGGCCAACTTCAACTGGGCCAAAAGCGCCCCCATTTGTATTTTTGTTGACCCTTTGCTTTTGGTCACACAGAAAAAGAAAGAGAGAGAGAGAGAGAGTGAGGGCTAATGAAAGAGAGAGAGGTATGGGGGTGAAAATTTCTTTGCCTTTTAAAGTACATTTTCATTAAGAAATTATCGCTCGTGTTGCTTAAATTTAAATTAATTATGTACGCACGATCGTAAAGTAAATGGTGGCATGCAACCGAGTTGGAGATTCCGACTACCTTGCACACATGCTGCACATGCAACAGATTAATTATGCCTTCAGTGAATGAACCGCATCGACGACAGCGATAACGAAGGCTACAAAGTGAAAGGTACCAAGGAACAGGAGAATAAGTAACAGCGTAACCAAGGGGGAGGAGTTATTGCCCGTGGAGGCATGAAGTATTTATGAGAGTAAAGTCTGTCTACTCACATACATACATATACACATATATTACACTCAGTGAGATGATTCTTACTCATCACTGCCGTTTTTCCAGTGAGTGGGCTTTGCAATTCTCTTATACACACCAAATGTAAACACACATATACAGTGGTTTTGGTAATAATAGTTTACCAGCAAATCAAATTAAATGTAGTATATAATATTTTTGTAGCCGATTCTTTGTTAAGGTACAGTTAATCAGATTCATAGTTTTAAACAGATTACATCCAACTAGACATAATAAAACTTAACAATTATTGAATTTATGTATTTTAATAATTCGCCAACTCACTCGTTAAGTTGTCCCACAGTGCAAGACTTGCAATAACAATGCCCACAAATGGAAACCAATAACACAATCACACACATATGCGCGCACACGAAAGAGACGAAAACGAAATTAGAGAGAGAATAAAGCGACGCAAGCAACTCACGATACACGTCCGAACAATCAGCGAGAGAGCGAGTGAGATAGCACGGTACGCTTCAAATTGGCGGTAACATAACGGATCCTCGCGCAAATATACAATTTCTGCATATGATAATTTCAGTGTTAAAACTGATATTTACTCAAACAATTAACACACAATAACATAACGGAACACTCAAAAAAAAAAATTAAATTCACGAAATTTTGCACATTATTGCATTTTTGCAATAAGAGTTAAACATTAATTGGCTCCGTTTGCCCACCGTAATTACAACGCGTTTACTCTCATTTGAGAGATTTCGTCAAACTGACTTCACAGGCAGATACTTTTCTGCTTCACACTGTCGACTCAAGTTGCTACAAGGGATATGAACGATATGAAAATATATGTACGTACATATGTATGCATCTTACTTTCTCTCTCTCAGTTGTTATTGCTGCGAAGCTCGTTCACGATCGTGATGTGTTAAGACCGAAGCTGATGAGAGAACCGACTTCCTTAGTGAGAGAGAAAATTGAGAGGCCGAACATAGCCTCTCTTGCTGTTGCGTTGCAGCAGTGATGTTGAAAGTGAAGCTTAGAAGGTTATGACAATTGGAAAAGGATACAAAAAGGCTAGATTCGTATGTAAAACGGACACAAACGGACAGACCTACATCGGTTAAATGGTTATCACTATTTCACTGCTTCCACTTGTGTCCGCTGCAAAAATCTACCTGTGTGTTTAGTCAGTGTACCGAAATCATTCAAATTGAAAGTACGCAGATAAATAATTGTGGACGAGCGGCGTCAATAAATCTAATTATCTTATTGCAAAATGCAAATAAAGTGTTTTTTTGTGTCTTTTTTATAAGTGTTTCATATTGTGGCTATTAATTTAGCACATATCAATTTAATATTGCAATTTTAACTTGCAAGAATTGTGTCTGTGCGAAGATCCGTTATTTTGGAGACAATTTTATAATTTTAATTATTTTGTTTTTTGATCTATTTTGTTTTTGTGTGTTAATTGTTTGAGTAAATTTCAGTTTAAATACTGAAATTATCAAATGCAGAAATTGTATATTTACGCGATGATCCGTTATGTTACCGCCAATTCGAAGCGTGCCGTGCTATCTCGCTCGCTCTCTCGCTGATTGTTCGGACGTGTTTCGTGAGTTGCTTGCGTCGATTTATTCTCTCTCTAATTTCGTTTTCACCTCTTTCGTGTGCGCGTGTTTGTGTGTCCATTTATTGGCATTGTTATTGGAAGTCTTGCACTGTGGGACAACTTAACAAGTGAGTAGACGAATTATCATTTCAATATATTAGTAATAGTTAACTTTTATTAAGTCTTCTTAGAAATAAGTACTAAATAGTAAGTAGTGAGAAATAAGATTATGCAATAACTGAGCCACAAATGCATTAATTAAATACTATGCGTAAATTTTTCCTGCTGGTAGACTACTATTACTAAAACCACTGTGAATTACAATGTTGTCTTTCGGAAAGTAAATATGTATGTATATGTGTAAGACCATTAGGTGTGTATGTGTTTTTTGCCTTTCGTTCTTGCTGCAGCAGTTTTGTGTTCTGACACATATGTATACTGGAGATCGTCAGAGTGTGGGTAGTATGAAGTCACAAAGTCATAAATTCATTTAGAGTGGCGAGGGAGGAAGGTGTGAAAGTAATCTTATATTCGTCTATTCCTTTCGTAAACTCATTCTTATTTTATTGTAAGCTTGTCTTTTTTTCACTGAGTTGAGTTGAGCCAGGAATTTTGAACCGAAGACTTTAGATGCTCGGAATAATGTGGATGGCAAAATGAGTAGAATCTTTCTTACTCATTACTGAGTTTTTTTATTCAGTGAGTGCAGTTGAGTAAAAAAGTTCCCATATGAGTAAATCACGGAAATAGTGAGTTTCTGATACAGGCCGGGAGGGCGGGCATTAATCACTCTTTAACCCCACAATTTTTCAGGGCATATTCGTTGTTGGATTTTAAGTTCATAACAGGCAGAATATGTTAAAAATCTGTAAAAGTGTAAAATTGAAAAAAAATAGTATCAAACATAAAAACAATATATTAATATAAAAATATATTTTAAAATGTTTCTCATAATTTTAATAACAATTTTTTACTTATAAAATATTAAAAAAATACTTGAATTAATTTGTTGGTTAAAATCAATATTATATATGTACATATATATGAATGTATGTATATATGTATACATACATGTGTATATATAGATTTAGCAAATTTTTTTTTTATTTTAAATATTTTCCAGCTTTTCTCCAACGCAATATCCAATTCAAAATCTCTCTCTATGCCTTTTAAATGCCACACCCTTAGTTCATAGTCTTTTCGGAACTAGTTCCATGTGTGAGCCACTTCTAAGTCCTGTCGCCTGCCACAAGCAGCTCTGGGTACGGTATTGAGTACGGATTAATCGGTGCGCCACTTTGTCATAAATAATGCAAAGTGAACGACGTCTGGCTTGCAACCAAATGTGGCAAGCACACTCCAGCACCATAACCAACACACACACACACACACATACACAAACAGGCGCAATATGCAGTTAGCTGTGTTCAAACGTGGTGCAATTACTGCAAACTGCGGCTTTAGCTTCGTCTCCCTTGCTGTCTACACCCTGCCGACTTGCCACTTGCCACATGCAGCATGCAGCCTGTGTCGTCCGGGGCTGGCTTACTGCAGTCAACGTTGCCGTCGTCGCAACGTCATTTGTACTTAATGACTTTTCCACGTCGCCCCACAGACGCGTCATCGCCGTCGTCGTGGTGTGCGTGCAACAACAACATTTTCTTGAGGCTTTCTTGTTTTTTTTTTGAGAGGAGGCACTGCGCTTATTGCATTAAGAACGGTGCGTCGTGCATGTGGCAGCAACACACTTTAAGAGTAGGCAACATTGCAACCTGTTGCGGCCACATTTAAATGCGAAACCAGAGAAGAGTCTGCTGATGAAAATTCAAGTGATGAAATCTGAGCAGAACATAAAGAGAAAGGAAAAAGGAAAAGATTTGCCAAGATAGTATGTTATTAGGGTGGCCCATAACTGAGCTTAGAGCGGCTTAGTTGCCCGCTGCCGGCCATTAAGTAACCAAGTGCAACGTAAGTAGAGCTCATATTTCTGAGTAGCCATTGGCAACATCAAAGAAAACTGTATGAGAGATACGTAGAGAAATCGGCAAGATATGCCAGAGAAAGAAAATATACATCAAAATAAATAGCAGCAAAAACAACCAAATCACAACACAAAACACACACTCACACCCATGTGAGAGGAGGGGGCGGGGGGATTGTTGCTGCTTATCATAAAATGTTTTAATAAAACACATCTGGCAGCCCAACAAATATTATTATATATGGGCCACAGCGGGATTTTTGCTTGAATTGAATTGAGATGTGCCGCCCCCAGAATCAGAATCAAAATCAAAATGAAAATGATTTAAAATATTTCTTTTGACAGCGGGCCCCAATAAGTATGCTAACATTTTGCCAACAGCCCAAGCATTTAATGCTGCTGCTTCTCAACGGGTTGCCCAACAACGGCAACGGCAACGGCAACAGCAACGGCCTCCAACGTGTCAGGCTATTAATAATAAAGCAAAGTCTAAAACGAAATTCAATAAGCGCCGAAACTGGCAACAACTTGACCCCAGAAGACCTCAACAAAACGGTCAACAAACAATACGACCCCTCCCTGATCAGCCCCCATCATTTAGACGGCCAGCGAACTCTTTCTTCTCTCCATCGCTGGGGAAAATATTTAAGGCGGTTGGCCTAAGGATGCCAATAAATCAAAGTGGAAAAAAGGTTGCCCAACAATGTGCGGCATGTGTAGAATTTTGCTTTTTGGACAACACACACACACACACACACTCTCAAAGAGTTATCTGTGCGACGTAGTGTGAAAATGATTGAGACTGGGATGAAGCCTGGGAAAGCAGAGCTTATTCTGAAAACATATATATTATTTATGATAGAAAAACATAGCCAAGGTACGAGACACTCAGCCAACTGTTTAAGAAACAATTAATATCTACCTACATTTATGTTATATTTCTTGAAAAAGAAGATGACACAATTTGTATTTGAAAAAATGCATTTCCAATAAAATTTCAAATTTTATTTTTATTATTGAACTTTCAATGGGCCTTTGAGGCAATTTTGCTATGAATGTTTATTTTATTTTTTATTTATTTTTATTTATTTTTATATTATTATTTTTATTTTATTTTTTATTTTATTTTCGAAATTTTAATATATTGCTTAATTTTAACCAATCACAACTTTGCCAAACCTTGCCAGATTTTAATCAAATTTTTGACACTGTTTAGAAGGATCATATTTAATATGTGTTTTAAATTTGAGTACAATTTTTTGGATTATGCCTAAAACTGTGTTAAAAGTATGCAAAGAATCGATTTTTTTCAATTTATGACATGCTTCTCAGATCTTAACAATCATAACTTTGCTAAATCTCAACCGATTTTGATGAAATTTTCAGCTTCGTTAATGGCGTAGATCATAGTTGAAATCTGCATTCAAATTTTGGCCAATTAGCGATATTCTAATTTTTTCGATTTTTTCCATACCTACCCCTTGACAGAATGGCAAAAAAATGAAAAATTTTCAAACAGAAATTTTTTGGTCGCAATTTGTTCCAGATATAAAAGTATGCAAAAAATCGTTTTTACTAATTTTTTGGTATCCTTTTTAACTTCTAGCTGTCATAACTTTTTCAAATCTTAATCGATTTTAATGAAATTTTCAGTTTCGTTAATGGCGTAGATCATAGTTGAAATTTGCATTCAAATTTTTGCCAATTTCCGAAAATCTAATTTTTTAGATTTTTTCCATACCTACCCCTTGACAGAATGGAAAAAAATTGAAAAATTTTCACACTGAAATTTTTTGGTCGCAATTTGTTCCAGATATAGAATCAAGCATTTCAGTCTTTATTTGAGGTGATTCTAATGACAATTTCTCAAGATATGGCAAAAAAATGTCGAAAAACAGACGAAAAATAGGACTTTCTGATTTTTTCATATGTTATTTAACTTCGTTCCATCATAACTTTGAAAGAACTAATCCGATTGTAATCAAATTTGCACTACTGTTCAGTATGTTCATATTAAATAAGTGGCCCAAATTTAAGATCATTCTGTTTAGTATCTCTTGAGATATGGATAAAAATGTGATAAAAGTATGCAAAAAATCGTTTTTGACTAATTTTTTAGTATCCTTTTTAACTTCTAGCTGTCATAACTTTTTCAAATCTCAATCGATTTTTATGAAATTTTCAGTTTCGTTAATGGCGTAGATCATAGTTGAAATCTGCATTCAAATTTTTGCCAATTTTCTTAAATCTAATTTTTTCGATTTTTTCCATACCTACCCCTTGACAGAATGGCAAAAAATGAAAAATTTTCACACTGAAATTTTTTGGTCGCAATGTGCTCCAGATATAGAATCAAGCATTTCAGTCTTTATTTGAGGTGATTCTACGAAAAATTTCTCAAGATATGGCAAAAAATGTCGAAAAACAGACCAAAAATAGGACTTTCTGAATTTTTCATATGTTATTTAACTTCGTTCCATCATAACTTTGAATCAACTAATCCGAATGTAATCAAATTTGCACCACCGTTTAGTATGTTCATATTAAATATGTGGCTCAAATTTAAGATCATTCTGTTTAGTATCTCTTGAGATATGGATAAAAATGTGATAAAAGTATGCAAAAAATCGTTTTTACTAATTTTTTGGTATCCTTTTTAACTTCTAGCTGTCATAACTTTTTCAAATCTTAATCGATTTTAATGAAATTTTCAGTTTCGTTAATGGCGTAGATCATAGTTGAAATCTGCATTCAAATTTTTGCCAATTTCCGAAAATCTAATTTTTTCGATTTTTTCCATACCTACCCCTTGACAGAATGGCAAAAAAATGAAAAATTTTCAAACATAAATTTTTTGGTCGCAATTTGTTCCAGATATAGAATCAAGCATTTCAGTCTTTATTTGAGGTGACTCTAATGACAATTTCTCAAGATATGGCAAAAAATGTCGAAAAACAGACGAAAAATAGGACTTTCTGAATTTTTCATATGTTATTTAACTTCGTTCCATCATAACTTTGAAAGAACTAATCCGAATGTAATCAAATTTGCACCACCGTTCAGTATGTTCATATTAAATAAGTGGCCCAAATTTAAGATCATTCTGTTTAGTATCTCTTGAGATATGGATAAAAATGTGATAAAAGTATGCAAAAAATCGTTTTTGACTAATTTTTTGGTATCCTTTTTAACTTCTAGCTGTCATAACTTTTTCAAATCTTAATCGATTTTAATAAAATTTTCATTTTTGTTAATGGCTTAGATCATAGTTGAAATCTGCATTCAAATTTTTTAAAATCAATCTGTTTAGTATCTCTAGAGATATGGATAAAGGTATGCCAACATCGATTTATATTATTTTGAGTTACTTTTTAATTTGAATTGATTTTAAAGTAACTTTGATTTTTATTAAAAATAAATATCTTAGTTATAAGATCTGTATTTAAATTTTAAATTTTTATTCGCGAAATTTCCATTTTTCTTCATTGAACTTTGCTTCTACTTTATGTTAGATTTTTATTTTCATTATCTGTCTTACTCCCTGTAGTTCTTTCTCATCCTATCTCTCCCTTCCTTTCTCTCTCTCTCTCTCTCTCTCTCTCTCTCTCTCCAGCTATCTGAGTCTCTCACCATTTTCCCATTTCTTTCATTAAACAAAGCGTCAAAATTTTCAACCAATGCAACGTGTGGCAGCAGCAAGACAGCGAGACAGTCTGCGGCGCCTCGTAATGTTGCATGCCACGATGGGTTGCAAACGGGATGACTGGACAGCAGACAGCCGTATATGCGCAAAGGGATGGGGGAAGTGGGCGTGGCTGGGGCCAGGGCGCGTGCTAAGAGCGCAAAGCTTGTAAGCGGCTTAAAGTTGTACAAAGTTTTTCAAGCGCATTCGCCAGTCACCAAAGGCGGCAATGATGGCGTTTGTGTTGGCGATGTTGGGAAAAAGTTATGAGTGGCTGCGGATCACACACACTCACACACCCACACACACACACACACACATAGACACTTTGTGAGAGACTGTGGCACACTGAGAGAGCTTGAGAGTACAAAGGCATATGTAAGCTGGTCGCGGCTCTGTTGCAAGTCCAACACAAAAAGGAAGCAAACTCAAATAGCTGAGAATGGTGCACCATGACGAAGATGATAATGATGCCGATGCCGATGATAAAGATGTGGCCGGGAGTTAAAACTAAGATGGCAGTGGTAGTGGTTTAGGGTCGTGGTGGGTGATGGTGGCAAGGCGTTGTCAAGTGGCAGGCAAGTGTATGGCATCCCGCTGGAGCATGTAAAAGGATTAAGTTCGCTTAATATCATTGATGAGAGCGGGGCACATAGTGCTTGCCGCACGCTGCTTGCCACCGAGTGTCCGTAATGCGACTTTGTTGCAAAGGGTCGCCGGTGGGAGTGAGGAGAGTGGCGGAGGAAGAGTATCTCTCTCAGATTTGAGCTTGAGCTGTTGAGTCAATAATAGTTGAGGCAGCAGCTGCTGCATTCTCAGCAAACTAACAGCGCTGCCTCCGGCAATGCCACTTGCCACATAGAGTTGCCATGACCCCCGACCAAGGTCACTCGAGCGCTGTCTAATTACAAATGCAGCAACAGCCGCCATTTTGCCTAAAGTAAACAGTGCAAAATAACCAAAAAAAAACAGCAAGACAAAAAAAAAACAAACAATAATAAACAATAAAGAATAAAAAACAAATAATTTTATGAGCACTTTCAACAAGTTAACTTTGCCAACTTTATGCAAATATCTATGAAACAGCAGCAGTCACTGATGTTGCGGATGGAGGTGGAGCGGAGAGTGGAAGTCATGGCAGAAGAAATGTAAAAATAATACAAAACAATACACAAATGTAATGAATATTTACGAATCTGTAAGAACAACGCCAAAGTGCAAAACACGTGCGAAATCTCAAAAATATTCCCACACACACACACACAGATACATTCATACAATTTATGTGTATGTGGGTGTGGCAGTTTGGGCGGTAGATTGCCTTTCGTACTTTACGCTCGAAAAATTACAGAAAATTTTCATTTAATTATGAAAAGTCCTTGCCTTAACAAGACCACCCAGCTGAGAGCCGAAGAGAGAGATAGATAGATAGATACATTGTTAGATAGAGACAGCAACAGCTTGAGCTACTCGTGCCACGTACTAATTAAAAGTAAAAGTTGTAAGCTGTTGCTGCATTTGTAAGGTGTGGAACAGCCCTCGATAAGCAATTTTCAAACTAAGGGTAATCACAACTCTATCTTTACACTAGAGACTTACCCTTTGCACCACACCACAGCACACCCTATCTTTTTATAAGTGAGTTTGTGTGTGTGTGTGTGTATATGTGTGTACTCAATCCACACACTTGGGTGTCGTTAGAGCTGCAATAAAGACAGAGAGACAGAGAGAGAGAAAGTAAAAAAAATATGTTCTTGAAGTACTTCAATTACATGTTTGTAGTTCAGTTGGGGTGTTGACTGCTTAAGTTCTCATAAGGACCTTAAAAGTGTTGATGGTATACCAAGAAATATAAATAAAGTGAATAAATTTATTTTTCATACATTAATGAGAACCTTAAAGGTAAGGAAAAAAAAGAAAGTTTATTAATAAAATTAATAAAGTATATTAATATTTTTTGATTATTTTAATGATAATAACTGAATTGTTTATAGCATCCAAAAAAAAAAAAAAAAAAAAGAATTGTGTCAAATATTGATATGATATATATTTTTTTATATTTTATATTTTTTCATTGATAAAAATTATTTTACTGAACTCAAAGATTTTTTTAATATACATATATTTATTTTCTTTTTGAAAGTCAAAAGTTTCATTTAGGTGTATGTTTGACTTTATTTTGATTAAGTTTTACAAAAATTTTAATACTTTTAACGCTGTCATTTGCTTTATATGCTTCGTCATCTTCTTTAACTGTTATATGTTTTTAAACTTGCTTCATTTTGTGCCCTCAGCATAAAATCAGTGGACACTCCTAGTCACAGTCTTGTCATAGTCAAGACAACTTCTGTGCCCCCAACTGCAGATGGTGGCACTGAGCTTGCCTCATATTTTTAAAATGTCTAATAGAAATATTTCCTTCAAAGCAGCGACTCTACAGACTCAGCTTCAACTATAGCTACAGTTGCAGCTACAGCTACAGCTCCAGCTCAGTTGTTGCAAGCGTGGCAGCAATAAAAAAAAATTAAATTAGTTGCATGAATGCGCTTCCCGGATTAGCAGAGTGGTGGCTGCCACAGTATATGGCTAATAACTTGAAAAAAAAAAATGAATGGGAGGTGGAAGACGCAACTACATGGCAGTATCTATTTTGATGAAAGAGAGAGAGAGAGAGAGGGGAGCCAGAAATAGGGAGACTGAGTGAGAGAGATACTTGGCAATTGGACGCAAGGAATGTCTGTTGTATGTATGTGATTGATGCAACTTCATGTTTGTGGGCTAATTGCTGACTTCAAGTAGAGAAAAAAACGAGTGGTCAGCTTAGAGAAATATAGAAATGAATGAAAGAGCAAGAAATAGAGAAATATTCAAGAAAGTGCTTAACACATTATGTTGACTTGATATTCAGTAACAACATTTTTTTTCAATACTCATAATTATTTTGCAAAACGAGATATCTTATGTTGCTAATGGTGCAAGTGAAACAGACGCAAATGGAGCGAGAGGGAGAAAGGATACATGTCCTTCACACACATGTGTATTGTGTTGAGGAGACTTGTTCCAATCGACCTAGTGCAAAATCTCAGCATACTCGGGTACAAAACGAGCAGAAATCTCAACTTTTAACTCTTTTCTGCTCGCAATGCTTTTGAATGCTGCATGAGCCGAAGAAGAAATCAGATAGCGCATTTAAAATAAGTAGAGAGCACAAAGAGCTCGACTCGACTCTCTAGATGAGCACACAAAACAAAAAACAAAAAACATAAAAAAAAAATATACAAAAAATATACAAAAACAACAGCAAATAGTAGCAGCATCAACATTGCAATGGGCGACAAAAGCAAAAAATTGAAGAAAAAAATGAAAAAAAAAACCAGAAACTGAAACTGAAAAGCAGAAAGGATTGCTGAAATAAAGCTTAGAGAAGAAGCTCTAGGACGCAGGGCGGCTGGCGGATGGGCTAAGGGACAGTTAGTGGCAGAGTGTGTTGAAGGGGCAGGGTATAGTGTGGAGTAGGGGAGGTCTAGGATGCATGCCGGAACCTTGGAGCTGTATGAAAACTGTATCAAGTAACTGAGCCGCGCCAAGTTGCTGCATAGTGAAAATGCAACTGTGCGGAAAACTGTGCGAACATTTTCATTTTCAATGCAGCTCTCTTGCCACACACACCCACACACACCCGCTGTTGCAACTGCATGGCAAATAGACAAGTTTAAGTATAGAACTCACACAAGGAATCCAAGCACAAAAAAACATTCAACGAATGAACGCTAGAAATCGCTTAGAACTGAACTCTTGCCCTGCCCTCCACCCGTGGTAAGTGCCCCTCATCGACACTCTATAGCTGCGCTGCTGTCACCATACAAAAGCATATGGGCAAGAGACACCTCTTCACACACCTCCCTCAAAAAAAAAAAAAAAAAAAACAGTAAAAAGAAAATGAAAGAGAAAGACAAAAATATTGCAAGTGCAACGCAGTCACCTCTGCTGTGTGTCGTGGCTGTTTCTTTCAATTTGCAACATTTGCTGTTGCACGTAGCCCAGAAATAACTTCCGACAGCGCTTGCCTGATTTTCTGCATTGCTTTCTATTCTTTGCATGCCGTTTTGCTGTTGTTGTTGCTGTTGTTGCGGTTGTTGCATGCCACTTGCCGCTGCGTCTCAGGCAACTTTATGGCGAAATTGCAGGAAACATTTCTATTTAAAGTTGCCCCCCAAAATAATGTTGTTCACAGCGCCATTCACTAATGGTTGCATTACATAAATAGATGTGACTCGGTGAAGGTTACACATGTGTGGGTGCGGCTATATATATATTATATATGTATATATATTTATATATTTGTGTGTGTTTGTGTGATGCCCTCAAAGTAGATACTTTAGTATCTATGAGCTACAATTTGTATATCTATCTGCAACTATTAAATGTTAGTTGCTGACAAGCGAATGGAACCCAGATCAGTTCAACTATATGTCTGCCTGTTTGTATGTCTGTCCATCTGTATGTATGTCTGTCCATCTGTTTATTTATAAATGTATGCATGTACATATATAATTTACACCAAAAAAAAATTCAATTAGCCACACTGTCCAAAACAGAAGCCCCAGCATTGCCAATAGTTGCTCGACCAAAAAACCTTTTCGCTGCCACTCTCTGTCCCCTTCTCTGTCTGTCTCTGCCACTCTATTGCCGTCTCCCTCCATTAACAAAATAAACTTTCTCAGCTGCCAATCAAGCAGAGGCCGCAGCAGCAGATAGAGATGGACCACGACTATACTGCGGGCATCTCCTCCAGAGCTACGGGTCTGTCTGTCTGTCTGTCTGGGAACAAGAGCAGTTGGGAAGCCTTTAATAAACCCATATAAAACTTGCCAACAATTGTGGCTGTATAAGTATATAATGATAGTTATATAATATACATTAAAAATAAATTACAGTGAAACAGCAGCTGAAAGACTTGACAGAAATTTTAAATAGTAACTGAGATTGTTTATATATTTTGAATAATTGAAATAATAAAAATTTGAATTTTTATAAATTTCTTCTTTTTATATATTTACTAAATTTAAAAATTAGATTTAATAGCATTATTTATTAATTCAAGTTTTCAAATTATGCATTAAGTTACTGTAAATTTTATACCACTGTGCACATGAGCCATTAGCAAAAGTTTTAGTTAAACAAGCCATAAAAAACAATAAACAAAAGAAACATGACTTTAAGCGAGTATATTGCACTGACAGATACTTCAAGTTCATAAATTGGAAACTCTTAAATTTTGATAATATTTTTAGATCGTTATTTTATAAATTTATTTATTTAGTTTTTTCTCTTTATTTTAAATAAATAACTTATTAACTTATCAATTATTATCATTATCAAATTTAATTCAATTTAAGGGTACCCAATGTGGTTGGGCTAAAGTATATTTATTTCATTTTATATGTGATTTAATAATATAATTAGTTTATAATAAACTTTTCCTCGATGGCAGCAATTAAAAAATATTTGAATAACAATTAAATTATCATAATTTTCCAGTCAAATTTGAATTTGAATTATGTATTCAATATATATAATTGTAATATAATTATTTAAAATTTGTTAAATTAATAAAAATCTTACATAAATTTAAATCTTTTTCTTTTTTGGTAAATTAAAAAGCTACAAATATTTTAAGCTCATAATTTCTTAATTATTTAATTCATTTATGAAATCGAGGACCTAATGCATATTAATTATTATATTAGAAGTAATTTTTCCACAAAAAAGGATAGAATTTTTTATATCTCATTGCAATCAACTTCAGCTATTGACATTCAAACATATTATACCCCAAATGATTGCCTAAATCACGTGGCATGAAAAATCTCAAACTACGCTTCAATTTTAAATGAATTGTTGTCTTAACTGCTAAAAACGGAGTTTTGCAGCAAAATGTTGCACGAGGCATGGACTGGGAAGCGAATTAAACGGAGTTGGAGATGCTGTTCATAAAAATGTTGAAGGTGGTGGTGGTGATGGCGGTGGCGGGCGACGTGGTGTGGTAAAAAGTTAGGAAAATTCATTTTTGGAAAAGTGCAAAATAAGGTAGAGGAAATGATAGAAGAAGAAAAAAAACAGACACACAAACAGGCAAAGAGGAGCAAAAAATTGTGGCGGTTAAAAAAATAAAGTTTAAATAACTTTGGCAACTAAATTTAAGTTGCAAGTGTGTGTGAGAGAGAGGGTGACAGAGAGAGGGGTAAGGGGTATAGACAAAATCAACGGGGTGCTAGGCAAACCCAACAGTTGTGACAAAGTTGGATAGCTAGTAAGTAGTTGTTGTTGTTGTTGTTCTTCCCCATCCCATCCCTGGAATTGTTGTTGTTGTTGTTGTTGGTAGACTGATAAAAACTGCAGCAGACGCAAAACTAATTTGCGTGGTTATGTAAATTAGAGTTGAAGCTGAGTTGAGAGACTGCGATAAACTTGTTGAGGGTGAAGAGCAAAAAACAAGAAAAAAAAATGAAAAAAAAAAAAATTATATCTTTTGTACAATGCGTGAACTGTGTGGAGAGTCTCGTTTCCTGTGGATTCCGGATGCAGTTCACCTGCAGTTCTCTCACAGTTGACCCCAGACAAAATCCAAAACACAACATGTTCTTCGCTGTTGTCATCATCCTACTGACTATGGGCGTGGGCGTGGCTAGGATAGGCATTCTGGTTTTAGGTCTGCTCCGGAGTCTGTTTGTTTTCTTTAGCCTTAATCCGAGACCACAAACAGATAACAGAATCGTTGCACAGACAAAGATGCCACAACTTCCCACTCTCCCACCCCTCAACTGCTGACTAACAACTAAATAATGTGCAGAAAATTTAGTGTCGAATCGTAGCAGAGTTAGGTGAGGTTAGAAGGGGTGGGGAGGGGCATGCAACCAGATACCAGCTAGAGGCTGTGCAACTGCAGCTGAGCACAGAGACAGACAGTTTGCTGGCAAGTTATTTAAAAGCGCCAACGTGGGTGCCCAAAAAGGTAGGCATAATTTGGCCAAAATGCTGGCGCAGACATATCAGCCCAATTGTGAGTCGACTTTGAGGTCTGCCTATGTGCATGCAACCCTACTACATTGAGGTCTATACCATGTTGCAGCATTGTCGGCTGTCTTGGCAACCACAGCAACAGACAGTCAGCGAGGGGATGAGTGTCTGAGATAGAGAAAGAGAGTGAGAGAGAGAGAGAGAGAGAGAGAGTGTGTGGCAGAGAAGGAGGCAGCCGCGTCTGAACTCGGCACCTAAAGTCATATTAATAATTTTGTTGGGATTTCAAGTAACCCATTTCCTACTTCCTCTGCTCCCCTTCTTCCACTTATTTGCTGCATAGAACCGCAACTACATGCAGTTTGCCGTTGCAACAGCAGCTGCAGCCACATTACCCACATGACTCTTCCTTTATATGCATGAGTGTTTGTTGCACTCAATGACTTGTCTCTGGGGGCTTGGCTGGGAGATGAGGCAAGTGTGGCAGGCATCGCATCGCATCTGGACTGCTTTGTTTACATTTGCAATGCAAAACGAAAAACCTGGCAGCAAAATGCTCAAATTCCTCTTTTCTTGCCCCAGTTGCACCTGTTGTGGCAGCCAGTCCCTGCATTGAATGGACTTTGATTTCACCAATACCTCTACCTACACCTATGCCGATGCCGATGCAGATGCAGATCCCAAAGCCATTCCCTGCCTTATGAGAAATTCAGGCACATGATGGTGGAGCTAAGGGCATGCAGAGATTATGAGACCACTTCCCAAAAGTAAAGTTTGATTAGCCATTAATACTTAGGGAAAATCTCTTAAAACATTTTCAACAAAAATTTTAAATTGCTTATTAAAATTTTTATGGTTCTATTTCATATGACTTAAAAAAAAGAATTTCCCCAACAAAATGTATTGAATGCCTATTTAGAACTTTTTTTTAATATTTTTATTATTAGTATTATTATTATTATTATTATTATTATTATTATTATTATTATTATTATTATTATTATTATTATTATTATTATTATTATTATTATTATTATTATTATTATTATTATTATTATTATTATTATTATTATTATTATTATTATTATTATTATTATTATTATTATTATTATTATTATTATTATTATTATTATTATTATTATTATTATTATTATTATTATTATTATTATTATTATTATTATTATTATTATTATTATTATTATTATTATTATTATTATTATTATTATTATTATTATTATTATTATTATTATTATTATTATTATTATTATTATTATTATTATTATTATTATTATTATTATTATTATTATTATTATTATTATTATTATTATTATTATTATTATTATTATTATTATTATTATTATTATTATTATTATTATTATTATTATTATTATTATTATTATTATTATTATTATTATTATTATTATTATTATTATTATTATTATTATTATTATTATTATTATTATTATTATTATTATTATTATTATTATTATTATTATTATTATTATTATTATTATTATTATTATTATTATTATTATTATTATTATTATTATTATTATTATTATTATTATTATTATTATTATTATTATTATTATTATTATTATTATTATTATTATTATTATTATTATTATTATTATTATTATTATTATTATTATTATTATTATTATTATTATTATTATTATTATTATTATTATTATTATTATTATTATTATTATTATTATTATTATTATTATTATTATTACTATTACTATTATTATTATTATTATTATTGTTATTATTATTATTATTATTATTATAATTATTATTATTATTATTATTATTATTATTATTATTATTATTATTATTATTATTATTATTATTATTATTATTATTATTATTATTATTATTATTATTATTTTTTATTATTTCTATTATTACTATTATTATTATTATCATCATTATCAAAATCTCTTTAAATATTTTTAAAATTAAAAATAAATTTTCTGAAAAACATAAAAAAATGCAAACAAAAATTATACAATTTTTTTAAATTTCCCACAAATATTCTGAGCATATTTGAAGACAAACAATGGAAATCTTGCATATTTTTTTCATATATAATTGAATTTGGACGTCACTTGAAAAATTGTCGCTTTTCCATAGTTTTCATGGGAAAATCAAAAGAAGTCCAATTAAAACCGAAAATCGAGTTCACATATATATATGTTTCTAGATGCTTGTTTATGGGCCGTGTCCATGTAAGCAAATATTTACAGAGTTTTCCCACAAAACAGGAGACCAGCCTATTGAATGTCATAAGCGAATAGATGTGAGTGTGAGTTGGAGTGTGTGTATGTTGCAGTGTGTAAGTGTGTGTGTGTGTGTGAATAAGGGAGTGTGAATAGTTTGAGAGTCGGAGATACTAATTAGTTTGTCACAGAGCCGCAGTCAACGACGTTCGCTCGTCATGTGATATTTTTGGGGTCGAGTTCTGTTTACAGTTGGCAGCAAGCAGTATGCGGTATGCATGCCACACGTGGCAGCGTGGCCAAACTCTAGATTTTTATTTATAGCGGGGCAGGCAGTTTGAAGTTGTGATTCATTTGGATTCGATTCCATTTGAAGGTCTGTGCCGTCTGCCTGTTAATGACATGCAAATCAATTTTGGGTGGTCGCAGCCCGACCTCGAACCTCAAACATTGAACCTGGAGTCTCGGATCCCTGATTCAGGGCTGCACATCCTGTGGCCAATGTTTATTCTAGTCTTTTTTCGAGGCAGTTGATTGTTTTTATATTGAAATGCATGGAGTGTGAGCAGAAGGTGCCAGACCAGATGTAAAATGTAAATATTTACTATTTACTTTTGCGGCTGCCTGTGAGAAAATCATTAAATCAAGCGACAGACATGAATGGGAAATGCGTTTATCATTGGCCACAGCCACGCCCACTCTCTCTCTCTCTCTCTCTCTCTATCTCTCTCTTACATAGATACCGCAACGAGCTTAAATAAAAAATGTAATTAGAATTTTTTCCCCATTTGGTATTATTAAATCAAATGCCGTCAAACAGCAAACAAACACACACAATCACAAAATAAATAACAATAAATATTTGAAAAAATTGATATAAACTAAATTGAAATTGAAAATTGGACAACAAGTTTGAGTTTGAGGGCAGCAGCTTTGCCCTGGTTGTAAAATTGAAAAAGTTCATCCGAAATGAAATCAAATAAATCTGAAATGTGAAATTTGAACAAACGGAAAAAATCTCTGGCCAAGTTTAGTTTAGTTTTTTTTTTTTTTTTTTTTGTTCAGTATTCCCAGCCATCAACACAATGGAAATGAAATGAAAACTAATGTCGAAACATGTAAAAAGGTATTTAAAATGTTTGCCAAATGCGGTTGCAGTGGTCGAAAATGTGGGCACAAAGTAAATGAAAATATGTTAACGCATCACAGCCAGAATATTCAAAATATTTCACAAATTTTTTTTTTTTTGACGAGTTTACAAAAAATGCAAAAAAAAACTACTAAAGTATTTTACAACAAATCAACTATTTATTTAAAGCAGACAAAAATTAAATGAAATTATTTAATTCATAAATAATTTATAAACTAATGTGCTGCAATTAATGAGTAAATATTTGCGCTCAAAATAACTGAAAGTCAAGAGGAATTTATGCCAATAAAATTTAGACATAAATGCTAAACAAAATGCCAAGTTGGTAATATTAAAAAAAAAATATTTTCTAATTGACTAATTATTTAAATTAAATATTTAAAAATTAAAAATAAAATTTGTTAAAATTTTTTAAAGTCAAGAAAATTGCTAGAAATGCGCTTAAATTGTTCATGCTTTTTTATAATTTTATTATTTGCAGCAATCTGTGGCAAATTAACATAAAAGTGGAATATTTGTTTTTTTTTTCTTTCACTTGCAATCTCAGCTTTGTGCGTTTTAAAGCCAAACATTTTGTTGGCACTTGAATGTCGAGGTTTATTCATCTTCTGGATATTTAACGAGCGCTACGGGACGCTTATCTATTTGTTTAGATGGCCGCGAGAAGTTAATGAGAAAAAATGCATACGCATAAAAAAACATAAAATGTGACGACGTCTAGTTCCGACGCATAAACATGCAAGGAGATGTGAAAGGGAGGGGGGGAGTGTAGGTGCAGGATGGGGAAGGGGGGGGAAGACTGTAGGTACTATTCTCCATTCAACTGTGCCAACAATTTGCCATGCTTCACTCGAGTTTTACGAGCTTCCTCCCTACTCCCTGCTGCCACCAGCCTCCTCTGTCCAGACAGACACATAAAGCAGACGCGATCTCAGCCGTAATAAAATCGTAAAAAACAGACGAAACCACCCATTTTGCGGGTGGGTGGGTGGCTGTTAGTGGATGTGGGTGGTTGTCTGGCAGTCTGTTTGCTTGTTCAGCTACAAATTGTACACAAATTACAAAAATTTTTAATTTCAACTTTAATTATAGGCCAAAAGAAAGAAACAAACCCAGAGTGGGTGTAGAAAGGACTTGGAATTTATGACAATTGGCGCCATTTCCTGACAGTTTTTTTCGTGGCATTTATTGGCGGCACAAGGCGCTGGCTATTTATGGTCAAAATGTGTGAACCGGGCACAAATAAAACTAAATGGAGTTTTCTGTTGGCCAAAGCCACCGCCGCAAAATCCGTTGAATTATTTTGGTTGCTGTCTCTGATTTGCCAAATCGCAGCAGATTTCATATATATATATATATTATTTTTTTATTTGTAGTGTTGCTGCTGCCAGTTCTAATTTCACAACATACCCTAGAAAAAATATATAACCGCAACGGGTATATGCAGCTTACTAGCTGACACTAACTATGAGCTGTTGTACGAGATATAAGTTAGTCGGGCAGTAAAGTGGAGACTTCCTTTTTTTTTGTATGTGCTGCACATGTGTTGATGTAGATGGGTTGGGTGTGGCGCCTGCGGCTGCTGGCTTGCTACATGCTACATGCTGCACTGGCTGCACTGGTTGCACGTGGCAAATAAATTTTAACCAGCGGCACCCGAAAACGATTTAATTTGCGGTTTTTTGGCGCGTTCAGAAAATTGATAAAAACTTATTTGCGGACAATTTGTTGTTGTTGCCACTGTTGTTGTTGGTGGCAATTGCCCGTTGCAAGCTCGTCTCTATGCCACGTAATTTAAATGCAAAAATTGTTAATTACAAAACGCGCAAAAATAAGAATATAAAAACTAAGCTATTTTAGTATGAATGTCAATAAAAGATCTATTGAAATGAGAAAGTAAATCTAAGGAATTATTTGAGAAATTATTTGTTTATCAGAAACAAAGTGGAAAAAAGCTCTTGCTGATCAACTTCTCATTGCATGCTTGCCACAAATGTGGCATAAACATCTTTAAGAAAACCCCCTTTTTTTTAACTCGTTTTACAGTATGAGAAAAAAGTAGTATTTTAGTTTATTTATGGTCAGCTCAACAGTTGAGAGAATAACATACGGAGATTTGCCTGCCACGTTTGCCTGATGTGGCAAGTTACCCTTTGCCTCAGCTTACGTCGACTTGCACTCAAGACTCGAAATACTACAAGGCTCTCTGCATCTGCACCTTAGTCAATGGACGAAGGCTTATGGACGCTTAAGCAAAATTCGAACATGCAAATTCCTGTGGCATGCAACAGCCATGGTATGCAGAGCAGCTAACACCAGACACCAGACAACGATACCGATACCTACACCGACACCGACACAGATACCAACAGCAACATGGAAACCAAGACCAACTATCTGATAGTCGACAACGATACCACCAAGAACTTTGACACCGCTGACCTATTTTCTAGCCAAGTTGCAACCAGCATCAGCTGCCACCAACTGCATCACATATGCATATATCAGAGTGTATCTGTGAGTGTGTGTGTGTGTATATATAATAGCCTTGTAGTATGTGCGTACTTTGCTTTATTTTATTGTCTGACAAGATAAATACCAAAATATTGAATATGCAGAGGCGAGCCAAAGGATTCTCTAACTCGGATTCTCCCATGTCTTTTCTCTCGGTTTTCCATCTCTTTTACAATACACTCTGTCTCATTCTCTAAGACACCAACAACAATAACTCAAATGCAATCGAGCATATTGCCAGCAGAGAACAAATAAACCCAGTTACCGTCATCCACAACAACATCAAAAACAAAATGAAGGCAGCAAAGGTACAGTGGTTAGAAAACACAAATACATGTAAGCAAATACTCCATATGAAATACAAATAAAATAGACAACAATTATCATACATGCAAATGTTGAAATCAGAAATGTGTCAGAAAATATATAAAAAAATCAATGCAGAATTTTAGTAGTGAAAAACCAGGTTACAAAGCATTAATATGTTTAAAAATGGTAAATAACAAAATTGAGGGAAAAATTTCGATAAAACTCTTTGATGAAAACGATATTAAATTCAATATAATGTTGATATTAAATAAATATATTTATAAAATTAAGTAACAGAAAAAAATATTAGATTAATTTTATGTCACTTATTTACAACAGATTTATTTACGTTTTTTTGTCAATATTTAATTCTTGGATAAATAAGTATGTGTTCCTAGGTGCTCAAAAATATTATAATGATGTGCATATTTTAAAAAAAACGAGATAGAGACTTTTTTAATATTAATCAATATAATAATTGCAACAAAATAATACTTATAAATTACTTCAAAATACAAAATTAAAAAATAGTATGCGAGTTAATTGCAACAGATATATTAGTTTTTTTTGTTTTAAAAATATTAAAGAACCCTTTTAAAAGCAGGCCTTTAAATATTTGAATAATACATGTACCAAGGTAAAAATATATTTTGTAAATGAAATGAAATTTTTTATCAAAAAAAAAAAAAAGAATTATTTAATCTTATTATATGATGCTTTCTCCGCCCGCAATATTTTCCAGCCTCCCACTGTATTCAACTGTATATGCCCTTAACCCTTATGCTGACAGCTGTGTTGAATAGAGCCCAGCTCAATGTTGGTCAGCCCTGGACACAGTGTGCACTGCCATATAAATTCCCTCAAATCTTGCAATCATTTTTAAGGGGTTCCGGGGGGAAGTTCAACAAATTTTGCTGTGAATGCTTTTTCTCTCTCCTTTGCTCCCCTTTTCTTATTGCAGTGCGAAAAGAAAAGTTGTCCAAGATTTGGTATAGATTCAGTCTGTCTGGCAGACTGATTCTTAGAGAGGGGAACAAACGTCGAACGGGATGGTGAGGGGGGGTCTAAGCTGAAGTTGCCAAAACAGCAAGTGAAATCTTAACCAGAAAACAAAAGCCGAAATGTAGAAAAACAGAGGAAAATTGTTTGAACGCAAAACTTGTGAGGGAAAACTTTCTGTCGCACTCGGCGAAAACTAAGCGAAAACTTAATAAAGATCGCAGCAGGCGTCGCTGCTGACGCTGGCAGCGAATTTTGTTGTGCGTGGCGATATGGCAATATGGCGGTGGTGTGTGTGTGTGTGTGTGTGTCTGTTGACAGCTATCTTTCTTGCTCGCACTCTCCACTGGTCAGTGGCAGAGCGCAGTTGCAACTTGAAGCAGCGACGGTGACGACGACGACCACAGACTGTCGAAATTAAACCAAAGTGAATTTGCACTTACACTTTTGCCATTGGCAAGTCCTTTTCGTCCTTGTCGTCCTTCGGCCCCATCGATGGCACTTGGTCGGAGTGCGTTATCTGGCTGTGAGGCTGTCGAAATTGTCACTTTCGCAATTTGCTCAGTGGGTGCAACGTGGCATTTGCTTTGGAACAATTGCTCAACTTGCACCACTTGCCACACTCCCCCCCCCACCACAACTGGTATGCCCCTCTTGCCGCATGGCGTGCGTCAAGCGGCGTGTAAGTGACATTTATGCGCCTGGGCGCCAGCGCCGAACTGCATTGGCAAGTGGCATGCGGCAAGCGGCAAACTGCAGTGGCAAGTGCCAAACTTTTCCAGAAATGCAAAAAGCAGTCAACCAAGCACAAAAAAGGAGAAAGAAAGAGAAAGTGTGTGTGTGAGAGAGAGAGAGGGGAGAACAAGTTTGTTTTAATAAATACTTTCATTGTGTATGCAACCAGGAGCTGCATCACCTGCCTGCAACTGAGGCAAGTTAAGGCAAGTTGAGGCAAGTTGAGGCGTCGCCTGTCTGTCATTCAACTATGCACAATGATGATGATGGAAAAGTTTTCGCTAAGAATTTCACTCAGCTCATCATCGACATGCCCCAAAGAACTTGCCACACAAACAATAGATGCAGCCGGCAGGGAAACAATCAGAAAGCAGAATCCTCAACAGAAATTACTCAATTTTTCATTTGTTTATGCCCCTTCCCGTTTCCATTTGCATTTTCTTGATTTTTGTTATTTCGCGTGAACTTTTGGCATTTGAGTTGTGGCAATTAAAGAAAAGTTCTTAAGTTGCATGCAACTCGTCGGCGAAATAAATATTAAAATTAAGATAGAGTCACAGTCTTTTGTTCTACACAACATTAGCTGCAGGCCAAAAGATGTTTGCCAAACAAAAGCAAAAACAGAGAAATTGTTGCAAAAAGCAAAAATAAAAAAATTTTGTGAAAAATTGAAGGAAAATTGTGAAAAGGACAAAGGAATCTTTCTGGAGATACATTTGTGCATAGCTCGAGGCTTCTGTCTGGCTCTCAAACGAGGGTACACACAGAGTCAGTCTAAATATTTATATATACACATACTATATTGGATATTATTAACAGTTTAGAATTTACGACTTGACTGCCTTTGACCTCGCTGCCACACCCACACCCACACATACGCACACCCCCACCTTTGTTGCCCCCCAGGAGCATGCCTCATTTGGACCATAAACTATGCATTAACAGATACCGGATGCAAATATCTCACTCTCTTGCTCCTACACTTTATTTCTGTTTAAATGTTGTCTATTTATAAATAGTGTATGCAACAATGCTATTGCAACACATCTGGCTGCCACCAACGCCACACCTCCGCCCCCTGATCTGATGCTGATACCATCCCATCATAATTTTTGGAGCCGTAGGCAAAGTTAATTAGTTGTGATTTTTCAAAGAACATTTGAAATCGAAACAGACCCAAAAACACACAAACAAATCAAGTTAGCTCCAGGCGGGGACTCGTGCAACACGAGGCAAGGGAAATGGAAATGAAAATGGCCAAGGCAATGGATGGCAGCAAGGGGGGGGGGGGTGTGGAGGTAGGCTGGTCTGGGCAGTGCAGCGAGGCAGGCAGGCACATGTTGAGTGTATAAAATTTTGATGAATGTTTTGTTTGCGGCAGGCAGTTCAGTCTGTGACTGCAGCAAATGCTGACAAGGGGTTGCATGCCACACTCCATTGCCACACTCGATGCCGCTGGCAGCAGTAGCAGCATGTCTACAGCTCTCTCTCTCTCTCTCTCTCTCTTTCTGTCTATTTGTCTGTGTGGATGTGTGGATGTGTGTGTGAACATGTACATGGACATGTTCTGCATTTGACGGCGTGTGAGTGGAGAGTCCATCAGCATCATGGTTTCTGCCTGCCTGCCTGCCTGCCTGCCTTCCTGGGATGCAACACACATGTGGCACATGTCCCCGTCCCTGAGGCAGCCACAAGTTGCATGCAGCAACAGCAGCAGCAGCAGCGACAGCCACAGTCGCAGCAATTGAATGTGAATCATATTGAACACATTCTCACACCATGAGCCAAGACATCACTCCCAGTTCTCAGTTCCCAGTTCCCAGTTCTCAATCCCTGAGCTAAAGCGACAACATAAATTAGATGCCACATAAACCGGACTGCAACTAATTAACCAAGAAAATCCAATGAAAATGCAGTGCGGGCGGATGATGCCGCGAGGATGGCCAGGTGTATATGATTCTCAGGCTGCCTGAGGACAGCACATTTACTTAATTTCCCAATCAAATTCACTCTGTCTACGCCGCATAATAATTTAAATATCATTTGCCGGCAGGACATTCCCTTCCCAAAGAGGACAACAACAGGAAATGCCATTTCAGTTGCGGCATGCTAACAAGCCAAGCAACAACAAAAACAACAACAACAACAATGCCTCTTAAATGCGTGCCATTACAAAACTGCAGAAAAAAAATGGAAAAGAAAAGCCCAACAAAAACAACAATAACAACAACTCTAACAACTACAACAATTGTAAAGGAAAAACTTAAACGCCGCAAGCAACACACGAAAAACACAAAAAACGGCAGAAAAACGGCAAGAAATTAGTTTCCCTTTTTCACTCGCCCCATCTCTCTCTCTTTCACTCTCGCTGTCTCTTTCTTGGCAGCGAGCGTTGTTCTAGTTGTTGCCATTGTTGTTAACGTGTTTGTTGTTGTTGTGGGTGCAAAGCTGCCAAAGGAGGACAAATGCAAAACACACACACACTCACACAAAGGAAAAGAAATACAAGCATGACGACAAAGGATAAGAGGGGGCGTGCTGCATTAGGCTCCGGAAAATGCCTTTTGCGAGTGTATAAAATGTGTATGTGTGTATGTGTGTGTGTGTATCTGGCTGTTCATGTGTGTGTCTTTGGGAAATATGGCAAAGTACGTAAAAGGCGAAATATGCAGGCCACAAACATTCGCAGACAACATAAACCCCAACTTAGAGATATGGAGGAGCATAAAAAGGGAACACAGGAATCCCTTATAAACAAAACGGCATGGGCATAGGCGTGGACAGGCATGGACAGAGGGGCATGCCACAGTACTATAATTGGCGAAGGAGATAAGAAGACACAGATATGAGGGTAAAGAAAAAGGGAAACTCACGGGACTTGCTTAGGCAGCTGCCGGATTAATAAGCTGCCCTCAAGAAACAAACGTGCAAAAGAAACCACTTTGTGTTTGAAATGTCAAAACAATTGTTCAGTTTTTCAAAAAAAAAAAAAAAAAATTTACTTAAAAAAAAAGTTGCTCAGAATCATGAAATTTTGTTTTTTATTAATGACATTGTTCCATTTTGATTCTACATTCAATTTTTCATTGATTTTGTGACCACTTTTGCATACTAACCCCTTAACAAAATGTAAAAAAATTTTACAATTTTTTTTCTCAATTTTTTGTTCCTAATTGATACTGGGCATCATTACAAGCATTTTGCTTTTTATTTGAGGTGTTTATGATGAGTACTTTTCGAGATATAGCTGAAACTGTGTGAAAAGGGGGGTAAAAATTAATATTATGTATTTTTTAAATTTTCTCTTAGCTTTGGCCATTCGTATCTTCCACAAAACTTATTGGATTTGTATGAAACTTACAATACTTTTAACTTTGCTTTCAAACTTTAATTTGGTAGATATTTGAACTATTTCCGTTAAGAATTGCTCAAATTATGATTAAAAATGTACCAGAATATCGCCAAACTGGCATTCTACACTTCTCTCCAAACTTAGAACTGCCATATCTTCGCCAAAAATCAACGAATTTTCATGAAGTTTTGTTTTTTGTTAATGACATTGTTCCCATTTTGATTCTATATTCAAATTTTCATAAAATTATCATCTTCAAATTTTTTTATTTTTTTTACCACTTTTGCATACTAACCCCTTATCAAAAAGTCAAAAAATTTTAAAATTTTTTATTCTGAATTTTTTGGCTTGAATCGATGTTGGGCATCAATACAAGCATTTTGCTTTTTATTTGAGGTGTTTCTGATGAGTACTTTCCGCGATATAGCTGAAACTGTGTGAAAAGGGGGGTAAAAATTAATATTATGTATTTTTTAAATTTTCTCTTAGCTTTGGCCATTCGTATCTTCCACCAAACTTATTGGATTTGTATGAAACTTACAATACTTTTAACTTTGCTTTCAAACTTTAATTTGGTAGATATTTGAACTATTTCCGTTAAGAATTGCTCAAATTATGATTAAAAATGTACCAGAATATCGCCAAACTGGCATTCTACACTTCTCTCCAAACTAAGAATTGCCATATCTTCGCCAAAAATCAACGAATTTTCATGAAATTTTGTTTTTTGTTAATGATATTGTTCCCATTTTGATTCTACATTCAAATTTTCATAAAATTATCATCTTCAAATTTTTTTATTTTTTTTACCACTTTTGCATACTAACCCCTTATCAAAAAGTCAAAAAATTTTAAAATTTTTTATTCTGAATTTTTTGGCTTGAATCGATGTTGGGCATCAATACAAGCATTTTGCTTTTTATTTGAGGTGTTTCTGATGAGTACTTTCCGAGATATAGCTGAAACTGTGTGAAAAGGGGGTAAAAATGAATATTATGTATTTTTTAAATTTTCTCTTAGCTTTGGCCATTCGTATCTTCCACCAAACTTATTGGATTTGTATGAAACTTACAATACTTTTAACTTTGCTTTCAAATTTTAATTTGGTAGATATTTGAACTATTTCCGTTAAGAATTGCTCAAATTATGATTAAAAATGTACCAGAATATCGCCAAACTGGCATTCTACACTTCTCTCCAAACTAAGAATTGCCATATCTTCGCCAAAAATCAACGAATTTTCATGAAATTTTGTTTTTTGTTAATGATATAGTTCCCATTTTGATTCTACATTCAAATTTTCATAAAATTATCATCTTCAAATTTTTTTTATTTTTTTGACCACTTTTGCATACTAACCACTTATCAAAAAGTCAAAAAATTTTAAAATTTTTTATTCTGAATTTTTTGGCTTGAATCGATGTTGGGCATCAATACAAGCATTTTGCTTTTTATTTGAGGTGTTTCTGATGAGTACTTTCCGAGATATAGCTGAAACTGTGTGAAAAGGGGGGTAAAAATGAATATTATGTATTTTTTAAATTTTCTCTTAGCTTTGGCCATTCGTATCTTCCACCAAACTTATTGGATTTGTATGAAACTTACAATACTTTTAACTGTGCTTTCAAACTTTAATTTGGTAGATATTTGAACTATTTCCGCTAAGAATTGCTCAAATTATGATTAAAAATGTACCAGAATATCGCCAAACTGGCATTCTACACTTCTCTCCAAACTTAGAACTGCTATATCTTCGCCAAAAATCAACGAATTTTCATGAAATTTTGTTTTTTGTTAATGACATTGTTCCCATTTTGATTCTACATTCAAATTTTCATAAAATTATCATCTTCAAATTTTTTTATTTTTTTGACCACTTTTGCATACTAACCCCTTATCAAAAAGTCAAAAAATTTTAAAATTATTTATTCCGAATTATTTGGCTTGAATCGATGTTGGGCATCAATACAAGCATTTTGCTTTTTATTTGAGGTGTTTCTGATGAGTACTTTCCGAGATATAGCTGAAACTGTGTGAAAAGGGGGTAAAAATGAATATTATGTATTTTTTAAATTTTCTCTTAGCTTTGGCCATTCGTATCTTCCACAAAACTTATTTGATTTGTATGAAATTTACAATACTTTTAACATTGCTTTCAAACTTTAATTTGGTAGATATTTGAACTATTTCCGTTAAGAATTGCTCAAATTATGATTAAAAATGTACCAGAACTTCGCCAAACTGGCATTCTACACTTCTCTCCAAACTTAGAATTGCCATATCTTCGCCAAAAATCAACGAATTTTCATGAAATTTTGTTTTTTGTTAATAACATTGTTCCCATTTTGATTCTACATTCAAATTTTCATAAAATTATCATCTTCAAAATTTTTTAATTTTTTTGACCACTTTTGCATACTAACCCCTTATCAAAAAGTCAAAAAATTTGAAAATTTTTGAATCTGAATTTTTTGGCTTGAATCGATGTTGGGCATCAATACAAGCAATTTTGCTTTTTATTTGAGGTGTTTCTGATGAGTACTTTTCGAGATATAGCTGAAACTGTTGGAAAAGGGGGTAAAAATTTAATATTATGTATTTGTCAAATTTTCTCTTAATTTTGACCATTCATATTTTCCACAGAACTTATTGGATTTGTATGAAATTTACAATACTTTTAATATTGCTTTCAAACTTTAATTTGGTAGATCTCTGAATTGTTTCCGTCAATAATTGTCAAATTATGATTAAAAATGTACCAGCATCGCAAAACAGGCATTTTAAACTTTAAATTTTATAAACTTTCCCTTACCTTTGACCTTTCGTATCTTTTACAAAACTTATTTGATTTGTATGAAATTTGATATACTATTAAAATTGCTTTGTCTCTTTAATTTGGAATATTATTGAACTGCTATCGGCGAGGTATATTTTCTAATTCTATGATTTTTCTTTCAATTTGTGCTTATAAGAACTTTATGAAAGATTACCCATGCTTTAAAATGTGTACTTTAATATACCTATTGCCTCGGCCATTTCCTTAGCCAAGTAGCCGTTGGCCAAATGTAATCTTCATTGCGGCATATGCAAATATGTGAACATTGAAGTTGCCAAGTGCCAGCAGTCATTGATATTCGCTTACACATATTATTCCGCATCAAAATAAGTTAGTAAAAATATATGTATATAGAGAGAGTATGGGACGGATAGAAAGGAAGGTGGGTCATGGCCAGAGGCATAAATGAATAAAACGTAGACACAGGTAAATGTGACAACAACAAGCGCCAGAAAAATGTCGAAAATGATGAAATTCCTGAGATGCCTGAGGGTTTGCCGTTAGAGCATCAACAGTGTGAGGAGATGGAGATGGAGAACGGGACTTCCTACTTGGCTAACGCTTAACTTCATTCAAAAGTTTTTTGCACCCACTTCCTGCTGCTACTGCGGCACGTGTTATGATCGGCCATGCCCTCAACGCCTCCCCCAACTAAACGCAAAATTGTGGCAGGCGGCAGGTGTCGCCAACATACCAAAAATTTCAATAGAGCTGCGAAAGTTTCATTGACTTGACAGGTGAACACGGCCGAAATGTTTTACAAGGTTGCCAAATGGCAATACAGAAATATGTCGGTAGTACGGAGAAGGAGAATCTAATGTAATGGAAAGAGGAGAAAGGCAACGCTTCACAATAAGTTGGGCCAAGTGTAATTGTTACCGTTTAAATTTCCATTAAACGTGGCGCATAGGCAAAATGGCTCTCACGTGGGACCCGGCGGCAATGCTAAGCCCGCTTCACAAAATATGTCACAGCATTTAAGCCAATGCTCTAGACAACGACAACAACAGCAATACCAAGCAGAAGAGGAAGAAGAAGTGGAAGAAGAAGCAGAAGTGTAAGTCGTAGTAGAAGTTGCGGAAACAATGGCGACGCATACAACAAAAGGCGACCGCTCTGAAAAGGCCGCCCGCTATTAACAAACCATAAAGTAATTTCTTGCTTTCCTGCACGGAAATTAGACATTTTGTCAAGGGAGCACTCATCTTGGACGTCGGCAGAGACTGTGACGGCGACTGCGACGGCGACGTGGGCAGAGAGGATAACAATAACAAGAACAATAATAAGCAGCAGCTTTAGGCTGACCGAGCAAACGGCAACAGCAGCCAAGGTTCGAGGATCGGGGAACTGAGGTTCATGGGGTTGGCAGCAGCAGCAGCAAGTGTTCGAGGCAAGTTAAAAGTGAAAATATTATAATGAAGTATGTTGTTAGCTGTTGTGAGATTTTCCAAATGTATCCACATCCCGATATGGCTGCTCACAGCACGATGATGAATGTGCGGCGTGGTTCGACCGGAGGGGGTGGCAGGTTCGCTGGGACCAAGGGCAACGCGGGGTTGTAAAAACATTTTATAAGTAAACAAGCAGCGGCAACAAAAGTTTGTCTATTTAAAAAGTTTGTGCGCTTCATGCGCAAAAGTTATAAAACATGAAAATATTTCTTAATTATTTTTATAAACAACGGCGCGGCAACAACGTCTTTTGGGTCGACTGCTGCAGGACCAGACCCTGCCCACATTCCCTTCCCTGTCCCTCTCTTCCTGCCTACAATTGGCCAGGCCTACGCTAAGCTTACTCTCTCTTTTTCTCTCTCTCTCTGCCAGTGTGGGTCGATTTTGGTCTCTTCATTTGTTGTTTGTCTTGCTGATTTCTGGAACAAAATTTTTGCCTGAGGTCAGGATTCTGTTTGATTAGCATAAATACGACTAACAGCACCAACCAAAAATAAAAAAAATATATATAAAATAAAAGAATTATAAATAATAAAGGGAAAAAATGTTTTCAATTTTTCTTGCTCACGAACAAAATTAATTAGTTGGGCTAAGCAATACCCTGGCTTAAAACGATTCCCAAGAAAAGCCTCCTGAAACGCACCTGCAAAGAGAATGAACTGAGGAATTGAGGAGGCTTAGGAATTTTCCAGTTTATGCTTTATTTTGTATTAATTAATTGGGCAATATTTGTTAAAGAATTTTTGCTGGCAAATATTTCTATAGACTGGGTGTTGAGTAAATTGGAATTGGATTGCCGCTATCTGCATTTTATGATGCTTTTGTCCCACCGCATTTGACATTGGTTTTTTGATATACGACTGTCGGTCACAAATTGTTGAAATTGTCGGTTTTTAGCCACTGCCATAAAATGTGCCAAATGGCGATTCAATTTGTTTTTCTGGTTTTACTTTTATTTCTTTCAACTTGCACTCAATTGCAGCCATGATTTATGCAGTGTGCCCAGGGGAGGAGTGCTTCCGCGTGGGTGAGGGGTGGTGGGGTGTGTTGCTTGTGGCAACTAACAAATTTAAGAGCTGCAAATGGAATTGTCAACAATGTTTAAGGTGACAACCATTTTTGGCCATTTCTGCTGACAACAATGGAGTGCTCCTAAACTCAACATTGAAAGATTTTATGCGCTCGAAAGGATCCGCTCCCAGGGCAACCAAGCAGCAACTGAGAGAGTGGTTGTCAGGAGATGGTGGCGCAGAGAGGGAGAGAGAGACAGGACAATTGTTGTCTTAACATGAAGCATTTGCCAAAGGAAACTTATGGCAATTTTATAAGGAAGTAAACTTTATAATTTTGTGGGAATCAAGAGTTAAAGTAATGCTTTCAAGAAAAGACAGTATATGGGGAAAATCAGACTTCTGGAAAGGTTTTATTACAAAATAATTGTCTTTTCGGTTTCAATATAATTGCACATCAGTGTATTAAGGTTTCGTCAAATATCTGTTAATTTTAAAATATTTAACAATATATTTTTTTCATTTATAGAATTTGTCTAGCTGCAAAACAAATTTGAAAATTATCTGAATGCAGTCAATATAGTTTGTTTTTCATAGTTCTCTGTGTTGTTCAGATATTTTCTAGAAACTGTGCAGCTCAAAGACAAATCCTTTTCCATCATTTGAATCCCAAGTAGTTGCAACAAAGTTACTCTAGTTGCACAATGGCTGCCCCGTTTTAAAGTCTCCAGCTAAACAACAATTAGTTGAAGCTACTAGTTTATTTTAGGAGCAACAAAGCAAGAATAGAAGTTTCAATGTATCTTCGTTGCCCGTTTTAAACATTAAATGAGGTCACAGGAGCAGAGGTATTGAGCTTAGAGTTGTGGTATCAACACGCTGGCAGCGTAACATTTCAATTTGCTGCAACAAATGCTCATAATTTATAAATTTTAAATCTATTTTTCGGCAAACGACCTGCGCTCGTTTCGTTGTGTGGCATGCCACGCCAACAGCGGAGGCACGGCTTGTGGTTGCAGATTCAACAAGCTGAAAAGGATGGGGAGGGGAGGGGAAATGTTTTGTTGTTGATTTATTGAAGTCCTCTCTGTTGTTGTTGGTGCTGGTGGTGGTGGTGGCTTCGGTTGGTGGTGGTGGTGGTTGGTGGTGCTGCGTTTGGTATTGTCTGCGTTTTTGGCACTGTTAACCCGATTTTCCACTTTTCATGCAGGCAACATGAATGGCGCCGCGGCATGCATGATGATCATGTTTGCGTTGCAAGCAGCAAGCAGCAAGCAGCAAGCGCTGCACTTGCACCAACTACCACTAGATGCCACTAATGGGGCGCACGTTCAAGTCGAGTCACGTCACCTTTGCCGGCGACCAAGTCTTGACTTTCCACACAGACAAAAGGCAACGAAAGAGACAGAGTCATATAGACAGAGACAGAGCCATGTTTAAGCTGCAACGAGATCACGTAACGCGCTTTGAGATTTTCTTTTTATTTTTGGCTCTGCTATCGTAGGAACTATCTTTCAATTAAATTTGAGTTCAGGCTTCAATTTCAATCACAGTCATAATTTTCAAATAGCGAATTTATTGCATAATATTTTTTGTCAAATTTTGAAATTAATTAGTCCAACCAAAACAGCTGCTTGCCGCCTTGTTAAACTTTAATTTGATTATTATGAAATTGCAATGAAAATATTTGCATTGCATTTTTGAGCCTCGTCGCGTATCATTTTAAGCTATTTTCCATACATTTACCGTCGGTAAACAAATCCATATATATATATACATATATATATACATATATATATATATATATATATAGATGTTTATATTTTTATGAGGAGAGTGGGTAGCTCTATAATGTTATTTATCGCACGATGCGGGCAACAGTTTTCAACTTCATTTAATTTAATTTATTTTTCAGCAGTGACAAAATTTATGTAACAACCTTTTGGCCTTGTGCCGTTGTCCTTGCCGCGACAATCGCTTCGCTCCTCTGCTATCCTGTCGTTTACTGCATTGTTGTTGTTATTATTATTTGAAAATAATTTGCATAAAATGAGAGCACGGCCATAGAATGGTTTTGTTTTTACTTGGTTACCTGCACACATATGTCCTGTGACCGTTTCATGATACTGTTGTTATTGTTATTGTTGTAGTAGTTGTTGTTGTTGTTATTGTTGTTGGGGGCGGTCAAGTCTCGACAATAAATTGCCTGCTGATGACTCCTTTAAAAAGCGAGCTGTGCAATTCGATTTCGTTTTTATGGCGCATAAATTATTCAGAGTTTGTCTATAGTCTATAAAATGTTGAGGGTCGTTAAGTCTCAGCCCCAAAGCATCGATGTTCGGACCTTGTCCCTACTGTCTGTCTGTCGGGCTGACCTTGTATCCCTTTTTTTTGCCATCCCCTACACTCCCCTACAGACACAAACACACACGCAGTTTCTAAGTAAACAATTTGAGCGTTCTTTACGCACTATTGTTGCTCCTCTCTCTCTCTCTCTCTCTCTGGCATATAAAAATCAGTTTAAGCTTGCGCCACAGCGCCTGGATTTATGCTACAGTTTCTTGTATATCTAGGTTTCTTTCATTCTTGTTTGTTTCTCTATTGTTGTTTCCGTTTTCTTCTTAATGCTTTCATGCCTGTTTTACGAGTGTATTTGTGGAGGCAGCACAACAATCGTTACGGGAAATCACTTTTAGCTTAGTGCGACTATCCAACAAATGTGAAAAACTCTTTTGCAGCAATTTCACTTTTAGAATATTCACCCATCGGCAAAAATTTCCGCATTTTTATGACTGCGACAAACACTGAACTCCACATCGACTTGGCATTTTATTTCTACAAATAGATCACGTGCTGCTGGACATTTTTAATAACTTTAGCATTTTATTAAAGTGTGACAAGGACTTCTGGGCCATTTCTTCGCTTCTCTTGGCCAACTCATCAATAGTAAATCAGCGCAAAGTGCAGCATCATTGTTTGTACACGAAGCAGCCAAGTTATTTTCCCTCAACTTGGCAACACAGACAATGCCAAGGGCCAAAACAAATACAAATACAAATACGCATGAAGTTGCGCTTTCTCTCCACAGATCTTAAAACAATTTGTTGTTTGGAAAAAAAAAACGATAGAAAACTGTAGAAATGAAGCTCATCGAAGTTAACTTGTGACCCAATTAGTTTAAAAGCTTCATCATATAATCAATATATATATTATTTCAATATGTGTCGCCTTGGCACTGTAAAAAGGTTAGTCTGTAAAATTCATGACCGGAAAAATATATTACACAAGTACTTATCAAAGGGGAGTGCTGGGGGAGTGGGGAGTATGACACGCTTGATTTGCAAACTGCCAAGCAGACGCATTAATAAAATAAAATAATGTATGAATAAATAAAATTTAATTTTTCGTAAAAACTGACAAACAGTCCTGAGTTAGTTTTTTTCTGTAAGAGAAACTCACAGAACAACAACAGTTGTGAGGGGGGAAAGTGAAGAGGGAGATACAGTAACAAGCACAAGAACAGCAATGACAATGGCAAGTTGTCAGGCGAAAAGGCAAATGGGCATCACCAAGAAATAAATCGGGAGTATATGACTATCAAATAAAGGGCACAAGACAGAGTTGAATTTCTTTCAGACTCGTTTTTTTTTAAAATATTTTTCCTATCTATTTTTATATTTTACTTAATTTTTTTTCCAGCTACTTTCATTTTTATTTTATTGGCGTATGTGTGATTTGCAAAATACATACCCTTTTTTGTTAATTACAGGGTATCTAAAAAAAAATGTTTTTGTTTGTTTGCTTTGCGCAGATATTGTTGTTGCTTTTGTCAATCGTTGTTGCTGCTGTAGCATATTTGAGTGTATTTGCACAAAATACGTGAAATTACGCGAAAAGTTGGCTTTCTACCCTGTCTGTGGGTCTAAGCGGCTGTCTCCGACTCTCCAAGACCGTGACTGTCTGGCTGTCTGGCTGTCTGGGCGTTTGACTGTCAGTCTGCCAGTCTGCCAGTCTGTTTACATGAAGGCGACGCCAAAGGCAACCCGAGCCCTGGCCCCAAAATGCCGCTGGGAATGAGAGGCAGCTAAGTGAATGGGAATGTACGATGTGTCCTCCTCCTTGGCCAAATGAATGGCTGTGTGTTGGACTCTCCGACTTGACTTGCCATGCCTTGGCTTGGCTTGTTAGTTGTTGCCGGGCCAGAAACAAATGCCATTTAATTTTGATGGCAAACGGTTGTGCCACCGTTGGGACTGCCACAGCTACTTGAATATGTGCCACCGGGCGTATGCGCAACATTTTGGCAGCTATGGCATACTGTGTTGGTCCTTAGCGTGCGGTAAGCATCGTCAAGTAGATAACAACTACTTTCATTCCCATAGTATATAGCATATACATATTTGGCTGATATATGTGGCAATTATATATCCATACTTTTGGCTCTATTTATAATGAATGCAGTTAATGAAAATGTTACCCCAACTTGTCCTTGGCTGTCTCAACATCTCCGTCTCTGTCAGTCGTCAGCTGTCTCACTTTCACTCAGTTAGCTGCTGGCATTTCAATTTTCGAGCTGCAAAGTTGCAAAAATATGTTTCATTCTGTTGCTGCAAATTATTAATGAGCTGAGAGCGGCCGCATACAAGTTAATATTATGTATATATACGTTATGCAGCAAAGCAGAAACTGAAATGGAAATGTTACAGTCTCAGTTACAGTTACAGCTACAGTTATAGTCACAAGTCGGAGTCACGTTGTGTTGCAACATTCAGTGGCAACACTTTTACAGCGGAAATCTCATTTGTCATGCAGCTGGCCATTTATCAGCTGGCATTTAAAAAGCCATTAAAACCGAATCCGACAAACGCCGCGCCATATAAAATAAAAACCGACAAAATGTGAATGAAAATGAGAAAGGGAGAAGCGAGCAGTGAAAATGATTTTCCACACTTTTCTTCTTTTTTTTTTTTCTTCATCTGTTGGAAGTCTGAGAAAAGTACCGGCATTTAGGTAGGTTCGAGTTCTGCTGCCAATTCAATTCATAATTTAAGAGACGAGAGCCGATTGCGTAGCTCTTACTCTCCCCCTTTCAGACATTCAGCCTTTCTCCCGCACTCTGCATACGGTGGCCGGAGCACGTTCAACGAGTCACAGCAATAAATTAATATAAAAATTCCTCACGCTCAGCCAATAACAGCGAACATTGAAGCATTTTATCGCATTGGCCAGACGACACAAGGAGCTCCAACTGTGTGTCTTCAACTCCAACTGCAAGTCCAACTTCAACTTCAACTCCATCTTCAATGCGAGATGTCTAAGATGCCAGGACACGCGACCAGTTTGCTTAACGCCTACAGTTTGGACAGAGAGAGAGAGATAGAGAGATAGAAAGAAGGAGAGAGCTGTGTGCAAGAATCGAGTACAATCAACTCAGAGATACCACAACTGAACATTTTTTCACAATTTTATCTACAATTTTCACAAGTTGATTATATTCTCAGCTACCTCTCTGCATGGTATAAATATTATGCTTCTCTTATAGTATACTGTAAGGAGTTCACGGATAGGGGTAGTCAGAAAGGGGTAGATCTAACCTGCTCTATAAAAACACGTCTTGCCATACAATCGACTGCCAATTGATTCACAATCCAGCACTGAGTACTTCACTTTCTCATTGGCAAAACTTTGCGTGCAACTAGACAAGTTTTTTTCTGCCATCTAAAGAAAAGAAAAACTGTAGAAAAAATCAAGAGAATACCACAATTGCTATAATTTCTGTAAAAGCTAATTGTAGTCAACGTTTAAATCGTTGCGTCCATCGATTTATTTGTAAAAGTTTTTCTGGATACGCTGCAGGCGCCCTCAACATAAAGTTACAATTTCTCTAGTCTCTAGTCGGAGACGTCCCATGCAAAAAGAGATCTCTACAGAACCATTAAAAAAAAAGTATGGCAAAGTTTTTGCATGTGACCTCGTTATGCGGCACGACAACTCAATGCTATACATATGTACATATCTATATACATATATATAAAGAGAAGACTGGCAAATACTTGGCTAATGCTGAATGGATTCTGGTTGCAACTTTGTTAATGGTTTTGTCATAAATTTTAATTCGATTGCAACAGCTGAGATAGAACTAGAGAGAAGGAGATGGAGAGAGTGGCTGCTCTTTTCATCTTGTGTATGAAAAATGCATTAGGCAAACTTGCAGCAAGCATGTGGCATGAGTGGGTTACAAGTTTCTGATAGTGCGGCTTGCCGCAGGCTTAAATCCTTTGGCTAGACGGCAAAGCAGACGGTGTCCTGTTGCCTGTTGCCTGTCTGCCTCAGCCCTCAATTAATTTATGCAGCGTCAAGTAAACTTTTGCCAGCGCCTTAAAAATTAAATGCAAAGCTTCACACAATTACAGCAAACTGCCAAAAAGGATAAAGGACGAATGGAAGCTGGCTTAATAAAGCGTAATAAAGCAGAGAAAAGCGCACAATTCTTGATATGTACGTGGCGAATGAGAGTTGAAAATGCGTTCAATTAATGCATTTTAAATGTATTGTCGTTGTCACTTCCTGCAGCATCAACGTCAGCTTTAGTCCTGGCTGCTGTTGCTGCTCTGCCCTCGGCATACGCTGCGTATGCGTAACGCGATATTTGCAAGTCAACCGCTGACTTCGCCAAGCCGAAGGCGCGTATACAAAAGACATTACTTATCTCACTGTATGTGTGTGTGTGTGTGTGTAAGTGTGGTTTTTGGCCAGCCTAGCGGCATATCAGCCTACCAGTATTTACAGTGGTACAAAATTTATTTAAAATTTATGGAAATTTCTTAAAGTTAATTCAAAGCGGCCAACATGTTTGCTGATCAACGAGTCACTGCTTTCTCAAGTTATCGCTAAGTTATTTCACAATTTTTTGCTGTAGTTGGTGCCACTGTGCATTGCGTGAGTTGGTTGCCTGAAAAGGCTTGCGAAATGATGCTACCGGTCGACTCGCATTAACTACAAGGATAATTCCGCGCGCCTGGCATGAAAAAATAACAAGAAAATGCCTCGCATCGTTCATTACCTGCCCGCTCAGACCTCTGCCAGCATATCCTATCTCTCTCTCTCTCTCTCGCTCTCCATCTCTTTCTATCTGCCGCTATCTGTCTCTTTCTGTGCCTAGCCATCTTGCGCTGACTGAGCGTGGAGGCCAAGACAAGACATCCGTAATGTTTTATTGTTGTAACTGTCGCCTGGCGCCATAATATATAGTCTGCGACACAAACACACACAGCACGCTGACAGAGAAAAATAGTGAGCGAAAGTAAGAGATGGGCAGAGTGACAGTAAGAAAGAGATAGCCATAAAGCGAGCTGAGACACAAATCACATGCAAACCTTTTCTTCAGCCGACTGGAAGTTCTGCTCTAAGGGGTTGTATATGTGTGTGTGCGTGTGTGTGTGCGGTTTGTGATAGGGGTGTTGGGGTTACCGGGGGTCCGTTTCGCATTTTTGGGTGCCTCGTACGTGCCCTCATAGGACAGGTGCGGGCCGTGCTCCAAGGTTGCTCAAAGGTAGAAAATTATGTAAGCTTAAAAGCGGAATTAGTGTGCGTCTCTAGCAGCAGCGCTTCCTCTCTAACTCTATATATATATCTCTCTCTCTCTTTCTCTTAGTCCCTCTCTTTCTCACAACTCTCTCTCTCTCTTTCTCTCTCTCTCTCTCTTTTCGTTGAGTGTGCTCTTTGTCAGCGTTTGTCGTCTTCCGTTTGCACAAATGTTTTGTTAGCGCAACTCTCTTCAAGTCTTCCGCTGCTGCAAAAATTATGCGGAAACGGAAGCGACAAAAAGGAAAACCACAATTTTGTAATTGTGTGTGTGTGTGTAGGACATGTACTTACTTGTCGTGTATATGTATGTATATATCTGTTTGCGCTGCTCTGGGGGAATTGTCCATATGTGCTGACACGTGGCGTCTGGCAGGTGAAATGACGCCCTTGTCAACAACGCACCGAATTAGGACTATTCAATTTTCATTATTGAATAATGTTGGGGAATTGATAAAAGCCATACAACAACTATTACAACAACAATATGGGAGGCTGTGGCACGTGTCGTGTGCTGAAATGAAATGCACGTCCAGACTGCGTCAAATAGTGCGTGTCCTGCTTGGCGACAGGATGCGTGTGCCTATTAGACACAAATTGTAATTAAATTTAGAACCAACGTGCACTTCCTGCCCAGTCAGGCGAGACACACACACACACACCCACACTTACACTCACACACACACTCTGTGGAAGGATATATAGTTAAGTGTCCTGCCCATCGATAAATCATAACAGATTCGCATAATTTTTATCGCTTTGCACAATTTTTGCATATGTCTTGAGCACACACAACACCTTCCTCCGTGTGTACTGAACTGTAGTCAATTTACTCCCCCTTTTCCCACTCTCTCACCCTCTCTCTCACTCTTACTCTGTCTCTGTTGGCCTCTCTTGCTGAGCTGTACTTGGGCTTTTCAAGCTAAACGTTTCAATAAAGTCGAGCACCTGTCAATAAATCGAAATTGCCTCTCGTATTATTTTTATCGTTGTACGTTCCGTTTACATTGCACAAGCTGCCGCTTGTCAGATTGCCAGCGGCCATGCCCACTACGCCCCACAACGCCGCGCCCACCATGCCACACATACCGCCAGCAACTTCAATCGACGACCTTCGATATCTACACATCAACATCGCCATCTTGTTCCACTTGAGCGCGTCTGTGGGTTTTTTAGACTTCCGTCTGGCAATCTATCTTGCACCACATTCTCCGCTCTTCCTTCTCTGCCCCATCTGATTTTCAACTGCTCCACTGGCAGTGTCTTTTGTGGTTTCACATTTTCCATTTAAGCCGTATACGTATAACGTTTTACGGTTTTGTTTCGACTGAAGTCGAGTTGAGCGGAGTCCTTTGTCCTTTTGTTTTTTGGCCGCCTTTTAATTCAGTTTCATCCAATCGAATTTTCGACCAGTTTGCATGCCATTTCGTTAGCTGCAATTAAGGCGACGCGTTTGAAGTTGCCACCACCACAAGGCCACCGCAACTACACATCTCTCTCTCTCTCACTACATCTCTCTGTCTCTGTCTGAGTTGCTGCCACTTTCATCTCTGCGCTTGCGCTTTAATTTTAATCCACTTCCGCTTAAGCAGCACCAAAATGAGATCCCCATGCGCTATCCTTATAAAAATTTAATAAGCAGCACACCATTATCTGAAAGATGGAACCCAATGCTGATGAGACTGCCAAGCCACCAGCCAAGGCACATGTCGTGGCATCCACATAACAGCGGCAACAGCAACTGCGTCTCCCGCTACATGTGTCATGTAAAAAGATTCTTAAACAAGAGGCAAAAATAAAGAAAAAAAAAACACTCAAAAATGAAATGCGTTTCTTGGTTTTGTGTGTCAGGTGTGTGTGTGTTGTGGGCGAGGCAGAGTAGCTACAGTGGGGCAAAACATTAAATTTTTTGTAAATTTTAACTTATATTTAACTCATATTTAAACTTATATAAAAAATATAAAAAAAAAACTTGTTAACAGAAACAAATATTCTAGTAAAAATAAAAAAAAGTTAAGAAATTCTTCCTTTTTGGAAAATTCTTACTTTTCCAAATTATTGTAATAAAATTGCTGAAAAGCCAAGTCGGCTAATCCAGCACTTACTACTAACTTGGCCAAGACTGACAAACACAAAATCGGTGCTCAAACGCAACTTGACTTTGAGAGTCTTTCAAAAAGTTGAGACTGAAGTTTATAAAAGCAACTGAAGTGCAGCATTAAATGCATTTGACTCCACTGTCTGCAGTTGTCCTTGTATAAGTCGTTGTTCGCTCTATCTCCCTCTTTCTCTTTCTCAAACACACACTCTCTCTCTCTCTCTCTCTCTCTTTCTGTCTCTCTCTATCGCTATCTCTGGCTGTGTTCAAGAGCAACGCAACAAACAAGCGAAATATTATTTACGAGCTGTCAAATCCCAGTTAACATGCTTTATGCAGAGAGGCACAGTATATCCTCCCTCTTACTGTCTCTCTCTCTCCCTCTCTCTCTTTTTGGTCTCATAGTTGGCAAAGAGACAACCACAGCTATGGCACAAGCACAGATAACGGCCACAGTTACAGCTACAGCTACAGATACAGATACAAAGCTGTAGATACTTTTGCTGAAAGTGCGCCTTGACGAGCGGTCTCCAAATGCTGCTCCATCTTCGACTCACATGCATGACGATTTGGTGAGGGGTGGTGGAGGGGTCGGGCGGTGTGGCAGCAACAACAAGGATCAACGACGGGCAGGCAACAGGCATAATAAAATAAGAAGCATAAATAAAAACGCAGGCGGCCAAATGAAACCACCAAAAGAAAGCAAGAGAAATGAAAATAATTTAAATTTATGTACTTCGGCGTATATTTATTTGTGCCGCGCAATTCTTGCAACATCGCGACATTTTTCCTTCCACAACACATTAAATTCAATTTGCATGTATGTATGTGTGTGTGTGTCCTTGAGAGTGTATGTGTGTGGCTGCCACTCAGCGTCAGTTACAGTTCCAAGAACTGAAAGAGAGAAAGTAAGAGAATCGGGCGCCACTTTCTACAGGCAATGGCGACCTGTTGTTGTGTTGTTTAAGGAATTACTTAAAATGTTAAATGAATGCACATGTGTGTGTATCTGTGTGTGTGTGTGTGAGCACTCGTGTGTACGTAGGTATACGTGTGTGTGTGTGTGCACATTAAGCTTGTAAGCATATGTAGTGGGGAAGTATGTCAAAAGTTGAAGATGTTTGCGCTACAGTAAATATTAATTTTTAAGTACATTTAATATATGTAAAATATTTCAAATAAATTACATTTCATATGAAAATAGGAATTTGAAGAAGATGCAAATATATTTAAAATTTTAAGCACTTGTTCAGAGCATATAAAAATCAAGTTACTTAGAAAAGTCAAATAAGTTTATATTAAATATAATAATTACTAGATAAGAAATTACTAACAATAGAAGTCATGTAAAAATATTTAAAAAAAAAATGGAAAAAATTTCGGTAATAAAAAATAATAATATAGAATTTAAAATGTTATATATATTTTTTTAAATATTTAAATATAAGTAGGGTATCCATAGTCGAGTATGCCTGCGCTGCGGACATTCATATTCAAAAATCGTTGCCTTGAAATATATTTATGCATGACTGTTGCTCATATATGAAACTCTGTTTATGTGAATAAGAAAGAGAGACAGATAGCATGTTGTGTGTACATGTTTGTGCGTGTGTGTATGTGTTTGTGTGTGTATGAGTGTGCTTGACAATGCGTGCGTCAGCTCGACAAGTTTCCTCAAAAAGCGAGACAAGTGGAAATCCGTTAAAGAAATACGTGAAACAGATAAAGGAGGCGCTGTCTCTGGCACACAACAACAACAACAACATGAGCAATTGCTATGCATGTATATGTGAGTGTGTGTGCGTGTGTGTATGTGTGAAGCAGGCTTTCTCTCTGTATGTGTGTGAGTGCACAAAGATATGTCGTCAGCAGCAAATAAAAATTAATTGAAAAATGTTTATCAAGGACTTTATGATTAAAATTCAGAAATGAGAGAGACAAAGAGAGAGAGACAGACACAGAGAGAGAGAGAGTGATCTGGCATGCTTAAGAGAATGAAAATGCGAGTGGAAAATTGTAAATGAGAAATTGCTGCGATAAAAACGTGGAAATTAATAAATGAATTTCCGTTACACTTGTGCGAATTCTGGGCGCATCAGCAGCAAATAAATGCCATCATTCACACGGATTACGCTCGAGTGCAACTTGCCACACTAAGCGGCAACAGCATAAGGTCCAACAGAGACAGCAACAGCAGCGGTGAAAGAGATGCAGAGTGAATGGAGGATAACAACAGCACTTAGCATATGCCACACACACACATACATGTGTATAGGGGACGCTGCTAAAATTTGTATTAAAATATTTTGTGGCAAATATGCGCACAAAACTAAAAATTATGCAACGCATTAAAAATTTAACAAGCGCTTATCCGCTTAGTGCAACGCCTGGCATGCAACAACAACAGCAGCATCAGCATCAGCAGCAGCAGCGGCAGCAGCAGCAGGAGTAACGAGCTTTTCACTGTGGCAAGTAGCATCGCCAGCATGGGGATTGGTTTTTGCGGCTTGTGGCAGCAAGGGAAGGGTGAGCGGGTGGAAATGAGCTGAAGTTGCCGCTTGCTGTGCGTTTTGCCTGTTGCCTGCCACTTTTAATATTTTAATTTTGCGACAGATAGAGACAGAGATATACATATACAGTGCGAAAGAGATAGATATGGTGTGATAGTTTTTGGCATCAACGCAAATTGGGCAGAAGTAATATGCAAACATTAATTCAAAAATGCGGAGTCCCAGCTAATTGGCAGCAGTCACAACTTTTGTCAACGTCGATTACGATATCCGAATTTATAATGCCAAAATAACGGAAATTCAACACCAATACAAATGTACCATATATATATACACACACACAGATGTCAAATGACATCGCATGAATTGTTGGTGTTTAGAAAATTCTGTCATCAAATCAGTTTGAATTTTCAGATTCATTATTAAATAAGTTATAAAAGTTTGTTGATTTCATTTATTTATTAAAATTATTTTTTAAATATATTTAAATATTTAAAATGAAATATATAATAATAGCTATGGAAAATTTAAGTTTAAATTTTAATATAAGGTATTAAAAATTTTAAAAAGAATTTATTATTATTTTCAAAAAATTCTGTAAAGTTTTTATGCCAATTCTTAATCATGTAATGTTTAGTTACTTTAAAGTATACAGATTCTTCTCTTATTAAATTTATTTAAAAAGAAAAACCTAATTTCGATGACAAAAATTTGTTTGCCAATATAAGCGAAAATTGATTAGTTTTGGAAAAGCTATGTTTGTTAAAAGTTTAGAAAGTACATATTTAATGGAGAATATCTATTTTGAGTAAATCTTACAGACTTTTTTGAACATATTTTCTAACAAATTCTTCCAAATACATTCTCTTAAAAATGGTATGCCTACATTGCTGATAGAAGTCGTTTGTGCACAAAAGATGCCGAAATCTAAATTAAATATTTTTTCAACATTAAAAAAATATAAATAAATATACATATATATTCATTATTCACAATGTTGGCTGCAACACAACTTTCTTCAAGCCATTAAGTTTTCTTCGCATTTTTGCCGTCTTAATTTGCAGTCGACAATTGCTGACACAATTTGCAGCAATACCAAATGGCTCAATGTGGGCGTTGCCAACAGCCACGCCCCTGCCATTAGACTCATGCAACTTAAGCCAAGTCTCAGTGATATTAATATTTAGTTGAAATTGTTGCAACGAGAAAACGAGAAAACGACAAAAAGGCCAAAGGAAGCAGCGAGGTGTTTTGCGGTTTTATCCCTCAGTCGGAGAGAGTGTGTGTGAGAGAGTGTGATGAGAGAGAGAGTGTGTCTGTGTGTGTGTGTGTGTATTTTAAAATGCAACAGATGCGCCAAATTAATGCGACCATTAAATTGTATTAGCGTGTGCAAAATGTAAAGCGCATTTGCCCCACAACCAAACTCAATTCCAAACCCAATCCCAACCCCAACTTCAATCCCAACTTCACTTCCAATGGCAATTCCGAGCACAAAACCAAAACAGCAGCATTTGCTGGAAGAAAATAGATAGACCAAAAGGGGGTGGGTGGCTTAAGGGAGTGGTATCTATATCTCTCGCAATGTGTGTGCGTGTGTGTGTGTGTGTGAGTGTGTGTGGCAATGTATGCGGCATTTGGTTTGGTATCGCCCGCAGTTAGCGTGCATTGCATTTGCTGCAAATTTGTGTGTGAATAAACATGAGACTCGTTGCATTAATGCGCATACAAAAGCCAACAGCTATCTCTCTCTCTATAAAGTCCCTCGCTCTATCTCTCTCTCTCTCTGTGTTTCTGTCTCTCCTTGTGGCACCCACAACATCGACATGGATTTAAATATCCCAGTCAGCAGACAAATGCATCCGCTCAATGCTTAAATATTGCAGTGCAGAAGAGAGCTGCAGCATCGGCGGTGGCATCAAGTTTATGTGGCATGCCACAAACTGCAGCCGCATGCAACAACACATACACACATCAGTGCTCCGCCTGCCTTTTTGCCACATCATCTGCGTGCATTCATATGTGTGTGCGAATTCTTATTAGTGCAGCTTCAACACGCCAGCCGCACCGCAAAAATAGCCTTGCCACAGCGCGTTGCAGGCAGGCAGCATGCAACAGTTTGATAGAATTTAATATCGACTCAGATCGAAGCGCATTTCTATGGAATTTTTTTGCTAAATTAATTAATTATGCTTCCGGACAAAACCGCAACGTGGCCCACAGCTAAGCTTGCAACGCCTTGTGGCAAGCATTGAAGAATGGTGTTAATTAGCAGCGCACCCGCAACATATGCGCAAAGAAAGAGGCAATGAGATAGATAGCTAGTTGGAGATATTTATTCATTAGTCGTGCATAATTTGTTGCCACGCTTTGGGGCAAGCAGGCCTCGGCAGGCAGCGAAATTAGCGCCGTTTTGCTGTTGCAATTACAATGCGAATGTGCAACAACAGAGAACAACAAACAGTTAATGGAACTGGCGTTACAAAGGCACCCAAAACTAATAGGCTTCTAATTGTTGTTACAGTGGAATGGCAGTGGGTGGCATGGGGTTGAGGCATTTACCCCAATCGCCGAAACTGCAGCAATTTGTGTATTTGTATTCCAATTAAAGCGCATCTATGTTACCGCAGGCAACTAATTTCACACATATTCAATGCAGACAACGACAACAATGTGGCACAGCTGTAGCATGCAACACCAACTGCCATCTACTGGCAGCTGCCACCCAAAACTTTGCCAGCTGAGCCCCATTAGCACAACAATCCAGCTCAGAACTTGCAGCACATAATACTCGTAGCAACATTACTCCAACCCCAGTCGTCTCCACTACTGCCCCTGACTCCACTCAGGCTCCACTCCTGACCAGCTGCAAATCCGCAGTCAATCTCAGCGATGCTCTGCAACTGCTGCCAACTCGCATTGTTAACTTGCCAAATATCTAATACTAATTGTTGGCAACGGCCACAGCAACGGACACATGGTTAATTACAATGCCCCACCTCACATACTCCCCAACACTCCTGAGACCCGTAGAGACCCAACCCTAACTGCAGTCATAACGGCTTGCAACGTGCAACGCGCAACTGAAAGTGATACGGCAAACTGTGCAACACATCGATGATTGATTGAGTCCGCCAGCACAGCCAAAGCTATAGCTTATTTTACACTGCAAAAAAAATTAAGTTAAATAATGAAAAGAAATTTGAAAAAAAAAATTAAAGTGAAAATATTTCACATATGTGGTTGTGAAAATATTTCACATATGTGGTTGTGAATATTCATCAAAAATTTTTAAAAATAGTTTGCAATTAAAAATATATTAAAATTGATTAGAGCTAAGCTGCAGCTACACTGAGAAAAATCGTTATTGTATATATATATATATATATATACAGAAAGCTATTTGTAAATATAAATCGAATTAAAATTGTGGAAAATCCTTGTAACAAATTATTTTAAAAATTAATTTTTTTCGAAAATATAACTAAATTTCAACTCATGACAATATACATTAACTTTACTTGTTATTATAATTATATCAATATAATAATTAAGCAACTAATTAATTGATGTAAATCATAATAACAAAGTATTTTGAATGAAACGATTTTAGGATATAAGATATCATTAATTAGAGGTAATTTTTAGCTGCATGTCATACTGAAACTTCAATTACACTAAGAAAAATGTAAAAAAATATACTTGTCATTGTGGATATTAAAAAAAAATTTAATTCATACTAAAAAAAATTAGGACAACATATTGCAAAGAAATAAAAATTGCCTATAATTTTAGCTTTAAAGCTAACTTAAGTTTGCCTCTAATAAATATGAATTAGGCAAGTTTGGCGACTGATAATAATACAGACCACATTGGAGCACTAATTACATTAATGAACAAACAGGAGGAGTGTGTGCAACAGAGAACTGCATACATACATATGTATAGATATGTGTAGAGATAGAGAGAGTGTGACAGAGTCACATATCATAACTTGCCACTATGAATCTGGACACACACACACACATTGTGTAGCTGACAAAGGCTGAGTGAAGTGTGGCAAGGAGGCAGACACAAGGGTTAAGCTTAACAATGCATGGCAAATATATTTGCATTGCAATATTAATGCCATAATTATTTGCCACATGAGCACAATGGGTGTCTGTCTTTGTGTGTGTGTGTTGGTTTGTTGCATGCAACGTTGCCATTGGCAATCGTATTATAGCATTTGGGGGCATTTTGAGGCTGTGAAATATTTCGGTTTCACTTAACAACTGTCAATTGTTGTTGCTGCTGTCAATATGTCTACTTCAAATGAACTGCAGAGTGGAAGAGTGGCAAGCAATGTGGGGTATGCAACAAACAATATATGCAATGCAACTCAATTAATTTTGCAATGGTCCAATTGTTATGATGAGTTGAAAATTATGTTGAAGTTGCTGCTGCTGCTGCTGCTGCTCCATGCAGACCTTTCATATCAATCAAACACTCAAAAGCAGCCCCCCCTTTCATTCATACACCCCCGCTACCACCCACTTTCCATACCATCTATCTACTTACGGTTTAAGCTAGATTTATCAGAAATTATATACGATATTATTTGCTTGAACAAAAACTTGCAAAATACCAATCAAATTAGTTGAATGAATTAGAAATTAATGCGATTTTAATACAATTAGTTAATATAGAACTCTTAGTAAATAATTTAGCTGAAAGCAGAGAGATCTCGTCAGCTGATTGAAATGTGAGTGGCACGTACATATGTGTATTTCATGCCACTTCCAACATATTGAATGCACATGGCTTTTCTAGTTGGAAGTTATTGTTGTTGCAAACTGGCAGCTGTGTGGCAGCTTGGGCTAAGTGCGGATTAAAGGTGAAATAACGCGCGGCGGCAGTGGCGGCGGTGGTGGTGGGGCCACCCGTTGTTGCCATACGGCATGCGGCATGTAGCATGAGGCAAAGCCAAACACCACTCAAGCCGATCCGCAGCTAGAAATAATGCCTTGCATTAGCGTGCAATTTGCTCATTTGCAGGCAGCTCCCAGCCACTTTACCAACCACCCACCAGCTCAACACAAGTATGTGAGTGTGTGTGTGTGTGAGTTTGAGAGAGAAAGCGATTGAGAAAGACAGAGATAGAGCTAGCTAACCAGACACAATATGCACAGCGAGCGTACTTAGCGTTAATCCAGCTCTACAGCTAGCTCTATCTCACTCTTTCTCTCTCTCTCTCTCTCTCTCTCTGTCTTTAACTGAATCTATCTATCTCTGTTTGGCTGCAGTGTCGCTTAGTTTCCTGGCTGCTGCATTGCATTTATTTATCAAACAATTTCAATATGCTTATACAGCATAATCTCTAACGTCGCTCTCCTCCTCCATACTCCGCTTTGTTTTATTGCATAATGGTTCAAGTGTCTCTCTATACTCTTTCTCTATCTAATTCCCTCCCTCTCTTTCCCTCTCTCTCTCTCACTCTTCTGTCAGTTTGAGTCCATCTATGCGTGGGTTGCCGCTGTTTGTTTAGGATTAGCAAGTAACAGGGTCCACATTTAAGTCGCATGTTTGCTTTTGAGGTTTTTGCAACCCCCCATTTTTGTAGCTCATCGTCAAAGGAATTGAGGAAACGGTAGCAGCGAAAAGAGACAGAGAGAGAGAGAGAGGGGGGGGGGGGTTGCTAGAGTTGGTTGTGCAAGGGGTGCTTAAGTTTTTGGGGGTTGCTGCCCCGTGCGACCCTTGACCCTGAGCTCTAATTTGAGTTTGACATTTATGTCAATATTTGGTCAGTCATTGTTCGCACTCACACTAACTGCTGATCTATCCCTCTCTCTTTTTTTTGTGTATATATCTCTATCTCTTTCTATGGATTTTCTTTATTATATTGTTACGCCTGGTGTCCTCATTTCATTGCTCTCCCCTCCCCCATAACACTGTCTTTTCCTTTCCCTTTTTGCTGGTTTCTTTATGCTCGTTTTGCCTGCGGTTTCAGTGCCTGCCACATGCGGGTCACAGCTCAAACCTGTGTGTGTGTGAGTGTGTGGCAGGGGCTGAGTGTGGCAGGGTAGCATCGTCCAGTTGAATGTGTGCACGGTGTCACCGACACTAATAGAAATTTATTGAACACACTAAAATACAATTAAATAAATTATGAGATTTAGTCAAAAGACCTCTTATAACTGCCCCTCTCTACACACCCACTCTGTCTCTCTCGCTCTCGCTCTCTTTCTCTCCCTCTCTTTGTCTCCCTCCAATTTCATTTTAGCATAAACCCCAGCGGATGCGACCCGCTTTGTGTCCTATCCGCCAGGTAATTGGTAGCCAGTGAGATAATCGGAGTGCGTGCCGGGCGAGCATGAGGTGCAGGTGGTAGAAACTGTGCAAAGGATTTCTATTAAAAGCCGCAACAAAGTAGCGTAAAGTAAGACAAAGTAGAGACTCACAGTAGAGACTATGCTGCTCTCTCTAATGCTGTTGCGGCAGTAAAAGCGCAACATGTTGTAGCCTCAAGTAGCAAGCAGCAAGTAGCTAGTGCCCCAAAGCCCAGCCAGACATTGCCTACTTTGTCTGGCTGCGTTCATCTACATGCCGCCCCGTAAATTATGGAGCCGTGCACGTCTGGTCATTAAGCCAAATAAAACCGGCGCAAGATTTATACGCGCCATGCCACACACAAAGCAACAGTTGCCGTTCGTTTGCAAGAGGGCGTGGCATGGCTTAGACGCAAGCAACTCTGGGGTGTGGGGCAACTTTCCAAAATGAACTGCGTGTGGCAGTGGCAGTGGCAACAGCTGAGCTTGCCTGCGGTTGTTGCCTCGGGTACAGGTGCTAAAAATGAAGATGGCATAGGAGTAGCAACCGAGAGTTGCCTCGATTTTTGGCCTTAACTTTTCGATATAAATTCTGGGCTGACCGAAAGAGGGGCAGGCACTTAATTTCCCTGTGGCAGGAAGACCAAACCAAACTGATGGCCGCTCACACGTTCAATGCGAGTGCTAAAAACGGGGCAACATTCACAGTATATGCGGTGCAACAGTTAATCTTGGTTACGATTAGCCGGGCCAAAATAAACTTATATTTGGCCAAGAGACACTGCCGACATTTAGGCCAGGCCAGTTTGCGTGTCGAGTTAATAAGATCACGTAATTTATTTCATTTGCCATTTCCGCTCTCACACAAAACATATACTAGAAAAAGGGCTACTTGGGGGGAGATTTAGAGGGATAGCTAGGAGAAACAAGCATATTCATGTTAAGCTACAACGTTTATTATAATTATGGCAGATAAAACTCAATTCTCAACATTGTTGTAAATAACATGAGCTGCAAAAGTTTCTCGGGGAATGTAGCTGGTTCTATTTCCAGCTTATATCTAGTTGAAGCAACTAAGTAAAAGAGTTGAACAGAAGTCCTGTTCAGTGGGTGAGATTCGGGCAAGTCAACAAATTTTAGTCAAAACTTACTCACTCTCTCTCTCTCTCTCTCTCTATCTCTCTCTCTATCTCTCTCTCTATCTCTCTCTCTTTCACTGTTTCTGCCTTTCTCTCTATGTTGCAGAGATACGATTGTGCAACTTTGAAGTGCAACTTAGCAGCTGGTAACATGCCTCACGCACTCTCAACATAGCCAGCAACTCAACCGAAATCATATACGAGCAGCAAAGGCATATTATCCTTGGAACACTTGGCTCTCCATTGTTTCTTTGGCCAAAGTAGATTCTCTCTCAGCTGTTTCCACTGTTTGCCGAGTGTCTTAAAAATTCAAGGCAAGTGCAAACTTTTGGCCCAAACACATACACACTTGGCGCAGTCATAAAAAGAAAGTATATCGTGCTGTACTGTCCTGTCCTGTCCTGTCCTGTCCTGCCAAGCTATATAAAATAAGCAACAACTGTAGAAAACCTAAAAACCAAACTAACTGCAAAATAGGTTTCATTCCCCATCTCCAACCCAACTCTATATGTATTTCTCTGTAGTCCCTTTGCGCAGTAAAAATTACTAAATTTTCGTACGCAACATTTGAGCCAGAGAAGCTTGAAAGTTGGCCCAGGCTGTTAGCCAATAAATTGCCTCGCTTTTCACTTTTGGGCTTTAAGATTTCGCCAAGCTGTTCAAAACGGTCTCAGGACTCTGGGCTGCGTCTTGGCTTAAACACACACAAGGCAAGGCCACAACCAACTATCGATTGTGGACCCTTTTTGCCACTTTTTGGGCGCGACATTGTTTGCAGTCCCCACATGACCTGTAAAATTACCTAAAAGAGAGTTTCACAGACCAACGACAATAAGCTCTTATCGTAATCATAAAGTTGAGGCAACTTTAGAGGGTATTGTTAAGTCGTGCTCTTAGTGGCTGCAGATATTTATCTTAGCCATTTTCTTCTTTTGGGGGGTCTGCTCCTTCACTTGCCGGGGTTTTTGTTATAGTTCCATTGTTTTATTTGCTTTTAATTTTGGAAAGTAAGTTTTTAAGTGCAGGCAGCAAGGCTGCCAGGATGCTAGGATGCCAGTATCGAGCGTCTGTTTAGCATCGTCGAGTTTGCCATTTGCAATTTGGAATTTGCCATGGGGCGCCATAATTATTTTGTTGCAATTAAAAGTCTTGACACTGTCGGCATTCTCAATGTTGCACTCGGATCTAGTTACACATTTTCCGTCTACATTACGTTTCTGGCTGCATCATAAAATTGGCATTCGCCGGGACTTATGTGCCCCCAAATGGAGCGCGAAATGCTGCAAAATGGCGACGCCGACACTGCAGTCTGCAATTTTTGTGCAAACTTTTCAGAAAGTAAACTTCATAATTATTTCCTGCGCACATGATTCTCACTGTGTGAGAGAAGTAAACATTGTACTAATATTATATATGTGAGTAGGGGGAATATCCCGAACCTAAGGGGCAAGGTTCTCATTCTCAGGCATTCTGTGTGTGGCACGTGAACTCGACGACCTTTTTGGGAGATTTGAGTTTAGCGAGTTAACATTTGGCATTTGATACTTGACATGATTTCGGCGTTTGATTTATGGCCTCAAAGGGTGGCCCATCAAACAAGGCAACAAGGAATGCAGGTCGCATTCAATTCCGGAATTTGCTTTAAAATTTCCATTTTTCTCTTTGTATTGTTGCTATTAATAAAAAGCAGCTCAGGCTATTGTGAAAGGCTACTCTCTAAAATATAATATTTCAATTGTTACGTGTATCTAAAATGAGAGTGGGTGAAAGACACAGAGGGAGGAGTGGAGAGAGTGGAAGCAACCCCAAACGCGAATTTCGCATAGAACGAAATTAATTTTAAATTATGCATGACCAGACTATATAGTATGGCATCACTGTGAATGGAGTGACGCTAACCGCCAGGGATTTCGAAAATTTTCACCTGCCACCCCCCTCTTCGCGCTCTTCACAGCCCTTGGGTTGTCCACACCCACATAGCTATCAGCTTGAGTACCTGGGCGCCATATTAAATTGTGGCGCAACTTAAAGACAGCGCTAAGGGCAGTCCTTACACCACTTTCTTTCTCTTACTTTCTCACCATCCCTGCAGCTTTCTTTCTCTCTCTTATATAGCTGTCTCTATCGGCTGTCAGTGAGTGCAACTGTTCAACGCTTTTTACGATTTGGTGAGTTTTTTTTTTTTGCATTTATTGAGTAATAAAATCGTAAATTTCGTTTGCTTGCTCAATGCGCTCGCTTACTTACTGCTCTCTATATCTCTCTCTTTCTCTTTCTTTTTGCATATTCCCCTCTCACTCACTCGATCTCTCACGTTCACTTTTCATTGCTTCCAGGCAGCTGCAATTGCTGGCCATTCACGCTCTCTCTTTCTCTTGAACTCTTGTCTGTTGGCCTTGCTGCCACAGGTGCCTCTGCCACAGTTTCTAACGAGCCGTGGCCCACTGTTTCTGCTACTGCCACTGCCACTGCCACTTCGAGTCTCTTGGCATACACTTCTATATCGCAAAACGAAACGCGATTCCTTTGTGTGCCATTGTCGAAAATTGAATTTCAAATTATTTTCACAGCTCTCACTCGAGTTGCTTTTGAGGCCATAGCCCACTTGACTGACACTGAGCCATGGCCCTTGACTGACTCCCTATCTCCATCTCTATTTCTGTCACTGTCTCCGTCTCTGTCTCAGCATTTGTCTCTATGTAGTCTCCGTAGTCGCTGTATAATCGCAGCTTTATTAATTTTTTATCGCCTACTTGTGCGGCTATTTTTTGCATTTTTATTGGAAATTAAAAATGCTAATGTCTCTAGCGTCTCGCTGCTCGCCTTGTTGGGCTTTCACTTTTCAAACAATTTCAGCTCATGCTCTTGGCCCCATTACAATCTCTCTCTCTCTCTCTATCTCTCTTTCCTTTTTATATCTATCTTTCTCTTTGTGGCAGTCAGAAATTCTTGCAGTCGCACATTTAACGCTATTTTAATTTGTACTCAAAAATGTATAAAAGTTAGTTACTTCTGGTCTCTGGCTTAATAAAGTCGACTACACTGTTTGCTCTACTGCTTTGATCTTTGGCATCCAGTCCAATGGGAATCTCCTCCACTCTCTCTCTATGTCGTTCCCCTCTTCCACATCTTTATTTAGAGTGGCACCCCTCACGCAATTGCTTTTTATGCACTGAGCTGTTAATGATGTGGCAAATTATTATGGCAACTGTCGATTGCCGAATGTCCTGCGAGATGGGGAGGGAGGTAGGGAATTGGTGTTTGTAGCATTCTTATCGAAAAGCATTCAAGCTGAATGGACATTGGCTTTGTTTTGGTTTTGTTGCTTTTGGCCATTTGATTGGCTTTTGCCAAGGACTGCGTTTACTGTAAACTTTTGGCCCCTTGGCTGTATTTTGTTTGGCGTGCATAAATTTTGTTGGCCTGGCCCACATGTCGCGGCCATAACATTTTGTTTTGGGCCAAGCAATTTGCCAAATTGCCCATGCTATGCTACGCTTTATGCTGCGTTTTTGTATTTGCTTTTTATTTCAATATGAAATAAACAAAGAAAATATATATATTTGAGATTAAGACGTATTATAATTGCCCTTTTAAAATTGTTGAAAATTTTTTATATTTTTTTAGAAATTCCTATTCATTGGAATACTAGTATTTTGAATAGATTTTATGGTTAAAAAAGTTATTGATTAAAAAAATATTTTTTTGACAAAACATTTATTTTAATTGCTATTGATATACATATTTATATATATGTATTCTTATTTTTTTTGTAAGAAAATATAATGTTAAAATTTTTAATTAACATACATGATATTACCTTAAACGGCGATTATATATATAATTTTTTTGTTATTTTTTTTAGACAATTCACACTATGTATTTTTTCACTTTCAACAGCCGAGTTTTTCTCTAGTCATTGCTACCCCATTAGGAATGGTTAGTGTATCAATTTCGTGGATACTTTTTTGTTGTTTGTTAGATTTGCGTGCCAAGTTGACGGCGGTGACGGGCTTATAATTTGCTTGACAAAGGTGCATATAATTTGCACAGCTTTTAGCTGCCGCTAAGCGCAGCCCGCCATGCCACATGCCACATGCCGCATGCCACGCCACTTGGGGCACTTGCTACCTACCTATGGCAGCTCGTGCTGTCAGGCGGCACAATGTATATCCAAGTCAAGGTAAAAGCAGGCGCAAAACAAAAGTCAAATGTCATGTTTATGTCATGTTACCTTCTTTTACTTGCTGTTTCTTTTGCTCTTCTGCTTTTCTCATCTCGTGCTTTTCCTTTTGGCTTTTGTTTGCCTTCGTCTTTGTGCGTTTTTATTTGCCTGGAAATATTTCACTTACACTGACATTTCGCCAGCCGCTGATCAACTTGAGCAACAAGATGTTGCTCACCCACCCCTATGCCAGCAACCCCTTCTCGTTGGCACATCTTCCTAGCTGCACATCCCTCACACTCGGCATGTTGCATGCCACACGTCGTTTTATGACATTTACTTTTATGACAGGTATTTGTGTGCCCCCTTAACCTTCAAAAGCAAAAAATAAGGAAGGCTAACTGAAATATTAATTTGCTATTTTATTGCGTATACGACCCGTGTGCCGCCGCATGATTTATGGCACTTGCACAAATTTAAAGCAAACATATTGAAATTGGATTTAATCAATCTCCAAATATGTAGCTATAGCAAAAAGATAGAAGAGCAATGGAAAAGGGAGAAAGAGAAACAAGAGGGAATTGAAAAGATTAAGCTAAACGGCTCGGTGCTCACTTCTCTGTACTGGAGATAAGCAGCAGCGCAGTAAAAGGAATTAATTCAGTTAAAAGTTTTACATTAAAGGCAAAAACAACAATACAAACACACACACAAGAGAATGAGGATAAAAAAAAGAGAGAAGTGGTGAGAGGAAGGAAGACCGAAAAGAGAGTAGCAAAAGTTGAAAACAAAACTTTTTAAATATGCTCGTCTGCTCGTTGGCTTTTGCCTTTAACTCTTTTTGCTGCTGCTACTGCTCCGGCAGCTCCCCACTCATGGTTTCCTTTTATATCGCATTCCTTTACGTTTTTTTTTTGTACAATTTTTTATTTAATTTTTTTTTTTTTTGGCAACTGCAGCAAAACAAATTGCAAATTAAGAACTAATTGGCTTACAGAACCTAAAGCAGCCATTAAAAGGCGAGGCAATCCGAGCCGAGTCGAGTTCAGGAAAGGAACAGGACAAGCTGGGCTAAAGGTAAAGAAAGTAACTTAAAAGCAGTTTTCACTTTAAACTTTGCCACAAAAGTTGAGCGGCCAAAAGATCACAGATGTTGAAAACAGAAAAAAAATTGAGAAAAAATTCAAAGAAAATAAAACAAGGAATTAAATGTGCGCCAATGAAATCAAAGTGTTGCGAGCAGCGCAAAGTGTTACGTCGTGTGGCAACACAACTGTAAAAAGTGCAAACAACAACAAATACTTGATGGCTTCTGTTCCTGTTGAAGCAACTTCACTTCCTTCGTTTCCTTCTGCTGTCGTTGTATATAATTAAAAAGGAAGCAAGCGCTGTCAGCGCAAAGAGAAAGCGTTCAAGATGTTTCCACAGTTTCGACCTTTGGCCAAGGCCCGTTTGCCTTCTATTTGTGTTTTCTTTACGCTTCGTTTTGTTCTTATTTTTTATTTTTATTTTTTCATTTCTTTCTGTTGATAGCTGAGTATCCCTTTTCAATTATTTAGATAATTATTTGCACTTTTACAGTAAGAGTCCCATTGGCAGCGCGCTGTTGAGCTGTTAATTCGCTGTTCAAGTCAACAGCTATCAACATTACGTATACGCCGCATGCGCCGCTCTCAAGTGCTGCTTTTGTGGTTTTACGTGAAAAGAGTGTATATGTGTGTGTGTGTCATGCTGCACTTAACATTTTACTTAATTTATTCAATTAATTTACACTTAAGCATATCAGTTCAATTCCTCTCTTCGCTCTTTCAGCTGTCAGCACATTATAAACTTACAAATAAAAAAGAAAACGTGCGCGAAAAAAATCATTGAAATTGTGAAAGAGACCAGCGGCATCATGTCAAGCATTGGCAATCAATGCAAACGGCCTGTTAATCGCATTGACCAGGCCCGAACGGCAACTGCAGACAAATTCTCACACACTTATTGCCGTTGACAGGCAACGACAACAACCACAGTCGAAATAAATAAATATAATTCAGTTTCCCATTTACTGTATAGCAGACTTGTGGTTTCTTTCTCGCTAGATCATTCCCTGGGCTGATATCTCATATTAAATAAGTGGTTAAAAGAGAAGCGAAATTACTAAATATGGAATTCTGAGGCCAAATCTCGAGAATAACTCATCAGAATGACCTCAAATAAAAAGCAAATTGCTAGATTTGAATTGAATAGGATCAAAAAATTCGAATTTTAAAGTTTATGGTTTTTTTATATTTTTTTGTAAGGGGTTAGTATGGAAAAATGGTCAAAAAAAGTCGAAAAATTAAAAAGTCACAATATAAATAAATTTTTGATGCAGTTTCAAACTATGATCGAAACCATTGACAAAACTGCAAATTTCATCAAAATCGGTTGGATTTTGGCAAAGTTATGGCACGTCAAAGTGAAGCATGAAATCGCAAAATTCGAAAATTTTGACAATTTTTATGTTTTGGACCATGTTTTACAGTTTCTTGATCACATACATATTTAATAAATGCAGAATAAAAATATAATAACAATCCTTAACGAAAATGTAAAATTCATTAAAATGTAACAAAATTTGGCAAAGTTACGACCTGACAAAGTTGAGAGTGTAAATGGAAAAATCGAAATAGAGGTTTTCGGACTGTTTTCATTACACTTTCAGCCATATCTCGAGAATTACTCATCAGAATGACCTCAAATAAAAAGCAAAATGCTAGTTTTGAGTCCCAGAATTGAATAGGATCAACAAATTTGAGTTTTAACAATATTCGAATTTTTATGTTTTTTGTAAGGGGTTAGTGCGGAAAAATGGTCAAAAAAAAGTCGAAAAATTAAAATGTCCCAATATACATAAATTTTTGATGTAGATTCAAACTATGATCGAAACCATTGACAAAACTGCAAATTTCATAAAAATCGGTTGATTTTTGGCAAAGTTATGGCAAGTCAAAGTGAAGCATGTAATTGCAAAATTCGAATATTTTTGAAATTTTCAAGTTTTGGACCATATTTTAAAATTTCTTGACCGAAAACATATTTAATAAATGTAGAATAAAAATATAATATCAATCCTTAACGAAAATGTAAAATTCATTAAAATGTAACAAAATTTGGCAAAGTTACGACATGACAAATTTGAGAATATAAATGAAAAATTCGAAAAAGAGGCTTTCGGACTGTTTTCATTACATTTTAGCCATATCTCGAGAATTACTCATCAGAATGACCTCAAATAAAAAGCAAAATGTTAGTTGTGAGTCCCAGAAATGAATAGGATCAAAAAATTTGAATTTTAAATTTTTTGGTTTTTTTTATGTTTTTTGTAAGGGGTAAGTATGGAAAAATGGTCAAAAACAGTCGAAAAATTAAAAAGTCACAATATAAATAAATTTTTGATGCAGATTCAAACTATGATCGAAACCATTGAAAAAACTGCAAATTTCATAAAAATCGGTTGATTTTTGGCAAAGTTATGGCACGTCAAAGTGAAGCATGAAATCGCAGAATTCGAAAATTTTGACAATTTTTATGTTTTGGACCATATTTTACAGTTTCTTGATCACATACATATTTAATAAATGCAGAATAAAAATATAATAACAATCCTTAACGAAAATGTAAAATTCATTAAAATGTAACAAAATTTGGCAAAGTTACGACCTGACAAATTTGAGAGTATAAATGAAAAAATCGAAAAAGAGGTTTTCGGACTGCTTTCATTACATTTTCAGCCATATCTCGAGAACTACTCATCAGAATGACCTCAAATAAAAAGCAAAATGCTAGTTTTGAGTCCCAGAATTGAATAGGATCAACAAATTTGAGTTTTAACAATATTCGATTTTTTATGTTTTTTGTAAGGGGTTAGTATGGAAAAATGGTCAAAAAAAGTCAAAAATTATAAAGTCTCAATATGAATAAATTTTTGATGCAGATTCAAACTATGATCGAAACCATTGACAAAACTGCAAATTTCATCAAAATAGGTTGATTTTTGGCAAAGTTATGGCACGTCAAAGTGAAGCATGAAATCGCAAAATTCGAAAATTTTGACAATTTTTATGTTTTGGACCATATTTTGCAGTTTCTTGATCACATACATATTTAATAAATGCAGAATAAAAATATAAAATCAATCCTTAACGAAAATGTAAAATTCATTAAAATGTAACAAAATTTAGCAAAGTTACGACCTGACAAATTTGAGAGTATAAATGAAAATATCGAAAAGAGGTTTTCGGACTGTTTTCATTACACTTTCAGCCATATCTCGAGAATTACTCATCAGAATGACCTCAAATAAAAAGCAAAATGCTAGTTTTGAGTCCCAGAATTGAATAGGATCAAAAAATTTGAGTTTTAACAATTTTCGATTTTTTATGCTTTTTGTAAGGGGTTAGTATGGAAAAATGGTCAAAAAAAGTCAAAAATTAAAATGTCCCAATATACATAAATTTTTGATGCAGATTCAAACTATGATCGAAACCATTGACAAAACTGCAAATTTCATAAAAATCGGTTGGTTTTTGGCAAAGTTATGGCACGTCAAAGTGAAGCATGAAACCGCAAAATTCGAAAATTTAGACAATTTTTATGTTTTGAACCATATTTTACAGTTTCTTGATCACATACATATTTAATAAATGCAGAATAAAAATATAATAACAATCCTTAACGAAAATGTAAAATTCATTAAAATGTAACAAAATTTGGCAAAGTTACGACCTGACAAAGTTGAGAGTGTAAATCGAAAAATCGAAAAATCGAAAAATCGAAAAAGAGGTTTTCGGACTGTTTTCATTACACTTTCAGCCATATCTCGAGAATTACTCATCAGAATGACCTCAAATAAAAAGCAAAATGCTAGTTGTGAGTCCCAGAAATGAATAGGATCAAAAAATTCGAATTTTAAAGTTTTTGGTTTTTTTATGTTTTTTGTAAGGGGTTAGTATGGAAAAATGGTCAAAAAAAGTCAAAAATTATAAAGTCTCAATATGAATAAATTTTTGATGCAGATTCAAACTATGATCGAAACCATTGACAAAACTGCAAATTTCATCAAAATAGGTTGATTTTTGGCAAAGTTATGGCACGTCAAAGTGAAGCATGAAATCGCAAAATTCGAATATTTTTGACAATTTTTATGTTTTGGACCATATTTTACAGTTTCTTGATCACATACATATTTAATAAATGCAGAATAAAAATATAATATCAATCCTTAACGAAAATGTAAAATTCATTAAAATGTAACAAAATTTAGCAAAGTTACGACCTGACAAATTTGAGAGTATAAATGAAAATATCGAAAAGAGGTTTTCGGACTGTTTTCATTACACTTTCAGCCATATCTCGAGAATTACTCATCAGAATGACTTCAAAAAAAAAGCAAAATGCTAGTTTTGAGTCCCAGAATTGAATAGGATCAACAAATTTGAGTTTTAACAATATTCGATTTTTAATGTTTTTTGTAAGGGGTTAGTGCGGAAAAATGGTCAAAAAAAGTCGAAAAATTAAAATGTCCCAATATACATAAATTTTTGATGCAGATTCAAACTATGATCGAAACCATTGACAAAACTGCAAATTTCATAAAAATCGGTTGATTTTTGGCAAAGTTATGGCAAGTCAAAGTGAAGCATGTAATTGCAAAATTCGAATATTTTTGAAATTTTCAAGTTTTGGACCATATTTTACAGTTTCTTGATCACATACATATTTAATAAATGCAGAATAAAAATATAATATCAATCCTTAACGAAAGTGTAAAATTCATTAAAATGTAACAAAATTTGGCAAAGTTACAACCTGACAAATTTGAGAGTATAAATGAAAAAATCGAAAAAGAGGTTTTCGGACTGTTTTCATTACACTTTCAGCCATATCTCGAGAATTACTCATCAGAATGACCTCAAATAAAAAGCAAAATGCTAGTTTCGAGTCCCAGAATTGAATAGGATCAACAAATTTGAATTTGAACAATATTCGATTTTTTATGTTTTTGTAAGGGGTTAGTATGGAAAAATGGTCAAAATAAGTCAAAAATTAAAAAGTCACAATATGAATCAATTTTTGATGCAGATCCAAACTGTGATCGAAACCATTGACAAAACTGCAAATTTCATCAAAATCGGTTGGTTTTTGGCAAAGTTATGGCACGTCAAAGTGAAGCATGAAATCGCAAAATTCGAAGATTTAGACAATTTTTATGTTTTGGACCATATTTTACAGTTTCTTGATCACATACATATTTAATAAATGCAGAATAAAAATATAATATCAATCCTTAACGAAAATGTAAAATTCATTAAAATGTAACAAAATTTGGCAAAGTTACGACATGACAAATTTGAGAGTATAAATGAAAAATTCGAAAAAGAGGCTTTCGGACTGTTTTCATTACATTTTAGCCATATCTCGAGAATTACTCATCAGAATGACCTCAAATAAAAAGCAAAATGCTAGTTGTGAGTCCCAGAAATGAATAGGATCAAAAAATTCGAATTTTAAATTTTTTGGTTTTTTTTACGTTTTTTGTAAGGGGTTAGTATGGAAAAATGGTCAAAATAAGTCAAAAATTAAAAAGTCACAATATAAATAAATTTTTGATGCAGATTCAAACTATGATCGAAACCATTGACAAAACTGCAAATTTCATAAAAATCGGTTGATTTTTGGCAAAGTTATGGCACGTCAAAGTGAAGCATGAAATCGCAGAATTCGAAAATTTTGACAATTTTTATGTTTTGGACCATATTTTACAGTTTCTTGATCACATACATATTTAATAAATGCAGAATAAAAATATAATAACAATCCTTAACGAAAATGTAAAATTCATTAAAATGTAACAAAATTTGGCAAAGTTACGACCTGACAAAGTTGAGAGTGTAAATCGAAAAATCGAAAAAGAGGTTTTCGGACTGTTTTTATTACACTTTCAGCCATATCTCGAGAATTACTCATCAGAATGACCTCAAATAAAAAGCAAAATGCTAGTTTTGAGTCCCAGAATTGAATAGGATCAACAAATTTGAGTTTTAAAAATTTTCGATTTTTTATGTTTTTTGTAAGGGGTTAGTATGGAAAAATGGTCAAAAAAAGTCGAAAAATTAAAATGTCCCAATATACATAAATTTTTGATGCAGATTCAAACTATGATCGAAACCATTGACAAAACTGCAAATTTCATAAAAATCGGTTGATTTATGGCAAAGTTAATGACGAAAATGGCGGGTTTATTATGCGAAAATATCTAAATATATTTGGATATGTTCTTTTGAATTTTTCTGCCTAAAATTTCTGTTTGACCTCTGCTTGGGATCATTGCACCCACGGCGCATTGAATAACCTAAGTAGCTGAGCGATGCCAGGCATTAAAATTGCAACATTTCATGTGTATAGCCCTCTCTTTCTCTACTACAAACCTCCTCCCTCTCTCTCTATAATTCTCAACTTGTTCAGTGCTTTTCAAATTTGGCGCATTCAACTGGCAGAAGTCGCCGCTGCTCGGCCAAAAGTAATCACAGCCATGGCTTCTGTGTTATTTCATTTGCAGCACAAAGTTCAGCTGCCTTTTATTTATTCCCTTCTCTAGGACTCGTCCTCCTTCTCTGGCTCTTTCATTCTCGTATTTTGGCTGTTGGGCAGTTTTTAAAAATTAACACACAACAAGAGTTACACTCACACCCCCAGCCACACACACCCACGCTGTCAGAGTTAAATAGAAATGCGGAGCAACAACATGTTGGCAATCACAACAAAACGCTGGCAGCACTTCCGGACGCGCTGGTTGCAAGTGCAGCTGCAGCAGCAGCAGCAGCTGCTTCTTCTTCATACATGTTTTGCCTCCTTTTTTATTATTATTTTCTTTACTCTATGGGTGTGTATTTATTTTTTTCTGGCTGCTGGCTGGGCAAACATTTGAAAACTTTTCACATTTACATCCAGTGGTGCTGTTAGAGCGTTTTATTAAATTATTACACTCACACACACTCTCAGTTGGAAGTGGCCTGAGGTTCATGTGGCATGTGGCAAGCAGGTTGAGGGATTGTGGAGTTTTGAGCAGCATAAATTTCAGAGCGCCGCAGCGCCAACAACTGTAAATGAGCCACAAGAGTCCCGGGGTCAGCTCAGAGTCCTGGCAAGCCTGCGATTGCGACACTCGCCGACCATTTACACATTTTTAAGCGTCACAAGAAATGAAAACAAAAAAAAAAAAATTATAATATGAAGAGTGGATGAAATATATATAAAAAATTGTTGCGACCCTTTCGCTTGCGCCACGCATAACAATGCGCAAGGACATTGGGCATTTTGCTGGTCCGCAGGACATCAGTCAAGCCGACTTGCTTAATTAATTATGTCGTCTTTCAGTTTAAAGGCGTTTAAGCAGCTGCATGCTGAGAGGGGGATTGGTTGGGGGGAGGGTGGTGCTGCTGCTTGAAAAATGCCAGAGCCGCATGCCGACAATGAAAAACGCGACCGCAGCGCCGGCAGCAAAGAGCAACAATGCAACTGACTGACTAACTGCCGCCAAGTGACCCAAATTATTCACGACTTACCACGACCAAGTAGCAGGAGGAGCACCAAGTGGTGGCTGCGTATACGTTATGACTCAGAGTCCAAAAAAAAAAAAAAAAACTGGAAGAAAGAATGAAAGGGGTTGACAATGATGGCTTGATGAGTTGTGAGATGTGATGGCAGCAGCGACGAAGACAGCCAACGCTTTCTATGAATTATTTTTTACTCGTTTTTCTGACAGCCATGCTACGCCATAAGAAAGGCATAAGAAAACAATGAAGGACGAGGGGTGGCAGCTGCTGAAACTGAAACTGTTTTTTTAGTGTATTCAAGAAAATCTTTTCTACCTTATGAACTGACATTGTTAACACTCGACAATGGCCAAGTGCAGTTCATCAATAGTTGAGTTAATTTATATGTCAGTGCCGAATTCATTATGCAGCCAAAGTGGCGTATACTTGATGTGCGCTTACACTGGGATGTGTCTGTGTTGGTGTGGGTGTGTGAGTGTGTGAGATTGGGGTGCACTCACTGTTTTGTGTATTGTGTGCAACTTCAAACGGCACGCAAAGGCATTTTTGATTAGGCGCCGAGGCTGCCGCTGCCGCAGCCGCTGCTCGTTGTTTGACTTTGGGCCAAAGCGGCGTATACGCAATATAAACTTTTTGCCCTCAGCTTTGGCATGTTTAAACGCTGCCATCAAACCTTTGACTACGCTAGCTAGAGTTCCAACTCTTGCTGCCACACCACTCTCTATCTCTGTCTCTCTCTCACTTTCTACCTTTCTCTTTCTTTAGATCGTTCACCTGTCGCCCTCTCACTCTGTCTCTGTCTCTCTTGCTCGCATTTGTCGGCCTTTCTTTTACGCGCTTTGACATTTTAAAAGCATTTTTATGTTGTGTGAGTGACTTTTGTGGCTAGCTTTTAGGTGTATGTGTGTCTATATATATGTGTGTGTGTGTGTTTGTGTAACGGGAATGTGAATGCTATGCCCTCGCAGAGTTCTTTTGGCTTTACTCTCATTCGCTTTGCAGTTGCAGCCACTGAACGTTTACCCTTTTTTTTTGCTAGCTTTTTATACATTTTTGTTCATTTTCTAAACTTTTTTATTTGGTTAATGTTGTTTGGGTCGCTTTATGTTAATTTTTATTTTTTTAATTATTTGCAGTTATTAAACTATTTAATGGCAATTTATTTGCATGTTAATTACACATTTTTAGAGCATTATAAATCAACTTCATGATTACGATGATTATGATTACGTTGATGATGTTGGGTTCAAAGTATATTAACAGCTAATTGAAGTTCATTTTTTTCTATTATTGCTTTCTGCAATTGGCATTAATTAATATACGCATAATAATACTAAATTGAGTCTCAATATTGTTATGATTTTTTTTAACCATTTTTTGTATTTTGGTAAATTAAATTAATTGAGAAATTTTGCGGTCGCTTCAAGCTTGAATTGAACCACAAAGTAACGTGAATATTGCGGTTTCAACGCATGAATCAACTGCAATTGCAATTGAGGTATGTGTCTGTGAGTGTATAATAATGTGTGTAATTAACATCAGCTAAAATTACACTGAGCAATTGCTCTCACTATCTTTGGTCGCTTTAAGATACTTTCAGCAAATTGCCACAAATCAATCTCTGGTAAATTGATTTGATATCTTGCAGTTACTCTCTTTCACTCTCTCTATCTTTCTCCATCTTTCTGTATCTCTGGCTTACTTGTCTACTTCAATTACAAAATCCATGGCAATTTGAAGCAATTAAAACCCCAGAAATTAATTGACACACAATTCTCAGAGGCATATGCAGTGTTAGTCTCAAACATGCAACTCGTATTTCAGCTTTTTCTTGATACATTTTTGCCACTCTCTCTCTATCTTTATCTATGACTCCCTTTCGGGGAATCCTTTAGCTCGGTTCTGTGTGCTTTCTGCAATGTATATTCATCAGCATGCAAACGTCTTTCAAGCCTTTACATTGCCATGGCCAGGATACCACACCTCAGAGCAAACGAAGTCGAGGCAATCAATGGCAGACTGATTCCATTTTAATTTTCGGTTCTTTCCAATTTTTTTATGCATTCTGTGGCAATGAGTTTGCTTATGGAAGGGGGGAAGTATTCTGAGTGGCAGCGTGTGCCATTTATTAACCGAGTGCTATCAGTTTCCAGTTCTCGCCCTGCAAACGCTGCAAAATACTTTTCCAAACTTTTTCCTCAACTCAACTAAAATGAGAGGAGATGCAGCTCCCCAACGTTAGTTCGAGTTCGAGTTTGGAGTTCGAGGGGATCAAACTGGAGGTCAGCTGGTTGCCTGGCGTCTTGCGTCTCAACTTTCGCTTCCATGCACTTTACACACACAATTTCCACACACAGTTGCCACTTGCCACTTGCCGCCGACTAGAGTGGAGAGCGTGGACTTTTGCCGAGTTACGGCGCTTGTTTGACGGTCAAAAGTCAACTCGAAGTCGAGTTCACTTCAACTTGAATTTGTTTGCCGTGGGTGGTTCGTACAACGCGACATTGACTCTCTGCAACATTTGCTTTCGCTCGGCTTTTGCTGTTTGCCTCCTCAGCTCTGCCTGCTGCCGGCTGCCTTCTGCTTTGGTGATTCATTGCTTTGACGCTTTGACTTCTATGTCAGAGTTTGTTACTGTTCCCAGTTCCTGTGTGTCCTAGTTGCGTGACAGTTTCCGTTTTTTTTTTCTTTTGTCCTGTTTCTCCCACTCGCTTTCATTTTCATTTCATTTCTCATTAAACGTACACGTCGCACTCAATTCGAGGTTTAAAGTTGCATTTACAACGAATGCCACAAACGACTGTCAAATTATGACTCAATTCTTTGGCATTTTTATGCTTGTTTCATGCTCCAAATGCGCCATTGTCACAATCCAAAAGCATCACGCACAAATACAACAACTACAATTCTGCACAAAAAAATATGTTTTAATATAAGTTTTTGTGCTTTCGGTTAACTCAAAAGGCGAAAGCTAAGCAAAGTGAGAGTTGGAAGGAGACTCAGTCAGGATAACCCTGGCAGCACAAGAGACTGGAGACTGTGGGAGCTTCGCAAAGTTTCTGCGAGCAACTCTAATAATATTAAGCGTATTGCATAAATATTTAAATTTCATTGTCACTCGCACTATGGCGTACCGCATTTTTATGCAAATATCGCTGCAATTTATTTGGTTTTGTCACGAATGGCGCTCCGCACAGATACGAAGAGGAGCAGCAGCGAAAACTGTCGAGAACTTGTAACAAAAGCCATGGGGAGCGACGAAAGCCCCAACCAAAGCGGAATTATTAACAAACATAATAATATCCATACTCTAGAGCATAGCACAGATGCCATCAGCTTGTGGAGAAATTCCCCTCAAAATATATACACTTTTTTTTCAAAAATATTATGCAATGAATACATGCATAGATTGATAGCTGCTTCAATTTAGTGCTGCCCAATTAAAAACAACCTGAAGTATTTTCAAAATCTTGCCTATAGAGCACACACTATTCGGTATATATTCTTGCTTGAGTGGAACTGCACCCTTCTTCATTTGAGCATGTTTTGGCAGCCATTTGGCATAAAAACACATGAAGGGAAAAACGAAAAAAAAAAAATGGGAACCGTGGGCAGCACTGACGGGGGGTCCGACGACGACCACACAAAGTTGATGGGGGCCAAACCAAATGAAAACATCAAATGGCTTGTTTGGCTTTAGGTTTGCCTCCTTCGGCAGCTCCTCTCCCTTGGCCAGGTGAATTCATCGTCTGTCTGGCTGATAACTTGCCAACTTGTGTATGTCTGCGGGTCGTTTTCTCTCTTTTTTTTACAACAACTCAGTTCTTTTTTTTTTATCACATTTCAAGTCGTTTTTTTTTGTATTATTTTTGGGAGGTGCTCAAATTATGCCGAGTACGTCGACCGCCAAATGGCAGGGCATGGCAAGCAAACAAAACACATCGAGAGTTGAGTCTGGACTTGGACATGCAGTTGGACATGAACATGGACATGGCCAACAATTGGAGAGCATGACGCGATATGCCAAAATCGAAAGTAGGCAACATCGGCAGCGAGTGTGGGCGGCACTGGTTGTGCCACTGACTGTGGCAATGACAGGCGGTGCACAAACACAAATGGCGCCAAATGGTGGCAGAAAGAAATGAACTGAAATAAATTGTACGTTTCCTGAGCAATTTCCATGCCCCAACTGCCAACTGGCAACAGACAGAAAGAGACAGAGCAATTTTGGTGCCGTTGTCCTGTGCTGGTGCTGTCCTTGTTGTCCTTGCCAGTTACAGCTGCTGCTGCCGTTGCTGCTGTTGGCAGCGCATTAAATAAAACGTCAGCTACAACAATGCTAAAAGTGCTGGCAATCAAATAAATTCAAACGTGACCAAAAATATCCACATATTATCCACTTTTGTTGGTCGGCCCAACTCAATCTCTCTCTCCCCCCCATTCGCTCACCCCTCTACTCCTGTAGTTCCACAACTAAAGCGGTTTGGCTGAACCTGCAACTGAATCAGAGAGGAGGCAACACCGCAATCCAAAACAAGAAAAAAAAACGGTCGCATTGTGCAATTACGAGTATTTTGAGCAGATTTGCGTCGCGTCATAAATTTTGTGGAGTCAGACATCAACTTCATCCACCACCATCATCATCATAATCATCATAATCATCATCGCCATGAATGAGGTCTAGCCAGCATAGAGTAAAATAACATAACAATTCATTGAGCATATAATCATAATCCAAATACATAGAAATCGCCGAATATGTTGAGTACCCCAAGGGGAACTATGCAAATTCGGGGAATTCAGTCCAAAAATAGTACTTGAGACCAGCTCATTTATAGCACATTTTCTGCTCAGCTTATAGGGTATTCACAGCTTCGATTTTAGCTCAATTGTCATCGTTTGTCATTGTGCTTTCAGTTCAATTTTTTTCAATATTTTTTTCTGCAGTTTTTCCCTTATTTTTATTAGGGGGTTTAAAATTAAGCGCACAAAAAAACGCAACTGCATGACGCATCATTTAATATATGCATAAGCAAATTGCTGTATTAACAGTGCAAACATCGCACAAGTTGAACCTGAACACAGTACTATATATGTATATATACATATATAATATAGATATCGCATAGTATTCAACCGTATTTTTATTGTGTGTCTCTGTGTGTGGCATGTGGTACGTTGCGGCTACGTGACGCATCGCTAAGTTTATGCATTTTAATTTGATAAAATAATATTTACCAGGCTAATGGCTTCATTTTCCATCAGTAGCAACTACAACAGTTAGAGGAGAGGGTGGACGGTTGAATAACAGTGACATGGCAAATATTAGTATCAAGTGCTAAAATCGTTAAATCGGATTTACTGGCATATTAGCGGCAAGTCGGGAACGTGGAGCAATATCTCTATAAGGCAATATCTCGAAAGAAAATGAATATATCGGAAGTTGGGGAAAATTCAAATGCAGATTTCAACTATGATCTATACCATTAGCAAAACTGAAAATTTAATCAAAATCGGTTGAGATTTGGCAAAGTTATGGAAGCTAGAAGTTGAGAAGCCTCTCAAAAAATGATTTTTTTTTAGTTTCAACACATTTTTAGCCATATCTCGATAGATTCTCCACAGAATTATCTTAAATTTGGACAACATATTATATATGACCATTAAAAGCAGTGGTATGAATTTCATTAAAATGTGGTTAGTTTTGGCAAAGTTGTGAAAGAATGAAATCATATAACACATCTAAAATTCATAAAACTCTGTTTTTATCTGTTTCTTTCACAATTTTGGACGTATCTTGAGAAATTCTCATCAGAATCACCTCAAATAAAGACTGGAATGCTTGTTTTGATACCTAGAACTAATTGGGACCGAAAAATTTCCGAGTGAAAATTTTTAATTTTTTTGTCATTTTGTCAAGGGGTAGGTATGGAAAAAAACGCAAAAATAAAATTATCTGAATTTGTCAAAAATTTTAATGCAGATTTCAACTATGATCATTGCCATTAACAAAACTGAAAATTTCATCAAAATCGGTTGAGATTTGGGAAAGTTATGATAGCTAGAAGTTGAGAAGCTCCCCAAAAATGAGAAAAATCGATTATTTTTAATACTTTAATCATATTTTTAACCAATTCTCAATAGATTCTCAACAGAATTATCTTAAGTTTTGATCACATATTAAATATGTCCATTTTCAGCTCTAGTATAAATGTCATTAAGACCTATTAAGATTTGCCAATGTTGTAATTGATGAAATTCGAAAATTTCGTGTTTTAGTGTATACTTATTGTGTCCTTATTATGGATGGTCTGTATGAGATACCGGATCAACAAGTGGCTGAAATCTTATCCTTATTTGTTATTTTTTTGGCTAAAGGGATTAATTGAATGCTAAACTATGAATTCATATTAGAACAAATGTCATTGCACTTAAGATGAAGTTACAGCTATGAACGTGGCAAAAGTTGTAAGCCCACAGAACTTGCCACAACATAACTATATACAAAATCCAAAACAGAAAACTAGCTCTATTCATTAGTGGCTAAAATACTGTAAATGAAAGTATAGGAGAGACAGACATAGAAAAGAGAGAGAGAGAGAGAGAGAAGGAATGAGAGGGAAATATGGAGTCAGTGGACAGTTCTCGTGTCAGGACAGAGCCTGGGCCATGGCATGGAGGGTAAAACTAGACAATGGCAATGCTCAGAGCAGTTTCATGAGAGGGAAAATTACATTTTGTGGCGCTGATAAAAATCATTTAATGACAAGACGCGCGCCACACAATTAAGCCATTTAATTTAAATGAGATTAATCATAATTACAAAGCAGCAATCAGTAAGAGAGAAGAGAAACGAAGCGAGAAACAAAGACAGCAGGAGAGATAGAGAGAGAAAGGACAATAGCTAATAGCTGTGATAGAAAGATGTGGAGATTGCATATGGAGGGAGCTTAGATTTACCTGGTCAATGCTGGGGGTAAACTATTGGGGAAAATGACATATGTGAGGTGAATAATAGATAGAGAATGAAGTATATAAAAGAAATTCTGCGAGTGAGAGGAATATATAAAGGACAACGAGCCACAGCAAATTAAGCTAATGTTAGTCCTGGGGCCATTGCTCTGCGCATTAAAACGAAGCGAAGCAAATGCATTAAGATAATTTATTAATTTCACACAGCTGAAGGATATAAATATATCGCGATGAGAAATAGAAAATATATTGCCTGCCAACGAGTGGAATCTCTTTGCTAAAGTCCTAGTTGTTGCTTACACTTTTGGCCCTTGCAATGCAATTTATGGAAAATAATTGAAATATCAAAAGGCTTTCGTTTTAATTACGCGCGCAATGAAAAAAAGAAGCAGGAGACAGTGGAGAAAATGAGAAAAACAAAAACAGAATGGAGAATGGAAAATGGAGAATTGAGAGTGGAGAATGGTGAATGGTGAATGGAGCAAAAGGCATGCAACAAACAGCAATAGCAGTCAAAAGCTGTGGCTGCACAAACCAGCAGCAACAGCAGCGGCAGCAGCGGCAGCTGCCAAGTCATAGTCATCCCAGCTCGAGTTGTGGCAGAAAAGAAAAGCGAAAGATGATGGTGGCAGAGAGTGTGGGGCAACTGGAGGGGGGCAGATAGTGAGTGTTGGCTTTGCAGAGGCGTAGACACTACTTTAATGCCACAGCAGCCATTTCCATGCCCGCTGCGTTTAAATAATTAATTAAGATTGATGCAGACTCATTTGTCTTGCTGCGCCGAGGATGAAGAGGGGAAGGAGGCGGAGGTGGCGGATGCCTGGCAGTCAAGTCAACCCAGGCAACCCAGCCGGGATGCCGGCAGACTTCCAGGATGTGAACGCCGCGCACTTTGCATTTTGTTTTTCAATTTATTTTGTTGATGCTGCGCGTGTTGCCTTTTTGTTTTCCTTTATATACATACTCATACACACACACATACATATAAACACTTTTCTTGTTCGCTTATTATTGTTGTGCTTCTTCTGCCCGTTCGTTTGTTGTGTGCCCCTGTTTAGTGTATATCGAAAGATTTTGCATTAGTTTGCATTAAAATTTCACTTTGTTGTTTGGCGCTTTAACATTTTCCTCCCAAAATTTGTTGCCTACGCAGCAGGCCAATCCACTCCACTCCCCTCAACACGCCTTCGTCCATTCCAACACATTTTCTGAGTTCCAATGAAGCCTGGCGCATTGTTGGCCCAATAATTTTCATACATTTTGCACCACCGACAAAGTTGCATTTGGCTGTAATTACATTGTAATGCTACCAAAGCCCAGACTACCCGCCTCCCCCCAAAAACCCACTTTACAAATTGGCGACCCAAGGTGGGTTCGTTGATAGAAGGGGTGCAGGGAGTGGGGAAATGGGATTTTACACTGGGTTGGCACGCATGAGGGCGGTTGCCAATTCGGCGGATTACAATGCAAAATGAGTTTATAAACAATGCGCCACATTGGCAGACAATGCCAATTGCCAAAGAGATAAAAAATAATTGCAATTGACTGGTCAACGGAAGTTTCACAACAACAACAACAACAACAACATCATCAAAAAACAGCAAAAAATATACTCAATTTAAATTCCACATTCCACATATTAAATAAACCGAATGTAAGCTACCCTCAAATAGAGACATCAAGCGTTTGCCAATTAGCTGAGTCATTCAGTCTCCAACTACACGGAGCACTCTCTAAATTGCTTTTAGATATACCCCCAAAATACATTTTGAAGACAAAAATGACACGAAATTGTAATAGGGAAAATTCCCTTAACATTATTATCAGTTAGTTACAAACAAACAGATATCTAAAATACTGAATTTTTTCATAGCATGTATATATATTCTAAAACTCTCAATATCTATAAACTCTAGTTATCATTCAAGTAGAAAATTTTAATGCCGGATTTTTACTTAACATTATTATCAATTAAATGAAGATATAAAAAAATTATAATACTGAATTTTTCCATAACATGTATATATATTCTAAAACTGTCTATATCAATAAACTCTAGTTATCGTTCAAGTTCCATTCCCAAAGTCGGAAATTTCACCCCTTCTAAAATATTTCAAATTATTATTCAATTAGTATAATTTATGTTGTCAAATCGCAGCAATATTTCTGAAACTTACCTATACAAGCATTTAATTCTCTCCCCATCTATTTGAAAATTATAATTTTCTGCATTTTATTAATTGATTATTTTGCCATCAATCAACTGATGATAATAAACTATGACAAAGCTCTCTATTTAGCGGTGTGTATTGTGATCATTATAGCGTATTGTGAAGTTGTTAATTGGGCACAATGTGTCTGTATTTTTTTTTTTTTTTTGTATATTTATTTATATTCGCATATGTATTGTAGTGATATTTATGTGTATGTGCTTATATGGCTAACTTCTTGATTTTCCACAGGCATTTATTTATTGAAATAATCCCATTTGTTGCGAGGCATATCAAAATTTAAATAATAATTAGTGTGGCGCGAAAATCGCTTTAAATGAAACAACGGCGCGCAAATTGGCAAATAGCGTAAAAATAATGGCAAATGAAAACATAAAATTAAAAACAAAAGCATTTTCCCTCTCTATTTTCATTATTGCCTTTGTTGTTGGGCAATAGCTTTTTTTTCTGCCACTGTTACTACTACTGCTGCTGCTGCTGCTGTTGGTAATGAAAACGAAATTAATTAATTTAAAACAACAATTGGCTGGCTGACTGGATGTCCTCGTCCTCAGTACGTGCTGGCGGACACTGAAATGCTTGAGGGCGCACATGGCGTATGCGCAATTTCAATAGCTCACCCGCAATCTGACTGCTGCTGTTACTCTGTTCGACACTCACACACATACATACATATAGAGACATATTAATCCTCATACTCAATTCATATCCGTAGTGTGTGTGTATGCGTGTGTGGTGTGTATTGGCCACACCCATACGCCTTAGCAATGGGTTTGCCTGTCATGTCATGCATATGTAATTATACCATGGCTAGCAAAAGCGATTCGCAAAGCAAATGTCGGCCAAATGTTTGCCAAGTGTAAACAAGCTTTGACTGCTGAGATTCACCTTGCTTCGGCCATATTAAAAATGAACCTCTACCCACTCCACGTTCCTTCACAACTACAGCTTCAGCTTCACCTAAAAAACAAAAATCAAAAAAAAAAAAAAAAATTAAGCGAAATCCTGTTTTGCAAAAGTTGGGCAAACAGAGTTGCGATGGCACAAAAATTGTTGCATATAATCTACAGACAGAGAGAGAGAGAATGAGAGAGAGAGAGAGTGAGAGAGCGAAAACTACAAAAGCAACTGCCATGGCAGCTAAAAGACCAAAAAAGGCCACGTACTTAGCCTGATTTACACGTTGCCATGGCACGTCAGCACCCCAGCGCCATTGCCAGCCAAAGTGCCTCCCTTTCACCCCTCTCCCATTACCAGTCTCTGAACCTCAAGAGTCTCACAAATTTGCATCACAAATGTGTCTTTTTCAGGTTGCTTGACTTTGCATAACCCCTTTCAGCATGCAAACCCTCTCAAAGTAATAGCCCGGCCAAAGATACAGTCTCTGGGTTGGAGTCTGGCTATGGATGACTTTATTTCATATTTTCTCTCGAAATATTTGCGTACGATTTGCATTACAAAGCAAACGATGCGAGCTGTGCTTTTTATTGCCATAAAAAATATAAGGGACACGCCCACTATAGCAAATCCCCCCCAAAAAAATGGTACCTCAAACAAAAAAGACACACTATTAAGCTATGTAATTAACACGAGACGAAAAACACAAGCTTCCAGTTGTAATAAAAACATGATAGATATTTTGTTAAAACATTGCCAATTTGTGGAAAATCTTTTAAGTGCAAATGCACAACAATTTTCAATTTCAATTAATATGGGAGTGAGGAGGGTTGAACGAAGACTGAGTGTGTCTCTTCATAAGTGCGGCAAGAATTCATATATAAATATTCTTATTTATGAAAAATCCTTTTGATGCCCGATTTAATGCTCTGCTTGGCTTTGTTTACCCAAATGTATTTGCCCAATTTTGTAAAATCAATTGGCAACTGCAGGCGGCCAACCGAAGCCGAACAACATCAAAGCAACTGACGGCCAAGAAAAAGAAGAAGAAGAGGAAAATGAAGGCGAGAAGTACTCCAGTTACTTCTTCTGCTTCTTCTTAATTTTCCAGCCACATATGAAAATACTAAATATTATATGTTATGCCTAAGCGGGCAGCCTTCATCACAAATTTCAAAGTGTGATAGCCAAAGAAATGCAAGCTGCATTCTGCTTGAAATACTTTTGCCAAATTGTTAAGAGGCTTGGCACAAAGTCACACACGCTGTGCGAGAAAATCATTTGGCAAAGTAAAAAGGAATTTTTCAAATATTCAGCATCATCTGAAGCTAAAAATAAACTCATAAGTTATTTACCTGTTTTTTTGCGTTTGTTGTTTGTTATTCAAGTAAATCTGCAAAAGAGAGAAACAGAGAGAGAGGAAAACATAAATATGTATATACCATTGATAAAGCAAAAAAAAAATATATATATATATATATAATATATAAATGTGTACACATTCATAAAGAATTTTGTGTATTTTGTCTCATTTCTTAATGAGCTATAAAATGATCAAATGAAAAGTTATTTAAACTAAGTTTATTTTGCGAGCGCACAAAAGTAGGCAACACAAATTAACAAACTTGCCAGGCGCTTCATTAACGCGCCTGTAGTGTGAGGGAGTATGGCTGGGAGGGAGAGGAAGAACATACTTTATATGAGACTGTAGATGAGTGTTTGTGTGTATGATGTGATGGTGTGCGCACTTGAGCATAATTGTTAGTCAAATTATGCAGAGTATTTTCCGTACACATGTTAGACTGACAAGTGAACTGACGTCCGCCATTGCTCCCCCAACCGTCATTTATACGTATTTACGTATGCATATATATGCATGCAAGGATACACATGTATATAAACTCATGCATATATGCATTAACATTGCAATTCAACTGGCGCTTCATTTGTTTAGACGCTGTCCAATGGTCCATGCAAATAATCCAAAATGGCGTCATCTAACTCGCTAAAAGTTTTAACCGAAAAAGCGTTTATATGAAATTGGCACAGCACACATACACACACACACCTACACACACACACACATACACACTTATACATACACAGTATAACATACACTTACATATGTTAGTGGATCAATACAAGAGCTTATCGTGTGCATTACACAAATACTTTTGTATTTGTAAGTACATGGAATATTTACGGGCCAAGCTCGCTACCTGTCTCCCTCACTCTACTGCTTTCCCTCACTCTTTCTGCTCTCTTCCCTCTCTCTCTGTTGTTGCGACAATATGTTGTAAACTGCGTGTGTTTGTGTATTTGTTTGACATTTAATTCCAATTGCTTTTACCTACAAATTGACATTTTGTGCTACACACAAATACACATTCCCTCTCTCTCACTCTCTCTCTTTCTCTATATATATATACATCTCTTTTCCACTCTCGTATCAAAGGCATTCCGTAAAACAATTTCAACCGCATTTCAACTAGTTTTTTTATGCCGCTTTTATGGGTGATTTTCATATAAAAACTAAATCTCTTGTGTCTCATAAACAGTTGACTTGAAATGGTTCTTTGAAATAGTTTCTGATTGTCAGTCATGTCAATTCTCTATATCTGTCTTCTTTTGTTTTCCTCTCTATTGCACTGAGTGTATGAGAAATGAAAATGAAACTTGTGTTAATATAAATAAATATATGTTGTGTGGCAATTGTTCTTATATTTTGTTTGATTTTTTTTTTTTTGCTCTTTCTTTATAGTTGAGCTTTACAATTTATGTATTGCACGAGTTTAATAGCTATAAAGCATTTTCATGTCGAACGCTCTCGATCTCTCTCCCTCCCACCTCACTCTCTCTCTATTTGTTACTCATGTGTATACCATATAATAGGTTTTATAGACAGTTTTATGCATTTTGAACATGCAAAGCAGAACTTTTGGGATGGGGATTACAGGCGATTGTATGTTCTGAGTTTTGGGTAGTGTCCTAGTAATTAAATGTGTCTCTGGGGTGTCATTAGGGTTGCGCTTTATAATCGACTTACAGTGGGCGCTATTCAAAAGACTCTCGCGTTAATGTGATTGCGCATAATTCGAATTCGACGAGTCGCCATAAACACATTGATTGACTTTTGGTTTCGAATTGTAACTCGATTTGATTAGAAGAGCTACGCAACTGTTGTAAATGTCTGGCAATGAGCATAAATGTTTACAAGCCATAAAACTAGTTAAACAAATAGCAAACACAGACTCACACACAGACATCACACATAGACATAGACAAGTCATTTGCACGCAAACGCATACACTCATAATGATATATAGACCGCAAATGCTGCACACATTCACAGCAACTTTAATTGTTATTTTAATGATAAAAATGGAGACAAATTACGTTTTGGTAGCATGCCCCACAGACACACAGACAGACAGACAGACAAACAGACGCAGTGAAAAGAGCCATAAAAACTAATAACAAACAATAGCAACAGTTCATTGTTGTTATTGTCTCTCTCACTCACTCTCCCACATGTATCTATATCTCACTCAACTGACAACTGGCAATTCGTGTCTCGGATATTAGGCCCCATTTCGAGCAGAGAATGAACCTACAAATCGGCTCATTCAGCAAATTTATTGGTTTGCATTAGCGCAACGGAAATCAATAAAAACCGTGTGGCACGATTAATGTGTGCAACAATCCGCACAAATTGAGCACATGCCACATACAACTCTCCCACACACACACACACACATCGCGGCATCTTTAAGATACAACAGCTATTGCTCGCAATTGTAGCTTTAAGCAATATCGCGCATACGCAGCGTGCGCCCCGAGCGACATTGCATGTCAAGCGGCAATTTAACAAACTCTGAAAAAAACGTATAAAATAAAATTCAAATCAAAAATACTTGGAATAATTTAACTTTTAATTGGCGCTGAGCTGCAAACTTGACGTTTTATGTAAAAATATTTAAATTAAATTTATTTTTTTTTATTAAAACTAACAAACACGCCCCTCCTGACATACTGTAAAATATGCCCATAAATAATGCAAAATAAATAGATTTTTTATAGCTAAAAATAGCTGGAATTCAACTTGAATTGAAACACAAATCAAATGCGTTTCGAAGTACATACATATACATTTAAAATATATATTTTTGCCACAACATTTTGAGTACATCATTTATCACTTGCCAGCTACAACTGTCTCTATCACTCTCACTCTCTCTGCATCTATATGTAGCTCTGTCTCTGTCACTTTCGCTCCATCTGTTGCCAGCTCTTTCATAGATTTTGATAGACCGAAATACCTTTGGTGATGGCTTAAACTGCGAAATCCCCTTAAATATCGTTGCCACTAAATTCGTTGACGCAACTGGGCCACATTCCAAGTTCCCTGACACTTACGAATTCATTTCACTGCCGCACTTTATCACCACTTTATGTTTCACTTGTCGGAATGGTGGGGTAGGGGCGTGGTTGTGTCTAAAAATTGAATAAAAATGCACTCAGCGTGCAATGTGCAAGCATATATCGAGACAGAGACAGAGACAGAGAGAGAGAGAGAGAGAGAGGTTAGGGGTGAGGTTGGCATCCAGTGAAGTTGTTGCCGTAGTTACGTGTATTTCAAGTGCATATTTTGTTTGATAAATTGTTTGCCACGTTCTCCAAGTCGAAACAAAAACGCGTCAGCTCAGCTGCTGCTGCTGCTGCTGCTACTCCCACTTCCATTCCCCATGCTCCCCCGTACCTGCCACAAAACCCAATCCCAAAACGCAGAGCATAGTGCTCAGCTTTTGGCTCAGCTATGCACGCTGTCAGAACTGCTGCCACCGCCCCCAAAATGGGCGCCCGGGGACTCACAAATATGGCAGCGGCTTTGCCAGACGCCGCCAGACAAAATTTATAAACGCCGCCAGTATATGTAGTAACTATGTGAGGGGGGGAGAAGTAAAAGTGTGCCTCGAGGCGGTAAACAACCTGACGACGAAATATGTGAAAGTGTTAAATGGCCAGGAGAGAGCAACAGGGAGAAATAGGCTAAAGGGCTGAAAAAAGTGCCCATAGTGCAGAGTCCTTAGCCTAGACACATACACTCTTTAAGTGCAGTTGTGTTAGTGTCAGTTCGGCCACCTTGTGATGTGCTCCTAACGGAATTAGGTCATTGCCTGCCAGCGATTAAGAGGCCAGGCCAAGTCAAAGTCCATACAAACTGCACTTTAAGCTCAACTCAACTATATACTGTCATCAGCCTTTAACTATGCTACAATATAGACTGGTCTGTGGACTCATCTATGCCATTTAAATAACTCCCTTAGACCCAAATTAGTTGATGCCACACGACCCTCCATTATGTGGCACAACCAAATATTGTCGTGTCCTCAACGCAGCTGTACAAATATACTGACAACCAAAAAAAAAAAGGTAGAAAATGTTGCCAATTTTGTGTAACATTTTTTTGGTTGATTTTTGTTTTTTTTTTTATATATTTTTTTTTTTTTGCTGGCCGAAATATCAAAATATTTGCGAGGCGTGTGACAGTCGCCCAATGGCAGCTCTAAAAATGTTGCGAGTGTTGATGATGTTTTTACCGCAGCATGAAAATCATGCGACAAAGTTTTTTAGCCATATCTATCTATCTATTTGTATGTCTCTTTCTCTCTCTCTATCTCTCTCATTCACTCTATGTCTGTATCCGTCCTTTACAGATATATGCTGTCTCTGTTGGCGCTACGAATTAGGTCAGCAGTTGCCATCGACACAGTGGCACAACTGTTACTTGTGTTCAGGATGAGTCTGGGTCTCAGAGTATGCGGTTGGATTTTCCATTTCCCATTTTCCCCTTTCGCTTCGCTTCGGTTTTTTCTTCCTCGGTTTTTAATGAGGCGCATTTCATAATCAGCGCGTGCATTGCCTGTCTGCCTGCCCTCTCCTCTCTCTCACTCTCTCTCTCTATCTGACTCTCCGCACCATCTCTGGTTGAGCTCGCATTTCCGTGTTTGCCATAAATTCACATGGCACTACGTACTTGCCACTTGAAGGCAACTGGATGCCACAGCGAGTGTGTGACAGCGGCAGGCAACTTGCAACTGGCAGCGTGGCAAGAACCCGATGCCGCCATATTAATAATGTGGCAAATGGCAAAAGCTCAACAAACTCGCCTCGTCTACATACATACATACATACATAGAGAGATATGTATATAGATATGGATGTGGAGGTAACAGGCATGTGGGCGTGAGGGTGTGACGTAGGAAAAACTTGCATAAAATGGCTGACGGGCTGTTAGGGAAAACACACAACCTCTATTCTCAGCCAGACATGGCAAAAGAAATCGACATGGACATCGTTGTTGCCGTTGCTGTTGCAGCTGACTTCATTTGTTACGATTGCTTTGACAATGTTGCTGCGTCATTTGATGCCCATTTGCAACGCTGACTGCCTCACACACACACAATAACAAGCGGCAACTGCAGAGATATCGCCTGGCGTAAACTGAGATTGATAAGGGGGCACAAGGCAATGGCTTAACTGGGTCAGCTAACAATAATAACATTTCTGTTTTTGTTTTTTTTTTCTTTTCTCTGAACTATGATGAAGCAATTTAAGTTTCTTAAGTTTTCATCATTTATAACTCAATTTATTGCAGGCAGTGGGAATGGAGAACTGACCCATTATGATGTAAGGCCTGTGGGCTGACCCATTTGGGTTTCGATATGACACACCCACCCGAAAATCGATAACAATCGAATGTGTGTTAATCACATGCAATTACCTTTCCAATGAATAAAGAAATTCTATATAATTTGATGTGGCAATTGTATATTAAGCATACGCAACGTTGCCTGCCCAAGCGACACTTAAAGTGTCCAAATAACACAGCAAACGCCTAATCAGTCACAAACCACACACAAACACACATGCACATATATATGTATATATGTGTTTATGTATGTTTGTGTGGGTCTGCCAAACACTTTCAATGGGGTTAGCTTAGCGCTTGTGTCCGCCATTGGCATTCAAGGACTGAACTCTCAATGGCAGCACAGGCTTCTCCGCATACTACCTGAGGCGTATTATCCACTCTATTAACACGATTAGTTACACAAATACAATGCCAACAAGCACACATACATATGTATATGTATATATAGATGCGTGACAGGCACACAATGGGATACACACACACACAACACACTTACAAACAACCGGAACTAGGAAATGGCAAAAGGAAACAAAACATTAGCCTGACGCGCCGCTGTCTGACAGTCAAAGCCTTTTGCCTTGTCGTCGCCCTGACGCTGGGTCCTGCCAGCCTTGAGGGCAAACTTACTTAGCAAATAAACATTGATTAATTTGTTGACAATACACAAATACACACACACACACACACACATATACGTAGCCAATGAATGCGTTTATCAGTTGAAATGGCCGCTGTCTCCTCTGCTTTGGCCATTGAATAATGGCAACGCGTTGCTCCTCGCATAACAAATAAAGCCACAGCAGCAGTTTACTGATAATAACGGTCGGATGGGTGAGGAGGGGGGGGAGACAGTGGAGGAGGCTAAGCAGAAATTGCTATCCACTTGGACGCTGGTCCGAAGTCCTCAATAAACTTCAATAAATGTTAAAAGGTTATGCACGCATCGTTCTACAGCTTTTGACTTAATGGATTTCGCATTGACGCCCATAAATCTTCCCCGGACAACAAGTTTTCTTTCTCCTTCTCACCATGAGAGAAGTCTCTCTCTCTCTCTCTTTCTCATTCTGTTGACAGGTGTGTTTGTTGCCTATTCTATGCTGATCAACAGTTTGCCATTGACAATTATAGTTGATTGTCTGTGCTGACTTCTAATAAAATTGTGCTTTGTTGTCGGATTTCATTTGAATTCATCCACAGAAGCACTTATTGTTGATTCTTTAAATATATAAAAATTATTAATTATTAATTTTTTTATGTTCTTAAATTATGTTTAATCTATAACTTCTTTATGAATTGTTCAATATGTTCATTTAAAAGCAGCATTTATAAATGATTCCAATTTTTTGTTGTAGCCATTAATTTGTTTAAATATTTATAGTTTTTAGGATTTTATGAACTGGATTTAATTAATTTATTTATTAAAACAGTTAATAGATTTTTTGATTGACTACTTTTTTATTTATTGATTATTTATAATTATTTATATATTTAATTTTTCTATTTTTCCTTATATTTTATTTTTAACAAATTCATTTAAAAAGCCATTGATAGATTTTGTTTGTGAAGCATAAATTGATTCCCATTTTGTACCACTATCAATCAATTAATTTTAAGTGAAAATAAATTTTATCAATCGTTAATTTATTGAATTATTTGAATATTTTATTTTTTATGATTTTATGTATTTTAATTTACTTAATATATTTATTTACTAAGCCTGTGATACAACTTGTTAGATACTCAAGTCATGGTTAGTTTGGATCTAGTTAGTTGGCCAAGTGCAATTGATTTATGTTTGGTATGTGGCCAAGAGGGAGGCAACAAGGCCTCAAGTTCATTTGCTAATAGCACATGCAATACACTTAATGTTTAAACCAAAGTGCGACCGAAAAGGGCATTTGCAATGGCTTTTGTTCGATTGCGGGCACCGCAGAAGGCCCATTCAGAAGCAATTTAAATGCTCATTACGGCTTTAACTCAGCAATGCAAATTAATTGAATTGCCGTTTTTCAACCACACACTGTGAGGGAGAGAGACTCAGATAGAGAGTAAGAGGGAAAGAGAGAGATGTATATAGTTACCCATACAGTCAAAGGTTGGCATTCAGCTAAGCCGCAGCCACAACCAATACGACACTTGAGTAAATACAGCGCACAATGAGAGCACATAATATGCTGCGGGTACTTGATTAAAGCGAGAGACAGAGAAAGACGGAGAGAGAGAGAGAGAGAGAGAGAGAGAGAGAGAGGGACATGGAGAAAGAGAGAGGGGAATAGATCAACTTAAAGGCAGACAAAGGAAGGAGCTTAACCCCAGCACAGGAAAGAGCAGAGAGTGGTGTAGAGGGAACTAAGCCACATACCGACAAACCTCCATAAAACAAAACTAAATACAATCGATTGCTTTGCTTATTTCATTAAACAAAACTTTTTGTGTCAATGCAAAATGAAAAAGACAATAAATGCAAAGCAAACAAACTAAACGACAATAGCAACAACTACAATCGGGATTGCAAAAAGCGCAGCAGCAGCATGAGTATTCAATGAATATTCACTCGATACTCAAAGCACACTCACCAATTGATCCGCTTAGTGTTGATTGCTTGCATTTCATTAACAAAACAAAAACTAAAACAACAACAACAAATGGGAAACGTAAAGAATTGTCACGGGATTCCATGAGCTCTGCTTTGTTTTTCTGCGCGTTTGAAACTTGAATATATAGAAAAGTTCACAGATTATAATCCAAAAGCATTTGAAAATCCACACACAAGATAACAAGAGACTAAAGCTTAGAAACTGAATTGGAACCAGAAAGATATTTAAATATATTTTTTTATTTATGTTTTTCAATTTAACTTAGATTATTTTGTAATTTTGTTTAATATTTTTTTAATAATATATTTGTTTTATTAATATTATAATATTTTATTAATATATTATAATACTCAAATTGCCTTTTTTCAATGACTCAAAAATCACTCTCACTATTGCCTTTCCGTAAAGTAGCTGCATAAACTAGTTGTGAATTTTAAGCCAAACTATAAATGCTCATGGAAAAATTATTTAAATTTAATTAATTTAAAGAGTTTACAAAAATATTCAATTTACGTTCTCCATAAAATATATTTAAAATTTTAATTGAATTTATTTTTCTATAGACTGTTCACAGTTTGCTAGCTTCAGACGTTCTAAGAGCTATCGGTTCCCAATTATATTTGGTTTGAATTGTCATTTTGCTTTGACGCCAAGGACTCGTCGCCCACTCAGCTTAATTTATGTACACACACATACACTCACTCCTTGGGAGTAGTTAGTTGTGTGTGTGTGTGTGTGCTTAGCATCGATATGCTTCACGCGACAACTGCTATAAATTTAAATGCTCATATCCTGTCGTGCAAGGACTCGGCGATAAGTGAGCCCAGTGCAAAACCTACGACTACTAACAGAGCAGCTTCCGTTTTGGTAGCTGCCATCACCACTCTCCACATGGGGTATGTGTGTGTTTTTGTAGGTGAGTGGTGGCTGGGGAGGGGTGAGGGGAGTCTGTCGGTGGCATATGCATGACTAAAGATGCAAACGCCGCCATTTCGTTGGCTCAAAGTGGAAATTACTTTGCATTTTGCGCAAAACCACTTGAAAGCACTTGCAACGCTCGCTGCGTTTATTTAATGGCCTTCACTCTGCCATTGACTTGTCGTCGTTGGTCAGCTAACTGCTCAAAGTCACTGTCGATGAGCAAATATTTGCAGTCACTGTAGCAGCTGAATTGGAGTTGGAGTTTGAGTTGAAATTTTAGGGGCCTGCGACAGGTTTATTTGGCTTTGCCTTTGGTTGGCCAATTAAAAGCGTTAACACCAGGCATCAGAGTGTGCCAAATATTTACCCCCTCACACTGTCTCTCCCTGTTTCTTCCCCCACTCTGACTAGACTTGATACCCTTTGATACCCTTTGACACTTATGGCTGGTTGGGCATGGCGGGCTGAGATTTATGTTGGTTGGCACGACACTAAACAGCTTCCGCCATTAAACATGAACGCATATTTTTCGTTGCCTCATAATTCACACAGATATACACTCACACACACATACACACACAGATACACATAAACCAGGCAGCAGTTTGTATCTGTGTTGTTGTTGTTGTTATTTTGGTTTTCCTCGTATGGCGACACACTAAACTTAACTTAAATATAAATTATGAGCATCTTAAAAAGCCACAGCGAAAGGATAATTTTCATAAATATTAGAGTTGACTTCAAGTGTGAGAGGGAGACAACTTTGCCAGCTAGAGAAGGATAACGACAGTGAGTGTGTGTTAGTGAGAGGAAGTGAGAGAGTTACGCCTTGTAGCTTAGTGTAAAAAGCAAATGCTGGCAGCGCTATAAGTCTCTTCATCTCTCCAACTCTCGTTCCCCATATCTCTTTTTATCTCTCTCTCTCCGTATCCATCTTTCTGTTTCTCTTTGCGCTATGGATATCTTTTTGGTGTATCTGAGGCTTGTTGGCTGCCAGCTACAGCAGCTGTGGCAAAGGCTTTGACTCCTTCCTCCATTTTTTATTTGGCTGAGTTGAGTACTCGTAACCTTTTTGTGGCCGCCACCATCCCGCCCACCGCATGTGGCACCAGCCACCGCTTGACACCAAACTCCCGCATATAAACACACAATTAAAAATAATATTTTCAACGTGGCGGCAATTAATTAGTCGCCCACACATACAGTCAGGCAAGAGGAAGAGAGTAGAGAGGAAGGATACTGAGGTTAAGACTGAGTCAGAGTCGCAGTCTGAGAGTGTATGTGGAAGAGGAAGAGGCACATGTGTCTAGGAGAGTGTGTCTCTATGTGAATAAAGGGCGGGGTATATGAAGGATTCTGCAACATGCGTCCTATAATTAATAATTAATTTTTATTTTTAGATTTATTTCCTTTTTTTTTTTTTTAAAGAAGAGTGCCAGCCCAGAGGCTTTTTAAGTATATAGGAGCTATTAGCTGCGGCTTTTGAAAGAAGAAAGTCTTTGCTAAATATAGCTGCAAATGGAATAAAAGAGCGCCGCTTTATTTGTCTTTTTAAGAGTCAAGTTAATCAGGATTTGAAAAGTCATCAAAAATTACAACCCCATAATTTTGAATCATTCATTTTCACAATCGGATGAAAAAATATAAAATTTCTTGACCAAATCTCAACTTTCAGAGAGTTAAATTTACGAGTTTGAGATTTTGGTACAAATCGATCAAGAATTTCAACACGATGACTTTCCCGCAATAGTTTTTTAAGTCGAATGATTTTTGATGAAGTTGTCGCATTTCGAAGCTTGGGGTTTCCACAAAATGAAATCCTCTATTTGCTTAGATTTCTGTTGATGTTCGCACAGAGCAACCGCAACTAGGCAACGTTAGTTATCATATTATATATGTATTTATGCTATGTTCCGTTAGTTTGAAACAGTCACTAGTTGTTGTCCATTCTGTTGTACACACTCACAGACACACTGACATGTATCCTTGTATCCTTCTGTATATCTGTGCAACTCACAACTAACCACTTCTTTGGCCCATAAATCCAAAAGCGCGAATTGTAAGCGAAAAAAAAAAAGTAAATAAAAATAAAAACTTACAAATAACAGAGTTTATGTGTATGTTTCGCAAGCTCCCTCCCCTCACTCTCCCTCTCTCGCTCTTTCTCGGTGTGTCACTCTGTCTCTTTCTATTGCTGGTTTTCATTTGAGTTGTGTCTCTTTCGTTCTGTGTTTAAATGTGGGCGTTTGCCTCTTATCGCGTCATGTCTATCTCTCTCTCATTCTGTTGCTCTCTCTGCCTGTCTCCCTCTCATTCTCGCTGTATGTGAGTGCTTAGCTGTGATATATCGTCCACTCTTGTTGTTGTCGTTGTTGTTTAGCTGCTTCTTCTTCCTGTTATTATTGTTGCTGTTGTTGTTGTGCTTGTTGTTGTTGTGTATTAAAAGTTCATTGCTTGCGCATAAAGCACATGAAACGTTCCGCATTTCGCGCTGCTTTCTAAACAACAACCGCAGTTTGAGTTTTGTCGTTTGTCGTTGCAGCTATTAAATTCCCATGCTCCACCACTCCTCCCCTTTTGTCACTCCCCCCCAAATCTCTTGTACAGCTAAGTCCAGCTAGCCGTGTAACTGTTTGTGTATTATGCAAATTCCAAAAATTTTGTTGCTCGCCACGTTACTCGTAAAAACTTTGCGCCGTCCGCACATTTTTCGCTTCGTTTGCCACTTTCTGTGGCAAGCACAACTTCGACATACAATACATATGCATTACTGAAATTCATGTATGTGCATTAAGCACTTAAATTATCAGAAATGGATCTATACGAATGTCAAATCCAATCTATACATTTGTTCACAAAATTTTCGAAATATTTGCGCTTTAAATTTTTAGGTAATTTTCGGCAGCTCAAAAAATGTAATTAACCGAAATGTTCATTGCGTCAAGCAAATGGCTGCTAGGCAATAACAAAACAGCTAGCATAGAGAAGGAGAGTGCGGATAAAGAGAGAGAGAGAGAGAGGGGAGGAATAACGCAAATGTGTAAGCCATAAATGATAACAAGCAACCGCATAAACCGCTTTACCTGGCTGCCTGGCTGCCTGCCTCATTGCTGTGCCCTCAGCACCCTCAGCCAATGGATTTGGCCAAAAAAGCGTGGAGGCAACAAACCACCAGCCATAGTAGCCACAACCCGCAGCCACGTGGGCGCACGCACATAGACAGACACATTCAACTCTCATATATGCATGTCGTCATAAAAACCTGCCATTCTTACTTGCCTCCCTGCCATGCCGTCCGCAAATTGTCCAAAGCCGCTTATAAAGGTAAACGCTGGCCAAAACTAACACACAATGTGGAACATACAGCGAACTGCAGGGGGGGACAAAAAACCCCAGCCAACTGAAAAAGTAGCACACAAAATTCATAAATAGAGCCAACAAAACAAAACACAATCTACGAAAAAAGAGTTACAAAATGAAGGAGAACACAGTTGGGTCACGCCTCGACTGCTGCTTCATTTCAATTATTATAATGATGACAATATTAAAGTATCAACCCACTTTCCCCCCTAGAAACACAATCAACTTTCACTCAAACGACAGCTAATTAAAAGACCCAAAAATCCAGCAGGTATATAAATATTAGAGACACACACACACACGCACACTTTGAGAGGGATGATAAAAGTCCAAAGTCATGAATGGGGGCTTCTCTGGCTGTGCGGAGTCGAGTCGAGTTGAGCAGAGCCTTGGTTGCTGTTTGTTGTTGATAACCCAAACAGGTCCTCTGAGCACACAAATCACATAAATTCCAATTGACTGCATACATAGTATGCGATGAGTTTTCCGGCCCCAAAAATAAATGTAAATTTACTATGCAGTTGGCTGGCTGTTTGACTGCCTCGCCAGCACGCTCACGGTGCGTATGATTAATTTACCTAATTTTATGAGACAGCCGGAGACCAAGAGAACGACAGCGAAATATATTGAGTAAGCAATCATGCAACATATTTAACGAACTGTATGCCAATTTAAATACTTAACTCTCAGCTGCTTCGCATCAATTACAAGCGAAAAATCTGTTGCCTACTTTCCAGCGTCTCGCTGAGCAGACGGCATGCCAAAAATCTGTTGCCTGCTTATGAGCGCAATTCAAGGCTTTCAGCTTGTAAATATTCGTATATAAGCTAACGAGATATCAACTTGATACGAATTTGCTGTTAAAGAGTAAATTTTATTTTATTAACTATGCTGAAAACTTTGCCAATCAAATCGCCATGTCTCTTCTATTTGTTGTCTGGCTTTTGATATTGTTGCGTTGCCAACGAACCATGTTTCGAGTGGATGCTTTGTCTTTAAGTGGCATTTAGCTTCAAGTGGCATTTGCCTTCACGCTGCCACAAAACTTTTCCCAGTCAAATTTGTTGAAATTAATGCGATTTGGCCGCATGCTTTACATGTTCGACTTGTATGCATTGTCGTCCTCATGCTTCATAGACTCCAAACCAACTCGTTTGCACGCTCTCTTCCTTCTTCCGCTTTATATCTCTCATCCGGTCTCATTGTTGTTGTACTCATGTATTGACTGTTGGCGGTGTTGCGGTTTTTTGGCCCTTCACTTACTGAAAGTTTTGCAGATTTGCAGTTAGGCTGCTTCAGCAGCAGCATTACTATGGGCGCCGAGCCAGAATCAATGCCAACACACACAAACAGAAACAGACACATACACAGTCTCATATACATACACATCCACATAGACATATCCTTGGTGGAGCAAGAAAAGCGCAGCTCATCCATTTTGGGTCGTTTATGCAGAACAAACTTATGTCATGCATGCATAAATATACAAGTATTTATAGTTGGATATTTATGCCAAGCAGAAAAATGTGCCAGCCAGCCAGGAGGTGGGACAGGAGGTGGCACAGGACGAGCTGTGAGGTCGCCCACAAAGCGCTCACAACTGCGACCCCAAAGATTTATTGTGGTGATTTATTTGTTCTCTTTCTCATGTTCTCGTTCTCTCGTTCTCTATCTCTCACACTCTCTGTTAGTTATGCCCCCTCTAGATGGTGTGTGTATGGGGTTTGTTGTTGTGAATGTATGTGTGTGGGTCCATCAGTCTGGCATGCTCACAGCTTATTTATTTATTCATTTTCTAATTTATTGATGTTTGTCTGACCCAACAACAGACAGCTGAAACTGAAAGCGTTTTGCCAATCGCCAGATGCTGTGCTGATTAGCCATCCAAAAACAGGCCAAACAGAGACGGAGACAGAGACAGATGTAGATACAGATACAGAGAGTAAGCGTAAGAGTTAGAGTGAGAGGCAACTAAGGTAATCGAAGCTATTCCACAAATCACTTTTCCGCTTACTTACAATCATATCAAATCGCTTTCATTGCGCTTTCGCTTTCATTTCTTGTTTTGTAAACTTTCTAGATTTTCCTTCGACTTTCCTTCTCTTTTTTTGCCTATTTGTGGTTCTCGCAGTGAAGCGCAAAATTTGAGCAAAAAGAAAAAGATGACTACAAACAGCCAAGGCGTCAGAAATTTCTTTTGCCGTTGCCGTTGCTGATGCCTTGAGGGCCTGTCTCTGAGGCTTTCTGGCTAGAAGAAATTGACGCCAAACAAAAGCTAATTACCGGCTCACACCGCGACGCGTAGCAAATGACTTTTGGTTGTCAAAGCCGCCAATGCCACAAGCAGAAGTAGCGGCAGCGGCAGCAGCATCCATCTATTTTGATAATTAAGAAACACGGCGTATACGCAATTTTTTTTTTATTACTTATAATTCTTAAATTTTTTTGACTTTAAGTGAATTAAAGCTTTACTTTAACTATTGAGTAAAATGTTATTCACACAATCTAGATTGTGCTCAATTTTTTTTGTGATATCCCAGCTTCCATGTTTTCACCTCAGTTTTTTATGTTGTGGCTGAATTTTTCTGCATGTGCATAAAGTGAAATGTATTTGCAGGCGACGCTGCCGCTGCCTCTGCCGCTGCTGTGGCTGCCACTGACTCTGCTCGTCCCTTTTTTTATTGCACAATTCCTTTGGCTATTGCCGTTCACAGTTGCATTTTAATGAGCGAACGCTCGCCCAGGATCATCAACTCTGCAACTGGAATACCTGACACGTGTGCAGACTTCTCTTTCAGGCTGTGTGTTGGTTGAGTTGTCTAAAGGCCGCGTCTGCGTGGGATGTTTGTCTGTTTATCTGTTTGGATTTCTTCTTTTTTAATTTTTTGTATGGCAGCGATTTGTTTGTTTATTTGTTGACTTTCTACGCCCGATTTCCCGTCATTATAATGTCCTGGACTGGCACTTGTTGGCACAGGACTCCCGGCATGCAGCCTGTCACTTAATTAAAACGTTGAAAAATCAACATCCACAGATGCAGATGAAGAGGGAGCAGGAGCAGGAGAAGGAGAAGCAGCGACACCAGTTACAGCAGGTTCTCATTGCAATAGAACTTCAAGTTGAAGCGCCTCTTTATGGCTTCAAACAAACTTTTAGGCACTGTGGAGGGGTAGAATATGCGATGAGTTGGGCGTGCTAAATAAATGGAAATGGAGAGGTCTGGAGTGGCATTGCTTCCTTTTTTTTGGTTTTTGTTTTTTTTTATTTTTTTTTTTAATTTTTTAGTAGTAAGGGATCTGAGCTGCGCGTCTCGAGATTTTATCGCGAGCCTTTGGCTGATTGTGCCAATTATGGAGCGAAATGCGCGAGAGACTCGCCCTCGAGTGCTTTATGCACTTTCAAATCATAATAATAAATCCTAAAAGCGCTCTCGGCAATGGGCTACCAAGCTACAACAACAACAAGTGCCAAAACCATAACAACAACAACAACAGCAGCAAGAACAAACGCAACTAGAGCGACGAACAACAATGAGCAGTTGCGAAAAAGGGAAGGAATGTGATGGTAGGGATGGGGTGGGGTGGAGAGACTGCAAGTGCCATTTGGTTTTGCATGAGCGAAAATCATTTAAATTTATTGTGCGCTGCATTTCACGCCCTGCACTTTTAATCAGCCGGCACAATTTTTGGGGCATTATCCGTCGCTGGCGTGGAAAAGCGTAGCATACTTTTCAGCGAAATGGCGTAAAACTTTTTCCCTCCACGGAATATTGAGTTTCAATTTTCATACTTATTTCAACCGACAAAAAAGTTTTCTGGATCCCAAAAAAAAAAAATATGTATATAAGAAGCAGACGAAATGAAAAATGGGTTAAGAGAGCGAGAATGACAGAGAGACGGGGAGTGGACATATACACGTAGTGCAAGTAATTGAACTAAATATTTAGCATAATTGAACTATAAAATATTTTTGCAGTTTTTAATCTGGTTTATTAGCGCAACGAGCAAAAGCTGATTAAAACCTTACATATTTATGGATTTTATGTTGTATTTAATGTGTAATTGCATTTAATCATAATTCATTAAATCGATGCATTCTACAAAAATTCTTTGCTATTTGAAGTTAATTAATGCAGATTAAAATCGTAATTTAATTTACAATATCATTTGCATCGCACTTCATGTCAATGACAGCTTTCTTTCTCTCTGTATCAGTATATATGTGTGTGTGTGTGTGTGTGGTTGTGTGTGTTTAAGCTTTGCTTTTACAAATACTGTCATAAAGTGACAAGCGTGATTGATTGATTGATTGATGATGTCACTTAAATCGGGTACCCTCGAAATAATAGCATTAAGCCCACGACGAATATCCCCCTCCGTCCCACCTGTGAGTGCTCTATATGCGTTATATATAAATAAATAAATCAAATAAAAAATTATTGTATCAACAACATAAAATAATGAAATCAACATGAATGATTTAACGCTTCAAATGCAGCAGCTCACCAACACATACACATAGTCAGACAAAACTTTTATAGAATTTACTATATATACTACATATATCATACAGCTGGGGGTAACATGCGGTGTTGACAAGTGTTGACAGTTGCAACAAAAAAGGAATGTGGAGCAAAAAGTGTGCGTGAAATAATATAAAAATGTGCCACAAAGTAAAATGTAATTAAATAAATCAACTATGAGAGTGGCAACGACTTAAAGATACCTTAACTAGGTATATCTTAAATAAAGAGACAATCTTAACATTTATCTTAACATTACATTTAACTCCCTTTTGATTTCCAGTTCAAGTTCTCTCACTTTAAAATATTCATAATAGAAATCCGAAATTTAATTCATTTCACGTCAAGCATATCGACTCAGCTAATTGACTCTGCTCTCTTTTAGACCAAATATGCAAATGGCCAACATGCAAATTCATATAGATAAATATTGTATATATGGTACATGTGGCAGAATAGCTGTAATAGATGTATATCTATGCATATGAATGTTATTGTAACCCTAACCCAAAAATATTTGGCAATTGAATTTGCAGCACAACAACAAAAATAATCAAACTCAAACTCTAGGCAAAATATTTTTTGCCATTTCGATTTTTTTTTGTTTTGTTAGCTATTTTTATGGCTTTTATTTAGTTATTTTATGATTGCAGTTGTTGTTGTTGTTGCTGCTGAAGTTGGTTTCATTTTGTTTTTCAATAAATAACTGGGAATTGTCAAAAACAACGAAACGGATATTTGGTAGCCAACAAAAATGCATTTAAATGCTTCGCTTCACAATAAAAACATATAAAAGCTGAGCTCTCGCTCGCATTGCGTATACGCCACATGCTGCAAGTGCACGGAAATGGCATGAATGCAAACCTCATAAAAAAAAAAAACCAAAATAAATCAAAATAAAAAATCGAAGCTGGATAAAATGAAATGTGCAAAAGACACAAAAAAAAGGAGCAAACAGAAGCAGCAGCAGCAGCTACAAAAGGCAGCAACTTTAATCAATATTGAAGCAGTTTTTGAGGCCAATAAATCATTTCATAATCAATTTTGTCGCTGACATGTAACGCTGCATATGTGTGAGCGAGAAAGGGAGAAATAGCGAGCGAGAAAGAGAGCAAAATAAAGTAAGGCGTGTAAGGCAAACAGAAAAAACTTTCGACCACCTTGCCAGTGAGACTTTCGTCCTCCCTCTCACACTCTCTCTCTCTCTCTCTGTGAGTGCAATAAACAAACCACACACACATATACAGATGCAGTGTAGCCATGCGAAGTGCAAAAAACAAGCAACGCCAAAATAACCAACAGATGTTGCAAACAACAACAGGCAGCAGCAGCAGCAGCAACAGTAGAGACTGAGGCAGATTCGCTTGCCACGAAAAACAGCCTATCTCGGTGACTCTATTTGTGTCTGAGTGTGTGTGTGTGTGTGTCTGTGTGTGTATAAATGAAAAGCGGAAGTTGAAAGTTCAGCAAAGAGTGACAGCGTCAGGGCAGCACGAGGTCGCCAGCGTCAACAATGACAGCGGCAGCAGTAGCTGGCCCCAAAAAGTATGCTAGGTTTTGTGCCTGCAATCGCCATTGTTGTCACGGCTGCCACTGTTGCTGTTGCTGTTGCAGTTGTGCGAACTTCAAGCGGAAATTAAGTGTGACCTCTTCGCGTGGTTGTGAACAACGCGAGAAAACAACAGCAGCAACCAAAAACAAAAACAAAAAAACAAAATACTAAAAAAAAAGAAATGTTGGCAATCCAACGTGCATATCAATGCCTGGACGGACACTCTGCACACATTTGCCAAGTGCTACTGCTAGTACTGTTGCTACTGCTGGAACACTGCATTTGCTGTTGCAGCTGGCCAATAACCCCTCCCATTCTAACTATCCCTACTGCCACCTCGATTGGTGATTGTGTTTGCGTGTTGTGATGCGTTCAAAATTGTATTTGCCTAGCATTGTCGATGGAAAAGAGAGATGGATGCAAATGGAAATGGAATAGGGATCGGTTAGCGAGTGGTAGTCGTAGTGGGAATGGGCGTGAGAGTGGGAGTGGTCAGCGAGCATACGGGATACGGTTTGGCCGCGTCAAACAGTCGCGGATGCAACACCAATTGGCCTTGGGGGCACTTTGATTTTTTCATTGGATTTGATGCGTTGCATTGCGTTTCACAACGAAACGTTTTTAGTTATCAAACATTTTCAGTTGGCTAAAAGCCAACTCAACTCAACGCAACTCAACTCTATTACATATTGGTAGCTTCCTCCCCCCGTGAATGTAATAAAGGCGCTCAGTCGTAGCCAATTGAGGCATATATATGTGCTATAGAGTATATGTATCGCATATAGAAGTCAAGCCTGCAGGCACGAGCTGCCATCTAATGCAATTTGCAACTCGTTTCCGAAATATGACTGTTGATTTAAGTGCAGCCAAATTGTTTTCAACGGCGAGGAAATAGCCCCATTAGAGAGCTTTACTTTGGCTTGAACTATAAGCAGCTTTGTTGGCCCCAAACACGGGATCTGCTTCATATTTTTAGCATTAAATGGAACCATCTATCAGTCCTGGTCAACTTAAGCTTGGGATTAAAACATTTCACAAACAGCAACAGCAGCAGCAGCAGCAATACAATTATCAGCTTCTTCTTGGACATGGACACAGGTCACTCCCTCTTTCTATCTCCCTCTGGCTCTATATTTCTCTCCTGCTTACTCTCTGTTTTTGTCTGAGCTGCAGGTGAAGTATTTGCCATTTACACTTGTGTAAATAAAATACGGGGAAAATGCTATTACAGAGCACAAAGTGCAATGATTAATCAGATTTATTTGTCAGTTTTATTTCGTGCTAAAAGTGTCAAAGAGAATATTTATAAAAGTTTATTAACACTAAGTACTTGGGCCAACACACACAACACCCAATACACCCAGCACACTCACACACACACACACATTAGAAATGACCATAAAATACAAACAAAACAGTTTGCCAAGAAAAACAAGTTTCAGTCTGAGGGGAAGTGAAGGTGGCAGAGACCAAGTTGAATGTCCTCAAGCGCTCCCAGCAGCACAAAACTTCAAGTGCGGCAACAGCAACAACAATAACTACAGACAGTTATGGCGTGGGCAGACATGGCAAAGAGCGAAAAAAAAAATGAAAAGCAAAAAAAAAAAAATAAGAGAAAAACTGGCACAGCGCAAAGTGCACAAAACGTACTTAGAACGTCTTTAAGTTCTAACATAAAAAACATTGGCTCTCAACAAACTTGGCCAAACATAAATCCCATCAACACAAACAAACGGTAACTAACACACACACATACACATACACTAACACAAATATATATATATATATATATATATCTATATGTGTATAGCAACAGCTAGCTGAAGCATATTAAGACTGATTTTGGCCTTAGACAGTCGCTGGGCAGCTGGCCAGCATATTTAAGCGAATATTTATGGCCAAATGGCGACACTCGACGCCACACACACACACACACATACCCACACACACAACTGTCGCATATCTATGTTACATATACATATATGTGTGTGGGTGTGCAACAAACAAGCTCAAACATGAGCAGTTTTGCGAGAGCTTTCAACTTGCCAACTGTCTGCTGTTTATTGACGGCAACAGCAGCCAAGCAAACTGGCCAAAAACTGACACTTTGCGACCCAACGGCCAAAATGTTGGCCAAGTCAAGCCAAGCCTCTGACTGCCAAAATAGTATCTACTTACAACAGTATCTCAGCCAAACTTCCCACACACAACTGTCTACCACAAGTGGCAGCAGCAAATCGCATGTTACATAAGTGTGCCACAGCAAATGACAATAAAAAAAAATAAAAATAAGTAAAAGAAAAATGAAAACATTTTAAGTTATTACAAAACTGATTCCAAGGGAATTGACAACTTCAAATGGAGCTGAATGAGAAATTGTGACAAAAGCAATTGAAATAGGATTATTAAATAAATTTATAGAATGAAGAGCATACAAGTAAATAATGTGGCAGAGTCCTTGCCAATGACAAGGCAAATTATTTCATCAGAAAATATCGAGAGAAAAAAAAAACACACTTTATAAATTCTAAAAATTGTGTTTGGATTCCTGGAATCATATGCGAGTGGCACCATTGGCATTTCTCGATTTTGCTCTCGATATCTTTGTATCTACATTTCTACCTCTATTTTATTTTTTTATGGCATTTTGACAAACGAAAACAACATTTGATATGCCAAGCACATGTCCACAGATGCAGAAGCAGACGCAGACTGTGAAAGTTGAGCCAGGGCGTAGGAGTGTGTGTGCTGCCACGCCCACTGCCGCGATTGTCAGTTGTTTGTGTGGCAAGGGTGTACAACGTGGCGTATGGGTAACTTAATAAATTTGACAACAATGCCGCAGAAAGGCAAACAAAATGCAGCTGCCAGTCCATCTCGTTTTATCCTTTATCCGGCTTGTCCAGCTGCCCCCTCTCCATGTTGCTGTTGCTGTTGTTGTCGTTGTTGCACATTTGCAATTTGTTTTCGTGGCACTATGCGGCGCAGCCTGTAAACAAAATCCGCCGGAATAATACGTACAAGCGTCGGCTGTGAAGCCAAATAGCCGAAAAATAGTCAAAAGGAAATGCCATTTAGTCGCAACACGCACCTATTCCGCATGTCCCCTCGTATACCCATCTCCCCTCTCTCCCTTGCTCACATTCTGCTGGCAACCACTTTGCCTGTTGTTGTTGTTGTTGCTGCTGTGGTTGTTGTTGACCAAGTTGGCTAAAACCCCTTAGCGGACCAAAACTCTATTCGAGCACATCTATTGCTATTTTATCAATGTTTACAAATTGCCCAATGTTTATTCAGTTGCTTGTTTGTGTATATTTTACTCCTCCCCTTCCACAACTCACCCCCAATGGCCCTCTATAAACAACGATTTTTAATAAATATGACCAGATGACCACAAAAGGCACTTTCAGCTTATTGCATTTGTCACACAAAACACCGAAATGTAAATTTACTCACCGCATACGTTTGAACTGCATTAAGGGAAATTAATACCGGAAAATTGTTAGTGAATGGCTGGGGAAAATGATGGAAGTGGCTGCAGAAAATAAAACTAATTAAGCACCACTTAAGATTTGAAGTGCATATCTAAAATGTAAAAGAGTTGAACGAGTGATAATAGCATAAAGAGGACAAAATAGCGGTTAATGAGTCTCAATGATATGGCAATTGTGGTTGCAGATTTTGTCTCCTGTCGATAAAATACTTTAATTTATGTGATGTTAACGTTTTCCTTAGTTGTGATAGCTAAAAAATAAGAACCAACTTCAAAAAGAATAGAATCGATTTTTAGTGTTTTACAGAAATTTTTAGCCATATCTCGAAAGATTCTCCACAACATTATCTTAAATTTGGATCACAAATATGACCGATATAAGCAGTGATGTGAATTTCATTAAAATGTGGTTAGTTTTGGAAGGTTGTGATGGTATCATTAAATAACATATGTAAAGTTCATAAAACTCAGTTTTTGATATGTTTCTTGGACATTTTTGGGCATATCTTAAGAAATTCTCATCGGAATCACCTCAAATAAAGACTGTTATTCTTGTTTTGATACCTAGAACTAATTGGGACCGAAAAATTTCCGAGTGAAAATTTTTAATTTTTTTGTCATTTTGTCAAGGGGTATGTATGGAAGAAACTCAAAAATTAAATTTTCTGAATTTGTCAAAAATTTGAATGCAGATTTCAACTATGATCATTGCCATTAAAAAAACTGAAAATTTTATCAAAATTGGTTAAGATTTGGCAAAGTTATGGAGGCTAGAAGTTTAGAAGCATCTCAAAAAATGATTTTTTGTTTACTTTCAACACATTTTTAGCCATATCTCGATAGATTCTTCACAGAATTATCTTAAATTTGGACAACATAGTAAATATGACCATTATAAGCAGTGGTATGAATTTCATTAAAATGTGGTTAGTTTTGGCAAAGTTGTGATAGAATGAAATCAAATAACACACGTAAAACTATGTTATTATCTGTTTTTTCACATTTTTGGGCTTATCTTGAGAAATTCTCATCAGAATCACCTCAAATAAAGACTGGAGTGCTTGTGTTGATACCTAGAACTAATTGGGACCGAAAAATTTTCTACTCAAAATTTTTCATTTTTTTTTTTTTGTCACTTTGTCAAGGAGTAGGTATTGAAAAAACAAAAAAAATTTAATTTTCGGAATTCGTGAAAAATTTGAATGCAGATTTCAACTATGATCATTGCCATTAAAAAGACTGAAAATTTCATCAAAATCGGTTAAGATTTGGCAAAGTTGTGATAGTTATAAGTTGAAAAGTTGTGTAATTCGGGTTGTTAGTAGAAAAAAAATCTTTTTGATAAATATGGAGTTTAGCAAACAAATTTTTTGGAAATTGTTTTTTAAATTGTTTTTTTCATGATACTAACTTACATGCAACACACCCACACTATAATTCGTGGCAAGTATTTTTACAAAAATTGCGATTGCAACAGAGGAGTTGCTGCAAGGACTGCCCGCTAATACACCTAACATTTGTGAGTAGATGTATTACTGGATGTATACGTATGAGTGTGTATATAGCTAAACATTTACATTTCATTAAAACTAAAAACAACATACATATAAAAAAAAGCAGAGAGAAGGACGCGAAAACGAATTCGAGGTAGAGAAAGAGAGAGAGAGAGAGAATAAATACAAATGGCAACTAACCAAATATACAGATTGAAATGCTAAAACAGAAAGAGAGAGAGAGAAATATAGTAAGTGAGAGTGAGATATACATATATGTATATGTATGCAGTTAGTTGGCTGTTTGTTGCACAGTCTGCCTATGCAACTTGTAATCGCAGTCGTAGTCGTGGCATGTTAGCAGTAGACTCTATTTTTTGGGCAAGGTAGAAGGCCTGCAGCTGGCACTACTATATTATCTGTCTGTCTCTCTCTACTTCACACTGTTGCTATCTCACTCTAGTGGCGTTTCTCTGACAGTGTCTGGCTGCTCTGTCTGTCTCCTGGCGGCAACTCGAAGTTTGTCGTCATGTTGTACGAGTCTCAGAGCGCGCGTTCTGTTTGCCAGGTGAGTGCCACTCGAGTAGCTGCAGAGCTTTTCGTCTCTCTCTCTCTATCTCACTCTCACTCTCTCTCTCTCTCTCTATCACACTTGGTGTTGTTGTCTCTTTCTAGCTGGTGAGTGTGGTGCATCATATCGCTTTTTAAAACACACATACTTAACTCGACGTTTTGCACTCAACGAGCTTTTACGTAGCGGCAACAAAGTGCAGAAGTGCAACAACAACAATGCCACAGCTGCCTCTCATCTCTGTCTCAGCAGCAGTTTCACAAGCACAACACACGAATATGCATCAATGTATATGTTATGTATGTGTGTTGTGTTTTATTTTCATACGCAAAAAGTTGGCCAACTCGGCATGTGGTTCATTTGGGCCACTACAACAGAACTGTTAGGACAGGGAGGAGCTCGGGTAAAGGGAGTGTGGCAGGGCAGCTATGATGCAGCATGAGGCTGTGAGTAGCGAAATAAATAGTATATTTTGCCCAAGTGCCACTCATGGAAATTGCACAAAAAACAACTACAACAACTACAGACGCTGCTAAAAACCCGGACGCACTGCTTCTTCTAAGCCATGGCCCTGGCTGCCCCAAACACACACACACACAGGCACAGACTCAAACTCATATTTGTACTACTAGTCGTATACGTATTCATATTCACATTCATGTGGAGAGCCTATGCCGAGTGGCAGTCAAATATGAATTGGACGCTGGCAACTGTGCATGGGGCACTTACAGCATAATAACAAGAAGCAACTGTTCCCATTTACATGCAACTGCCACTGCAGCCGCAGTGGCTGGGGCAGCCACAGCGACGCAACCTGCCCGCTGACCCAATTGCTACCTTTTGTTGCAACACACACACACTCACACACACACATACAAAGTGCTGCCTAATTATGGCGCATGTTTAACAAACTCTATTCAATTAGATGTAATGCACGTAGTCCGCGCAACAGCAATCAGAGTTACAGCTGCCACTCATTACGGACACACACATTACAGTGAAAACTCCTTAAAGGGTATACCATATCAAATTATTGGAAACTTGCTCAAAATCCAAGCAAAGCCTGTGGCAATCGATGACTATTCACGAGATAAAGTTTTGCTAAAGCATATCCAAATCAACCTTGTATTTATCCAGATATGCTCTCTTTTATATTTATTCATAACTCACTTTAATACTTTTTAAAGTATCGGATTTGAAAATCTGGTCTTTATCCTTTTATATCAATCTATGAAGTCGAACCAAACGATCTCATCTGAAATTCGACAGTATACGGCGAAAATACGGCTAATTTATTAAAAAGGACACTGTTGTGACTTTAATTTTTATCAAATATTCTTCGAAAAATATTGAAAATCTCATTTTCTTTTTTTTTTCTTGTGAAAAATAATTTTATTAAGTAACATACATTCCGTTACCTTAATTGACGAATTTGAAGGTTCAGTAGATATATTTAAATTATTAAAAATACAAATTTATTAATAATCTCTCAATACAGCACTATTAAAAGTATGGTCTTGAAAATTATTAAAAGAAATAATTTTCTAAAATATATATATTTTTTTAATTATGCCGTACAACGATGTTTTTTAATGTTTATTTTGCTGACGATAGTGCTTATCGGAACATGATCCTTTCATTGCTAAGTTTAATTGAAAATAAAAGCGAAAAAGTGTTGGCCAAAAAGCAGTTGTTGTTTACACTCAGTTTGCAGTTAACAGTTTTTCAATTGTGCAGCATAAACGCAATTTGTATTTTCCCAACATTTCTCCCTCTCTCGCTCACTTTCCCTTATTCTGTCTCTCCCTCTCCCTATGTTTCTCTACCACCTCTCTCTGTGTCTATTCCTCTGTAATTTTTTTTTTCATTTTGTGCATCTCTTTCTTTTGTTTTGATTGGAAAAGGGCACGACTGCAGTCGTTAAGAATTTTTAGTAGCTGTCAGCAGTTTTTTCTAAAATTCAACTAAACAAAAATCACAACGACTGCAAAATACTCTAAGAATAATCGTTTTATGTTGAATATGAATTCGTTCATTTTACACGTAAAATTATGCGCTGTAAAATTAATTGAAAATTCGTTAAACAAAAATTACAGTAATTGCATGAATTTGCAATTTGTAATTAATTTTTAAATATATTTCAATAAATTATTTAAAGGCTGATTGTCTCGTTATGTGTTAATTACTGTGCGCATCATGGCTGCTCTCATTATTCTGTCAGGCAGCCCGGACTCCCAGGCGCCCAAGCTCCTGATGCAGTGCTAATGACTCCACATCGTAGAGAGAGTTAAGTGAAAAGTGCCAACGCCTTGGCACTTAGCAGCCAATAAATTGTAATTCGACACGAGCTGCAACTGCCACCTCATACCACTACATATGCACGCACACATACACACATACACATACACTTATAGAAAGAGAAAAATTTCTTGGTGCAAAGTGAAATGGAAAATTAATTTTCAAACGATTTCGTTTGCTGCGTTGCAACTGCAGCTGCTGCAGATTGTCGCCAGCAACAACTTGTCTTGAAGCCTTTTCTTAGCTCATGGCACTGACACGCCTTTCACACACTCACATACACACACGCATACCCTCTATACATACACACACATATATCCTTTGCCTTTTACAATTTTTATATTAGTTTCATTTATTTTGCTTTATTCAGGCAAAAAAAAAAAAAAAACACATGCCACCCCTTAAGGCGTTTGTAGTACGTTTTTATCACACGCCCACGTTGCCAGCATACAAGTGGCAAATAAATTCATTAGTGGCACAAATTAGTTGCATGCAGCCGAGACCAGCATCGAGCGCCAGCTCCAACTGAACTCAAACTCAAACTGCAAACTGCAAACTCAGGCTAAGGCAAAGGACACTAAAGTGCTTTCAATTTCAATTAAATTTGCCACTTGCTACTTGCTGCAGTTGCACAGTTGCATAGCTGCTTGTGTTTGTGCTTTGGTGTCGCACTGTCTGCACTTTTGCCACGACCTACACAGAGTGCGTGCTGACTCAGGGGCACACTCAAAAGCTCGTTTAAGCGCCTCGTTTCGCTTCATCTGTTTAGCGCCAGTGGCATGCAGACTGAAAGCGGAGGAAGATGCCTTCGTGCTGATTATGTAATCAAAGTATTTGCCAGCTAATTTATTGCCGCTGGCCAACGCTGCGTATGCGCAACATTCAACAATGACGTCACACAGACAAATACTGAGCGAAGTGAGTGGACGATTGAATGACTGACAGATTGACAGAGGCAAATGTTTGAGTTTGAGTTTCTGTTTGAGTTTGTTTTTGTGTTTGGCGTAAGTCCAACACGTGGCACGGCAACTAAATAGCAGCACATTTGTCGCGGCAAAGGACCCTCCAAAAAGTCATCCATCAGTGGCCAACAACTGACAACGTTGAATTTAAAAAACGACATATTTCGTAAACATATATATATTGTGGAAAAGGGAGAGGTAGGTATACCCACAACAATCAGCAAGGAAATTACAAACATGTTGAACAAATTCATATGAATATCTGTGCGCTCAACTCGAACTCAACTCCAGTTCAAACTTCGCTCTCAACTTTATGCTTGTGCGTGCAACACCTCAAACACATTTGTCAATAAACACACACACACAGAGACATGCGGCATCCGCTTTTCCGTTTTGTGTTAAGCATTTCTCTGCTCGACTCTCTATCTCTCTTTTTTGGTCTCTGTGATCCCCTGTGTGTGTGTGTGTGTGTGGCAGCAGCAGCAGCAACAGCAACCCGCAAATGCCTCGCTTTTATAGCCGCATGCAAGCTGTGTGGCAAGTATGTGCGCCCACAACAAAGCGGCAACACGTGTATGGTTATGTGTGTGTGGCCGTTGTGGCAGGTGTGGCAGGCTCACAGGCAGCAGCTTGCCGCTTTTAAGTGTACTTTAAATATCACTTTACGCATTTAGCGATGATTTCCCAAAAACCTTGACATTTTATCTACGTATTTGTTTTGCATATTTATTGGGGCATTTGGGGTGGTGGAGGGTGGGGGTAGGCACTAGCGACAGTTCCCTGTTGAGCCGCTGCATGTGTGTGTGTTTGCCATTAGCGAACTGATATTAAATTCTATTCAATTTTCATGCACAGTATTTTCTGAAGCGACGTTTAAATTAAATTTCATATTTTAATGAGCCATCAAAAATAAAGCAAAATCATATATGAGCGTAAACGTAAATATGACATACGCAGCAAGAGACCTAAAAAAAAAAGTATGACAACAAATCGAAAGGACGACTTGAAGATACCCTTTAAAATTGCTTAAGGGGCGTTAATGTTGCCCGGGATCAAGTTACCCGTTTATAGTGGCAGTGTATTAAAAACAGATTGAAAAGCAAAGCTAACAAAGCCCCAAATGCTTAAAGTTAATTTAAATTTAATTAGGATTTTTTTCTGTGAATTGTTTTTTTGAGAGAGGCGGTGGGGATGGGGGCGGCAGTGTCCCAGCGGACTAACTGTAAATGAAAATTGACGCAACGCAAGTTTATTAAAATGCGATTTGCATAAGGCTGTGACTGTGAAACAGAGAGAAAGACAAGGACAGAGAGTGAGAGAGAGAGAGAGTGAGAGAGAGTGAGAGAGAGAGACAGGCAGCAACTGCCACAAAAGTCAAATGTAAGGCAACAGACATGGCAAGTCGAGGCAAGTCGAGGCAAGCTGGAGTCGAGTTGAGTCGAGGCAGAGCCAATGAATTTTAAATATTTTCACAGCTCACACAGACAACGCCCCGACAATCACAGTTATACTCAGCTCTCACACACACACACACACACAGTTACACACATACTCATTCATTCGATAAGCACCGAAATAAAAGCAAAGAAAGAATGTTGAAGAATACGAAAGAAGACAAAAAAAAAAAAAAAAAAAACAAAAACCATCCAACAGAGCGCATTAATTTTCGCTTTTTCGCCTTTCACACGCATTTGATTTGCGTTCAAAACTCAATTAAAAGTAGCCAAGGCAAAAAGGCTCTTCGACCCGACCCCAAAAGCGAAACGAATCAGACCCGTGTCCTGCTTTAATGTCCTTCTGTTTGTCAGCGTTGTTGTTGTTGGTTCTTTTGTTTTGTTTGTTTGTTTTTTTGGGGAGGAGGCTGTCAGTTCTTTACTTTTCTCACAATTGTTGAATATAAAACTGTTTACCTGGCCATTAACTTGATAATAGAGCTAATAGATGACGGCCAAATGAGAAATGTTGCCAATAGAAATGTTCGAAACGAGAAAATGGGAAATAAAGCCCAAAAAAGTTCTGCTAATTGCCAGTCAAAGTTACTGTCACTTTTGACATGGGACAACCAACCGTATTACCGGACATATTTAAGTTATACGAAAAAAAGAAAAAATATAATATAATAGAAATTCATTTTTTAAATTATATTCAAAAAATGTAATGTTGGAAGCACATTTTTTGCATAATGAAATTAAGAATGAAAAAACAATTGAATTTTCTGCTGTCAAACAATGGCAGCTATTCTTGATCATTCCTGATTCTTTTGTGGGTCATTTTAATTGAAATTTAATGGATTTTTGCAGACAGCCACAAAATGCAGCCCAGGTGAAAGAAGAAAGCAGATAAAAATGGAGCTGTGCTTGCCCCCAGAAAGTATGCAACAAATATTTGCACTGCATATTTGCGCTACTCTGAATGATTGAAATCAATCGAGAAATAGTCTGCCCGACTGTCTATCTGTCAATTTGTCTGTCTGTCTGTCTATCTGTCAGTCGGACAGTGCTTCTGTCATAATCTGGCCAGCTTTTGATTGCTATTTGTGTGACGCTCTTAATTGCATTTTGTCTAGTTATAGTTGACTATAAGTTTCGTTTGGTTCTTCTGGCAGCTTTAATATTGAGGCAGCTGCATTTGCCGGGCAACAATTGATGCTGCTGGGTATTCGTTTCCTGCCACAACAATGATGTGGCTGCCACCTCCTCACATGCAATCACTGTAGGCGCTCCTCCTGCTCTTGGATGCCTTCACAATGGCACAACGGAAACTGTGCTTCAATGATGCACAATAAGAGTGAATGTGGCAGGAAGGCAGCTCAAATTGAAGTTGACCGCTTGGCATTAGAGTCGGGATGAGAATGGTAGTTAAATTGCATTGAGCTTTTAATAAATAAAATAAAACTTAAATTGAAAATTGTTGTCATCGTAAATTGATAATAATTAATTTTAATTGCATGCAATGCGCATTTATGGTTGTTGCTGTTGGCAGCCTGGCAAATTGCATGTGAAAGTCCTGTTGAGTTGCAGTAGCTGTCCCAATGGCTAAAAAGATCAAGTCCCCACATCCCCTTCCACACACACACACACACCCACACACTCTTCTTCAACTCTATGGCGTGGTCATATCACGCATACGCCACATTGTCAGGCGCACATAAAAAAGCCATTAAGCAAACAACATTAAAATTAACTTAAATATTGTATATAAATAGTTGAAAAGTAAAATGCATTTGGCATATTTGCTTAATCGCATTTCCACAAATGAAAATCCCCACCATATATCTCTCGCTATACAAATACAAATACATTTATATTATGTATTATTTTCTTTTTTTTTTTTAATTTGGTTTTTGCCATTTGTAGCGTTTTATAATTGCCGAAAAATCATATAGTTTTCGTGCATATGCGACGTTTATGCTCTCGTGTATACAAATTAATTACAATTTGAATTAATTTTTGATATTGCAATATCTGTGTCTATTTCCCTTTATTTTTCCAATTTTTTTGTATTTGCTATTGCGATGTATTATACAATCGTATTACATGTATAGAGACATTGTTTGTATTTATCTTCATTTCGTGTTTAGATAAATATTTGCAAATGCGCAAAATTAATTGAAATTGTTGGCAATTCGATACGTTTACGTTTGGCCAATAGCAAAGTAAATAATGCCAAAAGTTATAGTTGTTAATCAGCATAAATGATGACTGTATTCATTCGAGTTTCTGTTTGGCAATTTATAAATGCATTAAGTTATTAATTACATCAATGTATATAGAGCAGCAATAAAGTATGAGATATTGTAGAGAAATGAGAGCTTCAGTTTTTCGGCAAGTGTCTAATTGACGTTTGCTTGTTGACACCTTTAAATGAAAATTTCAATTAAATTGGCATCGAGTTGTCTGTCTCAAGTCTCTATCTATCTATCCATCTATCTGTCTGTCTGCCAGTCTGTCTGTTCATCAGTCATTTCCGTCTAAAACTGTCGGTTTTATTTGACAAATTGTTTTGTTTGCCTGGGCCATAATTATGCATGCTGTGTGCATCTTACAGATACTTTTGTATTCAAACAATCAGTCAGAGTTTCGCATAAGTAAACTAATCATTTCAATTAATAATTCAATTGAAACTCTGTCTCTGTGTCTGTCTCTATCTTGTAGTAATTAATATTAGCTTAGAATTTTGCAAAATAATTACGAATGCATTTTTGTCATCATCAAAAGGCAACTTGCGAGCACAACATTTTGTTTAAACAATTTGTCTGGCTCTGTGCCTAGGTATATGCTACATTTTCTGGCAAATATTTGATAAATTGCCTATGCAGCATGTGGTTGTGGCAACTGTGGCAGGTGGTCAGGTGGCAACACGCAATTCTTCTGAACATTTTGTTATTAGTTTTGAAGGCTGTTAGGAATTCGAAATTTATGCATTGCCCTTTTATGTGGCATCGGAATTTCAGCATCAGAACTCAATACGCATCGAAAATAAAAACAAAACAAATTAAACACAAGGCATTAAATTCAATGCGAATAACAAAAACAGAAACAAATAATATTCACAATAATATGAATACCTTATGCAACAAATAATAATAATAATAATAATACTAGTAATGGTAAAAGCCAAAAATTCCTGGCCAACAAAATGCCCATGATTTATTTGATTACCAACTAAATCACGTATGGAATTTCTCTTTCTCTCTTCAACAAATAACTCTTAACGCATGCCGCAACTTGTTTGGATTTTCACTTACCAACAAGACGAAAGCCGATAACTTTCTTCGTTCTGCTGACTGTATTTTTATTTTCTTTGGCCAACTTCTTCACTTCACTTTGAATCAGTTTTATGTGTTTTATTTTTTTCGCACTCTGTTGTGTCCACGATTTTTTTTGTTTTTCTTTTTGGCAATGGCAGTCTTAGCCTGGCCTCAATAAATTAGTTCAAGTGTGGAGGGCGAGTGGAAAGTCGAGGTGTTAGGCCACAAAATCCAGTGACAATGACTTTTACTTCGCCTCTCACACGTACACACTCATACACACTCTTAAACACTCACTCACACACACACACACGTACACACACAGTGTCGGCAAAACGGAAACGTGGCAGCGTATTAAAAACTCATTAAGCGGCCATAGCCTGCAGACCTCATAAGTGTGTGTGTATTTGTGTATGTGTGTCTATGTGAGAGTTTGAGTTTTTTTTTTATTTTTATGCTTGTTTTTAAGCTACTTTTTGTGGGCTTTATTTCTTAGATTCTTTTTTAATTTATGCAAATATCGACCGAGGGGAGTTTTAGCAGCTGCCAAAAAGTATGCTATGTTTTTTGGGCTCCTTTTGCCAGGCGAAAGTAAATCGAATGTCAACCGCATATAGAGTTACACTCACACACACGTATCTGTCTGTCTGTCTGTTGTGTTAGTGGGTGTGTGTGTGCGTATGACACTCGTGAGGGGCGTGACTGTCGTGAGGGGCATGTAACCAGCACTGACTGTACGTGACCTACGCCAAGCCTGAAGACGATGGCCAAAATTCTTGGCCTCAGCGTCTTCTCTCCGATTACGTATTTATGTATGTATGTAGGTATATTTAGATAGAGAGAGAGAGCAAGATATACACAGAAATTCACATACACACACAAACACATATACACACTCACATACACGTGTCGACCAAATCCGCTTAAGACAAACTGACGACTGATTCTGTGCCACGCAACGCGTTGTCGCTAGTTGGGGCAACTTGGCCCCAAATTGACGTCGACTTCGTCGTCGACGTCGACGTCGGCGTCAGCGTCAAGCCAAAACGACAGCAGCAGCGACTTCGTCGTCCTTCGGCATATCGGGATTGCAAAGGAGGACCCAACAGACCCGGACCTGCCACACGCTGTAAGAGCGTGAGCTGCCTAAGAGAAATAGAGAGCACAAGAGAGCCTAAGAGAGAGAAATACAGTGAGAGCTGCAAGTCTGTTTCAATTCCAAATCGTTTCAGTTTGTTGCTTGTGGCGCAACTGGTTAGCCTGCCGCTTGGAAGCGCCTCAAATGTGTGACATTGGAAGTGGCTCCATGTGCCTGCCACAAACTCTTTCTCCCTCCACCTCTCCATGTCATACTCCCCCTTTCGGGTGCTCTGTTTCTCTGGAGCATTGCCGGCAACTGTAGGCAACTGGCGTCTGTTTTGTTTGCCCAATTAAATGCCACATATGTCATGGACTCCCCAGGCCCCAATCGCAGTCCCAATTGCAGTGCCGATTCCCGCTGCTCACCCTCTGCCCCTCCGTTCGGTTCGCTTTTTTAATTAATAATTAATAGAAGCCACGCTCGGCTGCAGCCACTAAGAGAAGCCCAACTGCGGCCAAGCCGAGGAACTGCAGCCAAAAGCAGCTAAGCACTGCGAATCTCCCCAACAGAATACCAAATTGCATATGGGGACTTGTGCAGCAGCTGCCTTTGATATGCCCGATGGCAACCACTTGCCCCCGGGCCCAACTATGACTCCAACTCCAGCTGCAGTTGCAGCTGCAACTCAACCCGCAATTAGCGTGCGGCGGCAGCATTGTAACTATTTCGCCGGCTCATCAGCAAATCCCCGAGCGCATTACGGGCAATGTAACTATAGTAAGTCTATATTTCTCAGTATCCGCAGCACATTATCTGCACCTCCACCTCCATATGGCAATACAACAACAAGCATTGAGAAACCTGACAAAATGCCAAAAGTTTATTTGACAATAGAAATAAAATTTTTTTATAAATTATTCATAATTTATCTAAAATTATTTTAAAATTTTTTAAAATTATTCAAAAATTATGTTTAAATTATTTAAAAATTGTTTTAAATTATTTTAAATTATTTCAAAAATTTTTAAAGGTTTTTAAAAACTGTTAAAAAGAAAATATTCAAAACATTTTTAACATTTTTAATTATTTAACACTTGTTTGCAGATTATTTAAAAATTATTTTAATTAAATTAAAAAATATTTAAAATGTATTTAAAAATTATATAAAAATATTATTTAAAACAAGTTTAAAAATTATTTATAAGCCCAACTTATTTATAAACCCAACTTATATTAAACTTAAATTATTGAAACAAAACATTCTTTAGAATTCTTTAAATTCTCTCTCTCATCCGGAGGCAGTTGCAGCTACTGTGGCAACTGTTGCAACCTCAGACCTTTGGCGCGCTCTGGCCCTAAGTTAACAATTGACCCGCGGGTCGTGTCTGCAGCTCCCAGCAAGTCTGTCTGTCTGTCTGCCTCTGCTGCATGTGGCATGCCGCTTGCAAAATACAATTTGCTGCACACGCTCACACACATTCTGGATTTCGCATAATTTTATTGGCTCGACTGCAACTGCAACTGTGACTCCGACATTCGAACAGAATCAACAGTTGCCCCATGCGTCCCACTTCCCGCTTGCTGCTCACAATTCCCAGTGGTGACACTCGGCTGCCACTGCCACAGCCACCAGCTGTGGCAGGCAGACAGCCTGACTCTGCCGCTCCCCAGTGCATTTTTGTGTAGGCGCTGAGTGCGTCCATATGTCATGGAGTCAAAAAGAGGGAACTACAACTGGAGCCGGAGCTGTGCCTGTCGTGCGGATCCCGGATCCCTTCAGTGAGGGACAGCACTTATGTTTTGCATATGCAATCGTGCACATAATCAGGCAGCCCGATCCCCGGACAACCACTTGGTTGAGGCTCTGACTCCTCCGTTGAACCCCAACATCGTCATCGGCATGGCAAAAATGCTAATTAGGCGTAATTCGCATAAAATTCGCAAACATTTGCCTGTCATTTGCACGGCTGCAGCGGATAGTGGGTAACGAGTAACGGATAGCGGATAGCGGATAGCGGGTAGAGGGTAATGGGTAACGAGTAACTGGTAACTGGTAGTTGCAGAGCTAATCCCCGTGCTGCCTTCAATCCGAGGTCTGGGATAATGCCTGCGCTATTTCTGGACATGGCTTTTGATTTACGAGCAATGCCGCCTATCAGCGGCACATCAACAAGCGCCAATCGTCAGCTCATCCGTCATCGAAGGCCACACCCGTTGCTGAAAGCTGATGCTTCTTTCATTCTATCTCTGTCTCGCTCTCACTATCCAACTATCTCTTTTTGTCGCTGCTGCTGTTGCGGCCAGTTGCCTGATAAATTATTAAATGAGTGTGTATCTGTTTAAGCTGACGTGATTCAGATACTTTGACGCATTTGTTTTGCTTCTGTACTGTGATTACAGCTGACATACACATACACAATCACACACTCACACATACACACACAACATGTATTTTGTATGTATTTTGTACAAGTTGGGGAACTTAAAGCTGAGCTCTGCTGGAAAAAAAAGAGCAGCTCTTTTGATGCTGACCTTGCCTCGCCTGGATACATACGCACAGTGGTTGCTGCCGTAGACTGAAAGTAAATGCAAACAAAAAATTGTTAGCTCGCTTAAAAAAAAATAGCTTTTTAAAAATAATTAAATAAATACAGATTAAATCGATTGTTTCTTTAAATTTTGTTTATTGACTAGCAAGTTTACGAATTTTTACTCAAATAAACTAAATTAGTATAAAATTATCTTAAATGCAATTAGTTAAAAAATTCCTTCAGAAAATCCTGGCAACTGCGAAAATTACTTAATGACTCAATTAAAAATATGTAGTTAGATTTATATTGTAAAAATATAATTTATTGACATTCTTAAGCATATCTTGCAATCCCAGCTAAGTATTTTTGGCCACTGTTGCTTACAAATCGAACCACTGTGCAGCGCAATCTTAAACAAACTCTTGCAGCTTGTTATGTTAATTAAATAGTTGAAAAGATGATCAAACTCAGACTGATACTGTCTGTATCCAGAAACAGAGCCGAGCTGTATCCAAGGCAGCAGCAGCATTACTCAATTGAGTTTTGCATAGTTTTTCCGAGCAGCAGCTGTGACTAACGACGCGTATCCCTGGCCAAATGGAATGGGAATCGGAAGGGGAATGGGAATGGTGGAGGAAGGAGTCGTGGGTATGGAAATGAGTCCAAGTACTTAGCATGCCCACGGTGTAGATGGCTAGACAGAGGTGGGGGTACAGTAGGACGCAGGCAACTCGCAACTATTGTCAACAAACGCGTTCTTTGTGCTTGGCTGTCCATGCCGAAAATGCTGCCCATTGTCATTTCCTGTGCTCCGCACTCGCGCTGAAAGGATTTCAATGTCACACCGCTGATGCCGATGATGCTGCTGCTGATGCTGAGACTCGTAGTTAACTGGGCCAAAACCAAACAGCGATGAGGCACAGTCCGTCCATTACATTAACCCACGGGCGCATCAAGTTTCGGCGACCACAAAAACGTCACAATGAAAATTCATGAAAATTTCGTCAGACTTGTCATGTCTTCTGTTCAGCTATCTGTCTGTCTGTCTGTCTCTATCACGCCAGTGCCCAAAACAACTATTGCTAGCTCGTTCTGTCATGGTTTTTGTTGCTGTTTTCTTAGCAAAGTCGCGAGCTGCTGCCTCCCTCTATCCCTACCACTATCTCTGTCTCTGTTTGGCTATGCAGCCCTGCCACTCTCCTCCCCTTATCCACTTTTGTGGTCAATTAACGGCCGCGTTTTTGCCCGGCCTCAAGTTTGCTTTTGTGTAATGAATTTAAATGACCCGGCGACCCTCAAGTGGCATAAAGTGTTTCTCAAAACGCCCAAGACGAGGCGGATTTCCAGCAAACCTCCACAACAGGCGACACCTTAAGCCGACACTTGGATTTGCCAGTCCCTCTCCCTTCTCTCTCTCTCTCTCTTTCTCTTTTACTCTTCATCTGCCTCTCTCGTTCCGACAACACCTGTCGCCAAAAAATTTTCAACAATTTAGCTAATGACTTCCATGCTGTGGTGTCTTGAGGTGCTAAAACGCCATGATGAGGGACAGTGTTGTGTGGGAGGGGGCGCAGGGTGATGGGACTAGGCAGCGACCGCTCAGTAAATACCAAATTAATTATATTCCATGCACTGAAATTAATCAAGTGTAGCGCCCAGCGTCAAATCAACTATGTACACTTTCGACCTGAACTCTATTTAACACCAAAAAAAAAAAACAAGCCGAGCAACCAGTTTCCCCACTTTCTACTCTCTCGTTCCCTCTCTTTTTCTCACTCTATCTCTGTCTCTCTTTCTCTCTTTCTCTCTTTCTCTCTTTCTCTCTCTCTCTCTCTCTCTCTCTAATTCTCTTTCTATCTGCCTTCCCTTTCTGTCAACCATTTGCACCTCACAACCAGCCTGGGCCCATTTCATTAATCACACTCAACACTTAGCAGGAACGTTGCTCAGCCCAACGAAGCCAAGCCGAGAGTAGTCCAAGCCAAGAACATGGGTTAGGGATTTTCATGGAGACACGTTGAGCTCACGTTGTGGCCAATGTCAAATGGTTTTTGGCTCTGAGTGGACGCCACTTCTCTTCTTGCTGCTGCCACACTTGGTGCCTGCTACTTCTTCAACCCAAAAACGCTGCACAGTTTCTTATTATTTATTATTGTTTAGTTTTAAGGGGGCATAGAGGGTGCAGGGGGCGGCAGTTGTTGTGGCTACTTGTAGCTGTGGCAAACTTGCAGCTGCTTGCTGCACTCAGTCAAGGCGTTTGACTTTTATTATTGACAGTGCCACACCAGCAATTTTTACAAGCAAATTTCAAAACTTGAGTTACGTTTTCTTGCAGCAGAGAAGATTTTTGCCAACAGCTTGAAATCCAATGCATAACTTCAAGAGCAGGCGGAATTAATCATTATTAAACTTAAAGAGAGAGTTCACAAGCTGACCCCCATTGTTTGTTTTATATATATTTTAGTAATAAATTTATGTTACTTTAAAGAAATGTATATATTTTTTAGTATTACTGCGTTTTTTCTACTTCAATAATTATTAATTAATTATCATAGCAACCAATTGCCAGCAGCTAACATAGCCAAAGCATTTACCTTTGTATAGCAAACACAAAGCATTGACATCAACCTTAGCTATGTTTCACACTTTATTTATAGCAACAGTATTTATAGCACATGCCTATGAGTATGTTAACTGCTGCACGCTTAGCACTCCTAAGCGCTCAAAACTCTGCCATAAATGAAGTGAATTCGCTAACAGCTTACTGAGTTGCCCAGCAGAGGTCGCTTCGCTTGACTCACCTGTTGCGCTTTTCTGCCTCAGCCTCGTTTCTTAGTTTTAGTTTTAGTCGCACGATCGGCCGCATTCGAAGCAGGTGTATGGGAAGAAGGTCCGCTGCATGCGAACAGCTCGCAGTGATAACAAAACGGTAAATCCCAAAGCAACAATTGATAAGCATAAAAAAAGCCATAAATATATCTATGTGCAAATAAATATTTACGAACAGGCAGTGATTAAATAAAATTATGCAAAAATGAGTGCGCAAAGTGGAATGACATAAAAACAATTGACAGACAGATGAGGCAATGCGCTAACTGAATGACGGACTGACTTACAGAGTGTGAGCGTGAGTGTCTGTGTGTGATAAGATAAGATAGTAACGCGTCGCTTGTGATAAGCAAGAATTGCTTTAAAGAGGGTAAAACGCATTTGAAACTTATCTGCCACAAACGTGGCTGACTCAAATTCTGATAAACACAAATAAGTATGATGTTTATTGTTTAACGAGAATCGTGTATATAGCGCACATTATATATTGTCAGCTCATTTTAATAGGAGATATGCTCACATGAGCAGCTTCCGCTGACTGGGAGTACAATAAAAAAAAAAAATAAATATGAAATTATTTACTAAATGGGTTATGGCTTAGAGCACCCGTTCATTATGGCCATATTGACACACAGATATCATATACTCTTTGTATATAACAGATTTTTATATCTTTTTATCGCGTCGTTCAATAGCGCCAGCGAAGCGCAGCAAATACCATTTGAAACACAAATCGGAAATAATTACGCATGGGCAGCGAGAGAGGGAAATGCATTTTGTAAATAAACTTGATAAATTTTATATAAATATTTTATAAATATTACAGATGCAGCCACAACAATTACGCATAGTTTATGGTACTTCTTCTTTTTTTTTTTTTTGTTTTATGTGTGCATTTATAGGGGGGCCGTTTGTTGTGCCAGTTCCCAGTAGCTGGTTTTCAGATGAACTTCAGTTTCAGAACTGAAAGCCAAAGAAATTGCCCAAGAAATGGCTCATAAATAGCGTTACACAATCAGCATAGGCAGGAAGACAAACGATGAAAGAGAGCGGTATAGAGTGTGCGAACGAGATGGCATTCTAAGCCAAGTGCGGAGACAATGAAGCGAGCGACCCGCAATTAGTCGCCACTTGCTGTTTGTTGGCCAGGTCGTTGGCCAACACAGCTGCCCTTATACCGGGCTTATACCAATTATTGTGACGTCATCTGTTGCCTGCCACGGATGTTGCTGTTTTGATTGTTGCTGTTGGGGGCATATCAACAGCGACTGAAATACATTTCGTTACAGTTTTGATTTTAATATGAAGCTCTTTGGTCATTAACTTGTACACATGCAACAACACTCTGAACATTCACATTGTTGTTTTGCTATGTAGTTGAATGTTGCTATTGTTGTTATTGTTGCTGTGGCAACCTCCCGCTATCAGCAACAGCAGCGGCCACAACAACAACAACAACAGCAACCACTGAGCACCTTTCACAGCTCACACTCGGCGTGCGGAAGTATTAATAATGCATTTTTAATAAATAACAACTCAAAAAGTAAATGCACTCGCCGACACTGTACAACAGCCAGATACCAATTACCTACAACCATATTTTGTTTTGAAAACCGTCTCAGCTCTCTTCAAAAGCTCGCAAGGTGCACCAAATTGAATTCCTGGCTAAAAATTCAACCTACTTAGGGTCAAATTTACGAATATGAGGTTTTGGTATCAATCGATCAGAAATTTTGAAAATCCGATGATTTTTGACAAAGTTATGGTATTTTGAAGATTGGAGGCATGTCACAAGATAGAATTTGTGGGTCAAATTTCAACTTCAACATGCTCAAAATTTCGATTTTGAGATTTTGGTACCAATCGATCAGGATTTTCAACACCATCATTTTGGTGCATAAATTTTCAAAATCCGATGATTTTTGACAAAGTTATGGTATTTTGAAGTTTAAATGGATATCACAAGATAGAATTTGGGTGTCGAATTTCAACTTCAACATGCTCAAAATTTAGATTTTGAGATTTTGGTACCGCTCGATCAGGATTTTCAACACCATCATTTTGGTGCATAAATTTTTAAAATCCGATGATTATTGACAAAGTTATGGTACTTTGAAGTTTAGAGCGATGTCACAAGATAGAATTTGTGGGTCAAATTTCAACTTCAACATGCTCAAAATTTCGATTTTGAGATTTTGGTACCAATCGATCAGGATTTTCAACACCATCAATTTGGGGCATAAATTTTCAAAATCCGATGATTTTTGACAAAGTTATGGTATTTTAAAGTTTAGAGCTATGTCACAAAATAGAATTTGTGGGTAAAATTTCAACTTCAACATGCTCAAAATTTCGATTTTGAGATTTTGGTACCAATCGCTCAGAAATTTCAATACCATCATTTTGGTGCATAAATTTTCAAAATCCGATGATTTTTGACAAAGTTATGGTATTTTGAAGATTGGAGGCATGTCACAAGATAGAATTTGTGGGTCAAATTTCAACTTCAACATGCTCAAAATTTCGATTTTGAGATTTTGGTACCAATCGATCAGGATTTTCAACACCATCATTTTGGTGCATAAATTTTTAAAATCCGATGATTTTTGACAAAGTTATGGTATTTTGAAGTTTAGAGCGATGTCACAAGATAAAATTCTTGGGTCAAATTTCAACTTCAACATGCTCAAAATTTCGATTTTGAGATTTTGGTATCAACCGATCAGAAATTTCAATACCATCATCTTGGTGCATAAATTTTCAAAATCCGATGATTTTTGACAAAGTTATGGTATTTTGAAGTTTAAATGGATGTCACAATATAGAATTTGGGTCTCGAATTTCAACTTCAACATGCTCAAAATTTCGATTTTGAGATTTTGGTACCAATCGATCAGGATTTTTAACACCATCATTTTGGTGCATAAATTTTTAAAATCCGATGATTTTTGACAAAGTTATGGTATTTTGAAGTTTAGAGCGATGTCACAAGATAAAATTCTTGGGTCAAATTTCAACTTCAACATGCTCAAAATTTCGATTTTGAGATTTTGGTATCAATCGATCAGAAATTTCAATACCATCATCTTGGTGCATAAATTTTCAAAATCCGATGATTTTTGACAAAGTTATGGCATTTTGAAGTTTAAATGGATATCACAAGATAGAATTTGGGTGTCGAATTTCAACTTCAACATGCTCAAAATTTCGATTTTGAGATTTTGGTACCAATCGATCACGATTTTCAACACCATCATTTTGGTGCATAAATTTTTAAAATCCGATGATTTTTGACAAAGTTATGGTATTTTGAAGTTTAGAGCGATGTCACAAGATAGGATTTGTGGGTCAAATTTCAACTTCAACATGCTCAAAATTTCAATTTTGAGATTTTGGTACCAATCGATCAGGATTTTCAACACCATCAATTTGGTGCATAAATTTTTAAAATCCGATGATTTTTGACAAAGATATGGTACTTTGAAGTTTAGAGCGATGTCACAAGATAGAATTCGTGGGTCAAATTTCAACTTCAACATGCTCAAAATTTCGATTTTGAGATTTTGGTATCAATCGATCACAAATTTCAATACCATCATTTTGGTGCATAAATTTTCAAAATCCGATGATTTTTGACAAAGTTATGGTACTTTGAAGTTTAAATGGATATCACAAGATAGAATTTGGGTGCCGAATTTCAACTTCAACATACTCAAAATTTCGATTTTGAGATTTTGGTACCAATCGATCAGGATTTTCAACACCATCATTTTGGTGCATAAATTTTTAAAATCCGATGATTTTTGACAAAGTTATGGTATTTTGAAGTTTAAATGGATATCACAAGATAGAATTGGGGTGTCGAATTTCAACTTCAACATGCTCAAAATTTCGATTTTGAGATTTTGGTACCAATCGATCAGGATTTTCAACACCATCATTTTGGTGCATAAATTTTTAAAATCCGATGATTTTTGACAAAGATATGGTACTTTGAAGTTTAGAGCGATGTCACAAGATATAATTCTTGGGTCAAATTTCAACTTCAACATGCTCAAAATTTCGATTTTGAGATTTTGGTATCAATCGATCAGAAATTTCAATACCATCATCTTGGTGCATAAATTTTCAAAATCCGATGATTTTTGACAAAGTTATGGTATTTTGAAGTTTAAATGGATATCACAAGATAGAATTTGGGTGTCGAATTTCAACTTCAACATGCTCAAAATTTCGATTTTGAGATTTTGGTACCAATCGATCAGGATTTTCAACACCATCATTTTGGTGCATACATTTTTAAAATCCGATGATTTTTGACAAAGTTATGGTATTTTGAAGTTTAGAGCGATGTCACAAGATAGAATTTGTGGGTCAAATTTCAACTTCAACATGCTCAAAATTTCGATTTTGAGATTTTGGTACCAATCGATCAGGATTTTCAACACCATCAATTTGGTGCATAAATTTTTAAAGCCGATGATTTTTGACAAAGATATGGTAATTTGAAGTTTAGAGCGATGTCACAAGATAGAATTCGTGGGTCAAATTTCAACTTCAACATGCTCAAAATTTCGATTTTGAGATTTTGGTATCAATCGATCAGAAATTTCAATACCATCATTTTGGTGCATAAATTTTCAAAATCCGATAATTTTTGACAAAGTTATGGTATTTTGAAGTTTAAATGGATATCACAAGATAGAATTTGGGTGCCGAATTTCAACTTCAACATACTCAAAATTTCGATTTTGAGATTTTGGTACCAATTGATCAGGATTTTCAACACCATCATTTTGGTGCATAATTTTTTAAGATCCGATGATTTTTGACAAAGTTATGGTATTTTAAAGTTTAGAGCGATGTCACAAAATAGAATTTGTGGGTCAAATTTCAAATTCAACATGCTCAAAATTTCGATTTTGGTACCAATCGATCAGGATTTTCAACACCATCAATTTGGTGCATAAATTTTCAAAATCCGATGATTTTTGACAAAGTTATGGTATTTTGAAGTTTAAATGGATATCACAAGATAGAATTTGGGTGTCGAATTTCAACTTCAACATGCTCAAAATTTCGATTTTGAGATTTTGGTACCAATCGATCAGGATTTTCAACACCATCATTTTGGTGCATACATTTTTAAAATCCGATGATTTTTGACAAAGTTATGGTATTTTGAAGTTTAGAGCGATGTCACAAGATAGAATTTGTGGGTCAAATTTCAACTTCAACATGCTCAAAATTTCGATTTTGAGATTTTGGTACCAATCGATCAGGATTTTCAACACCATCAATTTGGTGCATAAATTTTTAAAGCCGATGATTTTTGACAAAGATATGGTAATTTGAAGTTTAGAGCGATGTCACAAGATAGAATTCGTGGGTCAAATTTCAACTTCAACATGCTCAAAATTTCGATTTTGAGATTTTGGTATCAATCGATCAGAAATTTCAATACCATCATTTTGGTGCATAAATTTTCAAAATCCGATAATTTTTGACAAAGTTATGGTATTTTGAAGTTTAAATGGATATCACAAGATAGAATTTGGGTGCCGAATTTCAACTTCAACATACTCAAAATTTCGATTTTGAGATTTTGGTACCAATCGATCAGGATTTTCAACACCATCATTTTGGTGCATAATTTTTTAAGATCCGATGATTTTTGACAAAGTTATGGTATTTTAAAGTTTAGAGCGATGTCACAAAATAGAATTTGTGGGTCAAATTTCAAATTCAACATGCTCAAAATTTCGATTTTGGTACCAATCGATCAGGATTTTCAACACCATCAATTTGGTGCATAAATTTTCAAAATCCGATGATTTTTGACAAAGTTATGGTATTTTAAAGTTTAGAGCGATGTCACAAAATAGAATTTGTGGGTCAAATTTCAACTTCAACATGCTCAAAATTTCGATTTTGAGATCTTGGTATCAATCGATCAGAAATTTCAATACCATCATTTTGGTGCATAAATTTTCAAAATCCGATGATTTTTGACAAAGTTATGGTATTTTGAAGTTTAAATGGATGTCACAAGATAGAATTTGGGTGTCGAATTTCAACTTCAACGTGCTCAAATTTTTGATTTTGAGATTTTGGCACCAATCGATCAGGATTTTCAACACCATTATTTTGGTGCATAAATTTTCAAAATCCGATGATTCTTGACAAAGTTATGGTATTTTGAAGTTTAGAGCGATGTCACAAGATAGAATTCTTGGGTCAAATTTCAACTTCAACATGCTCAAAATTTCGATTTTGAGATTTTGGTATCAATCGATCAGAAATTTCAATACCATCATCTTGGTGCATAAATTTTCAAAATCCGATGATTTTTGACAAAGTTATGGCATTTTGAAGTTTAAATGGATATCACAAGATAGAATTTGGGTGTCGAATTTCAACTTCAACATGCTCAAAATTTCGATTTTGAGATTTTGGTACCAATCGATCAGGATTTTCAACACCATCATTTTGGTGCAGAAATTTTGAAAATCCGATGATTTTGTAAGAAGTTGTGGCATTTTGAAGTTTGGAGGGATGTCACAAGATGGAATTCCTGGGTCAAAATTCAACTTGTGTGGGGTCAAATTTTCGATATTGAGATTTTGGTACCGATCGATCAGGAATTTCAATACCTTCATTTTGGTGTATAAATTTTGAGAATCGGATGATTTTTGGGGAAGTTATGGTACTTTGAAGCTTGGTGGGTGTCACAAGATGGAATTCCTGGGTCAAAATTCAACTTGTGCGGGGTCAAATTTGCGATATTGAGATTTTGGTACCGATCGATCAGGAATTTCAATACCTTCATTTTAATGCATAAATTTTTAAAATCCGATGATTTTTGACAAAGTTATGGTATTTTGAAGTTTAAATGGATATCACAAGATAGAATTTGAAGTTTAGAGCGATGTCACAAAATAGAGTTTGGGGGTCAAATTTCAACTTCAGCATGCTTAAAATTTCGATTTTGAGATTTTGGTACCAATCGATCAGGATTTTCAACACCATCATTTTGGTGCAGAAATTTTGAAAATCCGATGATTTTGTAAGAAGTTGTGGCATTTTGAAGTTTGGAGGGATGTCACAAGATGGAATTCCTGGGTCAAAATTCAACTTATGTGAGGTCAAATTTTCGATATTGAGATTTTGGTACCGATCGATCAGGAATTTCAATACCTTCATTTTGGTGTATAAATTTTGAGAATCGGATGATTTTTGGGGAAGTTATGGTACTTTGAAGCTTGGTGGGTGTCACAAGATGGAATTCCTGGGTCAAAATTCAACTTGTGCGGGGTCAAATTTGCGATATTGAGATTTTGGTACCGATCGATCAGGAATTTCAATACCTTAATTTTAATGCATAAATTTTTAAAATCCGATGATTTTTGACAAAGTTAAGGTATTTTGAAAATTGAAGGGATATCACTTTTAATTAATGGATCAAAGTACCACTTCCGAGGGTCATAATTTCGAATATAAGATTCTACTACCGATCGTTCAAGAATTTCAATACCATAATTTTGGTACATCATTTTTAAAATCTGATGCTTTTGGACGAAGGTCTGACGTACTGAAGTTCGTTTAGGTTGAAATTTTAAAATTTTAGTTGCCTTATACAGTTAAGAGTATCATGTTCTTTAAAACTGAATTGAATTACTAAACTTAACTATAAATCTTTCTATAAAATACTTCCATTTATTTGCACAAACTAAACATACTCGACATGCCGCGAAAATATACATAACAACAACAATAACAACAACAAAAAACTGTGGCAAAAAGAAGAGTAAAGATAACAATGAGTCTCATTCAAATGCAGCAGAATACTCACAAAAATATATAGAGAAATTGAGTTAAGACTGTTAAGTCGACTACTGAATGCACTTAAAATTGTTAGTTGACATTAAAATTACTTGAAAATAATAATCAAATTTTTTTTTTAAATTTCAGAAGGCTATAAAAAAGTATCAAATATTTTTATGCTTATATTATTAACTCTTAAATTGATCAGTGAGCTACAAATGCTCTAAAAAGGTAGTGTATAGCTATTTGTTATTGTTGTCAGCGTGGTTCGAAGCGCAGCTTTGGCATTGTCGCATTTGTCACAGACAGCTAGAGTGGGATAGCAACAACAATAGGTGACAATGAGAAGTGAGAGAGATAGAGAGGGAGAGAGAGAGAGAGAGTGAGAGAGAAAGAGAGATAGAACTGATCGTTTTATAAGAGTTGAGCGCAGTCAATGCGTAATGGGGCTCGGCTCATTCGGCGGCTGCCACCCGCACACACACACCCTCACACACACACACATGTATACACTGTGACACACTCATGTTGGAAATACCTTTTGACACCGTAGTTACCTGACGTTTGACGTTAGTCGCATTTAGTTGGCGGCAACAAGAGGAACACAAAACCAAAGCGCTGCCGTTTAGAGAACTGTTAAAAAATAATTTAAAAATTATATATGTATATAAAAGAAATATCAACACTGCCAAACATTATCATGCAATAGAAATAAACCCAACATGTTGAGAAAATTATGGTAAAAAATTGAAAAAAAATTAAGATCAGTTGATCTTAACTTACTGAAGGAAACTCAACAACCTTAGCCCTTATAATAATTAAGATCTTCTATTGCAGCTAAAATTTTGTGGCACAAACTGTTAGCAAATTGAAGCAACATTATGGCCGCCAGCAATATCAACAACAACAACAACGCGAGCAGCGATTTAGATAGCCAGGTGAATGTGGAGGATTTGCCCATAACATTCAAGGTAAGTCGGGGGATCAGAGGTCTCAGAAACCGCAAACAGACCGCATCATTTCACACCGAAAATTCATGCCAAAATGTTTATTCAAATTGTGCCGTGACTGTGCTTCAGTGCGTCCAACCCTTCCCGCTGCTCCCTCAACCACTCGCTGGCTTATCAAAATATTGCCAGACAACTAGAGAGAAGGAGAGAGTGAGAGAGATTCAGAGAGAGAAAGGTAGAGAAAGAGAGAGAGGGAGAGAGACACGCACTCGTCACGCCTGGCTGCCCACCAGGTCCACGTTCAACTTCAACTTCAACTCCAACTCCACATGGTTGTCTGGCTGCTCTGTGTGTGGACAACACCACGCCGACATCCGGCTTCCAACGGATGCAAATGAACCTAGCACACAAACACACATACATACAACACACTCATACACTCACTTGGTCTCAACACACCCGGAAATAGCTTCCAACAACAACAATTGTAATCGCTTAAACATTTTTTTTTTGTATGCTGATTTTTCTGGTGCAGGTCAAATACATTGGCTCGGAGGCATCTCGTGGCCTTTGGGGCATCAAGTACACACGCCGCCCAGTTGACATAATGGTAGGCGTGGCGAAGAATCTGCCGCCCAACAAGGTGCTGCCCAACTGCGAACTGAAGGTCTCCACCAGCGGCGTGCAGCTGGAGATCATCTCGCCCAAGGCGAGCATCAACAACTGGAGCTATCCCATCGATACGATCTCATACGGAGTACAGGATCTGGTCTACACCCGCGTCTTTGCCATGATCGTCGTCAAGGACGACACCAGTCCGCATCCGTTCGAGGTGCATGCGTTTGTCTGCGACAGTCGCGCCATGGCCAGAAAGTTGACGTTCGCCCTCTCTGCCGCCTTCCAGGATTACTCGCGTGTCGTCAAGGAGGCCTCGGGCGAGGATCAGTTGGATCAGCCGGGGGACAAGATCACGCCCACGCGGCAAAAGTTTGCCATCGATCTGCGCACGCCCGAGGAGATACAAGCCGGCGAACTGGAGCAGGAGACGGAGGCATAGTTCTAGATCTATATATATATATATATATACATATACTACATATGTATATGTACTTGTGTATATGAATTTGTGTATGTTTGTATATGTGTAGGTGCGTATGTGTGTGTGTGTGAGTATTATGCTGTGGTGTGCGGAAGTCATCTCCATTGTGATTGTCAAAAGAATTGTTACTTAAGAATTGCAGTTCCCTTTTGTTATTATAGTTCTCTTTCTCTACCTCTATGCCTATGTCTCTATCTCTAATTCTCTACTTCTCTCTTTTTCACTCTCAATTGGTAGTAGCCTCATACAGCTAATTACCCAAAGCCGAAGCAGAAAGATAACTACTGTAAACGCATCAATAATTTTTAACGTAAAATACATATTTTTGTAATTTTAGATATTATGAAATGAAAATAATTTTAAGTTACGCCAAAAACAAAAATATTTAAGCCCAATATTTTTGAGGGCTCATAATCTGTTGAAGTCATACTTACTGTTACTCATCGTTAGATGGCGCTAGTCAAAGTTCTTTGTCATGTGGATTGCACTGATAATTTAGCCCAACATGCTATTGATGTAGTTTAGTCACTCAACGTTAGATGGCGCTAGCATATGATAAACAAAACGCAATTTCTTTCATTTTCTTGACTCACTTTTTGATGCTCCAGTTGACCATCTCTACCGTCCAAAAGCTGAATGCCATTAGCCAAATTCAAACACTCAAACCTATGCACGATGGAGTTAGCTAACCTCATATCTCTATATGTATATACCTATAGAGATTTTTAGGATTTTTAGATTTTTTAAGATTTTTATTTGTAAAAATATTTTTCAACTTTTTTCTTTTTGTTCTTCAGTTGTTTTGCTTTTTTTTGTGCAACTCAAAGGATACAACAATTGTTAAACTTAAATTTCAAGTGCAGGAATGGCCATAAAACTAGATCAAATCAAAAATGAATCCATTAACTTGTAGTTGCTACTCGTAGGTGCCAATAATGAGTGTATGTTGGGGGGAGGTTTAGGTTAGGGAACACGATGAGAACAGCCTCAACTGGGCGGGACTGCTGTGTGAGGTGCGAAGGGAAGTGTGGCGGGTGTTTGCTTTGAGAGTGAGATTGAATCACAAAGGCTTCAGGCGTAGGAAACTAAAGATCATCTAACTGGCATCGGCGCGGAAAAGAAAGCGACGCTTGCGCGCATCCATGCGAGTCTTGGACACGGCAGCCTCCTCCTCGGGTTTCGTCTCGTCATCCACTTTGCTGACAGTCACTGGCAGTGTCTGCACCTTGGACATGCTGGGCTCCGCTATGGAAATGCGCTTGTAGATGGGCAGTATGGTTTCCTCCTGCTCTGATTCCTCAGCAGGCTGGGAAATGGACTCGAATGGCTGAGCAGCCTCTGGCACAGATTCTGACGCCGGTTCTGGTTGAGGCTCAGCTGCTTGCACCATCTCTGGATGGCTACCGCTCTCTATCAATGTCATTGGAGCTGCGGCACCTGGTGTCAATACCAGCTCCATGGGAGCTGGTTGCTCGTTCTTGGGGTTCTGATCGAGACGCTCCTTCACTAGCTCCACAATGTCATCAATGCTGATGGGTGGCATGTAGGCAGCAGCAGGCAAGCTAATCTCGGGAGTCGCGTCTGTTTCAACGGGCTTAAGCTCAGACTCAGCAGTTTCTGGCTCCTTTATTGCCTCCTGTTGAGGTTGCTCTGGTTGTACCTCTACTTCTGGCACGGCTACCACCTGCACGGGTATCTGATAGTCAGCGGGCAGATGATTCAACTGCATGATGTTGATAATGGGTGAATCCTTCAACTTCAATTTTAGCTTTGGCTGTGGCTCTGGCTCCTGTTCAGCTTCGATCAGCTGCTCCTCCACAGAGGCTTCCTTATCGGTGGAATCGGGCTCTGGCAACTTGGCCTCCTCAATGGACACATCGGATGTTGGCTGCAGTAACTCAGCAACTGGTGCTGGTTTGGCATCGCTCTCAATGATTTGTGGTTGATGTTCAATGGTCTCGGCCATGTCCATGGCTGCAGCGGTCATCTCAGTCTCGGATTTCTCCTCATTCTTGCGCAGGGTATTCAGAAAGTCGTTGATCAGTTGCTCCGCCTCGGCAGCCATGACCGGATCCACTGGCTTGAATCCACCAAGAGATTCCTGTGCCTCACTCATGGGACTGCTGTTGTCCAGCATCTCCTCCACGAGCGGATTAGGGTTTGCCATCTCTGGTGTGGCTGGCAAACTCACAGGAGCATCTTCTGGTTTGGCTGCCTCCATGGCCTCCAGATTGTTCAGGGATTCCTCGTTAGAACTGCTGGGCTCCACTATGGCAGGCTCAGCATCAACAGTGGTTGATGCTTGATCAGCTGTGATGACGGGTATGACCTCGGGCTGTACTCCGGACGGCTCCTCTGGCTGCTGTGTCTCAACAATTACAGCAGGTATTTCCTCAATGGCTTCTATAGGTTTCACTTCATCAAATTCCAGCTTAAGTGGCTCAAGTTGCTCAACAGTTTCCTCTGGCTTTGTTGACTCCACCACAGGCAGAGACTCCAGAATTGCCTCTGGCAAAATTTGAACCTGATCTTCACTATGAACCTCGGGCTGTGCTTCGGGTTTAGCTTCGGTCATAACTTCATTTTCTGCCTCAGGTTGAGCTTCGTATTGAACCTCGGGTTGAGCTTCGGCTTGCGGTTCAGGTTGTGTTTCTGGCTGTGATTCGGCATGTACCTCAGGCTGAGTTTCGATCTCTGCTTCGTTTTGAGGTTCTGGCTCTGGTTCAGCCTGAACTTTGTTCTCTGAGACTGTCTCTGGCTCTGACTCTGGCTCTTCGGGTTTAGCTATGGCTACCACAGGTTCGGAAGCCACCCCTAATGGCTCCTCTGGCATCACTGGCGCATCAACAAACATAGTCTGCAGCTTTAATGTGGGTTGAGGTTCACTCAGTTCCGCTTGAACGGGAATGACCTCGGTAGGAGCTGGTTCTGCCTCAGACTGGATGGGTTTTGTGCTGGTGGAGCTATGCTTATTGAACATGGCTGGGCGCTTGCGAATGGAGTGGAAGAGCTCATTGCGTATGGGCGTGGCAGTGGCGGGTACAGCTGGCTTAATGGCTTGAGGTTTCTCCTTGTTGGGTCTGGGATTGAAACGGCTGGGCTTTGGCGGCTTTGCAACCACTGGAGCAATAACAGCAGGTGCTGGCTCTGGTTCCTCCACGGGTTCGGGCATAACTGGAGCAGCCGTAGCTGGAGCTGGAACTTTTCTTTGGGGTTTGTTGTAGGTGACGGCGGGCTTGCGGCGATTTGGCTTTGGCTTGGGCTTCTGGACCTTGACGGGCTTGGCGGGTTCTACAGCGGGTACCTCTGGAGCTGCAGCAGCTGTGGCAGCTGGTTCGGCAGGCATGTCACTCTCATCGACTTGGGAATCAGTCTCAACGGCTGCGGGTTGTTTCTCCTCCTCGATGGTCGCTCCAAAGTTGCCATTCAGATCATAGTATCTGTAGCTCTCCTCGCATTCGATGGTCATGTCCTCGCGGCGCATGCAAGTGAACGATTCCTAAGTAAAATAAAAAAAATTACTAATATTCAGTTTAAGAGCTAAGGGAATTCTACACCTACCTGACTGAAGATGGTCTCCTCGGGGCAAATGAAACTCCAGCGGAAGGTGTTCTCCTTGCCATCGGCATAGGTCACCGGCAGGCACACATGGAAGATCTGGCAATCGTTCTCCACATCCGCATAGTAGCCATACGATTTGTTGGCACACGAGAAGCTATCGGTGATATCCGCTCGAATGGAGGTGGCATTGCTTGGCAGCGTCAAAGTGCCCACCAGTGGAGCTGCTGCTGCTGCTGTTTCCGTTTCCGCTGCCGGCATTTCCAGCTCACCCACAGTCTCGGACTCCTGTGTCTGCATAGCCATCGCGCTATCCTCGCGTGCCCTTATGGGCATATTCTTGCGCTGCAACGACACCAAAGGGGGCAGTGGGGAAATGTACTTTATAAAAAGTTATATTATGTGGGCATTCAGCTAACGACGCTACGTGCAACGCATGCGCAACTCGAGCTCCACTCAGTTGAGCACGTGACTTGATTTCTGGTTGGGGGACCAAAGTGCGAGTATCTAGCCGAGCTAGGCTTCGGCTATCAATATAAAAATTTCACTTGTGTTCTAGTTTTTTGGCGTTAAGTGAAAACTGAATTACCCAATGTATTGACCAACCCCCCTCCCCCGTCCACATGCCGCCTCCTCCTCCCTTGTGCACTTGGCACCTGGCAGGCAGCTGGTTAACCCTTTTTGGTCAACGGTTGCAATTGAATTCGACTTTCGAATGGTTGAAAAGGTTCGCCTGCATGTTATCACATCATATTTTTAACCATATCGGAATATTATTTATTATTTACAGACTTGCATTTTAATTAGTTGTCATTTATAAATCAATTTAAAATTTGTGAATTTTTTTTCTTTGACTTTCAGTCACGCAGACAGACCTCAAAGAAACTACTTGAAATTTCTTAAAATAAATTTTAAATAATTTTTGAATATTCAGATATAAGATATTTAAACTTTTTCGTTTGTTTTTATGTGCACTTTGGCTTTCTTATAAATTGATACTTTTTCGAAAAATTGCAAAAGCTGATTCGTAATATTATCGAACTATTTTATAGATATATATATATAAATATAAAATAAAGTAAATTTTTCTAAAATTCTGAAATTATTTGCACATACTCGATAATCAAAAATATTTTAATATAATTTGAAAAATTGGACAACTAAATTTTTATATCTCATTAACTTTGCATATATTTTCCCCCACTTTCCCGCTATTTCTCTCTGTTGAGACCTGTCCAATCTTGGCATATGGAGTCCATTCAGAACATTCGCTAAATAGTTTCGTTGTCCATAAAAGAAGCCGGGCTGAAGCCGGGAAACAGGCAACCTGTGCTGGCAGTCAGTCAGTCAGTCTATAAATATACCATACTTCTGACTGCATTTAGCCGTTAAAAGGCTAAACGTTTGGCATACCAACTAAGTAAACTCGGCTTGAAAACTTATGCAAATGCCGCAAAGACAACGCAGACGTGGAAGAACCACAAGAAGAGTAGACAAATATGTATGTAGAAGAATTCAACTTTAGGCTAAATGAATGAATGAATGAATGAATGAATGAATGACTAACTCAGCTGCCGCTTATCGGGATGGGGAGGTATCATTAAAATTTCAGACTATGCCTCGCAAAAGGCAAACTCCAATGTGGAGAGAAACATTTCATTAACAGTTTTCCGCTGACCGTTTCAATTTCCGTTAGCCAAATGCCGGAAATATGTCTGCAATTGCAATACGCACAATCGATAGTCGAGTTATCGATTGACTTATGGATAATGTAAACTGCTTGAACCCACCTGTTGTCCAGCCAGTGGTCCAGCGCTGCAGCAGCATGCGCTTAATAAGATCAAGACACACGTTATTTTCCACATCTTGTTGGTTACACTTTCGCACTAATTGTTCAGTTATCGGCTACTATATATTTACTACAGATATCACTTTAGCTTGTTTATCACGAGAACGATGCACATAATAATCCTTTGGGTTCGTTTGGCTTAGCGTAATGTATGTATGATTGAGAGTGTGTTAATCCAATTTATACGATATCCAGGCGTCTATATATACATCGATGTTATATATATATATTTTTTTTTGATTATTCTTTAAATCTGTCACCAAAGCTTGCACTCGCATCAGCTGTGAGGCACCGTTGGCTTCCAAATACGAACTGCGACCGAAGTGCCAATGTGACGCCCAATTTATATATTCTTCACTGTGATTTATTAAGAATGCAAAAGGCACAGAGAAAACACAGCGAAAGAAAGAAAGAGCGAAAGAGCCACACAGATAGATAGTGTCACTTACAGGTGCGTGCGGCATTGTTGTTGGTTTCGTCTTCGGCTGCGCAAACGTGACGTGACGCATTCACTGAGTGTGGAACTCGAGTTGTGGAACGCAAGCAGTTTGGGCATAGCGCGCTTGACAAACGAAGCAGTGCAAGCAGTTCAGTAGATATCCTCTGAGAGCAGCAACTTGAAAAGACTAAGGAAATTATTAAAAAATTATTTAAAATAACAAAAAGATGAAAAGAATTATTAAAAAAATATGAAAAATTTTGATAAATATTTAAATTGGTAAATACACTGAATATTTCAATTTATTGGAGAGTTTAAGTATTTATAAAAGAATTTCAATTTTATATCTATAAAATGCTCTCAATGTACCAATGTAAATTAACCAAGGTTTTGCTTCTTTACTCATAATTTAGAACCACTCTAGTCATATTTTTCACACAACATGACATGCATTATGGCACTCTCTCAAGCAGATGCTACAACACAGATAGAGGCTGCCTTTTGATGCACCGCTGTCTATATGAGATGACAACTGAAACAAAAGGCGCCAAGCAGTGCAATGTATAAATGTAAGAGTGAAGTAAAAAAATATTATTAACAAATTAATAAGTGATATAAGCTGTACGCTAACTCGCTTGCCTTAATAGGGTGGGCTCGTTATTTCCTATGCCATTGGCCTCAAGTCGTAGCTTTCGCTTTTTCTGTGCACTGTACGTGATTTTGATAGAACACCGAAAGAGCGAGAGGGACACTCAGAGAGTTAGAGTGAACATTAGAAAGGGATAGGTTGACAATAATAATATTAAAAATAAACTCGTTAAATTAGAAATTCATAATTGACGCGTAATACTTGGTACGTGTAGCCGAAAAGCCCCAAAATATTAATTTAATAAAAAAAAAAACACTTCCAGCGAACTCTGCGAAATGGTATCAAAGCCCATTCTAAATTATTAATGCGCCTTAATAAGCGTCGCTTGTTTTGGGCCAACGAGTTGTGAAAGCCTCCAGAGTTGTTTTTGTTTGTTGACCATAATGATGATATTTCGTTTATTGCATAATCTTCAACAATCGCTCAGTGTCTGCCAATGAACCCCGTAACTTGGAAAGAACACTTCGGGGAGGGAGCTCACAAAAAGTATCTTTATTCTGAGTGGAGTTCTTCTCTAAGTCCCACTTGGTACACATAAAACTGCAATCTCACGTCTGGCGATGAGGGCACAATCTTTAAGGCGTAATCTTCCGAGTCATAGTTTATTGAGAAAGAATTCTTCTGAGTAATCAGACAGAGAGTGGGGAAATTAAAGGGAAGTATCTATGACTGGGAAATGCGATGAGGTCTGAGTCTGATCAAAGGGGGGGATGACTGTTGTGGCACGTTCTTGATGTTTCCTTGTGGCACAAACATTGTAGTTTCAATTGCTGTTGCCTTGGCTATGGGGTGTCGTTATCCATTTACCATCTAGCCATAGATGGCAGTGGCACTATATGGGCAGCTAAATTGCTGTTAAGTAGTTGTAAGACTTCTTCAGTAAAACAAACTCTCTTCTTCATTAAAATGCCAACATGCATTTTTGCGCACTTGGCAACAGAATTGAACTAAACTTGCATTTCGGTTAAGAGAGTGAATGACAGAGGAGGGGCTGAAAGGGGGGGATGAGGTCTGTTAAACGTGCAGAGATAAAGCCATGGCCATTGACAAAAGGGGCGACGACATGTTGGCAGAAAATTCTTCTATATGAAGTCGCGCCAAAAAGGCATGACTTGAATTATGAACAAACAAATTATGAATAGAGTGAGACGACATGAGTGAGACAGAGTGAGACAAAACAGCAGAGTAAATGGGGAGCTATATCTCTGTATGTATTGCTCAGACTTTGACTTTGACTTTTTCTTTATTTTTCTGATTTTCATTTTGATTACAGTCGGATTATAATTTTGTGGATTTTCAGTTTGTTTGTTTCAATGCAGTCGGGTAAAACACGTGTAACACTTTCTAAAATGCAAATCCAAAGTGCAATTGGAAATATCATGAGGTACATTTTCAAAATTTGAATTGGAATCGATCGTTTGCGAGACACGTGGGCGTAGGTTGGTAGCATCAACATTCTCTAGCTGCAGACAGAAAGAGAATGTGTCGTGCATTTTACGTATACGTGATGCATTCACACTTTCTAGTGCAGCACTTAAATTAATTAAATGTTGTTATTGCTACGCATTTATTTCTGATTGTTATTGTTGTTGTTGTTGCTGCTGTTGTTGCTGTGTGTCGTGTGGCGTTGACATCAAATGCTGGTACCACTGACAGCCACACGTCGCCGCCTGTCGTTTAATAGAGCAACAGCCACAAAAAACGCGCTTAGAAATTATTTCAATTGTTTTTTTTTTTAAATAATTTTTTTTTTTTGGGTTTTGCAAAATTTAAACTATCCACGTGGCATAACGTCTGCCTTGACTTCCTTGGCTTCCCTCAATTTGGGAGTTCAGCAGTTTTTTTTTGCACTCAGTCGCAATTTTTTGGCAAACCAGGCACGAGTTGTCCCACTGAGCCCTGTGGACATTGGGCCAAAAGTTAACCGTTACTCCAGCCACGACAGCCCCAAAAGATTTTCGCCAAAGAATTTCAATTGATTTTGGGTTTTTTTGGATTTTTTTCTTTTTGTTTTTTGGCTTTTGTTAAGAACACATATTGAAGATTTGTATCTGCATGATATATGGCTGAATGCCACACCCACAGCGGCCGCTTCAACGCCCCCGACTCAGTTTAGAAAGTGCACAGAAACTAAACTACATAAGTGTGTCTCATTCGCACAATGTCAGGCTACCTCTGTTGCTCGCACACGCATCAATTATGTGGCACACGTCTGGTTGTAGAAGACACTTCCAATATATGAAGTCTCCCACGCAGCTGGCAGAATGTCTCTCGGGGACAGTCAGTCCCCGCCCTCCGCCCCCATCGTATCGAATTTTTATGGCCAATTTCATTGATTTTAATTTTGCTAATGATAAGCATTTCTTTGCACGCATTTCATTTGATTGCCTGCCCCTCTGATAAGAGGCATGTTGCGGCATGTCAATGCGCTTTTCCCCCCTCGCATGTTGCATGCTAATTGACCGCTGAGCTTTTCCTTCAATTAGTTCGAGTCCGAGGTACATTTTAAACAAGGTCAATATCAATTCAACTGGCAAACGGCGGCAAAGAACGTGTCAGAATGCATGTGAAATGAACTAATCTAAACTGAGGCAAAACTTCAGTGAACTGAACTGTACTTCACTGAACTGGACCTTTGGTTCACTTTCTTTTCCTTTGCCTTCAGTTTTTTTAATTGGAGTTTTGGTTTTTTGTCAGGGGGTCGACATCCATCAACTGCAGCTCCAATCAATCAATTCCATTTGCCACACAATTTATTGGCCATAAATCGGCCAAATCTTCAGGCTGATTTTGACGTTTGTCAAACACCAAATTTAATTGTTTATTACAATTTTTCGGCAAGCGCCCCTAACCATCCCTTCCCTCCCTTTCCTAGCTAATAACTTTAAAACTTATTCAACGCACGCTTCGCACATCCGCAAAAAATTGTCCCCGAGACACGGCGAAATGGGAGACCCACAAGTCCGAGAAAGACAGACAGAGAAAGAGAGAGAGAGAGTGATAGAGAGAGGGAGATACTATAGACACCCATCACGGAGAGGGCGCCGGTGAAATTTCGAAATTCCACACAGCATTTGTTGACCGCATTCTGTGCACAGTCTCCTCTTTTCGCGAATTACAGTAGAATCTCCCTAATGTAAACTAATTATCCGATATTTCTGCCAATTTTTCAAAATTTAAATGTTTTCGGTTTTTCATAACTACCCCTTGTCAAAATAGCAAAAAAAAAATATGAAATTTTGACACTGAAATTTTTTGGTGGCAATTTGTTCTAGGTATCAAAACAAGCATTTCAGTCTTTATTTGAGGAGTTTCTGATGATTATTTCTCAAGATATTGCAAAAAATGTGCATATTATACCATCGAAATTTCAATTCTTTGGATTCTTCATATGTTGCTCACTATTAACATATCACAACTTTGCCAAGTCTAATCCGATCAAATTTAATCAAATTTTTTACACTGTTTAGAACGGTCATATTTAATATGTGGTCGAAATTTAAGATAATTCTGTTGAAAATCTTTTGAGATATGGCTAAAAATGTGTTAAAAGTATGCAAAAAATTGATTTTTCTTAATTTATGAGATGCATCTGAACTTCTAGTTACAATAACTTTGTCAAATCTCCACCGATTTTCATGAAATTTTCATTTTTGTTAATGACAAAGATCATAGTTGAAAGCTGCATTCAAATTTTTGCCAATTTACCGAATATAAATTTTTTCCATTTTTTCTATACCTACCCCTTGACAAAATGCCAAAAACATGAACAATTTTGACATTGAAATTTTTTGTTCGCAATTTGTTATGGGTATCATAACTACCATCGCAGTTTTTATATAAGGTGTTTCTGCTACATATTTCTCTAGATATGGCCAATATTTGCGAAAATTGACCAAAAATCAGCAAAAATCATACAAGTAAAATAAGCATATATTTACGATTCTTTCTGAATTTAATATGGTCCATAAAAGTACAATAAATAATTTGCATAAATAACTTAAAATAATATTATTTAATTTGCTATAAGTTTCTACAAAAAAAATCATTCAGAATCATTCCTTAACAAACAATCTTTAGTGTTCTAAACGTTTCTGTATGAATTTAAGTATTTTTTTCTTTAGTTAGGATAGTTAGGATATAACATTGCACTACTATCAAATAATTTTCTACTTAGGCGGGGGTTACAGCTAAAGTTTTTGTTTTGTTACTGGCAGTTGAGCTAAAATTAATTCCGAAACTAGGACTATATGTTGGGATTATTTAATAATCAGCATCATAATACGATGTATGTTAATTCGAAATAAATAAGTTAAGATTAAATATTAGATGGTAATCTGGGCCACATCCCATTTATTGCCATTGGTATTGATTGCGATACGCCAGATAATGGGCATCAAGTGGCTGCTGTTGTTGCTGTTGATGCTGCTGCTGCTGCTGCTGCTGCTGGAGAGGCCTCAGCTGATAGCTGTCCGTGGATGAGTCTGTGTCCTCGACGGAGGGATCTGTTTGCAGGGAACGCTTCCAGTAGCTGCCCTGCTCGCCCCAATCCTCTCCGTGGTCCTCGTAATGGTGCTGATGATGAGCATGTTCGACATAGACAACCTAGTTAGAAATAATTCAAATACGGCGTGAAGTGAGAAAACACCAGGAAATACCAAAGAGCCCAAGAGTATTTTCTTTTTTTTAGAGCTGTGTATGGGGTTTAATGGACAAGGATCTAGACTAAGAGAGAAAGAGAGCAAGAGTCTGAGTCTCATCTGGGTAGCTTGGGGAAATCCTCAGGCAGTGGGCGTAAGCAAGACACGCCCATACTTACACATTGCGGGGAAACATTATATATTTTTATTTTTAGCTTTTTTTGGATACGCTACGTATGGTTTAAATATTTTGGGGTAAATATGTTAATGGTTGTAGCTCTCCAAAATTTAATACCAAATCTGAAACCAAAGAGGTCTGAATATGTTAGCATACGGAACATATAGTATGAGGTCTGTAATGTTGAGGAACGTTGTGAAAGAGGCAAAAAACGAAACGGAAATTGCAGCTTGAAATGAAACAATTTGAGCTTCAGCAACAGTGTCAGATCAGATCAGTATTATATATACATACATATCTGTTGTAGAGTAAGTGACAGAGTAAATAGAGAGAAGTAGGGAGCATAAAATAAGAGTCAAAGTAAGTCGGAAAATGTTCAGTTTTGCTTAAGATTAGTAACGATAAATTTTCTCAGGGTGCATAACAGATCCAAGTAACGAAATATTTTAGTCTCATAGACCGGAACGAGGTTGTTCGTGTGTTTGTTCCAGTTAAACAATAAACAAATTCATATTAACAAATCAACAACAATAACAACAGAAACAAATTGTAGCCTAAATTGAGGATCTCAACTTACCTTGGATGGAGTGCCACCTCGTTTCACATCAATCCAGAATCTCGCAATATTGATAAGCAATCCAATCAGAGCTATGGCAAAGAATTTGATTTGCAAATGGGCTCCCAGAATTTTCAACAACAGCTCAATTTTGGCCTTTAGAATGGTGCCAATTACAGCCAGTTTGGCGATTGCCTTCCTCTTCTTCTTCTTCTTACCGCGAGTCACTGTGAATCAATTAACAACGATTAATTAAAGTCTTTAAGTTAATTAACTTAAAGCTAAACAACAATAACGCAACACAATATCAAACAACATATAAAAAATATTTAAGCGATGTCGCTTGGGAGGGTGGTGTTTGTTAGTATGAACTGCAGTGCGCGTAAGTGCGTTAACGGTAACGGTAACGGTAACGATAACGATAACGATAACAAAGTAACACAGAAACACAAACAAACATTCAAAACAGAACACGCAGGCATAACTAAAATACATAGAAACAATATAAATACATAGACTTAAAAATAAGGTCAAATAATTTATGCACATTATGGTATAATCATTGTTAAATTTTATAAACTTTTAATATATGCATAAATTACTTGTTTGCTTAAAAGTAACTTAAACCACTGACCAAATAACATATAGATACTCCACTTCATATACACGTTTTGTTCACAAAATTTTCTTGCGAGCGGTCCCAGCAGAGGCTCAGCGTCGTACGCGAGCGGTCCCAGCAGAGGCTGAGCGTCGTTACGAAGTGTCTCAGCAGAGCCGAAGGCTGCCGAACTCTTCGTTTCATTCTTACTTGGGCTGCTGCTGAGAGAGCATCAATTGCGCAAGAATGTACGCCTTTTAGAAGCGTAGACAACACAAATTAATGAGCAAGAAAACATTATAGAGATCGCATATCGCTATGCTACTCCCACTCTTGTCATTGATGTTGTGAGCAACCCACCCCCGTTTCTATTGCTTGCCACTGTCATTGATGATGTTCTTTGTTTTTGTTTTGAGCTCGTGTGTATGCGTAGTTCGCTGTCCAGACAGGCAATAGACAAACACATGCATGGCTTCTTGTGCGTATACATATCTTTACATGTATGCGTGATTTTCGTTTGGAAGTCTTTTTGAACTCTGAAATCTTATTTCTGGCTTGCCAGAGACTTTTCGTTCAAGCGGGGGTAGCTTGAAAAGTTCTTCATTCGCAACTATAATTTCAAATGTCATTCAATTAGAATTACTATTTTATAGCTTCATTATTATTATTAGATGGGTGATAGTTTTATCAATTTATTGAAATTACAGAAAATGTCCACCAATAATAATTATTTAATGTTAAATTTTAGAAATTAATTTTCTAAATATTTATTATAATTTTTAATGAACATGCAAAATAATTTATAGCTCTTCCTATACATAAACCACCAAAAAAATATTTATAATAATTCCATAAAAACTGTATATACAAATATTATTTCATAGCGAATGAAGAACTTTTCAAGCTACCCCCGCTTGAACGAAAAGTCTCTGGCAAGCCAGAAATAAGATTTCAGAGTTCAAAAAGACTTCCAAACGAAAATCACGCATACATGTAAAGATATGTATACGCACAAGAAGCCATGCATGTGTTTGTCTATTGCCTGTCTGGACAGCGAACTACGCATACACACGAGCTCAAAACAAAAACAAAGAACATCATCAATGACAGTGGCAAGCAATAGAAACGGGGGTGGGTTGCTCACAACATCAATGACAAGAGTGGGAGTAGCATAGCGATATGCGATCTCTATAATGTTTTCTTGCTCATTAATTTGTGTTGTCTACGCTTCTAAAAGGCGTACATTCTTGCGCAATTGATGCTCTCTCAGCAGCAGCCCAAGTAAGAATGAAACGAAGAGTTCGGCTGCCTTCGGCTCTGCTGAGACACTTCGTAACGACGCTCAACCTCTGCTGGGACCGCTCGCGTACGACGCTGAGCCTCTGCTGGGACCGCTCGCAAGAAATTTTTGTGAACAAAACGTGTATATGAAGTGGGGTATCTATATGTTATTTGGTCAGTGCTTAAACTGATCGAATTTGAATTTGAATTTATACTGCATGCTGAAGCTTTATCACAGACCAACACCATTTTAACTGCTTGCGCAAGCAGTGCTGAAGCAGTTCAAGCTACGTAGCTGACTGCTACGACATGCACAAACAAAAGCTAAGCAACGCATGAAGTATGAAGAATGAGGTTGTCGAGCAACTTTAAACTGAGCAAGTTAAATACAAACTATTGTAACTAATGTATACTAAAGATAGTCAGGCACTAAGTTGTGCTTTGGAAATGGGTGCGTTAAAGTCATTGAAAACCACACGCAGCAAACAACACACACCTCCGTTACTTCTACCATAATTTGTTCCGAACTTATGCTTGCGCTTGCCGCCTCCCACACCAGTATCGATCAGATCTTCCAGTAAATCCAGGCCAAGCACATCGCTGGATTCCTCCTGCACCAGCACAGTGGAACCGTGTTGACCCTTCTTCTTGCGATTGCCGCGCTTCTGCTTCCTTTGCTTACGCTTCTGCTTCAGTGGTTTGCCACCACCATGTCCGCCTCCGTGGCCACCTCCATGGCCACCGTGGCTGACAATTGATAACTCACTGCCATGGCTATGATCGATTTCATGATGGTCTGGCGCTGCCTGCACCACAACCAATGTGGCGGGCTCTACATGCTGACCCTTCTTCTTCTTGCGCTTCGATTTCATCTTCTTGCGCTTTCCTCCGCCTGGTTTCTTCAAAACACCAGTGGCATTCTCCTCGCCGTCCTCCAGCTCAATGAATTCCTCGCCACCTGAGTTGTTGTCCTGACTGAAGACAGAGCTTTTCACATCATCTGCCGGTACTGCGTTGGTAGATGGCGTCACAATTGGAACACTTTCATTTTCAGTATCGGTCTCTGCATCTCCATCTGCCTCTGGCTCGGGCTCATCCTCGCCCTCATCCTCCTCCTCAGCATCGTTGGACTCGGCCTCATCTCCACTAGTCGAGGCATCAGCCTCCTCTTCCTCCTCGGCAGTGTCTGCTGCATCCCCAGCATCTGTGGCATCTCCACTGCTGTCCGCCGCATCCGTTTCCCCCTCCGTCTCATCATCATACTCGGCATTTTCACTATCATCGTCACCGGCGGCTTTGGGTGATGCCAAATACTCGTATTCACGGCCAAGGAAACTGCGGAAAAGCATTCACAAGATAAGCAAAGAGAAAAGATTTAACAAACCTGACACGAAATGTATGTCTGGCTTTTTTTTTAATTTTTTTTTGGCCAAGTTATCATAGTGGTAGTAGTTACCCATCCATAGTCTCGGCCAAATACTGTTTCATGTATTTCGTGCCAATCTCGATTTTCTTCAGCAGCGTCGATGGCTTCTCTCCAATGGGCAGCTCGGAGGCGCTGTAACCGCGTCTTTCAATGGTTGCATTCAACTGAGTATCAGCTTCAACTGTAAATATTAGAAATATATAAATAAATAATTAAATAGTTTATGCGCTGCCAACTTTTGCCTCTTTTAATGGTTATTAGTTGGCGTAATGGAAAAATGAATAACCCAACAAAGAAAACTTTAAAGTGTTGCCACAGATTGGAATCATTTTTTTAAAAATTGTGGTGTGAACATGGGGGAAGATATTTTTAATTGAGCCGTCTTTTATAAGATACTTATCATTTTATTATTTAAGTAATTCTCGTTTTATCACCTTAAAAACGCAATTAGTTGCACTTAATATTTGTAAACATTTCTAATTTTTTAAAAGATTTTTTATTGATTTTTTCAATTTATAAACACAATAAAATGGAAATTCTAACACATATAGTTTCTTTTATTATTTAAAAAAAAAAATAATCTATTCTTCTTAACTGTTAATTTAGATATTTATGTTTCATTTTTCGAAAATCTAAATTTATTTTTATCAATTGTCAGTCAACTCAACTCAAATTTCAGTTGGTCTAATATTTCTAAATATTTAAGTTATTCTTCAAATATTTTTGACTTTCGTTTATTATTTATAAATTTTTTTAAATCTCTTATTTTATGTGTTAAATGCATTTCCTTGCACTGCATTTTCCGTTAATTTCGAAATCTATGCAAATTTTCGCTAATCTGAATTTTCTTTTGATCGCCACTTGACAGCTTTTGAACTGATTTTCTCTCAATTGTCACTTTTCAACTGAACTCGATTTTCACCACTGCTCATAAATCAACGTTGAAGTCAAGTGTTTGGCTAATTACGATTTACTACCAGCCTTTTAGCGCACTTATCATCTCTCCCAAGAGCCCAAGTGTCGAGCCCAATTAGCGAAGACTTTTCACTTTTCACAGTGCAGTAGTATGCAATTTTCGTACCTTTCAGCTTTTGCCACTGCACGTGCAGCTCATCGTCCCAGACATCCAAGATTCTCGCAGTACGCTCCCGCGCACATGACCAGGGCTGCAACCGTATGGGGCACAAGGCCAGATCCAAGTAGGGAGAGATTTCTGCATTACAAGAAGAAGAAAAAAAGAAAAGAGACAAAGATTTAAAAAAAAGGTTGGTAAAGAGACATCTCCTTCTACGGCGAAATGTTTTTTTCGTTTACGCACAGGCAATATTTGGTCTAATTTTGGTTGTGGCATGTGGCAAGCAGCTGTCGCAGCTTTTACAATAGTAAATATTTGAGTGAAAGTACGCACTGACCACGACAACAGCAATAACAACAGCAGCAACAAACTGATAACACCATGTGTGGCATAGGCTTGACGCATGCCACTTGTTGCCATGCTTCTTGGATTGATGATTGTTGCCGCAGCAGAAGCAAACAACTGTGGCAACTGGCTGGTGAAAATTGTGTGGCAGCCTTAACAATCAATCACCGGCTAGCCAAGCTGCCACATAGCTACTTGCAACATTGCAAATTATTTAATTAATGTATGCCAGCGGCCATTGCAACATTCTGTGGCAGCAGCTAAATTGTGCAATTATTTTTCCACAATTTACAGAAGCTGCTGTCAAGACGGTTTTAATTGTGTGCCACACACACGTGTGCGTTGCAACTGCCACATCTTGACTAGATTTTACTTTCAACCAGCCTGGGACGATGTTGTACTTTGACCCAAGTGGCAACCAATAGTGTCATCCCATGCGACATTCGATGCCAGGTGAAAGCTGCCGCCGTAGACAATCGTGTGGCAACTAGGATGCGACCTGTGAGAAATCGTTTGTTTACTTGCAACCAGCTGTAGTTGAGGTTGTTGTTGTTGTTGCCGCTTGTCGTGTTGACATTTAACATTGATAGAAATCCTTGTTGTCGCTGAACCCACGCCGCTGGCAACCTTGTGGCAAGCTTATATATACACCATTTTTTTTTTTCTATTTTCATTTTTGGCCTTTGTTTTGGTGTCTTATAAATGTGTTGCATTTATGGGTTTCGTGAATCTTTTCACCTTTCACAGGGCGTGCAATCAATGCTAATGTAACACAAGTTGTCTCTGCCACCCAACCCCTTTCCCCTTACACTCGCCGCCGCTCCCCGCCCCTTCACCCATTTCTTAGTGTCTACTTGCCACTGGTTACACTCTCTTTCACACCGTTTTGTCCAGCGCTTGACAATGCCTATGCCCTGAGCACGACTTAATTTCATTAAAAATTATATTTTGTTGAACTTTCACTGCAATTGAAATTTATGCGTATTGCCTCCCTACCAAACTCATTGTTTGAGCCAACTCCAGTCGATGTTGGGCGTGGTCAATTGCCAAGTGTAGCTCCCCATATCATTTCTGTTGAAGGGTGACTGATGTGCATGCCACAACTCCACAGCTCATTGACTGCATATCAACAAGAGCAACAACAACAGCAACAACAACAGCAGCAACAACAACTGTTAACTGTTTTGCGGCTGCTGGCCATTTGGGCCAGAAGACTGGCCAATACCCAATACTGTCTCGAACATAACTGTCCAGCCAAAAGCCATAAATATCATATCGCATTTTAGCCATAACCGGCGGCTAAACACAATCATAACAGTAGCCCATAAAATGTTATTCTAGTCGAGATGATCATATTGTTATTAACTTGGCCAACATAATTTTTTTGAAAGTGAAATACGAGCGCATAGCTAATTATTTAGTTAAGACTCCTTAAGACTTTTACTGCATAAATTATTTATGTATATACAAAAATTTCCACTCTCTTAAAGCAACAAATTTTTACTATATATATATTTTTTTTTTGTAAATTTTGGTCATGGCTAGAACAAGTTGGCTCTTTGTAAAGAATTTATCAAGATTATAGAAATAGAAAACTTGTCCCCCCACTAACATGCTACATACTACCGTTACTTCAGCGCAGATACTGCTGCTGCTGCTTCTTCTTCTTCGTGTTGCGTTTGTTGTGGCCAAAGTATGTATAAAAAAAATAAAAACAAGCTCAATAAACTTTCACTGACTTCGAATCATGGCCAAGTCGAAGACACCCGCAAAGCCAAAGCCAAAGCCAAGAGAAGAAGAGTTGGCAGCAAACAACACAACTAACGGGATGATCTACGCAAATCGGTGGCATAGCCTCAGCTCCCATGGTGGGAGCATGAAAATCTGCTCTGGAAAATGCTCTGGAAAATGCTCTAGAAAGTGTCATGTCACTGCGCTGACCACAAAACGCTGCCTACGCCTGCCTGTCAACTTGGGGATGCGACAGAGAAGGCCATGGCCATGGACTGAGACTGAGACTGAAGTGATATCTTTGGCCAGTAGACCAACAAGCCTATCTCTGTCACTTATGGCCATTAAAAATGAAATTAGATTTCATTTCAATGGAAAAATGCCAACAACACTTTTAGTTTTTCGCGCTGCGAACATTTTTTGTCGTTTGACAACAAATCTTATTTTATTTTATTTTTTTTCTATGTTTTCAATTCGCAGCAGAAATCCGACCAAACCAGACAAGTTGTAACACACACTCGCACACACACACACACACACACACACACACACATTAAGATACACACACCCATTGGTAAGCATACGACGGTTATAACCCAATTATAAGCATTTTTCAGGTTGTTGTTTTGGTGTCGTCTCAACAACTGTGCCGGCTTCAATTTGTTTATGTGGACACTATATATATATATATACTATATACTGTCTGTAAACACATACATATTTATATGTAGACTGACCATATGATGACTTGCCTAACGTTATTATTGTAATTGTTGTTGTTTATTTAGTTTATGTTTTCGCTTCAATCTTAACTACACTGAATGGAGGCAAGTATATTAACTAAGAGGAAGAATTATTTGCAAAATATTACTTCATTTTGAAAGGAAATATAGATATATTAATTATAGTCTTATATAAAACAAAATAAATAAATATTTTAAATTAATTGAATATTTTTTAAAAACAACAAATATGATACTTAAATATTGTTAGTGCAGTCCATTTAAAATTTTGTAAACACTCTTACCATTTTAAAAAACTTGAACAATTTTTTTAAAGTGTTTTTTTTTTTTAATCTAATACGTAGTATAACATAGTATATAGTTTATTATTTGGTCAGTGGTGTAACCCACTTAAGAATTAAACAATAGTCTAACTTTACTAAACACTTTTTCTTTTATTCTTCAGCCTCTTTTCCAAGTATTCTTTTGTGCTCAATTTTATTTAATTATTTATTTAGCTCAACTATTGTTATTTTATAATATATTTATAAGCGAATAAAAGCGCTTTAATTTACAGCTTTAAAAGCTTATTAATTTTATATTAAATATAAGCGCTTCTTATGCAAATTTTACGGCTGTCAAGAAGTTTTGTTGCAGCTAATTTGAGAGCTTCTTTCTTTGTCTCTAAACTGAAGTAAAGAAAAATTTATAGTTTACAAATCGAATCCGAGCTAATACTAAACAATAGCCAAAAACCTAAATAACTTTAAGCCAAAAACGGTTTCCTGACACTAACCTACTAAAACCAATCGAAAGCCAAGAGGTCATGGCAGCAACCCGGCAAATGTCAAAGTCTGTTTTTTCTGTTAATGAAAAAATCAAGTCAATACTTTGGCCATGTTACAGATTCGAAAGCGTATCCAAGGTGCGTGTTTTTTACTGCAACTGTTTTTTTATATACATATATATATATATATGTGCGACGTCTTCCTTAATGACTCGACATTATGTGAAGAAGTTTTGTCACCTGTGCCGGCCCAAAACTGTGTCTCAGTTTAAGAGACTCATCAACAGGTTCAGGTTCTAGTTCTGGCCATAAGTACACTCCAATTTGACCCATATTAGGAGCGGGCTCTGTCACCTTCAGAATACTGAAGTGCAAGAAAAGACGAGAGCTAATTGCCAAAGAGGTAGACAGAGACAGACAAATTCAGAGAGAGAGATGGAGAGATATGGTGGCATAATGTGTAAGCGAGCATGTCACCTGCTCTAAAAAGCACGAAAAAAACGAGATGTGAACCCTTTTTAGCCATATTAACAGAGAGTTCTATGCGATTCTGTTCTGCTGCGTTGGCCATGAAAGTCAACGTTAACGATCAACGTTAACGTTAATTAACCAACCAAGCTTGGCATCAATTTGTCAACAGAATTTGTGCCAGTCTGTCAATTGGCACAACAACAGCTGATATATATGTATATATACTAAATAAATATATATAAATTTACAAAATATATAAATTGTAACGAAAGAGATTAGAGAGCAACCCTTTCAAGCTGGAAGTTAGTTCATTTGTCTATGATATAATGGCTAATAAATTTTGAATGCGCTCTCACATTCATTTTAATGAGCAAAAATTTCACTGCAATAAAAAAAATACAAACCGAAAACCAAACCAAAAAAACAGACTTTTTGATTATGCTGCTGCTGCTGCTGCTTTGGAGTTTTGTTTTCGTTTGCTGCCACTTACAAAATGCCAAAAAGAAATTGGACGATGCCGACAACGCGTCTCTGACTCACTCACTTTTAACTTGGCCCTTCAATCGAACCAAAAATATACAAAAAACAAAAAAAAAAAAAATGTATTTTTTTTGTACTTACGATTAAACTGACGCGCTGTGGATTGTTGTGGCAGTTGTCTTGCCACCGGTTTGTTGCCTGCCGTCATGGGTGTCCAGGCTGACGATGCTGCATGCGCCAATTCCAGGCCAAACAGCAGCATCCCAACAGCAATTGCCAAGCAACGCTGCCAATCCATATTTATTTATGTTATACACCGACACAGATCAGACACAAGAACCACTTAGATTATATCGAATAGGAGTTCGGTTGTTAAACTGTTTACGAACAAGTTGCAAGTTGCAAGTTATTCTCTCTCTCTCGCTGTCAAACACTTGAAGATTATTATATACACTTATCAACACGCAAAAGAGCAACGGATCTTTGTGCCATTTTTTTTCTCAAAATATCTATACGTATGTATAGCAAATAATTCTTGTTCTTGCACTCATCAATTCAACGCACTTATAAAATATTCAACAACAATTAATTCTAATGTATCTATGGCCACGCTCTGCGATCTTAACACGACCAAGTTCAAGGTAAGATTGAGCCATGACGCGCATACGTAAGAAGCTTTATACCAAAAGCTGCCGATGTTGCAGCTACCGACGTCGAAGAGCGCAATGTGAAAGCTGCTCGTCGTGCTCTTTTGTGGAAAGTGAGCAGCGTTTGTTGTTGGTTTTTTTTTTTTTTTTTTTTTTTTTTGCCGCTAAAGAGCCAAGAGAGCAACACGGTGTGTGCTCTATGAGGAGTTGGCTGAGGAGCAGCGACTTCATTTGCTTTGGCTTTTGGCAGTTCCCCACAAGGTGCAATACCCCATCGATATGTCTTTCAGGCAGCCCACGGAATTCATATTGAATGACATTTATAATTATTGTAAAAAGAATACTACGAATTTGGCAAAATTGTTGAAATGAATAATTGGCAAACTGTGAAAAGAAAACGATGTAAAATTAAAAGAGAATAAATAATCTAACTCTATTAATCTATTAGAAATTGTGAGAACATTTGGAAACAACAAAATGGAAAGTTTTACAAATACAATTTATCTGCAATTTAAATATAATAATAGCAAATATAGCAAAGATTCTACAAAAGTAAACAATTAAAAATTCCTTTAACTGTTATTCAACGCACAAAATCTCTTGAGATGCTTCTTGCCAAAGATTTTAAATCTGATAAAAATATTTTGCTTACATTTGAACTATTTAAATTAAACTCTGCATATGACTTATATTAATATAAAGAAGTCCATAATTAATGCGTATATTTTATTCAAATATATATGTATTCGTTTCCTAACATTTAAAACACTTAAAAAAATTAATTCACTAAACTAGGCAAAGATTATATATAACAAAATCTATTTTCAGGAAAATGTTAAAGCATTTTAAGAAACATTACGTTAATTTATATATTTTTAAAATATGTTACTCCAATAATTAAGAAAAATTCAAGTAATTTTACATTTTCATTAATATGTTATTTTTCTAAAAAAGAAGAAATTATAACTCAATTTCGTACAAAATAATAACTTAAAAATAATAAATTGAAAATGCCACGCCCCGTCTAGCCCACTCCCTACATTCATAGTGATTTCCTTTCATTTAGCATCCATTTGAAGAGATCTTCGTTTTCTTTCGGATTTCTTGTATTGTGTCAACTATTTGATGATTGAATTTACAACATTAACTGACGCAATTGAAATTGTTGCATCATTAACAAATTCTACGACAGGTTTTCAGAGGGCTTCGATTAAACCTTTGCACCTAACTGTATAAAGCAGCAGCAACAACAACAAATGTAAAAAAATGAAAGTTTTCTAAATGTTTGTTGGTCAACAAACGCACAACATTTTATTGTGCTGTTCTTTTTATTGACCCTGTCAATTAGCAAGCTAATGCTATTTATGTGTTGGCTAAGGCGGAGCCACGCCCCGCTCAGTTGATGGCTTGTTATGTTTTTAGCCCACAAGATTAGTTAACATAAATATGGCTGGTCAAACATTTGCAAAGATCTCTATATATATTTTTTTTTTTTCAAATTTCTACGACACTTGTCGAGGTGACAAATGGAAAGTTGCAAAAAAAAAGATTCAAAACATAATATTAATTACATATAAACAATAAAAAGTGTGGATTTGTTGAAATTGGAATATAAAAATAGAGCTAAGCGATCGCATTTTGATTTGGGATTACGAAATTCAAAGAAAGAAATGAGGAGAAGACACAAATTTGCAGGCCAAGCACGTGGCGAGTTGAACAGCGTTTGGTACTCAGTGGCAAACCGGTAATTCAATTTCACTTTCTGGCCAAGATGCGAATGCGGTCAATTAAAAAGGAATAGGGCAACATATTGCCAAGAAAATGCAGTGCCAGATGCTGCTCAGCCCCCCCCTCATTTCTGGCTATGCATCAATGCACATGACAAATGTCCAATTATCATGTTAGAAAGAGAGTTCGTCTCTCTCTCTCTCTCTGGGCCCAGTCCCAATGTCAACTGCATGGTTAACCATCCTCGTCATCTCCTGTCAGCTGCAATTATCCACATTTTGCAGCTAAAAGTCAAAAGTTGCCGCTGCCAATGGCGATGCCAATGCCAATGCCAAATGTCGACTCTTCGATTGTCGTTGCCAAATGATTTGTGACCAGGCAAACCAAACTGCAAGTAGTTAATAGTAAAAATAAAAAAACAAAATCTAAAAAAAAAACCTTTTGCCGCATTTCAATAATCGTGGATGCGTTAGAAAGCAGTGAAATTTCTATGCTGCTTGTGATTTTGGCCTTAACAGGTTGTAATATATAGCCACGCACTTGGCCAACCACCTACAAAAGGCAACAAATGAAGCAGGCAAGTGCAAGTATACCCTGTAATCACACTACACCGAAGTTGATTTTTCATAACAGAAATTACAAATCAATCCTTTGCTTTTCAACATTGCCTAGAGTATTATGTCTCCTCCACTTCGCACTCCAAGGCATGAGGTATTTACTACTTTTGGGCATGAGGCTAATTAATTGCCGCGTTTCCAGCAGCTCTACAAAAGGCTCAAGAGTTTTATGCCTCTTTCCGTTTTTAATTAAACGCTGTCACAAACACAGACATCAGTCAATCGGCAAAAAACAAAAGCTGACAATCCAACACGCACTCGCTGTTTTACTCACAAGGACTTCTACAACCTGACAGTGCAGTTGTCAATCACTTAGCGTTGGAGTAGCGATATATACATATATGAAAAAAACACATACAAAATAAAAATACCTCTCCTGTCCAAACTCAACTTCAGTTCAGGCTTGACTTGCCCCAATAAACTTGAACTGCTTCAGCTGTCTCATCTCTATTCAACACATTTTAATATATCTTCGCAAACTAGTTCAAATCTCTTACAGTTGTTCGTTTGGTAAACAAACTGCTTTAACTTTCATTTTGGTGACGCTCAATTGCCAAGAAAATTTTAATTAGTTACATTTTTCTATAAGATTTGGCATAATAACATAATTGACAATCGACTGATCTCATTCACAAATTCATACGCCCTGTGGTCATACGCCTTGTTGTAGGGAAGCAGTAGATTTGCTACAATGCACCCAAAAGTATAAATATTGAAAATCAAGGTGTTTTGTTTCATCAATCTGTAAAAACAGTTTCATAATCTGTATTGTATTGGATATGAGATATCAAACTGGAAAATCGGTTGTGATTTTACAAAGTTATGGCAGATCCAAGATAGGAAACTTCTCAAAGTGCCATTTTTCACCTTAGATCAGGGCTTGTGGAGGGGTCGGAAAATGAAAGTCTTAATTTAGACAATCTTTGAATGCAGTTTTGAAATACGTATTGAAACTTGGAAAATGAGATATCAAACTTGAAAATCGGTTGAGATTTGACTTGGTTATGGCAGATCAAAGATGAGGAATTTCTCGAAGTGCCATTTTTCACCATAGATAAGGGCTTGTGAAGGCGTCGGAAAATGAAAGTCTTAATTTGGACAATCTTTGAATGCAGTTTTGAAATACGTATTGAAACTTGGAAAATGAGATATCAAACTTGAAAATCGGTTGAGATTTGACTAGGTTATGGCAGATCAAAGATGAGGAATTTCTCGAAGTGCCATTTTTCACCTTAGATCAGGGCTTGTGAAGGGGTCGGAAAATGAAAGTCTTAATTTAGACAATCTTTGAATGCAGTTTTGAAATACGTATTGAAACTTGGAAAATGAGATATCAAACTTGAAAATCGGTTGAGATTTGACTAGGTTATGGCAGATCAATGATGAGGAATTTCTTGAAGTTCCATTTTTTACCTTAGATCAGGGCTTGTGGAGGGGTCGGAAAATGAAAGTCTTAATTTGGACAATCTTTGAATGCAGTTTTGAAATACGTATTGAAACTTGGAAAATGAGATATCAAACTTGAAAATCGGTTGAGATTTGACTAGGTTATGGCAGATCAAAGATGAGGAATTTCTCGAAGTGCCATTTTTCACCTTAGATCAGGGCTTGTGAAGGGGTCGGAAAATGAAAGTCTTAATTTAGACAATCTTTAAATGCAGTTTTCAAATACGTATTGAAACTTGGAAAATGAGATATCAAACTTGAAAATCGGTTGAGATTTGACTAGGTTATGGCAGATCAAAGATGAGGAATTTCTCGAAGTGCCATTTTTCACCTTAGATCAGGGCTTGTGGAGGGGTCGGAAAATGAAAGTCTTAATTTGGACAATCTTTGAATGCAGTTTTCAAATACTTATTGAAACTTGGAAAATGAGATATCAAACTTGAAAATCGGTTGAGATTTGACTAGGTTATGGCAGATCAAAGATGAGGAATTTCTCGAAGTGCCATTTTTCACTATAGATCAGGGCTTGTGGAGGGGTCGGAAAATGAAAGTCTTAATTTGGACAATCTTTGAATGCAGTTTTCAAATACTTATTGAAACTTGGAAAATGAGATATCAAACTTGAAAATCGGTTGAGATTTGACTAGGTTATGGCAGATCAAAGATGAGGAATTTCTCGAAGTGCCATTTTTCACCTTAGATCAGGGCTTGTGGAGGGGTCGGAAAATGAAAGTCTTAATTTGGACAATCTTTGAATGCAGTCTTGAAATACGTATTGAAACTTGGAAAATGAGATATCAAACTTGAAAATCGGTTGAGATTTGACTAGGTTATGGCAGATCCAAGATGAGAAATTTCTATAAGTGCCATTTTTCACCTTAGATCAGGGCTAGTGGAGGGGTCGGAAAATGAAGGTCTTAATTTGGACAATCTTTGAATGCAGTTTTGTTATATGTATCAAAACTTGGAAAATGAGATATCAAACTTGAAAATCGGTTGACTAGGTTACGGCACATCAAAGATGAGAAATTTCTAAAAGTGCCATTTCTCACTATAGATCAGGGCTTGTGGAGGGGTCGGAAAATGAAAGTCTTAATTTGGACAATCTTTGAATGCAGTTTTCAAATACTTATTGAAACTTGGAAAATGAGATATCAAACTTGAAAATCGGTTGAGATTTGACTTGGTTATGGCAGATCACAGATGAGGAATTTCTCGTATTGAAACTTGGAAAATGAGATATCAAACTTGAAAATCGGTTGAGATTTGACTAGGTTATGGCAGATCAAAGATGAGGAATTTCTTGAAGTTCCATTTTTTACCTTAGATCAGGGCTTGTGGAGGGGTCGGAAAATGAAAGTCTTAATTTGGACAATCTTTGAATGCAGTTTTCAAATACTTATTGAAACTTGGAAAATGAGATATCAAACTTGAAAATCGGTTGAGATTTGACTAGGTTATGGCAGATCAAAGATGAGAAATTTCTCAAAGTGCCATTTTTCACCATAGATAAGGGCTTGTGAAGGCGTCGGAAAATGAAAGTCTTAATTTGGACAATCTTTGAATGCAGTTTTGTTATATGTATCAAAACTTGGAAAATGAGATATCAAACTTGAAAATCGGTTGAGATTTGACTAGGTTATGGCAGATCAAAGATGAGAAATTTCTAAAAGTGCCATTTCTCACTATAGATCAGGGCTTGTGGAGGGGTCGGAAAATGAAAGTCTTAATTTGGACAATCTTTGAATGCAGTTTTGAAATACGTATTGAAACTTGGAAAATGAGATATCAAACTTGAAAATCGGTTGAGATTTGACTAGGTTATGGCAGATCAAAGATGAGAAATTTCTCAAAGTGCCATTTTTCACCATAGATAAGGGCTTGTGAAGGCGTCGGAAAATGAAAGTCTTAATTTGGACAATCTTTGAATGCAGTTTTGAAATACGTATTGAAACTTGGAAAATGAGATATCAAACTTGAAAATCGGTTGAGATTTGACTAGGTTATGGCAGATCAAAGATGAGAAATTTCTCAAAGTGCCATTTTTCACCATAGATAAGGGCTTGTGAAGGCGTCGGAAAATGAAAGTCTTAATTTGGACAATCTTTGAATGCAGTTTTGAAATACGTATTGAAACTTGGAAAATGAGATATCAAACTTGAAAATCGGTTGAGATTTGACTAGGTTATGGCAGATCAAAGATGAGAAATTTCTAAAAGTGCCATTTCTCACTATAGATCAGGGCTTGTGGAGGGGTCGGAAAATGAAAGTCTTAATTTGGACAATCTTTGAATGCAGTTTTGTTATATGTATCAAAACTTGGAAAATGAGATATCAAACTTGAAAATCGGTTGAGATTTGACTAGGTTATGGCAGATCAAAGATGAGAAATTTCTAAAAGTGCCATTTCTCACTATAGATCAGGGCTTGTGGAGGGGTCGGAAAATGAAAGTCTTAATTTGGACAATCTTTGAATGCAGTTTTCAAATACTTATTGAAACTTGGAAAATGAGATATCAAACTTGAAAATCGGTTGAGATTTGACTAGGTTATGGCAGATCAAAGATGAGAAATTTCTCAAAGTGCCATTTTTCACCATAGATAAGGGCTTGTGAAGGCGTCGGAAAATGAAAGTCTTAATTTGGACAATCTTTGAATGCAGTTTTGTTATATGTATCAAAACTTGGAAAATGAGATATCAAACTTGAAAATCGGTTGAGATTTGACTAGGTTATGGCAGATCAAAGATGAGAAATTTCTCAAAGTGCCATTTTTCACCATAGATAAGGGCTTGTGAAGGCGTCGGAAAATGAAAGTCTTAATTTGGACAATCTTTGAATGCAGTTTTGTTATATGTATCAAAACTTGGAAAATGAGATATCAAACTTGAAAATCGGTTGAGATTTGACTAGGTTATGGCAGATCAAAGATGAGAAATTTCTAAAAGTGCCATTTCTCACTATAGATCAGGGCTTGTGGAGGGGTCGGAAAATGAAAGTCTTAATTTGGACAATCTTTGAATGCAGTTTTGTTATATGTATCAAAACTTGGAAAATGAGATATCAAACTTGAAAATCGGTTGAGATTTGACTAGGTTATGGCAGATCAAAGATGAGAAATTTCTAAAAGTGCCATTTCTCACTATAGATCAGGGCTTGTGGAGGGGTCGGAAAATGAAAGTCTTAATTTGGACAATCTTTGAATGCAGTTTTCAAATACTTATTGAAACTTGGAAAATGAGATATCAAACTTGAAAATCGGTTGAGATTTGACTAGGTTATGGCAGACCAAAGATGAGTAATTTTTAAAAGTGCCATTTCTCACTATAGATAGGGTTCGAGGGTTCGAAAAATTAAAGTCTTAATTCAGACAGTATTTGAATGCAGTTTTGTAATATTAATCAAAACTTGCAAAATGAGATATCAACAATGCCCTTAAGACTGTGATCTGGCTTATATAGGTTTGAAAGTTGTTTTCATCGCTATTGTATGCTGCATACTTTTGAATGAGCCTCGATATTTCTTTGACAATATCGAATTAAAACATTGCATACTTATTTGAGGCAAACTTGACTTAATTGAAATGACGAGCCGCGGCGCTCCGCCATTCAGCGGCGAACGAAGTAACTAAAAATTAATAAAAAAAAACTTAATTTTTTCAGTTTTGGTAGATATGTATGTAGACTGAATATTGTTGATTTGAATTCTGTTGTTTACAGCTTAAAATGATAAACAACCTGTCCAATATATGTATAACAAATTAATAAAGAATAGTTTTAATTAACATAAAGTAGAGCTTAAAAATTTCCAATTGAATTCATTAATCAATAAGCAGGTGTGGCTGACTGAACTGACAGCCATTTAGCGCCAGTTAATAACCCAATTAACTAAATGAATCAACGATTTATGATCTATTATGGGCTAACCTGCTAATCCCCTATTTATTGATCCGATTTGCGTACAAATCTTTCACTTTGTGCAAATATTTGGAATATTAATGAAATTTAAAACTCCAATTGTAAAGGGCTTCACAACAATTTGAATCGTTTGGAGCTACATGGCTGTGTCCGCAGAGGCGTCTGTAATGAACTGCTGCGGCCCGCACAAAAGAAGACATCTGGACCATGTTCCGCTGTCTGTTGCCCAAATTTGTATTGCTTTTTTTCTCTTCATGTTTTTTGTTGGCCTTTTCTTCTGTATGTACCCTAAGCTACTGTAAGCAACTCGATCTGGCATGACTTTGACTTCGGATTTCAATGTTGGCGATAATGTCGATGATTAGACAGCAAAACGTGAAGTCCGCACACGCCCATATTGTTGGCCGCGTTGAGTTTGGGTTCCGTCAAAGAAATCACAGCGGTGGCACTTGTCAAAAGACCAATTAATCAAATGCGGCAAAAGCCGGCAAATTCGATTTCCCTCCTCCCGCACGAAGACTTTCTATCGTCTTCCTCTCTCACACTCATATTCATCACACAATGTTTGTCAGGGAATGTCTGCTAATTATTTTAGTATTTCTCTTTGTTTCGCTAATGTTTATAAATACAATAAATAAGTATATTATTTAAGCAGATATCTTATGTCTAATATAATTTAATTAACTTGTAAATCTTATCAACATCAAAAAAAAAACTTTCAACTTATATAGTTGATGCTTTTGTTTTGCTTTTGTCTTCATTATGCGTTAAGTTGCGCTCCCAGAAAGTCGCTGACTAAAATGTTACTCGGTGGTCGTTAGCCGAATGGGCCAAAGCCGCTTAGCGAATCAGATTTCTCGCCGGGTACTTTGTGGGCAGCAGTGACACAATCGCATCCGTATTGTTGGGCAACTCATTCACTGTCGGCTGCTGCTGCTCCTGATACTGTCCCGCATACGCGCTGTAGGGATCAGAGCGACTTGCCCAACCACCGCTAGTCTCATACTGATAACCCTGCCCGGCCAACTGAGCCTGTGTCTGTGCATTGCCATGGATATGCAAGTGGATTTCCTTGCTGGGTGGATGTGGTGGTGGGCCACTCAGTCCAGTGGGTGTCCATGACTCCTTGGCCTGTGTATTCCAGCTGGGGTAGCTAAAGGTTGGTGCCGAGTGTTCATATTGACCAAACAGACTTGTCTTTAGTGTCAGGAACTTGCCGAGTATGGCCAAGGCATTCATCACAACCAACACCTTGAGCAGGAACAGAGATTTCATGCCGATGGCAACGAGGAAGGCCACCATGGCCGAGAGTACGCCGAACTTGAAGATGATGGGAATCAGTGCCATTTGAAGACGACGAATCTTGCCAAAAGTACGTCCCTCTATGAAAAAGTTAAATATGATTAGATTTTTGAGTACAGTTCGTTGCCTAAGTCTTTTGTTTTAAATGAAATTAAGTTCGTTGCCTAAGTCATTTCTTAAAGGCTTCACTTTACAAGTTCGTTGCCTAAGTCTTTCGTTTCGATCAAGTTCGTTGTCTAAGTCTTTCGTTTTAATCTCGAACAAGTTCGTTGCCTAAGTCATTTGATTAAGTATTACTCAAGTTTTTCCTTCGAACTTGCCTCATTTTATTCAAGACTTCGCCAAGTTCGTTGCCTAAGTCATTCATTTTGCCATAGAAAAAGTTTGTTGCCAAAGTCTTTCGCTGGATAAACACTAGTTCATTGGCTTAAACAGCCGCTCATTGAACTGTCTGGCAAATTAAGATTCACTTTTAGCCACTAATCATAAATAATAATAATCATTTCTATAACAAACAGAGCTGAACGCCAAACACTGCGAAAGTCCATAAAAAAAGAAGTCGCTGAATGCGCAATATAAATATCAAAAATATATAAAAACATAAATATTTTCTCAACATTTCAGATGCGTACCGGCTTCTCTTCATTTCTCTATAAAAGCAAAAAAAAAATAAAATTTACGCGAGTCTAGAAATACTATATAACAAAATAAAAAACAAAAAGTATGCGGAAAGTGAAATTACAACAAGATGTTGTTTCGACCATGAGAAATAAAAATACAGCTCGTAGATCAAGTCAACTCAAGCGAGTTGGCGAGCGAACTTGGCTGAGAAAGATAACAAAGTTAACACCTCTTAAGCATCTCATCGTGCTGTTGCCTTTTTGTCTTTTTTTTCTCTTCTTACTTATTTATTTATTTATTTTTTATTTATTGTGGCTCTTCTTCTTCTGCTTGTGTGTCAGGTTTCATTTGAAAACGAAAGTGAATCGTGCGATGCGCTGAGAAAACTCAACAAAAGGTATGATTACAGAAGCCGAAGAAGTCGCTAATCAATCTCCAATCGGATTGCATAAATGCAATCAACGCCTCACTAATTGCCGTCAAACATAATTAGAGCACTACTCACCCACAGCAGCTGGCTTTTCATTATCATCGTCATCCGTGTCATCGCCAAACAGACTTTCACTTAGATCGCTGCGCAACCAACCCCACAGTGTCCGCACCATGCCCCACACGCTCAGATCTGTGGGATCAACAGCTGCTTGCACTTCATTCTTATTGTTTGTTGTTGTTGTTGTTGTTGTTGTGGCTACTGCAGCAGCATCCTTATCTGCGGGTTTCTTCTTCTTTTTCTTCTCCACCTTCTCTACCTTCTGCTCTTCCTCTTCCTCATCATCATCCTCATCATCGTCATTGTCGTCAGTTTCAGTTTCCGCATCATCTTCATCATCATCTTCTTCGTCGACTGCTGCTGCTGCCGGCGTCTCTGCCTCAGCTTTGTCTTCATTGTTATTGGCAGTCGACGTCGGCTTTTCGACCTTTTTGGTGATTTTCGCGCCAAGTGCGCAGCTCAGAAAGCACAGCGCCAGCAGCAATGCGAGCAACGAGCGTCGCGTACTTGAACTCTTTGTGAGAAACTGAAAGTACGAATGAGAGAAATTGTTATAGGTCCATGTGTATGTGTGAGTACATATGCATAGGTGTAAGTACGTGTGTGTTTGTCTGGGTTTAAGTGCATTGTTTCAGATATGACATCAAAAAGCTGCTTTTAGACCCATTTCATCACAGCTCACGCGGAAATTGCGTAAACGAAAGACTTAGGAAACGAACCTGCTAACAGAGCTCAGACCTCACACCTCAGGCCTCTTAGAGCAGTTGAAGCTCCGTAATTCACTTGCTATGTTAGTTACCGTAAATACCTTTAAGAATGCACTTAAGAAACCACAACGAAATTATGTTCAACACACATTGTGCTCATAAAATATTTTATTAGCCATATTTTGTGCGGTCTTACAGCAATTTTCATTATGAACTCAGACGAGACACTTTATGTAATACGAGCTTTAAAACAAAACATAACAAAATCACACCCAAATTGAAAAAGATATGTGTCAACATCATCAGCTTAAACTGAATACATTTTGATATGTTTTGAAGATTTTGTCGGTTTGTTGCCCTACAAGTTGTGGGCAGCAATTTGCATGCAAATATTTTGCACTATGCTAATGATGTTGGTATTCCAAAAACCTGCCCTATAAATCATCGTAGTATTTCGCGATATTAATTAGACAGACGGATATTACAACAGTCTGAGCTTTAAACAAAAAAGTGAAATTTATATTATAAAACAACATATTCGATTAAGCGATAAGAATAACATTTGAGAATGGCAGACAACAGTGAGAAATGAACTCTCCCAACTAATTAAGTTTCATTTAGCCAATTTTTTGGGAAGGTAGAGCTGATGGTATGGAGTTCAAAGAGCAAACATTTGAAATAGAGAGTATAGTAGCAGCTAATCTCTTCATCTTTCTCTCTTTGCAATCTTAACCAAAAGCCACAAGCCTGAGGTCAGCTATCAAAGGCAGTTCACTACTTTTGCTTAGAGAAATGGGGAGATAGTAAAAGAAGAATTTTTAAAAATGAATCAGCGTAAAAGAGCTGAGAGTAAATTTAGAGAAATATTCAAAAATTATGTTCAGTTAGAGCTTGACAAAAAGAAAAAAAATCAAAAAAAATTAATTCTACACAAATTTTAGCTCTTTGATGTCTGCCGTATCTATGAGTTATTCCAACTTTAACTCAAGCCCTGAAGCAGTCTAAAAAAAAAGCTTTAGGCAATTTTTCCACAGCCTCCCAACTGCCAACTCCACCCACAACAAGCTGCCGAACTCACGCTCAATTACGCCGCCAACGAGAGTTTTCCCGCCAGAATAAAATTCCCAAAAGCGCCTAAAACTGAAAGTCATCAAACAGAAGCTTTCCATTTTCAATTTTCGGCAGCAACTAGAAATTCCCCCCCTCGCACCCAAACAAAATTAAAAACAAAACTATATTTGTCATTTTTAATTGCGTTGACCTCAAAAACCAGCAACAATTTCCCTGGAGCGTGGACAAATTCAGAACTGTAGCTTCAGCTTAACAAATAGATATTTGGCAAATATACAAAGAAATAAAGAAAAATATAGAAAATATAAATCTGAAGTTTGCTGACAAAGAATCGCGTAAATTATGTAGAACTAACGGTTGGTACCATTCCATGTAAACAAAAGGCCTCCAGTCGAGTTAACTTCTAACTCAACTCAACTTGACTCCAATACGGCCAAGAAGATTCATCAAAGCCCAAAAAATAAACTGAATACTCAGACAATTTAATTATGGTTTTGGCATAACAATAGAATTGGCATAGCTGTGTTGACTTGACATAATTTGTGTTCAACTTTTCTGCATTATCTAATTTTAAAAATGTGTTTTACATTTCTTTTATTAATTTGCTGTCAGTTGACATTGTTATTGATATTATTGAGACATTTCGCTTAGGTTTTATTTGGCTTTATTTGGAGAGGTTCGCTTCTGTTGTTGTAACTGTAAATGGAAATCCGCAGCTTTGGCCTTGATTAAATATAATACTGAATTATTGGCGGCTCATTAATTAAATAACTAACAAAACTGTAACTGCAACTGCAGTCAAAGCAAAGCATTCGGTGTGGAGGGAAAACAAATGAGTGGAAAGGGGGGGGCAAAAAGAAAGGCTTTCACGATGCTGCTGATGATGATGATGATGCAACAAGGCGTTTCAAATAAATATTTAAGCTGCGTTTTATTTCGAATTAGTTTATAAACAATATGGAAAAGTCAAACGACAAATTAACATAGACTGTGGGCCTCAGTTTTTCCAGCTCAATTTCACTTTGATTTTTTTTATTTGGGTTTTTTGAAGTCCAATTCCAACTGCATTCAAATTAATGACTTTAGCATAATTTAATTTACATCTTCTCAAATTTGATGTAACCAAAATTTACATACACTTCAGCAGGTCTGGGTGAAATTTTATATACTAAATTCATTTTTTATTTATCTTTTTCTCTACTCATCTGAAATTTCGCCTGGCATATTTCAACGAATTGGTGTTAAATACTTTGCTGCCAAATTGATTTTTTTATTTTAGGTTGGGCCTTTTGCATTTATTTAAACTTTTAGCACATTTTTGCCATGAGTCAAAATCATTTAGTTTACTTGAAAATGGAAAGTGTTGTATGTAAATAAATACATATATTCTACTTTAAATGAAGTCGCAATGAAAGTGTTTAACTATGAGAATATTTAACGCTGTTTGCTCTATGTCAGTAAAATTATTGACAATTTGCATGAATCACTGCTATAAACAAATTAAGCTAATGTACGCTGATTATATGAATTAAACTAAATTATGTTTTTTTTTATAATCTGTAGAGTAAGTATTGCGCATAACAAGGTTGACTTGCTTTGGGTTGTCATAAACAAATTGATAACTGGAAATTTTCTAGATTATAGAAATTTTTTCAATACTTTCATTTCGTTGATATGTTTAACGACTTTTTTATAGGCTGTTCAATAAATTTTATTTGGTAGATTTATGTGAATTTCCTAGCGGTCCAAACGCCCACCAGCAGCTATAAACAAAAGCCAATCCCACTCCCCTTGCCCCCCTCATGATCTTTGCTAGATATGTTGTGTCATTGTGCAAGTGCGGCTATAAAACTATAACAATAATCATAAAACTAATAAAAAGTCAAAGTTGGCCATAAAAATGAGCACGTGGACAGGCGACAGACGACATACGAGATAAAATGTCATAAACGTAATTACGAATCTGGTAAGTGAGCATTATCTAATGGCTAAGAAAAGAAATAGAGTCACAGTTCATGACACACAAACTGGTCAAATGGAAAACGTTTAAAGCAGTTCGAAAACTTGGCCAACAATTGTTTGCAGATTTGGCTCAAAAGAAAGTTCAATTTGTTTTTCAATTTGGCAAGATGACAAGTAAGAAAATTGCCATTTGTAAACATGGCCAGAATTCTTAAAAGCAAATATCAACAATAGCCAACTGAACAATTGGGGTATTGTGGCCCTTTATCTGTCTCCTTTGAAAGCAGGTAACTTGGTCAAAACAGCGCGTGCTTGGCATGACAAAAGGCTTTGATAGAAAAACATATTGTGAGAATTGAAATCTGAGACTTACCAGCATAATGACTATATAGTTGAGATTTTAAGCAGCTGCAATTGTTTCGGCTTTATATTTCTTATAATTTTCACTTTTCGTTGTTTTTTGCGCGTATCCTTAATTATATCATTGAACTCTTATTTTTTTTGTTTGGCTTAAATGTTGAGCGACTTTCACGCAACAACAATTGGGTTTACAAATCTCACGCCAATTGGCCGTTTGCCTTGTGAGTTGCCAACTGCCAGCAGGAGATACAAATCGAAATTGTTTTCTATATGCTCATACGAGTTAAATATAGTATATATTTTCGAGTGTCTTTTTATTTTTTTGCTACTGGAACGCGTCTGTTGCGCTTGAGATGTGCACGTTGACTGTCAGTTTGGCCACAATCTTGGCCAACTGGTAACGTATTTGCCGCGAATCTTGCTTGTGCTCTCCAAACGGAGGCCAGACCAGTCTGTCTCCATTTCTTGCCTCCACGTCCAGCGCTTCTTCAACGTGTTTTTGGTTTTGCGGTGAGGTGACTCTCTCGCTCTCAGTTACAATTTCGTTTTCAACACTTTCTTCACAATTTTCCCCCTCAACAACAGCAGCAGCAGCAGCAGCAGCGACAGCTTCGGCAACACGCAGCACCTAAGAAATGCCGTCAACCCCTTCAGCCCCTCACCCCTTGGCCAACTAGTCTTGCCATGTTTTTGGGCTTTCATTGTTGACTTTATTACGAATAGTCGTGCGAGTTGAAAACACGAGAGAAATGCTTTTTTGCGGAACGTGACAAAACAGTCAACTGACGTCACAGTCTTTGCACTGGGTCTATTGGTAACAGAGCCCATACTTGACCCAAAGCCCCAGACCCGACCAGACCAGAGCAGCCCAACCCAACTCTGTCCAATGGGGAAGTAATCCAAAGTGCATTATGCTGTTGTTTGAACAGTTGTTGCACTTGTAATTCAAGTATTTGGCCATGGCTGCTGTGAAGGACAGGATAGAGTATGCAAACTTTTATAACAGGTGCAGTAATATTTTTGACTAAATTTAAAAATAATTATAATAATTTAAAATAAAATTAAAGATATTCTTAAATATGAGCAGAGTTGAAACAAGTCAACTTAAAACCAGCTGCAGTATTGATACATATGATTTATTAGCTCTTTCTGCAGAGTGTTTCTTTTTTAAATTTTAATTATTTAAAAATAAAAAATATTTAATTCATAAAAATATATAATATTAAATTAGTTGTACTCAATGAGCACATTTGTTTATGTTGATTCATATTCTATACAAATTTTAAAATTGAAAAAAAAACTTTTTGGCATTCATCACAATTAGATATTTTTTCTAATATTTTATATATTGTATTTATTTACTTAGATAACTCTTTTATATGTTATATATTCTATACAATATTTTTTTTTATTTTTGTGGAATGACTTACCAATTTATTAATTATCATGCATTCAAATATTTAATAAAAATTATTTTGAAATTGATGTATAAATTGTATGCACATATTTTTAAAATTTTAAATGATCTTCTTTTAGTTAGCGCATCTGCAGTTCGTCTTGTTTCATTTCGAATACATTTTTGTTGTAATTCAAACATTTTTGCCGGCTGCCTTTTACCCGCTCTTTTGTGATTGCTTTTGACCCATTTTCTTGGCCTCCAGCTTGGCGCAATCCCTCTCGCTCTCTCACATACACAGCCATACACACTCTCTCAAAGTTTATGCTCTTCGCAGCTCTCAGCTAGACGGGGCAGTCCATTCACTAACAGCAGAGACTGTTTAGCATGACAAAAGTCATCGTATGGCATATGAATGATAAGCATAGATGTTATGTATTTATGTTACATTTGATTTTTGATACTCGTCTCCCCAACAGAACAGCTCAGAACCCATCAATCGGCATTGGATGATCAGCAACAGTTATAGAACATTTGCTTGGGTGTAACTCGAATACCTTTCTATTGATGTCCGATGGCTGATGGCCCAAAATGTGGGTCAGAAGTCAACCAACTGCTGCTGTTAGCCAAGTTAAAATTACTGTTTACCTTTTGTTAGTTTTGGTTGTTTGCGGAGAGTAAGTGCAACTTGGCTGTGGGCTGGGTGTCAAGTTCATTACACTGGGCTCCAAGTTGAAGACCCTTTCCGGGCCATTATGTAATGGCAGCAACTACACAACCGCCAACCTTTGTTAGCCAGGTGTGAAAAAACCGTTAAGCTTCATGTGTGGTAACAAGAATCTTGTCAAATGTAATTCTATCTATTTTTTTTTTTTGGGCTGTCATAAATGTAACGGTTTTGACACGTCTGAGCTTATCAAAATGACATCATTATAGATTATATCATTTGCATTTTGATGTGAGAACTTAAAACTCAAACTAACGACACGATACAAATTTTCCATTCTAAATACTACATTTTCTTTATTGATTAACATGAAAACACAATTTTGGTGAACTTAAGACTATTTCTTGCCCCAGTTATTGCCATAGATATTCGAATAGTAACTCTGCCAATTCGGAGTGCCATAGGAGGCATATGGATTGTAACTGTTGTTGTTGTAGTACGATGGATACAGATATTGGCCAATGACATAGGGCCAAATGCGTATCTTGGGATCGTTGTTGTAATACGAATTGGTAGGATAATAATAAGGATACGGCGAGGTATAGTAATAGTTGGTCAAACTCGAGAATGTGGGACTGGGTGTGTTGTAGGGATTATATGGCGTATAATACTGAGCAGCAGCCAGCTACGAAAATTACAAAATATTTAAAAATTATGAAAATTAAAATTCCTTAAAAATTCTTACCATAGTTAGGGATACAAACAGCAGTGCTGTATATAGTTGCTGATATTTCATCATGTCGTAGATTAGAAAATAAGGCTATATCCAATATGTTTTGCTTTCAGTAGTAGACTGACTATATAACTAAACTCCCACCTGATTTTTATTAAATTTGTTGACCAGGAAGTTGCAATTTCACGCACTAACTACGAATTAAAATCTTTTTTATAGGACTGGCAGCAATTTTCTCATATGTCAGCCGAGTTTGATTCCCTTTGGGTGTTTCGTCATTGAACTTGACTCATCGGGGGTTATTTACCCAGTCGGTGACTCCCATGATAGTAGCTCCACTGGACACACAAAAATATGGTTTCTATAACAATTTCATCAATTTGCTAATGGACATTTTGTCACATCAACGAAAGTCTCTGCATAATTATAACAACAACTCTGCTCGCATTTCTAGTACAATCCATCAATATATATCATTTTTATTTTCAGTTTGTTTTTTCAAACGGCTTACAAAGATGATTATTTTGTAAATTATACAGTAATGTGACGGCCTTGAGTTGTAGTTGTATTTGTTGTTCTTCATCTCCATGTTGCTGTTGTAATTAGTTGGCGGCCTTCTATTTACATTATTTACACTCGACTCATACTCTCATACTCTCCTTGCTGTCAGATAGTCATAGACACAAAATTATACTACATACAAAAATTGTACACAAAAAACGAAACTCAACAATTAAATTTGTCAACAAATTTTTCACTTAAATTAGTTAACACTTTTCCATGGCGCACTTAACGCGTCATTTAGTTTTCCCTTCTTTTTTCGACAGTTTTTATTTTACAATTCATTCAATTCATTTCTTGCTGCAGTTTTTGCTGTTAATTTAATTTGTTTTTGTTTCCTCAAAGACAATAAATATTTAGTTAATTGCATTTAATAGTCTTCATCGTCCTCGTCTGGCGGATCTGTGGCATACGTCAACTCGTTCAGATAGAACCATTTCTGTCAATATAGATACAATTTTATAAATTTGTGATAATCAAAAATTTGTTTAATTTTTTACCGGCGACTCTGTGCAGTTAAAATTATAATCCCAATCACATATTCTATATTCCTGATTAAAGCTCGTCTCATTGGCGCACAAATGCGGTATTCGATTGCCCTCCTCATCGCACATGTGGAATATCTGCAGATTAAAATATTTGAAAGAAATTTTGAATTTTCTCAGTAATTTAAATTACATTATATTAATTTTTCAATCAATGTTAATGTTGTGAAAAATTAACTTTAGAAATTGCAACACATTCACTTAATCATTGCCTACTTTCAGGCTTCGGATTTAAAACTGACAAGCAGTGCTTCAATGCCAGTTGTAGCTGAATGAGCTGCTTGCTTGTAGTTGTATTGGTAAAATGCGCTGCTTGCACTGCTTACCTGGCAATTGTACTCCATGTCCGCATAGAAGCCCACAGAACGCCGCTTGCAATCAAAGGAGAATGTTATATTATCTAAATTCGTCCATTCCTTCGTCTTGTGATTCTGAAATACTGGACTGGCTGGTTCCTGCGCCCGAATCGCCACCAGCAACAAAGGAGCTGCATAGGAAATGTAAGGGAAACAATTGAATCGTTGAATTTCTTTGAAACTTCATTTCAATTCTTGGCCATGCTCTAGTTTTTGGTGAGTTGCCAACTTGGTTTCTGGTTTTACCCATATGGTATGTGGCTCACGCCTGCCTTCGGTTTTTGGCCTCATAGTAATCGTCTAATCAACGCACTTGGCATTAAATTGATGCCCCCTCTCTCTCTCTCTCTCTGTCTCTTTCCCTCTTGCTGTCTGTCTTTTTGGAGTTGTTTGATTTTTTTTGTTTTTTTGGTTTTTTTTTTTTGGTTTTTGGATTATTGGGGACACAACTCACCTAGTAAAACGCCGGAAAGCCATAAAATTCTATAACTGTAAACCATTTTTGTTGAGCTGCACATTTTGTCCAATGTTTTGTTTTGGAGTTGCCTGCGTTGCTCTCTTTTTCTTTTTCTTTTTCCGCCAAAACGAAATGAAAACTGCAATTCGCTGTCTCTCTCACACACACACACTCTCTCTCTCTCTCTCGGTGTCTCTGTGTCTTGCTGTCTGCGTATTTGCCGCGTGCTACGCGTCCATTTAGTTGCCACTTTTGTCAAATTAGGAAGCACGATTGTTGTTTATGGCAGCAGGCACATGGCTAAAAAGAGAGAAAGAAATGGCCATACGTTAGAGGGAGATAGCAATGACAACATCAATATTAAATTTGCTGTGGCAATGTTTTGGCAAAAATGTCAGTTAATTGCAGACCAATTTTGTTTGGTCCACACACACGCACACACACAGTCACATGAAAATCACATAAAAGAGATAAAAATAAATTCATTAACTAATATTACAAAATCGGCAACGGCAACAGCCTCCATTTGCGTACATAGAGTGAGAAGGCGCTTGAAAATAGAGTGAGATGGCTAGTGAGTGTAGCAAAGTGAGGAAGACGCGCCAAACCCGTCAAATAAAATTTTTTCATTTTTTTTATTAATTTTTTTTTTTTTTTTTTTTGGTCTGAGTCATGCGCCGGATGCCATTAATGTTAGCGTATTTCCCACTCATCGGCAAACGAGACACATCAACAACAACAACAACGATGACAACAACAACAATAATCATAACAACAATTAAATACCACGCACCCGCAGTCGCAGCAGGATTCCCAATGGCGTCTAGACATCAAGTCTTTGCCAAGTCTTGACCCACTTTGCGTTTTGGGCCACAGAAATTGTCTAACCATATTCTGAGTAAGCGTCCGTCATTAGACAACATTTTGTTTGAATTTGCATTCATATTTCATAATAAACATTTCACATCAATCATTCGAATTCGACTGACAAATTAACACACACTCACACACACACACTCGGAGGCACAACAAAAGAGTAGGAAGAATGAATGTGAATGTGTGTGGAATGTCTGAAATGCCATTAAAAGACAATAAGTCAATGGCAGATCCAATCAGCAATAGAATTTATTTATGCAAACTGCTCGGCTTTATTTTTTTCAAAGTTTTTGTCTGTCTTTCTTTATTTTGGGATTTTTTCTGTTGTTTTTTTTTTTTTTTGTAATCCGTCTGCGAGTAGAAAGAAAAGCAATTTTGAAAATGACCTTGCTCACGATTTTGTGGTATGTCTGTGGCCACAGTTGCCTCAACTGCCTCAGCTGCTGCTGCCAATTAAAGTGTCAACCAGGTCGAAAGTCTGCAACCAAACTGGCTGCCTTTTGTATCATGCCTCCATTCGAACTCGTATCCATTTACGAACTCAAAAACGAATACGAAACTGAGTCCGAATCGGAATCGGAATCCGAATCCGATTGAGCGATTAGCGAACAGCTGCTGATTGCATTTTATTGTTTCTCGACGATCTTGTCTTTCTCTTCTGCTAAATCCTTGACATTTTTTATTTCTCGCTGCCCTTTTTTTTATTGTATTTTATTTTATTTTCTTTATACTATACACATATATATGCAATATTTGTTGTTTTTTTGGTTTCTGCTTGTTATTTATGGGCTGCCGCCTGCGTAGACAATTGCAACAACAGGCGATTAACAACGTCTTAAGCTCCGTTCGCAGCTCCAGACAAATAATCGTAAATTTGTTGGCCTCTTCCTCCTCCGCATTGCCACGACTAATTTCTGGAATGGAACCTCCAACACCAACTCCAACTCCAGCTTCAGACTCTGGCTGCCTATATAATGAATGATATGCAGATTTGTCTTTGACTGCCGCAACATAAAGTGAAGGCAACGCTAAAGGTCATCAACAGACAACAGATAGAGACAGTTCATCCGGGCCAAAGGATAGTTGTTGTACCTTGGCCGAGAAGGGGAGAAAGGGGAGTTCGTATTGCAGTCACAGTTATGCCGAAATGAAATCCCATCTGCACGAAGCCGAGAAGCTGCAACAAAGAGGCGCCTCCAAGATGACACAGCAGCAGCCAACGGCCAACGATGTCTGTCCCTCCAGTTGCCTCATTGTCTTTCACCTTTTTGGCGACTGACCATGGCGCCTGCCGCAATTTGTGGCACATCTCCTTACCCGGCTGCCCCCGTGCCCGGGCCTCAATAATGTTGCTATTGTCAGAGGCCAAAGTATTTATAAAGCGTGCGTCGAAAATTTCCGCAAAAAAATGACGCAGCTTGCGAGACTTTAGGAGTTTAGGGCAACTAGTTGGGGTCCATTGACTATGGCGACCAATTGGAAGCGAAGCAGAAGTGGAGACTATTGTGGAGGGTAAAAAGCAGACATTGGAATACCTCAAAATACTTAACAGAAAATAAAGTAGAATGGAGATAACGAATGATTAAGTGGGTGGTGAACAAAATGGAGATTAGAATGGAGTAAAGTGAAAAATAGATAAAAAAAAGAAGATTGGCGAGCAGAGTGGAGAGTAGAATAGATAGTAAAATAGTGTAGACTGGAAGTAAAATGTAAAGTAGAATGGGAAACAGATTGTATAAAATAGAGTGGAAAGTAGAGTGGAGAGTAGAGTGGAGATTACACTGAAGACAAGACTGTAGAGTAAGACGATAGCAAAGTGGAGAATTTTTAAACTAGAGTGGAGATTATAGAGTATATATTGGAGAGAAAAGTGGTCAATAGATAGAAGAGAAGAGTGGATATTAGAGTGGAGAGTAAAGCGGAGCGTAAAATGGAGAGCACAGTATAAAGTAGAGTGTACAGGAGAATGGAAAGTAAAGTAGAGAATAGAAATGAGAGTATAGTGAAATGCAGTGTGGAGAGCAAAATGGAGAGTAAAAGTTTAAATAGAATGGATATCAAATTGTGGAAAATAGAGTCGAGAACAGACTTGAGAGAAGAGTGGAAAGTAAAGTGTAGAGTGTAGAGTGAGACAACAGCATATATAGAAGTGATTTTATATTTATTGGAGATTTAAAATTCCACAAAAATTGATTGACAACCAAAATATATGCTCAACCTACGAAACTCATTATTATTCGAATAGATAACTTCTAGACTCCGCTACTTGATAGAGTATGCTGCTAGTTGTCTGCCAACTGCTATAAACATATTTCATTTCTTTTCTTGTATTTTCTCGACTTTAATGTGCAGGCGACGTCACTTTTGACATTTTCTGACAAGCGTGAGAAGCGCAACTCGAAGATTTCAGCTGAAGCTCTTTTTGATGTCTCGCCGGGTGAGTCTAACGAGGGGGCGGGAGAAGGTTGGGGGAGGTGTGTTGGTTGGTTGTTGGTGGGTTGGGAGGTTTAGCAACATCAAGCATGACTGTGCCATCAATTTGCCTAACAGTTCTCAACTTATATAATATGCTGGCAAAAGCAATACGGAGGCGACGAAGAAGTTAAACAAGCTTCACTCTTTGGTCATCTCTGTCTGTGTTATTGTTGTAATCATTTTGGTTGTTGTTGTTGCTGCTGCTGTTGGGTTTTTTATTATTTTCTTTTTTTTTGGCATTCCAAACGCGACATTTTTTTTGGAAAGTTGTTCATGTTGTTGTATATATTTGATGTTTGTCGATTCGGAAGTTTGTTGGCGTCGTTTTGCGAAACATCGCACTAATTTGTTAATTTGGACGCGTAACTTGAAGAGGCGCAATGTTTGATGGCCCAAAGACCCCCCCCTCAACAGCTCCCCCTCTCTCTCTCTCTATCTCTCATTCTCTGTAGTATGGCTTCACTCTTTCTCTGCCCACTTGCCTAGTAATTTATGCAAATTGCAAATTATTTAATTTAACGTAAGCCAACAAATTACAGCAAAAACAAAACAAACATAAAACAACAACAAACATTTACTTTTTTTTTTTTTTAAATATATTTGATTTCGAATTTTTCATGCAAAAGAAAGAAAAGTTGAAAATGACATGAACAAGACGGAATAAAAAAGGAGGAAAAGCTGAGAAAATTTTTGGGTTTGCTGGTGCTGCTGATGCTGCAGCGGAAGCGTCGCTAATTGGCGGAACTGCCATGCCACCAGCAACAGCAGCAGCAGCAGCAACAACAACAACAACAACAGTAAGACGCAATAAGAGGCAAGAAAAATGTTGAAATGCCAAGAGATGACGACACTTGAGACGTCTTATGGCCACCGCCCCGGCAACGGTTATCGGATACCACACTTACATAAGTGCAAACATGGCTTAATCATCGCACGCCAACAATTGATTAGGCCAGATCTCAAGTCTGCAGTCTGCACTCTGCACAGTTGGTAGCTGCTGGCCGCCAGATGGCGCCACACATCAAAATATCAAACACAAATAAAAGGAGTAGTGGTTTCGCCTGCGAGGCGATGCAGTTGACACTTGGACTTTTGCACACATTTTTCAAAGCTATTAAAATGCCGCCGACAGCAACAATAAAACCTGTACAACAACAAATATTTAATTTAATTGATCAACGGCAAGAAAACTTGTTAGCAGCAAAAAAAAAGCATAATAATAATAAGAGACGCTGTCTACCCCCTACCCCCAAACGGCTGTCAACCCCCCCCCGCCCCTCAGCAATGTTTGGCCTTGAAAAAACGGTACGCAGAAATGCGCTTAATACGAAAAATCAATATCGAAAAAAAAAATACACATACACATACAAACTCACAGGCAATAATAATATAAATATAAAAAAAAACCTGCTCAAAGTGGAACTCGTACTAGGCGACAGCTACAAAGTAAATTTAAAAAAAAAATAAAATAAAAATATAAAATGAAACAGCTACACGAAAGCGCGCTAATAAAACATAAATTTCAAACACATATATACGCCAAAAGCTTCAACAAATAAATATTGCAAATTATACTAAAAACAACAAACAGGAAAAACCCCCGAAACTCGCACATTTTTTTGATTTGTAAAAATTTTGCAGATTTTTGATGCGAAGCACATTTGACACTTTACCCAGTTGCAATCATAGTTTAGGTTTCATTTTCAAAATGAAATAATTAATAAAAGTTAAATGTGTTAATTAAAAAACAAACACAAAATTGTTGAAATCAATTTGCAATTAATTAAAAGCGATGCAAAGCTAAAATAAAAAATGAAGAAAAATGGATTCACAGCAGTTGCTAATAAATATGGTCTGGCAAATATGCGGATTATCAAGTTTCAAGATATCTATATAACAAATAACCGTTAGGCAAGCAATAAATATAAATACAAATAAAATTCAACATTATTAAATGTTAAAAGTAGCTACAAGTTCAACGAGAATTCAGAAAAAGTAAAAGTGAACTGAAAGCGAAATTTAAGAAAGTAGAATTTTAACTCAGCTGCAGCTCAATAAATATATATTTGAAAAAAAAAATATATTTAACTATAACAATAATACTAAAATAATAATAATAATATATTAAATATTGAAAAAATATTACAATAATAACTATTTTTCTTACAACCTCTCCTGCAGCTGTATGTGAAAGAAAAATTATATAAAATATTAACAAAATTTAAAAATGCTAAAAATTTATCAATTTTTATAAAAAATATTTAATTTAATAACAATTTTTTTTAAAGCTATAATTAAATCAAATTTAATCAAGTCGTATCAAAATGCTGTTGCTTGTCGAATTTGGGGTGTGTTCATAAAATTTAGCTGCTCATTGACACTTATGCAAATAAAAATATATTAAAAATTTTATGAAGCAACACAAATAATAAATTTTATATGATATATAAATATTTAACATAAAAACGTACGCTTTAAGAAATAAAAAAGAAATAAAGTCTAAAATTTAGTTGACTGACTGAAAGTATTAAAAAAGTGTTTATGATTTATAGATTTTTTTGCTAGTCAAATAATGATAATTATTTATTTAGTTAATTAAAAATTAATTGTATCGTTTTTCATGTAAGATAAGATACTGAAAGATTTAGATCCTCGCTCTAAATTTACATATTTCCCACTTCCGCAGCGGCGCTTATAAGCCCAAAGTGGATTTGTGTTGTTAATCAAAAAATGAAAATAAAACAAAAACTCGCTTTTATTGTTAACATTTGTAGCTTGTCAGCTGTGGTCAAAAGGCCAAAAGAAACTTATAATTAATTAAGTTTCCATTAAACGTAAACGCATCAAGCATCAATCGATCCATGAATCAATAGATCGACGATCTTAAATGCCAACAGTTCAGTAACAACAACAACAACAACAACAATACTGCTGACAGGCAACAACAATGGCGCAGAAATAACAACAATAACATGTGAAACAACTGCAAATTGTCTAAACGAAAAAAAGAAAAAAATAGCTAAAAACTGCCGCTGACCAGCAGCCAAAACTGAAATTGAAACTGAGACGAAGTTGGAGATGGAGATGGAGATGGAGATGGAGATGGAGATGGTGATGGAGATGAAGGAGGCTTCTCTTCATTGAAGAGTTTCAGCGGATCAATGCGGCATTAACATATCAACAATTTTGTGTCTGTTGATTGTATTTTGAATATTCGTTACAAGGGCAGCATAAGTTCAGTTACTTATCTGTACAGCTAGAAATATATTATATATATATATATATATATATATATATATATGCCATATATTATATATTTAGATTTGATTACCATTACCTTGCACAATTTGCTTAGCTTGATTGATCGCCTTGATGAGCGCGCCCCATCAAACAGTTGCTGTTTCTCACTTGATAAAAAATGAAATAAAATATATTTTATTATTTTTCTTAATTTTCCTATCAACTTCATATAGAAATGATGTTTTGTTTTTTTGGTTGATGCGTGCAGTATTTGCAACCGGTTTGATTTTTATGCCTCGCACATCCAGCTAACTAACTAAATATACAACTAACTGTGCTCCCATCCATCTATCTGTGTATCTATCTGTGCATTGGCCATAACAAATGTTAGCTAGAGTTCAAGGCTCGCCACGTGGCGTATACGTGATATGTTGAGATACGATGGGATGCGATGTTGCCGGCATCTGTGCTTTTCGCACAATTAAACAGCAGCCAGCAGCGACTAACTAAGTAAGTATGTAACTAACTGGCAATTGCAAATGCAACCAACATTAGCCAACTCACTGCTTTGTAATGTGGCAGCAATAAATTTTATGTAAATCGTTTGTGCTTTTAGCCAACACAACTCAACTCAACTCAAGTCAAGTCAAGTTGGCTTAGCTTGATGTTTATTGCGGCCAAAGAAGAAAACGGTGCAAAACTTTTATAAAACAATGCGAAATTGAAACGCCAGCGGCACTAAATGATGTTTATAATAATAATGATGATGATGATGATGCTGATGTGCAAGCATACTACACACACACACTCTCTCACACACTCAAACACACACCTACACCTACATATACATATATTAGCTGAAGCTTTTTTCAGATTTTCCAAGAATGCAGCAACAATCTTGGCTTCAACTATAGAGGGTGGGCTCCACAGTCTACCTGTCTCACTCACACACACACACACACCAAGACACACTCTTAACTTATACACCTGCCACAACAAGTTTTTATACATATATATATATATTTTTTTTTTTGTATTTTTTTCTTGCTAAAGTTTATCGATTGCGCTGCTGGCAGCAATTGCCAACTTCAAATTGCTGGCAACATTTCACATTTGGCTTTAACTATTTCAGCTCGGCAGCAATATAAATTGCATGATTAATTTATTAATTAATTTGAAGCGCAGCTTAAAACTAGCTTTCAGCTAAAACCAGACTTTTAGCCAAATAAATTAAGGCCAAAATGCTATCGCTGTCCCTGTGAAACTCTACTTCATATGTAATCCACAAACGTTGTCATTGTGCGTGCAACAAATAACAAACAACGAACAACAACATAGCTGTTGCATAACAGGCCACATCAAATGTGGAGCAGCTTGTGGCAGGCAACAGCAGCAGATGAACTTACCCGCAACTTGTGGCAAAAACGAAATTTTGTGTGTTGCAGCTATCCAAAATGAGAAGTAGTTGTCGTTGTTGTTGTTGTTGTTGCACTTGACGCATTTGCATCTGCCTCGTCACAGATATTCAACACACCACAATTTTATTTTATTTATATAATTTATAATAATTTTTTTTTGTTAGAAAACAATAATAATGATGAGCATTTGCTTTTGTTTTAATTTTGCACTGGAAAAACTTTTGGCTTGTCGACAATTGTTGTTGGCGTTGTTTCGTTATTTCGCCACCAACAACAACAGCAACAATCACACTTTATTTAACAATTTTATATACACAACATATATATATATATATTTTTTTTGTGATTTTAATAATATTGCTCTTTCTTCAGAGGCACACACCAACACACGCTGTGGGCAGAGAGCGTAGATTGTCGACCGTAAAGAGTGTGTAGAGTTTGCGCGCGCGCGCGCTCGCGAGTATCCGTCAGATACTGAAAGCAACAGGCAAAAGATACAATACAACAACCGTTCGCTGGCGCGCACGTCGCACGAATAAAACGGCAAGACAAACCAAGCCAAAGAAAACACTTGACGGCAACAATTTTATACCAAAAACAACAACAAAAAATCACTCTTGTTTTGTTTTTCTTTTTTACTTTTGTTTTTTTTGTGTGTGTTTTCTTACTTTGACTTTGACTGCAAACACACAAAACGCAAAGCGCAAAGTCAAAAGACAAACTCAAAATGCAAAGCACAACTTTGTTGTTAACGATTTGCAGCTGCTTTTGGTTTTTTTTTTATTTTTTTTTTTTTGGATTTCTTGTAAATATGTATTTATGTATATTTTATTTTGGCCAAATGCAGTCGGAGCCTCGACGCTCTCTCTCTCCCGTGTCTGTTTCGTTTGCAAAGTCAACGCTCAACTGGTTCGCCAGCCGCTGCTCAAATTGGTTTTATACGCAACACTCTCCACACACACACACACACACTTACACACACATATATACACACTCGTAAAATATACACAGAGCGCAGTCGTGGCCGCTCAGCCTCCCGCCCAACTACCAACTGCCAATATCTGCAACGTTTGTCTTTGAGCCAAAAATGATTTTGGCCACCATTGAGGTAGGTTAACACTGAATGAGTCTCTACGCTCCGTGTGCTGCCAACTTGCTGCAAACTGCTCGAAATTGATACAAGATTTATGCTCAATATTTTCAAAATATCAATAAAATAAAATTAATAAATACATAAGTTAAGAGCAACTGGCAAACGGCACTTCCGGCCATCAACAGTCCACTTAGTCTATATTTAGTCCATATTCATAGTTTTAGACCAGTTAGCATAGTATACTAGTTAGTTGAGTCTACTTCGTGACGGTTTTTTGGGCTAAAATCTTGACTTATTCCCCCAGAAACTCGTTCCTAATATATTGAAACTTTGATATAGTTGCCAAAATATTTATTATATGCGTTCAGATTTTAGTATGCGTGCTAAGCTCCAACACGTTATAATACCGTAGACTTTTGTGAAGGAACATTGCCAAATTTGACGTAATCAGAGTAATAAAATTATCAATAAATTATAAGTTTTCGAATATTGTCTAAACTTTGATCATTCAAAAGTCATGCCAGACTCAACCGATTTTGATGATATCTCCATATTTGTGAATCGCAATGATCATATTTTGATATCTGCATTCAATTCTATCCCAACTTTCTGAAACTGAAATTTGTCTGACTTTTCCAGTAGAAGTAGTGATCTTTATTTGAGGTGATTCTGATAAATATTTCTCGAGATATGCCTGAAAATGTGTCAAAAGAATTAAATATTGAAAATTATACATTTTTATAAAATTTGTCTTACACTTTACTACTCATATCTTTAAGGAAACGCAACCGATTTAAATGAAATTTGCAATTTTGTTGAAATTACATTTTAACTTTTAATTGGTATGTATTTAAGTTGGTTCCACTGAGAATTTCTCAAATTATGATTCAATATGCAGAAGAACATCGCCAAACTGGCATTATTAACTTCTGTTCAAACTTAAAACTGCCATAACTCCGCCAAAAATCATCCAATTTTCATGAAATTTTGTTTTTTGTTAATGATATTGTTCCCATTTTCATTCTGCATTAAAATTTTGATAAAATTGGCATCTTCAAAATTTTTTATTTTTTCGCCCACTTTTTCATACAAACCCCTTAACAAAATTTCAAAAAAATTAAATATTTTTTATTCTGAAATTTTTGGTCCTAATCGATACTGGGCATCAATACAAGCATTTTGCTTTTTATTTGAGGTGTTTCTGATGAATACTTTTCGAGATATGGCTGAAAATGTGTGAAAAGGGGGTAAAAATTAATATTATGTATTTTTCAAATTTTCTCTTAGCTTTGACCATTCGTATCTTTCACAAAACTTATTTGATTTGTATGAAATTTACAATACTTTTAACTTTGCTTTCAAACTTTAATTTGGTATATCTTTAAACTGTTTCCGTCAAGAATTGCTCAAATTATGATTAAAAATGCAGAAAAACATCGCCAAACTGGCATTCTTAACTTCTCTGCTAACTTAAAACTGCGATAACTCCGCCAAAAATCATCCAATTTTCATGAAATTTTGTTTTTTGTTAATGATATTGTTCCCATTTTCATTCTGCATTAAAATTTTGATAAAATTGGCATCTTCAAAATTTTTTATTTTTTCGCCCACTTTTTCATACAAACCCCTTAACAAAATTTCAAAAAAATTAAATATTTTTTATTCTGAAATTTTTGGTCCTAATCGATACTGGGCATCAATACAAGCATTTTGCTTTTTATTTGAGGTGTTTCTGATGAATACTTTTCGAGATATGGCTGAAATTGTGTGAAAAAGGGTAAAAATCGCAGATTTTGTATTTTCCAAATTTTCCTTTAGCTTTAACTCTTCGAATATTCCAAAAAACTTATTTGATTTGTATGAAACTTACAATACTTTTAACATTGCTTTCAAACTTTAATTTGGTATATCTCTGAACTTTTTCCGTTAAGAATTGCTCAAATTATGATTAAAAATGTACCAGAACATCACCAAACTGGCATTATAAACTTCAGTCCAAACTTAGAACTGCCATATCTTCGCCAAAAATCAACGAATTTTCATGAAATTTTGTTTTTTATTAATGATATTGTTCCCATTTTGATTCTGCATTAAAATTTTCATAAAATTGACATTTTTTAAATTTTCGATTTTTTTGACCACTTTTGCATACTAACCCCTTGACAAAATGTGAAAAATTTTTAAAATTTTTTATTCAGAATTTTTTGACCCAATTCGATACTGGACATCAATACAAGGAAAATTGCTTGTTGTTTGAGGTGTATCTGATGAGTATTTTTCGAGATATGGCTGAAAATGTGTGAAAGCAAGCCAAAATTCGATTCTACCCATTGCCTTCTCAATAACTTTTTAGTAAAGAACTTTTAAACCCCACACTCTCACAATCAGCATGCCCCTCCTTAAGTTGCTAGGGTATTCCCATTCATTCCAAGGAACTACTTGAAGATGAGGTGTCTAAGGTGGAGCAGCTGACAAGTTCTGAGCGACTTTAAAGCCAGATTCAAGTCGAAATATTGTGCTTTAATTAACATATTTACGAAGCCAAATACGAGAAATTCGAGCAAATATACAACAGAAATACAAAATTGAAAAAAAAACTCCAAAAATAACAAACAATCAAAAAAGAATAAAACACAATTCAAAATCAAATAAAAAACGATTGACATAAGAACAACATTTAGTTGGTTGCTGTTAAAATAATATAAATTTATTTTTATATATATAAAATATTTTTTTTATATTTTTTTATGCTTGTTGATTGCCGTTAAATCGGCATTCAAGTTCATCATCAAAAAAAAAAAAAAAAAAACGCGTCTTGATGTGACGCGTATGCATGGATGTGTCTCTAACTCTAACTTCGGGCCTGGCTCTGGGTCTGGGTCTGGCCCGTAACGCCCGCTCAACTGGTTGAACCTGAGTACATGTATGTGTGTGTATGTGTGTGTGTGTGAGTGTGTGTTAGTGTGTATATATGCTCATTGGAGGAGATCTGGTCATTTGAATGCCAAAGGCATCGCTTTGCTCTTTTCACATTTGGCGTTGGTCGTTGGCTGACTTTATTTTGAATTTTATTTTATTTTTTTTTTGTTTAATTTTTGCTGTTGTTTTTTGGCACTAAAAGGCAATTTATGATGAGCGCCGTCAGTGCCAGAAATTAAAAAATTTATGACCATAGATGACGGCCCAGAAGAGACCAAAAAATGAACAGAAACAGCAACAGCAACAGCATCAACAACAGCATCATCGGTAGTCGCCGCAAATGCGAAACTTTAAATGTCAAACTAATTTAAACAAGACGCTCCATAAAAACTGGATTAATTAAGGTGGCAGCTTCAGCAGCAGCAGCAGCCAAAATGTTGTGCTGACGTGTTTTGGTTTTCTTGGCCAAAATGATTTGCAGGCAGCGAGATTGATATCGGCTGCCAAACGGAGACAAATCCCAACGATACACAATACTGCAGCTAATGAAGCCAAAAACTATTGATAACTGTATGATCGATCGATCTATATATATATATATATATATATATTTATTTATTTAGTTGTGTTTGTGTGTGTGTGTGTTTCAATGATGTATGACTGATTGATCAAATTGAGTGATTGTTCAGTTTTGTCTAATTGACGGCAGTCAATTAACATTTTGTCAGACACGGATACTTGATTTGTCTGTACTTCATTTTTGTATAAATACATACCCTGTAGAAAAGTGATTTATCTTGCACTGAGGGTATGCCGGACTAGCGCCTTAGCTACTAAGTGAACTCTAATATTTCTTTTAATTTTTTTTAAATTTTTTTTTTGAATTTTTTTTTAAATTAAGTGTCATAGCAAAAAATCTCTCAAACTTCATATTCTATACATACCATAATATGAAGCGTCTTTATTTATATTTTTCGCTCTAAGTTTCTAACATTATTAATATATAATAATATATGACAAAACATTAATAATTATATTATAAATATAAATTCAAAATTTATACATTTTTTGTATTTTTTTTTTATTTAAGTTAAATAAAATTATATAAAAATGTGCTTCAAACTTAATTTTTTTAGAAACACAACTAAGTGAACTTTAAAAATTAACTTTTTGCTTTTGACTTCATTTAAATTTAGTTGTATCGTTGAAAATGAAATATTATTACTGAAAAATAAAATATTTAATTTCTTTAATATGTGGCATAGCAACAACTTCCCTCAAAGTTAAGGTTTCTATGCACAACACATAATATGTAGCCTCTTAAATACTCTTTCCCGCTCTAATTTTATATAATATAATAATATATGTTTTAATAATTCTAGAGTATTTTCCTCTTAGACTTTCTTTTTACTCTTTCCTAAAAACATACTAATAAATAATATAGTATTAAATTAAATTTTTAAATATTTTTCAAATTAAGTTATATAGAAGAAATGTCCATCAAATCCAATTTGTATATCCTTAGCACATTTTTTAGCTTCATAAAGTTATAGTCTCTTTGTTGCTCTGTCTCTCTAACAACCTGTCTCCCTCTCTCTCTCTCTCCACCCCCTCCCCTAAACCAACATCCATCGCAATGTGTATGAGTCTGTGGTTGCTCGGAAAGGCCTGCCAGCATTTTGCTTATATAATTAATACCAATAATTTTAATTAACAGCTAAATAAGCAACAAAGCGCCAACGGGGCGTATGCGCAATCTCTTGTCTCTCATTACAATTAACTCAAGTAGCTTGTGGCGGCCTCTTTCTATGCTGGCCCAAAAGGAAAGGTGTTGACCTTGTCAGACACTCATCAAGACACCAAAACACACACACTCTCATATACACACTCATACACGTGACTGTGACTGTAAGTGTAACTGTAACTGGGCGTAAACAGCGGTTCACCTTCCAAAATTTCCAATGCATTTGCATTTTGGCCATTAACGCAACAAGAACCGAAAAGAGACAGGCATAGAGTAAGAGAGAGAGAGAGAGGGGAGAGGGAAAAATCCCCATCTTAGCCAGCAAAAAAAAAAAGTGAAAGCCATATCATTATAACTGTTTTTTGATGGCAACAGGTCTCAGCTCCTAAACAGATTCCTTTTTTTTTTATTTATTTATTTTTTTACTGGTCAATTTCAAGTTCAAGGGCAATATATATATATATACATTTTTTTGTTTCTTCAACTTCTTGGCATTTACTTGGTGAATGTTTGTTGTTGTTATTATTATTGTTGTTGTTGTTGCAACACTTGTGGCTCCACAAATTATGTCCATAACTACGCGCATGGCTGTTAATCGATTTTTAAGTTGTTGCTCCGCTCTCAGTTATACAATAACATTTTTAACACCTTGCGCACAATGGTAATGTCATATTGTTATTGTTGTTGTTGTTGTTTATAACTGTTGCTATTGTTGTTGTTATTATATTGTTTTATAGCGTTGGCATTTTGGGGCGCGCACTCGTAACTTGAACCAATTTGAAATGTATTCACGAAATATATAACACTTTTTAAAAATATATATACCACATACATACATATATAAAATTTAAAAACAAAATAAAAAAGAGGTACTCAATTCAATTCAACTCAACTCGATTCGATAGTCGATTCAGAAAGTCAATAAAATATCAAGTTTTATATGCAACAAGTATTTCAATTCGTTGCCAACTCAGACACACACACACACACACACACACACACACACACACACACACACACACACACACACTCACTCACACACACACACACACACACACACATACATATACAGACAGGGACTGCATTTATTATCTAGAGCATGAGATTGAAACTGGCCGCCTCAGACTGGACTTGGAACAAGTGGCCGCCAGTTGATTGGCCGTGCGAATTTGTGCCCAAAAAAAAAATAATAATAATAATAATATAAAATAAAAATATCAAGAAAACTGCAATTCAATTGGCTAATCCAAATCAAAATTCAGTTACACTGCAAGCAGTGGCAAGCAGCACGCGACCAGCAGTTACCCTGTAAAATACTCCTGCACCAAGCAGTGCAAGGTCATGCAAGCAATTATATCAATTAGCTTGTTATCAGGGTAGCTAAGAAAAGCTTAAATTCCAACTTATTTTTATATTAGTAGGACAAGTTTTAAAAAATATAAAAAAAAATGTTATTATGAGTATTATGTGTGCTAAGCCACCCTAACAGCATTTTCATATTTATAGCGCATTTTTATTATACATATATTATTTAATGTCTATATATGTCTAGTTAACTTAAACCAGCAGCCCGCTTAAGCAGCTAAGCACTGTTCAGGTGAATGTACTTTGCAGCAAAAAATAAAAATAAAAATATTGAACAATGTACGACAAATTATGGCCGCAGTTGCCACAAGCAAGTAAAATACTATATATGAAAATGTATAATATAATAAGCGCAAAATGCCTATCGATAGCTGCCTTCTTATTATCGATAAGCAATAATGTCTGTTAGCGCTCTAATTAGCGCTCATAGCAAGCAGCTTTTAATTGGCCCAATTAGGCTGCCTGATGTTCTGCTGGCAACGTTGCGATACATATCGATAACATGACATGCATTTCTCTCAGTCTCTCCCTCTCTCTCTCTCTCTCTCTGTCTGTATTTCGATTGCTATCAAGAATTGTAAAAACTCAACACATTTGAATATTGTTGAACACCTTTCAAATTCTGTCAGTCTGCTGTTATTGCTTGTGCTTGTTACCTATACACAAACAAGCCATGGCAAGGCAACTGGCCAATTACTCAATTCGCATGCAACGACGGCAACTGCAAACAATTGCAGTTTAAAGTTGAGGTTGAAATGCATTTGTGAAGTGATTGGCGTTGCCACCGCCCGTCTGCAGTTGCCCAGCCCCTCCACCACCTTCTTCTCCTCCTGCACCTCCATTGCCACCTACAGACTACTTAAATTACCAGCTAAGACTAATTTTGATTGTATACACACACACACACAAACACACACACACAGTCGCATAATATACAAATACAATGATATGAACACATGCTGCTCACGTGCAGCCAAGCACTGCTTACACAGCTTCAAGCTGACCGTAAAGGGAGTGCAGTGCAGTGCAGTGCAAGCAGTGCAGTCGCTGTCGCTGTCGTCACCCCAGCCGCGTTCGTTTCTTAAGTCATTCGTTTTGCTTGACACTAAACTGTTGCACTAAAGTGTTTGTGTTGTTGCTGCCGCTGCTGCTGCCGTTGTGGCTGCCGCTGTTGCTGTTTGCTTGTGGCTGTTTTTTTTTATTTGTTTGTTGCTGTTGTTGTTGTTTGGCGCTTGTCGATTTCCAGCCAAGTTTGTTTTGGTTTTCATTTTGGGTATATTGGGTTTTGGGTTTTGCGTTACGAGTTGGGTCAGGTTGCAGATTCGAAAGTAGGTCAATTTATTACAGCAATGCAGTTTCTTTCTTTGCTTCTTTTTTGCCGCTGCTCTGTTAACGGCCTTTTGTCTGTATAACAGTTGCACAGTAGGCCATTTGAATGTAGACTGAGTTTGAGTTTCTGCTTCAAATTAATTAACTTTTTCGACTTGATTTCGTTGAGTGGGCGTGCATCGTTGGGCGCAGCCGTCAATTTGCCCACAACACAAACACAATAAACCATTTTTAATCACATGTCCACGGCAACTTCAGCTGCAGCTTCTGCTGGCCAAGTGACCTTCAGTGACCAGGAAACTGTCTGCGGCAACAAAATGTGGGTTAAAATGTTAGACCCGCTGCAGAGAGAAGAAAACAAATTGCATAAGTTGAGCAGAGATTGCAGCTGCTAAAAATGTTACGAGCTAACTATACAGGCCATAAATACTACCACCACTACTACGGCAAGAGGCCAAGTACCTCCTCCTCATGTTGCCTCGTCTCCCAATGCTTTGGGGCCATTAGAGAAGACATGCTGCTCTTTATGGCAATCGCAATCGCTGCCTTTGCTGGCTAATGTCTTCGATTTGAAGTTTTATGTGTGAGAAAACTCACAAAATTCCAAAACGCATTGAATGCTGTTTGTTGCTGTTGCTGTTGTTGTTGTTTATGTTTGTCGCTCGCAAATAAACCAAGCGAATTAACTGCCAACCTGAGAATTTGTTGTGACCATTGTGGGAGGATTTCGTCTTCTTTTTTCTATTGATTTTGCGCTGCAGGTTGCTTCAGCGCACTGTTCAGCAATTTGTATATGTCGCTATGCTCATTCATCTTCCGATCGGCCATAAAGCTACCGTGAAATTAGCAACAAAAGTGAAACAGCAACAAAAATCACCAAAAAAAAAAAAAAAAAAAAAAAAAAAAAAAGCTACATTCAAACTGCTTGCAAGTGGTGTTTAGTTAAAGCAGTGCACAGATCACTTGACATAGCCTTCAGCTTTTGTTATGCTACGCAAGCAGTCGTTGTACTTCAAGAGTTGGCAACACTGGCAAATAAGCTTACACTGCTTGTAGTGCAACAGTGCATAGGCTGTGTGCTATGACACGAATATAACGTATTTTATATTTTAAAAAGCTTTGGAATTAAAGTCGATTTGAAAATACAAGTGTGCATCCTTGACGACTATTTTCCTATCAATCTAAATATTCCAAATATCAAACAAAACCGTCAATCATCGGAGCAGCAAAAAGGACAATAGCTCCAACTTGCAGATATTCTGCGCCTTTCAAAAGCTAAACAGTTACCCCATAAACAAATTTGCCGTATGAAAACAGAACGTTCTTATTTATAAACTCTCAAAATATGCGCTATCGGCATCTTTTTAATGATCGCATAACAAGAAATTGATATGCCCCCGCATAAGTATTTGCACTCCAACCATAGTTAAAAATAATAGACTCTCATCATATTCAATATCTCATAAATATTTATTGAAATATACTTTTATAAACAAATGTGAAACATGATTGATAAACAAATGTGTAAACAAACGATGCGAGCAGCAACACAGGGCTGGGCGTCGACAGAGTTTTACTTGGAAACAGTGGTCTGTGAAAATAAAATAGAATGACATAAAAATAAAATAAATGACAAGACTAAAGCAAAACGCCATATTTCATATGCACATATACTCACTTACACACACATGTATATAGATATCTACATAAGAGAGCTTTATCAATATAAACTGCAATACATACAAACAACGAACATGCTTATCCACATTTAACTATATCTTTATACCGTTCTTCTCTCTTCGTCGTCTCCTTCGCTTTCAATTATTCTGCTTGACGCGACTAACGTAACGTTATGTTACGGTAATCGGCAGTACATTTTACGTTGATTTGTCTCCTTTGTACACCTAACCTCTCATAGGCTATGTCTGACTTGGGATATCGAACGCACAGACAAAGCCTAGTAGAGGCTAGATTTATAAGGAAATTGAAAAGAAATCCTCTCAAAAGCATGTTGAAAATCAGGATGAGGGGGCAGCAGCAAGAGCTGTAACTTGACTTGCTTTCTTCTCATTTCATTTAAGTTTTCGTTTTGCGTTTGTGTTTCAATTTATTAACTCTTGCTTTGTTTCGTGTTTTGCGTACGCATCGGTTAATGTATTTTTTTTTTATTATTATTTCTTATAGAAAATAAAATACAAAATAAAGCATGACACGAACCAACGAGCACACTCATTTCACTCTTTCCAAAACTTTCACATTTTCTCGCATTTTTCGTCAAAAATAACTGAATTAATTGCAAATAAATAGCAGCGCAACGATCAACAAACAGCGAATAATTAAACAAAACGAACCAAACGAATCAACTGTTGATACGCGAATGAACAAGTCAAGTCGCCGGAGTTGCCGTCGTCAGTTAAGAGAGTCGCGCAGCGCGGCACACCAAACATCGACTAGAACAAGAGCGAATGAAATTCATACATAAATTGTTATGCAGCCGTTGATGTATGTGTGTCTGTGTGTGAGTGCATTTAAAAGTTCAAGTTCAAAGTGACGGTCGATGGCGCTTTTACTCCCGCTGATTGCGTCGTATTAGAATTAGCGCTCTTTCTTGCTCTCCCAACACTGTTGACAAGCCCACACACATACACTCCCACACTATTGCCCTGACTAAATGCACGTACTCTCATACATGCGAATCGATCGTTCGTGTTTCGTCAGAGTCTGTCGTCGTCGTTTCTATTCGCTTTCTATTTTGCAGTTCGCCGGCCACGAAGTCTTTGTCGCTCTGATTTTGCTACAATCCGCTCTCGTGCGCTCTCTTTTTGCTCTAACCTTGCTGGAGCTTGTATAGTGTAGGCCCATGTACCTGTGCGTAGAATACGTCATAGACAAAACTAATGCTAGTTTCACTCTGCTGCCGCTACAAAGGGGCTGTTGTAGTGGTTGCTCTCATTATTGTTGTTGTTGCTGTGGCAAAAGTAATCCATGTCAGTAGAGCACGAACACTTTCGATTTTTTCCTGTAGTTGATGTTGGCGCGAGTCGCGTGGCGGTTGCGTGTGGCGGCGCCTAGACTTTTTTCATAGCAAATAATTTCTCTTTTAATGATGCTTCTTCTTGATAATGCTAATTATAATTTTAATTTCCAATAGTATATACAAATTGTTTTGTACTGCTTTTTATCACTTATTTGTTGGGCGTTGCCTTTGCTATTTCTTTTTTTCACATAAATTGAAATGTTTGCACTTTTCATTAATCAATTTCCGACTCTCCACTACGATCTTGACACTCGCACAGTTTTGGTTTTAATAAACTCGAGTACGAAGCGAGTTTAAGCTTTTATACTTTTCGGCGACAACGTCGACGTTCAATGGCGGCGGCGCACGCAGCGTTGCAAAAAAAAAACTCAGCGTTGTATTCTGCATGTGTGAGTGTTTGTATTGGTGTGTGTGTATGCGTGATCTCGCTGCTTTCGTATGCTTCATTTTATTATTTTGTTGACTTTTTATATTCGAATTCTTGGCCAGCGAAATAATGTATAGACAGAAACGAAACGACAACGACGACGACGAAATGAACATTTTGCATCTTTCGATCGTCGTTTATATTGGCGAGATGGCGATGGCGTTGTCTCTGCCGGCGTCGCGGCTGCTGCTACTGCTGCAGCGCACACACACACGCACACAATCACATGAATATGAGTTACTTGAGCATCGTTTTGTTTTGTATTTCGGTTTTTTCGGACAATTGCTTTGCTTCTTTTTTGGGCGATTTTATACACACAGCCTTCCATGCATACATATGTACATGTTTGTATGCACACACATACATATCTGTTCTTTTTGCAGCCTGCGTCGCCCACTCTTCCAACCGAAGGCCCCATTTGCCAGACGTGTTGTTGTGGCTGCCGCTGCCTCTGTCGCTGCTGCTTCTCTTTTCTCGCTCTATCTTTAGCAGTTTGAAGCCGCGTTTTTGGTATGCCTCTGCTGACTGAAAGGCGACTTGGCTGCCAGATATGTACATACATATGTACATGTATACTTACATACATGTACGTGTGTGTGTTTATGTATGGGTGTTCGTCTGCCTTTTTCTGAGGGCGCAAATTAAGTTCGAGTCATTAAACCGGTCAGCATCCTGAAACTTAAGTGAAATGCTGTGCATCAAGGAATAAACAAAATTCTGCTCATGCAGTTTTTACACGTTCTGCTGCATCTTCTTCTTGTTGTTATTGCTGTTGCTATTGCTGTTTGTTGTGGTTACTTAAGCGTTTTGCAACTGTCCCAAAGCTATTGACCGACTTACTACTGATGTAACCTGAGCATATGAAACTTAATGCGCTCCTGGGCATCCCTACGAAATGGCGCCAGCTGACAGCATCTGCACTTGACAGTAGAGCTTTGTAACTGTATGTTTATTGGTTATTGAACTATAATTAATACAATTTATTAACATATGCAGATTTGTTGCGTGTGTGTGTGTATGTGTAATCGGTGTCTCCACGCGCTGCTTTATTTGCATGTGTGTGTGTGTGTGTGTGTCTTTCTCTTCGTTGCTGTTCTTTAGTCTTGTTTGTTATTTTTATAAGCGATCGAATGCAATGAACTCGAGACACACAGCAAAGCACAAGCTTGTTTGTTTAAAAATAAAAATAAAATATAAAAGTTGCACAAAACAAAAAAAGAGAACAAAATGGCAAATCAACAAACAAAAGGAATTCTTTGTTTATGGCGCGTCCAACCTGTGTGAAGTCTCCACTCTCTCTCTTTCTCTCGCTGCCCTGTGCTCTTGAAGCTTCAATTGGGCGCAAATTGTAGAAACCGCAGAAAAAGAGAGAGAGAGATATAAAATAATAATAACAGCAGTCAAATTGCAGCCCATAACCAAAGTCATCAGCAGAACGAGAGAGAACATGAATTTTTGGGTGAAGAGTTTTGAGTATTGAGTTCATTGGCTCCATGTAGAATTTATTTATCAGTTGAAATATTTTGCTAACAAATTGCAGTCAATGACATTGCGCGCTATACACACAAACACACACATATGTACATACATGCTATACACACAGATAGGCAGGAATTTGACAGCGCTGCGCTGCAACGGATGTGTGGTGCGACAGTATGCGTGGGCAGAGGGTGAGCAGAGGGCGGAGCACGAAAGAGAGCGAGTAGCATACAACAGGTCACGCAAGCGTGCTAAAGTTTATTCATCTCTTCGTTCGAAAATGCGCAGCAGTTTCAATACATCGACGCATAGTCTGAATTTGAAGAAAAATCAATGAAGGAAGAAGCAACGATAGAAAGGAGACGAGACAAAAAGTCGGCTGAGCAAGAGAGAAAGAGAGACACCGCAGCGACAGAGCTGAACTTGTCTGTATACACTTGTGCAAAGCTTTGCAGCATAGCTTTTGGCTGAGCGCTGAGCGCTGCCGCTGTCGCTGCTGCTCACAAGCGGACGATGTGGGAACAAATGACAGAAAGCAGGGGGATGGCAGACAGGAAGGGGGTAGAAGAAACAGGCTAAAAAGCAACAAAAATAAAAAAATAAACGAAATGAACTGCCCGCAAAAATTGTTTAATTATAAATTGTAGAAAAGCAAAACATGGCAAAGTGCTAGCCAGACTAGAGCGAAATGAGGGCAAGCGAGATAGCTAGTGTGGAGAGTGTGAGATGGGGGATAAGTTTTTGTTGAAGGACACACACGGTCTTTAAAAGTGAGTAATGCACTAGAGGTTATTGACTCTGTCTCTGACGGTTTGCTGCTGTTGTTGTTGATCGTCTCTTTTTTACGCTTTTGCACTGTCCGCTGTTGTTGTTCCTGTATATAAGCACACACCAATCCACACACACACACACTCACATATGTACATGCATAGTGTGCATGTGTATTTGTGTAAAATCTTTTGTTATGCGTTTTTATTTTTTGGCGTTGTGTCGTTGTTTGATTGCTGCCTTGTCTTTCTCTCATTCTTAGCCTCGCTCACGCTCTCTCAACCCGCCTGCTGCTCTCCCTCCCTCCACACCAACACTTCGTGTGAGTGAGATGTTTGTGTGCGTGTGCAAAGTCAAAGTGATTAAACTTTATGCGCAATTTATTTTGCATTCGCATTCACCGCAAATAGCAAAAAGAGCAACAACAACAACAACAACAACAGTAGTAGCAAATATTAAATGTAGAAAAAATGCTAAAATTATTGTTGAATTTTATTTTAAGAGATGTCGCTAAACAGCAACTGCAACAGGTTCAAGCTGCCGCCACGTACGCTACGAAACGATTAAGAAGTCAATGCAGGGCAATTGCTTTTGACATTTCATGAACTTAGTCAATGATATCAAAACATATCGATAGATTGCTTATCGCACTACATAAATTAGTAGCTGCTATTATCGATAGTGAAGTGGTTTGCATCTCTGGCGTTGATTCATAAACATAATTTTATTGTGATCAATTTGAGTGGTTAGGTTAAGGAAAAACCCAGAGAATGCTAAATGACACGACGACCTCAAGGAATTTGCATTCGCTTTCCGGTTGCATGTTTGCTGTGTCGCACGAGACGCTGCAACAGCAACATGTGCCACAAAATGCGGGTGCTAAATGCTGCAGCAAGCAAAAGCATTTTGCCCTGACTCAGCAGATAAAGAGAGAGAGAGAGAGAGAGAGAGAGAGAGAGAGAGGACATGGGATGTGGTTTTTGCGGTTACCAATTGACACCCAGCAGACGCCAGACTCCCAAACATATACTTATATACATACATACATATTAACTCAACTTGTACATATGTATGTATGTATGTATGTGTGTATTTACTTTGTATAGGAACAGATGCGCACAATATGGTGCATTAATTTCAACTCCTGCCGGACGACGCCAGCCAGGGACACAGTTGCAGTTGTTGTTGCCGTTGTTGTTGTTGTTGTAGTTGTTGTTGTTGGGATTCTTGTTGTCGTTGTTAATCGTCTTGACAGGCAGCACCGCTGTCGCGGGTTGCGTCGCACCGTGCGTGCTGCTCCCAAGGCCAGTGCAATATTTTACACTGCAACGTCGCCTCATCGTCAGCCTGCAACTTCCGTCAGTGTCTGCCCACTTCGCCCCTCGCCAATCTCCGCCAACACCCTCCCACAGTGCGTCATCTTGCGATATCGGGCAAGACAGGACGGGATAAGGCAAGGAGGCGGCAGCATTCATGTTTCTTTCGCCTTGACGATCACACATTTGGTTACATATATACATATACAATATATAGTTTATATAGTATATATATGTATCTGATTATTTTTGCCATTGTCATTGTCTCCACACACACAAACATTACGCCCACACACACACACAGTTGGAGTCTAAAAACTCCACTCAGATATCGCAAATCATTTCATTTCATTATAAAAGATATATACACTTATAATTACAGGAAGAAAAAATAAAAAAACTGATCGAATCTTACTGCGATTCGACAAATTAAACTTAAATATGGTATTCCTTACATAAATCATATGAAACTCTTATCTTTGCAGAAGAAGCAGAAAAGAAATTAATTGAGTTGCCACAAAACTCTGAGATCATCAAAAATTAAACCCGAAACAAACTTTCAAAAATAGCAGCATAGTAATCTTAACCTTAAAAGCTTTAATTCTAGTATTCCAATTCATTCATCTAGAAGAACTTAACTTTTATAAGTCCTATATCTTAATATGAAAGGTCGTATTCGAAATTTTCAATAGTGAACCTCGAAACAAACTTTCAAAAAGTGCATAGCAAGCGGGCGTTCTGTAATCTCAACTTGGAAAGTTAATTTCTCTAAATATTCTAGAAATATTTTAAGGATTACTTATCTTTTATAGAAAATAGCTGGATAATACATTTATACTTGCTATTGCTCACATCTGTGAAAATGATTTATTCTTTTCTAGAATATATACTAGAAGTCACTATTTTCTATTTACTAAAGGTATTTTCATTTGTATTAAATTATACGATGCTTAGATATCCTGATCAGGATATTCTTACGGCTGTGTCGAAGCGACGCTTGGAGCTGGTGAAGCGCAAGACATTGGTGCTGGACATGGATGAGACGTTGATCAAATCACACATAATTTATCATACCAAGAAATGGTATGAGAGTCCTTTCGTCTACGACTTCCGCTTCAGTATACCCAATACCACAGGCATCGTCTATGTGAACAAGCGTCCCCATGTGGATTTCTTTCTGGACCGGGTGGCTGCTTGGTATGATCTGATTGTTTTTACGGCCGCATCCAAAGATTATGCCTCCAGGGTGTTAGATCTTTTGGATGCGGGTCGCAATATACTGAATAGACGCTACTATCGCCAGCATTGCATACCGATCTGTCATTTACCGACGAAATTCTTATCAACTTGTGTGAAGGACCTTTCGAATGCGCTGCTTTTGGATGATTGTGAGCTGTCAATCTATATGAATCCGGAAAACTCCGTCCAGATAAAGAAGTATAGTAACAATATATATGATAAGGAGCTGCTGTGCATGTTGCCCCTGCTGGATGCCTTGAGGTTCACAAAGGATGTGCGCAGCATTATTAAGCGCCGAGAGAACTAAGCCTAGTTTATGTATTGTCATATTAAAAATATATCAAAGATAAATTTTATTTTGATAATCAAGTAATGAATAGAGTAGGGTTAGTCATCTCTGCTCAGGGTCTTGGCGCAGATTACTCACTTAAAGTGAATCATGGACTTTGTCGATTCCGACGACATACAGCGACTTGTTGCAAGGTCTTTTGAGCTCTCCTCCAACTGATAGAGATAGTTACTATTATTTGCTCCACTTTATCAGCGCTGACATTGAGAAATGATACCGAACCGAGTTGCAAGCAGCCATGGAGGCATCTTCGCATCTTGGCCATCGATAGAAGCACGATTCAAAACACCGAAAAAATAAAACCGGCTGCACAAAATGTATTTCTTGCTAATCTACTGGACAGAGGGGCATACATTGGGTGCGGCAATTAAGTCACCATAGCCATGCCGCAGTCTCGCAGTCACAGCCACAACAACAATTTAAGGAGCGTGAAGGGGAAGCGCGTTGTGCGATTCCAGCGAAGATCATTATTGTCTCGCCGCGGATGCTGGCGGCGGCCCCAAAAACGAACGAAAGAAAGAATCAACTGAAAGCATATCCAGCTGGCATGCCCAACTAGTATATACTCCTCAACTAAACTTAAGTTTCACTGGAATGGATCTAGAAGAAAAGCAGTAAACTTTCCATGCTGGAATGAAGTTTAGAAACCAAACTGGAAGTCGCAAAGAACCACACTGGAAAGCATAAGAAACTTTTGGTATAGCTGTCTAATATTCCAAATCTGTACTTTCCAGGGTATTTCTGAAGAAGAAATATCTGAGAAATGAGGCAAACAAGTTAATGAACCCGTTGCCCACGTCGCTACCAACGTCGTAGATCCTTGAACTCGAATCGCGACTCTCGCGAGTCTCGTCCAACTAGTTTTTGGGGACTGGCTGGGCCCCCGATGCTGTGCCCCTCGTGGCCGAGACTGTGGCTGCCTCTGTGCATGGGCGATGGCTGCTGCAACACAGAACCCAAATCTGTGGCATGAATTCTCTGGAAATGATCGAAATTTCATTTCATTGCGACGCGGCGGCCACAAAAACAAACACCAAAACGAATTGAGTTCAACAGCATTCCGGTTCGCCATAGTCCAGTCCAGTCCAGGCCAGTTCAGTCTACTCCTTGGCCCCCACCGTCTGTCTGGCAAAGATTGCACTACACTCTTCTAGTCGTGACACGGCTTAGATGGCGGCTGTTGCTGCTGCTGCCCCTGTTGTTAACTTTCCATTATCCTTGAGGCTCGAGTCAATGCCCTCTTGTCTCGCATTACACAATTGCAGCGGGCGGCTGCAGCAGCAGCAGCAGCAACAGCAGCAGGAACTGTTGATGCATCTCGTGGTTTTTTCGCCTTTGGGCCGCTGGCCCCTGCTCAAGTTACACAGAACTCCAGTGGCCTACTTCCACTTGAATGGAACAAATGGGAATGGGAAAGGGAATTGGAATGGGAATGGGAATGGGAAGGAGGCATGGCTATGGGAATCGCCCGCCCGGTACGATTGGAACAAAAGCTTTTGTGTGCCAATGAGAGGCTAAACCGATCCGATCCTGTGGCCAGTCAAAGACAAAGAAACTCATTTTTGTCGCATGCAAAAATTAATACAAAACAAATTCGAAAGAGAGCTCGCACACACACACACACACTCATACTCACAAATATACATACATAGGCAAGCATATGAGTGCGTGTATGTGTGTATAATTTTATTTTTATAACTGACCTCGAACTTTTGTGCAATGTGATTGAACTGCGTCTACAGAGAACAGAGCTACACAGCTACTGCCTGCGATATCTGTGAGCTTATGAGCGGCACTCTCTCTCTCTCTCTCTCTCTTTCTGTCCACTCTTTCTTTGGCACTATTCTCCCCCACTCTGCAGGCTCTCTCAGGCATTTGCATGCAGACTGCATAGGAACGATAATGCCGCTGTTGAGCTTGGGATCGGAATTGGAATCGGTATCGGGATCTGGATGCGCGTTGTAGTATGTCCGTTGACAAACAATATGGAAATTTAGCGCAAAAGAGAGAGAGAGAGTATGTGTGTGTGTGCATGATGGGAGGGGTAGCAGAGAGAGTGAAGCAAATGGCAATGATGTTGATGACTGGAATGAGAGAGTTGGGACGAGAGCGCGGGATGAGGAAAGCAGTTTGTGGTATTGCAGTTGCAATCGACGACAACGTTAAATGCATAATAAATGCGATTTCAAGAGTTTGGTTTGGAAAACTGAATAAAAAATAATGCGTGCTGCGTCTGAATTGCACTTTCAATGAGCTAAAACAAAAGTTAAAACAGAATGCGATAAGAAGCAGAAGCAGTTGCAGCCGTTGTCGCAGTAAAGTGTGTGAATGAGAGCGGTAGGAGGAGAGAGCAGAAGTGCGTGAAAAAAACTGTGGGAAGTCCATTGGCGTTACGTTATGATAGCATTCTAGCAAATCTATATGTACGTTTTTATGGAGGCAGTATCCGACCACGCCCATCCCATAAAAACAAACGAAATTTCATTGAGTTTTGTAACGCATGCAGCACTGATAACAAATAAGAACAACGCAATGCAAGATGGCAGAAGCAGAGTGCAGAGAGGAAGAGCAAAAAGAGCGAGTGTAGAAGAGAAAGCGCATAGCGTACGGTACAGTTCTTTATCAGAAATACATACATTCATATGTATGTACATATGTATGTATGTATGTACATATGTATTTATTTGCTCTGGAGTCTTCTTTGCTGCTGTGCAAATATTTAACTCACCAAAATTTATACGATTAAAAAAAATGCCAAAAAATGAACATGCTTAGAATAGAAAGCACAGGCGGAGATAGCGAAAATAGCAGTGTGAGCGAGATGGGTAGTGATAATTTAGCTGTAGCAGCCCCCGACGGCAATACGTGACGTGCGCCACTGACCAGCGGCAACAGAGAGAGAGAGAAAAAGAGAGAGCACAAAAAAATGTTTAGCTGACGTCATTTGTCCTTGAATTCGTGTATTTGCCGCAAAACAAAATTCGCAAAATTCAATGCACTTGGCAGCGAGACGGCAGCAGCAAGCAGACCCTAAAAAAATAATGCGAAGCAGAGAGCAACATCAGCGCAACACACACACACAAACAGCTACAACAAGATAAAGTGTGTTGGAGCAAGAGTTGTGCGAGAGTGAAAGCGTCAGCGTCAGAAAGCACAGTTGGAGCAGAAGCTGTCTGTTTGTCTCTCTGTCTATAAACAAATACTTACATATATACATATGTATGTATGTACATTTTAAGTGCACTTGAATTAATTGCTTCACAATTAAAAACTTACTTAATATGTATTTTACATGCATTCAATTAAATTTTATCGCTATATTTTAAGGCGTGTTTTCTGTACGCTTATATTAGTTTAAATAAACATTAGCCGTTACTTTTGCTAGGTTACTCACATCATGCGCACGCTTTGAAGCTGTATGCTATGAAACTTTCGTATGCTGTTAATCGATAAATTAAATGAAATAATTTTTAGAAAATTTTATAAAAGCTCTAAATTATTATACTTTAGTATATGTAATGCCTAAAAATGATGCATTATATTTATTTTAATACTTTTTAAGTTATTAAGCAGCTGCAGCGCTGCATATCGATAGCGCGCCATCTATCGATAGCACGCATATGAGTTTACTTTTGCGCTTTGCATTTATATCGATAGCGAAAAGGCAATTTGTTAAATTGTATAAAAAGAATTAATTTAATCAAAACAGCAACTGCAACGCCCGTAACAACACAGCACGTGCCGCATTTAAACGGCCCAACAAATACACACAAAACCATTAAGCGAGAGCACAAGGAGACAGCGACTAACTCATTATAATTACTTAAAAGTTGGAATTACTTTCGGACCAAAGTTATTAATGTATTGGAGCACAGCGTCAGCGCCAGGTAAATTTAACAGCAACAACAACAACAACAACAACACAAGAAGAGAATCAGCAACGAGTTAATGATTAGTACATTGCCATTGTTCGAAAGTATTTATTTCGTTGTTTTGTGTTTTTTGTGTGCTGTTTCTGTTTCTGTTTTCATTTCAATTATTATTTCAGTTTCAGTCGTCTTGTTGCTGATCTGAGTGAAGTGTGTCAGCTAATTACGGAGCTAATGCATGCGTATATTTACCATAAACACACACACACACGCACGTATATATATATATATGTATGTATACACATACTTCTATATATACTATGTACTATGTATGTAGATTTGTATAGGGGCTGCAGGTAGATGTGTTTAATCTGCAAAAAAAAAGTTGCCTAGCACTCCAGTAGCGAACAAAGAGCGAAGAGCGGAAGAGTGGAAGAGAGCTGGAAACTCTGAGTAAGAGACTGTATTTGTCATAAGACTTCACTTCACTTCACTTGACTTGTCTTGTCTCGACTTGTGTTGGTTGGGCCTGTCCGTCTTATCAGCGTTTATCTGGTTTTGGCCTTTGGCCACCGCCACCGCAGGCAAATGAATATGCATATAATCGCAAAACGGAACAAAAATATGTGAAATACAATAATGTAACAAAGTATTTACTTATGCATGCATACATATATACACAATTATGTGAAGAGAAGTGAAGCGTAGAGAGGGAAAGAGAGATCCAACTGAGAGTTGAAGTTGTTGTAATCTGCACGTTTGTTTGCTTTGGACTTATGCGGGTCCATATCATTAATTTGATATGATAATCTCACTTTAAACACACACACACACACACATATACATACATACATACATATACACGTGCAATCAGTGTGTGTTTTTATCACAAGATTTTATTTGTGTGTTGTTTCATAATTAACAATCTACTGTTATTCATTTTACAGATAAAGATACTCAAACGTTTTATTGATAAAAATCTTATCACGGCTCGCTGCTGATAACAAACTCCTCTATATACGCTAAAGGAGCAATCCACAAAAGCAGACAAACAGTGAGAGAGGCAGAGAGGCAGAGAGATGGGGCAAACGCTCTCGGAGCCCGTCACCGCCAAGGAGTCAGCATATTGCCAGAATCAACAGTATAGCGTTGGCAGCAGTTGCATGCAAGGATGGCGCATCAACATGGAGGATTCACACACACACATACTCTCGCTGCCGGATGATCCGCCGGCGGCATTCTTCGCCGTCTACGATGGACATGGCGGCGCCACCGTCGCCCAATACGCCGGCAAGCATTTACATAAATTTGTGCTGAAGCGTCCCGAGTACACAGACAACGACATAGCCAAGGCACTGAAGCAGGTGACTAATCTGTATAGACAGCATACTCTATAAATACATATACTCTACATGTGTTGGATGTATTACTCATTGAATGTGTTTCGCAATGATTCTGTATTTTGCAGGCATTTCTGGATATCGATTATGAAATGCAGCACAATGAGTCATGTGGCGAACAAATGGCGGGCTCCACGGCCATTGTCACCCTGATCAAGGATAATGTGTTGTACTGCGCCAATGCTGGCGACTCTCGGGCCATTGCCTGCATCAATGGCCGGCTGGAGACGCTCTCCATAGATCACAAGCCCAACAATGAGTCGGAATCGAAGCGCATCATCGAAGGCGGCGGTTGGGTGGAATTTAATCGTGTTAATGGTAATCTTGCCCTGTCCCGTGCTCTCGGCGATTTCGTCTTCAAGCGTGCGAATAAAAAACCGGAAGATCAGATAGTCACAGGTACTGTAGTAGAAACAAAGAAGTGCATTTTCCATTTTGCACATTGTGTCATTGTTTGGACACCTTTTGTTGACTGTTTGATGTGTTGTTGATTGCAGCCTACCCGGATGTGGAGACGCGCCAGGTGACGCAGGATTGGGAATTCATTGTGCTGGCCTGCGATGGCATCTGGGACGTGAAGAGCAACGAGGAAGTGATGCAGTTTTGCCGCAAACGCATCGGTGACGGCATGCAACCGGAGGAGATCTGCGAAGAGCTGATGAATCAGTGTCTGGCGCCGGATTGCCAGATGGGCGGACTCGGTGGTGATAACATGACCGTTGTCTTAGTCTGCCTGCTCCACGATAAACCCTACAGTGAGCTGGTTAAACGTTGTAAGACATCGACAACTCAAACCCGCAATATCGATGCGGATGCCGAGGATGATGATGATGATGACGAGGAGGAGGATGACGACGACGAGGAGGATGATGCTGATGCGGATACGAAAACACCAGAACCACCACAGCCGGAAATATCGAAGCTCGTTTCAAGTGAAGCCAAAACAAGTGAAGGCGATACGTCAATCGCCTCCCAACTATAAAAACAAATTTAAGAAAAAAATGAAAAAAAACTTTAAAAATTGTAAAATTCATGATCTAGGATTACGATATGAAACCGGCATAAAATCCGCTGCTGGCAGCATATACTACGTATATACATTTAGAAAACAAATCACAAAAGTAAAAATATATATAGGCCTATACCGTATTCCGATTTCGTCCAATATCAAAAAACACACGCCCACACACAAGTAATCAAATTTAAAAAACTTTAAACAAATTCATTGGGAAGTCGCAATTCGGCGTGGCCTCAAAATAAAAAAAAGAAAAAAAATAATGCCACATATGGCGATCAAATAACGTGTACTTACCACGCCCACTTTTTTATATAACATCTTTTTGGCATAAGTTTTCCACACACTTTCAAACACTTTCCTCCTAAGTCTTAAATCAAATGAGAGAATAACTTTAATTTGTTTCTGTTAGGAAAAATAATGGTTGAATTGATTGAAATAATTGTATTAATTGTTTAGTATTTATGTATTGTACCTATAATTTGACCACTACTAAAAGTTTTTAATTTTGGGATTGGTCTTTTAAATGTTATTATCATAAGCAGGTTTGAGCTGAACGTAATTATAATAATAATAATATTAATAATATAAATAAACATGTTTTGTAGTGCCCAAAAAAAGAAGTAAAAGTAATGATTTAAAGTTAAAACTAATTAATAAACATAAAATCGTTGCAAATTCCATTAAGTATACGGTTTAACTACATACATATATATATACACATTTATATATATATATATTCATATATATTTAACTATTTACGGGTTCGTACCGAACATGAAGTAGTCATTGCTAGAGGCCTTTTTACAATCGCAATAATCTAATACGATAAAATACTATAACGAGATTTCCAAATACACACAAAACAACAACTAAAACCCAAATCATATTTCACGTGTTTCCATGCTAAAATATATGGGGAGAATTGGACTTGGGATGGATTCAGAATAGATTGAATATATATATAAAATTCAGTGAAATCCAAGATATTTTGGCAAAGTTACGACCTGCCAATGTAGAGAGTATAAATCGAAAAATCGAAAAACGAGATTTTCGGACTGTATTACATTTTCAGCCATATCTCGAGAATTACTCATCAGAATGACCTCAAATAAAAAGCAAAAGGCTAGTTTTGAGTCCCAGAATTGAATAGAATCAAAAAATTCGAGTTTTAACAATATTGAATTTTTGATGTTTTTTGTAAGGGGTTAGTATGGAAAAATGGTCAAAAAAAGTCGAAAAATTAAAACCTCCCAATATGAATAAAATTTTGAAGTAGATTCAAACTATGATTGAAACCATTGACAAAACTGCAAATTTCATCAAAATCGGATGATTCCTGGCAAAGTTATGGCAAGTCAAAGTAGAGCAAGAAATTAATAAATTCGAAAATTTTGAGAATTTTTATTTTTTGGACCGTATTTCAGAAATTCTTGATCGAAAACATATTTGATAAATGCTGAATTCAAATATAAAATCAATCCTTTACGAAAATGTAAAATTCTTTGAAATCGAATATATTTTGGCAAAGTTACGACCTGCCAAAGTTGAGAGTATAAATCGAAAAATCTAAAAAGAGGTTTTTGGACAGTTTTCATTACATTTTCAGCCATATCTCGAGAATTACTCATCAGAATGACCTCAAATAAAAAGCAAAATGCTAGTTTTGAGTCCCAGAATTGAATAGGATCAAAAAATTCGAGTTTTAACAATATTCAATTTTTGATGTTTTTTGTAAGGGGTTAGTATGGAAAAATGGTCAAAAAAAGTCGAAAAATTAAAACCTCCCAATATGAATAAATTTTTGAAGTAGATTCAAACTATGATTGAAACCATTGACAAAACTGCAAATTTCATCAAAATCGGATGATTCCTGGCAAAGTTATGGCAAGTCAAAGTAGAGCAAGAAATTAATAAATTCGAAAATTTTGAGAATTTTTATTTTTTGGACCGTATTTCAGAAATTCTTGATCGAAAACATATTTGATAAATGCTGAATTCAAATATAAAATCAATCCTTTACGAAAATGTAAAATTCTTTGAAATCGAATATATTTTGGCAAAGTTACGACCTGCCAAAGTTGAGAGTATAAATCGAAAAATCTAAAAAGAGGTTTTTGGACAGTTTTCATTACATTTTCAGCCATATCTCGAGAATTACTCATCAGAATGACCTCAAATAAAAAGCAAAATGCTAGTTTTGAGTCCCAGAATTGAATAGGATCAACAAATTCGAGTTTTAACAATATTCAATTTTTGATGTTTTTTGTAAGGGGTTAGTATGGAAAAATGGTCAAAAAAAGTCGAAAAATTAAAACCTCCCAATATGAATAAATTTTTGAAGTAGATTCAAACTATGATCGAAACCATTGACAAAACTGCAAATTTCATCAAAATCGGATGATTCATGGCAAAGTTATGGCAAGTCAAAGTAGAACAAGAAATTAATAAATTCGAAAGTTTTGAGAATTTTTATTTTTTGGACCGTATTTTAGAAATTCTTGATCGAAAACATATTTGATAAATGCTGAATTCAAATATAATATCAATCCTTTACGAAAATGTAAAATTCTTTGAAATCGAATATATTTTGGCAAAGTTACGACCTGCCAAAGTTGAGAGTATAAATCGAAAAATCTAAAAAGAGGTTTTTGGACAGTTTTCATTACATTTTCAGCCATATCTCGAGAATTACTCATCAGAATGACCTCAAATAAAAAGCAAAATGCTAGTTTTGAGTCCCAGAATTGAATAGGATCAAAAAATTCGAGTTTTAACAATATTCAATTTTTGATGTTTTTTGTAAGGGGTTAGTATGGAAAAATGGTCAAAAAAAGTCGAAAAATTAAAACCTCCCAATATGAATAAATTTTTGAAGTAGATTCCAACTATGATCGAAACCATTGACAAAACTGCAAATTTTATCAAATTCGGATGATTCCTGGCAAAATTATGGCACGTCAAAGTGGAGCGAGAAATCACAAAATTCCATTTTTTTTTTTTAATTTTGAATTTTTAGTCTGTATTTTAAAATTTCTTGATCGAAAACTTATTTAATAAGTGCTGAATTAAAATTTAATTTCAAAGCTTAACAATAATGTAAAACTTGTTAAAATCGCACTCTACATGTCGGTAGTGGAGGTATGTCAATGTTAAAGTAAAATTATAGTAAAATAGGCTTTCAGACTATTTAGATTATATATTTTATATTGACGGTCATTCAAAATTAATTAAAGTCTGATATTAAGAAAATATAATGCAAAACAAAAAACTTAAAAATTAAGAATATATAAAAATATGAAATTAAAAAAATTTGGTTAAAAGAGTCAATATTATTAAATTAATTAAATTATAAAAATCGAATCAGAATTAAGAAAATATGAACATGAAATAATTTGATAAAAAACGAACTAAATAAATCGAATAAAATAAAAACGAATAAAATGAGTTTTAATTAAAAATGTTGAGAGTTCAAAAAAATAGGGATTTGGGAAAATTGAAATTTTCATATCTGAAATCAGCAATAATACCAGGCCGACAGAAATCAGCAGTAAGCAACTTGCTGAATTTGTACAACACGTGTTTAGTAGAATGTGCATTGCACAATAGCTAAACATGTGTTTGGTTGATTATGTGCAGCTTTGTTTACATGCTCTCTGGTAAGTATACCTACCTTGCTCACATGTGTGAAGGGTCTCTCAGAGCGACTACCAATACACGTTTGGTTGAATGTGTATTGCCACCATGAGATTTTTAGCTACTTGCTGGTGATTTCTGTTCGCCGGGTATTTTTAGCAGAATTTCATTTAAAATTTTATAGATTTCAAGCCTTCAATTTAGTTTGATAGGCCGAAAAATACCAATTTTTGTTTTCGAAATCCCCTAAAATACCAGGCCAACAGAAATCAGCAGCAAGTAACTTGCTGAAACCATAACCTTAAAAGTATGCTACAAAAAATATATTTAAAAAATTGGACTTGCTGCTTTAACGTATGCGACAATAACTTTTATTTTGGACTTGCAGCTTAAAAGTATGCAATGGTTTTTTAACCACAAGATTTTTAGTTGCTTTCTGCTGATTTCTGTTTGCCTGGTATTTTTGGCGATTTTGGAAATGGAATTTCGAATTTTTCGACCTTCCAAATTTTGAAATAAAAAGACATTTTATTCAATTCAATTTTATTCAATTTATTTATTTCAACCTTTTCTAATTCAAATTAATTACTATATATACATATTTTTTTGTCAATTAAGTTAACTTAACTTATTTGATAAATTTAGCCCTTTTTTATTAACCTCAGATTTATAATTTTTATTTTTAATATATTTTCCTTTAAATTCTATAATATCAAAATTATATTAATTTATCTTAATTTAATTTAATATCCTTCCAAAATGAAATGAATTTAACATAATTTAAGTGTTATTTTTTTCTAATTTTAATATTTTAATTTTATTATATTTTAATTTAATTAATTACTTTTAAGCTTACGCTTATACCTATATTTATACTTATACTCACTTAAACTTATTTTTTTTCTTTTAAATACTACCATTTTCAATTAAATTAACTTAACTTGATTTAATTTTTGGCTAATTTAAATTTAGCTACTTTCTTCACTCATCCCGTCAAAAACAGCCTTTTTTGCTGGTCAGAAGTTGGCCTGACTGATGTTGCTGTTACGTTTTTTTTAGTTATGATCAGCTGCTGGGGATGAGTAACATATTAGCGGGCAACTAAAAATTAAAAAAATATTTGAATTTGCATTCGCTGTTTCCTTTAATTATAGTGCACAAAATTAACTTTAATTTTGTGTTTCATATATATTTTAATGCCAGCTTATCGATTAAACACAAAAATTTCCGAATTCAGAATATTCGATTTTTTGCGAAAATGCATGATGGTTACACCGTCTATTTTGGCAGAAATCAAATTCGCACAGATATTGACCAATTTGGCACTGAAGAAACTAGAACTCAAGACCTTTACAATGATACATGTTTCGACGAAAATGGTTAAGGGTTAAAAAAGTTATGGACATTTAAAAATGGTGAGCAATTTTGTTTACATTCTCTTGTAAATATACTCACCTTTCTCACAAGTGTGAGAGCCCCTCTCAGAGTGACTTTTAATTCACGTTTGGTTGAGTGTGTATTACTATCATTTGTTTTTCGGTTACTTGCTGTTGATTTCTGTTCTCCTGGTATTTTCAGCAGAATTTTGATTAAATTTTACTCGATTTCAAAGATGACAAATTAGGCATGTATGACCCACAACTTCTCACTTTCACCGCCATTTTTTACCCATTCTCAAATTTAGATTATGCACATCATTATTTACATACTCTATGTAAATCATACCTACCAACTGATTTTACTTATATTTTAAATAATTACCTTGTATTTGAGAAATACTTATCACTGATTTTCTACCCCCGACTATAAGCCTATAAGCAAGAGGTATCTCAGATTTCTGTTCTTCTGTACAGCATTTTCACTTGCTGATTAATGTTTTTATTGTTGATTTTTTTCATCGTCATCATCATCATGATGATCAAATATCGGTAATCAATTCGATTTGATGACTTTCTTTATATCATTTTGTTAATGTTTTCGTTTTTTTTCTTCAACTAACTACAATTTAATCTACATATGCGCACAAAATGTTGTTTTCTGGTTTTTCTTTTCTTTTTATTTGATTTTTCGTTTATATGATACATACAATAAAATAAAATATGCATTTTTATAATTTTCCCTTTCTCATTTTTAGATTTTTTTTCATTATGGTTATCTTTTCTTTTTGTTATATTATTTTTATCTTTTGTGTACTCCCTATAGCTTTAGTTCTTTATTCTTCATGCTCAGCTCGTAAGTATAAATTTTATGTTTTTGTTTATTATTATTAACTTTGTCTGCACAAACATTCGCTCTTAACTATACAGAAATAATGAATGAATGATTTTGTTTATGTTCTTTCTCAGTGTGATAGTGTAATTCTGCTATTATTTATTTTATTTATTTATACTTAATCAATTTGTTATATGTTTGCTGCATAGGGATATTGTTTTTATAGTTACTTTTAGGGTGTTTGTTTGTTTGTTTCTTTTATTTAATGTAATTTTTTAAACTTTTTCGGTAGATATTTTACAATTGTCAAATTTGGTACAATTAATAATATTAATTATATACTCTTGATATATTATTTATTACATGTTCGGATTTCGCTTTAACAGACATTCTTCTTCAATCTTTGTTTACACAGTTTTTGTATTTTTTTTTTTTTGTTCGTTTTTATTTTTAGTGATAACAATGTGCGCGTAAGCATTTTCTATGCAAGAAAAACCAAAAATAAAAAAAAAAAACATATTTTTTTTTAATTTGTTTCTTTTTTCAACAGTGGAAAGAATGAAAAACAAGCAAAAAGAAATTTGTGTTTTAATCTGCACAAGGGGCGACATGTCACAGAAGCGAAGCGTAGCAAATGTTAAGGTTTAAGGATATATATTAACTAAAAATTGTCCGTTTTTTAGATAATGGCAGTACCAAAAAATATTATACAAATATTTATAGATATTTGGTGGCAGTGCCAACTGATGTACATACAACAAAAAGTTTGAGGAACGCCCCAAGTGCAGTGCCAACAAACGAAAATATGAAATAAAAACGTATTCCAATAATAAATTATATAAAAAATTGATACAGCATATATAATAATAATAATAATATACATTAATGTCTTGAAAGCTATTTCAAATGACTCGCACGACAATCTGATATATATTTATATATATTCATATATATATATATATATATACCTACATGATATTACATTTAAAAAAAAATAAACAAACAATTTTAAACTTCCTTTTTTGTTTTTGTGTGTTTCTTTAGTTCTGGCTTGGTTTTTTCTGTTCTATTTGCTGCTGAAGTGTATGTGTATGTGTGTGTTTTACATATAGTATTATCTCATTTATGGTTATCTATTATTATTATTATTATTACTGTTATTATCATTTTTTTTGTTTATAGTATATATTTAACAAGTTGTCGTCGTCGTCATCGTCATCGTCATCGTCGTCAAGTGTCATATACGCTGCTCTTAAAAGTATAAAATAAATAACTTAAGAACTCAGGCTCTACAATAACAAATTTCTCATTAGCTTTTCTCGCTCTCTGTATATGTATGTATATGTATGTATGTGTGTGTGTGTGTTTGTATGTATGTGTTTGTGAGTGTGTATTTTATTATTATTATTATAATATTGTTTTGTTTTTCGTATGTTTTTTTTTTGGCCTTAAAATTATTTAACATCAACAACAATGTTTCCTCTCCGTCAGTTTTCATTTGTTTGTGCCCCCCCCGCACTTTCAACTCTCCTCATTTCGTTTTGCTAACTTCAATCTTTCTATGCCTAAACACGGGTTCCCTCGCTACGCTCTCCCTCCAAATCGCTGTCAATCAAATTTTGGCCAACGTTCTTTATTTTTTCACCGCAATCCCTAAAGATTGCCTTAATATCACACATCATCAGATCAGAACAGGCTATGTTGGCTTTGCTTGCATTGACTGTTTGGCGGAGAGATAGGGGAGAGAGAGGGAGACTTAGGAGCATCGCCTGGAACTGGAACTGAAGACCCGTTGTTTTCCCCCCTCGAAGCTATTAAAACTATATGCTACCCAAAACCCGAACACCCGCTGCCCCCTATTTCACATTATATATAAGTTATAAGAATAATGATAACTGTGTTGCAAAAAACTGTACAAAAGGCTGAGCAAAACATGAAATCAAAAGTTTAAGAAAAATACAATATTTTCCCCTTTTTTTTTGAGAATTTTAGAATTTGACAGGGGCATAATGTTGTGAGTGTATGTGTGAAAGTGTGCGAGAGAGAGGAGAAGAGGGGAATCTATATATGCTACTATAAACTATGATTTAGTTTTAAAAGTTAGGGGTTTTCTTTTAGGATTTGTCAAGTTGGCCATATACACTGAGCGAAAGGCAGCCTGTAGTTCCTCAGCAGCATCTATACATTACAAAATAATTATAATTATAATATTATATAGAAATATTAAATTTATATATGGTATATATCTATAGATATAGTTTAGTATAGAATCAGCAGCTGTGATTTTTAGCTTAGAGACTTAAGTGAGAAAGTGAAACAGGAGAAGTTGGCCTCGGACATTTTCAAACCTTTGGCTCAGTGTTGGCAACTCGCACAGTATTTTCTCTCAATATATATATACATATATATTCATATGTATGCATGTGTAGTAGTATACTTAAGTATTGTTTTGTTGTTTTATAATTATTAATATTTATATATATGTATGTATATGTGTATATATGTATTTAGTATAGGCACTTAGCATATTCGATTGTTTTCATAGAAACAAAAAATATATATATTTTATCTTTTCATGTTTTTACTTTAAATAAATATACACATGTAAGTATATAATGTGGCATACATACATATTTTATATATGTATATATATATGTATTTATCAATACACATATATTTCTAAGTGATATTGGAAGTCTTGCGTAGGTAGTTTACATATATAACTGAGTAGAGTATGAGAGAGAATGTAGGAGAGACAGAGTTTTTGGAGATTTATATCTCTGCATTTTGGTATACATTAAAACAGATTTATATTTCATCTTAGTTTTTGTTTTGTTTTGTTTCGTTTTGCTCACTCTTATTATCAACTCTAGCCTGGCTAAATTGTTCGCTAATTTATCATTATGAATTTGTTTATACAAAAAACACAAAAAAAAATAAATAAAAATAAACAAATTGAGAATATTTGCTTACTTCCTTTGCCACTGATTTTGATTTCTTTTTGGCAAATACTTCAAGTAAAATATTTTGTTTACTTGAAGAAATTTTTGGATAAGTTTGAAAAAAATTGTTCAAAATTTTTGATTGAGAAATTTCATGACTGACAGTTGTTTTTGACTTGTCTAATTTTGGGTCGCAAAAAAGTTCGTGGGCAGATTGCATATCGAAAATTTCATCGCAGCCAAAAAGATATTTTTAATAACTTAAAAATTTAAATATCTGCTATAAATTTAATAAATACTTTGCAAAAAAATGTGACAAAAAAATAAACGATATCGGCTTTAGTTTGATTGACAAATACATTGATTGATTGATTGATTTGTTTTGGAAGTGATGGGGCGGAGACGTACGATATTTTTTAAACGAAAAAAAAAAACAATAAAAAATATAGAAACAAATAAGTAAATAAAATTATTTCATCTATAACTCGCTCTATATATGTATCTATATAACTATTTATATAGAATTATGTATATGGTTCACCTAAAGATATGACTTAAGTCTATAGCTTTAGCATTTTATGTGTGTATGTGTGTCTGTCTGTCTATGTGTTTTGTTGTATATGTGTATGCACGCTTATAGTCTATCATTTATCGTTTACAATTATTAATATTATTATAATTAATAATATTTCTGCTATACTTTCGATACTATTTGCCAATTTGTTAATTATTTTCTTTTTTTTGTCAATTGCCTTAAGTAAATTTTCCTGCTTAAGCACGACTCGAAATTGTGCGCACAAAAAAATCAAATAAATGGAAATTAAAGATATATATTTCATATATATATATAAAGCAGATAATTTTGATTGTTTTGGTTTGCTACGATTTATAGGACAACCAAAGGAGAGAATTCAAATTATAAATTAGCATAAAATTTGCAAATACACATACACATATATATATTCTCAGTATATATGCATATACTTCATTTTAGATAATTTATATATAATTTTAAATGCCTATTTGTGTTGTCCTACATCTTAGAGAATTTTGCAGTGTGTCTGTGTTCGTTTTTAGTTTATGGCACCTTTTCGTTTGTTTTGTGTATGTGTGTGTGTGTGTGTCGTCTGCTTATGTACAACAATTTTTATATATATATATATATATATATATTTTATATCGAGTTTTGTTTGCTTGATATTAGAATACGTTTGTTTTTGCTTCGTTTCTACGCGTTATAAAGTTTGATTTTGTTTTATTTTTAATATTATGAAACTTTTTTTTTGCAATGCATTTGAAATTTTGTTTGCTTCGATTTGTTTTTTCGTTTGAATGTTTGTTCTTGTTTGTTGTATTTGTTGTTGTTGTTGTAGTAGTAGTAATAGTTGTTGTAGTTAAAAATATGTGAAACCATCAAACTGAGAAAATTGCCATTCATTTTGTTATGCGTTTTCTTTCTTTTTTGTTATAGTATGTGGAAGAGAAATGCAATTTTAAAAATGTATACATATCAAATGAGTACGAGTGTGTGTGTGTGTGTGTGTCTGTACGTGTGAGTGAGTGTGCCAGTCTCTATATGTATGGGTGTCTAAAGTAAGTACAAAAGCATTCCCCATTTGATAAACTCAACTCAAATTCAAAGGAAAACTTCGTTAAGTTCGTTCGGCGTACATGCTATCAAATGTTGTAAACAATTTAAGACGTGTGTGTCTGTATGTGGGTGTGGGTGTGGCTGTGGGTGTGGGACTAGCGTATATAGCCTATACTATATAGTCATCTCGTGTAAAAATCAAAAATTAATACAATACAGCGCTAATTAATTGTGGTATGATTCTAGATGAGCTACAACCACACATATCTTTAGCAATGAGTCATAATAATTAATGAATTAATTAATGAGTTATGAAATTGTTTAACTGATGCCTTTGCTATACATTCTTCATGTTGTTTACTAACAACAATTACATTTTTGTTTAAGGGAGATTAGAATAACTTAACTTAGGCATATATCATATCCTTTCGCTTCCTTTTCACTCTCCTCTGTCAAAAACCTAAAAATTTCCTCATCTGTCACTAAACTACTTACGATTTGTATAGCAGTGAATTCTAATTATATATAACTAAATATTTATACATATACATACATATATGTATATATGTGTTCGTTTGTTTTGTGTGTGTGTGAAAATGTGTTTCGCTTGTGTGTAATTTGTATTAATGTTATGCACCATTATTCCGTTTTGCCTACTACTCCTTATTATATTATGATAACTGGTCCAAGCTGTTTCGCCAACTGCATTACGAAAACAACTGCAAAAGAAAGAAAATAAATATTTAATATATATATTTAATTTTATTTTGAGATAAAAATTATAATAAATAAATTATTTAACATGCAGTATCAGATATTAAATTATAAATTTACTAAAAAATTTAGTAAAAATATAAGCACGATAATTAATATATAAGTGAAAATGATAATTTAATATATTTGAAGATAAAAATGCATTATACAATTATTTAAATACTACAAAAATATAATATTTTAACAATCAAATATATAGTCACCTTTTATATGCCTCCTTGATTAGCTCATCGATTTGTCTCTATATATATAAATGTATATAGCTCGCTTATAGCTACATTTTAACAACAAAAACACGGCGCTTGTATTTACACGTGGAATTTATATACATTTCTGGGGCTCGGTGAGGCGTGGCGAGGCGGGATGGGCGGTCTTCTGATGCGTAGTCCATGTAAGAGTGCTTTTGTATGTGTGTGTGAGTGAGTGTTAAGAATGGGGAGAGTAGAGTGGGATGTAGTATTTGGTGGTGTTGCTTGAGATGCACTCTGAGGGTCATCATCTTGCAAAGATTTTCAAATTTCACATTTGTCGCGGACTCGGCGACATGCTTTGCTTTTAAGAGTTGCTTGCACGAGTCTTCCGACCGCCACCGCCACCCCCACCGCCGCTGCCCGTGCTGTGTTCAACGGTTGAAGTTGCATAGCCATGCTGCTGTTGATGGTGATGCTGCTGCTGCTGTTGTTGTTGTTGCTGCATGGGTTTCTCCTTGCTTTGCTGACGCAGGGTGCCCGTTATGGGTGCAGCCTTTGGACGTGATTCACGCTGAGCAGCATCTATGAAAATAATTAAATTGTTATAAAAATAATTTTGTGATTCTTATGAAAATATAAAAATTTTATAATTTTTTTATTGAACTGCTCATTACTCAAAAAAAAAAAAAAAAAAAAATAAAAAGAAATATTGAAGTTAAGTAAAGTAATTCAAAATGCAAGTCATTCAAGAGCTATGTCTTAGCAACTGTTAAAAGCAGTTGCGAATTATAAGCGTCAAGTGAAAAATCAACAGTATATGTTTTTCCTGCAGTATCGTAAATATTGATTTCTTTAACATTGCAAATAAGTATTACTTTGCTATATTGTCTTTTTTGTGATCAGAATTGAAGAATACGATTTTTGATAGCAAGGATATTCCTAGATATGCTTACCTTTGTCCTTAGCGCTGTTAGTCTGAGAATTGCCGCTAGTTTGGTTGGTGGTAGTCTGTGTGCCACTACTGCTGGCAGATTTACCACCCGTTTGGGCAACTCCAGTTGGTGTGGTCAAACGTTTCTCGCTTGCTGCAGTGGGTGCAGTTTTTTCGCCTGCATCGCCAAAGGTTAGGTCCAGCTTGTGACCAGCTGTGGGCGACTGTGTGCCATCTTTGCTCTCTGTGGAGGCTTTGTGATGCTGTGCCACCTGGGCATAGCTCAGTTTGCTAGCTGTGGCGGCGGCAATGTTCTCAGTGGAGGTGGTTGTGGATGTGGCGACACTTTTGAGTTTTGTGCTGACATCTTTGCCGGTGGCGCTACTGCTGCTGCTGTTGTTGTTATTGAACTCCTTTTTGCCCAGCGATGGCTTCTTGTGATGCGAATGCAGACTGAGCTCATTGATGCCGCTGGTTATTGTAGCTGTTATGGTTGTGTTGCCTGAAACCACGCTGCAGGCGCCAGCGCCCGAGCTTGGCATATGTCCGGCAATGATACCACCAGAGATGGTCAAGCCAGCACCAGCACCACCTCCGCCGGCTCGTACATAGTCATGTGTCAGCTGCTGATGCGGCTGCTCGGCTTGGCGATGCTGCTTGCCGCCTACGCTGTGCATTGGATGCAGTTCATCCTCAGTCTTGTTTGATTTATCCAGCTGCTGGGCAGCAGTGCCGCCGACTGTCTCATCTCCAGCTCCGGCTCCAGCTGTCACCTTACTGTTGCTGCTGGCATTGATATTTGGTGTTACACACTTTATCACATGGATCGGGTTATTACTAGAGCTCTGCTTAGTAAAATTTTTAGTATTGTTATTGTTGTTGCTGCTGACCCCTAATGGGCGTGGTGTTTCCTCAACTGGCACCAGCACCTGCACCATACCGGGCGTTGGGCTGATAGCCGCGACACCACGTTGCTGCTGATAATGCTGCTGGCCATGATGCTGCTGCTGCTGCTGCTGGTGCTGTTGATGGTGTCTGCCGTGTCCACCAGCAGTGGATGCCGCATCCTTGCGTGCCTTCCCTTTGCCAGTGCGCACCACATCCGACAGGCGATTTTCAGCCCAATTGCCGCCGGCTGAGGTGGGATTGCTGTTGCTATTGGATGAGGAACTGTGCGCATTGTTGCCACCATCAGAGTGCGGCGCTTGGTTGCCAGCACGCGTCGACTCCTCGCTACTGTTGCTCTCCGCACCACCAACCGAACTGCTCACACCTAATCCCGGCTGGTGCTGCTGCTGTGCATGTGCCTGAGTCGAATGCGCCGTCTGTTTATGACTGACGCCACTGGCAGCAGTCGTGGCTGAGGAGGAGTTGTTGCTAGTGCTCTGCATGGAGGAGGCATTGTTGCCATGATGATGATGTGGCGCAGCGGCATGCGATGGTGCCGATGTGGCGGGCAATGGTGGAAAGGCAGCAGCTTCCAGATCAAATTGCGGTGGCTTCACTGGAGCTGCTGGTTGCTGTTGTTGTTGCTGCTGTTGTTGCAACTGTTGCTGATGGGCATTACCATGACCGGATTGGTAGTAGCCACCACCCATGCCATGATGCAAGGAGTTTCGCTCATTGTTGCCACCACTGCCTCCACCACCACCAATGTTGCTGTTATTGTTGTTGCTGCTGCTGGTGGTGCTGCTGTTATTGTTGTTGGCACCGCTGCTAACAGCAAGTGCTCCACTATTGCCCACATTGCTGCCCATGGAGTTGTGATGTTGATGATAGCCACCGCCAGAACTCTGCTGCGCAGCTGGCAGATGATGTTGCTGCTGTTGCTGCTGATGATGTTGCGACGATGATGATTGCAACGCATTGTGGCTGTGATTGTTATGATGTTGTGGGTGATGGTGGTAGGAGGCATGCTGCTGCTGCTGCTGGGCATGATAATTGGGATTGTAATTGTTGCCCTTGTAGTTGCCACGATGCGGTGGCGGTGCTCCTCCATCATGGCTATAGTGATTCTCCCGCGACGACTGCAAATGATTGTTGGACGAGGAGGTGGTTGCATTGGACAGCAGCTGCTGTGGGGAACCACTATAGAGCTGTAACGAGAAAGGAGGGATGTCACCAAGAGAAATTTAAAAGAATCTTAAAAAGAACTTACATTGACTCTTCCACCCGGCGAGTAGTTGATGCCAGCATCTTCGTCACGCCGACGACGACGTGGACGAGTCTGCCAGGGCTGTGGTTCTTTGCCACCGCCAATGGAAGTGGCCAGCGATGAGTTGGAGCTGGCCGACATATTGCTGCGATTTCCCTGTTGCTGTTGCATTCCACCACCATGTGAGCTGGCTACAACGTGCTCTACATTATCGGCGCTGCCCACCACCTCCTGCAGTTGAACCTCTGGTTGCGCATGCACCACCAGATGATGATGCTGCGGCTGTCCAGCCAAGGTCAACGTGGTGGACTGACCACTGGTCACATAGGTTGTGCTGCCAGCACTCGAGGAGGAAGCCATTTGATGATAGTGGGGAGTCTGTTGTTGCTGCTGCTGCTGTGTGGTCTGATGGTGGCTATGACTACTGCTGGGCAGGGTTTGAACTTGGCTGTTATAATGATGATGGCCACCGTAGCCCTTGTCCAGATTCTTTTGCATGCCGCTCTTCCAGTTGCTCTTGACGGGATAACGTGTGGAGGTGGTTGATGTATTGCTGGTGGTCATTTGCTGTGGCGGCTGCTGCACCTGTTGAGGATTAGCTGCTTGCGTCTGAACGACTGTCACCTGCTGCTGCTGCTGCTGTTGTTGTTGTTGTTGTTGTTGCTGCATGGGATCCACAATGGTGGCCGGCAAAACACTGATGCCACGCAGTGGTCCAGTTGACATGATGATGTTGCCACCCTGTATGTGAGAGGGGGGAGGCGCCTGCTGTTGCTGAGAGTTGCGTGGCGGCTTGTTACGTGGCTCACCACGTGGTCCAGTGCCAGCACCGCCGCCAAGATTATTGGGATTACCGCCACGATGGCTGTTATTGTAGCGACCACCGCCGCCACCGCCACCTTGTGGCTTGCTGGTCACAATTTGTGCGGTGGGTGGTGGTTGTGCGCCAGTGAAATTGGCCGCAGCCACAGCCTGTGGAGCCAAGCCATTGGCGAATATGTTGCTAATATCAAAGAAATTCTGACCATGTGCTCCGGCAGCCACTGGAACTGCTGGCCATGGTGCAGCCATTAATCCCGTATAGAATTGCTGCTGCTGGAACGGCTGCAAAGGATCAAAGAGGAACATTAATCCATGGCATTAAAGGGATTTAGTTGCGACTACTTACGAATACAGCTTGGCCGGCATAGGGTACAGGTTGTGCGGCAATGGTGGCACCATTGCCGGTGGCATAAACGAAACGTGCCTGTGCCGGATTATAGTTGACGGTAGCTGCAGCTGAGGCCGCAGCACCAGCAACGGCAGCAGCAGCGGCCGCTGCAGCCGCCGCCGGATCATAGACTGTGGCAGTTGGCGGTGAATTGAGACGATAACCGTTCTTAATATTTGGTACTGTTGCTATTCTAGTGATTAGGGATTTGGGCTTGATGCGTGCCATAATCGGTTTGCCGCGAAACTCTTTAACCTCCTCGCGCAGATACTTGAATGCCTTTTGCGCATCCTCGTCCGACTCGAAGGTGATGTACCACGAGTTGTTGGCAGCAAACTCGCAGGATATGGGACGCGGGCAATTATCGCTGCTGAACAACGCCTAACAAGGATAAACACATATACATATATATATATATATACATTAGTCATAGATCAGTTATAATTTTGTTCAATTTGGTGGGTTGCATATTACCTTGACATCATCGAGTGGCGTGTTGTCGGATATCTCACGTAGTATGATGATGCAACGCTTGTGATTGGGGCGCACGCGCAAACCCTCCTCATCCACCTGTACGTTGGGCGATTCGCGCAGCACCTCCGTAATCAAATTGATGTCCTTGGTTAGTTTCTTAACAAGATTAAAATTGGCCACTGTCTTTATGAGCACATATTGATCGCTGTCCATTTGGGACACCAGATAAGTATCAGTTGCCAGATTCTCTCTAAAAATATATCATTTATAATGATTAAAAATTATTAGTCTGTTAATATTAATAAATTCATTAATAATATTTATATCTACATTTTCAGATAATCTAACTAACCAAATTAATAAATATTTTTAATTAATCTTTCAACGTAATGAAAAAATTTTATAAAAATAATTCATATTTTTACATTATTTTTTCTACATTTTTACATGTATTAAATTATGATTACTTTTATAATTTTATTATTAACTAAGTGATGTCTAATTATTTCGCAAACAGAGAAATAAGTTTGCAATCTTTTTTGGGTTCATCTGTCCCTTTTTTTAGGAATATTTTAAAAAAATAAAATTTGTTTTTAATTAATATAAATGTTTACCTGCAGAAGTAATAATCAAGTTGTGTGGCCAGCATCTGTTTTAGTTTATCCAACGGCATGCCGCATTCATCGGCCGCCAGCTGCTGTTGTTGCTGCTGCTGCTGCTGTCCTAGTAGCTCCGGCTGCTGCTGCTGCTCGAGAGCAACTAAATTCGTATTATTAACGCCAGGTACTAGAGCCTCTGTGGTATAGCAGACGAGGCTGCCATCCTGAGTTTGAGCGATGGCTCCATTCATGATGGCGGCGGCTGTATATTCTGTGGTATTGTCGATGGCGTCACCAACAGTGGACGGCAACGTCAACGGCTGCGGCTGCGCCAGTTGCGCCTGTTGTCCCGGCAAGCCGTATTGCAAATGTGGATGGGCAGCAGCCTGCTGCAGATGCACCTGACCAGCAGACCCCGTCACTGTCTGCACCGTTTGTATGCTCTGCTGTGACGATTGCTGTTGCTGTTGCTGCTGTTGTTGTTGATGCTGTGCAGCGGCTGCGGCGGCGGCAACAGCCACAGCGTGGGCGTGCGAAGCGTGTGTATGTGTGATCAGCTGTTGTTGCTGCTGCTGCTGCTGCTGCGACTGCTGTTGTTGTTGCTGCTGAGAATGCTGATGTTGCTGTGCGGGCTGCTGTTGCTGTTGCTGTTGGACTATTGTTTGAGGAGCTGCTGCTGCTGCTGTGGCTGTTACAGTTTGCGTTGGTGGTGCTCCTGCTGCGGCGGCGGCTGCTGCTGCTGCGGCTGTGATCAATGGTATATGGGTAGCGGCTGTCGGAGGAGCTGCGGCGATCTGTGCTGTTGTGCCAAACAGATTGGTGGTGGCTAACATTGCCGTTTCAACAGGAACATTCGTATAAACAGACGGCTGAATTTTGACGGCATCTCCATTCATATAAACGTATCCTCCTACAAATATTACAAATTTAATTAGTATCATTCTTATATAGATTAATTACAAAACAATATTTAAGTTTACCATTAATTAATAATTTCAACAACAATTACATTTAATACCAGGTTTTTTTTTAAGTGTAACTTTTTTTATGTATAACTGCAGTAACTGGAGACTTTCGTCTCTAAACGGGCGACTAATAGTTTTATCGGAATTATATTGCTCAGGCTACGAATCGCAGACTAAGTTTTTCCAACAAAATTGATTGTATTACAGAAATAAACATAGAAATAGTCGCAAGCAGCTAATTTGATCCTAACATAACCACAATTGATTATGGCAGGGGGGGAGAGCAGCAACACACGGGTGGGCGGCGAACTGCGCTGAGGCGGCGGCTGCTGATGCAAAAAAGAAGAGGAAAAAAAATACGTTTTGGCCTCACCTTAAAGTAATGCAGGCAGCATACGGTACGTTATGTACGTAAGTGCCTTTGTATGCGTATTTTCTTATATACACACATACATACACATCTTATGTATGCGTAGGTGCGGGGCACATTGTTTTGTATTTGCAAATGTAATTGTATGTGTGAGTGTGTGTGCCCCGCATATATTTCTATTTTTCTTTATTTGATTTAGGAAAATAAAAAAAAAATTGTAATTTTCTACTAACCTAGGTAATATTCCATGGTAACGTATGTTGTGTGAATAGTCAAGAATTTCGCAAACACACAGACACAGTCACACACAAACACAACACTAGTACACACTGCTGGCACACACAATTAAAGACACAACTCGGCTCTTCTCTTTTTTCTACTCCTCTTTAAACAACGAACACCCGACAGCCCAAAAACTTGCACACAACTACGCTAGCAAGCAGTCACACACATACACAAACACACACGCACACACTCAGTCAGTCACTCACAACTCACAAGCTTGCACTCGTTCAGTTACATACATACATACACACTCACACGCACGCACGCACGCACACACACATACACGCTCGCACTGCCTTGTTGCGGCGGCGGCTGCTGCTGCTACTGCTTCTGTTGGTATTGCTGCTGCCACCCAGTTGAGTTTTTTTTTAATTGAAAATTTTTCGGTTTTCACTAGATATTTTAATCTTTATAGCATGAGACTTCACTTATGTGTATCCGAGTTTTTATAGTAGCACACATATGTATATACGCACACACTCACAAGTCTCAATGCAATTCTCTTAACTCTCTCCTTTTTGATTGTGTTATTTATTTATACTGCGCTGCTGTTGCTAATTCTGCCTCCTATGCTGCTTCTTCTACTGACACTAGTAACTGTAACTGTTTCTGTCTTTGCTGCTCATTCTCATCTCGGCTCGTGCCTCATTTTCTTCTAACTTCGAACGTGATTGTTGTTGTTGCTGTTCTCGTCGTCGTTGTCTATTTTTCCGTGTCTGTGGCTTCAATGACTTAATTTTTGTTCTCATTTATTTTTCTTTTTCGTGGCTATTTTCGCTTTTCTTCTTTGCCTTTCCTTTTGTTTCTATTTTTTTTTTTTTTGCACACACAAATATATACGCAGAATAAATGAAATGAAATTGGCCCGAGAGCAGCGAACCAGCAATTGATTTTTTTCTTTTCCGCAATTTTCACGTTCAACTCGCACCGCCGCAACCGCAGAAGTAAATCACTCCGATAACTTGATAGTTGCAAAATGTTTTACAATAATATTTATTTGGTTGTTTTCGACAACGAACTCGTCACACGAAAATTTTTTGTATAAAGCCAAAAATTTGACGTCTCATCGTTATAGAAAAACTTTCGCCCGTTCCTTTTGTCAAATGTTTCGATACACTAATCGCTTCTGCTGCATGGTTGCATGCAGAGCGGCACACACACACGCGCACACACATACGCATACAAGAACAATATACAAATACACAGGAGGTTATCGACGAAGCGAAAGAGAATACGGAGCCAAAAACATTGCAAAGAACACGCGCACGCTTTTTGAATATTGAATGACAATGACCAATATTTTAATTAATTAATAACAATTTCGAATGTCTGTTGCTAATACAAAGCCCACGTAATTTCTATGGCGCTGCAATTTGGAACGTTTTGGAAATGAAACCCTAAGGAACATTAATATATTTTTGTTGCTAATTAAACGAACCAAAAATTGCAATACAATTCACAAGACCTAACACACAAATATATTAATGCGCACCTATTGTACTTACCGCTTTCAAAAAATCTCTGGTTGACAATAACTTTTTAGCAATTAGTTTGATGCACCGTCCAAATGAATTGAAAAACCACTTGTTATGTGTTCTCTTCTGGCCAGGGTACTCCCGCAGCGATTGGCGATTGCTGAACGAAACACCGAAACGTTCCGGTGTATAACATTAAAAACGTATATGACGGGTGTTTTTAAACGAACGAATTTATGACACAACTTAATTTTTTTAACTAGCGTATAAAACAAATTTAACTCTGTTGTACGAATTAATAACTTTCTGCTGTCATCAAAATTCACACTGAATGGCTGTGGTGGTTGGCCGATTGTCGATAGCGTTCACGAAAAATGCTACTGGGAGTCGCATTTTATAACTTATCGAAAGAGTGTCATGAGATTATCGATATTCAAAATGCGCGCGAAATTTCGGACGGAAAAGTTTTGGGGAAAACCATGTAAAATATCAAACGTAAAACGCTAACGAACTGAATAATTATGTTTATAATTATTAATAAACTGTATTGTGTTTTTATAGAAAAAGCTATTCACTAATCGTAGCAATCTCTCTGTTATCGATAAGTTGAGACATCAAAATCACTGCATTTTGTGTTAGTTAATTTTTAATGTTTAATAAATTACCACCCAACTTAACAGACATCTGTTTTGTGGTCAGTGCTGTTACTAACTCATGATAGATATTACTAACATAGAAAAAATCAAACAGGCTGTACCCTTTGCTCGTACAGTATCTGCAGATTAAAATTTGAAATACGTCATCAAAATGGCGGCGCCAGATTATCTGCGATGCAACCTTGTCAACAGATGTTGAATTTGTAGAAATATAACTGTTTCAATATTTATCATCATTAAAAAAAACTACATACATATGTATGTATTTATAAATCATAGTTGCATTCTATATGTAAATATTTTCAACCAATTAATGAAATTAAGGCATTTATATAATTAAAATGAACATTTAATTTTATTTAACTTTTATGATTAACATTGTTCACTGTTAATGGTCTATTGCTTTTGTCTTTATATAAATGTGTTTTTATCAAGAGGAAAATTTGTAGATAATCGGAACGAAGAACTTTAGCAAGTTTGGTATATATGTGTGTATTAGTGTATTGTATATTATTATATATGAATGTAAGATTTGTATGCAAATCCACACGTATAGTTTGTTGTTTGTTCAGAAGCCGTGAACTTTCAGTTGGTCCGGCTTCGCTAATCCAACCTTAGTCAACCATTGGCAGATGTTTTCACGCTGATCGCCCTGGAGTTGAAGGACTTCACCATACTCTGGATGCTCTATAACAGTCCCATTGCAAGCGAATTCCTGAAACAGAAGACCCAAATTATTAATATCGTTGTTCAGAATAAAAGCAAGACAAATAAGTCGCTTATACTTGCCTTTTTACAGGAGCGGACTATTTTCTTCAAGTCATATTCTGCGGATAAGCCCTGAACAGTGGTCAATGTCTTGCGACCGTTCCTCTGCTGGATTCTTATGTGCACGAGTCCGTCTTGAATGTCATCATCATTGCCCTTGATTGCATCAGCAAAGGGGTCTGCGAATATAAACAATGCATACTATATATTTGAAGAGTTGTATAGAAATCACATCCCCGCTGCATGTCCATGTCATCAACATCATCATCATTATATTGACACACATTTACATTTACATATGTATGTACATACATACATACATACATACATATGTTAATTTGTCTTTGTATGCAGCCGCATTGATGACTAGACTAGCCCCAACAAGCAGCCATTTTATATACATATGTACGTACAATATGCATACATACATACAGAGAGACAAACGTACATGTGTAAATTACGACGTGCAAGTGTATTAGGGGGAGAAATTGAAAAGAAGCATGCTTGCCTTTGCCAACTTACCACGAGTGTTTAAATTCTGGATGGACATACGACAATAAAAAGAAAGCACAGCCTAAAATAAAAACTCTGAAACTGTTTTTATACAAAAATGTACTTAAGATTTAGCGTAATTTAACTTTTTGCGAATGGTGCTTCGGAAATGTGTCTGACAAGTAGAGATGGCTCTAAGTATCGATACTCTGATACATCATGACACGATGGTATTTTTTATTGCTGGTTCGATGACAAACCGGTGCAACTCTGCGCACTTAATTGCAGCCAACTTCACGTATCGCTCTGTCATATTTCTTTCCTGCTTGTCTTTCAACGAGAAAAGGTGGGCATTTTGCATTTTGTCTTGATTTAGTTAAGTTATCACAGATTCAGTGCAGTGAGTGTCACAGAAATGTACCACATTGTCGAATATGCATCACAAAATATACCGCTTTGCGTAGTTATGCCTGTAAATAAGAAAAATATTGAAGGTAAACTGCGCTAACCCCACCACACGTGCACGCTGAGTTCCCACACACACATGCTGCCGCCTCGGCAACTGGTGAAACCATTTCTCCATGATGAATGAATTGGCAGAAGAGTTCTTGAAGACTATATTCATCACCCAAGACTGATTTAACCTAACTTTAAAATTTCTCTCAATTTGTATGCAATATTACTATAATTAATTCGCTTTTATTTTCACTTTTCATATGTTGTGACTGCCCCCGTTATGTTGCTGCTGCTGCTGTTCCCATACTATGGATAATAAAGGTGAGCTACAGTGGGACTGCTGTGAACTTAGTGTGATTCCAAGTGATGAATGAATTGGCAGAAGAGTTCTTGAAGACTATATTCATCACCCAAGACTGATTTTAACCTAACTTTTAAATTACTCTCAATTTGTATGCAATATTTCTAAAATTAATTGGCTGTTTTTTACTTTTCATATGTTGTGGCTGCCCCCGTTATGTTGCTGCTGCTGCTGTTCCCATACTATGGATAAAAAAGGTGAGCTACAGTGGGACTGCTGTGAACTTAGTGTGATTCCAAGTGATGAATGATTTGGCAGAAGAGTTCTTGAAGACTATATTCATCACCCAAGACTGATCACATAGTGCAAATAACTTTTATTTTTAATATTAGCAGAACAGTTTAATAAATTATATTTCGTTTCTTGCATGTGCTGCCCGCTCCTTGATACTCTTTTGGTCGCATTCCGTCAATAAAGGTAAGCGGCGTTGGAATTTTGTGAAGAGAGTGAATGTTTAATATGATGAATGATTTGGCAGAAGAGTTCTTGAAGACTATATTCATCACCCAAGACTGAAATGTGACATTGTTATAAACTGTATTTATTAATTATAAACAATTGCTAAATTTGTATATCTTTTGTTTATAGACGTACGATGGCAACCTCTTCGCACCTCAATTGGTTGATCATTCGCAACAACAACGCCTTCTTGTTGAAGAAGCGCGATGTTAAGAAACCCTTCAGCACAGTGAGTTTCGAAAGTTCTCTAATACTCTCTAATTCGCTCTAGAGATTGTTCAATGATGTTTCCAATTTCAAATACTTTCACAATGATATTTGAATACAACATGATAGTAATTTTAATCTGATAATATTGAACAATTTATTGAGTTACATCTCCAACTGTTGAATCGATTCATTAATGTGTGTCTTCGTTTTAGGAGCCCAACAATCTGACCAATGTGAGCTCTTACCGTTATAGCGGTATCGTGCACAAGAAGACCGTTGGTATTGTGCCCGCTGATAAGAAGGGCTTCACCGCCGTCCTCAAGAAGGGCAAATATGGCCAGCGTCCCGCTAAGAACACAGTGCGTGTCAACTTTAAGGCCAATCCCCGTCGTTCCCTGAAGAAGCTGAAGAACCTGCTCAAGGGCTCCAAGTACCGCAAGGATCTGACTCAGGTAAACCCCCCAATCCCAACCTATATATCTATAGATCTGCCAACTCTTGATTATGATGACTTTTTTACTACTATACCAAGATCTCAGAATGATCGTGTTGATTAACTAGACTGATGTTTATTAAACACAAACGTTTATAGTATTTCTAGAATGATTATTAATTGAAATATTTTGATTTTCATTTACTTGCAGGTAAACATGCCCTCAAAATTCTCCGAATTTGTTTGAAATGCTATGATGATATCTTTTTTTTAAACTACCAAGATCTCTGAAAGATCATGAACGAGAACACCCAACTGATGGCCATTCCTTAGTTTATCTATATATAGATATATTTATATTCCAATTATTATTTGTTGTATTGTATTGTAATCAAAAGTTTCTAATTTGTTTATAGGCTGCTCTTCGCCGTGCCTCCGCTGTTCTGCGTTCGCAATAAGCCTTTGTGTTCGATGGGAAATCATGTGAGGAGTTGTTTTCTACTCGAGAAATAATAATAAAAAAAACACCTTTAAGATCCAAAAACAGAACGAAAAACATGGTATTAAATTTATGTTTGGTTTATGGGGGTCGATTCTCGATATAGTAAAACAAACAATAATAAATCTAAAACTAATATGTATATTAACAATTTAATTTCCGCCGTTTTCACGGTTTGCCAATAATGTTCTCAATTGTGAATGCCGTGTTAGTCTTTGATTTTGTATTGCTATTATTGCCACCAACTGCTTGACTAGTGGGCGTGTCGCCGCCCAACAAATCCTGCAAGCCTTTAAGCGCCTCCAAGGTCGGTTCGCGTCGCGGCAATGGTGGTGTGAATGCGCTCGGGGAATGCAGCTCGTCATGAAGGTTACTCTCTGCCGTTCGACTGGAACAGGGACTGTCGGGAACTGTGCCGTCCTTGGGGTCACGTCGATCACTGCTGAACAGATTATTGAAGCCAAACGACACGGAGAGATACTGTCGATGGAGCTCTGTGATGCGATCCGAGTAATTGGGTCTGGCTGCAGCTGCAGCGTCATTGCAGAATATATCAAAGTCAGTCAGGGAATCGGATCTGACATCTCCATCACTGCTCGCATTCGCATCCTATATGTAAAATTCAATAAAATTTTATTGTTTACACCGATCTCTCCGTTGGATTTACGTACCCGGGAGATGGTGGCATCTCGTTCGTAGCGCCCGCCGTTGGGACAGTGCCTCCGGCGTGTGCGACGCCGACGGTAGTTGCCCTGCTCGAACATGTCCGTGGCGGAGGCATCCAACATCCAGTAGCTGCCCTTGCCGGCACTGTCATTATCATCGATCGTATTCTTGTCCCTGGCAACCTTTACGAAGCAATCGTTCAGCGAGAGATTATGCCTTATGGAGTTCTGCCAGCCCTGCTTGTTCTCCCGATAATATGGAAATCTATAAAAGAATGAAGAAGATATAATTATTCAGATCTTATATACATTTCTTACAAAGGAGGATTTAGGTTTATCCACCCATAGCTGGAAATGTGCCAAAATTCATGTGACAAAAGTCGACAAGTTCTTAAAACATTTTTAAAAATTATGAGCGGGATTTAAATTTGTTTTCATAAAATATTATTGCATTGTACATTAATTAATGGATAGATAAATATATGAGCTTAATATTTATTATTTAAAATTTTGTATGTCTGTCATATCCTATGAACAAAATATATAAAATAAATGCTCAATGCACAAAGAGCCGTAACTTTACCTTGAAATACGCCAAAAGCCAAAATACACCCTTATCTTAACTTTAAACTGCTATAAATTAGCCAAAAATCATCGGATTTTAATGAAATTTGCAGATTTGTCAATGGTTTTGATCATATTGTAAATCTGCATCAAAAATTTATTGATATTGGGAGGTTTTAATTTTTGACGTTTTTTGACCATTTTTCCATACGAACCCCTTACAAAATACATCAAAAATTTAATATTGTTGAAAAGCGAATTTTTTGATCCTATTCAATTCTGGGACTCAAAACTAGCATTTTGCTTTTTATTTGAGGTCATTCTGATGAGTAATTCTCGAGATATGGCAGAAAATGTAATGAAAATAGTCCGAAAACCTTTTTTTCAATTTTTGATTTATACTCTCAACTTTGTCAGGTCGTAACTTTGCCAAATTATGTTAGATTTTAATAAATTTTACATTTTCGTTAAGGATTGATATTATATTTTAATTCTGCATTTATTAAATTTGTTTTCTATCAAGAAATTGTAAAATATGATCCAAAATATAAAAATTTCTAAAATATTTTAATTTTGCTATTCTTTGTTCTACTTTGACTTGCCATAACTTTGCCCATATTCAACCGATTTTGATGAAATTTGCAAATTTGTCAATGGTATCGATCATATTTTGAATCTGCATCAAAAATTTATTTATATTGTGACTTTTTAATTTTTCGACTTTTTTTGACCATTTTTCCATACTAACCCCTTACAAAAAACATAAAAAATCGAATATTGTTAAAACTCGAATTTTTTGATCGTATTCAATTCTGGGACTCAAAACTAGTATTTTGCCTTTTATTTGAGGTCATTCTGATGAGTAATTCTCGAGATATGGCTGAAAATGTAATGAAAATAGTCCGAAAACCTTTTTTTCAATTTTTTATTTATACTCTCAACTTTGTCAGGTCGTAACTTTGCCAAATTATGTTAGATTTTAATAAATTTTACATTTTCGTTAAGGATTGATATTATATTTTAATTCTGCATTTATTAAATTTGTTTTCTATCAAGAAATTGTAAAATATGATCCAAAATATAAAAATTTCTAAAATATTTTAATTTTGCGATTCCATGTTCTACTTTGCCTTGCCATAACTTTGCCCATATTCAACCGATTTTGATGAAATTTGCAAATTTGTCAATGGTATCGATCATATTTTGAATCTGCATCAAAAATTTATTTATATTGTGACTTTTTAATTTTTCGACTTTTTTTGACCATTTTTCCATACTAACCCCTTACAAAAAACATAAAAAATAAAAAAAATTTTAAAACTCGAATTTTTTGATCCTATTCAATTCTGGGACTCAAAACTAGCATTTTGCTTTTTATTTGAGGTCATTCTGATGAGTAATTCTCGAGATATGGCTAAAAATGTAATGAAAACAGACCGAAAGCCTTGTTTTTCGATATTCCAATTTATACTCTCAACTTTGGCAGGTCAAAACTTTGCCAAATTATGTTCGATATTAATGAATTTTACATTTTCGATAAGGACTAATATTATATTTTTTTCTGCATTTATAAAATATGTTTTCGATAAAGAAATTGTAAAATATGGTCCATAACACAAAAATTCCCAAAATATTTCATCATCCGAGTTTTATGATACTTTTTTTGAGCCTATTCTGTTCTGGGACTCAAACCTAGCATTTTGTTTTTCATTTGAGGTCATTTTGATAAGTATTTCTCGAGGTACGCCCAAAATTTTAACAGAAATTAAAGTAGATTGCAATTTTCCTTTAAAGATATGCCCAAAATTGCACAGTAGCATCTATCATAAGATTTTATGTTCAAAAATAAATGTATATTTTCTGTACTCACTTATCCATAATGAATTTATAGATGCCGCTGAGAGTGAGCCTCTGACTGGGTGCACTGCTTATAGCCATGGCGATCAGGGCTATGTAGGAGAAAGGCGGCTTCTCCGGACGATGGTTGTTGTGCAGAAATGAAATGGGTAGTGTCCAAATGTTGTTGTGTAGCGATAGGAAATTATCCATGCCTTGATAGTAGAACGCTGAGGGGAATCCACTGCAGGTGAGGCTATCCATATTCATATTGAGAGGTCCGACGGTAGATGGGGCCAATGGATTGCCGCCGTTGGCCCGTAAGTATTCCGGGCAGGCCAACAAGGTGTTGACCAGTTGCTCGTTGTCTGGCAGTGCGGAGGCACTCGCATAGCAAGATGTGGGCAGCATTTATTGTGGGGAGTCGGTTTGATATTAAAAAAAAGGGGATTCACTTGGAAACACTTTTAAGGTTGAAGCAGGTTTAAATAGGTTAGGGTTTATAGTAGGTTTCTTTGATAGAACTTCACTCAACACCAGGTTACAAATTTGTAAAGTTATTCAGAGTCTATTGTGGGGTTTATTTTATCTGTAGAGCGTATCCAAGCGCGTGCCGCGATTTGTTGCGTCTTCGCAGAGATCCGATCGAGAAATAAATTGTTTCCGATATGGATCTGTGGGTTGGCTGTGCCACATGCAAGTGGCACTGAGCATACATGGGGGAGAGCACTAGAGAGTACTATAAATACACCCATACACATAGAGCAACAGATACTTACGTGCACATGTGTGAGTGTATGTAAATTTTGTGGCCTAAGTGAGAAGAGATCATTATGGGTAGGAGGCAGGGCAGGAGTTGATCTATAAGAATCTTTACAATAAATAATAGCTAAAATTATAATAAAAATAACTAAAATTATAGACTTGAGTTACGATTTCTCAAGTAAAGTAAAGTATATTCTCTATAATCAATAATTAAATTCAAACTATCGAAATTTGGAAAAATTTCTCAAAAATTCTTAGTACCGATCGTGAGTCCTCATTGGTTCATATAGTTCCAGTTGTGGGCGTCCCTCGCCAGCCACACACACATGCGCACATGCCACACATACTCTCTCTCTCTCTCTCACAAACACACGGACACATTCTCTCTCAGCTCTCACACATATGTACACATGTATGCTCGGTTCTCTTTTATGGAATTCTTGCTCTGGGGCGGAGTCACAGGTTATCTGCTGAGTTTCCTCAAAAGTATTTCAATATTTATCTTTTATATGTTTCAGAATCTGGCAACAAATGAGATTCAAGCAATCTCCATATACTATATTCTATTGGATATATAAAAGTCTAGTAAAGATTTCGCCTATTGATGTTTAAACAATGTAATTGTTGTAAATGGTATAAAATTTGTGTTTATTTAAGATTTGCTTAATTCAGAAATCTCTGAATTCTAAATACTTTTAAATTATATATAGAGATTTCAAAGATAAGATTATTCAGATCAATGAAAATGTTGAATTAAAAATTTTACTTTGACTATAGTTTTAGAATTTTTTAAAAATCTATTAAAAATGTTTAAAAAAAAAATGGAATATATACAGAAAATCGAAAAGTCAAATAATTTAAATAAGTGGATTTGATATTTTTTGAAAAATATTATATGAAAATAATTGAAAAAAGTGGATTTTGCATTTATTGAAAACTATTATATATGAAATACAACTATGAGCTCATAATGCTTTTATTAGAAAGAATTAAAAATTTCTCAATTTAAAATTACTGAAGTAATGGAATGTATGTATAAAAATTTTACAAAACTTTAAGTAATTACTGAAGAGTTGTTTCCAAAGTTAGTTGCAAATGTTTGACTTCAATATGAGGTAACATAATTTAAAAAAAAGAAATAGATATTTTGAAAAATATTTTCAATATCAATTTCTCCTGATAAGACTCAACTTGAACTTGAAAGATAGTTTTTATAAACGAAAATTTTTTTTTTTAAATCGTAAAAAAAATATTTAGTTTCCCCATTGAAATGCAATGCCTAGTTTAGACTCTCTGAGCTGTTTTATCTCTCTGTAGTATTGTGTACTCTATACTCCTGTGGCTATCTGGCACATAATCGCATTTCCAATTTCCTTTCCCGATATTTTACGACTTTTCACAAACAGATGAGATTGAAGTATATGTAAAGCGAAGTCAAGTTGTTTTTGCTGATTCTTTGGAGGAGTCGGAGAAATGTGAAAAGTCTTTGGGCATATCGGGGAAAAGTCGTAAAATAATGTTGTATACATTTAAAACACAGGACTATTATGAACTGTTTTACGATCGGATCGTATACTATACATACGATGATCTCAAGTACAGGGCAGAATCTCCAGAATCTCCGACTACGACTTCGACTCCGACTCCGTCTCATTTGAAAGAAATAAAAACAATAAATACAAACCAATTGAGGAACTGTTTAGAGAGCATATGGATCACTCACATATGGTGGAGGGCAGTTGCACAGCAACTCTCTGAACTTTCGATGCCAGCAAGGATTTTTCACGCTCTCACTGACTTCTTCTTCTTCGTCTCTCTCCTGGGGTTGTTGTTGTTGTTGATCATTGAGTAGATTTTTACGATCGTTTTACCGCGGTCGAAAATGGGTCATAAAACAATGGGTTATCCTAGTCGAAGACCCTTTTTTTTCTGCAATTGAAGTACTGCTCGCATGTTGCACGCCACGTAATGTTGCATGTGTCTTGGATCTTGCTTATTTTTAGATCTATGCTGGGAATAGTATTGGAAACAAATAGATTGTCAGTTTATTGCACAAGGTCTGAAATAACAATGTTTTCTATTTAGTTTTGACTGATCTTACTTACGTATGCATATATGGTATGTGTATATACTATATATCTTGTGAGGATGCACGGTTCTCTCTCTGGTCACGTTAAGCCATAAAATGCCTCCGCGCATTGTTTGTTTAGTTGCCACGCCACAAAAGTTAATCAAAAAGAGAAGAAGAATGATCCCAAAACAATACCAATTGCAGTTATAGTTTAGTGCGTGACATCTTGTCGATCGATGGATGCGTTTCCCCGCACCACTCCCAAGTTTATGCTTCTGCTATGTTTCTGGTCATGTCTGATTTATGTTTGGGGGCCGCATAGATCCTCTAACAACACTCGGCACCTTGTCAAAATTTGATTTGCTCACTCGTCGTCGTCGCACAAATCCACAATCAACAAATCATCGATCACTGAACGATTTGTCAAATCGGCTACCCTCCACTCCAAGAAACGTGCCCCTGCCCATCCGTCTGCTCCACTGAATGCAGCAGTAGCAGAAGCAGCAGCAGCAGCAGCACATTAACATCGAGTTGTTGCCTATTTATAGTAGGAGCCTCTGCCATTAAATGCAGCCAGCGGAGTAGACCAAGTGCTTGGGGCTATTAGCAGCGTGCTGTGTTGTTTGACAACAAATACAAGTAACTGAGGCATGCCACAGCAGCTCCAGCTCCTGCTCCTCCCACTCCTCCAGTTTCATTCTTCTCATGCTCATCATCATCATCAACAACAAACGCTCCTCTTGTTTTCGTTGTTGTCGGCGGCGTTACACATCATTGACAGCAAATTATCCACATTACCTGAATTGTCAGACAGAGAGAAAGAGAGACAGAGAGGGTGTGGGAGAGTGAGAGAGGCGAGAGCCCTCGTATCTCGGCTGGGTCCGTGCACCATTTAGCCATTACGTCGGTGTGAACGTGACCTTTGGTGGCCATTAAATGGCACACTTTGAGTCGTAACGCATTTGTATGTTGCCCGGAATCGGAAATTTATGCGATTCTTGACACTAGTTGCTTGGCACCTTTCTATCTCGTCGCCCCCCAACCCTTGGCCACCAGCTTAAGGCATCATTTTATGGCACCTAGGTGCCTCTGTGTGCCTGCCTGGCTCCGATAGGCTTCTGTTTTATCGATAAATGATGAAAATGCGACAACACGTTCCATGGACTCCATTGACCTCCAGCTTATTGTATACTAACTTCACAGGTGAGACGACAATTATGTTTAGTCTGTGCAATTAGAGATAGCAGTTGGGGTTGCTTCGATGTCGTTCACTAATTATATATAATTGCAATACAAATCAGCGCTATAAATATGGCAGTTATCAAAGTTCGGATTCTCTACTATCTTAATTACTTTCGCGCCCAAATTTGCAAGCTGCAAAAACGAGTACATGTGATCTTTTGGCATCGATACTTACCACTGTTCGTTTTCTCTACTTTCTCATTTGCTCCAGCGCCAAAATGTGCAATCTGCTCACACGAGTACATGTGATCCATTGGCATCGATACTTTTTGCAAGAATCTACTGAGGACACTCATTAGCATATCGAATATCGATAGCAAATCAATATATCAATTGCAATGTTGCCATTTCAGCTGACGACGCGTTGTGAACAAAGCTCATAAGTGTAATTGGTTTTTTACTCTTTTTTTTTTTGTGAATTTTAAAGTGATTTTTTTTGCAAAAATGTGCGATACCTACTGCCTAGCGCCGCAGGCTTCAAGAAATCATCAAATGTAAGTTTAATTTGCTTTATTATAACAGTAGTTACACCACTACACAAATCGATACTTTGCTATAATGTACTGTGATAATCCTTGATCTAAACTATACTATATACTGTTCAGTCCATAATATTTATTTGTTTCCTAGACTGTGTCTTAAACTCGACACTTTATTGTTTTCATAGGAATCTACGATAACTTCCAAGGGCAGTCTTAAGATCAGGTATAAAATTGATCTATTTTACCGAATCTCTTGACATTTCCAATAGGCATCAACTACTCTGCTTACAGAAAGATCGCCATTTTGAAATACTCGAATGAAAGAATTTGTAAATCGAAAAATATCATACAGCTTAGCTGCATATCAATTAATCGCAGCAATCTCTGTAATTTACACCTTTCAAATGAGCTCCAATATGAGACCTCCCTCTATAGTTCGATAGATTCCCAGTTTAATAAGGTTAATTATGCGCTGCAATTGAAACAGTTTTGGATATGAATGCATTCGATGGATGTTTTGAATGAATTTTGGCACAAAAACACTGAGAGAAATACAACTCAAAGAGAATTAACAAATGGATAGTTTCGTTTCAGGTTCAAAAACAATAAACTTTCAGCAACAACAACAATCAGTCAATGAGCGTATTTGTTGTCCGACTGTGTATATGTGTGTATATGTGTGTGTGTTTGTTTATTTGTTTAAATTTAGAATATCGACCACATTAAAATAGCAACAACAGCTTCAAAAGCTTCTCAAGTGGAAGGAAGAGCCATTAAACAGATTTCTTCCAAGATGTATTATGGCCCAAAACGCATTGTTAGCATACACACAGATCTACAACAAACAACCACGCCCACTGCCGCGAAAAGCGAAAAAAGAGGAAAAAAAAAAGCAAAAACAAGAAAATAATGTATAAAGTATAGTAAAGTCCTCATTCCCTTCTCTCTCCACTCCCTGCTTCATACCGTCAATTGCTTTTGTCGAATGGCTGGTTGACCCCGCGGGTAATTTGCACTTCAAAGAGGAGTCAAAAGCAGAGCATGTTTATGCCATCAAGTGGGCCAGCTGGTGGTCCCTTTCCTCCCACCCTGCTCCTCTTCGCGCCTCCAGCAGAAGATCTATGTCATTTATGACTAATAGGTGGCGGGGACTTTGCGTCTTCGTAGGAGTTGTGCGTCTGACCGCGTGCTAATGAGCTGAGCGAAGTCACTGATACCCAAGCCCAACAGTTGGAGATACATATACATCTGTATACATATACATATAGATATAGATATAGATGCGGCTGCTGCCGACAAAACGTTGGCTAATTAACAAGACAATGCTGCCGTTAGCGAACGGGAATATATTATACATTACTATGCATAGGAGTGGCGAGGAGCAGCTCCTGGTGCTGTTGCAAAAGCTGTTGTTGGCATCTCTTTACGCACCTGACGACATGCCATCATCGATCCTTGTCGTTTTGGGGTACAAAGCAGCTGTCAAATCTCCAGTTGACAGCCACTTTCATTTCGATGCATTATTAAAATACGGCAACATCCTGACACAGCTTCCACCGCCACCACTCCCCACCTTCCATATGCCCCAGAACTCAGCCAGGTGGTAGATGCCAGCACAGACATCTTGGCGACTAACGTAGTCAACTCTCGTGTTTATTTTCATGGGAAAAAGTCAGCTACTGCATAAGTCGTGGATATCCAGGGGGGGATGAGGAACACAGAGGGCGTAAAGTAGCACTGCCATGGGAAAGGGTGGGAAAGGGGGAAACGGGGTTGCCTCTGTTGCTGCTGCACTTGGCAATCGGTTGCCTGTTTATGTGCCTTATGTGTGTGTGTGTGTAAATACGAGTACGCAAAACTTCATGCAGTGTCTGGGATTGAGGATTGGGATTGGGCTTGGGGTTGGGGTTGGGGTTGGGGTTGGGGTTGCAGGGCATACCCCTTGTATATGCAGCTTATGGCAACAACTATGGAACACACGCATCGCAGCAGCGGCGCAACAAAGGCACGTGTAAACAACTCGAAACTAGTTGTGCCTCCCTCCCATCTCCGCCCGGTGTCTCCGCTGGCACTCCCACAGTTATGGGTCGTCCACAACGTTGCCAGTGGCTGCATCAGCTCCCCACAATTGACGATATAACAACATTGTGCCATTGTGCCACTTGCCACAACGCACTCTCGATGCTCTGCAAATCAAAACGGGAGGAGGACACAGTTTGTGAGTGGATCCGGAGCAGAGTTCGAGTAGTTTGTTGGGGAGAAATATTGTTCTAAAAAGTTGACTTCAATTTGTCAACAGTTGGCTGGAGTTTGACAGCTGGAACTAAAAGGGATTGGATACTGTCTGCCTGTTACCTTTCACACTCTGTGAGAATCTGTCTCTTCATCTCCAAGTCCCTCTCTCCCCAGTGTCCTTTCATCTAGGACGGTCTATCGGTCCTCTTAACCTTTATGTGCAGCTTTCAGCTTTATGCTCAATTTTGTTAACTATGTTTTCGTAAATCGTGGGAAGACGTGGAGATCTATTCTCATAGAGATCTATTCTAGTAGCATGCTCCCCCCCCCCCCTTTTTTTAGTTTTCTTTTCCCTTTCTCCCACCATATTATTTTTTGTGGATCGTCAAGAAATCATATCGTAGCCCTGGAAATTTTAGAATTTTTACTGAGATCAGAAGTCTTCCGTATAAATAACAAACATATGTATATCCTCTACTATTTTTTAAACCACTCGATATTTCTCCATATTTTTTCTTTTTCTATCACTTGCCATCTTTCACTCGCTTTTCTTTTGTTCTCTATTAGTGTCTCTACCTCTCTCTGTTATTTTTCTTTCTTATCTCCTTTTTCTTTGTCTTTTAAAATTTTCCACCTCATTTTTCGTTCTTTAAACTTCTGTTTTTTTCACTCAGCAGCAAACTGCATAGTGTTATCAAACTACCCCAACTGCGGTGTTAGGGTATGCATAAAAAAGGGCATCTATGAATTGTTGTTACATATGAATGCAGGCCGCCAAGGCGTGGCGCGGCAGACATAGTGGCGTCAAAAGTTTGGATCGACTTTTTGGCCATGAGCAGCGCCTGACGAACAGAGGGGCAGGGCAGGGCTATGTTGGGGTATAGGTAGGCCAACGGGTTAGGAGTGTGTGTGTGTGTGTGTGTGTGTGTGTGTGTGTGTGTGTGTGTGCTACGGACGGTGGAGCTGTTATGAAAAACAAGAGGCAGCCAAAACCACTTGGCAAGGTCCACAGCAAGTTGTACGTATGGCCAGCAGCACCACCAATGCTAAATGGTCGACAGTTTGATATGCGGTTTGGCATCGCCAGCAAAATATCTGTTTGCCATTGCAGCAGGAACAGCAGCAGCAGCACCAGCAGCAGTGGCAGTGGCAGTGGCTGTCGGAGCTGGAGCCGCAACCGGAGCCGGAGGAGCAACAGCGACGGAGCAACGGTTGGCAAGGCAGCCGCCAGTTGCTGCTGATTTAATTTTCGGAAAAAAGAACTCAGGCCCCAAAAACCGTGGCCGACTTTTCCAGCCCGTAACATTTTGGGTGGCTTTTCTTTGCCATCTCTTTTATTTTGCTTCTTTACCTATAAATTTTGTTTTATTTTCTTTTCGCCTTCGCCTTTTTTTTCCGGGAGAAAAGAACTCGTCAAATGTTTACAAGCAAATACGCCACATCATCAACAGCATCAGCAACAGTCACAGCGAAGCGTCAGCAGAACTCAGTCCCTGTCCATAAAAAGGGTGGCATCATGGATGTTGATGATAGGGGTGGAGAGGGGGGGGGGGTGTTGGACAAATAAGGAGCAGCAGGCACACACATAGCATAAGGAACCATTTTTAGCAGCTGTTGATGCCTTTTGACTAAGTGCACAAAAAGTGGGCAAAGGTCTAGAGGCGGCTACAGCTAAAGGAATCTTGACTTTATCGATGGGTTTTGTGTTTGGAAAATTATTGGAAAAACAATATGATTAAGAAAGCGAGACAGAAGAAAATAAAAAAGAAGAGTTAACAACTAAGAAATAAAAGTAATATTATTAATAAAAAAAGTGTGAAATTCTAGGAATTAAATGAGCTTACAATCTAAGTTTAACTAGGTTTACTCTTTTGAAGTATGAAGTAGATAGATATTGGAACTAAGGAAGGATCAATAATAAAGTTTGAAAAGTGTAATAAAACTCACTAGAAATGGCAGAAAGTGAGAAAAAAAAGTATGTAGTCGGAGTAGAAATGAGTTGGGAAAAGTGTAGAATTCAAAAAATTTTGAAAACCAGATATTTGGGAAAGTTTAAGTAAAAGGTGATACAATAAAGTTTAAAAAAGGCTAATACTATATCTTAAATTAATGGTGAAAAAAAGTTTGAGAAAATCAAAAAATTTAAAATGTAAGGAATAAAAAATAAGCATTAAATAAGAAATAAAATATTTAAAAAATATCGAAATATTGGAAAATTGCAATAGACACTGTCTGCTTCAATAATATTATAAACTATAAGTTTAGTTTCTTAGGAAAACCTGGACTTTCAACAAATTTAACTTCTAGATAAGTTAATGCTGCTTAACCTTAAGCTAGCAACCCCTGACGGACAGTCTGCATCCCTGGTCTCGCGTAGCTGCAGTTATAGGTCTAGGGCGACCTTAAAGAGAGATGAGGAGGGAGAGAGAGAGGAGGAATGGGAGATTCAGCTAGTTTGAGATAGAGAGAGATTTATGTGTGTAGCATTTTGTGGCACATCTCGTTAAGCAATGTGCTACGCTGGATTTCCACTAGATGGTCGTTGGAAGGAAGGGATGGAGGGGGTTAAGAGACAATGGCAAATAGGGGAAGGGGGGTGTGGCTACTACTACAACTGTGTAGGGATTAAGCGTGGCGAGCGAGGGCATGCGAGGCGGCAACGAGCGGGGACAATAAGTTGGAATTGGAATTTGCTTTGATCTTTTCGCACTTTTAAATGTTTGGGAAATCTGTGTAAAAGGCATCGGGAATCGGTTTTCGGAGAACCAATAAAAAATTAATGGCAGCTGCTGTTGTTGTTATTGTTGTTGTTGTTGTTGTGGCTGTGTTGCTTTGTTATTTGTTTTTTAAATTTTCTGTTTGATAAAACGCGCCACAAACAAAATGGGTGGCAAAAATAAATGCCCAATAAACGAGCATTGACGCGATGTGCAACTAGTTCTGGGCAACTTCTCCAATCCCCACACACCCAATAGAGAGAGAGATAGAGATAGAGAGAGAGTGAGAGAGATGGACGTGTTGTTGCCGCATGCTGCTGTTGGTGCCACTACCTCTGCTGATTTACATTTGATTCGATTTCAAGCGGAAATCTTTGGCAATTGCAGATTAATGCCTTGACAGCTGCCTCTCTGGGCAAAAAGCTAAAACGGATGCTGCCACGCGGGCAGCACTTGCCACTGCCACTTGCAGCAGAGCTGAAGGCAGCTCAGGTGTCAGGATACTTTACGCTGATTAGATAAGCATTTGGGGAAATGTGTTAAGCTTTGTTTGGCTTTTTGTTTTTTTTTTTCTTTTGGTTCGCCAACTCCTGCTGTCTTTAAAGCCAAGTTTGCTGCTGCTGCTGCTGCGGGCCGCATTAGAAAGAGACGGGTAGTGCTTTGCGATATGCCGAAAGAGATAGCCGACAAACAAGCGCAAATGGCATTTTTATTGAGCCATTAAAATTTTTCGGCCTCAGCTCAAGTGTCTGGGCGATTGCGGTTACGGCTAAACAGAATACACGGATACGCCAACATCTATGCCGTAATGGCTAAAAGACACAGACAGACAGACAGAGAGAGAGAGATATAGATCGAAATAGAAAGAGAGAGAGAGATATGGTGGGCGCGGGGGGCGGGGGGGGAGTGGCTTGGATTGGCCCTTACATTTTGATTAACGTTGCTGCTGCTGCTGCTGCTGATGCTGATGTTGGGCTCTTACTTTTCCTACTTATATTTTTGGCTGTATTTTCTTAGCCGCATATTTTTTTCCATTTTTTTTTTTTTTTTTTTGGCCACAAAATGCCACCTAAGGGGATAAACTTGTGAAATATTTTGGGATTTGTGCGGCTTACGCACCTCTCTCTCGCTAGCTGCTGGCACGTTTCCGCCCCCCTCCCCCCCTTCATCCAACACTTCAAATTGCCGCTGTAGGTGATTAGGCAACAATCCATATTTTCTATATATTTTTTTTATTTATTTTGTTTTTTTTTTTTTGTCGTTAGTTTAGCTGGACCGATCTCTTATGGCTCTTGCTCGGCCAGGGCTTAAAGATTTATGTACATATTTGTTCAAAATTTGTGAAAAATGGGAATGGGGAGGGGGGGAATTGAGTCTCATTAGCTGCATTTCAAAGTCACGGCTGCTGTCGCGGCTGTCCTGAGGCGCAGCTGCTGTGCGTGCTGCTCTTATCACACGCATATCATTACGCAGTGTTCTCTACCCCCCCTCCACACACAACTTTGACAATAATTTTTTCGCCTAACCCCAAAACAGCTAAACTCCTACCCTTTGAGTCGAAAATGTGCGAATTTCTGTACGTGTGTGTGTATGTGTGAATACGTGAGTTCTGCAAGTTATGTGCGCATAAGTGAATGAAATTACCGTAAGGCATTTAAGCAATGCAGCAGCTACGCCATCGAATAGATACATAAATGACAATGCCAGACGGCTGACAAACAGCCACGTCTCTCTCTGATACCCGCCTCCCCTCAAACTCGGTTGCCCCCCCCCCCAGTCACAAAAGGTGTTTGCCACAAAACGTTTAAAGACGCCGCCGCTCAGCACTTGGCATAAAAATGCTGTCAGATACTGGCAGCCAACTTCATGCTGTTGCTGCTACTCCTACTCCTTTTTCTACTCCTCTTTCTACTGCTGCTGCTGCCGTAAGGCGCGCTTATCGTTTTGACAGGAATATCTGCGCTTTCTAAATGCCAACGTCGTCGTTTATGATGCTGCCGCTGCGCTTACGATTGAGTTCTGCCAAAGCAGAAGCCCACCCACTCCCCCCTCGCTCAATCATTTTTGTGCTCTCTCTCATACATTCTCACACTCTCTCAACGTGCTTCCCCCTTGCTGCTCGCTGTAAAAGACTCAATGCTATGCCGTAAAAACGTGCTGTGCCTGGTTGTTACTTTAATGGCTTTTATACTCCCCACGAATCCTCGACGACGAGTCGTCGTCAAGCGAATTATGGGAAGCTGCCGCCCGCCGTCTGCGTCACAGCCTTACCCCCGCACTCCACAAGCAGAGGGGCTTTGTTTTTCAGCACTTTTGCGTGCCTGCGTGTGTATTTAATAGTCTGTGTGGTTTGACATTGACTGCCTGGTTATACTACCTAAATATATAGTATTATATATGTATATAGTATATATTTTATATAGCGCATAATGCGCCTACTGTTTGTAATCTGTTGCAAAGACTTTTTGAGCTTTACCTGTGACACCACAGGACTGCTGTTTGCCACCACTTCCTCTCCTGCTAGTCCTCCTCCACGCTGTCACTGTGGTCCATTCGATTATCGTGTCAAATTTTAATTACTCAAATTACAACTCGGCTTTTAATGCCGAGCCTAGACTTACTTTGCTCTGCTCGGCTCTGCTCTGCTTTGCTTTGCTTTGTTCTGCTTTTGCTTTGCTTATTGTGCCAAGTTGTCAACATTGCCAAAGCTCTTGGCCATTAAACACACGGCAAAGAGCGCAGCAAAAAAGCCAAGAAAATGGCAGACTGTGAATTTAAAGCCCCTCTTAAATAAGATAAACAATTTGACCGTGGCTGCTCCTCAACCACATTTAATTGCTAAATAATAAACAGAGTTCTTAGGTTAAGCGTGTCGGCATTTTGTTGTAACACTCGACTAACATTTTTTGCTGTTAATTACAGCTCAGCTCAAGTTAATTGCAAATTAAATTTATCTATATCGATCTTTAAGCAACTTTAAGACATCAACTTTATATCATCTAGTTTCGTTTAGCATAATTAATCATTATAAGTATGTATGTATGTTCTGCAGCATTTCTACAATTAATCATGAACTAATGATAAAATCTTTTTTGCACTTTTATTTTTTTGATTTATCTACCAATTCAAATATGCTTAGTTCTTATATGAAACGATTGTAACGGTGCCTTTGCCTAGCCCAGCTCTGTTATAACTCATATTATTCTGATAACCCCTTTCAGCTGTCATGAAACCAAAAAATCAATTCGCAATGCCTGCGTTTTTATCGGTTTCCCATTCTGTAAATGCTCAACTTTAAAAATATCAATAATAAGCAAAATGCGTTAAATCTACGATTGCTCAACTGAGGGTAACCATGTAGGCAGCCAAAACCCTTAAGAAGCAGGTCCCATTTCAGGAAAAATTTGTGTTGAGTCACTTTTGAGACATATTTCGTCATATCTGGAGAAATAATCATCAAAAACACCTTAAAACAAAACAAATTAGTTTTGAGTAACAGAATTGAATAAAATAAAAAAATTCGAGTAAAAAATTTTTCGATTTTAGAAGAAAAATGTCCAAAAAAGTTGAAAAATTTAAACCTCCCAATATAAATACATTTTTGATGCAGATTCAAACTATGATCGAAACCATTGACAAAACTGCAAATTTCATCTAAATCGGATGATTCCTGGCAAAGTTATGGCAAGTCAAAGTAGAACAAAAAAATGGTAAATTCGAAAATTTTGAGAATTTTTATGTTTTGGACCGTATTTTAGAAATTCTTGATCGAAAACATATTTGATAAGTGCTGAATTCAAATATAATATCAATCCTTTGCGAAAATGTAAAATTCTTTGAAATCGAATATATTTTGGCAAAGTTACGACCTGCCAAAGTTGAGAGTATAAATCGAAAAATCTAAAAAGAGGTTTTTGGACAGTTTTCATTACATTTTCAGCCATATCTCGAGAATTACTCATCAGAATGACCTCAAATAAAAAGCAAAATGCTAGTTTTGAGTCCCAGAATTGAATAGGATCAAAAAATTCGAGTTTTAACAATACTCGATTTTTGATGTTTTTTGTAAGGGGTTAGTATGGAAAAATGGTCAAAAAAAGTCGAAAAATTAAAACCTCCCAATATGAATAAATTTTTGAAGTAGATTAAAACTATGATCGAAACCATTGACAAAACTGCAAATTTCATCAAAATCGGATGATTCCTGGCAAAGTTATGGCAAGTCCAAGTAGAACAAGAAAATGGTAAATTCGAAAATTTAGAGAATTTTTATGTTTTGGACCGTATTTTAGAAATTCTTGATCGAAACATATTTGATAAATGCTGAATTCAAATATAATATCAATCCTTTACGAAAATTTAAAATTCTTTGAAATCGAATATATTTTGGCAAAGTTACGACCTGCCAAAGTTGAGAGTATAAATCGAAAAATCTAAAAAGAGGTTTTTGGACAGTTTTCATTACATTTTCAGCCATATCTCGAGAATTACTCATCAGAATGACCTCAAATAAAAAGCAAAATGCTAACAATATTCAATTTTTGATGTTTTTTGTAAGGGGTTAGTATGGAAAAATGGTCAAAAAAAGTCGAAAAATTATAACCTCCCAATATGAATAAATTTTTCAAGTAGATTCAAACTATGATCGAAACCATTGACAAAACTGCAAATTTCATCAAAATCGGATGATTCCTGGCAAAGTTATGGCAAGTCAAAGTAGAACAAGAAATTGATAAATTCGAAAATTTTGAGAATTTTTATTTTTTGGACCGTATTTCAGAAATTCTTGATCGAAAACATATTTGATAAATGCTGAATTCAAATATAATATCAATCCTTTACGAAAATGTAAAATTCTTTGAAATCGAATATATTTTGGCAAAGTTACGACCTGCCAAAGTTGAGAGTATAAATCGAAAAATCTAAAAAGAGGTTTTTGGACAGTTTTCATTACATTTTCAGCCATATCTCGAGAATTACTCATCAGAATGACCTCAAATAAAAAGTAAAATGCTAGTTTTGAGTCCCAGAATTGAATAGGAACAAAAAATTCGAGTTTTAACAATATTCGATTTTTGATGTTTTTTGTAAGGGGTTAGTATAGAAAAATGGTCAAAAAAAGTCGAAAAATTAAAACCTCCCAATATGAATAAATTTTTGAAGTAGATTCAAACTATGATCGAAACCATTGACAAAACTGCAAATTTCATCAAAATCGGATGATTCCTGGCAAAGTTATGGCAAGTCAAAGTAGAACAAAAAAATGGTAAATTCGAAAATTTTGAGAATTTTTATGTTTTGGATCGTATTTTAGAAATTCTTGATCGAAAACATATTTGATAAATGCTGAATTCAAATATAATATCAATCCTTTGCGAAAATGTAAAATTCTTTGAAATCGAATATATTTTGGCAAAGTTACGACCTGCCAAAGTTGAGAGTATAAATCGAAAAATCTAAAAAGAGGTTTTTGGACAGTTTTCATTACATTTTCAGCCATATCTCGAGAATTACTCATCAGAATGACCTCAAATAAAAAGCAAAATGCTAGTTTTGAGTCCCAGAATTGAATAGGATCAAAAAATTCGAGTTTTAACAATTTTCAATTTTTTATGCTTTTTGTAAGGGGTTAGTATGGAAAAATGGTCAAAAAAAGTCGAAAAACTAAAACTTCCCAATATGAATAAATTTTTGAAGTAGATTCAAACTATGATCGAAACCATTGACAAAACTGCAAATTTCATCAAAATCGGATGATTCCTGGCAAAGTTATGGCAAGTCAAAGTAGAACAAGAAAATGGTAAATTCGAAAATTTAGAGAATTTTTATGTTTTGGACCGTATTTTAGAAATTCTTGATCGAAACATATTTGATAAATGCTGAATTCAAATATAATATCAATCCTTTACGAAAATGTAAAATTCTTTGAAATCGAATATATTTTGGCAAAGTTACGACCTGCCAAAGTTGAGAGTATAAATCGAAAAATCTAAAAAGAGGTTTTTGGACAGTTTTCATTACATTTTCAGCCATATCTCGAGAATTACTCATCAGAATGACCTCAAATAAAAAGCAAAATGCTAGTTTTGAGTCCCAGAATTGAATAGGATCAAAAAATTCGAGTTTTAACAATTTTCAATTTTTTATGCTTTTTGTAAGGGGTTAGTATGGAAAAATGGTCAAAAAAAGTCGAAAAACTAAAACTTCCCAATATGAATAAATTTTTGAAGTAGATTCAAACTATGATCGAAACCATTGACAAAACTGCAAATTTCATCAAAATCGGATGATTCCTGGCAAAGTTATGGCAAATCAAAGTAGAACAAGAAATTTATAAATTCGAAAATTTTGAGAATTTTTATTTTTTGGACCGTATTTCAGAAATTCTTGATCGAAAACATATTTGTTAAATGCTGAATTCAAATATAATATCAATCCTTTACGAAAATGTAAAATTCTTTGAAATCGAATATATTTTGGCAAAGCTACGACCAGCCAAAGTTGAGAGTATAAATCAAAAAATCGGAAATGAAGTTTGCGGACTGTTTTCGTTACATTGTCAGCTATATCTCGAGAATTACTCATCAGAATGACCTCAAATAAAAAGCAAAATGCTAGTTTTGAGTCCCAGAATTGAATAGGATCAAAAAATTCGAGTTTTAACAGTATTCGATTATTGATGTTTTTTGTAAGGGGTTAGTATGGAAAAATGGTCAAAAAAGTCGAAAAATAAAATCCTCTCAATATAAATTAATTTTTGATGCAGATTTATACTATGATAGAAACCATTGACAAAACTGCAAATTTCGTCAAAATCGGTTGATTTTTGGCAAACTTATGGACTGTGGAAGACCGAATGGCTGTGAAAATTTCCAAATTTCTAATAATGGTCATATCTCTTTTTTTGTGTGTTTGGTAAGTGATAGCGGAGTGGCTAAAGCTGTAGCTGAGGTAGAAGCTTAGAGGCAAAGACACTGGTGACTGGTTGGGTGTGGTGGGGAGTTGAGGGAGTCGAGCCTACTGAGGTTTTGGTTAAGATGCGTTAGTCCTTTAATATGGCTAGATTGACGTCGATTATGCACGCACTATTTATAACGCGCCTTTTGCGTATATCCTTGCCCATGACGTCTGTATCCTAATGAACGGCTTTTTTCGCTTGCTTGCAGCATACGCTTTATGTTGACGGGAGATTCTTTTGGGGAAAATGGGGCAGGGAGAGAGTGAGAATGGGTGGCACATTTCGAAATTTTGCGCTGACATTGATTGATTATAAATCGGCATACATTGCAAATCTAAAGCGAAGCACAATAACAAAATGGGCGCTTATTGTTATTGTTGTTGTTGTTATTGTTGCTTATCCTTTGTGAATTGTTGGCGCTGCGGTTGCCTTTGTTTGGCCTGTGACAGCTTTTAATCTAGACGAGGCACGAGGCACAAATGCAACAACAACAACAACAACACCACGAAGCAGAGACTGTTCCCGCCCTCAACTGACAGACAGACAGACAGACAGAGAGAGAGATAGAGAGAGAGAGAGATGGACAGACGGTCAGACAGTTGGACAGACGCATACATATTTGAAAATCACTTTAGTTCATATTCGGCCTGAGACTTTAGCCAGTTGTCATTCACTCTCTCTTTCTCTCCCTCTCTCTCTATTTCTCTCTTTCTCTGTTGGCAGTGCTCTCTAATGGGCTTGCGGTCCAGGGCGCTAATGATGCGGTTTCTGTTGCCCGAATGCTTGACCTCAGCTTAGTGGGCGCCCGCTTGGCATACGCTGCGTATACGCAATATGTATATATGTATGTAGTATATAGAAAGATATCAGCATAGATGAATTGCCTTTGCCAAAAACTAAAGCTGTATAAACTTTTCTCTCCTTTACTTTACTTTACTTCTCTTTTCTATTTTTTTTTCTTTTGTATATTTTCGTTGTTGATTTCAATTGGAGGCAAAGTTGAAAGTGAATAGTGTGGGTGAGTGAAAGATAGCTATGTTAGTGGCTTGGAAAGAGATGTGAGGATGTGGAGACATAGGCATCGACAGCGGCATCGACATCGACATCGACTCGGGCTTTATGTGCTCCACTGTCTGGCCTATATAGGTTGCTTGGCGCCATTTTACGTAGCAAAACAAAAGTTATGGCCCAATTTTGTAGCCTCCGCCAAGCTAGCCAAGCGTACCCTCACCCAACAGCATAGAGGGTTGGTAGGGATGGCAGGAGTGGTAGAGAAGGGGAAAGAATTCTTGTAACAAGTGGGACATTTGCAAGTTGCTGTTTGTTCTTTGCTGTTGCTGTTGCTGCTGCTGCTGCTGCTGCTGCTGCTGGCGGGAATAAAAACAAGAAAAAATGTTTACTACGCTGAAGAAGGCGCCATCCTTTTCCTTATTTTTGCCTATTCTTTTTTGACCACGTACTGATGATAATGATGGCATATAGGTTTCATGCAAGCTGCAATGGAATGTGATTAGAAGAAGAGGCAGCCAGCTGCATAATGTAAATAACTTTGTTTAGATTCATACCAATTATGAACTTATAATAAATCATTCAAATATTCTATACGAAAAAATAGGAGTTTTGTTTGACTTTGCATAAAAAATTCAATATAGAATAAATTATAAGTTTTATTTTGGGAAAAAATAACTTTTATATTTTTGAATGAACATGCATTCTAATACCTCACTACATGTTCATGATTTTACTTCTAGCTAAATAATATAAAATTTCAAATTAGCAAAAAAAATAATTCCAACTAAATGGGCATATTGCTAAAAAACTTTCTGTCAAGTTATTATAGCCGGTCAACTTGTATCTACTTAATATTTTTTATCAAAAATTGTGTTGATTTTCATTTTAAAAGAAGATAATTATTCCTTAGAAGTTGTTAAATACACTTCAAATCATAAAGTTTATATCTTTTTAAACTTTAAAATTTCAGTATTTATAAAATTATCGAACTTGGTACCTGGAATCATGCTGTTGGGACTAATATGTTTGTTGAACTTGTTTTTTTGCTGTTGCTTCTTGGCTGTTTTTATAAGTTTTTGCCTTTTTGCCTTTGGCTTTGGACTTTTGCCTTTGCCTTTTTGGTTGCGGCCCGTGTCCAAGTTTTATGCGTAAATCGGCAATAAGTATATGTGTACATAATGCATAGTACTCGATGTTATTTTGACCCAACTCTTGCTATCTCTCTTTCTCTCGTTCTCTATCTAGTTCCACTCTTCAGCTATGATAATTTTAAGCAATAGCAACAATTTCAGGGACAACAATGGGAGGCAAAGTCAATTACGTGGCGCTTGCTCACAAATCTTTTGCCACAACAATCGTGTATGCGTAGGCATTTTGTTGTTGTTGATGTTGCTATTACAGCCATTGCAAATTAATAGAAAATTAACTTACACACACACACACACACGCACACACACATCCTCACACGCAGAAGGATGTTGCCACACCCACTGTGTGCGTATGCCGCGCATAAAATGTAATGTCATAAGTGCCCTGAACCTAAAACACTCCGCTTAACATTTACCACTCATATCGTTTGCTAGCCCCAACTCTCCAACTCTCCACTCTCCATACCCCGACTCTCGTCTCATCTCGTACTCAACGTAATAGAAAAGTGCCACCCACACTGCTGCTACTTTATCTGCAGCTCCTTCTACTTCTACTTCCACTTCTCCTTGTACTTCTACTTCTCTTAGACATTTGCTACTTAGTTGCTGTTGCCTTTGAATTCGCTGTGTATTGCGGATTAGTTATGCTTTTGGTTCCGCCTGCCGGGGGTTGTTTCCTCCCTGGACTGTTATGTTGCTTTTGTATGCTGCCCTGGAAGATGGGGCTGATGCTGTTGCTGCTGCTGCTGCTGCTTCTGCTGCTGCTGCTGGTGCTACGACCATGTTTAATTCCCTGGTTATGCATGTATTGTAGTTTCCTATTCTATTTAACAGCCTGCATTCATGGACGCACAAATTGGCAGACAACGTTGAAGGATTTGCAGACGCACTAACTGTTGCGTCCAGGATGACAGGCAGGCAGACATCCTTGGCGTATTGCTTGCTTATTTGTTTGCGCCAAGTCAGCAACATCAACAAGCGTTTCCTGCACCAGATGCTTCCACTCCTTCACTCTCTCTCTCTCTCTGTCTATCTCTGTCTATCTCTTCCAGTGAAGTGTGTCTCCTCAGTGACTTCCTCTACTGCTCTGCCCCCCCCCCAATTTGAGGCTTCTCTCTTCACTTAATAAGTCGCATTTGTGCTTTAGTTGATGACAACCCCTTTGCAAGCTCAACCTGTGCCTGTACACAGGGTTAGGAGTAGCAAGTGAAGCATCTAATTGTGCAACGTCAGTTGAAACCACATGGTGGAGCAGCTCAAAACCAAACCAAAGCCACATCCATTTTCCTCGGTCCATGTCCTAGACCTAGTCGCAATTTGGGCAATGAGCCTGCTCTTGTTGAGCCGAGAGATCCTCGGCAAATGAATAGCCAGCTTAGCTATAGTCCTAGCAGCCACAACTAGCAGTCACCCAGTACTACTACTACAACTGGGAGCTCTTCCTTGCCAGAACAAAAAAAAATTTCAGTTACTCTTGAAATCGTGTTAAAAACTGAAATTAGGGGTTGATGTTGTTGTTGCTCTGTGGCAGAGTGCGTGCGTGGGGCGGATGTGGAGGCGTGCCCTCATTGGATGCTGGCTTGACAGTGGCATTAGTGTGTATGTATGTGTGTGTGTGTGTGTGTCCTTACGCGCCATAAAATTTAAAAGCGAGCAAAGCATTTTAGCTCTGGTGCAATTTATTAGGCCGGGCTCATCGCACGCCGCCTAACAATTGCCTTCATCTGTTGATAAATCCTTGGCATGGCACCAAGTAAATTGAAAATATATATACATACGTATATACAGAGAGAGAGATTGGACCCACATTCTGGCCACGGCAATGAGAATGTGCAGCCAACTGTGTCGCAGTTCTAATTATCCACGCACATGTCTCTTCTCCCAAAAAATATCCAGTGTGTTTAACGTGGAGACATTCGGGCTTTAAGTAAGCGCCGGAATGTATGCAACGATTTTCAACTACCAACTCGCAACTACCCATGACCATGACTGCTACTGTCACTGCTACTGCTACTGCTGCTGCTGCTCGTGCTGCTGCTGCTGAGGTATCAAGCGCGCTTCCGTTGCCGTCTTTTATGCAACTGCATTGGCCGCCCGCTGCTTGCGGCATTCAAAACAGACAGAGCAGCAGCAGCTTCCAGAGCTCACCAGCTGTGCAGCTCTGCCTCCGCATCCGAAGAAGTGCCATGAAAGTTATGAATTTTAAACATTTTTGCGCCAGCACAAAAAAAAAGAAAAAGGCAAAGAAATGAAAACCCAAGAAGACGCCCCTGCAGCCATATAGTATATATATACATGCAGATATATCCATACCGTATGCCATACAGATTTATAGCATATATATCAAATGAAATCTTGGTTTGGGTTCAGGAATGTTTTGCGGAACTTTTTTTTTTATTAAATTTAATAGAATGTTTAAAACTCACAAGTAACAGGCGTCTCTTTTTTTTGCATTATCGATTATTCGTATTTTTATTTGGCAGTTTTGGAATTTCTCCAGATATCCACATCCGTTTGCAGGCACATCCGGTATTTGTAGTCGGTCAAACCGATGGAATACATGGGATTCGATGCCTTATAGAAATGCAAGCCTCGTCCAATTTTGATAATATAACCATTACTCAGACTGCAAATGAAAAAATACCATAAAATTATTGATAACATATAGTTTCAAAATATATTCTTACAATATCTTGCGATCATGCAGCGAAGCTTCGTACTTGATGTAGAAGGAAATACTCCTTCGTGCGAGATCGGCTCTGATCTGTCCTAAGTTCGTTTTCTGCTGATCCTGATTATTGGTATCATTTTTGGTAATTATACAAATATATTTTAAATTCTTGCAATTGGTCACAGCCAGCTCCAGAAACCGTATAAGATTTTGATACTGTAAAGGAAATTTGTTATAAAAAAAAAATACAATTTATAGATAAGTAATAAGTTTAGTCATATGTGGATTAACCTGATAGTTTTGCGTCATGTAGGGCTCTTCGAGCAATATTTCCACAGTTTCACTTGTCATATATGTGCCAAAGATCTGCACATAGTCGTAGCCCGTATCGTTCTCCTCGATGGATACATGGGACACGACCTCGCCGAGCATCAGTTTGCCATTGACGCGCGCCTTTATCGCATCCGCCCGATCCATGTACTCCTTGACCCGGATTAGGTATGCCTTGCGTTTCTGCTCATCGGATTCCTCGTTGACGAATGTCATCAGCATGGCAATGCCATCCTGGTAGAGAGTCTGCGCCTCCAGGATGCGGCCATCTTGATCGCAGTTAACTGCACTGATCAACAGCTCTTTGGCTTTCACAGCAATGCTCATTATATACACAAAATTTTAATTTTGTCTTTTTTTAAGTACGAAATTACAACAAAAAAAAAAATATACAAAAACTAACTTAATTTGTTGATAAACAACACGACTTTGTTGTGCGCATATCAAGAAATTGCATTGACGATCAGCTGTTTAGTGTGACCGTATGCGTGATGATTAAAAATACCAAAAATTGAATACGTTACATATTTAAAATTTATGTAGTTGACGGTTTTCTATGAAATATTTGTGTTTTCTTTTGCATAAATACATGTAGAAACTAACTAATTTAAATGCCGGAAAAGTTGATTGCTTGTGCTGAATGTCGTAAATATTCACTTTTCGTTTTATGTTTATGCCACTTACAAGCAATTACCTGAAAACGAAAGCGTTTTATCGTTAGCTCACAGTCGCAAACGCCAGCAGCTATCTATCTGCCCCATCCTCCTACCCAACCACCCAAGCACACACACACACACACGCACACACATACTTATACTTGGAAAAGTTGCCTTCATTTCTCTACGGAGAGAGCTGCTGCCCCGGACATTGGTTACTTGGTAAAGAAATTGAATTTCACTAAGCCAAATATTAATTTATTTGTGTTTTCATTTCTTGCGCATTGGCAGGTGATTGACCATCATGTTGGAGCTTCGCTAAGTGGTGTGGCGGGGGGGGGGGGTGTAGGGGTGGTGGTGATGGTCTGTGTGTGGCTTGTGCGAATCCAATCGAAATCGAACTGGCCCTGAAAACACATTTCCTGCCATTGCTGCGCGTGTTATTCTTTCCTCTACTCTACTCTGCTCTACTTCCTCTTTTATTTTTTTTATATTTTGGGTGACTGCTGCTGTCCAGTATTTTTATTTATGTCATAAATTTTAAGCCATTTGGGATCTGTGCGAACGTGAACGTAAAACGCGAGGGCGCATTTTAAATGTTTTCAAACAGAGTGCAAAAAAATAGAGAAAAATAAAAACCGAAAATATTGATATATGTGTATGCGAAACTCTATGCATAGTTAACTAGTTTTACTTTGTCATATTTTGATCGATTTCCACATGGCATGTTTCTTTGATCTCGCTGTCCATTCTGAATTAAATGATTTATCGTCGAACAAAATTGGTTTCCATAGTGACATCAGCTGACGACTGTGTGTGTAGTTTGAATTGTAGCGCCCTGTTAGTCTGTGACAAAAGCTGACTGCAGTGAGGATCGTTAGTAGTTTATCTGGTATATTGCTTGCCCGAATGCTGAATGATATGCGACTTTATTTTTGTATGTCGAGGATGGTCACACTGGTGGTTGACCATCATGTAAAATTGCCTACTATATTTTATTTGTTTTTGTTGTGTGTTCAAGTAGAGCTACACAATTGTCACGCTGGACTAACTTTTGTTTGGAATTAGCCGAATTGTATCTTGTAAAACACAAATTCAAGTGGGCTAAAGCTAAAGCCGTTCAGGCTTCAAGCCTAGAGCTCTTCCACATGTCACCCAATAATGCCCAGTGATGTGCCCAAGCCACTTGCCAGCCCCCTCCCCGCACACCCTTCAGGCTAACAGCGAAGGGTGAGAGAGTGAAGTTGATGGGCTGCTTATGGGGTTGAGTAAGTGGGGGGTATTTTTGGGTCTGCTTTCGTCTCGGGGTTTTTCTTCTCTTTATAGTATATATTTTGTGTTTTTTGTTTTTTTTTTTCGGCCGGGGCAATGGTTAGCTCATATTACGGGTATCTTGGCGCCAGCTTTTTATCGACGATTATTTCCTTATATTTCTGCGAATGTGATTCGCTTTTACTCTGTGTCTGTGTGTGTGTGTGTGTGTGTGAGTTGTTGTTGTGTGTGTTCAATATTTGCTTGCTACTGCTACAATTCAGCTCATTTTGACTCTATCTATCTCGCTGTATGTGTGTGTGTTAGCTTCCTTTTTTTCCGCCACTTTTGCAGCCTTTTCTCGTTGATTTTTATTTGTTTCTCTTTCAATTTATTTTGCCATTTCGTTTTGCTTGCTGCTGTCATTGTTGTTGTTGTTGCCATTTTCATCGCTTTTATTACAAATACAAGCAAACACTCACACACAAACAGATTATATATACATACACATACTTATACATCTATATATGTACATGTGTTTGTATAGATACACATGCACACAAACTGACACACATGTGGTGTAGCTCTAACATTGTGTTGTCCTTCACAGCCGCTGTGCGTGTCGCTATCTAGCTAGCTCCCTCTCCCACACTCTCGCACACACGCTCTCTTCTTTTTGCGCTCTCCCCTTTTGCTGCTGCTTCGTATATGTTTGTTTGCTGCTGTCGCTGCTGCTGCTAAATGTGCGCTCAGTTCGCCACTCATTTATGTCGTCGATGTGCCAACGCCCCCTTTCCTATTCCTACTCCCACTCCCACTGTCATTCCACACCCACACCCATGGCTGCTTGTTCTTAGTTGCTTCAATCACATGATGCCTTACCCCGCTGAGACAGCGACCCCTCCCCACTGCTCTGCGTAAGGAAGCTGTTACACAGCTGCTTTAGATGCTGGTGTTCGTTAACGTTTTCAGTTTTTCCACTTGATGCTATTTATGTTTGCTTCCATTTTTCAAGAAGGATCAAAATTTATATTGGCTAAAAAGTCCCCTGAGAGCTTTCAGCTTTGCCGTCTCACACATTTACAGATGTAACAAATTGTAACACAATCGTAACTGTTTACTCTGGGGCTAGCCCTAACATCAGCGACTTGACTGACGGACTCCTTCTACTCCCGCTCCTGCTTCTACTCCTGCTCCTGTTTGGCCGCATTCTTTGATTCTTTGCTGTGAGACCTACGCAAACCAAATCATAACCTCATGAACTCGTGTGCGCTCCAAGTTAAGTAAGTAGCCAAGGTACGAGCATGACATTCCGCCTGCTCCTTTCACTTGACTTTATTTTACTTTTTTATTTTTATTCCTTTTCCTGGTCCTTACGGTCCTTTTACTACATATACATACATGCACATACACACATGAAAATAGCGATGGCTATGGGGCTCATCCTCAATTGAATTGAGCTGCAATTGTTTTGATTTTTGGCCCCGGGGCCTTCGTTTTATCCACACACTTGCACACAATCAGAGACAGCTCTAGAGGTATCGGTTCAGAGAGGGGCAGGATCTGCCATATATGCTGGTCAGAGTTGCCACAACATCTGCTCACTAAAAAAGGCTAGATGAAGTCTAAAAAAGGTGATAGACTAAATTGATATTCCATGTAAACAATTAGAAACGGATTAAGTAGCAAAAAAGCTAAAAATTTAAAAACTAGCACTTCCTACAATAGAGTACAGGATATGATATGTTGGCAACGCTACATGCTATATTTAGAGGAAAAACTACAAATATTTCAGAGTGGTCAATAAAATTGAAGCCTCCAAAAGGATTTTAAACTAAATTAAGTTAAGTTCTATAACTATCGAGCATAATCAGGTCTGCTCTGAGTTTCGAATCCGAACGAAATGTGTGCATTGGTATCAATAGCAAAAACACGCGTTTCGTTCGGATTCTGAATTGAGAACAGGCCTTAATACTACATATTACTATTAATGAAAAACTAAAGAATACAAAGAATTATACAAAATTATAAAATATTAAGCTGTAGAAGGAATCTATACTAAACAAACTAACAATCTTGTCAGGAATAATTGTAAAAATGTGTTCTATTTTCACAAAGGTAATTTCAATTTAAAACGGTTAAAAAAAAATTGTTGTCAAATTTAGCCGGAAAAACGCTAAATTGTTCAACACTGTTGACTGGCCAAGGCACTTTCGTATTTATCGCCATTTCGCTCGTCAAGTGTGGAAAATGTAATAAACAATTGACGCTGCTTTATGGCAGCAGCAGCAGAATCTGCAGTGGCACCAGCAGCAGCTCAATTTATGCCCTCTCCCTCTCTCTCTATTACACTCTCTTCTCTCTCTCTCTCTCTCTCTCTATTACACTCTCTTCTCTCTCTCTCTCTCTCTCTCTCTATGTTAACTTGTGCTTTAAAGGTAGCGCAAGGATGCTGGGCCACAGCTCATATGTTTGACTGGTGTCCTGGCCTGACCTGACTTGGACTTGGACTTTTACTTCTGGCTATGTCTTGGCCTTTGTCCTCGTCCTCGTCGTCGTCCTGGTCGTGGTCGTGGTCCTTTCTCTCCCTATTGTTGCGCGTCAGTTTCCAAATTAAGCACACAAATTGATGATGTTAACAATGACGATACGAAAATTGACTTGCTGCATGACTGGCAAACAAGTTTTTGGCGGCTGCCAAGCGAAACGCAAAACCTGCGGGCCATTGTGGCCCACAAAATACTACTAACAACAACTACAACAACAACAGCCAAAACAACAACCATGGACTATGGGGAAAATGAAAATGGAAATGGAAATAGCAATTGGGGAATGATGCCGGGGAATGGCCAAAAGAATGGGCAAGGGCATGAGTATGCGAATGCGAAATCCTCCCACTCTGGCAGCCAGGCTGCTGGCGGTGGTGAAGGACTCGGAACTGGGGAGTGCGGGTTTTATTTTTTTTTTTTTTGTGGGTGACTGTAGCTGGAACTATCGCAGTCATATTTCATATTTCGAGCAAAATGGCTTTAATGTTTTCACATTTGCTTTGTTGGCTTTGATGGACGCTCAACCTATGGACAGGACCACTCCCTCTCCCACTCCCACTCCCCCATCTCTGCTACTATCACTCGCTCTCTCTGTCACAGTTTGACTGTCTCTTTCTGAGTGACTGTTGCCGTGTTTGGCGCAGTGTGGATGCGGCAGCCACTGGCTCGACAAATCAATTGAAAACTGACAGTTGTGACTAAACGGCGCATATTTCCTTGACATCCCTGCATATGTGTGTGTCTATGTGTGTGTGTGTGAGTCTGTGTCTGTCACTCACACACACACACATTCACACATGCACTGTATCCATATCTCTCTGTATATATGTATGTATGCTTCATGCATATTTTCTGTATTGGATTTCAGTCCATTACGCGCCGAGTTTTTCGGCCAGGAATTGGATATTGGCTTTTATATTATATGTATACATATATGTATATCTATAAGCCTGTAGCTGGGGCCTGTTGCCTCAACTTGTTTGTTTCTCTTTCAATACTATTCTACTATTTTTTTTTCGTCGTCTCGTTTTCGTTTTGGTTTTGCTGTCGTGCATTAACGAAATTCACGCAGCGCATAAAAACGGGCTAAGAAAATGTCAGGAGCTTGATTTATCCTGTCCAACGCTGCGTGTTTGGCCACAATCAATCGATTTGGCCGACCGGCTGTTTGTAACTGTCGTACAGGGCGTGCCTCTAGGCCAACCAGCCTGCACCCACAAAACAGCCTTCCATATGTACATACATACATATATGGATAGATAGGTATACATATACCGAAAGCAACAATTACGTATACGCACTGTATAACAATATGCGACTTGGAGAGTAGGCCTAGGTCTGAGGCAACAGAGTCAACAGCTGAGCGCACAGCGCGATAATTAAAATCCGTTACGCGCCCTGTAATTAGTTGCAACCTAGGCAAGAGTGTGTGTGTGTATGAGAGAGTGAGATATCGACTGCTAGCGAGAGAGAGAATGAGATATACAGTCAGACAGTTAGAACTCCCGCCGGCAAATAGCAATCCCATTTCCATAGCGAGCTGCCGTTTCCGGCATTTTCCATATGCTATCTATTTTTATGGACATGTGCGTAAGCGATCCGTGCGAAAAATGGGCGCTTCGCGGCAATTACCTTCAATCCGAAACAGCTCGGCAAAAGATTCATCAGTCGTGATAAGCGTACGGCGCCACAATCACCCACACTCCCACACCCACACCCACACACACACACCCAATCAGCCCCTCCCCACTCGAGTTGATTTTCTATTTCCATTTTTTTTGTTTAGTTCCCGCCTACGCACCTTTTCGTGTCATGCAAATCAGTTTTAGCTTCGACCGCTTTAGCTACTCCTCTATCTCACTCTATACATCGCCCCATCTCTATCTCTCTTCGACTCTCTCCTCACATGTGCGTAAGGTCGGGCTAAATAATGTGATTTGAACAGAACATGCAGCAGACAAACATGCTCCAACTCAACGCATTTGCGAGGGTAGCTCGAACACTTACACTGCAAGCTGTTGCTCAGCTTGACGGGCTTCCGTCTACAGCGAAAAATGACCCTCTCGCAACTTCAAACTGCTCTAACTATGACAAAATTCATCCGATTTTCATGAAATTTTCATTTTTGATTATGGTTTTGATCCCAGGTTAATTCTGCATTCAAGGATTCGTTAATTTTTGACGTTAAACATTTCATTTTTTCGATTTTTTGACCAAGTTTCGATACTAACCCCTTACAGAAAACATAAAAAATCAAAAATTGTGGAACTGGAATTTTTTGATCCTATTCAATTCTGGGACTAAAACTAGCATTTTGCTTTTTATTTGAGGTCATTCTGATGAGTAATTCTCGAGATATGGCTAAAAATGTAACGAAAACAGTCCGAAAACGTCTTTTTCGATGTTTCGATTTAAACTCTCAACTTTGTCAGGTCGATACTTTGCCAAATTATGCTCGATATTAATAAATTTTACATTTTCGTTAAGGATTGATATTATATTTTAATTTTGCATTTATTTAATATTTTTTCAATCAAGAAATTGTAAAATATGGTCCATAACACAAAAATTCCCAAAATATTTAAATTTTGCGATTGCATGTTCTACTTTGACTTGCCATAACTTTGCCCATATTCAACCGATTTTGATGAAATTTGAAGTTTTGTCAATGGTTTCGATCATAGTTTGAATCTACTTCAAAAATATATTCATATTGGGAGGTTTTAATTTTTCGACTTTTTTTTGACCATTTTTCCATACTAACCCCTTACAAAAAACATCCAAAATCGAATATTGTCAAAATCGAATTTTTTGATCCTACTCAATTCTGGGACTCAAAACTAGCATTTTGCTTTTTATTTGAGGTCATTCTGATGAGTAATTCTCGAGATATGGCTAAAAATGTAATGAAAACAGACAGAAAACCTGTTTTTCACTGTTTGATTTATACTCTCAACTTTGTCAGGTCGTAACTTTGCCAAATTTTGTTAGATTTTCATAAATTTTACATTTTCGTTAAGGATTGATATTATATTTTAATTCTGCATTTATTAAATATGTTTTCGATCAAGAATTTCTAAAATACGGTCCAAAACATAAAAATGTTTCAAAATTTTCGAATTTTGCAATTTTTTGTTCTAATTTGACTTGCCATAACTTTGTCAAGAATCATCCGATTTTGATGAAATTTACAGTTTTGTCAATGGTTTCGATCATAGTTTGAATCTGCATCAAAAATTTATTTATATTGGGACTTTTTAATTTTTCGACTTTTTTGACCATTTTTCCATACTAACCCCTTACAAAAAACATCAAAAATCGAAAATTGTTAAAACTCGAATTTTTTGATCCTATTCAATTCTGGGACTCAAAACTAGCATTTTGCTTTTTATTTGAGGTCATTCAGATGAGTAATTATCAAGATATGGCTGAAAGTCTGTTAAAAAGGGTCCAAATCAAACTAATTTTTTAATTGGAATTTTGTCTTATCTTTGAGGTGACATAACTTTTTTCAAATTCAATCGATTTTAACATAATTGTTAGCATTTTAAAACTAGCATCCAATTTCTATAGTCAAATCTACTTTAAGTGGTTTCGTTGAAAGTTTGCAGAGATATGGCCACAAATGTGCTGGAATACAGCCCAAATTTGCTTTATGTCTCTATATGAATTTGCGGTTATCTTTCAACTGACATAACTTTGTTAATATTCATTCGATTTTCAAAAAATTTGCAACTCTGTTTTGTGATCTTGACCAGGGATTCTTAAATTGAAGACAATAGACAAGATGGACTCGTTTCAAACTTATTGAGCTACCCTCTTTGTTGAGTGGCTGTCAGAGCCGCTTGCAGTCCGGAACTTGGCCAAGTTTATCATTGCGTTGCAAAATGTGAATCGGAACATCCGCTTCTAAATGCCAGGCAATCATTGGTGGCCACAGCGCCAAGTGCCCAAGCATTGAACCTGCTGGTGGTTGATGATGCCTCCACCGTCTCCCAGTTGCAGCAACTTATGCAATGGGGTTAAAGGCACGCGTAGCAGTCGCCCGACGGCTAAAACGGGGCGCGGAGGCAACTCGTCTGAATTGAAATTGAAATTGACCAAAAGCTGCAATTGAGAAGTGGAGATGGGAAACTGAGTTGGGGAATGGGGCATGGCCATGTCCAGTATTAGTTGCGATTTTCCAGCTTGTATAATTTTCTCGGCACTTTCCAGCTTAAAGATTTGTATTTTTTTTATTTCTTTTTAATTTAATTTTTTTTTTTTTTGTTCGCTTTTTTTTGGATTTCTTTATTTTTAAATTTCTAATTTTCTTTTTTTTATACTTTGGCTGTTAAGTAGCGTTTTGTATTAAGTTGGCTGGACGACGCTTCATTATCAGCGAAGGGGGGTTGGCAGTGGCGTAGCCCTGAGCAAGTGCCTCATAAGGGAGGGAAGAGTGAGAGAGAGAAATGTGGAGAGAGAGAGAGAGAGAGAGTGGAGTGTGCAATGTAAATAAATGGATAGGAAGAAATCAACGTTAAAATAAATGACACTAAAACTGGAGACAGTGTTTTTGTTTTTGCCACGTCTTTTTTTTTTTTTTTTTTTACTCTCTCTATCTTTCTCTGTCTCAGTTACTGTTTGCTCTATATTGTTGTTGTTGTTGTTGTTTTTTGTTGTTAATGTGACAGTAGTTGGCAATGTTGGTTGTTGTTGCTGTTGTTTGTTGCTACTGTTGTGCGCTGGCTTGCTCTTCAATTGGCTATTAAGCAAATTGATTCAGTTAAATTTATCTTAATGCAATCTCCGCTCGTCCAAGCGTTCCACCACTGCTCCAACTACCCCCCAAATCCCCACCCCAACCAATGCCGGCTCAATCTCTGTATAGTCATCCCAGGCTTAGATAGTGCATAATTTGAAGGGCATAGTAAACAAGGCAACAATTCACGCGCAACAAAAGCAGAAAAGATACACACGTTGTGAGCAGCAAGGCAAAAGGACGACAGATAGACTGACAAACAGACAGACAGACAGACAGACAGACATACAGACAGACAGATGGACGAACTGGCAACAAAGGAGGCGCACAATACGAGTCCGAGTTGCGAGTTGAAGTCACACAGTCATAGACACGGCCGCAAAACAAAGTCCTGCCAATGCCAATAGCAATCCCAGGACCTCAATTGAGCCTACTGCTGGCGGGGCAGCAACATCAACAGCAACAGCAACAGCAGAGACAACGACAATGTCGACCATAAAGTGCTCGAAGCGTGAAAAACAAGGGTGAAATGTGGAAAAGTTACAGAAAAAAACCATTACAAAATATATATATGTATGTGTGTATGTATGTATGTATGTATGTGTATATCCTGGCATGGCTTAAAAACGCGCGGCGCGCTGTTGATTGTTTTGCCGGATAACGGGCATTGAGACCAACAGGCCAAACCCTGTTGCCCAATATAGTACAATCTACCCTATCCCCCCCCCAGTCCGCTACCCTATCCCCCAATCTTTGCTAAGCTTTGTCATTGAAACGGCGGTCCACAGCAGTGGAAAGAAAAGAAAAAAAAAAACGCTGGCAGTGACTTGGTTGTCGCCATCGCCCCTCGGGTTGCTCCAATCCCCCCTCCACTCTTGGCCTGTCCCAAAAACTATTACGAGTACGATGTGTGCCACTGGGCAATCTATAAGTCCTACCCAAAATAAGCCATAGACTCCTTCCTTCTCTCCCCATCTCTCCTTTTACGCAACAAGACATTCGTTCTTCTTCCTCTTCTTCCTTGCTGTTGCCTCCTGCCACACCCTCTTTGATCGGGCGCCATAAACAGCAGTTTTTTTTTTGTTTGGGCAATGCGATTGCCTCATAGGCAAATCATATAAATTATGCTCAATTTTTTCTGCTTTTCCTTTTGCCTTTTAATAAGCATAAAAACTTATGATATGTGAAAATATGCGCAACAAACAAACAAACAACAATAATAACATTAAACGAAAAAAGCAAAAACAGCAATAACAAAAATAACAACAAATATGGCTGTAGATTTTCACGAGTTTAATGTCAACAGCTTCCATTCAATTTGAAGCAGCAGCGCTACAAATAAAAATATATTGTAAAATGTAAATAAATTGAGAGCAAATCGTTAATCCCCCCTCTGCATCTCACAGAAAACAAAAAAAAAAAAAAAAACAATTTTGCGCACCAAAGTATGCAATCAAATTTTCAACTTAAAGCACGACGCGTGGAATTTCCCGTTATTTGTAGGCGATATTAATGAAATTATCTTAAAAAGAAAATAGTTTTTTGTGCACAATTAAATTTTAATGGCATATAATATTCGTCATATTTGCCAGAGCACAAAAAGAGAATATCGAAAAGAGTTCGATATTTTAAATTAAAATTTGTTGTCACGATAAAAGAGAAGAAAAGTATGATTTTCTTTCCATGGCAATAATGAAATTTTAAAGTCTGCACTCAATGCGCTCATTTATAATTAAAAGCACATCATACTTGAGCTGAAACTTTAAATGTGGCAAAGGAAGACAGGAATCTATCCATAAGTCAAATAACATCGATGGGATACTTAATGACAGCTGTGTGTTTGTTTGCAAGTGCAAATGAATTTTTATCCGGCAGGCTCTTATCGTTTTGTTTTCATTTTTATTTTCTTTTCGATTTACTTTTTTTGTTATCATTTTTTTCTTCTTTTAATAATTTTTATTGATTTCTCTGTGGCAGTTGAATTGCTTTCGAGCAATTTCAAATGGCTTGACGTACACATTGACAGCTCTACTTATTGAAGTAATCTATTGGCAAAGCCCAACTGCAAATCGCGCCATTATCCTCGCCAGCTTTTCCATTTGTTGAGCTGCTCCTCTTCCATTTGCTGTTATTATTTCTCGCTCTCTCTCTGTCTCTCTTTATCTCTCTGCTCCCCATGCTGTTCTGGCTTTTAAAGCTTAAGTAAAACGCACTTTGCAAAGTTTATTTTTTTTCGTCAGATTTTTTTTTTTATTTTTATTTACTATGTTTTGTTTGTTGTTGTTGTTGTTGTTTTTTTCTCATTTCTTTTTCATTATTTTTTTGTTGCTGTTGTTGTCATTTACTACGCAAGTTTATTTTTGCATTCATCGCATTTTTCAATTTCACGTTGTTGGTTTTCGTTTTTCATGTATAAATTTGTCATGTGTTATGAAAATATAATATAATATACTTATGTACGTTTATGTTTTACAGAATGCTTGGCTTTTTCATTTATTTTTTTGTTATCCTTTTTTTTTTTGTTTTCATATTTTTTATAACTCCTCAACTTTATCTTCATCTGCGTCATCATCATTACTCTTCAACTTCTGGCTGCTTGTTCTTTAAGTAGTTAGTAACTATGTTAATGCTTTTAAATATTTTGCCATTGCTTTTATGTTTTATGTGTTTTATGTGTGTGTGTTTCATTTGGGGGGTATTAATAACTATGTGCATATATGTACGAGTATGTGTGTTTTCTTTTTATATATGTATATAATTATATATAATATATATACTATATTGCGAATCTATAATGCTGGATTATAATTATACAAATTAATTTGTGTGTGTGTGTGTGTGTTGGTTAAAGCACAAAATATATGTATATATAGTTGCTGCACTTTAACCACAATGGAAACCACGCAACGAACTGAAGACATTTTACAATTGTGTTTTCATTTGAATTTGTTGTCTCATTTAAATTCTTGTTTAATTTAGCAGCACATTTTCAACAACTTAGCGTTTAAATTCAGAAACGAGAGTTCTTTTTTTTTTTTTTTGTCTCGCATTAATTAATAATATTTTGTTTTACTTTTGTTTACAAATTTGCAAATTGACCATTTTGAAAATTGACTTGTTTTGAAGGCCGACGACGACAGCAGGCTGACATTGCATACTTCCAAGTGCAAGGATGGCTCTTGCGCTGCGCTGGAAAGAATGCTACATATTTCTGATTTGCTTCTAATAACTCTTTTTGACAGCCTGTGCCTGGACTTGTAGCTGACTGTGTGTGTGTGAGTGTGTGTGTAAGAGTGTGCGTGTCATGCATGTATATGAATGTCATATACATAATGTGATGTTGTTAGTCATAATAGAAAGCATAATAAACGCATTTCACTTCGTGTATATACGACATAATCATAATAAGGATAATGGTTGCCTTCTTGTATATGATGCGTTTAGTTGTTTGTTATTGTGACCAATACATAAGTTATGCTTGTATGTGTGTATTTCCTTGTTGATTTGTATTTTCTTTCTGCTTTTCTTCTTGTTGTTTTCTTTTGTAGTTCTAGGTACAGAATTGTTTTCGTTTTTTTTTATCTTTCTATTTGCTGTCTCACTAAGGTGCTGTATTTAGTCATAGTCTAATTGTAAGCTTAAATTTAAACGCAATCGCACGCTGTGTATAGTTTTCTTTTCTTTTTTGTTTTTTTTTTAAATCTGTATTTGTTAATAATAATAATAATATAATAAATTTGCAACGCTACTTTTCTACAATGCTACTTTTTATGGTTTTTTTTCTCGTGTGCTCTAAATACAAGTTAAAATGATTTATTTACTACGCAGTAACTTCTTCAACTATCTTTTTGTCTATGTGTGTGTGTGTGTGTGTGTGTTGATTGAAAATATATATATATATTTATGTTGTTAAGTATTGCTTATCTGTTTGCTTCGCTTTGTATGTTTGTAAAACTCTATCGCAACAATATGCACCTATGCAAAAACATAAGATGAGTTTACTTCACTTTGTTCATATTTTGTTTATAAATATTATTATTATTATTATTATTTTTATTATTATTAGTATCGTTTTTGTTTTTCTGTTTGTATAAAGTACATCAATTGGTCTCGTCAAAAGCAGCACAAAAGTTGCGTTAACAATATATGCGCAAAAAACAACTCTACATGTTATACATTATATCGATAACTAATCGATAACTAATAATTGCTTTCAATTCAATTCATCAATGCGAGCTAAAATCCAAAAATTTCTTGGCTACGGCTTTATGTTTTTATATTTTTGTTCATATTCATGCTGCTGTTCAACTAAAAGCTAAACATTTTCATTTGTTTAATATTCATTAATGCATGTATGTATTTTGTGTATATATACTATATGTATGTATATAAGTATTTATTATGCTGTATATAGTGCCATAATATATGTATATATATATATATGTTTGTTTGCGTTTCGTTGACTTATTGCAATAGTTTAACGATTTCCAAATATTTAGTCATATAGATACATGCGTTATAATACTTTTTTGGTTTATCTTAGACATAAGTAATGCTCTCTCTCTCTCTCTCTCTGTATCTTTCGCTCTCTCTCTACGTCTCTACCCATCTCTGTCTCTCTCTACCATATTAGCTGTTATTGCTTATGACTTCATTGCTTTTAGTTAGAGTATTTCGTTGTTGTTGTTGTTTAAATATTGCTGATTTTTTATCTGATTCGTTGTTGTTATTGTTGTTCTCATTTTTAATTATATTATGTTTATAATCGAATCTATATACCATATAGTACAATATACAATTGTAAATACGTTTGAATTTCGCTTAATTCGCATTTTCATTATAATAATATTCAAAGTGTTTTTAAGTCTTTTATTTGGGTTTGTTGATGTTACTGTTCTTCGCCATCTTCTCCATTATCATCATCATCATCATCATCATATTGTTTAACTTAAGTTTTTATTTTTTTACTTTTTTACGAATTCGTGTTAACGTGCTAAGTCTTTCATTTTGTTGTTGTTGTTTAATCATTGCTGTTTTACTTCTCACTACGCTTCTATTTTGCTTGCTAGTGTAAATACTGCACTGTACTACATACGATTAATGTTATTATTTTTAATTTGTTATACTATTTACAGAACGGTTTCTAGTTACGTTTTGGCGCCAAAAGCAAAAAAAAACATAGCATATTTTTTGGCATGCCATTTAATGTTAATCATAATCAGAAATAAGCATAGAGCGCTATTTACAAACCGAATGTGAAATGAAATTGTAAAAGAAGAAATTGTTAATATTGCCACTTGCTGGTCTCACAGACAATAGGGTTGAACTGGAAGGGTGTGTAGGGGGGGGGGGAAGGTGTAGGGGTGCCACAGTTGGCGTCTCACTTAATATTTTTCTTTTTTTTTGGTTTTTCGTTGCTTTTTGTTTCGTATATTCTTTATTACATTTGCCTTTGTTTGGGGTGTTCCTAACGAGCGCTCGTTAAAATGCATTGACACAAAAAGGACAACATTGTCAGCGCGTAATACGCGTGCTACACACTGCTCGAGGCCAGGACGAAAGGACGAGTGGGTGGGAGTGTGGTAGTGGTAGTGGTAAAGGAATAGCAACAGATAATGGAAACAATGGATCATGATTCCTAATACAGCACAAACTGAAAACAAAAAGAGGTAGAAGCAAAAAAAAAAAATAACGAATTCTCTCAACAATTGTAAGTCGTTTTAAAAGTTGCGCTGGCTTCCAAGATATACAACTATGTCGTTTACTTGCTATGCTAAAAAATGTATCAACTTTAACAATTTCCGTTTCATTATCTTATCATCGTCGTCTAACAATAATGCCATGATCCTCATATATGTATAATGTTGTTATGTTGCTTTTGGGGGTTTGTGACGAAACCTAAGAAGTATATCATAACTCAATGAAAACCATAAAACGGGCACTTTTTGTAAATGAAAAATGGAACCGTTATTGATTCGTTATTGTTGTTGGAGTAAAGCTTTTCCAAATAGAATACTCTAATATAAATATCATATATATTGTTTTGTATATATGTATCTAATTGCTATAGTATTGTAATTACAATATTGCTGCAATTTAATTACTACGTGTCTTTTAAGTTTTAATTTAAAAATTTTCAAATTTTTAAATTGTTTTAAAATATTTTCGTCATTTTCATCTTCGCTGCTACTTTCAAATACTATATTTGCTTCTTCGTTTTTATTTTGATTACAACTACGTTTTATTGCTTCTCGATACACGTTATGCTATTTTCTATATAAAGATTTTTGTTCAACTTTTGCAGCTGCAGCACTCAAATTCAATAATTTCATTAGAATTTGCCGTTTAATGTATTTGTATTGTATTAATGTTGAGCAAAAATGAATAAATTATGAATCGTGTTTATCGCTCTTTGTATGTGAGTGTTTTTTTTTGGGGATTATCACAATATACGAATTGCATTGGGTTTTCCACTGTGCTATTGACCTGGGTTCCGTTATGTACATCAAAAATCAACAAGAGATCGTCGTTGTTATTTCAGAGAAATGAAAATATATACTTCTGATGTTTTTAGAAATTAGAGAAATTATAAAACGAATTCGCGAAATTTCTGCCAATAATTTACATTTATGTAGCACACTTTCATGCGCAGCACGGCAACATTTGTGAGTTTTACAGACGGCGCACGAATGTATGCAATGAATGCGTATTCTATGGGCGGAAATGAAACGTTTTTTTTTTGTAATGATGCCATGCACAAAATGAAAAACAATTTGTTGTTGTATGCTGGTATATAGTGTATAGTATTTATGTATAATATTGTATATATATATGTATATTAAATATTTATAACTTTATAATTGGTTTCATGTAATCTTTGTTGTTTGTTGTTTTTGGTTTAAAATACAAGTGTGCTGTCAATACTAATTTTAAATAGTTTCAACCTTAAATGTACTTAAACCCTAATAAATTGATTAACCGTTGTTTGTTATTGCTTTCATTCACATAATTAATTATGCAACAATTTTTTTTTTGTGTTTCATACATTGTTATACAAAATAATTAAATATTATTGCCGGGCTTGAACGATTGTTCTTATAATTAAATATTTCTCACAAATGAAACGCAGAATTCCAAAAAACAAACGAAATAATTTTGGAATGTATATATTATTTAAGGGCAGAAATGAGTATTTGAAATAATAATAATATAAATCAATTTGGTAACTATGACTATAAGTAGCATTAACTTTGCTTTTAAAGTTATAATTGAATATATTTCGTTCGCTTTGCTTTGTTGTCGGTATTTGTTTATGTTGTTGTTGTTGTTGCTTTTTGTTGTTGAGTATTGCTTTGGTACTTTAGCCGATTTGAGATATCGTTCAATGATCCGATATCAAGTTTAGCTTAAATTTTATATAAATTTTGTTTGCTGACTTTCCACTTGCCCTTTTCCTCGGGCTCTTCACATTTTCCAACAGTATAAAAATAATTCTCCTTGTTTTGTTATATGCCTTAGTAAATAGTTTAACTTAGGAGTATATATATATGTAGACTAGTCCTAAGTATATATATATATATATATGTATGTATATATTGTAAATATTACGCAGCTACATACGTATTCTAAATGTTTCTTGTATATATTATATACTATATATAGTATATATGAGTGTGTATATTCCTTGCCAACAACTCGGACCTTTCACTATATTTAATTAATGTTAATATATTTTTTTATTAATAATACATCTTATTTTTTCGATTTGTTTATGTTGTTTTTGATCTATAATATTGCTACTCTTTAGGCTAAGTTCGCTATGACTATGGCCACAAAAAGTTCGTTGCACTTTTTTCTTCTTTTGAGATCGATTTTTGAAGCTGATTCAAGTATGTAAGTATGTGTGGATGAGTGTGCGTGCGTGCAGGTGTGTGTGTGTGTGTGAGGATGAGTGTATGTGTGTGTGTGTGTTTATACTAAATATTTACAGAAGCTTCTTGTAGCTTGTGTGTGTGAGAGGGGAGAACATATGAGCTAATAATAATAATAGTAATAAGTTATAAGGGACTTCCAGTGTTGCAAAGTGCAAAAAAAAGAACTTTTTGCTTTTCATTTGTGTTCAGTTATGGACGAAGTGTACTGTTAAATGCTTGAGACTAGATCACACTCGATAATAATGTTATGTAAATTGCAATGAAGGGGCAGGGAGGGGGACTTCACACAACAGAATGCAATGTTCTAAAACTAACACGATTTCTCGCTGTTTAAGTTGATATATGTATTATTATTACTATAACTGGGGTCTGCGGGACTTAGCTTGAGTTTTTTCATTGCTGTTAGACAGCGACTAGAATTTAAAATTTTTATTAAAATTCATTTTAATTTTGAAAATATTTTTCTTCACTTGAGGGGAAAATTGACTATAATTCGAAAACTCTACTGACGACTGATGCTTCTCTAGTCTGACAACTGAAAACAGGAATTCTTTAAGGAAAAATTATTTGCCAAATTCAAAACAAAAAGTATTCTATGAATTCTATGGCTGTTTTTTTTTTTTTTAACTGGGTCGGGGAAAGTGCATTTCAATGTGTCGATTGATGATTGATGTGGACTTATATGCAATTTTTGTTTTGCGTGGACTATCGTGACTTATAGTTTAAGAGAATGTTGAGTGAAATATGTTAGTGGCGCTACTATATATTCTGCTTATAGGTAGACTGCCCTTAAGACCTAATTCGTTGTTTGAGAAACATTGCATTTGCTTTTGTATTCGTTGCATTAATTTTAATCACTTCGTCTACATCTTCGTTTTTTTTTTCGTTTTCGTTTTTGTTTTTCGATTAAAGAGAGAATTTCTTCTGGTTGTTGTTGTTGTTGTTGTTTTTGTTGTGTGGAATCTTCTATCGTATTATAGTATATAGTTTATAGTTTAGCTTAGGTAGAAGTTTTAGAGAGGAGAGCTAAAGATTAAAAGTACGAGATTTTTTTTATCATGTTTTTCCTTTGCATTGATAGACTACATATCGTTATAGGGTGTGTATGTGTGTATAATATATATATATATATATATATATATGTGTGTGTGTGTGTAATAGTATATATACTAGATATATATAGTATGTATATAAGTTAGTTTAGATAGATTAGCGCTAGTTAGAGACTAGCTGAGAATTGCTCAAGTTCAGGTTTTGGGTTTTTGCTCGCGGCAAAAGGCTTTCTCTGTGTTTGTGTGTGTGACTATGTCTACATGTGTGTGTGTGTATAGTTGGAATGTATGTGTGTGTGTGTGTGTGTGTGTGTGTGTGGTACTAGGAATGTTCAACTCGCTTAAGGACTAATAAAGAAGAACGAGATTAGGTTTACTAAGTGTCATCTTCATCTTCATCTTCATCAACTTTCCTATTCTTCGGTTTTTTTTCTTTTTTTGTGATTTTTCTTTTGAAGTTTATCGTTTTTTTGTTTAAATATTAGTTTAGTTTATGTGGTTTTTCCATTTTTTTTTCGTGTCTAATGCGAATTTCTACAGTCTCTGTGTTACACTACTACATTTGCGTTTTGGACGTATTGTGATGTCAAGTATGTAATCGTTATATTCCTTTACTATATGCTGTGTATATGTATATCAATAAAAATAACCCCGATAACTTTTGTCGATAACGATAAATTAAGCGATAGGCAACACTGGTTGCCCATCTCTGGCTCACACTTACTCAACACTGTCTTACATGGCATAGGCATTGATTAATCCTGCTCCGCTGCCGCCACCAACTGTTCCCGGTGTCGTCTCCACCTTGACCCGCTCCAGAAACTCATGTGTGGGCGATGCCAGACTGGCGCCACTCTCGCTGTTGCTGTCACTGTTGTGCCCCGCCAGCGACATGGCCATCATGAGCTCCTCCTCGTCCTTGAGGCAGGCCGACTCCAGATGCTTGTTTAGGTACGATTTGAGAGCGAATGTCTTGTGGCAACGTTTGCACTCGAAATTCTTGTCCACCGAATGCGTCTGCATGTGGGCACGAAGATTGGAGCGATCCGCGAACGCTTTGCCGCAATGCGCACAGCCGTAGGGCTTCTCGCCGGTATGGGAGCGCAGATGTCCCTGCAGCAGCCAGGGGCGGGAGAAGAGTTTGCCGCAGACGCCGCAGCTGTGCGAGAGTTTGTGCGTCAGCACGTGCATCGCCAGCGCCGGCATCGAGACGTAGGCCTTGCCACAGGTGTGGCACTTCTTGGCCGACTGGGAGTCGAGGGAGCGATGCGTCTGCTTGTGGCGCGACAGATTGCTGGATGTGGCATACTGCTTGCCGCATTCCGAGCACGTGTATTTCGTCTTCTGTTGATCCTGGACGACAACAGCAGCGGGATCCACGACATGCTTCCGCTTAGAGCGACCGTCGCTCACAAAGAAGGCCTCGTACGTGTAGGCAACGGTCTTCGCCGGCTGCCCATTGCTCCCATCGCCATCGATGACATCCTGCTGGCACTCCAATCCGCTCAAGCCCCGCACCTGATTCGTGTTCGTGGTGTTGCTATTCTCGTTCTGCACGTTGCTGCTGTTGCTGCTGTTGATGCTGTTGGTGCTGCTCGCCGGGCTGCTGGGGGCCATGATGTGGCTGCTGCTCGCGCTGGAGGCATTGCTCAAGGGGCGTTGCTCATTCACAGCGCTGGCTGCAGCTGCCAGCTCCGCAATCGATGACGTGCTCCGCACATGCATATGCGCATGCGCCTCCACCAGCGGCGATGCGGAGTGGACGTGGGCGTGGGAGTGGGCGTGGGCATGCACATGGCCATGACTATGCATGTGATGATGATGTGTGTGATGCAGTTGACTGAGCTGCTCCTGCTGCTGTTGCTGCTGCTGCTGCAGCTGATGCGGTTGTGTGGGCGGGTGAAAGGCTGTTGATGCGCTTAGGTCGAGGATGGCGTGCGCCGCATGCAAATCCTCCTCGGCGGGCACGCGTCGCCTGTAGCCATGGCTCGCCGCTGGCTTGTCGTCCAGCGAGTACGGCCTGTAGATGTCCTTCTTCTTGGGCGGCAGCGACAACGTCGCTCCCGTGCTGCTGAAGCACTTTCGCTCACTGGACGTCTGTCCGGATTCCAGTTTGATGTGCAACGTGCTCGGACTGTAGCGATCGTTGTGTGTGCTGCCAGTGCCTCCGACGCCGCCTCCGCCGCCGCCGCCAGGCGAACAGGATGGTGAAGAGGTCGTCGACGAGGGCGGTGTTTGATAGGCGGCCAGATGCTGTTGCTGCTGCTGTTGTTGCTGCTGTTGTTGTTCACCGCTGTTGGCAGCCGCTGCCACTAATGCTGTGGCTGCGGCACGTATGACCGTTATCTCGCTTTCCATGCGGGGCAGGTACGCGGTGTAGTGCAGCGGCGACAGCTCGCGTGTGTAGCCTAAGAATGTGAGGAGAGCAGGGCGGGGTAAAGGGGAGGTTAATCGAAAGTTGTGATAGAGAATTGGACTACTACATTTTTCAGTTATATTGAGAAAACTCCTGTTGCACAATTTGCAGTGTTGAGAAATGATAAAAAAATAAAAAAGTAAAAATAAAATAAAATAAAATAAAATGAAACTAAATACAATTAAATTAAATAAAAAGATATATATTATATGCAAAATTTATGAACAACAAAAACTGAGAATAATAAGGTTTGATTTTTTTTCTTTTTTTTTTTTTTAACTATAAAAAAATATTCTTTTCATTTGAGTTCAAAATTACTCAAATTTATAAACAAAAAAAAAATAAATATAAATAGATTTAAACTAAAACAAATTATGTTTTTCTTTTGTAAAGTAAAAAATTAATTGATTAAATATAAATTTTTTACAGTGCATAAAATCATAAGAAAGCAAAATATTGAATAAAAAATGTTATATAAATAAAGAAATTCAATCATAAGAAATATTTTTTTTTAAGAACGAAATAATAATATATAATAATAATAATAATAATGTAAAAATATGTGTATAGGTAAAAAATATCAATGAATATTTTGAAATCACTACTTGTATAGTACTCTGTCAATAATTTATGCACTCGCTTGGCCCTGGCACCTTTTTGAGTAAGTGCCCAGAAGTATGCAACAGAAAATTTATGGGTTTTGTCTGCGCAGTGCCGCCTGCCTGCAACAAATGCTTGCTTGTGGCAGCAGCACCAGCATCAGATAATCTCTGCTGGGGCTAAATCAATCATTCGAGCACACTCAATCATTCGTTCATTCATTCACTCATTCATTCATTTATGCAGACATTCATTCATTAAGTGTAGCGTTGGGCACTCACCGTTGTAGACGTTGCTGGCCACGCGGGTGGCTGCCTCGGGCGAATGTGGTGGCGGACTTGGCGCTGTGGTGCCCGCTGTTGGTGAGCTGGGGCCCCAGCACTTGGCTGTGCTTGTTGTTGTGGCTGCTGCTGTTGTTGTCGTTGTTGTTGTTGCTGCTGTTGCTGCTGTTGCTGTTGTGCTTTCGTTGACTGTTGCTTCTGTAGAACTGGCGGCTGTTGCTGCTGCCGTTGCTGTTGCTGTTGTTGTGCGTTGCTTTTCCGATTTGGTCAATAGCTTGTCGCCCACCACATCGATCTCCTCCTCATCGTCGAGTGTGGAGCGACGTGACTTGAGGTTATCATTTGTCGCTGTTATTGTTGTTGTTGTTGTTGTGGCATTATCCTCAGCACGATCCAGCCAAGGATACGCCTTCCATTTCTTGGCAATCAGGCAGCGTGGCATTTTTTCTTTCTTTTTGTATTTTTTGAATTATTATTATTATTTTTTTTTTTGTTGTAGAGTGGAGTGGAGGGGGAAGAGTTGTAGTCGAGTTGTCTTCAGTTGAGTCGAGAGTGGTTGCAGCGTTTGTTATCAGTTATCCAGAGTGGAGAATAGGCCAAGTTGAGTGGGTTAAGTGCTGAAGCGAGTGGTTTGTTTCGAACGAGCAAAGACCGTCTTAGGGGGTAACGTTGTTTCTTGTTAGTAGTTGTGGTGTCGATGTTGTTGTTGTTGTGTTGTTGTTGTTGGTGGTGGCAAAGCGGAAAGGAAATGTTGCAGTTGTTATCTTGCAATATTATTATTTGTTGCAGACGCATGTGAAAATTATAGTTGGCTCGAACGAATCATAGAGTTTAAGACTTAGATGTTTACTTTAAAATTTTTCGACTGTTTTTCGCATTGTGGCGCCTCCTTCTCTGTCTCTCTTCCACTATCCTTGTCTTCTTTATATATTATATTTGTTGTTTATTATTTAATCATTATTCAAGGAGTTGCCCGTTATGATATTGCATTTTATTGCTTTGGATGATGATAAATGGGTTTCTGCGGTTTGTTTGGTTTACGTTACGGATCTCAATTGGGGTTTTGTCTTGGGGGTTTAGTTAGGATACTTCAAATTTCACAGCCACTTTACACATTTTCGCTCCGTCTAGCAGTTGTTGCTACTATTATTATTTCTATTATTATAATATTTATTTTATTTTATTTTAGTTCTCGTTTCTCACTTTAATTCGTACTCGAGTATCTCTTTGGGTTTCTTTCTCTTCTCTCTGTGTGTGTGTGTGTATTTTTTGGTCAACTTTGGTCCGTACTTTGGTTTTGCTTTCGGCTCCGAGTTTCGAGTTTTGGGTATAATTTTTCTCGTATGTTTTTTTTTTTTGGGGGGTTTTCTTTATTTGGTAGGGGGGTTTCTCCTGTTTCGGGACACGTTTTTGCTGCGTTTGCGTTGGCTGCGTGTGGTTTATCGATTTTTACATTTGCGTTTACGTTTACGTTTTGTTTTTACACAACGGGGGCCTTAAAACATAACGGTTCGCTCAACTGGGAGGGGGTTACATTTGGTAATTGTATTGCTCCACACATATATATACATATATATATATAGTTAGTTAGTTAGTTAGTTGGATAGTTAGTTGTATATCCTTTGGCTATGCTGCTTTGCTTTTACTTATAGTCGTCGTCGCGTATTATTATTATTATTATATTTATTGCTTTAAAATAATTATTATTCTGTTGATGTTTTTTATATAAATTAAATTTATATATTGCTTCTTTTTATTTTTAATTTTGTAAACAAATTCAAACAAAATTCAATTATTGCTTTCTTTATATATTGTTATTTAACTTTGTTGTTGTTGTTGTTATTGTTTAGTTATATATTTTTGTTTTATATATATATTTATATATATATGTTTATAAAATGGAAAGTATAGACTTGAGAGTTGTAAAAGTTAAGTTGAGTTGAGTTCTGACGCGAGTTTGTTGAAAAAGTTGAGTTAAAGTTTTGAATTATTGTTGTTTTTGTTTGTTTGTTTGTTTTGTTGTTGTTGTTGGTAGTGAAAAAATTGATTTAGGAGAAAATATAATATTATATAAGATAGAGAAGAAATGCGAACGAACCGAACGTAAGCAACTCTTGAATGCTTATGAGAACCCAACTGAACGAAACGTCGCTTATAAGGGTGGCCCAAACGAAATGGAAAGCACGACACGACCGAGAGAGAGACACCCGGAACGGAACGATATGAAATGAAACGAAACGAAGCGACGAACGAATTGAGAGTGAAACACAGCCCCTAAACAACCCCCATAGCAGCAGCTTAGCTGTTGCGTGTCTTTGGGCCAGCTGCGTACGTGCCAAAAGGGGAAATATGAAAAATTCTTAATTATTTTGGTTTATGCCTCAACTAATTTACATTTAATTAGGCTTAAGTATGTTAAATTCTATACGAAATATTTTTTAAATTTAGTTTTAAGCAGAGTTTTACTTTGATTTGAGTGCAAGTCTGATGGTGTGTGGCAGCCCCAATGGGGCTGACAGCCAGGAAATGTTCCATTTGCCATTTGTTGCGCCAAGTTGTGCCTCCAATTGTTGCATCCCCTCTCTCCGCATGGCCAAATCACTCTCCATCTCGCTCACACTGGGGCTGCTATCTCGCTTGCTCACTCTACTACCTGAATTGGCTCATGGCTCCTTTTTGTTATTGAACAATTTTTTGGGGTGGATTTTTGCAACAGCGTCGGCAACAACAACAAAGCTGACGACGACGACGACGACGACTTCCTCTACGTCTCCGTCTCCGTCTCCGTTCTCCGTTTGCGTCTCTGTTGCTTCGTCGAATGTGGCAGTTGTGCCGAGTTAATTGCTCTTGCTGTTGCATTGCATTTGTTGCTGAACTTTGATTTTGAACAAATTGCCAAAAATGACGAGCCAAACGGGGTAGCAAAGCACGGGCCATTGATGCGGCAAACGGAGTGCTGCCAGAGGGTGGTGGGGTTGTTCAGCTCGAGAGTTGGGGTAGTCAAACAGAGAGCAACAGTCGTTGGATTGTGGCATTGTTGATTGCTACTAGCTGGTCATGCTGTGGTTGTAGGCGTACAGCTCTGCATTGATGAGGACGACAGCACAGGACAAAGCAGGAGGGAAGATTGCTGTAGGAGTGTTGGGGAAGGGTTGTGGGGGATGGTGGTGAGAAGTTCGTGCTAACTGGTTAGGTGGTTCATTCATTTACCACCTCCATCAGCAGCCATACGTGGCAATAGATTAAAGCCTTTTTCTGTGCAAGGGCGTAGATTTTGCTATATATCAAAGGTCAGGGCATGCTGCACAATTTACGAGTATACAGTATAACTGTAGCTGTAACTCTAGTAACTGTAACTGTAACTGTAACTGTAACTGAACTGAGGCAGGAAATTCAATAAGGCATTTCAGCTCAACTCGATAGGCGGCAGATATCGCAGAGGAAATCAACTTATAGCTGGAAACATTTGCCGTGAATAGCTGCAAAAATGAGATCAGAGGCAGAATGTTTTATGTGGGTAGATGTTTTAAAATAAATGTAGAAAAATTCTTAGAAAAATATATTTAGCTTACATAGATGAGAACTGTCAGAAAAGTATAGATTTAGTAATTTTAACAGTTAATAAATGAGGCTACAAAGAAAAATCTTTAACATTTTTGAGAAGACAAGTTCTGAATATATTTGTAAAATTTATAAGAATAGTGCTGAGGCAGCAGATTGATTAATTTCATTAAGGGGTACATATTATTAAAGATATACCTGTATTTTAAAATAATATCAATATGTTTCAAATTCTATAATAATTTTCATATCTTAATTACAGGTCGGTCATCACTGACTTTGTTCTCAATTTATTTTTTCGGTAAGTACTGAATATTTGATTTCTTTTCATTATCAAATATTTTTACTTCCTGCAATATTTCTATACTTCCCAAATTCTGTCTTTTAATTTGCCAAAAAAAATGACATAAATTTATTAAAAATCGCCTATATCTGATTAACAAAAAAATTTGCAATCAAAGTTATTAAAATATTTTATTCCATATATATCTATCATATACTTCTCTATATTACTCTAAGCCACATTAATTCAATCAAAATCATGCTCATAAGTTTTCTATACGTCTTTCTGGAGTTCCTACTTGCAGAGTTGTTCTAGATTGAATCACAAATTTTTTGTTACATACTTTCTACTTTGCCTTGATTATAACCAATTACTAACAATTATGTCTATCTTTAGACCAACTCTCGGCTAATTATGTGCGACGGCAAATTGCCAAAGAAAATTAAGCTTATCAAAAAAAAAAAAAAAAAAAAAAAAATCATAAAACTTTATGAAATTTCTTTGCGCTTTTCTTAGCTGTCAGATGGCATTAAAAGCAAACCGAAGTTTGATTAAAGTCAAAATGTTATTTCAATGTATATTATTGTTTGAGTTTCCCACAGTCTGATATCAATTTCAGGGACACATATATTTTGACAGACGCCCAAAACGCACTTTTATTTCTGACAGTTGGAGTGCTTTCTATGGCCTCTCCTTCCTTACCAGGAGAGGCTCTTCAGTCAGGCTAAGGATAAGAGGAGAGGGGCTGACAGAAGGCGAAGCAGAGAAATGCATTGAATTAAAAATTAAAAATTATGCTTGGTACAATCCATCTACTAGCTGTCAGACCTTAAGGACCTCTTAGCATATTCCTGCGAAAGAGTCGACTTTACAGAGAGAATTCAAAAGAAATTAAAAGAAAAAAAATGTAACGTATAGACCATCTGTGGAATTGTGAGCTGCACTAATTACAATTGGGCTTCGCGGAGCGACAGTGACAGGAGTAGGAGTAACAGTCGGAGACGGACTCGTTGCAGGAGTTGCACCTATGGAAATGGAAGCCCTAAATGTGCAGACAGCGTTAGGGGACATGGGCTGAAGTCCGCTTAATGCAGCCAACAAAACTGACATATACCACTCACTAGCTGTCTCTTTCTCTATTCTTCTATCTCTGTCTCTCTCTCTCTCTCTCTCTCTTTTTATGTGTCTTTCTCTGTCTGCCAAAATGTTAATCTGCTTTGGCAGCTAAAAGCATACTTGTCGCGACCCCCTCACAAAATAATATAGGGAAAAAAAAGAGAAAGAAATTGTTGCGCTTCGTTAGCCAAGATCCTTGCCCCAGGATATATATGTATGTATATGTATATATTTCTGTCTCGCATAACAAATATGATCGCGATCGTCCATATATATATATTTGGTGTTAGCCACGCGCAGTGAGCCGCGGTACCATATGGCTATTAGGGAGTCCTTTTTGTTGTTGTTGTTGTCTTCCCAGTTTTTGGGAGTGGTGGCCACGCGTCACGACAGGAAACCCAAGAATGCAGCTAGCGACAAAAGCGAGATGCGTTCAGCTGGAACCAGCACAGCACAGCACCAGGACAACACAGCACCAGGACAATATGGTTGAAGGCAGTGCCAGTGGCGGTGGCGGTGGCAGTGGCAGCTTTTCCTTTTGCGCGTTATTAGCCTTAGTTTAGGGGTAAATGCATAATAACAAACCAAACCAAAAAAAAAAGAGATAGTAGCAAGAGGAAGCTATGAAAATAAAGGTGCACCACATAGTTGCAGGACATGAGTGCCGACTGCAGCAGGCATAGAGCACCCAAGCAACACCGCAAAGAGCACCGCACCACCGCAGCACCACGATACCGCACCACAGCAAAACTGCCAAGGATCCAGTTGAGCGCGTTTGCGAGCGTGCAAAAAAAAAAACAACAGGAAATATGCTCTACAAGTGCAGCTGCCTAGTCCAAGTCCAGCTGGTTTGCCTGGATACGTAGTATGTAGTGTGCTCGGATTGGGATTGAAATTGAAATTGGAATTTCTGCTTTTTTTTATTATTATTACTTTTTTTTATATATTTTTTTTTGGGGGGTTGCCAAACGTTTTACTTTACTATATGCTTTGGCTGTGTTGCCTAGCGAGCAATATACTATGTACTGCTCGCCCCCGCCAGACACAGAAACACAGCGAGAGAGAGAGAGAGAGAGAGAGTGAGACATAATGTATAGCTATCCTTGTCAGACTGGCAATTGAACGAAGTGTGACGGTCGCGTGGCACGGGCCAGGAAGTGGCAGCTGTAACAGAAAAATACCAAAAATACAGCAAGCCAAAAACTGTTGATCCTGCTGCTGTTGCTGTTGCTGCTGCTGCTGCTCCGCTCACAGCACCCATTCAGGAGGCAGCTCGGGAAAAACGTACCAGGTGTCTGGCATGCTCTTTCTGTGTTTCCATCTTTTTCACTCTTTTCTTTTTTCCGAAATGATGTATTAAAGTGGAAACAAGCACGAGTTGCTGCTTCTTCTTGTTGCTGCACATTGTCTATCTGGCTGTCTGCCCTCTCTCTCTCTCTCTCGTTTTAACTTTCTCTGTGTGTGTCTCTTTCATTCTCTCTCTCTCTCTCTCTCTCTGGGGCTGTCGAGTTTTTCCCAAATGGTATTTGTTCCTGTGTTCGGCTATAATTTCATTGTTACTCCTTTTGAACTGGCAACGGGCTGCGAGCAACAACCACCGCCAGCACCAAAGCACACCATCAGCCACACCACCCCAACCCCACAATCAGCGTCATCAGCAAACATCAACATCATCATCATCATCATCAACAACAGCAACAGCTACGGTGGCAACAACAACATCATCAGCAACGCCATCAGCAACAGCAACAGCAGCAACCACCCAAAAAAAAAAAAAAGAAAGCTGAGGCAACCCCTCTTGCCATGCCGCATGCTCTTTTCTGCATGGAAACAGCAAACAGGTAAAACAACAACAACAACAATAACAATAACTACAACAACACGAATTCGTGTTTCATTAGCAGCAGCAGCAGCAACAACAACAACAAGGAACAATAAGAACAAACTAAGGTCCGCTTTACGTCATCGCCAAATTGCGCTTCACTTTCAGAAGGTATATACATATATATATATCTGTATATATATCTACATATAGTCAGACTTATTAGCATGTCCTGCAACAGGATACAAAAACTATTGCAAACTTGTGCGGATTCTTTTTGGACACACTCCATTTGAGGTACGGTTCCGTTTCGAGGCTTTTCGGTTCCGTTTCATTTCGCTTCAGTTTCATTTTCATTTTCATTTCGAGTTTTGGTTTGTGCCTCCTTGCAGCCAGTTATCCTGGCCGTAATTTGAAACTTTTGGCCAAACTCTACTCTCCTCGTGTTTTAATTACAATTTCGCAAAGTGAAAAAAATCGGAGGAACCGAAAAACAGCAACGAATTTCACTCGATTTCAAATTCGAGCTCGAGCTCAAATTCTCAAGCTGAGGTCCTGGCAGCTGTTGCCTATGCTAGAAATCATTAGAACTGCCTCTCAATGCAGCTAGGGTTCAAAGACCTTATCAATAGGTGTGTGCGTGTGTGTGCGTGTGTGTGTGTGTGTGTGTTGGGAAGGGGCTAACCTAGAGTCGAGTTATGGGACGGGTCCAGCGACCCGGCCAGGTAGACAGATTGCATACAAAAGAGCTGCAGTTTGGCTCGCCCTACGATCCTGTCGACGGGACATCAAGCAAAGATCTACATAAACAACATCAACAACAAACAGGAACAACAGCAACTGGCTCTATTTTTTGGTGGATGTGATGCTACAGCACTGTTAAAAAACCCTTAGGCCAAAGACCGAGAATGAGGATGAGGTTGAGATCGAGACCCGAGACCGAGACTCATCATATGCGCGCGCGGCTTTTCATTCGCTTTTCAGCAATTTTCCGACAGCTGTCCACGTTCGCATTAGTATTGTGTGTGTGTGTGTGGCATCAACAGCAGCTGATTCCCTGACCCCGGTTACTGGTTCCAGTTTCGTCCTCTACATATGACGGCTGCACCCAGAGTTCTTCAAATTTCCCCTTAGGTTACTGCCCTCTGCCAAAGGACTATTTGTTGTGCCACATACACACACACACACACTCACACATCAACTAATATCGGGCAGATGATAAAGTCAAGCATAAATTTGAATAAATATCCATTCTTCTGATTGCATTGATCACTCATGCAGTTGATGCCATTAAACTTTTCGTTTTCCTTTCTTGTGGATTCCAGGACATGTCAAGCAGAAAGGATCCTATTATGGTTGCCCATTACGTATTTAAACACTAAATTGAATTATTGTGTTGAGAGATATTCGGAGTTCAATAGGCAATACTTGAATGGGAAAATTAAAAGTGGAAAAACAAAGAAAATAATTATTTAACGAAATTAAGCAAACAGTTCAAAAAATAGATAAATAGATTCACATTCTCTATATTTGAAATTTGTAAAAATTTAGAAAATTAAATGGAGAATGTAGGAAATGTCCAACAGCTGAATATGCGACAGTTTTATGGATTTATTGATCACGAAAATGAGAAAAGTCCTTGCAGTAGTTTGCTGTCTGGACACTTCAGACAAAAAGTCAACATGTCCTAGATAGGAAAAATGTAGCCCTAACTTATTGTGGCTTGTTTTATTTCAATTACAATTTATTTGTGCATTTGTTTAGTAATTAAAAATCAATTAGCCAGACTCGACTGTAGTGAAAGATAAATGATAAAATAACTCAAGTGTTGAACAACAATTTTAATGGAATAAAGGTGTGAAGCATCACAAATTTTAAATAAAAATTTCAATAATTTTAATATTCTAAATAAATATCATAAGATAAATGTACTAGAAGAAAATACTTAATAATAATTATGCAACGAATTATAAAATCTATGTAGCTTAAGTTCATTTATGTTATTGTTTTTTTTTTTTTGGGAAAAAATTTATGTTTTTTTTTCTCAATAAAAAGCTATGTAGTTTTTATAATTCTGAATAAAAAAAAATGTACTAGAATAACATTTAAATTAGATAGGATAAAATGACAAAAAACATAATTTAATTTGCAAATTAAAGTGAACGAATATATTTTGAAGAAATTATTTTTATATATATACGAATATATTTCGATGAAATTATTTTTAAATTTTCTTTTTCATAAATTTTCTAAAATGAGTGCTTATTTATTTTTACTAAATAGATTTTTCGGAAACTGCAACTAATAAAATATTTTATATGGTTTTTCCAACTACATAAGTTCTTTAAAATTTGTGCTGTTGAAAGTTTGAATTTCGCAACCATATGTGAAAATTCGTAAACACCTTAAGCTTAAGAGTTTTCTCTCTCTCCCTCTCTCTCTCTCTCTCTCTCTCTGGTCAAAGTAATCTTCACTTTTCCAATTAAGCTGCCGCACAGTATTTACTTAACTCTTTAACAACAATATGCAGCTGAATGTGTGTGTGTGTGGATGTGTGTGTGTGGTTGTGGGTGTGTGTCTGGCATATCATATTATAGTAACTATATATGTAAAGTGTCTATAAGCAAATACAAGTCTGAATATTGAAACACTAATACTAATTACTTGTTACATTTCAAAAACACACACACACACACTCAGACACACCCGAGTATGTGTGTGGAGACAGGACACAGATGATGCTCTCGATGGCAGCATGCAACAAGAGCACTTAGCAATATCCTGACAGACTGCAGCATTCACAAACACACACACGCACATATGTATATATATATATATACAGACACACACAGTCAAACATACATACATACATACATACATACATACAGATAGATGTTCTTATAGTATGTGCAGCTTGTAGTAGTTTCCGATGTCCTTTAGTGCTTGGCTGCCGTCTCCCTCTCCCTCTCTCTTTCTCTCTATCATATCTGAATCTATCTCTCTCTTTAGCTGTCTCTTGTGGTTGCATGAGAGCATACTCTCTGACATTCTTTTGGGTTTTCTCTCGCTCTCTTATTGAAATAAATTCTCAATGAACGCGCCCATTCGATGGGCCTTTCATTTTCATGCGTGCCATTTGCAGCAGCTGGCGGGGTTTTCAATGCCCCCTACCCCCCCTCCTGCCAGCCTGCCTGCCTCGTTTCATATGACCATGTTGCAGCTTGTTGCTGCCGCAATGTGGCAAATCTATAGTATATCTGTGTGTGTGTGAGTGTATTGTGTTGTAAATATGAAACGTTTGCAAATCTCTGTTGTATACATAAAATACACATTCTCGTCTATCATATTTGGGCCGCGCATTAGACAAGGCAAGGCTAAGCTCACACACACACTCGCACACACATACTCCTGCACACACACACACACACCCACACACTTAGACATAGACAGTCATAGACATGATAGATAAGTACATAGATATGCGAATATATTCGTAGCTGTCAAAGCAGGTTTGAATATACACAGATAGAGAGACGCAGCGAGAGAAATGGCGAGAGTGTGAGAAAAAGAGACAGAGAGATATAGATGTGTGCAAGAGAGAGAGAGAGAGAGTGAGAGAGTGAGTAAGAGCTATGCTGTGGCATGTTGAATGTGACTGACACTGGCAAAATCCATTCCAAGACGTTGCTGCAGAAGGATTGATGAGTGGTTCGGGGGGAAGTGGGATGGTGTTTGGGGATGAAGATGGGGTTGATGTAGGGCTTGGGGTTGGCTTGAGGTTAGTGTGATGGGCGGTTGGGGGGCAACGGGAGTTAGACTACGTCCTTGTGCTTCACTCGACAAATATTCAACACGTATTCATTTCCTGCGGACGCACAACAGTTGCCAACTGGCAACATGCTGCAACGTTGCTGCTGCTGCTGCTGCCGCTGCTGCTGCTGCTGCTGCTGCTGCACAAGTGCACTCTGCTCGCGACAACGCCGGCAGCGACGTCGACTGAGACATGATACTTGCACTTGATGATGATGCTGGTGTTGCAAGCTGGTGTTGCAAGCTGCTGATGAAGTAGCGACAATGCGGCAACGCGTCGCAAAACTCACTTCAAGTGCTACTTGGCAGCGGCAGCAGCGCAACGACGACGACGACAGGAGCAGCAGCAGCATCGGCAGCAGCAGCAGGATACCAAAATGTTGATCCTTTGACGATTGTCAGCAGTGGCAATCCCTCTTTCCCTGCCTCTCTATGTGAACTCCCAGCAGGGGGGGTCCATGAGACGCCAAGGTAGCGCACTCGGCGCGTCAAGTTGAAACTCTCGATGGTGGCTGGTGTAGAACGGAGGAAGCTGTGAACGCTTTAACGCCATTGCCAAGCCATTCCCACTGCCAGTCTTGGCCCTCATCCGGCTCCCTCTGCGTTCCAAAGCATTCCCAGTTGCCAGTTGACGTTGGTTGGGTTCGCATTCAGTTCCCCACTGAGAGAAAGAGAGCGCTCTACACGTTTTCATGAAATCATTTTTCACCACTTAGTCACGTCGCTTTGACAGGTCGATGTGGCTGCCAGCAGCAGGAGTAGCAGCAGTAGCAGTAGCAGCAGTGGCAGGAGCAGAAGTGGAAGCTGGAGCTGGAGTTGGAGTTAGAGTTGGCATAAGAGCAGTTGCTCTGTGTGTGGGAATGTGTGTGTGGTGTGTGTGGGAAATGGAAACGACATAGAGGCATCCTCTCTAGCGTTATCTGCGGTTAGTTGCTTATAATTGGCAGACATGTGAATTGTATGCCATGAGCTTTCCCTTAACCGGATATGGCAGTGGCCAAAGGGGACAGGAATAGCAGCAGGAGGAGGAGCAGGACCACTAGAAGACGGCTGCACTGCCTCGCTCTAAGTATTTAGTAATTATAGCTGCCGATACATTCCCATAGTGCACAAATGTTCCCACAGTTAAGGGACGAGAAGTGGGAGTGAGCGCTGGAAAGGAGTAGGCGAACAAGTCCTGGCAGACAGGACACGCGTTGCGTGCTCAGTTTATTAGTTTTGTTGTTGTTGCTGTTATTTTTTTTGTTTTGGAGAGTTTTGTGTACTCTGCAATTACCAAATACTCAATTGTTTTTTGTGTTTTGTTGATCGTATTGAGGGTGGCAACCCAACTCACTCTGAGTGTGTCTATGTGGCTGTGTGTGTGTGTGTGCCACATATGGCATCAATCATGTGGAAACCACGAAGCACACCCACCTCTTTGCCAACAACTATGCATAGACTAACTGTAATGCAGTGAACGTGGCTTACGAATCCACGTTGCCAACAGTTACCAGTTAGTTAGTCAGGCCAAAAGCCATTCAATGCAGCTGCAAATCTGTAGACACTTCCCCTTCTCCTACCCTACTCTCTATCAGCTTCACCTGCCCACCCCCCACCCCCCCGCTTCTATGCAGGAACAAGTACTGTTTGTGAGCTGCTTTGGTACGTGTTATCCTGCTATTTGGTTACCTTGTATGGTTGCACTTCCTATGCCGCTTTTGTTGCCGTTGTGGCACGAATCAAAGTATTGAATTTCTATATCCGTTTTTTTTTTTCAACTACTTCTTCTTCTTATTCTGCGTGTTTTTTTTTTCACTGCATTTTATTGTTTGTGTGTGTGTGAGTGTGAGAGAGTGTTCGTACTCATTGTTGGTTTTTGCGCCTTGGTGCTTGTTGCAAAAACGTGTGAGCAAGCCAGATATATACTGAAAGAGAGCGAAGTAGGAGGGGGAAGAGAGAGGCAGCGAATTGGCAAGGAAGAGAACGCGCTGGATGTTTATACAAGTAACATAACACAAGCAGGCAGACTGAAATACACTGAGAGAAATGGTAAAGTTACATATGCAATTGACGGTAGAGTGAGAAAAGAAAGAAGACGGTCAAAAGGAAAGGAAAAATGGGGCTCAGAGAGAGAATGGATAAAAGAGAAGTTTAGTAAGAAAGAGATAGGGAGAGCGAAAAAGAAAGAGAGTGCGAAAAAGAAAGAGAAAAATATAAGAGAAAGAGAAAGAGAGAGACTGACATAAATCTACAACAAAACACTTCGAGTTAAATTAAGGTTTATTTCATTGCGATCAACAAAAAACAAAGTAGCAAAATCGTAATATAGTATATTTTTAGTCCACAAAACTATCCTTTTTAGCCATATCTTTATACTTTCAAATAGTACAAAGGTTTAAAAATACCCGAAAGACTTAAATAAAATGTATTGCAATGAGAATATAAAAGAGGCTATCGCTGTATTTTCAATTATTTTTTAAAACATTGTAGTATCTTCATACGTTTTAAAACATACGTTCCCAGCTATTGATATCACTTTCACAAAATCAACTCAAATAATTTAGTAAGAGTGCTTTTCTAAGACCAAGTCATTGTTAACTCGACTTAATCCTAACTGTATTTACCCAGCTTATCTCAAGTTAATGTGCTCTATAAGCCTTTTCCTCTCAATTGAATACATACATACCCCATACATACATACATACATACATATATCTGGCAACCTGAAGGCACTTAGCTCTCAGCAAGGGAGAATAAATTTAAATCAAATATCGAGTCAAGCAGCTAGAACTCATTAAGTTGGCGTTAAGTATACTATTTAATTTGCTAAATGAATTATTTATTCAGTGCTGAAGTCCCCCCACTTGGTAGCAACAAAGTAACTGCCACTGCCACTACACACTTTATCTCAATTTCTCTAGATGTTTTTTCGCGCAGTGTAACAGCAGCAAAATAGCATGAAGAGGTGGTGAAGAAGAAGGAGGAAGAACAGGAGCAGCAGTAAAAGTACATGCCAAATGAGTGCACAGGAAGTTTCGTTGTTGTTGCTGTTGTTGTTGTTACATTGCTCACCTTGAATGGTAGTGAAGTTTGGGCAATGTCTCTGTCTCTGTGTGTGTGTATGTGTGTGGGCAGGTGGAATGGGTGGCAAGGATAACAACGAGTGCGGGGCAATTAGGCGTCTGTGCGCTGAAACGGAAACTGTCGCAAGTGATCGGCGTGTTGATAAGTTCAGCAATGAGCAGAGCAACAACAGCGAACGGAACTACAACAACAGCGCAATAAAACAGGAAACAAGGAACTTGGAACTATGTGACTATATAGAGTATTATTATTATTATTATTATCAGAAATTGGTAAAACACAACAGCAAAACAGTCTGCGTGGAGGCTGTAAACAAAAATTAAAAAGAAAAAAAAAATCATTTATTTTTCTATATTATAATTAATGCTGTTGTTGTTGTTCTTGTTGGTCCTGGTAGTAGGTGGCAGGAGTTTCGCTCCTTTTTTTTATATATATATTTTTTTTTTTTTTTTGGGCAGGGCGCGGCACTCGAAGCAAAGTGCTATAAAAGTCACGCCCGAGGGCCTGAAATGAGTTTCCAGTTTTGGTTTCAGTTCCACTTACAAACAAACACACACACACATTTACTTAAACATGTGTATATATAAGCGATATATATACTATATACAATTCACATTTTTTTAGTATTTTTTTTTGTTTTTTAGTAGGAGGCAGCATCAGGTAACCTTTTGTGCCGCCCATTAGAAACATGCACGCATTCGGCTTACTTAAGCATACAAATTCTAAATGTGTGTGAGAGGGAGTGTATGTGAGTGTGTCTGTGTGTGCATGCAAATGTGAATGTGAATTCAGAGAAATGTTAAAATGTAGAAACGTGCGGGGATTTGGCACGGCTCGACTCCGGTGGCAATGTGACATGGAGGCGACCAAGAGTAGAATGGAAAAGGAAAACTTTGCCATGCGTGCCGCCATTTGACTTGCAAGATTGACACGCTGCTAAAACGCTTCCAGCCACAGAGCGAGTCTGCAGAGTAGGGCAGACAGCTGGGGTCGACAAAGGACGAAGGACGTAGCGTCAGACAAACGAGGAGAGCATAGTCAGAGTCAGAGTCAGGGGGAGAGAGCGGAACGTAGCGGACGTGCACACGGCAAGGCGAGCAAAACAAAAGCCGCTTGTTGGTGTCCTGCATGAATACAAAATCCTAAAAACAAAAAAAAAAAAAACTCCGTATATATGTATATATAGGAAAATACAAATGAAAATGAGAAAAGCGTTAGAGTAACAAAAACTGTGCAGATGTGTCCAATTTAGTGGAACTGTAAAGCCTGAAGCCAGCGGTGTTGAGCTGGGGCTGAGTTATGGCTGCCAGGTACTTATGTCCTGCAATTGTTAAGATTAAGATTAAGCATTGGCATTATCCCTTCGTCAAGAGGGTTTCACGATTCCTCCAAGAAATTAATATAATAATTGCTTTAAGTGGTTTGTTCTGTAGTTTAGATTTTTCGATTACTCTGCAACCACCAATTAAAAAGAGTACTTGAGTGCTTCTCAGCTTCTAGTTGTCATATCATAATATTGCCGATTCTCAACCGTTTTTGAGGAAATTTTCAATTTTGTTAATGGCAACGATCATAGTGGAAATCTGCATTAAAATTTTTGACAATTTCCGAAATTCTAATTTTTTCGATTTTTTCCATACCTACCCCTTGACAAAATGTCAAAATATTGAAAAATTTTGAGTAGAAAATTTTTTGTTCGGAATTTGTTCCTGGTATCAATACAAGCATTTCAGCATTTTAGATGATTATGTTCAGTATTCATTGAGATATGTGTAAAAAGTCTAAAAACCATTAAAAAATTTAATATTTTTAGATACTGGCTAACTTCTAGCTATTATAACTTTCCCAAATCTCAACCGATTTTGATGAAATTTTCACTTTTGTTAATGGCAAAGATCATAGTGGAAATCTGCATTAAAATTTTTGCCAATTTTCGAAATTCTAATATTTTCGATTTTTTTCATACCTACCCCTTGACAAAATAACAAAATAATGAAAAATTTTGAGTAGAAAATTTTTTGGTCGGAATTTGTTCCTGGTATCAATACAAGCATATCGGTATTTATTTGAGGTGTTTCTGATCAGTAATTCTCAAGATATGGCCGAAAATGTGCAAATAAAACGTTAAAAATGCAGTTTTCTGAAATTGATATATATTGCTTACAGTTAACCCATGACAACTTCACCAAAATTTTTGGCACTGCTTAGAAGGGTCATATTTAATATGTGGTCAAAACTTTAGATGATTATGTTCAGTATTCATTGAGATATGTGTAAAAGTCTAAAAACCATTAAAAAATTTAATAATTTTACATACTGGCTAACTTCTAGCTATTATAACTTTCCCAAATCTCAACCGATTTTGATGAAATTTTCACTTTTGTTAATGGCGAAGATCATAGTTTAAATCTGCATTCAAATTTTTGCCAATTTCCGAAATTCTAATTTTTTCGATTTTTTTCATACCTACCCCTTGACAAAATAACAAAATAATGAAAAATTTTGAGTAGAAAATTTTTTGGTCGGAATTTGTTCCTGGTATCAATACAAGCATATCGGTATTTATTTGAGGTGTTTCTGAGCAGTAATTCTCAAGATATGGCCGAAAATGTGCAAATAAAACGTTAAAAATGCAGTTTTCTGAAATTGATATATATTGCTTACAGTTAACCCATGACAACTTCACCAAAAGTAATCCGATTTTGATCAAATTTTTGGCACTGCTTAGAAGGGTCATATTTAATATGTGGTCAAAATTTTAGATGATTATGTTCAGTATTCATTGAGATATGTGTAAAAGTCTAAAAACCATTAAAAAATTTAATATTTTTACATACTGGCTAACTTCAAGCTATTATAACTTTCCCAAATCTCAACCGATTTTGATGAAATTTTCACTTTTGTTAATGGCAAAGATCATAGTTTAAATCTGCATTCAAATTTTTGCCAATTTCCGAAATTCTAATTTTTTCGATTTTTTTCATACCTACCCCTTGACAAAATAACAAAATAATGAAATATTTTGAGTAGAAAATTTTTTGGTCGGAATTTGTTCCTGGTATCAATACAAGCATATCGGTATTTATTTGAGGTGTTTCCGATCAGTAATTCTCAAAATATGGCCGAAAATGTGCAAAAAACACGTTAAAACTTCAGTTTTCTGAAATTGATATATATTGCTTACAGTTAACCCATGACAACTTCACCAAAGGTAATCCGATTTTGACCAAATTTTTGGCACTGCTTAGAAGGGTCATATTTAATATGTGGTCAAAACTTTAGATGATTATGTTCAGTATTCATTGAGATATGTGTAAAAAGTCTAAAAACCATTAAAAAATTTAATATTTTTACATACTGGCTAACTTCTAGCTATTATAACTTTCCCAAATCTCAACCGATTTTGATGAAATTTTCACTTTTGTTAATGGCGAAGATCATAGTTTAAATCTGCATTCAAATTTTTGCCAATTTCCGAAATTCTAATTTTTTCGATTTTTTTCATACCTACCCCTTGACAAAATAACAAAATAATGAAAAATTTTGAGTAAAAAATTTTTTGGTCGGAATTTGTTCCTGGTATCAATACAAGCATTTCGGTACTTATTTGAGGTGTTTCTGATCAGTAATTCTCAAGATATGGCCGAAAATATGCAAAAAACACGTTAAAACTTCAGTTTTCTGAAATTGATATATATTGCTTACAGTTAACCCATGACAACTTCACCAAAAGTAATCCGATTTTGACCAAATTTTTGGCACTGCTTAGAAGGGTCATATTTAATATGTGGTCAAAACTTTAGATGATTATGTTCAGTATTCATTGAGATATGTGTAAAAAGTCTAAAAACCATTAAAAAATTTAATATTTTTACATACTGGCTAACTTCTAGCTATTATAACTTTCCCAAATCTCAACCGATTTTGATGAAATTTTCACTTTTGTTAATGGCGAAGATCATAGTTTAAATCTGCATTCAAATTTTTGCCAATTTCCGAAATTCTAATATTTTCGATTTTTTTCATACCTACCCCTTGACAAAATAAGAAAATATTGAAAAATTTTGTGTTGAAAATTTTTTGGTCGGAATTTGTTCCTGGTATCAATACAAGCATTTCGGTACTTATTTGAGGTGTTTCTGATCAGTAATTCTCAAGATATGGCCGAAAATGTGCAAAAACACGTTAAAAATTCAGTTTTCTGAAATTGATATATATTGCTTACAGTTAACCCATGACAACTTCACCAAAAGTAATCCGATTTTGATCAAATTTTTGGCACTGCTTAGAAGGGTCATATTTAATATGTGGTCAAAACTTTAGATGATTATGTTCAGTATTCATTGAGATATGTGTAAAAAGTCTAAAAACCATTAAAAAATTTAATATTTTTAGATACTGGCTAACTTCTAGCTATTATAACTTTCCCAAATCTCAACCGATTTTGATGAAATTTTCACTTTTGTTAATGGCGAAGATCATAGTTTAAATCTGCATTCAAATTTTTGCCAATTTCCGAAATTCTAATATTTTCGATTTTTTTCATACCTACCCCTTGACAAAATAAGAAAATATTGAAAAATTTTGTGTTGAAAATTTTTTGGTCGGAATTTGTTCCTGGTATCAATACAAGCATTTCGGTACTTATTTGAGGTGATTCTGATCAGTAATTCTCAAGATATGGCCGAAAATGTGCAAAAAACACGTTAAAAATGCAGTTTTCTGAAATTGATATATATTGCTTACAACTTCACCAAAAGTAATCCGATTTTGACCAAATTTTTGGCACTGCTTAGAAGGGTCATATTTAATATGTGGTCAAAATTTTAGATGATTATGTTCAGTATTCATTGAGATATGTGTAAAAAGTCTAAAAACCATTAAAAAATGTAATATTATTTTATACTGGCTAACTTCTAGCTATTATAACTTTCCCAAATCTCAACCGATTTAGATGAAATTTTCACTTCTGTTAATGGCAAAGATAATAGTTTAAATCTGCATTCAAATTTTTGCCAATTTCCGAAATTCTATTTTTTTTCGATTTTTTCATACCTACCCCTTGAGAAAATGAAAAAATAATGAAAAATTTTGAGCAGAAAATTTTTTAGTCGGAATTTGTTCCTGGTATCAATACAAGCATTTCGGTACTTATTTGAGGTGATTCTGATCAGTAATTCTCAAGATATGGCCGAAAATGTGCAAAAACACGTTAAAAATGCAGTTTTCTGAAATTGATATATATTGCTTACAGTTAACCCATGACAACTTCACCAAAAGTAATCCGATTTTGACCAAATTTTTGGCACTGCTTAGAAGGGTCATATTTAATATGTGGTTAAAATTTTAGATGATTCTTTTTAGTATTCAATGAGGAATGGCTTAAAAGGTCTTAAAGTCATGCAAAAATTGTATATTTTTACATACTGGCTAACTTCTAGCTATCATAACTTTGTTTCCCTAAATTCTCCCGGTTTTGATAAATTTTGCATATCTATGTATTTGATATGAGATAAATTTTTAGTTAATATATTTTTAATGATCGTCGTTAATAAAAATGTGTAAAAATGCGTATTACAGTCGTTCAATGAAATCTTTTCCAATTTTGTGTTTTCTTTCAGCGGTCAATTGTAGGTCAATTTATGGTTGGCCATAAATATGGGCTAAAGGTATTGATGTTACCTGAAAACCCAATCTACAGATTCCATATTAAGCTAGCTGAATTCGGCCCTTAACTCTGCAACTGTAGTTGTTGTATCTGTATCTGTATCTGTGTCAACAACAGTCGCTGCCTATGCAAAATGCCAAGTGGCCGTGTTAAACGGCCTCACTTCCCCACTCTCTCCTTACGACTCTCAGTGAATCTTGTGCTTCCACGCCCTTTTGCAGAATCTCAGGGGCACAGATATGCGGTTGGCACACCCCCCCAGACCACACTTTGCCAACCCCAGTCACCCTTCCTGCCGCATACTATTGCTGCCTCAATCGTTGGAATTTGTCGTGACAATAATCAGCAGCGTCTCTGCGTGGTGTCAAAACGTTGCTGTTACCCCACCACCCCCTGGCGAAGACAGTGGGCAATCTGCTGCTGCTGCTGCTGCTGCTGTGGGGGGTAGTTTCGATTGGTCTCTGTATGTGTGGGTGTGTGTTTGTGTGTGTGAGTAGCTGATAGTATATGTATGTGTTTTTGCTGCCGTTTCTAGTCAAGCCACAAATATGGGCAGCTCCTTCAGCTGCTGTCGCTGTTGCTGTTACTGTTGCTGGCGACTAACCAGCGAAATAAATTAGGCAGCAAAAAATTGACATTGTGGCATGACTGCCTGAGAGGGTGGCATGGCCATCAAAGTCAGGGGTGGTGGAGGAACAGTTTAGTGGCTGTGCTGTTTGTCATTAAAGCCAAACGAAGCGTTGGCATTGGCAATGGGAATGGGAATGGGAATGGGAATGGCAGCAGAGCGCTTCACTGATTAGAACAATATGCGTAAATATGTAAGAACATTTCTATATTGTATTTATATAACGTTGCCACCGCCTTTCCCTCTTCATCCGCCACTACACTGCTACTTCTCTGCATTTTCTTGGCTATCTCTTTCTGGCTGTTGCTGCCCCAAAAAAAGGATGTGCTCAAAATAAATATGCGTGCGTGTTGCTTCCTCACACTCACACACACTTACAGTTATATAGTGTATATGTGTGTGTGTGTGTGTATGTGTGTATGTGTGTCTTTGCCTTTCGTTGACACTTTCACAATTTATGGCAAAGCGCTGGCTTTCACCCTGGCACAGGAAAGGCGCCAACAACCCAAACCCAAACCGAAACTCGAAATGACTTTGACTGTAATTTTTCGGTGGGTGGCGAAAAACAAAAAAAAAGAACATATATATAAAAAGAGCGGCAGAGAGAGAGAGATAAAGGGAGAGGAGCAGCAAAAAAATATAGCAAAAATATAATACAAACAACAACATACTGTTTACCAGTTCCGCAGTTCCGCAATTTCATAGTCGCAGTGGCAGCTCCTCCATTCTCCATTCTCCATTTTCCATTCACAATGGCCATGCCAGTCACAATAGTCCCAGTTGTACACAGACTCATTTGAAATAAATATTTTTGTGTATTTTCCTTTTTTTTTTATTTTGTTTTGTTGCTTCGCTTTTTGTTGTTGGCAGCGACAATAACGCAAAACATGAAACAAGTAACAAGACAAATGTATGTCTCTTGACTTGCTATATGTATGTACTATATATATATATGTATATCTGTATGTGGCATATAGTGTATGTGTATCTGTGTCTGTAGGCAAAACACGCGCAGCGCGGCGTCAAAGTCGAATTACTCATACGCCACGTCGTCCGCTCGTGGCTCGTGGCTGACACAATCCGTGCCTATGTATACTATGCGCTGGCTGGCGGGCGGGCGGGCGTTGACGTTAAAAGCTACAGAGCAATTAATCATTAGCTTTTACAGGATTTATTGCAAATACTTTTATCGGATATATTAAATGAACTCCACTCCACTCCACTTCACTCCAATCCAATCCACATGCCCAGGCAGATCCTTCACTCCCTCACCAACTCTCTGTCTCCAACCGTCTTCAGCTGGCTTTGCCACTCTAGTGTGGAATTATGGCAGCATTAATCCAGTGCCGAGTCGACTATCTATCTCTTAGTGCTTTAAGATTTGCGTCATCAGGCCCAACCAAAGTGCCACCAAATTCTAGAGTCACAGAGTTGCCGGCAGCTTCTAGTTAGTGGGGTATACATATACTAAGTAAGCATATGTCAACTTTTTTATTTCCTTTTTTTTTGTTACGCTGTCATTTCACATATGCACAGACTCACGCAATGCTGATGATGATGCTGATGATTTTTGAGCCAGGTGTAGCAACAAAATACTTGTCTCTATTTTCTAGGAGGGCTTAGGCAACAGTTCCTTCTCACTGCCACTGCCACTTCCACTTCGTGCTGTGCTCTGTGTTGTGTTATTGTGACTGTGACAAAATGAGTTACAGGTTTCATTCATTGGCTCAATCAGGGGCCAATTCAACCTCCCAACAACAACAACTAAATGCAGCTTGATAAATTGTCGCGCATTAATTACGCAATGAGGGCAGGGGGAAAAATGCTTGAAAAAGGCAAGCATCACTTGTGTTACGCTTAGCGCTAAACAGTGTTGCCAATTTAGCCGCTTTTCGGCTAGATATGTCTATGTTTTAGTTTTCATGACTAGCATGAATGGAAAACAGCTCCTATACGTTAATATAACTTGTTTATAAAGCTAAGGCTTTTTTTGTAAATATTGAAATTTATTGAATTTTTTTTTAGAAAATTCATATCATTAAAATTTAAAATAAGATATATTTTTTAGTATTTTTGGTTTATTTATATTTTGTTTTTTTTTTGTGTATATATTTTGTTTTTGGCGTTTATAGGTTGAGTTTGGCTGGCTTGAGTTCCGGAGTCATCATTAAATAATGAAAAAAAACTACAAAATTCTCTTTCAACATTATCCTTATTCTTTAGATTATATCAATATAAATTAACTTCATTGGTTTTTTTCTTAATATTTTAATTAATATTTTAAACTAATTTATATTATTAATAGAAGTTGAATTGTAGATTAATTTTGTTGATTTTTCCTTAATATTTTATTTAACATTTTCAATTAATTTACATTATTACAGATTCTTCACTTATTAAAAAAAAAATAAATAAATTAAAATTATTGATATTAAAGTATTTTCAAAATTTCAAACACATTTTTTTAGTATTTAACACATTTATTTTGTTATTAAATATTTTTGGAAAATGAATTTAAGTTTTAATTGTATGAGTTTCTTTAATTGTTGCCATTTTTGAAACACAATCTAATGATCAATCTGTCCTTTTCCTATACCTAGATTTTGTCAACACAGATTCTAACACACTCTAACTCATACTCTTTTACAATCTCGCACTCTCTCACAATCTGTATGTCTCTCTCTGTCTCTCTGTATCTCTTTCTCTCTCTGTATCTCTCTCTCTCTCTCTCTCACACTCACTCCGTCATTGTATAGTGCTCGTGTTTCATGTGCCATTAAGTAGCAAGCCATTGCGATTGATCTTGCTTTTGGGTATAGAGCTCTGGTTTAATGGTCCATCCACAGCCAGCAGCCCACAACCAGGAGCCACCCACATCCTCATCTCCAGTTACAGTCACAGCCACAGCCACAGTCACTTCCCAACTGCCCACATCCAGTGCCACATCCACTTCCAGTTCCGTTGCCACATCCGTTGCCGATTTAGTGCAAATTTTAGTAAGGTTAAGTAGGGGGTAGGAGACGTCTATTGGGGGGTGGTTGGGGGGGGGGAAACCTTTTGCCATTGCAAATGCACATGCAAATTTATAACAATTTTACGTTCTCACATGCGTTGCCTCGTAAATCGTTTCGTCCCTCCCTCTCACCTACTCTCTCTCTCTCTCTCTCTGTTGGTGGCAAAAGGTGCGAACTGCTGTTCGAACGGTCTTTACTTTCAACTTGCCAGCAGCTTCAGCTTCTTCTTCTACTTCTACTTCTCCTACTTCTGCTCTTACTTGTTAGACTTCTTCAACTTCTTCTGCTTCCTCTTCTTCTACTGCTTCTGCTTCGTGTTCGACTTGTGCTTTGGGGTCCTGTCGCTGAGTCCGCTGAGGCGGCAAGTGCCTGTGCATAAAAAATCGTTTATGGCTTTTCCAGCGCTCAAATAGAACAAAGCATAAATCCTAATTTACTTACCGTACGAGTCTAACCCGCTACAGAGGCATGTCTGAGTGTGTGTATGTGTGTGTGTGTGTGTGTGTATGTGGGTGTGTGACACAACATATATCAACAACATCTTAAACACATGACGGCAAATAAATACAAATGTTGAAAATTGTGAAAATGTTGCGCTAAATTGCAGAAGGGATGATACCTACACACACACACACACACACATTCATAACATACCTATAAACAAAAAAAAAAAGCAAATAAGTAGTAGAAGAAGAAGCAGAAGTAGTTGAAGTAGAAGAAGAAGCAGCAGCAGCTGTAGCTGTAGCTGTTGCTGTAGCTGGAGAATAAAGCATGTGCTTACAAAAGGCAAACGATAAAAAGCTGCCACAGCAACAATAACAATAACAACAACAACAACGACAACAATTGTCTTCTACCTTTAAACACGCCAGCGACACTAAGAAAATGTGTGTATGTGTGTGTGTGTGTGTGTGTGTGGCATACAACAAGTTGCAAAACTGAATTGCAATTGTGGCTGTCGCTGTGGCCGTTGCTGTTGCTGTGGCTGTGCAGGATATACCGGAAACTGCAAAGTAAAACGATTTACGATTCGTTTAAAAAGTTGTGATTAGATAACTTGGCCCAAAGTGATAGAGTTAGGGCGAGACCTACCAGCTACAGCAACAGACAGAGACAGCACTACTACCACTACCACTACACCTACAACTATGTATTGTGTAAAGCCAATCTGAATTCCAGTGTTGAACAAGTTAAGAACACAGCTTGCACTTGTTATTCATAGAACAATAGCAAAATTCTGAAACCTACCCCCTTATCAACCCCTTAACTACTGCTGAACGCCAAGATAAACTTGTGGCTAAAAACCGCTTAAGATATCCCTCACTTTTGCCTGTGGACACTGGTCGAAGATGCGTAGGTATTTGTGATAGGGTTTTTGTCTAGTCTTATCTGTGATTTGTCGTATATATTATCACTTGGTTTTGTTGAGACTGCTGACAGAGCTGATAGAGATAGAGATTAAGAGCAAATGTGCAAAGAAACTACAGAATACAGCAGCTGTGACTAATCAAAAACTTCCGTAACGGGGTGGTAAGTACAAATTTTTAATATGACAAATGACTAGGGGTTTCCAGCTTGTAGTAGTATCTTCACTTCCAGCTGTCATAACTTTGCCAAAACTCAACCGATTTTCAATCGGAATATATCGTTCTCTGGGATTTCAGATTACTAATCGAACGACATCTAAAACTCACTTTCGAAAGTGTTACAGTAGAGAAGTTGCAATTTTCACTAGGGAACTTAAGCTTATTAAAGTCTATGAACCTCAAAATACTATAACTTTATTAAAACTCAACCGATGTTCAATCGGTATGTCGCTATTTAAAGATTTCAGCATATCTTTTCGATTTGCAATACACTCGCATTTTCAAAAACTTCACGTTATAACAAGAAAAGCACCATTACTTGGTAAAAATTCAACTGATTTTCTAGAGTAAGGAATTTCTCTTCATGGTTTTGATACGTCTAAACTTTTAACTATATGAACTAGGGAAACTCACTTCATTTTCACACTCTGATTTATGCAATTGAATTTTCAATTTCCGCTAATTTCCTTGGCAGGTCAACTTTATAAAAATAACTCTGCGGGACTCTTCATACTTGTACATAGTATAATAATAATTTGCTTTTGCCCGCTTGCATAATAAACTCAGTTAATTCAGCATTAAAACGCCGGCAGGCCAAAAGCATCACAACAAAGTGAAAGCAGAAGAAAGTAAGCAAGGAAGAAAGTAAATGCGGACAATATTGTCGCCGTTCACAGAAAGTTCATGGAGTTCTTTCATAATTGTTGGAACTTTAATTTGTTAAATGATATATATATACATATATATATATAGAGAAATGCGTATAAATGAATATTCTTAAGTAGATTTAAGTCCAGCTGTTGTTAAAAGGTCTCTTAATGAGTTGGAATTAGTTCTGGTTACCGCAAAAACCGCACACTTTCAGCCACATCAAGTGGTTCACCTACTGCGCTTGCCACACTCCACACGCCACACTCCCCACTTGTCACACCCTCCACTCTGCCACTGTCTGCTTTATGCTTATCAAAACAATATAAAATGTTAACAACAAACCAAAAAAAAAAAAAGAGAAAGTAGAAGATGAAGATGAAGAAGCTGTGTAGCTCCTGGGTACATTGTTATAATTTATGGAAGCAGCAGTTACAAGTTGAGAAACAAATAGAATTACAAATACAAATGCATAGGACATTAGCAAATGTCGGGACTCGGAATTAACACGATGCCACAACCTAGCATATTGAGTATGCTCCTCCACTACTCTCCACTACTCTCCACCACTCTCCACCATGTTTGTCTGTCTGTTCTTGTGTTGCTGCTGCTGCTGCTGCTGCTGCTGTGTGTTTGTCTCTCTTTATGGTAAGCTGCTTGACTTTGCAATCCGAATGCCAACAGCTTCCACACAGAAGAAGAATACTACAAAAAAAAAAACTATAAAAAATAAAAAAAAATAAAAATGTTGAGAAAAAGTCGGCAGCATGTTAAGTAAACTTTATGGCCAACAACAGTTTGGCTGGGACCAAGCGAAAGAAAATTGCGGCGCGCAAATAAAACCAGCGCAAAAGTGAGGCATCAAAAAGCAGCAGCAACAACAACAACAACAACAGTAGAAGTAGTATGTAGAAGAAGAAGAAACTAGCATATACTAACAGCAACAGGGAAATTGTGGCAGCAACAACTATAAAAACCTGCAACGATAGTAAAATGCAAATTGGGTGGCTGTTGCGCCAAAAAGAGATGGAGACAAATGGAGAGAGAGAGAGAGAGAGAGAAAGAGAGAGAGAGAGAGATGGGGGGGTGTACCTCTCTCTCGCTGAAGAGAGATGGCAGCAGTTTTGTTAGCTGACAGGCAGCAATCCCTCGCCTGCTACCGTATACAGAGGGGGGAGGTGAACTGAGTGCGGCTCAGCAACTTGTACAACAAACAAAAAAAAAAAAAAAAGAGATAGACAGAGAGTGAGAGAGAGAGAGAGTGAGTGAGTGCAAAAAAAGAAGAGAAGAAAAGTTGAGAAGAAACATCGCATTCGCACTCGTAAAATAAAAGTAAAGTGCAACAGCAATTTGTTTGCACAATTGCTGAATGCGGCCATTGCTGTTGCTGCTGCTGTTGCTGTTGCTGTTGCTGTTGGCACTCGTCGCATTGTTTGCTTTGTAGCCAGTTGTTGTACATTTTTATGACAGCTCAAATTGGCTCCCGTCGCCGGGGCGCATTGTAGTAGACGTAGTAGACGCGATTTGCCCGCCAGCAACACTGTCAGCATATGGCAATAAATGCGATGGCCAACACGATGGACTATCGCCCGACTCGAGCACACACTGTTGTAAATTGCAAACAAAAAAAAAACAATAATAAATGAAAATATACAAATATACAAAATACAGACAGCACAGGAGACTAACAGAGGTAGAGGCATAGAGTTGGAGCGGAGGTGGCAGACAGATGACTGACGGCGATTGCCGTCTGATTTGTGTTGCCAGTCCAAAAAAAAAAAAAAAAAAAAATAAATAAATAAATAAAAATAAAATTAAAATAATGTTCAAAAACTAAAAATAAATTAATTAATAACAAAACGGAAAATAAATACAATTAATAACAAACATAAGAAAAGCTAAATAAAAGGGAATTAGAAATGAGGGAATTATAATTTTTATATGGACTAAATCTATTATTTGTAATGACTGTCGAAATTAATCTAAATGAAAATAATTTAAAAATAATGAAACAAAAAAAATATATATAAACCACAAAAAATGAATACAAAAGTATAGAGAAAAATAGGAAAATCGTTCAATACAAAAGTATAAAAATTGAATATTCAATAGTTTTTGTATTTATTGTATATTTCTTGTTGTATTGCCTGCCTTAAAAAACACTAATAAGTAAACCAGAAAAAAATATTAAATAAATAAATAACAAATAGAAAAATATTACACTATAAATAAAGAATAACTTAAAAGTAAAATGAAATGCATAATAAAAGAAAATTGAAAATACATTTAACTGTATTAATAAAAGAAAACTTATAAGCAATAGAAAAATTTTTTAAAATTATATTTTAATTAACACACTTATTTTAAACTATGAAAAGAGAAACGTGGTATAAAAATTAAAACGTTCAGCTGAATTTATTTGTTTTTTTAAATTTTCTAACTATACTATAAAGTGAAAAATTTTAAAATTTTCTAGTTATCTATAAAGTGAAATAAAGGCTTTTTAGTTTAAAGACTAAAAAAATATAAGCAAATTAATAGAGATGGAAACTATAGAAAAAATCAGGAAAAATAGTAAAAAATCAGAATTTGAGAATATTCAAAGAAAACCTTCTACAACTAAAGTAGAAACTCTAATAAAAAACGTTGCTGTTTTAATTCTCAACTATTTACCGGCACCAGAGTCTCCTACCCCCCATGTCCACTCCCTAAACTGTCCACCTTTTGCTCCATTTAATTTTCTATTTGGCGCACGCTGAAAATTAAAATATAAATCCTGCGCCTTTTTGACAACTTTTTAAGCTCCATTAGCGTTGGCGGCAACAAAGCATAAGAAAGGAATTCAAAACAGAATTGCCAAAAACAAAACAAAACAAAGCAAAAAAAAAATACTGTAAGAAAGCGTAGCTTAAAAAAAAGGGTCAATGTAACCGCAACGCGACAGGACATCGCACACCCCTTCCCAGATTCCCTCCCCCCCTTAACTAAGGTTGATGGCTGCCAATGCTGTTAACCTTCACGGGGAGTTCCCCACTTGTGTGCCATAAACATACATACATATATATGTATATATATTGGGGTGCTGGCTGCACTTCCGCAATAACAAGAGTAAGAGGAAGAAGAAGGTAACGATGATGAAGAAGAAGCAGAAGAAGAAGAAGAGGCAGCAACATTTAACTGTTTTGGCTGTTTGGCATTCATTGCGAATTTAAAGGGCGGCTTAGTGACAGGAATAATAAGGAAGCCCGCGACGGAAGCGTTGATGACAACAGCGTCAGGACGCAGCGCACAAAAACAACAACAACGACAGCAGCTAAAGCAACAGCCAGCAGACGAGCACGAGAGATAGAGGGAGAGAGACAGAGAGAGAGAGAGAGAGAGAGAGAGAGAGAGAGAGAGGAAGAGAGGGAAGAGGGAGGGTATGTAGACCGAATGCGTCCCAAATAAACCACAAGGGACATTGGACTTCTGACTCGGCCGCGTCCGGAATTGAAGTTGGCAATGGGTTGGTTGAGGTTGGGAGGGATGGGTTGGGAGGGTTACAGGCAGAACGAGGCAATAGCCATAACCAGCCGAAAAGCAACAAAGCAGCAACAGCAATGGGCCACAGGGCCACGGGCCATGATGTCCTTGTTGCTGCCGCTGCCGCTTCCTACTCCAACTCCAACTGTTGTTCCCTTTTGATTTGGTTTGCGCTGGACAAACAGCAGCAACTGCAAAATAAAAGAGAGACAGAGTGAGAAGAGGGAAAGAGAGAGAGAGAGAGAGATAGAGAGAGAGGGATAGAGAGAGAAGAGAGGAGAAGATGCTGTTGCAGAGAACCCCAAAATGAAACCAAACGAAACGTAACGTAACGTAACGAAATAAAGCCCCCCTCAAATATACAAAAAAAAATAACCTCAAAAATGTTAAAAAGTAGAAATACTGAAGAGAACAGAGAGGGGGGGGGGAGGTGGCTGGTTGAAGCGGGGTTGTAGGGATATCGAGGGGCAAGGGATAGCTGCATGCTGGTTATAGTCTGTGTGGCCGGCAAAAATGTTGTCAGTGTCGCTACTTTTGGCCAACATTGTGTGCCAGCTTTTGGGTTTGCAACAAAACTATGCGGCAATTGTTCTTGCCACAAAATGGGAGAGGGTGGCGGGTGGAGGAATAGAAATGCAGACCGTAACCAAATGTAAAATAATCAAATTAAATGCTTTTGCTTTCACGGCTGTGTTTAGACTTCACTTCAAAATCTGGCCATAATTCAGCTTAAGTTGGCCAGCATGCCAGCATGTAATCCTGCCTCTCTGTTGCTGCTGCTGTTGCTGCTGCTTTTGCTGCTACTTGCCACATGCTGCATACATTGTTAGCTCGCATTTTTGTAAAGCAGGCAGCCAAGTGGCAGACATCAAAACACAACCCTCTATACGGCTAGCCAGCCCACCCCACCTCATGCCGCAGTTCACAACACACACCCCACACCCTCAGTTGCCTGCCACTACCTTTCAACCCCACACACCACACACGCCCCCCCCTCTTTCTCTCTCTCTAATCCCCTCTCTTATCCACGCTGTTGGCAGCATTTCCTTTTTCGCTGCTGTTGCATAATTTTCGGCAATCCACAAGTGTGTGTGCTTGCCTCTTCGCGTGTATGCGTGCCTCTCGTTACATTTGTGGCAAGAGCTTGCGTCGGCGCACCGACACACACAGGGAGAGAGAGAGAGCGACTCTGAGAGTGTATGTGATAGAGACGGAGCGGCAGAGAGGGGATGTTTTTGTGTGAGATTTTTGTGTTTCTATTTTTTTGGGGGTTGTTGCTGCCGCTGTTGCTGTTGCTGCTGTTGCTGCCGCTGTTGCTGTTGCTGCTGTTGCTGCTGTTACTGTTGCTGCTTGGCTACTTGTTGGTGTCTTTGTGTTCGATTTATTTTATTTTGAATTTTTTTATAGATATTTTTTTTATAATTTTTTTTTGCAAATGAATTTTAGAGCGCAGTCGAGAAGTGCTAAATTTAATCGAAACTTTTCGACAAGTTTTTCGAATTTGGCTAACCCCTTTGGCTAAGCATAACTAATGCCAAGATTTAGCACCATATCTCTTCCACCCCCTTTCCACCACCCTCCTCTCTCACACACACACAGACAGTATGCTGCTCATTTGCCACGGCGAAGGCATTAAACGCTGCCACCAACAACACCCCTAAAAGGCTGCTGCTGTTGTTGCTGTTGCTGCTGACCCGAAATCACGCACACTCGCTGTAAATTACACACACACACACACATAAAATGAGAGAATGTGTATGGGTGTGTGTGTGTGTGTATCGCAGTCACGACGGCAAACTGTGACGTGACGGTAAACGGCTGTGGCAACAGCAACGGCAACAGCAACAGCAACAGCAACAGCAACGGCAAACGGCAACGAAAAGCTGCGCAGAGCAGAGCAGAGTTCAGAGTCAGAGCAGCAGAGAAGGGAGTGGTACGTCAATAACTGACGCACAGTCCACAACAATTTTTAAATGCTATTATTAACTCGCAAATAAACTCGAATATATACCCCTAAAAAAAATACCAACTATCTCTACAAAATTATATAAAAAAACAACCGTTCCAAATACAAAGTTCAACAACAACTGCTGATATAAAAAAAGGTGTGCAAAAAATTTCAACAGGCTAACAAAAAGAAAATACTAATAAAAAACGAGGAAAAATCACAGCGAGTGAAAGTTACTGCTAACAAAATAAAATTTAGCAAATTTATAGTTGATGTTGGTTTTGTATTTTTTTCATTTGGCAATAGGCATTAAGTATTTCCTGTGGCAAAAAAACGAAAACTCAATTTATGCATGAGTTGATAATATTTTGTGTGAGTTGCTGCTGCTGCGGCAATTCAACAAACTGTAAACTTTTGTTGCATGTGACGTATGCAACAAAGTGCCGTTATACATGTAAACCAGAAGCATGTTCGTTATGTGTGAGTGTATGTGTGTCGTATACCGCAGCAACGACAGCAACGACGATACTAACAACCGACTCGCTGCAGCAGCGAACGCTGCAAAGTATGCAATAAATTCTCTCATTGTTTATGTGCAATGCTGACGGGGGCGAGAGGGTCGCGTTGTCAAAGCGGAAACACACAGCGCCCACTCTCTCTCGTTCTCTATATGTGTGTGTGAGTGTGTTGTGGGGGGGTGGGTTAGTGTTGGGTGGCACAGTGAGGTAGGCTAAGGCAACCAACAGTTGACTATTTGTTGCATGTATGCCGCACTCGTTACTCGCCACTCGTTGCTCTCGCGCTCTCGCGTGTTACGGCCTGGCTCTCTCATTCTCTCGGGTTTGCCCACGCTCTCGGCGATTGTGTGTGCTCGAAATTCAATTCACAAAACATTCGACAAGTGCAGAGTGAAACAAGTTGTTGTTGCTGAAACACAGCGAACACAACGAAGAAAATTTTCCAACCAATTTTAAACCCTTTTCGCTGCTAAAAAAAATTTGCAAAAAGTGCGTGCTAAACATTTAAATATATTTCATAACTGTTTGCATACTTAGTGCTTGTGATTTGTATATGTTAATAGTATTTAGAGGAAAAAACAACAACGGGCAATTGCAATCGAAAGTCTGCATTTCCTAAACAAAGCCAACGAGAGTTCACGAGCCCACGAGTCCGTGTTCGTGTTCGTGTCCGTGTGTGCTCGACTCATGCGCCATTTTCGAAAGTGGGATAGGGATAGATAGTTTCGTATCACGCGAGTGTGTATATGTGTGTGTGTGTGCGCGCCTTCCATTGGAAGAGCACTTACCTCCCAAGTCAACCCAACCACCCACACACACACACACACACACATGCCCACACACACTCACTTCCCCACCCACTTTCAGATTCCACTTTTTAGTATAATAAATAAAACCATTTCGCAAAAAGAAAAACAGAAAATAAAAAATCAGCACAGAAACTATAAAAAAAATATGTGAAAAATGAATGCAAATCTATGTGGAATATTATCAATAAAAAATACATATACCGTATAAGTGTTGACTTGTGTGCTGGTTTGTTGATTCTATTGAAACACCCACTCCTTCTTGGCCTGCTCTATTTACGTATTATGTGAGCATCCCTCGGAACGTGAGAGGATAATCAGTGCGTGTATGGGGAGGGGCAGAGCACGAGGAGGGCTGAAGGAGGGCAGGCGGGCAACTTGTTTACAGTTCGAAGCCTAAATAAGGCAGTAACTAACTTATGCAATTTGTTCAGCAATTCTAGAATTTATGCTCTTTGATATGGCAACAAGAAAATGCACTAAGAGGTCTTTACAAATTGATTTAATTTGTCTTTAAAAAAAGGAAACAGATGTCTAGACCAAATGCGCCTAAAAGACGGCTGCAGTAATGTTAATGCAAACACTCAGAAAACTCGGAAACTGTCTCTTAATTAATAGAAAAAATACAAAAATTCTTATTGAAATTATCAAAAATTTTAAATACATTTTTTGAAGTGCTTCAATGATTAAAATTTATTTTAAAATTGAAAGAAAATTTCTCATTAATTTTTTTAAATTAGTTAAATCAATGAATAAAATAATTTAATATTACTTATAATACATTTTTGTTTTTTTTTTCCACTTTTATGGCCAACTTAATATTTTTTTTTCAAATATTGAATTTAACGATATTTATTGGCTTTTTGACTTCTTTATATATATTTTAACTCAGAATCAAAGTATGTAGGTCTAAAATTATTACAGAATCTACATTTGTCGTTTTCTTTGACATTTGATTTTTTTCTCAAAAATTTCCAAGAGTTTCTCGCCATAAATTCGAATACAAATCACTAGCAATACAAACATCATTTATCATGGTTGCTTTCAATTTTGTAATTTTCAATTATTGCAAACAGAATGCAGCTCTACTTCTATCTCTCTCTTCTAACTATATCTATCTCTCTTATTTCTTTCAACTACTGTGCCGAAAAAGAACTTTGATAAATGCATGGGAAAGGCAAACGCAACAACGAAAGCAATACCTTAAAAAGAGTTTCAAAGTGATTTTTGGCAGAAAGAGAAAAACACAAAGGAGAATCAATAAAAACAGCATTAAAAAAAGGGGCAAAAGACAAAGAGAAAGGCAGAGAAAGGCAGAGAGTGAGAAGAATAAAAGTGATATAAATCAAATCAAAAGGAAACTGCAGATGCTGTAGAGGAGTGGGCGCCAGTTGGCATTTGGCAATTGGCTGGGGCAGCCAAGCAGCCGGAGCCGCTCCGTGCCCCGACGAGTGCCCAGTGCCGAAAAGGAAAAACCGGTGACGGTATCAAGGATCAAGGATGCTCGGCAGCCGTTGCCGGCAGTGGAACGGGCACAACACAACAGCAGCTGAGCACGAGACGAAGTTGGAATTGGAATTGGAGTTGAAGTTGGAGTTGGAGTTGGGAGAGACTGGAGTTGTTGTTGTTATAGTGAAGGAGGAAGAAGGATCTGCGGAAGTAGCGCTACTCTCAAGGCAGCTCATGTCAATGTCGAAGTCAAAGTGGGAGTCAAAGTGAAAGGCATTTTTACTGCAGACGACACTGGATGGTCGATGTGAAAGAAGGTTGTGCTATATCTAAATAGTAAATAAACTAAAGTAAATAACATACATACATATAACTTAAACATAAGCAACAAAAGCATAAATACAAATACAACAAATAACAAACAAATAAACAAACAAAGAAAAGAGCGACAAAGCGCCCAAAGGGTAAACATCTAAATAGAAATATAGAAATATAAATTAAACAAATATTCTTATGTACAATAAGTGAAAGTTCTCGCTTATATACATACATATATACATCAATACATATAAGTATATACGCATACTTGATAAGTAGTTTAGAAAACTTTATCGAACGGTCCAAAGCTGGCAAGTGGCAGCGGCAGGCAACATGTCCGTGGACTTCATGCTGCCCAATCGCAACAAGATACAAACGATTGCCTATGCGAGCAAGAAATATGCCACTCCAGCTGCCACAGAGCTACAGACCTGGCGTCGTCCCAAGCCCAAGCCCAAGGCGAAGCCCAAAGCGACGCAGATTCAACAGCAGCAGCAGCAGACGACGACGATATTGCGCAAACTGAGGCCATCAGCAACCAATGCCAATACCAATACCAACAATAGCCATAGCAATCCTCAACTGAATCCGCATCCAAGTCAGCAGCATCAGGAGGACAAGTTGTCGGTGCTGAGGAATGCCAATAACAATAACACTAACACCAACAATGGGCATGGGCATGGGCATGGGAATGGGCATGGGCATGGCCATGGCAAGATGACGACAACGCTCAAGTCTGGCCCCAAGCAAAAGTATATCAAGCGGAGCGGAAGAGCGCAGCTCAAGCGTGAGATAATCGAGCTGGACGACGACGATGATGAGGACGACTACGTCGAGGAGGTGGACAACAATGCAGATGATGATGATAATGTCGTAGCTGCTGTCAATGCCAATAATGTTGATGTTGATGATGATGATGATGCTGATGATGTGGGGACACCACCTGATGAGCAGTTGGAATGGTCCGCAGCACAGTCACTGGTGCAAATGAACTCCAAACAAGAGAAACAGCGTCGTCTGGGAGCCATAATAGCCACAGCAGCAGTTGCCCCAGGAGCTGCAGCAACAGCAACAGCGACAGCAACAGTGGCTGCCAATGGAATTGGAACGGGAGCAGTAACGGGAGCGGGAGTAACAACCGCAAGCAGCACAGTTACAGCAGCCGCAGGTAGGTGCAACAGTTAACCACATTTCCGTTTTCCGTTCTTCGGTTTCCCATTGGGTAGACCCATATAAAATCCAAACCCGCCCCCAGCCCCCAATCCTGTCTGGTGGACGTAATCAGCCGCTGGCTACCGGTCTGTGCCCCATTGTCAGATTGTTGCGTCACAACAATGTGAACAGGTGGCTGCGACAATTTGTGTACTCGTGTACTCGTATTTATTTTTAGTAGCCAATGAATCCCACCCCTCACCTGCCCCATCTTACCTCTCTTGCCACACGCTGTACACACAAGTAACGCCCAGGTTTTATGACCCGCCCACTTGCGACACGGCTCCGCTAAGGCTATGGCAACGCCATCAACAAGCAACGGCAACAAGCAACGGCAACATCAACGACCATTGGACGCCATCGCCATCGCCATCGCCATCGACATCGACGTCCTTCGCTTTTCCAGTTCCATGCGCGTGTTTGACATTGTCGCCGTTAGCTAATCTTTTTAGCGTATGTTGGCATTTTTCATGTTTGCCTTCTTGTCGATGTTGTTCAAGCTCATTGTTGTTGTTGTTCTTGTTGTTCTACTATTTGTTGTTGTTGTTGTTGTTGTTGCTGTCGCTGCTTGTTGCTCTTGACAAAAGGCAGAGAGAGCAGTAAGCAAATGCAAACACGAAAACCAACACAACACGCGTCATTGTCATGGGGTCGCCGCCGCCTGCTTATGTATGTATGTATGTATGAGGGGGGGGAGGGTTTTTGGGTTGAATTTCTATTTCTATTTTCTTTTTTATGTTTCATTTTTGTTGTTTTGTTTCTATATGTTGCTGGAAGGGGTTAACAGTTGAATGAGAGAAAGAGAGTCTTATCGATTGAGAAAACGAAATGTAACAGGTCAGCTCTATGACAGAAATAATGGCGTCTACGAACAACAACAGCAACAACCATAAACAGGGGGAAGCGGTAGCAGAAAACTTAAAGAAAAATAATAAATTTATATGTACATACACAACTACTACTATGTGTATATGTATGTATAAAGAAAAACAAATTGATTTATAGAAACGTTTAAAACTTAACGCTGTTATAGGCTGAACATGTGAAAAGGTCACACTGGACCTTTTTTGTTTTGCTTTTAATAATAAACTTATAAAAATCATATTTTATTTTTAATGTACAGTAGCTACCTATAGTTGAAATTCGTGACCAGCGAATTGCAAAATTTTATTCAATAGTTTATTAATTTAAATAAATGTTTGCACTTTAAAAATGAAAATAAGTAGACTAGTAGTTTCGGCTTTGTTAAGTGGCTCAATAAAGAATATGATCATACATAACCAACATGAAATTAAGTTTATTGTTAATTAATTTATTGTTAATTCATTCATCACATTAAATTTGCTTTACCACAAAAATTAAACTTTTATATATATTTATTTGTTTATTTGTGTATAACTATTTATGTTAACAGAACGAAATATGCAGAAGCTCTTTGCTATTAAGATATGAACTATGGTCACACTGGAAAAACAACATGCTTCTACATATTTCTAGGTTATAAACTGTTGCATTATATTATTATAGAAAACGAAAGTTGCACATAATATAATTAAATTGCTTTAAATCTAATACTTAGCACAAATATCAGGCATAAATTTATTATGTTATACGTATTGTTTTGATCATTTTCAATTAAGTTAATATTTCGCTGTTAATTAACATAAAGCAGCTTCTGCTGCTGTTGTTCGGCAATATAGCAACGATCTGGCAACGCCGCACACCCAAAAGTTACCTTCGCACGAAACACCCTGTGTTTTGCATTCCACCAACGTCAAAAAAATTGAAGCTGCTCCTCATTCAACAGTTGCAATATTTTGAATTGTGATAAATTCAGTCTGATAACATAAAATTGTGATATATTTTTAAATTATGGATTATACAATGAAAACTCTAAATGAAGGACTTCCCTACGTGCCGTGTCCCATCAACTGTCAGTGCACAATAAGATCTATTTTTTTTTTTTGTTAATTTTTTGTATTTTTTTTTTGGTTCTAATAACTTCTAAATAAATTGCAGTGTCTGTGCGCCGTCCAGTGGCCTTTGGTCGCGCTCCAACCGAGGACGGCAAGGTGATCTTCTATGCGCCGCCAGCGAGTGCCAATGGCGCTGCACGACCACCGCAGCCCATCAGCATCAAGCGGGAGCGGGAGCGGGAGCAACAGGTGGCAGCCGCAGTGCCAGCTGTTGCCACAGCTGCCATCTATCGAGGACGCAGTGTGGAGGAGACGGAGGCGGCACACGATCTGTTGTCGCTGTCGCAGAGCTTGCCGCCACTGATACCGCCCTGTGTGGTGACCATCATGAAACAGGAGGTGGCTGCCCAGAAGCCGCCCGAGCATTTGCCCATTATGCAGGAGATCTCGAATGCTTCCAACAAATCACCACAGTCGCCGCCATATGCGAGGAGCGGCAGCGCCAACATACGCTTCATTGGGAGCAGCTCCTACGACATGTTGCATGGGTCGTCGGAGGCATCGAACAACTGCTCGCCACTGACACCGCCCAACTCTGATCACAGCTCCGATGTGGACATTGACATGTCCTCGTCATCCGAATCCGGCCAGTTGCACTGGAACAAACAGCCAACACCAGTGATGGGGCAGCAGCAGCAGCAGCAGCAGCAGCAGCAACCACAGCATCATCCACAGCCACAGCAGCGTGCCTCCGCCCTCAAGATGTGTCTCAATATGCCCGATGGTCGCACCAAGGCCAGCAAGGCGGCCAGCAAGGACAAGGAGCATCAGCAGCGCAGCAGATCCACAGCCAGCAGCCAAAGTGGCAACATCTCCGCCAGCGAATCAACGGTCAATGCTGGTGCAACAACTCCGACAGCAGGTGGTGGCAACTCCGTGAGTGGCAGTGGCAGTGGAAGTGGAAGTGGCAGCGGCAGCGGCAGCGGAGAGAACTATGCCAAGCGGAAGCGTGGCTGCTACAAGTGCACCGAATGCGGCAAGCAGTATGCCACATCCAGCAATCTGTCGCGCCACAAGCAGACGCATCGCTCCCTCGACTCCCAGTCGGCCAAAAGATGCAACGCCTGTGGCAAGGCCTACGTCTCGATGCCGGCGCTGGCGATGCATCTTCTCACGCACAAACTATCGCATTGCTGCGGCATCTGTGGCAAGATGTTCTCCCGCCCCTGGCTGCTGCAGGGACATCTGCGCTCCCACACCGGCGAGAAGCCCTACGCCTGTGTCCACTGTGGCAAGGCATTCGCCGATCGCTCCAATCTTCGTGCCCACATGCAGACGCATTCCGGGGACAAGAACTTCAAGTGTCATCGTTGCAACAAGCCCTTTGCGCTTAAATCGTATCTGAACAAGCATCTGGAGTCGGCTTGTCTGCGGGATGGGGCATCCATTGCCACGAACAAGAGTCTGGATGGGGAGCATCCGGACGATGTGGATGACCTGATGAAGCTCGATGAGATGATGAAGCTCGATGAGCTCGAGGGGGATGATGTGGTCAGCGATGAGAACAGCCAGGACATTGTGGTAGCTTAAGCATATTAATCCAATTTAACTAAACTTTATCCTAATCTTGAAAAAAAAACCTAACAAAAAAAAAAAGAAAAAAGAAAAGAAATCTTTTTACCAAGAAATTCCTAGAAGCAATATTTGAGCACCCTCAAGAAGAAACCCAAAAGCAAACGCAAAAAATAAAACAAAACAAAAAGAAAAACAAAACAAAACAGAGTCAACTAGCAGCTTATACGAGTAGATTTTTTGGAGAGTGGAGAATAATACGTATTGGATGATATACATTCATATGCCATGGATCTCAAGTCAATAGAGTATGATATTAATATTGATACTAATTATTATATGATTATATAAATGCAGATTATTATAATTAGAGCTAATCAAATTTGAGTGCAATAGCCATATATCTATATATACATATATAATATATAGATCGGGCATTACTTTGAAAAGTTGGGCCATGTTATTAACACATATTTTATTTCATTTTTAAACATATAATTAATCAATTATTTAATTTGAATGCGAAACAAAATATGAACAAAACGGTTTAAAATGAAATCCAAAAGGTAACTTATAGTAAAAATCTGACACAACGAATATTATGGAACATAAGTAGAAATTCTATATATATATATATACAAATTAAAAACATACATATACATATATATACAACAAGACATACATACAGACATATATACAAACGCAGCAGCAGCAGCAATGAAATATGAATAATATTGAGAACATAGCGATCAGAACCAATTTGCATGTTTTTCTTTTGTTTGTTGGGCTAAAATAAAATGCCTTAAAATGAAGGCATCGTTTTATAGAGCTCTATAGATTTATATAGACAGATATACTACCAATATTACCAGATAAAAAATACTAGCAGCAAGTATTACGAACCGAGACAAATTTTACGAGAAATACTCGTATAAAGACACTCTCATATTTCGAGAAATACATATACATACCATAACCATACTCTCTCTATACATACATATTAATATATATATATATATATATATATATATATATTAAACCGATATATATCTCACACAACAACTAGTGGACTTTTTTTTAGCACTTCTCCCGTAACTCTCTAAAATGCTCTTAGACTTTTGAATATTTACTTAATATCAAACATAAAACTTTGGTAGGCCAATCAATATAGACAAGATATAGAGAAGATGAAGAAGAAGATACACCAGAAATCGCATAATACTCACACTCAATTTCTTATATAAGAATCCGATGACGAAGAAGAAGAAGAAGCATGCTAGTCCTCTACTTAAGATGAATATTACTTCCAGAATATGCTCTCAAAATAAAAAAAAAAAAAGAACCTACTTCAATTACTTAGAAATGATTACAATTAATGAGAATACAATTTAGAAACATATCACAAGGACAATACTTAAACATAAATACATTCAATTTAAAATTTAAAAATAACAAAAATTAATTAAAAATATAAAACACAAAAATCAATTAAACACACATTCTCATAAACAATTTTGCAATATATAGTTATTTTATTACTAGACTTAACTCATGTATATATTTAATCCCAAAAAAACATATACACACATATATGATATATGAAATAATTTTATACAAAACAAATGGAACAAAATGAATTCAGAAAACTGCGCAAAGAATTGAAGTGAATTGGGGAAGATTTGCGCGGTTTTTAGCCCCTATTAGGGGGTCAGAAGGGGGAGTGGGAAGAGGTGTAAGATGAAGAAGAAGAAGAAGAAGCACTTGTAAAACAAAAATGATAACTAAAAGCAATTCCAAAAGTAAGTGACATAGTTTTAAATAAATTGTAACTCTATATACATATATATACATATAGATATAGATATATATTCATATATATATATATATAAATCGAAAGATACAATTATATAGTATATACACGACAAGAAACATGTATTTATTTTACGCGTAGTTTTTATTCAAAAAAAAATACATAAAAAAAATAAGTAAAGAAAAACGAAACAAAAAGAGGAAAACACAATTTAATTAAATTGTCAATTATAAACAAATTTATTTCATAATTTAAGAATTGAAACAAGCTGACGCTGATAAAGGTTATTTTTTAATGCATATATATATACATATATATATAGAGTTTAATAGATCAGAGAGGCAGTTTTATATCAAAATTAAGCATAGTTAATAAAAGAAGAAGAAGAAGAGGCAGAGAGAGAGAGAGTATGAAAACACAAACAAAAACAATTGAAAACAATTCGAACTTAATTATACAACGAGAACAAAAACAAAGCAGAAAAAATTAAATTAAAATATATTAATTAATTATTAACTTCGGAGGTACATGGATACACACACACACACACACACACACACATACACACAATTTGATAGCAATAAAGTAATATGAATTACATACAATTACATTTATACATTTGCCATATGCCGTATTAAAATAGTGAAAATGAAAGAGAAATGAAAAATAAAAATATGTAAAAAATTGAGAATTAGAATTTAGACCACAGTGCTATGTGCAATTGTTTATAGGGCCATAGTTTCGAAATCGTGTTTATGCATGGCTTTATTGATGATTATTGGATAGCGTTTTAAATAGCATTAAATGCCTATATATACATACATACATACATACAGAAATACAGACATATAGACATACATACATTACATCAAATTCATAATAATAACGATATAACGGTAATGATAATGATAACGATAACGATTAATAAATATGAATATAACATGAATTCCATTGAACAGTAGTGGTAACAATTATGTGATTTGCAATTTTACATTCAAAATATATATACATACATACATATATATACAATACATATATATACATATATATAAAAAGTAAATACAAAAAAAAAGCAAACAAAAAAATGTAGTATATTGTATATTGAGGCAAGCGTTTAATTGATTCATTTACAAGTTAGATTTATTTATACACATTACAAAAAACAAAAAAAGGAAAAAAAAAAAAATGAAGGCAAACAAACAACAAAATATTTTTACACAGAAGCTTTGTTTTTTTGGCAAGACATACGAAGTTAAACCCTAGAGACCCAAATGAATCCTGTATAGTGTGCACTTATACCCCCCTTAGAAGCGAACCCCCTAGACCCAAAATACAACCCCCCCCACCACCCCCCGCAAGTAACCCTTAGGCAACCACAAATTGAGATTGTTTGGCAATTCCTTGCAGCAGTAGGAGAATCAAGTTCGATGACACCAAATACATTTGAATTATTATATTATACAAATTGAGATATTTTATATAGTATGAAGTAGGGGGGGGAAAAAAAAAGAAGAAGACGATGAGGTTATATAACGTCAAAGATATTAATTTATATATTCATATATTAGAGATGCAAAAAGACTTGAAACAGTTATATATACATTTAACATTTGCAATATATTGTATTGTATAAAACTTCATTAACTTATATACATGCATATACATATACATATACATACATATGTATATATGGTATACATATATACAACATGCTAATCCTTCTCCTACTAGAACTTACCATACATATAGACGAACAAAACAGTACATCCCTAGTTTAGTTAATGCAACTACAGCTATACATATATACTACTATATACCACACATATATATATATATATATATATATACCACAAGCATACAAACATATATATCGTAGATCCACACTGAGAGCGATATATAGTCGCAATTATCTCTTAACTCTCTTAGCAATTTGTTCAAAGTTCTTGTTCTCGATTCTCTCCTTAGTTAGACAATGTTTATCCGCTGTCTCTCTGGACGGATTAATTGACTAATACTAGTTTCAGCTAACGTAGCTAATATACATAAATACTTAAACAAAATACTAGCAAACAAACAAAACAAAACAAAACAAAAAATACCAACAGCATAATAATCGCAACTAGATGACTCCCAAATTAGTCCCAAGCAATACGATACTTCTTCAGTCTATACTAACTATATCATACTTAACTACAGCAAAGGAACGATATGCTTATCTTGCACACACACACACACACACACATACCTATACATATATACTACAATTTTTAGGGCAAAATATGTAGAGTATTACTCGTATTACCTATTATATTCCCAAGAAAATGATAACGACAAAAAAAAATGCTTAACCAGTCTTAAATTGAATAAAGAATGAAGATTTCCAGTGAGATGAAAAGAAAATTTTGTCGAAAATTTCACAGAATCCATATTGAAATGGAGCTGATAATATTAATATTAGATATAGTTACTCTTATTATAGCTACACCTTCACATTAGTGCGGCCATGTAACTATTTTTAGAGCCTCAAAAAACCAAGAAAAAAATACCAAAAAAAAAAAAAAAAACCAAAAGCATAAACATACATAAATACATATTAAATAAACAACAGACAAACAGATGAAAATGCAGTTTTAATGTTGGCAACTTTCGGAGCAGCCCTCGCAAGTAACAGGTGCGCTGAAAGCGATAGTTTCGGCATAATACTAAAAAAAATACTACTTCGAAAAAAAAGACGTTCAACGGATGAGAGGTATAAAAGTGGCAGGAGGAGGGGGAGGAGGGAGTGTAGAGGAGAGGAGAGGGGCAAGTGAGTGGAGTGTGTGTTTAAATGAAATTGCTTGATTCGGCATAAACATATTTACACTGTTGAATATTTGCTCAACAATTTGATTTGAAATCTTGTCGCCCTTACATGCCACTTGTGCAGCAGCAGCAGCATCTCCAAAATGGAATTGTATCAAGGACGCGCTCAACGGAACAATCGATGTTGGCAAACAAGACCAATAAAATACCGCCCCCAATACCACCCCTCCCCCCCTCTAACAATCCAGTAAATCCCTCCAGCAATACTGCTATATCCAACAGCTCTACAGATGTCAGCAATTCTCTCGATTTGAATACACTCTCAACACACAGACAGAGAGTGAGTGGAAAAAAAACGAAAGTGGGCAAACAATTCAACAGCAAGCAAAAAGAAAATTCAAAAAAAGAAAAAAAAAATTGGAAAAAAAGAAAATAGAAAAGCGAAACAAATATACATATAGACGTATAGAGCTGAGGAACCCGCGCAAATGGCTTCTCTAACGACCCAATTAATTTGAAACAAAAGAAGCACACAAAAAAAAATACAGTATAGAACAAAAAAATTATATATATATATACGTCTATAAAGAAAAATAAAACAAAGTACGAAAAGTTGTGTTAAAATGAAAAAAGAAACGAATAATAGAAATAAAGACGAAGCAGGAAAAGACATTTGAATTGGAAGAAACGCGGCAATGGCAGTGGCAGTGGCAATGGCAGCTGCTTTATGGCCACAGACTGGGGTAACGCCACAGGCCACTAAATGCCGTCTTCAGCTCTAGCTTCAGCTCACAGCAGTATCTACTCCAACTCCTCCATCAGCTACTTTGGTTAAGGCAATTGTGTGCGTAGTAAAGTTGCTCGACGCCGCGTGCAGCAACAGCAACAGCGGCAACATCAGCATCATCAGTTGATGAGAAGTGTTTGTTATCATGCCTGCCCCGCTTTGCATCCTGCCACACTCATTGTTAACTCCTACCCCTATCATATTGTGGCAAAAGCTGGAAAAGTTCGCCAATGCCGACAGCTTCATTACAACCATCAACAGCGTCATCATCATCATCATCTCCATCACCATCACCATCAGTCTGTGAGTAATTTGCCTCAGCAAAACTTTATTTGTTGTTGTTCAAGCTCAAGCTGTTGATGGAATCAAAACGAAGTGTAGAAGAGAATCAAAAAAAAAAAAAAAAAAAAAAGAAATGAAAAAAAAAATAACAATAATAATGAGAAGACTGAAGACTGGGCTTAGAATCCAGACACAAAACGATATAAGTTTTAACCACAGCTGCTGAGATCGTCAGTCTACAAACTACACTCCACAGACAGGTTGTGTTACTACTACTACCTCAACCAAAATCACTATAATATTTTCAAAAAAATTTGCAAAAAAAAAAAAAATTATTTACTTAATTATGGGCAAGTTTGTATTAATTGCTGTGCTGTTGAGTCTATGCGTTTTGGCCAAAGGTGAGTAAACTGTTTATTAATAAACAATTCATGCAGTTCGATTCAAATTTATGCGAATTTATATTTATTGCACATCTGTTCACGTTTTTCTATTGTGTGAGGGTCCAAATGAGAAATCTCTGAGTTCAAACTGGTTTTAATTTCTATAAACCAAACGACAAGTGATGGGGACAGAGAGAGAGAGAGAGAAACGGTGGTGGGGGAGTGGGAGAGGAACTACTAAGAGATGCTAAGAGGCTCTCAGCTTCAGCATGAGCTCTCAGAGTTAAGACAGAGCTCTCTCTCTCTCTCTCTCTCTCTCTCTCTCTGTCTCTCTCTCTCTCTCTGTCGGTGTCTCTCTCTCTCGTTCTCTCGCTGTTTGGTCTCTCAGCTCGTTAGTCATAATTACGCTGTCGCTTGGAGTCGTGATTCAAGGTTTCCGGTTGTATGTCATAGAAGATTACCGGGCTGTGATAAGGCACTGTGCCGTGCTGTGCGGTGCGGTGCGGTGCGGTGCGAAGGCAATGATTTAATGGCTTGTAATTAAATTTTTCTTTAGCTGCACCGTATCAGGAGCTGGAGCCGCGCAAAGGTCATGTGCCAGTCTATATACGGCACGGGGATGAGTCCCTAAGCCAAATACATCCCGGACTGGCGGAGGCATTCAAGGAGGACGCACCCGCACAGCTGCAAGCCGAGGTATAGACTGACTCCATCATCTACTCCAGAGTTAAGATTAAAGAGTGCAAAAATATCTTTCTCACCGTATGACAGAATCACATTAAGGAGACGACGACAACGATAGCGGCATCCGCTGAGGAGGCGGCAGTGACCAGTCCGAAGACGACCACCACCGAATCGGATATCGCCAGTTTTGATGCCATCAAAGCTAAAGACGTTTAATGCAAATTCAATAAATACATACATATGTACATATATGCGCGTATCTAACAGATACAAAAGTATCTTTCTGCACGAGTTAATACTATGAATTATATGAAACGCTGTTGCTCGTTAACTGTTCTCTCTCTACCTCCCTCTCTCTCTCTCACACATTCTCTATATATCTCTCTCGCTCTTCTGGAAGGGGGCAAGAAATTGCCTTAGAGCTTTGCGTGTGATTTACTTGTTGTGTGGCCATTAGTGAGACAGGAACTGGCTCGATATACCCCCAGCTCTAACTTCATCCCCCAGCTAGTAGCAGGAAGATGGCGTCGCAAACGTTTTGTAATTAATATAATGGCGACGGCTGTGCTCTGCCAAATGGGAAATGGCGATGGCGATGGCGATGGCAATGGCGATTCCAAAATGGCCTACACACGTTGCGGTTCTCTCTGATCGTTGGAGGGAGAATGAAGTGCAGGCCACAGCCACAGTCACAGCCACATCTCCAACCCACAAATTGTTCATTCATTGTCCTTGTGCCCGCGCTCGGCCAATGTGAAGACATCCCGAGGCATCGCTGGGGTCGTCTAACGAGCAATAAAACTAAATACATACACATAAAGTTAATTATAAAAGGGCAAAAGGAAATTGAAGCTACCATCAGAGACTATTGAGCTGTCGATGCAAGTGACGGATTAAGCTAAAATAGTCAATGCCAGCTTCTGGCTATACAGTACCCCCAAAGTGGGTCTGCTGCCGAGAGGGAGGGAGTTGGCTCGATAGGGACTCTTGGCCAGAAACGAAACGAAATCAGCTAAATGGAGAGCGAGGCTCTTGTGCCAAAAGACGCTTGCAATCAAGAGAGCATTAAAAAGACAAGCAAAAAGAAAACCAAAAACAAAGTCCATCTACCAGATATGCACAGACAACAGGAGAAACAATCACAAATTACAGATACCCTATTTCTTTGTGTAATCTCCCAACTTCTAGCTGCCACAACTTTACCAATGCTTAGCCGATTTTGATGAAAATTTCACTTTTGTTAATGGCAAAGATCATAGTTTAAATCTGCATTCAAATTTTTACCCATTTCCGAAATTCAAATTTTTTCGATTTTTTTCATACCTACCCCTTGACAAAATGACACAAAAATGAAAAATTTTGAGTAAAAAATTTTTTGGTCGAAATTTGTTCCTGGTATCAATACAAGCATTTCGGTACTTATTTGAGGTGATTCTGATCAGTAATTCTCAAGATATGGCCGAAAATGTGCAAAAAACACGTTAAAACTTCAGTTTTCTGAAATTGATATATATTGCTTACAGTTAACCCATGACAACTTCACCAAAAGTAATCCGATTTTGACCAAATTTTTGGCACTGCTTAGAAGGGTCATATTTAATATGTGGTCAAAACTTTAGATGATTATGTTCAGTATTCATTGAGATATGTGTAAAAAGTCTAAAAAACCATTAAAAAATTTAATATTTTTACATACTGGCTAACTTCAAGCTATCATAACTTTCCCAAATCTCAACCGATTTTGATGAAATTTTCACTTTTGTTAATGGCGAAGATCATAGTTTAAATCTGCATTCAAATTTTTGCCGATTTCCAAAATTTTAATTTTTTCAATTTTTTTCATACCTACCCCTTGACAAAATGAGAAAAAAATGAAAAATTTTGAGTAAAAAATTTTTTGGTCGGAATTTGTTCCCGGTATCAATACAAGCATTTCAGTCTTTATTTGAGGTGTTTCTGATCAGTAATTCTCAAGATATGGCCGAAAATGTGCAAAAACACATTAAAAATGCAGTTTTCTGAAATTGATATATATTGCTTACAGTTAACCCATGACAACTTCACCAAAAGTAATCCGATTTTGATCAAATTTTTGGCACTGTTTAGAAGGGTCATATTTTTTATGTGATCAAAATTTTAGATGATTTTGTTCAGTATTCATTGAGATATGGGTAAAAAGTCTAAAAACCATTAAAAAATTTAATATTTTTACATACTGGCTAACTTCAAGCTATCATAACTTTCCCAAATCTCAACCGATTTTGATGAAATTTTCACTTTTGTTAATGGCGAAGATCATAGTTTAAATCTGCATTCAAATTTTTCCGATTTCCAAAATTTTAATTTTTTCAATTTTTTGCATACCTACCCCTTGACAAAATGACAAAATAATGAAAAGTTGTGAATAGAAAATTTTTTGGTCGGAATTTGTTCCCGGTATCAATACAAGCATTTCAGTCTTTATTTGAGGTGTTTCTGATCAGTAATTTTCAAGATATGGCCGAAAATGTGCAAAAACACGTTAAAAATGCAGTTTTCTGAAATTGATCTATATTGCTTACAGTTAACCCATGACAACTTCACCAAAAGTAATCCGATTTTGATCAAATTTTTGGCACTGTTTAGAAGGGTCATATTTAATATGTGGTCAAAATTTTAGATGATTATGTTCAGTATTCATTGAGATATGGGTAAAAAGTCTAAAAAGCATTCAAAAATTTAAAATTTTTACATACTGGCTAACTTCTAGCTATCATAACTTTGCCAATCGTCAACGGATTTCGATGAAATTTTCACTTTTGTTAATGGCGAAGATCATAGTTTAAATCTGCATTCAAATTTTTGCCAATTTCCGAAATTATAATTTTTTCGATTTTTTCCATACCTAACCCTTGTCAAAATGAGAAAAAAATGAAAAATTATGAGTAGGAAATTTTTTGGTCGGAATTTGTTCCTGACATCAAAACAATCATTTAGGTCTTTATTTTAGGTGTTTCTGATCATTATTTCTCAAGATATGGCCGAAAATGTGCAAGAAATATGTACAAAATTAGTAATATCTTTATTTTTTCTTTTCATTGCTTAATTTCTAATTTTCAAAAAAAAAAAAAACGTAAACTCTTAATGTACTGAGTAGGTCCGATGGCCTACACCAAATGGTTACAGGGTATCAGCAGAAGGAGAGAGGTAGCGAGTGAAGGAGACAAAAAATGTGGAAATAAAATGAGAGAAAAAACTTCGCGTAGTAAAAGCGATTTTTATGGTGAGCTGCCCGTTTAAGAACTGCTGTTGAATTTAAATTTGGCTGCGTTTACGAGGATAAAGCAAAGGCAAAGCCAAAGGCTGTTAGCTGCTGCTGCTGCTGCTGCTGCTGCTGTTTGTGGGCGTGGCAAGGCAAGACAGACAGTGAGACAGACATATAGACAGTACAGCAAACACTGTATATGTACATATGTATCTTGAAACGGCGTTTGTATCTCCGAGTGCGTTCGAGCGCATTCAACCTCAAAATGAATAATTGCATATGCTTCAATGATTTGCGACTTTGTTTGAATGCGTTATAAGTTCCCAACCAGGACAGCTTCAGCTTTAAGCGTGACCAGCCTCAGCTCAGTCTCGTTCTCTCTCCTTCTCTTGGAGTGTGAAAAGTATCTCGCACTCTCTCGCTTACTGTATCTCGATCTCTCTCTCTCTCTGTCTGTCTTCTATAGATTGCTGTGGCTAATTTGAAAATTGCTCAGTTAATTGCATTTTGCTGATGGCCAAAACGATGGCGCTTAAACAATAATTGAGTTAACTGTTATGTGGTGAGATTATCATCGACCGATTGCCAATATAAACCCAAATCGCCACACGAGCTCAACATTATTATGATTATTATAGCACTGCCCATTAACACAGCATCCAACTCCAATTCCCATACCCATACCCATAATCCAATCCCCCAATCCCACTCCTGTATACTAAATATCCTTGTTGTACTTAGCTTTTTATTGGTTTAATGTGCATGTGCATGTGCATGGATACGTTTTTTAAGGACACGCCATTGCTTTGATTACCTGCCCAGCAGTCCACCCAGTATGCCACCACCGCCAGCCGTGTTGCCACCGCCCGTCACTCCCGGTATGCTGACCAGATTGCCCAGCAAATTGTTGCCATTCAGGTTCAGCAGACAGCTGTCAAAAGTTTGTGGGCAGTCAGAGTGCTGCTGGAGAGGATTTGCACCATGTCTCACTTACCGCAGATCCAGTCGTATGACTTGTTGGCACGCCCATTCTTGCAGGCACTGTAAATGCATTACACGCATAGAGTAGGTTTCTAGGAAATGGAAGTTATGTAACCTACCTTCAAACTCTGTGGGGAGGGTCGCGGGCAGCTTTCTATGCTAGGACCGCCACCACCTCCACCACTGCCTCCTCCACCGCCTCCACCACTGCCTCCTCCGCCACCTCCTCCGCCTCCTCCTCCACCACCACCGCCATCTACTTTACCACCACCACCACCACCACCACCATCGCCTCCACCTCCATGCTTGCGATGAGGTCGTCGTCTAGGTCTTGAATCCTCCTGCCCAAAAACAACTTTAAAATACAGCTAGCTTGGAAAGGAGTGGGATATACTTACGTTATGGCAGGACACCTATAATATTTAAAAGAATATATTTTATATATATCATTTTGAAGCTACAAAAAATCTTACCAAGGCCAACAGCGTCAGACCTACAGCTAAGATTAAAAAAGCTCTCATACTGAACAATCGCTTCCGGTTGCCGAACTGTTCAGTTAATACTGCCTGCAGTCGGGTTTATATAGCGTAGGTTGCACAAAAAAGCCAGCTGTTTTATTGTTTAACCCTAAATAGGACAGACTATAAAGAAAAATCTAGACTCAAAGTAGAATTGCAAAGACTGAAGAATGCTAAGGAATATATAGGTCAGAAATCGAAAAAGGGTATATATATATACAGAGGAAATATATAAAAAATATTAAAAAAAAATTAAATTTTTTTTGATTTTTTGATAATCATAAATATTTATTTATTCGTCATGCAAACCATTTTACACTTACATAAATAGGTAGGTTTCAATTTGTATTATTTTTATTTTTTGTTTTTTTTTTTTTTTTGGCAACTATATAGTAATATCGTATAGATATATATCTGCGATCTGTCGACATACATATGTGTGCTTTGTGATCGTTAACTAGAATTGTACAATAATTCATCTAAGAATACAATTGTATATGCGATTTAATAATTGTAATAATACCATCTCCATATACCTTTAGCTATATTTGATTATTATAATTATATGTATATATAATTTTTTTCTTTCATTTTCTTAATTGGCATTCGAAAAAATTCGGGTCTAAAGTTTTTGAGTGGGAGAAAATTTTCGTTTCGAAAGAGGGGGCAGGTGGTGGGGTATGGAGCACATTCATACGTTTACGATTACGATTACGATTATAATTACGATTACGATTACGATAAATATTCAATATGATTCAGTTGTACAGTTAGGTGATATTCTAGTAATTCCCATAGTTAATACTAAATATTATTGATAATTTTGTTTTTTGCTATTTGAACCATGAAATATCAAAATTGAAATCGAAATCGAAATCGAACTTGAACTTGTCATTGTACTTGACTGACGTTGATCGATAACTAGCTAACGCTATCGATAAGTATCGGGAGTCTATAAAGTGTATAACGGCCAAAATACAACTACAGCTACAGCTACAGCTACAACTACAACTATTACAACATGGTCATGGTCATCCGCAGAGTGGGTCATCCTCAGACGCACTGCATCTTCTTGCAGTTGCACAGCCACTTGATGATCCTCGCATTGCGCTCCACAATCGATGGCGGCTCCGATGGCCGATACGGTTGCGTCGTCTGCGGCTGTGTCTCGGTGCTGTCCGGCAGTCGCATCGAGTCCACGGTGCTCACATCCGAGAAGAACACCGTGCTGGAATCATCCGAATCGGTTTCGGGGTTATGCTGCCGTTTCGGTTGGCTGTAGATCTCGTGGAATGCCTCATCGTTCAGTCCCAAGCGATCGAAGAACTTCTCCAGCTCCGAGATGCTGGCGTTGAGCGCCTCCCGCTCCATATCCACCAGGCCATGGGATTGGGTCATCGCATAGCCATCCGCTGAGAAACCTTTGGGGAAGAACACATTGTCGTGCTCCATGCTGCGCTTGTAGCCCGCTGAGCCACCACCACCTCCACCTCCTCCCCCATTCCCACCGCACTCCACTCCGGTGGTATTGATGGGAGAGGTCCGGGGCTGCACCGGCAACCGATTGCGGTTCTTGAAGCGGATGCATCGCTGCCGCTTGAACTGTATGGGCGGCGGACTAATGTCGTCCACAGATGGGGCCGATCCCGGACTCTGCACCAGGGAACTCTGCGAGTGATTGATGCTGGTGTAGCCCTGGGAGCTGGTGTGCAGCTGCTGACTGGATGAGCTCGAGTAACGTGGCGTCTGCGTCTTCAAACGCGGCGATGGCGGCGTCGGCGTGTAGTCATCCTGGAATGCCTCCGGCACCTCCGGCGTCGGCGTGAAATTGAGCAAGTAGTCGGCAGCGGCATTGTCATAACCGGACATGGTGGCAGGAGCAGCCGGGCCACTGCCCGTGTCCTGCTTGCAGCGGCAGTCAATGCAGTCGATGTTGCGGCCATGCAGCTGGGGATAATCCCCGCCAGGCGTCACATAGCCACAGTACGAGTTGGCGCTGTGCTGCGTGGAGGAGCCGCTGTCACGACGCGTGGTTGCCGCCGCCGCCGCAGCTGCCGCTGCCAGGTTGCAACAGTTCTTGATGGTGCCACTGGCGGTGCCCGCACCCGTTTCCCGCTGCCGTTTATAACACGGTTCGCTGCGATGCGTATAGTGACCGGAGCTGCCGCCGGAGTCCCGATTGATGGAGGACTCGCCGGCGGATTTGATGGAACGATTGCCGCGGCTGCAGCAGCTCAAGATCTCGCTGTGCGGCGAATGGCGACTGATCTGGGTATGGAGATCCGGCAGCGACTTGTGGCTGTTGATGTTGAACTCGCCGGCAGTGTAGGGAGCACGCTCATCCGGATTGGCCACCTCATGCGAGTGCGAATAGGAGCGTTGATAGTTGTACCTTCAGGGATAAAGCCAAGTGATTAATCCAAGTGATCCCCGCCAGAAACGGCCTGCTTCGCTTACCTGTAGCGCTCGTTGTGCGCCTGACTTGACTTGGCCGCGTACTCAGCCGGCGGACTGATGGGCCTGTAGTTCTCGGTTAGCACCAGCGGCTCCTCACCGCTGCTGTTCGGTGCACTGGGATACCCGCCGTAGGCGGACTCCCGTCCATAGCCATGCGTGGGCATGTATAGCGGGGGAGGTATCCTCAGAGCGCTGCTCTCCTCCTCACCGTAGTCAGCGGGCAGCAGATCCACTGCATCCTCATGACCACGTCGGCCACGCTCCTTGGCTGCCTCCGAGCCGAGCAGCATGCGCAGCTTGTGCTGCAGCAGATTGTTATTGACAGCTGCCCCCGAGCGGGCGTCCCGCGCATGACCATGTGACGGCAGTTGACCCTGACTATGCCGATGATGATGCTGATGTTGATGCGGATGCTGGTGATGATTGTGCATGTACTGTTGCTGCTGCTGTTGTTGTTGCTGCAACTGCGACTGCTGCTGCCGCGTCAAACTCATGTAGCGCCTGTCTTCCAGCTCGTCATAAGCAGAGGGACCGCCATAGTGCTGCTCCTCCGGGCGACGACCGCGCTTCACGCCCGTCGAAGCCGCATTGCCTGAGCCGCGATAACCCGACTGCTGGAGACGCTCAAAGACCGCCTCGGATTTGATATAGAAGGGCTTGGACTCGGCCAGCAGCTCCACGGCGGACTTGCGCTTGTTGTAGTTGTAGTGCCTGCCACTGCTGTGGTAGAAGGAGCTGTGCGTCGCATGACCCTGACCTTGGCTCCAGTAGCTGCGGCAACCTGCGCCCGTCTCCGGCAATGCCGATGCCGACAGCGGACGCTGTGACATGCCACCGCCGCCCGCCGACATATACAGTCCGGCATGGCCATTATACTGGGCATCCATGCTGCCAGGTGGTGCTCCCACTCCGCCGCCGAACACCTGCTGGCTGGTGGCATACAGCGTCTGGCTGGCGGCACGCGAATACTTGGGCATGGTGGTGTACATGGCGGGCGTGGAACTGTGATGACCACCAACGCCACCGCCAACGCCACCGCCGCCGCCTCCAGGTGAGCTGCTGCCGTTGCAGGAACGCTGACGCGGACTGCTGCAGCCGTGGGCCACAGTGGCCATGTTGCTCGGTGACTTGTCCCCCAAATTTAGCCTTGAGTTTTAATACCAATAAAGGCGTCGCTGTCGGCGTCGCTGTCACCTGCTGCTGCCACGGTTGCCCCCGATGGGGGAGGAGGAGGAGGCCGCTCTGCTACTGCTGCTTCTTGGCCTCCACTGTTTTGGGGTATTGGGGTCTGGGACTGGGGCATGCGCAGTTGAAGGCGTGCTGCGTATACTGAAATTACAATACAAAATTATTTTTCAGTTGCGCATCAAATTTGTTTTTGCATCAAATTGTTTGCTATTTTCACAACTCAATTAAAACCTGAATCACTATTATACATGCCATTTTCTAGCAGAATAAAATTATCTCCTTGATTGATCAATCAATCGTAATTCTCATAAACTTCTGCTGGCAGTTTATTTATAGCATAGAATTTTCACCAATTTCTCAAGTGTTTCTATATCACACATCACTCTTAATGTTAACTTCAATTGTTCACCTCAAAAACTTTAAATATTTTGAATTTAATTAGAGTTTTTTTTAAAACTTACCTGCAATTTGCAAGTATTCCTCCCCACCCAAAATGGAAAAATTTGTGGAAATTCCTTTATTGTGCGTTTGCCATTCAATGTGCTGGCATTTGACGACGATTTGTGGGCAAGGACTACGTCTACTACATTGTGCCACTTAGAATAACAGATGTTGTGCCACATGCCACACTGTTCCACCAGCAGCAATCAAAACTGGCGCCTGCGCAAACATCTTCAAACACCAAGCGAGAGCTTTCATTTCAAATTTAAATATAACTGACTTTATTCTACTTTTAACAGTAGTCTGTTAAGTGTTTTACAGTGCACTGTTAAGCTTTCTCTCACAGCCTCTGTTAAAGAGTAAGCTTTCTCTCAGGTAGGTATAAAATACAAGCACTCTCTCAATGGAGCAACAGTTGAAGCACATCTGAGGTGGAGGAATCATCATGTCGGCATCTAAGGTTCCTTATGTGAAGCACAATAACGGCACACACATACAGACAATTGGTCTGGGCACGTATACGGTAGGTTTACATACAGTTGATATTGATCACTTAGCTGAGCTGCAGATAATGTCAGACGTTGGAGAGGAAGGAATCTTTATCAGCTTGTCAACATTATACGTAATTATAATGGGTCTTATTTATGGCTTTGTAGTCGTTGGGCGGGGATTGCGAGCGCGCAACCCTTCATGCAATTGATGTGGGCTATCGTCACATAGACACCGCCTACTTCTATGAGAATGAAGGTGAAGTGGGTGCTGCGGTCAAGCAGAAGATTGCCGAAGGTGTTATCAAGCGTGAGGACATCTTCATAACCACCAAACTCTGGTGTCATTTCCACGAACCGGAGAGGGTTGAGGCTGCCTGTCGTAAGACCCTGCAGAACTTCGGCTTGGACTACGTGGATCTCTATCTGATGCACTGGCCCTATTCATATGTTTATCGTGGTGATAATGTGATGATGCCAACCGATGGCAAGGGCGAGGTGGAACTCAAGTAAGTTCCCTCTGGCAGCTCCGTTGGAACAGTTGTTAATCCATTAATTTTTCCAGTGATGTGGATTATCTTGACACCTGGCGGGCCATGGAGAAATTAGTCGAATTGGGTCTGACTAAGAATATTGGTGTCTCCAATTTCAATTCCAAGCAATTGACGCGCCTGCTGGCCAACTGTAAGATCAAACCTATTCACAATCAGGTAAATATAATATGGAATGCTACAATGTGGTTTCTATTAATATAGTGCCTTCTACTAGATTGAATGTCATCCGGCTTTGAATCAGAAGAAGCTGATTGCGTTGTGCAAACAACATGATATCGTTGTCACCGCATATTGCCCATTGGGCAGACCAGATCCCGCCAAGAAGCAGCCCAATTTCATCTATGACGCCAAAGTGCAGGCAATTGCTGATAAATATAAAAAATCAACAGCTCAAGTGGTCCTACGTTATCTGGTAAGATTCTATCTAATCTACTCAACACAATCAATCTCACTCTATACATTTGTATTCTAGATTGAGATCGGAACCGTGCCGCTGCCCAAGTCATCGAATCCCAAACGTATTGAGGAGAACTTCAATATATTCGATTTCACATTGAGTGCCGAGGATCATGCTGTGCTGGATACCTACAATACGGGCGAGCGTCTCATAAAGATGGAACATGCCGTCAAGAGCAAGAACTATCCCTTCCATTTGGAATTCTAATAGGAAAAACAACAAAAATAAATTTACATAATTGCAAGAAACGTAAACAGCTGCAGTTGAGCTTTCAATTTGCCGGTAATTGGGCATGCAATACATATACAAGCACAAGTACACGTTTCTATAAGCTTTCTATGGAAAATGCCCAGACAACCAGACATCACAACAACAACAATACACACACACACTAACGTAATCTAACAAGTGTCTCTGTTAATCTACGATCACTATACAACTCAGTGCTGAGAGAGAGAATCAATTAGAGAGAAGGAGAGAGCAAAAGCTTATACTCTATTTGTGTTTTATATCAAGCCACATTTACGCGGAAAATTCCACTGCTGCTACTCACTTCACTCGTGAATACAAAATGAAATACAGAGGTAATCATAATCTAATATTAACACACTTTAAATTAAATAATAATATTCTGAACATATGTACGTCTATTCAAAATCGTCAACTGAAATGTTTATATATGTTTAGAGTGACCATAATCTTGAGAACGCTGGCAACATCAAACATTCCAGTTGTAAACTGCAGTCTGGCAACGCCACACAACAGCTGTTGCCGTCACAAAATCAAAACATTCGCTGCGTAGGGGAATTTTTTTGTGTTTTTTTTTTTTGATTGTGGGACAATAATAATGCCGCTTGTTGTTGCTGCTGGAAAAACGCCGTTGAAACGTAATGGTGTACGTGTACTTGTACTTGCAACCCCCGAGAAAAGGAGTCACCATACCACATGCCGCATTGCAGCTGTTACATGCGGTAAGCACGTGAGTTAACAAAGTGCAGCTAAAATTAGAAAATAACTAAAAACATTGATAAGATATTTCATAAATTTTCAGCACAACGAATGAAAGTGATTAAAACATCAGTTTACATAACTATATTATCGGATTGTGCAATATGCGCACAGCAAAACGCCAATACAATTACCTGAATAACTGAGGTGCATCCGTCCAGTGGGATTAATCCTGCCACCGCCCCCGCCCCCGCACCCATTACCTACGGGTGTGAAACAAACGAGAAGTTGCAACTTGAAAAGTCGATGCCACACTGTCACACCATGGTTTATATGCGCATAGTGCTGACCACGCTGGTGACCATAACGTGTCTGTTGGGTGACAATTTTGTGGAATTAACACAGCATCCGCTGCTGAAGGCCTTGGCCGACAATGCCACACATGCCGCCATTGGCGCCTTGACGGGCATCGCCTTCGCCATGCAGTTCTATGAGCGCACCAGCCAGCTCTTTGGCTGGATATTGATTTTCTGCTGCTTCGTGACCTCCTCGTTTATCGATCTGGATCACTTTGTGGAGGCGCGTTCCCTCTACCTTGAGGTAGGTAAAGTGTTGCAGCTTCAAAGTATCTGTAACTTAACATATTTTTCACTTTTAGGACGCCACTAATCTGTCACGTCGTCCATTCTTGCACTGCTCCAGCATCGTGCTGGCCATGCTCTTGCTCTATATATGCACCGCGTGCCTCAATTACTATCGCAGTAGCCTCCTATTGGGTGCACTGCTCTGTGCCTTCATTACGCATCACACGAGAGACGCTGTGCGGCGTGGCTATTGGTTTTGGCCATTCTATGATCATACGGAAAGACTGCCACAATTGGCCTACATCATAGGCACCATCATGACCCCATATCTGCTCGGATATCTGCATAATCTGTGCCGCAGCGCCGTGGTTCTCAATTTTCTGGGACAATATGTTAAGCTAAGTGAATCCAACTATCGAAATGGTGTTATTGGTGGTGGTGGTGGTAGTGGAGGATCTAGTGCCAGTTATCGTTATTTGCAGGTTTAGAGGATATACGGTTCAATGTGATATGGGTTTAACTAAAGGATCTAACATATATACATAGTAGGATATGCTTTCTTAGGCTTCAAGCTCAATAGTTTAAGCTTAAAGCGTGAAAATCAAACTTGAGATACTTCCATAGTACAGGACATAGAATTTTAATTCGATATCTTTAGTAATACTCTAGGCCATTTAGTAGACGTATAGGGGAATACCTTTAGGTGTATTTATTTATTCAGTAGTTTTTAAATCACACACAGACACTCTGATAATATCCGTTTATATGTGATATATGGTAGGCATAAGCAAAAGATACTTTATGGATGGGGATACTCCAAACCAATCCAATGGAATCCAAGCATAGCGCACAAAACTATAAATGAAACGATTTTCGAACTTCCAAATCAATTACGAATCAAACTCAAATTTAAATGTAATTGTTAACTACTAATTATCAAGTATTTTAATTAATCGATACTAATAAAATTTTTGCCTTGTACAACATTTTTGTCGTCACCTCAACTGGGCAGGTCATAATCCCTATTGATTATCTTAGCCCAGAAACGCCCACTGCCGCCGTCTTGGCCAACTCAGTTACCAATTGGCAGTGCAAGTCTTATACAAAAATATCCAATTGTTGGCGGTGTGATTAATGTCGGTTTTCCAAATAATTGATTAACGCAATTTTCGAATTCTGTTTTTGAAAAACTCATTTTATTTTCGAATTATACGAAATTGTTGTTAATTTGCATTTTCGTGGGAAAAATTGCGTTTGCGTAGCAATAAATAAGTGATTAAATTGTGTGCGAAAGATCATGACATGACATGATAAAGAAATGTATGTTTCAAGTGGCATGAACAACGACAACATACCCTGTAATTAAATAATTTGTGGGGTGAAAGTGTGAATTTTTTTAATCAGAGGGTATTTAGTTGATGTTAACGACATTATGAAATAAAGTGTAGACCGACAACATACCCTGTAATTGAACTACGAATTCAAGCTATCGAAGACTACATTTGTAGAGGGTATTCAACTGTTGGCATCATTCGAAAATATAGAAATTATGCACACACCTTTTATACACAGCGAACACGCCCACGCCCAGGCCTACCACAACAACAACAACGAGAGACACACCACCTCCATCTCTCGCTATCTGCTGCTGTTACTCCCCGATGCCCCCCTTCCACTCCCCCTCAACGACGCCCTCGTCGAACACCTACAAAAGCAGAGCACAGTCAGAGCAAAAGATTTCGGTTGACAAAACACAAAAATACAAAAATGTTGTGATCATTTGCGATTGGACTGTGCTGCGGTTTAGATGATCTGATCGTCGTTGGCTAAACGTTTTATTTGAAACGCTCTTTAAATCAAAATTTGAAAAGAAAACATATACATATATTTGAAAAACGTGTCGCGTGTGAAGTTTCCTTCGGTTTCGAAAACTTTTCAAATTATTCGTCAAATTGGCGGAACAGGAGGAGAACTTTGTGAATCCGTTTGCCGTAAGTGCAGTTGAGTTTGAAACGGCACCGCACTTTATATACTCCAAATTTATTTTCGAGTTGTTTTTGAGTTTTTTTGGCTTTTTTTTTTTTTTGTTAATGTTGTTATTTGCACTTTAACCTTGAAACGTTTTTACGCTTCGTTTGATCAACAATTAGTTAAATTAGCTAACAGCTCCCAGACTGTTAAGCGAATGAATTCATTCACTCACATACATACTTTATATATATGTACATATATATATATACATAGAATATAGTGTATATGTGATTCGTAGTTCAGCGATAAGTTTTTTGTTAAACGCTTCCCATGCCCATTTAAACGCCATCATCATCAATTTACGCGCTGTTTAATTACATTTAACAACTTCCTCCAGCGGACAAATGCCATATCTATATATATACATATATGTATATATCTCATCATGATTTCATAATATTTATCTAACATGATCGTTTACACAACTACAAATAGATATGGCATATACATCATATCGACTATAGGGTATAGTGTTAAACCATGCATGGGGTATATGGCATTCGAAATGGTTTCAATTTGTAAAAATGTTCAAAAATAAATCATGTAAATATTTACATTGGAACAATATTGGCAAAGCCAAACGAATGATGGCAAAATTCGAAATGTTGTTCAAAATAAATCAATGGCAAAGATGCCGAAACCCGCAGAAATGTGTGTTGAGAAGCGTTGACGGTGACAGCATGTTGACAAGACGGCGAAATACCCTGTAATCTGTTAAGCAAAGAAATGGAGAAATAATTTAAGAATTTAAATTCTGATGATTAAATTTATTCTCTGTTAATTTTAGTTATATTTTGGATATATTTATTATAGGTATTTTCATAATTTGGTTAAATACAATTGCAATCTGTATCTGTATCTGTAGAAAAGTCAGAGAATATGCCTCGAACAATTTTTGGCACCTTCGCGAAATCGTCAAATGCCATTTCCAAAATGCATTAAATGCCACAAATGAAAATGAGATTCATGCTTCATAGAGTCGCTTTTGATCTTAATGAGCTGATAATGATATTTTGTGCATTTATAAACGGTCGGTCACCTCATCTACCCCTCTCTCCATCACACTCTCTCTCTCCATCACTCTCTCTCTTTCTCCCTGTTAACCTCCCCCCAACAATTGTATCGCAAATATTTGCCGTCGAGTCACCGTAAATAGCAGACAGACTAAGAGAGACAGACATACGGACAGTGCTACCTGTACAGGTGTACCCAGAGTACAATGCTGCAGCGTCAGTCAGAGATAAGCCTGGCCAAGCTGTTGGTTAACAGACTGTTTAGTTTTAGTCATAAGAGAGAGAGAGAGAGACATAGAGAAAGAGAGATAGAGAGAAAGAGAGTTCAAAGTACGCGTAGAGTTAATGGCGAAAGAAAACAAACACTTTAAACGGGAGTTAAGCAAAAGTTGTGCCACGTGCAACGCGGCGTATACTTAATGTGAATGCTGTCAATTGTTTGCCTCCCACTTCACCTATCGACTCTCTAGCTGTATCTTTCCTTAGCTGCCTCTTTTCTTCATTGCCTTAAATATTGCGTATACGCCGCTTCGGCGCGACAACTAGCGACAGCTGCCTCTCTGCCGTGTCTCCTTCTCTCTACTTTTTGACTCATTGCCGATCTCTAGCTCAGCTGGCGATCGACCTCTGCTGCCAAGTTTTGAAATCGTTGCCCCAGCCCAGAAACAGAAATACACATACACAGAGAAAGGGGGAGGGAGGGATCCTAAAAATATCACGCATACGCAGCGTATGCAGGCAAACGAACGCACTCCATAAAGTTGAATGACTTTCGCTAGTCTCATCTATATATATATATATATATATATATATATATATATAAATTTCGTTTATATAATCAAGTGAGAGATATAGTTGGTTGATTTGATTTTGGAATTGGGGGATCACAATAAATCGCGCTAATAAAGAAACACACAAATCATAGAGAACTCGACAACTTGTCTTTTCACTTTTTATGCGTGCGAGTTTATGATGTTTGTTTTAAGTTTTGTTTTCTGTTTTTCTTTATTTTTTTTTTATTGGTTCTATTTGTGTGTAAATCGTGTGTATCTGTCAGATACATAAAATGTGTGCCATTTGGCATAAATCCGCGCCGTCATACGGAACAACAGATACTTACCCACAATCAGCTTGAGGTTGACAAGCGTAAAACGACGAGAAACATATATATGTACATATATAACGGAGAAATGATATTCAAAAGATGAGTAGAAGAAACTGGAAAATGAGTAAATCAAAAACGAAACTGAAAAATATATGCATACTACATATATGTATATATATACTCAATATATGCCGGTTTTTCCTTTCATTTGCCATTCTAGATTTCATTCTTTTTTTGTTTTAGTTTTTCTTGTCGATTTTCTTCAATTTTCCGAGCTGTTTTGTTTTCATTTTCGGGCAGCAGCAGCAGCAGCAGAAGCATTTCTCTTGATTTTTCGTTGGCGTTTTTGTGTTTTATTATTTGTCGGCTAGTCCCGCGCCCACTTTTGTATATATTTTTGAGTTGTTGTTGCGCCAACAAATTTTTCGGTCTGGTCTCCGACTTCGTCGATCGAATCGAATGCTCAATATTGTTTGGGATTCCGCTGCGAGACGTTGCGATCGTCAAAAGGCTGAGAAAACGCGCGCGCTGATCAAAATACAAAAAAAAATACAAAAATAAAACCCACAAAAGTTACAAAATATTTAAAATAAATTTTTAAAAATATATTTACTGTATGTACTGTATTTCGAAACAGTGAAGAGAGTTCTTTTGCGAGATTTTTGCGAAATCATTGGCAATTATTTATAGCACATAATTCGTGGCAATTTCGTCTGATTTTGGCTGTTGGTGGTTTAATGGTCAATTTACTAATTGATTGCACGCGGCGCATTTAAGCAGCTAAACAAACACAAACAAACAGTGCAAAAGTGTTAATGAGTGCTTAAAAAGATAAATACAAATACATATTTTTCAACAATTTCACAAAGAAAAAGGCTCCAAATATAATAATAACTGGGAGTGGACGCACCCTTCGCAGATAAAAAAGCAAAAATTCTGTTTACACTACAATCAAGTCGGCGAAATCGACAGCACAACTGGGGCAAATACATAAATAAATATCGCATTTATATATAGAGATTTATAAATACATATATACATATTACGCATACGCCACCGCAGTCACCGCAATCACATCACACCTCCTCCTCCATCTCCACCACCAACTGCACCAAGTGCAACTTCTTGCCTGTAACTCGCACTTCAGTCTATATTGAATGAGCCCGATGAGTGGACTACGTCAACAGCTAAAGGTGAGTACCCAGCACTGAAAATACCATTGCCCATTGTATTAGCCATAAACATACCCTATAAAAATCCCCATACACACTGTGAACCCACAACTTGTGTAAATATTTATGAAAATAGTCTAGAGTCGTAAAAGTATCGTTTATTAATTACTTGCCGCTGCTCAAGACTCTATGCATTATATTTATAATATTATTAACTAAAATATACATATATTTATGCAATATTTTATTAATTATTTTTGCTGCTGCTCAAGACTCCATGCATTATATTTATAATATTATTAACTTAAATATATGTATATATATTTACTATTTACAGTTTATTGCGCTGTCAAAAATTAACATAAATTATTAATGATTAATTTTGTTTGCATGCGTCTTCAATTTTAAATTTCAAAATTATTATTATAAAATTATTTTAAGCCTTTAACTTTGTTTTACGAGTTGTGCAAAACAGTTCATCAAAGTTGAAATTATCTAGTTAATGAAAGTGTCTACAAATAACCTTGGCTGCAGTTATGTTTATTATGATGTAAACAAACTGCAAACAAGTTAATGATAATGTTAATTATATATGTTATTCTATCTGAAGTACATGATTATTGTTTAAGCAGCTGCCACTACTTCATAAAATTCAATGAAATACACGCAACTTTTGGAAAGGTTTTCATTTCAGTCAACTTATTTTAAATTTTAATATCATTTAAATTGAAATATTATATTGAAAATTTTACAAAAATTTGAACTCCCTGGAAAGTTTGTAAACTATTTACAAATTTTAAAATTATAAATAAAAAAAAAATAAATATTTTCTTTTACTACATAGTCTTCAACTGACACCCATATCAAATTAGTCTTCTCGTTACTATATACACAGATTCTAAAGTGAACCGATTTATCCTATATCCAGTATATATAGCTGTCTTTAATGGCAACTTAATGTGCTCTTTGCTGCCAGTTTTGAGATTTTAGTATCACCGTCGTCTCGTCAGCAACTGCTCAATGTTTTTCATAACATTAACAATCAAAACCAACAAAAAAAAATAGCAGAAAAAAAAACAGTTGTTTATACAAAGTATGGCAAAAAAAAAAAACTGCGCATATATAAACAAAAACGATTATTAGCTTTTGTTTTTGGCCATTTATTGCGAACATTTCTAGACACTTTTAACAACAAAGTTGCGAAACCAGACAAAAGAAACTCATATAAAAAATACAATGTAATCATTTGAAAAGAAATTATTATATTTGAGATAATTCTATCATATACAATATACACTTAGTTTGTAAACACAAAATAATGTGTTAATAAAGCAATAAATTAGAATAATTTGAGCCGTTTTAGAAATAGAGAAAAAGTGAGAAAAAAATACGTGAGAATGACAAATGAATTGAGATAAATGTTATTACTGTTAGATCTGAGGAAACCATAATATATGACTTGTTTGTGTTTAATGTCAATGGACTCTTAAATTCTTGTCTCATTTTGATGTCTTGGAATTTCTATAAAATTCTCAAAGAAATTTACTCTGCACATTAAACGTGAAATTTATTGCAGAATTTCACGCAAAACTTTAACAGTCGGCAATTAAATGCTTATTACATAAAAATGTAATACAAATTTATTTACTTATTAAATATTTATGTTGTTGTTGCTGTTGTTGTTGTTGTTTTATCTGCTTGTAAGACGTGTGAAAAGCAACGTGTTGGGCCTGGCATAATAATTTCCATGTTTTACGTCAGTCTGAACCTGTGCCAAGGTTTTCTTATTCTCTCTATCTCTATCTCTATCACTCTCTCACTTGCCATCTCTTTCGCTCGCTTTGTTTCAACATGGAAAGCATTTACGTCCTCTGCATGCTGATGAGCTGATTGAGTGGCAAATTGAAAGGTCAATTTAAATATAAGCAGCAGAAAACTATAAATAGAATTCAGATTTAAATATACGCGTAATTACAAATTGAAAACATTTTTATATTTTTTTTTTTTTTTTGTAGAAAAGTTTTGCAAATTGTCAAACGATTTGTTGGGCTATTTGCCGCCCTCTCACTTAAATGCTACAAATTCTTAGCACCTCTATGCGAGCAAATATCTATGTATATATATATAAATACTATATAAAGACCAATTTAAAATCAACTCAAAAATAGCTATTTACCAACCACGAAAATAATCAAAATCAAATCGTTGTCGGCAGCATTTGCCAGGCGACGTAATAAATCAAAAATAAATAGGCAACAACAGTGGGGTCTGCTACTGATGCAGCAACTATACATTTTTATTTACATTTAAAAATTATATTTTTCAAATTATAGTTTAGTTCGGAAATATGTTTTATTGGCGCCTCTGGCTGCCATCTATAGTGCCTGCGCTTAAAAGTATGCCACAGTTTTCGTAAACCTGCTCTGGTAGGTGTACCAACATTTTTGCGAGGCTGTATTTACACACAATTCAAACTGTAAATAATTTTCGATTTGGCTTTATTTATAGCTATGTGCGGCATTACATTTAAGTTTTTTTTCGTTGTTTTCAATAAATTGTTAATACATATACATTATTTTTCTTTTTCAGATGCTGGGCACAGCGCTGCTGGGCAAACGTGCCACAAAGGTAAATAAACAAAAACCTGCCACAAAACACAACACATCACAACACAACACATACCAAATTCCACGACAACAGCAACAACTCAAATTTTATTAACTTAACAAAGAAATTGAAAACAGAAAGAAAGAGTACTAGACATACACACACACAATCACACATATAGAGGATATAATAGACACAAGACACAAACAAAATTCTCAATTAGGTTTTGCGTTTGCTGTTTTGACTTTTCTATTAATTGATTTTATTTGTATTTTACTTTTTCATTCTGTGGTCGCTCATGCCAACAACGTAACGTAAACAACAACATCGATATAAACTTAAACAACAGCCGGTTAAAAAGAAACCATTTACAGACGTCGAAATTAAAGGTAAGTCCCAATTCAAACAATTCGATAAAAGTCATTCACATGTTTATAAAGAAAAATAAATGCAATATTTGTTTTCCAAGTAATTTATTTACTGCGAAACAAATGCAGTTTTCGCCAAAATGGAGTTCAATGCAATTGGCTCAACATGGGTGTAAAAGGAAGTTGAAGTTTCAGACACCTACTGCCTAACTGCTGTTTATTTTTGGGACTCAACCTTGTAGCTAAGTGTATGAATTTCCATTTGCAGCAAAGTTGTTGTTGGCAACAACAAAGTTTCCTGCACTTTTATTAGCCGTAATTATCTATAATTTGCGCCAGTCCGTGTCGCACACGGCGTATACGCAATTTGCGAAAAGTTTCGCTTTTCGTTTGCCGTTATGATTTGAATGTTTGTTTGGCCTGTGCACTAAATTGCACATCATCTAAAATTAACAACAACAATTTTTAGTTGGCCGCCTTTCGCCTGTCGCACGATGAATGCTAAAATTAATTCACATTTCTTTCGAAATTATAAATACATACATTTTGTTGCACAGAAAGCAGAGCATTTATTTTTGGTCGAGACGCGACAGGTGCACTGACACTTGAGTTATTTGGCTCAAACAGAGCCCAGTTAAAAGTCTATCTAAATATATATACATATATATATATATTGACAATCAGAGGCAGGCCTTGCCAACTATTTGATGTCTTTAATCTTATCAGGAGAATAGCGTGCAGTAATCAGAAATTTAATTTAATTAATTTGACTGATTGGGCGGCCCAAAACACAATGGGGCCACATGTGAATCACGTGGCAAATCTTGTTGGCCAAATACGTATTATTATCAAACAAATAACAATAACAATTGTGACTTGCAAATATACCGCTGTCTCTGGCAAAGAGAACAACAATGTGGGATAATCTCTTAATACCCCAAATCTGGGCTGAATTTTTGATTAAAACAAAAAAGGCGGCAGCTGACAGGATGTTTAAGCTAATATAAATATTAAATGTGTATATAAATATATATGTATATATGGTAAATGAGTAAATAAAAAGTAAGGTAAACAATCAGTTGAGGCCATAAAATCTCAAGTCTCACATACTTATATCTATCTTATATACTATATGTTATATTATATGTTTGTCTCTCTGATATATCGTGTGGGTGGTGGAAAAACCTGACAGCATTTTGCCTTCAACAACAATAGTCAAGGCAATTGCTTTATAGATCTCACATCACTGTCATTGTCATCTCAATATCTCCATCTCTCTCATAATCCGTCTCTCTGTCTCTCTCTCTCTTTTAATTATACTCTTAATCTGGCTCTGTAGCTGGATCAAATATTTAGCCAGCTGATGAATCATTTATGATTTATGGGCGTGTTTATATAGAGCGATATCAGCGTCTAATAAAGAAATCAGAGCAGTGTCAACTTAATGAATATGCGTCAAGTGAAACAGCATTTTGCTCTATGAGTTTTACGATCTTTATATAGTCTAGAATCTAATAGCCAAGAGCCACAAAAATATAAAGTAATAATAATATAATATTCATTTTCAATTTTCAGCTTTATTTTCTTTTAAGTCTTTATATATGTACATATTATTAGTAGATTTTTTCTTTAAATTATCTAAATTTAAGCTTTAGTTATCTAAATAGTTTCTAAAAATATAATAGAAATTTTTTATAAATTTTTTTTTATAATTTTCTTACATATCTCTCTACTATCTTATCCGCTTGAAGTTTGAAAAGAAAGAGTATCTGTTTGTCTTATTAACATTAACTTTACAGTGATTTTCTAATGCAAACAAATTGCCGGTAACTTTCCACATGTATTTCAATTAAAATAAAAATTGTTTTAAAAGATTAAAGCTCTATATCTTCGATCACATCGGAAGCACATAAAACAGCAAAATTAATTGAAACAGAAATCCACTTAAGAATCAGAGATACTTGTCAATATCTTTAGTAGGCTAAGGCCCTACATATCTGTCATAATCTCTAGAAATATTCAACAAAAGAGGAGTACAGAGAGACAGAGAGAGAGAGAAAGGGAGAACTGATAAGTGACAGAGAAATAAAGAGAGAGAGAGTGAGAGAACGTTCTTCACATATTACGACATATGAGAAGAGACTCTCAGACTCAAGCCACTATCTATCTTCGTTTCGTATGCCCACTTGCAATTACATATCATAAGTTTAATGAAATCAGTGGGCTAGCCCATACAACATACTCAATTCTGCCAGTTCCCTCCAACACCCTCCCCCGCCACCACCCCCCGCCACTCCATCAACCCCATCGAACTGAACGTGGAAACTGATAAAATAAAATGCCTCGTTCTCGTAATACAATTGCAGTTATCTCAGCTGTCAACGAAAGGTGCTCCGCGTTGTGTTGTTGTTCGGCTATCACCGAAATGAAATATAATACAATATAATATACACACACACACACAGTCACACACACACACACTCGCACACACATACGCATTGGAATATATATGCATGTATGTATTTGTGGCTGGGAGAAGACGAGGCGTTTTGTTTTGGCCAAAAACAACAGTTAGTCATTATCTTGGAGTTTTCGTAGATAAATCGAGCGGCAAAATAGCGGTACCCTCTATTCGGGATTTCACACATCACACGCTCAGTCAGCGAGAGTTTCCAGTTCCTCAATCAGACCCAAACCTAGAAGGAATACGAGACCAATCAATCGGGGGCTGTTCGGGTTTCGGTGGCAAGTGTTTCATTGATCGTTGGACTGAAAAAGTGTTGGGCAGATTGTGCAAGTGATTGATTGATTAATTGATTGATTGCCCCATTGATAGACTGTTTGGTTATAGTGATTGTGTATATGTTTTAATACTGATTAAACAATTCAATATATACTTGCTGCCAATCCAATATGAGCAAAGATGATAAGTGTGAGTATCACTTTCCACAAAAATGTCAACTAAATTTCTCGTAATTAAATTCGATTTGGACTTTTGACGATCATGCGTATGTTTCTGCAATCAGTAGTGTATATACTACATACGTATATTTGGCGCTTGTAAAACTAATTAAACACACACCCACCACACATCACACACCAATAATTGCCAGCAATTTATCTGCACACCCACACACACACACACACCACAGCTACACCCACTCAGAGTACCTTCTACCCGGCAGTTGGCACTTAATTTGCGACTGATGAAAACTGAAAAGACACCACCCCATCCCACCCACCCATCCACCCATCCCACCCACTCAACCACCCATCAGCCTTGACAGGGCTCTGGCAAACGTATAACAGTATTTTGGACACGCTTGCATTTTGATTTATGGTTACGCAACTTCTTCTCCATTTTCTTACTTTTTTTTTCTCGTTCACACATTTTTCAACTTTTTCCGCCATTTTGCCATTTTCCTACAAATTTTGTTGAGGGCATTTCACTTCCGTTTTTTATGCTGTAGCTGGCAACTTGAGCTGAGTTACGAGCGGCTGCAGCATAATTAAAAAACAAATACATATGCGACTTGAACGAAAATATGCTCAACCAGTGAATACCACTTAGAGTCCCTAAAAATAATAGTGCGGTAAAAAAATGAAAGTCTCAATTTCGACAATCTTTAAATGTTATTTTGCAATACATATTAAATCTAAGAAATTGAGATATCGAACTTGAAAATCGGTTGAGATTTGAATAAGTTATGGCTGATCAAAGTTGAGAAATCCGTTAAAGTGTCATTTTCTTATATGAAGTTGGGCTTGTGGTGGGGTCGGAAAATGAAGGTCTTAATTTGAACAATCTTTGAATGCAGTTTTATAATATATATAAAAACTTGGAAAATGAGATATCAAACTTGAAAATCGGTTGATATTTGGATAAGTTATGGCCGAACAAAGTTGAGAAATCCCTTAAAGTCCCACTTTCTTCTATAAAATCGGGCTTGTGGAGGGGTCGGAAAATGAAGGTCTTAATTTGAACAATCTGTGAATGCAGTTTTATAATATATATCAAAACTTGAAATATGAGATATCAAACTTGAAAATCGGTTGATATTTGGATAAGTTATGGCTGATCAAAGTTGAGAAATCCGTTAAAGTGTCATTTTCTTATATGAAGTCGGGCTTGTGGTGGGGTCGGAAAATGAAGGTCTTAATTTGAACAATCTTTGAATGCAGTTTTATAATATATATAAAAACTTGGAATATGAAGTATCAAACATGAAAATCGGTTGAGATTTGGATAAGTTATGGCAGATCAAAGTTGAGAAATCCCTTAAAGTCCCATTTTTTTTATATAAAATCGGGCTTGTGGAGGGGTCGTAAAATGAAGGTCTGAATTTCGACAATCTGTGAATGCAGTTTTATGATACATATCAAAACTTGGAAAATGAGATATCAAACTTGAAAATCGGTTGAGATTTGGATAAGTTATGGCTGATCAAAGTTGAGAAATCCGTTAAAGTCCCATTTTCTTATATAAAATCGGGCTTGTGGAGGGGTCGGAAAATGAAGGTCTCAATTTGAACAATCTTTGAATGCAGTTTTATAATATATATAAAAACTTGAAATATGAGATATCAAACTTGAAAATCGGTTGAGATTTGGATAAGTTATGGCTGATCAAAGTTGAGAAATCCCTTAAAGTCCCATTTTTTATATAAAAATCGGGCTTGTGGAAGGGTCGGAAAATGAAGGTCTGAATTTTGAAAATCTTTGAATGCAGTTTTATAATATATATTAAAACTTGGAAATTGAGATATCAAACTTGAAAATCGGTTGATATTTGGATAAGTTATGGCCGAACAAAGTTGAGAAATCCCTTAAAGTCCCATTTTTTTATATAAAATCGGGCTTGTGGAAGGGTCGGAAAATGAAGGTCTGAATTTTGAAAATCTTTGAATGCAGTTTTATAATATATATTAAAACTTGGAAATTGAGATATCAAACTTGAAAATCGGTTGATATTTGGATAAGTTATGGCCGAACAAAGTTGAGAAATCCCTTAAAGTCCCATTTTTTTATATAAAATCGGGCTTGTGGAGGGGTCGGAAAATGAAGGTCTGAATTTTGAAAATCTTTGAATGCAGTTTTATAATATATATTAAAACTTGGAAATTGAGATATCAAACTTGAAAATCGGTTGAGATTTGGATAAGTTATGGCTGATCAAAGTTGAGAAATCCGTTAAAGTCCCATTTTCTTATATAAAATCGGGCTTGTGGAGGGGTCGGAAAATGAAGGTCTTAATTTGAACAATCTTTGAATGCAGTTTTATAATATATATCAAAACTTGAAATATGAGATATCAAACTTGAAAATCGGTTGATATTTGGATAAGTTATGGCCGAACAAAGTTGAGAAATCCGTTAAAGTCCCATTTTTTTTATATAAAATCGGGCTTGTGGAAGGGTCGGAAAATGAAGGTCTGAATTTTAACAATCTTTGAATGCAGTTTTATAATATATATCAAAACTTGAAATATGAGATATCAAACTTGAAAATCGGTTGATATTTGGATAAGTTATGGCAGATCAAAGTTGAGAAATCCGTTAAAGTCCCATTTTCCTTTATACGGACGGGCTTGTGGAGGGGTCATAAAATGAAGGTCTGAATTTCGACAATCTGTGAATGCAGTTTTATGATACATATCAAAACTTGGAAAATGAGATATCAAACTTGAAAATCGGTTTATATTTGGATAAGTTATGGCCGAACAAAGTTGAGAAATCCCTTAAAGTCCCATTTTCTTATATAAAATCGGGCTTGTGGAGGGGTCGGAAAATGAAGGTCTCAATTTGAACAATCTTTGAATGCAGTTTTATAATATATATTAAAACTTGGAAATTGAGATATCAAACTTGAAAATCGGTTGAGATTTGGATAAGTTATGGCTGATCAAAGTTGAGAAATCCGTTAAAGTCCCATTTTCTTATATAAAATCGGGCTTGTGGAGGGGTCGGAAAATGAAGGTCTTAATTTGAACAATCTTTGAATGCAGTTTTATAATATATATCAAAACTTGAAATATGAGATATCAAACTTGAAAATCGGTTTATATTTGGATAAGTTATGGCCGAACAAAGTTGAGAAATCCGTTAAAGTCCCACTTTCTTCTATAAAATCGGGCTTGTGGAAGGGTCGGAAAATGAAGGTCTGAATTTTGACAATCTTTGAATGCAGTTTTATAATATATATTAAAACTTGGAAATTGAGATATCAAACTTGAAAATCGGTTGAGATTTGGATAAGTTATGGCATATCAAAGTTGAGAAATCCGTTAAAGTGTCATTTTCTTATATGAAGTCGGGCTTGTGGTGGGGTCGGAAAATGAAGGTCTTAATTTGAACAATCTTTGAATGCAGTTTTATTATATATATAAAAACTTGGAAATTGAGATATCAAACTTGAAAATCGGTTGAGGTTTGGATAAGTTATGGCTGATCAAAGTTGAGAAATCCGTTAAAGTGTCATTTTCTTATATGAAGTCGGGCTTGTGGAGGGGTCGGAAAATGAAGGTCTGAATTTTGACAATCTTTAAATGAGTTTTATAATATATATAAAAACTTGGAAATTGAGATATCAAACTTGAAAATCGTTTGAGATTTGGATAAGTTATGGCAGATCAAAGTTGAGAAATCCATTAAAGTTCCACTTTCTTCTATAAAATCGGGCTTGTGGAGGGGTCGGAAAATGAAGGTCTTAATTTGAACAATCTTTGAATGCAGTTTTATAATACATATCAAAACTTGGAAAATGAGATATCAAACTTGAAAATCGGTTGAGATTTGGATAAGTTATGGCAGATCAAAGTTGAGAAATCCCTTAAAGTCCCATTTTTTTATATAAAATCGGGCTTGTGGAGGGGTCGGAAAATGAAGGTCTTAATTTGAACAATCTTTGAATGCAGTTTTATAATATATATCAAAACTTGAAATATGAGATATCAAACTTGAAAATCGGTTGAGATTTGGATAAGTTATGGCAGATCAAAGTTGAGAAATCCGTTAAAGTCCCATTTTCCTTTATACGGACGGGCTTGTGGAGGGGTCGTAAAATGAAGGTCTGAATTTCGACAATCTGTGAATGCAGTTTTATGATACATATCAAAACTTGGAAAATGAGATATCAAACTTGAAAATCGTTTGAGATTTGGATAAGTTATGGCAGATCAAAGTTGAGAAATCCATTAAAGTTCCACTTTCTTCTATAAAATCGGGCTTGTGGAGGGGTCGGAAAATGAAGGTCTTAATTTGAACAATCTTTGAATGCAGTTTTATAATACATATCAAAACTTGGAAAATGAGATATCAAACTTGAAAATCGGTTGAGATTTGGATAAGTTATGGCAGATCAAAGTTGAGAAATCCCTTAAAGTCCCATTTTTTTATATAAAATCGGGCTTGTGGAGGGGTCGGAAAATGAAGGTCTTAATTTGAACAATCTTTGAATGCAGTTTTATAATATATATCAAAACTTGAAATATGAGATATCAAACTTGAAAATCGGTTGAGATTTGGATAAGTTATGGCAGATCAAAGTTGAGAAATCCGTTAAAGTCCCATTTTCCTTTATACGGACGGGCTTGTGGAGGGGTCGGAAAATGAAGGTCTGAATTTTGAAAATCTTTGAATGCAGTTTTATAATATATATTAAAACTTGGAAAATGAGATATCAAACATGAAAATCGGTTGAGATTTGGATAAGTTATGGCAGATCAAAGTTGAGAAATCCGTTAAAGTCCCATTTTCCTTTATACGGACGGGCTTGTGGAGGGGTCGTAAAATGAAGGTCTGAATTTCGACAATCTGTGAATGCAGTTTTATGATACATATCAAAACTTGGAAAATGAGATATCAAACTTGAAAATCGTTTGAGATTTGGATAAGTTATGGCAGATCAAAGTTGAGAAATCCATTAAAGTTCCACTTTCTTCTATAAAATCGGGCTTGTGGAGGGGTCGGAAAATGAAGGTCTTAATTTGAACAATCTTTGAATGCAGTTTTATAATACATATCAAAACTTGGAAAATGAGATATCAAACTTGAAAATCGGTTGAGATTTGGATAAGTTATGGCAGATCAAAGTTGAGAAATCCCTTAAAGTCCCATTTTTTTATATAAAATCGGGCTTGTGGAGGGGTCGGAAAATGAAGGTCTTAATTTGAACAATCTTTGAATGCAGTTTTATAATATATATCAAAACTTGAAATATGAGATATCAAACTTGAAAATCGGTTGAGATTTGGATAAGTTATGGCAGATCAAAGTTGAGAAATCCGTTAAAGTCCCATTTTCCTTTATACGGACGGGCTTGTGGAGGGGTCGTAAAATGAAGGTCTGAATTTCGACAATCTGTGAATGCAGTTTTATGATACATATCAAAACTTGGAAAATGAGATATCAAACTTGAAAATCGGTTGATATTTGGATAAGTTATGGCCGAACAAAGTTGAGAAATCCCTTAAAGTCCCATTTTCTTATATAAAATCGGGCTTGTGGAGGGGTCGGAAAATGAAGGTCTCAATTTGAACAATCTTTGAATGCAGTTTTATAATATATATCAAAACTTGGAAAATGAGATATCAAACTTGAAAATCGGTTGAGATTTGGATTAGTTATGGCTGATCAAAGTTGAGAAATCCCTTAAAGTCCCATTTTCTTATATAAAATCGGGCTTGTGGAGGGGTCGGAAAATGAAGGTCTCAATTTGAACAATCTTTGAATGCAGTTTTATAATATATATTAAAACTTGGAAATTGAGATATCAAACTTGAAAATCGGTTGATATTTGGATAAGTTATGGCCGAACAAAGTTGAGAAATCCGTTAAAGTCCCATTTTTTTTATATAAAATCGGGCTTGTGGAAGGGTCGGAAAATGAAGGTCTGAATTTTGAAAATCTTTGAATGCAGTTTTATAATATAAATTAAAACTTGGAAATTGAGATATCAAACTTGAAAATCGGTTTATATTTGGATAAGTTATGGCCGAACAAAGTTGAGAAATCCCTTAAAGTCCCATTTTCTTATATAAAATCGGGCTTGTGGAGGGGTCGGAAAATGAAGGTCTGAATTTTGAAAATCTTTGAATGCAGTTTTATAATATATATTAAAACTTGGAAATTGAGATATCAAACTTGAAAATCGGTTGATATTTGGATAAGTTATGGCCGAACAAAGTTGAGAAATCCCTTAAAGTCCCATTTTTTTTATATAAAATCGGGCTTGTGGAGGGGTCGGAAAATGAAGGTCTGAATTTTGAAAATCTTTGAATGCAGTTTTATAATATATATTAAAACTTGGAAATTGAGATATCAAACTTGAAAATCGGTTGAGATTTGGATAAGTTATGGCCGAACAAAGTTGAGAAATCCCTTAAAGTCCCATTTTCCTTTATACGGACGGGCTTGTGGAGGGGTCGTAAAATGAAGGTCTGAATTTCGACAATCTGTGAATGCAGTTTTATGATACATATCAAAACTTGGAAAATGAGATATCAAACTTGAAAATCGGTTGATATTTGGATAAGTTATGGCCGAACAAAGTTGAGAAATCCCTTAAAGTCCCATTTTCTTATATAAAATCGGGCTTGTGGAGGGGTCGGAAAATGAAGGTCTCAATTTGAACAATCTTTGAATGCAGTTTTATAATATATATCAAAACTTGGAAAATGAGATATCAAACTTGAAAATCGGTTGAGATTTGGATTAGTTATGGCTGATCAAAGTTGAGAAATCCCTTAAAGTCCCATTTTCTTATATAAAATCGGGCTTGTGGAGGGGTCGGAAAATGAAGGTCTCAATTTGAACAATCTTTGAATGCAGTTTTATAATATATATTAAAACTTGGAAATTGAGATATCAAACTTGAAAATCGGTTGATATTTGGATAAGTTATGGCCGAACAAAGTTGAGAAATCCGTTAAAGTCCCATTTTTTTTATATAAAATCGGGCTTGTGGAAGGGTCGGAAAATGAAGGTCTGAATTTTGAAAATCTTTGAATGCAGTTTTATAATATATATTAAAACTTGGAAATTGAGATATCAAACTTGAAAATCGGTTGATATTTGGATAAGTTATGGCCGAACAAAGTTGAGAAATCCCTTAAAGTCCCATTTTCTTATATAAAATCGGGCTTGTGGAGGGGTCGGAAAATGAAGGTCTGAATTTTGAAAATCTTTGAATGCAGTTTTATAATATATATTAAAACTTGGAAATTGAGATATCAAACTTGAAAATCGGTTGATATTTGGATAAGTTATGGCCGAACAAAGTTGAGAAATCCCTTAAAGTCCCATTTTTTCATATAAAATCGGGCTTGTGGAGGGGTCGGAAAATGAAGGTCTGAATTTTGAAAATCTTTGAATGCAGTTTTATAATATATATTAAAACTTGGAAATTGAGATATCAAACTTGAAAATCGGTTGAGATTTGGATAAGTTATGGCTGATCAAAGTTGAGAAATCCGTTAAAGTCCCATTTTCTTATATAAAATCGGGCTTGTGGAGGGGTCGGAAAATGAAGGTCTTAATTTGAACAATCTTTGAATGCAGTTTTATAATATATATCAAAACTTGAAATATGAGATATCAAACTTGAAAATCGGTTGATATTTGGATAAGTTATGGCCGAACAAAGTTGAGAAATCCCTTAAAGTCCCATTTTTTTATATAAAATCGGGCTTGTGGAGGGGTCGGAAAATGAAGGTCTGAATTTTGAAAATCTTTGAATGCAGTTTTATAATATATATTAAAACTTGGAAATTGAGATATCAAACTTGAAAATCGGTTGAGATTTGGATAAGTTATGGCTGATCAAAGTTGAGAAATCCGTTAAAGTCCCATTTTCTTATATAAAATCGGGCTTGTGGAGGGGTCGGAAAATGAAGGTCTTAATTTGAACAATTCTGGAATGCAGATTTATAATATATATCAAAACTTGGAAAATGAGATATCAAGCTTGAAAATCGGTTGAGATTTGGAAAATTTATGTCAGATCACAATTTTGTTGGTTTGGCACGACGTATACCCATCAACAAAGTGAAAATTGAGACATTTTTTTGTAAATTGGATTGTGACACTTTAGAGACCTTTAAATGGCGAAGAAAAAAGAAAGTATTGACTCAAATATAGTAAGGTCCTGGTTAAAGTTAAAGAAAACATAAGAGATTTATTTAGCTGGTTTCTGTCCTTAATTCATATTATTTGTCTGCTGTTAAATGAATAGACATAAATTTGCCATCATCGAATTTCAATTTTCAGTTATACTCGTCTACAGCTCTTGGCATCCTCTGTGAACCTTTTTTCATAATTTTATATCCCTTCAGATCCTTTGTAGATGCTGCTGGTGTTGCATTTAAGTGCACGTTTTGCACATTAAATATTTTGATATGATGGCCAATCTCGATTGATTTTGCAGCTGAATAAATGCGAGAACCCAATTGCCAAAAGGCAGCGGAAGCACGGGAAGTGAAAAGGGAGGAAATAAAGAGTTGAAACATGAATACTATATGCTTTATACAGACCAAGGGCAACGCATCATAAAGCAATATTTATGCATTGATGGGCAACCGCAGCAGACAGACTAAAAAAGCAACTACGAACGTTTTAGTCGAGTGGCTTCGACTATGAAATACCCTGTGCCCAGGGTCTGAATAAATGTTGAAAGTTTGATGAATTTTCACCAAACTAAGGCATTTGTAAGCTGGTACTTTCACAGACGGGTTTTCAGACAGACTCATTCACACAGCATTATAATACCCTTTTAGCTCCATTTCAAAGAACACAGGGTGTAGAAAGATGAGAAAAGGATATATGAAATGCTTCAAACGAGTGGCTAAAAACAAAGAAACCAGCAATGGCATTTAAATGTGAAAGGACTAACCAGCAAGGATGCTCAGCTGGTCGACGCACAACAAAAATATATCGACATATAAAAAAATAAACCAACATTTTTTTTTGGACACCTCCTCCTTTTTGGCTTAGTTGGCATCAGAAATCAAGGCGCGTTAACAATTCGGAGTAAATGTCATGTTAAGAGCATCGTCAGTTTCGTACTGCGTATTGGGTGTACGTGGCGCCCTCTGGCGTTTCGCACGTGACTTCATTTGGTTTTCATGCTGCGTGACTCTCTTGTCTTTTCTTTTTGTCGTTGCTTATTTCTTCATCATGAACTTTTGCCTGATTTAATTTTTTTGTAGCCTATTTAGTTGATCGCAATTGCCAACTTGCCACAATTGCGGGTTCGTTGCGCCACAAAGTATGCTGCAAATGCACTGAACTCGCCCAGATAACCACATCTAGTACATACTGCAGCATACTTCAAGGCGTATTTCGTTGGCAAGAATTTCTCTTGTTGTCTTTCGCAATTAATATTAATTAAAAAGTTTCTTTCTCCGGCATTTTGTACTTCTTGCATGCTGTGCGGGAGGTTCAACAACCTCCAGCTGAGATTAATCAGCAGAAAGTAAAAAAAAAAGCACAGAAAGATTATTTAAATTTAGCTGACCATGGATAGTTTCATCTTTTTATCTCAGACGCAAATTTTATTCAAGTTTAATCAGTGTGATTGAGACTATACTGCAGACGCATAACCTATAAATCGTGTGCATCAATTTCGAACTTTTTTATGGGTGCATTTAATTGTGCATTATATAAAAAGCAACCAAATTGTTGCATAAAGCGTTACGTGCCCAATTTCCCCTGCTTCACTGCCAGCGACATCATTCCAGTGTCAGCAGCAGTAGCGGCAGCAGCAACAACAACAACGAAACTTTCACACTTCTGCACGCCCTGTGAAACATTTACCGACATTTTGTTTTGTTCCGCACATTCGCTGAGGCAGCCGAAACACATGGCCGTTATTCCAAGAGAGTGAGAGTGCTGAGTGAGAGAGCTTCAACGCAAAAATGAGCGCCAACTGAGCGCACTTTGCGCTCTAGCTTTACCCCTGCAAAAGCGCACGCACGAGGGAGAGAGCATGAGCGAGAGTGTGAGTTTGCACTCTGCACTCAACGCATTTCGTATCGTTGTTGTAGCTGTTGTTGTTTGTTATCGTTCTGTTTCGCGATAGCCGCTGACAAGGTCATTGGAAGTCGTCTCCTTGCAAGTGGCTGCCTAAGGGGCTGCATGAAAATACAGGGTGTTGCCTACACTAGATATGATAACTAAATATATTTCATGACAACAAAATAAAGATTAATAGTTTTATTTCAACGGAGCTAGGATTTTATATAACATAATTTTTAATTAAAACTGAAATTATTTATTATAGCTGCAAAATAAGATATATTTATTTTGTATGTACTGCATTTAAATTTTCTTAGCTTCTTTAATGATTCCCCAAAGCACATTTAAACTGGAAACTTCTTAAATGCTTTATGGCAACTTCCACACGCACATGCATAATTAAGTGGATAAATTTCTTAAGTATTCCTTGGCTTTATATCTCATATCAAATTTCACATTATTTTGGCAAAGTTTTTGGCGTGAAATTGTTATTATGATAAAAGTTTTCTTCACGAAAGGTAATTAAGAAACCCATCAGAGTTGATGCTGCGGGGAACAAGGAGGGGTAGCGGCATTTAAATGCATTTCGCGGGGCTTCAGAAGAACAAACTTATCAAGTTTCAAGCACAAAAGCCCCAAAGTCCTTCACAATCAGCACGAAAAAATAGGAATTGTTTTCATTTTTATTTTTATTGTTGTTTTTTGTTCATGTCTTTTGCTGTTTTTAAAAAATAAGAATACGAAACGCAAATAACAAAAAGAATTTATCACGTGAACGCGCAGTCAAAAACAGTTTTCCAATTTATTTCCCCGCCGCACAGCACATAAACAAAACGAAGAAAGCGAAGAAAGAGAGCGTGGTACCCCTTTTGTCAGTCAGAGAGAGCGAGAATAAATCTGAAGAAGAACGTTATAAAAACAAAAGCAGCAACAAGAACAAAAACAAACTACATTGGCTTCAATAAAAGAAAGAGAGGTTACACTGAGAAGGGGGGTGCTGGGACTGCTGCTGCCGGCGAAGCAATGAATGAAATTGAAAGCCGAAGCACTTCGTGCCTTTTGCCGATGAGGAATATCGTTTGGTGTTTAGCCGAAGCTGCTGCCAATGGCGCCGACAAGACCAACAGCAGCGACGACAGCAACAGCAACAGCAGCGACAGAGGCAGAGGCAGAGGCAGCGGCAGCAGCAGAAGCAGCAGTATTTCGTTTTCAGTTCAATTCAGTTTAGTTTTGAAAAGACGACGCGCTTGTGAACAACACTGAGAACGGAGGAGTCCGGAGTCCCTAACACGCCCCTAACTAAACTGAACTAAACTAAACTTTAACTCAACTCAATTCAGTTTAACTAATCTAAGCCAAAATATTAACTTGACGCAGTTTAAAAGCTAAACGCGCGCTATCGGTTTATCGTTGGCTTATCGATGGTTTATCGTCTTATCGATCGAATCTAACGGTTTATCAGTGACACCCAAACCCAAGAAACAAAAACAATTTGAATCCTCCCGCTAACGTGCTTTGTTTTCAAATTTCTTGGCAATCAGCAAAAATTTCAGCAGAATTTTCAAAAGTTTCTTTTTATGGTAAATGGCTGTGCATGTGAATTTCTGTTGGCACTTTTTGGCTTCATTTCAAATGCATTAGACGAGCCGCTAACTCAATCAATTTATAACACTTTCCACCCGCCCCCGACCCCGCCTGTCAATTGAGCTATGTCCCTCACCATCTACATACATACATACGAAATAAGGAAAGGCATTGGGCACGCCCTGAGAATACTTTGAACCCAAATAAGAGACAACAACAAGTCGATATGTCCTTGGCCAGACAACTCGGATATCAGAGACAGGCTGCAGACATTGCTGCAACCAGCAGCCAACCCAACTGCACCCACGATTGAGTACCATCGGAATGCCATCGGCGTATCCATGGAGAGAGGGTCTCTGGGTTATGTCACTCGACTGTCGCAATGGGTTTACAATTTCCACACGCATTTTGATCCGATTATTTGAAGTGTCTGTTACAGGTTGCACTATTAACTGATAAGCTTGCAACAGCGTGATATTGTAACCTCAATTCGTCAATTCGTCAGAAAAATGAAGGAACGCATAAAATTGATTCATTTTCTTATAAATTTTGATGAGGCACAAAATGTGGCTGCAGCTTGTCCAGCTGTGGAGCAGACCTTGAGGTTAGAGGTCAAAGACAAGAAGGAAAAAATAGCTACGCCTTTCCCCTTTGACACTTGCCACATGCTGCAGTTGCAGTTGCCTCTGTGTGGCAGGGACTGGGGCAGCTGCTACTCTATTTCTCGGCGTGCCCCGTTAGTGGCTGGCACTTTGACCTCAATTAGATCTGATTTGTGTAATTAATTGCAATTAAAATGCGTGAGGCTCTCTTTGTGGAGGCGGTGGAGGTAGCGGTGGCGGTGGCGGCACGCAAACGATGTGACTGCAAGGCCAACATACCCCGCCACATGAAAAGCGTGAAAGTTCAACAGAAATCCATGCATAATTGACTTCATTCTATTATGATATACTTTATCGTTAGTTGACTCTCATTCGTTGCTTTGCTCTTTGCCAAGTATAACAATAATAAACGCAATATTTTCCACTCCTCTTCTTCTACTTCGTCTACAACTACTCTTCCCTGCTATTTTTATAATAAATAAATAGCGCGTGTAAAGGCAACAAAACGCCGCATTACTCATACGACCAGTTGAACCACGCCAAAAACAACAACAACAACAACAACAAAATTTAAAGAAATAAATAAAAAAAAAAGTAATAAGTTGAAAAATCATCATAAAGAGAGCACAAAATCGCACTGTTTGTGTGCCGTGCTATAAATATAGATCAGGTACTCAAGGAAAAGTATCTGCAGAAAGTAGATCGAAGGCAGCGGAGAGACAAACAGACAGACAGACAGTCCGAAATGGATCACAAAGCAATCGCAAGTCAAGTGCGAGGTGAGCTAAGTATGGACACAATTTTTAGTGAGATTTCTTATAGTTTTATATATTAAAAGATAATTCATTTTCCATTTATTATTGTAAGCTGTATAGAATTTTCTTATTTAATTAATAAGGGCAAAAACCACAATACAATTTAAAGTAATTTGTTAAGTCACGCTGATGTGTTGCCAACTGACTAATCGAACTATATGCTATATATGTACATAAATATCTGCACCTCTGTTTACACTTTATACCACATGATAAAACAAGAAACTGTTATAGAGATATCTTATCATTAACAGTAGGCGCATGAGTTGCCCCAAACACAACAACAACAACAACAAGTATAAGAACAACAATTATAACAACTTTCAAAACATGCATATCACATGCTATTTGATTGCTTTAATATTCGTTAATTTGCGAACATTAAAACAAATATGTATCTAATTGTTGGAGAAAACTAAGTTCAACATTTGCAGAGTTCATGTTGGGCTCGAAGTTGCCTGATGAGTTAGAGTAAAGTGGCTGAAAGCACTTGAGTTGAGTCAAGTTACCCACACAGGAAACCAAATAAACAATGACATTATTATTATTATAATTATAATAATAATAGTCAAACAGTTAAAGAGGCATTTCCAATCTAATCGACACGAGCATTTCTTCCATGTTTATTGGTTGACCAGTGGTTCGGTTGTCAGCTGCCAACTCAATGGGCATTACTCATGGAAAGAATAACAGAATTGTTATCAATGTACGCGAAATTCCCTCTTATTTTTCTACTTTAATATTATGGATTATTCCTATTTATTAATTTTGTTTTGTCATTTGTTTTGTTTTCCTCAGATATACATTTTGTATTTGTTAGAATTTGTCATGCGACTAATTTCTATTCTGATGATTTCAACTTGCAGTCACAATTCCATTTGTCATAGCAGTCAGCTTTCTGTCAATTAGCGCCTGCTCTCAACTCACACAGACACTAAGCTGTCATGGCGGCGACACGTTTACGCTTCCACTTCCGCTTCCGTTTTACTTTTAACTTCAAGTTGATACATGTTGCAGTGTTGCAAAACGACAGAGAGTAAATAACTCGAGTAAACTTTCTGCTCAGCAAATGAAATTTCGCAAATTGAACTTATGCTTGAAAAAATATTTTCATGCAGCTCAGCGAAAAGACTTTTTCTTTAGCTCTTTCTTTATTTTATTTTTTATTTTTTTTTTGATTTGTGAAATTTGTATGCTTATGAAAAATTTTGTGGAAAGTTTTGCGTGTAGACAAGGCAAGACAAGGCAAGTTTTAAGCGTTATTTACGACAAGTGCAATTTATTTAGAGCTCACAGAACTGGCAGAACTATTTGCAAGTTTCTGCAACTCAATTACATGAGGCAAAGTCTGCAGGCAAGCAGCCTAATGGCACCCCCAGGAGCAATGCCTGAATGCTTCAATGCCGTGCTGCAATTATCAAGTTCGACGGCAGCAACAACAACAATGCGAAAGAAAATAATCGTACAACAAACACAAGAGACAACAAAGCGCTGGGAAAACTATGAAAAGCAAACAACAAAATGTTTATACATAAAAAAAACTTTTGCACTTCAGTGCGAACTCAAGGAAATTGACTCAAATTTCATGGTCCTTTGTCCCTCCAATGCAGCTAACGAAGGGATTGTCAGTGGGAGTTGTGGGATAGGGGGGCAGGGGTGTGGTAAGGACCCAGCTTGGTAACCTGGTGAAGCTGTCGTCGAGTGGCAGGTCCTGCAATTAGACATTGCGACATTTACAGATTGCCAACTTTCTGCCTGGCTGCATTTTAAGTTGGTCAGGCGAATGAAAGAAGGGAAGGAAGGCAGGAAGGATGCGGCAGTGGCTGCCCAGCTTCATGCCACTTCATCATTGTTCTGATTTAATTTTGTAATTAAAAACTTGCGCCATAATTGCAAACGTCAGCAGTTTAACGCAGCCGAAACCAGTTGACAGACGGAGACAGAGACAGAGATGGACAAACAAACAGGATGACAGCAGAGGGAGCAGACCACCACAGTTGATGGACGTCGATTGACAGTGCTGCTAATTAGCCGACATTTACAGGCCCAGCAATCGTTAGCCAATTTATTTGTTGTCCATCATGCAGCCAAATTGGCCAAGCCGATAAAGGACTCAGCTGCCAGAGAGATGAGATCTCTCCTGTCCACAGACCCGCTCAGCAGTTTTTGATGTACTCAAATATTGTCGGCAACTTTTGTGACCGACCCCAAACCGAGTCCAGCTACCAGCTGTAATCCTAAGCCAACATAAACTTAAAAATCCAGAGTATCTTCTTTAAGCTGGAAATTGTTTCCGTCTGCACAGTTCCTAAGCCAGCAAATGTTCCATATATCATATATGTAGTATATAGATGATAGATAAGCTGGCTGATTGCTTTAGTTTTTAGCTTGTTTTTCAGCTTGAGTTTTCTTCTATGCTTTGCACACTTTCCTCACACTTTTCGTGGTGCAGTTTTCGTTGGGAAAAGCGGGCCGAAATGTCTGTCAAATGTCTGTCTAGCTAACCTCAATTCCTGAAGCGAACTCGGAGTGTGTGATGTTCGCTTGATATATTGGTGTCAATGTGTCAATATGTGAAGTATTTACACGTGTGCAATTACAACTCATACAAAGCAACCGCAGAAGGTGCTACAAAATGAGTGTAGTATGGGGCAAGATGAATAGGGTGTGTGTGTGTGAGGGTGTTGGTAACAACAAAAGCTGCAACGGAAGTTGTCTACTCGAGTGCATGCACCTAGCAACGTTGAGCGCCATTGAAACGTTATTTCGCGCAATTTGAATGCAATTTTCACACACCCACACACACACACACACATACACACATACACCACATGCATTTCCTGTCTTACATGGAAACTCATACATATACTTGGTTTAAACAAGTTCATCAGCATTTCAGAGACTTTTCAATTAGAAACTAAAGGAAAACGTTTTAAATATTTATGTAAAGTTTTTTGTTATATTTTTTATGTCTAATTTTATAGAAATATTTATAGTCTTAATTTGTTGAAGTAATAAATATTAAATAAATAAATAAATAAATAATCAACTGAGCAGTAAATTTAAATAAATGACAGATTCGTGAAAATTGATGATAATATTTTGCAAATTATGATACATATCATAAAAAAGCAATAAGAGAATTATTTCAAAAATATTTATGTCAAATGATAAACTAAATTTATATAAAAATGAAAAAATAAATTAATTAAGCAAAAATATATTTAAATTAATAGTTTACTTTAATTAGCTGTTTTACACTTGAACACATAAATTAAAATTAATTAAATATTTTATTACTATTTTATCAAAAATGTTAGTTTTTTCAACCCTATTATATACATTTGAGGATATTGTATCAAGTCTAAATCATGACTTTTGCTATGCAACTAAGTCAACTGCAGTGTTTGATCGATTTGCCATTGAGTCCACAGTTCAGTTGCACAGGCACAGAACAAGAGGCATGCCACAAGTATCCCCAGTACCCTTAGTTGCCCCCCTCTAACCCATTTGCTAGATTTAGGTCTTGTCTTGGCGTGCCGCATATGATGTACATACAGACATACAGACATATATATGCAACGGGAAGGTCGTGAAATCAAGGGCACAGCACTGTGCTTTAATTACAGGGCACAACAACACACATACACCCATCATAAATACACACACCTCTGTTACTCACAATTTAAGCATAAGCTGGATACAAGTGAAATGTTTGGAAAGTCAAATCTCAACTTCAAGTGCCTCTCCTTTCGTTGAGTAGAAACATAAAGTATAATTTCAGCTTTGATTTACATACACAATAACGTTATAATAGCAAAAACAGTTACAACACCAACAACACTAAGTGGGCCAGGCCATAACGCGTTGAATTTCGGCATAGTTTGGGGGTTTTCCCTATAAGCATTTTCGGTCGCTTTTTGCGTTGTTACTGAAATTTCCATTGAAAATCACGCACTTTCCTTTGAATTGCCTTTGATTTTTATGACTGGATTTCGTCTGCTTCTCATTTTACGTGGCGTGGAGTGGGCATACCCTCGAGGGTATAAGTAGCGAATACATGGCGTATACGCAATATTTATTTTATGGGTTATTTTTCTTTGGTTGCTGCATAAATAGCTACTAAAGTATAACAACTTTTGAAAGTTTTGCAAACTTTGTGCAAAATGTGTATTAATGTTGTGATTTTGTTTTCTATTTTGCAGATCTACGCACAGCATTCGATTTGTTGGATCGAAATCGTGATGGACGCGTTACGGCAAACGAATTGCAGTTCATGCTCAAGAATCTGGGCATAAATGTGCGTGATGAAATCATACATGATCTCATACGGGAGGCAAGTCATTCAGGTGAGTGTCCACTTCAGGGAGAAGAGCAACTGCACCAAGTCAAACAACAAACGAGGCACTTGTGCTTGAGTTTCTGTTGGCAAAAAAAAACACACACACACAGCAAATGCAACAGTTAACTACAAATGCTCGTGTGTGTGTGGGTGAGTGGGTGTGTGTACAATCTTGTACTTAATGAATTACAAACTACATATGTTGAAGGCCTGTCAAGAGTCAACTTAATTAAGCTACCAAAGCAAAGTACTGCAAATATTACGTATACGCAGCTTGAGCTCACAACTAATGCGTTTAATTAGTTTACCAAATTCACAAAATGCAATTTAAATATATTCCTCTCTCTCGCTCTCGCTCAGTGTAGTTCTCTCCCTCTCTGGTTGCACAATCAGTTCAATCACAGCAATGGCACCTCTTGCTTGTATTGCATAATCGCCTTGTACATATCATAGAGCCGGATTAGCAAGGCCACGGCTAGTTGCGCCTTAAGCCAATTTCGAAAGTTGCTTTTTTCCTTCCATCCCTCTCTCTCTCGCTCTCTATCTATCTCTATCTCTCTCACTTCCTCTGTAGTTTTTCATTTAATTCGTTCAGTTAGCTAATGCAATTTCTATTAGAGCGAGATTCTCTAGAGTCGGTATCTTTTTCCACATTCCGTTGCTTAAACCTCATTTTATTAGAAATTTTTTTCTGCTCCTCTCTGGCAGCCATGGCAAGCTCAGCCATCCTGTCTGAGCTGCTCCAGTATCCTTCTCTTTTCTTTTCTTTTCTTTTATTTTTTCATTTCTTTTTTTTGTCGTGTTGATGTTGTATCCGCATTTGCCTTGTGGCCGCACATTGTTGATTTAATTTATTTGATATTATTTTGATGGGCATTTCCCAGCTCTTTCAACTTTGCACAAAAATGTTTTTTTATTTGTGTTTAAAGAAAATAAAATACATGCAACAGTGCAGAAAATTGAATTTGTTTGCATGCAAAATGCAATTTCCACCAGCAACTTTTTGGCACATAATGACAAATAAAATTGGAGAAGGAAGTGCAGCAAACATATTTATCATTAATAATAAATAAATTAATATTGTATCGCTGAATGCACATAACATACTATACATAATTTCCAGCAGGCATTTATCGAGTGCATTAAGTGCAGCTTATCGACTCACTGAAGGTCAAAATACTGCTGCTTCCTCCGTTGCAACATCTGCACTTTTTACAGTTAAGCTGCAATTTGGAATCACAGTCACGCACTCTGAACATTTGATATAGTACCTAACAACACCACAGTCTCACACACACTCGCACACACTCTCACACACACACTCTCTCGTGGCTTGGCATAACAACAGTCAACTGTTGCTGACATCCACTGTAGAGTTGTTTTGATGCCTGCCACAGCCAGCTGCCGCAGGGCTCGCTATATACCCTCCATCCCCTGCTCTCTTATATACACATAAATATATACATTTGTATTTGTTCATATACTCGAATGTATCTATATACAATTGCCGCACAGTCGCATTTCTGTGTACGAACAATGGCAAACAATGCCCACAAACAGCAGACAGACACACGTGAGTCAAAAAATATCCATTTTAAATGCCAAAAGTTTTAAAATGAATTTAAAGCCAGTGTATCAAATTTTCGATAGCTATATATATCAGGAATTCCACAGAAATTGTGAATTTTTTTTTTTTTTTTTTCCTTTGTTTATTAAATATAGAACCGGTACAACAAAACGTACCATAACTATACAATTACAACTACTTAACACCTAACCCCTTGCTGAAGACAAGAGGATTGATTTATATATGTATGTATGTACAAAGGAATTAAACTAAATTATTGTCGCCTCCCCAGCGTCTTGGCAAAGCCGGGTCTTTTCAGCCTCCTGAGAGGCCTGGCAGGGAGTAGTTGCCGTGCCAACAAACTGCGGTGCCTCTCCAGCCTGTCGCCGTATCTACTGGTATGCCTGTTTATCTGCTCCTCTACGGTATGCAGATTTAGGTCTCTATGCAAGGTGGAGCCACGAACGTACCAGGGACAACCAGTTATATGTCGCAAGGCAAGTAAGAGAAATTTGAACTGCGCGCGCTTATAAGTATGCAATGATAATGCCAAAGCAAACGGAAACTGCGGCAGCCATTATAGCCCATAAAAGTATGCTTTACTTTAACGTAATGACTTAAATGCATTTGTGCGGTATTCAACTTTGCTTCATTTTATTAAATCAAATTATGTTTACATATTTATTTCTTGAATTATAAATTTAATAGTATATGCAATTAAATTCTTCAAAGTTAAATTATCAAATTTAATTATTGTTTATAAGACTATACTTCACAGGATCATTTCTGTAGTCAGTCTTCACATACTTTCACATTAAGTTTCCAAAAAAAATTATTGTTTATACCAAGCAGCTGCCTCTAAAAGCAACGAATTTCAAGCTAAGCTCCAACTTGTCAATTCACTTTACTTTTTACTTCACTTTACTTTCCTTAATAGTCTTAAAATAATATGCTTAAAATATATGGATAGCAGGAGCACTCCTAGCTTGTTTACACTTGCAACTGTGCTCGAGAAAAATTTAAATAATAAATTATAGCATTATTTGGCAGCAGTGTCAATATTTTGGGAACAAATCTTGACGCTTTTGTTGTCTGCGAAATTCATTCGTTTCTCTTTCGTTGTTCGTATTTTATTATTGTATTTTTTTTTTTCTATTTCGTGCGCTTTTGTGTTGCTGTGCAAACACATTTTTTATCAATTTGGCAGAAAACTGTTGAATACTGCGTAAAGCGCGCACTTTATGGCTTCATTTACATTCGTTGGGTTTCAGTGACAGGACTCGGATCCAGGGCTTGATTGCCACCCCAATGCCGGCATACGATACTGATTTAGTTATTTCACAGCCAAGTGGTTGCTACCCTCATTGCTCTCCTTATTTATGCGCGTCTTTATGTGTGTGGCCCGTGGACACGAAGTGGCCAAATAGCAAGACCTAAGAACCTGCTGGGGGTCAATTGACCCATAAGCAGCTACTCACACTCACACAGACACACACAGACACGCAGTGGGAAATTGCGTACTGACATTTTGGTCTATACGTTGTCAATTAATGTTGCGGCCATTTGCGACCACAATTAATTATGGCTAAAACGCGTTTTGGGCCTAAAAATGTTATGGTTGCGGCCACAGTGTGTGTGTGTGGCCGTTAAAATGCATTAAAATTATTTAAATGGCATTTTCGAAGCGTGCTTTTAAGCGCCGCAAACAAAAAGAGAACGAAGAAGAGAGTACCACAGAGAGATGTAACGCACACACCCGCATTGATTCAATCTGTTTTAGCCAGGTCATAAAATTGCCATTGCGTGTTTGCGACTTGTTCAGTGCCAAAAAGCCAAACAGGCAACATACAAATAGACATACATATATGTATATATGTATATATCGCTTTCCCACTTACTCACATTCTGTTGACTCGCGATCTCTTTCGCACACGGCGAACGCAGCTAAATTAGTTTGCACTTTGTGCACATGTTTGTGACCGCATATCAAAGACACGGCTATCTTCCCCGATTCATACCCCCGCCACTTCTCGCCTGCTGTTTAGGTGCCATAAACACAGCAACGAAACTGCAACTCACTGGCAGTTGCTGCCTCATCGATACCCCTGCCTCACCTCTCTCTCTCTCCCTCTTTCTTTCTCTCTTTCTCTCTCTCTCTATTCATACAAAACCCTTGCACAAATTGAAATTGCCTTTGTGTGCAATCGGCATACTTTGAAGTCCTTTGCCACCGAACTAATCGAATCAACATGAAAACCTAATCTCGTCGTCCTGGTGGCTACTGCGGTTGACGCATTTGCATAACAAATGGACTCCCGCGGCGTCCACTTTGCCATGGCCTAAAACACAACGAAATACAGCTTAAGATGGCTAAACAAATGCTGATCAAAGCTCGAAATGCGAAAAATGTTGAGAGAGAAAAGTGGAAATCGGCAGGCGAATTGGCAGCAGGAATCATGCTGAATGTTTATTGGCCTAGAAAGAGCCCGAAATAAGTCAGGAAAGTCGGGGGAAATTCTAATAAAAAGAAATAGCATGTGAAAACAGAGCACTGAGAAGAAAATACAAATGAAAAGCAGGCAAAATCAATGAAAATTCGAAAATGAATTCAAGCTAACGACTTGCTCAAAACTTAAAGGTCAAAGTGCATTTCGATAGTTGGAAAATTAAAAAAAAAAATATTTCTCTATTTTTTAGATAATTATTATTAAATTTATATACCTTAGACAAATATAAAGCATACGACATGTGTAACTTAATGTTGGATATATTTCTAAATTGCAAATAAAATTTTGAAAATAAATTGCAAACATAAAAATCAAGCATACGATTCAAAAATAAATTAATTTTGAATTATTAAAATTAATTCATAATTAAAAAAAATTATTTTTTAATAATATAATTTTTAACAAACTTATATACTTATTTTTAAATCTTGAAATTTGTGTATAAATTAGAATTAAGTTTAAATTCTTATCATTTATTTTGATAAAAACATTTGACTGCCACGAATTGAGCTTCCATCCCAATTTATTTCAGTGTATCTTATACAGTGACATGCATAAGTATATGCACACAGTGCAGGTGTTTTGTATAGTCAAAGACTGGCGAGTTTATTGCATGTTTTACAAGCAGAAGGATGCGATTCAATGGGAGACTCAACGACAGCTGCAGCTAAGGGGCAACAATAGAACTGCAGGAGAGTGACAGAGGGAGGACAGAGATAGAGAGAGAGTGAGAGAGAGGGAGTGCCACACAGTACTGTTACGTTTGGCACGTTGAGGTCAAGAGCGGGGAGAGCGGCATCTGCATTTGCCAATAATTGATTGCATTTTGGCATGAAGCTGTTATCGTTGTTGGTATTGCTTTTAGACTGGCTGTTGCATTGACAGCTCCCAACCATTTGCCATTTATTATGACCCAAACACACACACACCCACACACACATACATATACACTCACATATACTCACTTGCTTTAACTTGCGGTGGATTTATAAGCACTTAATTTGGCCAAGAGTTGCATTGCAATTGTAGTGTGTAGAGACTGAAGCTGAATTATATGTAATTATGGCAAATAAGAAAACAAAGAAAGAGTGACAGAGAAATCGAAGAGAGAGAGAGAGAGAGGGAGAAGCAGTGACAGAGAGGAGGTGGTGTTGGAAAAGTGTCATCCATCAAAGCATTCACATAGTTCCGGCCTATCTAGATGATGACTGCAGGCTATGCCAACTGAAAACTCATTTCATGCTTAGGCGAGCGACAAGACAGAGAAACAGATAGAGAAAGAGACAGATAAAGAGAGGGAGCGATCCTTTCGGCGAAACAACCGAAACAGCCGGAAACAGGCCTCCAAATACCCGCAGTCTACAACAACACACACATACATGTCTATGCACAAGGATGCGCCTGCCAAAAAAAAAACAGAAAAAAAAAAGTCACCAAGAAAATAGAGAAAAAGAAGCAGCAGAGCTAGCGTATGTCCTTAGAGTGACAATGTCGTGGCTCGACAATGCCATCGCCATCGCCTTCGCCGTCTCCCATTTTCATTATCCTTGGACTTGTCACAGCTACACAATGAGTGGCTCTGGTAAGCGGCAAAACATTTAGTTTTTCGTATTTAAAATGTTGAGCATGAAAATGAAAATGAAAATGGAAACGACAAACAAATGCCGGAAAATGCATGACACTGGATGAAACGGGGGAAAGGCGGGTGGCGGGGGTGGAGGGGTGTATAGGAACAGCAGGCTCAAGTTCAATACAAAAGACTTTGGAAAATGAAAATGACTTTTGCCACAAAATGTCAGGAGCAGCAGTAGCAGCTTGACTTCTCAGCAAATATCCAAGCCATCAACACACATAGAAAGCAAGAGGCAGAGTGAGAAAGAGAGAGAGAGAGATTGGCAAACAAATAATGAAAGAGATAGCAAGTGATGACATAACATTTGCGCAGCGATAAGTCAACAGCAAGAGATTCATTGTAACTTGTCTAATTGATTCGAATGGGCATCAAGTTTTATGACTTCTGATGCATTTTTAATGCGGCAACGGCAGCAACAACAAATATGCCACTTCAACACACACACATACACACACACTCACACAGACACACATACATTAGGCTAACCCCACATGAGGCCAAAAACATCGTCAACTTTTCTAGCACTTTATCAAGGTCACTTGCCTGTTTGTAGAGAGCAGGGGGAATGAAGGGAATGAAGGGAATGGGAGGCAACTGGGTAATTACCCAACACATTTTTTGTGCAGATTTCGACGTCAACATTTCTTTGCCACATCAATACATACATAAGTACATACGTATATACGTATATCTTGTATCTTTATGTGCTTCTTCTGCTGCAGGGCAAATATTCAACCTTGGCATTGGCATTGGCATTGGCAATTCCATTGGCTTATTGCGTGGGAGGCGCCAAAAAACTAGCCCCAAAGCCAACCCCATTTTGCTGGCAACTTGGCAACTTTACAATTTATGGAAATTACCTGACTTGAAGCTTACAATTTTTCGACCTTGGCCTTGAGGCGTCTGTGTCTCCAACTTTAACTTTGTTGGGACGCTTTTCCCATTGAATGCATATCGGCGAAGAATCTATCTGTGCCTCAAGTTTATCAAAGTTTTCGAATAAACAAAGCAAAGTAATATCTCAGTAATAGCTACAATTCTTGATGGTTCTCTTAGATCAAAAACATAACAATATAGGGTATTGTTAATATTAGATAGATTATTTTATTTAAATTTTTACTGTTGACACTTCAGTATTTCCGTTAACTGAATTTGAATTAAATGATCTTGTTATTTTAGGTATTATTTCTTTTTAAAATTTTTTGCCATTTTCACTCTCCATTTATATCTCTCTTTCTTGTCTATTTATCTTTCATTATTGTTGCCAGGAAACAAATTAGCGATTCATATTTCTGGCCCGCAACAAATTGCAATTAAGAAACAAAAAAACGAAATTCATTTTTTTGTATAACAGTTTGAAAAAGTTACGAGCTGCGCGACCAATAAAAAGAAAAGTTATGCAATTATAGGAATTACCAACTGACACGCCTATGCTTACGCCCATGCCCCCATCCGTTGCCATTTTTCATTTGGCCATCTTTGATTTCGGCTACATTTTACTGTTGCATGCAAGGTTCGGCCGCAAATAAAATATTTATAGCATACTTTAAGGCACCGATTTGTAATGCCTGCAAAAAAACAGAAACATCTACGCGCCTGGCCAAGATATCGCTACACTTATCTCGGCCATCTCACTGCAAGCATATGCGGCTTGGTATTTCGGTTAAGGTTGAGGTCAAGGTTATGGGTTCTGCTGTTGCCAACGTCATTTCCGGTAGCTTTGCAGAGGCAAAGCCGAAAAGGTTTTTACTGGCCTGTGGATTCTTTGCACTTAATTATAAAAGTTTCTGCAGCCCGCTAAAGGAGAGTGTTAGGGAAGATAAGGAATTAACAGGCGTTTGCTGTTGCTACTGCTTTGGAATATTAATGTCCGCAGACTAACCGAAAACCAAGGCGCAGAGACAAGCATTGTGTTTGGCAACGGCAACCTGCGCGCACAAAAGTAGGCAACATTTTGCAGCACTTACCAAGCGTCAACACACTGCTGCACTTTCCTCTGTGGGGGTGTGTTGTGTGCGAGTGTGTGTGTGTGTGTTTGTATGCAATGGCAAATAACAATGACCGTTTTTCTCGATGTTGTCCTCGTTGCTGCCGCTTGAAGCGTGTAAACATTTTTCAACTAGCAAAGCAACAACAAAAGCAAAAGCAAAAGCTTTCAATTACAACCCCACCACACAACCACAACCACGCCTCCACACTCCTTACACTCATTCAGTGTGTGTGTGTGTGTGAATGGCTGCAAATAGAAATGTTGGTATGTTGTTGGCTGTTGCACTTACTATTCAGCTGAGCCCTTGGCTGCTAAATCGTGCACTTACCCTACACACAACGACACATACCCATGCATATGCCACATTTTGTTGCACATTCGCTCTCAATCTCAACGTTCAATTACAGGAAACGGTTTAATCAACGAGGCCGAGTTCCTTCAATGGGTGGGCAGAATCCAGGCCCTGCGAGACGATCAACAGCAGCAGCAGCCCCATGACGATAGCACCAGCAATGCCAGCAAGCCCGTGGACGAGGCCGATGATGTCACCGAAGACTTAATAGCCGCATTTAGGTAAGCATACTTCAGCGTACCCTAGGGGAAAATATAATTTTTTGGAAGTTTGCGACACATTTTTTACCATATCTCGAAAAATACTCTTTAAAAACACATCAAATAAAAAATGAGACTCTAATTTTGACATAAGGAATCGATTGGCATCAAAAAAATCAATTGAAAAATTTTTATAATTATGATAGTATGACATAGTAAAAAAAACAGGTTTCGAAAATGGAAAAAATTTAAATGTAGATTTTAAAAAATCAATGTTACGATATTTCAAATTTAAGATATAATTGATTTAACGAGGAAAATTGATTTCAAACAACTTTTATCACATTCTTAGTCATATTTCGAAAAATACTCATCAAAAACCCCTGCAATAAGAAATGAGATGCTAATTTTGACATAAGCAACCAATTAGGATGAAAAAAATTGGGCAACCAAATTTTTGGAATTTTTTAAATTTTGTAAAAAATTAGGAAAAACTAAATTTTCGAAATTGGAATGAGTTGAAATGCATATTTCAAATATGATGTTAGACATTAAAGGAAATGCAAATTTCATGAATATAGAATGGTTTTTGAACAAGTTATGGCAGGTCACAGTGTATTAAATGCTGAAAAAATTACGAATATTTATATAATTTGATTTTGAAGAAGGTTGAGTTGAGAATGAATTTTCAAATGTCTATTTTTGATTTGCAGAGTATTCGATCGTGATGGCAATGGGTTTATAACACGAGATGAGCTACAAACCGCAATGGAAATGATTGGGGAGCCGTTGAATGAGGCGCAGTTGGAGCAGCTCTTAGTCATAGCGGACTTGGATCAGGATGGTCGCATTAATTACGAGGGTGAGTTGTTAGAATCGCGGTGCCTGAGGACACTACTTGTAGCACAACGTTGACTTCTGGATTATTGTTGATGGTTTGTTTTTTTTTTTTTTTTTGGTGCGAAGGACCCATTAAAAGTCAAACCAGAAAACGCTTTCACGCTGCGCCTCCCGTCAGCTACAGTTGCTGTCTGCACGTTAATCAAGCTGCAGCATAAAACACGCATAAACATTTACACACACAGTCACACACATATATTCACAGAGTTTCATAGGTGTATAACCTTGTGCCAATATTTGTGAAAGCCTCCAGAGAACGCCTCACTCATAAATCAGCTAGACAAATACAAATACAAGAACGGAGCACAAGCAACAAAAAGTGAACAGAAATTAAGTTGAATAACCTGTGCAGAGACACACCACAAGTGGAAGCCACACACACACGCACACACACTTACACTTAGTCACACACATACACGCACAACACGCTTTTTTATATGGCCGCATTATTTGTTTGTTTACCCGCAACGTTCAGCGTGTTATTTTTTAGTGTTTTGCAACATGGATGGGACCTTTCACAGGGGTGAAGGAGTAGGGGGACGGGGGTTGGGGGGATGATTGCAGCTCCAGTTATAAACAGCGAGATTGCCCCACCTTCAGTTGGGATCACCATAAATCGGTTTAAACTTGTCCAATAACATTTTGCTTATGGCTAAAAAAAAATATACAACAAAAATGCAAATTTCATATATTTTTATATATTTTTTTTATTCAAACGCATCATTCCAAATTGTAGGTTTACTGCACCTTTGAAAATAGTTGTAATCTGCAGTAATAAATCTTCTGTTGTCTGTTGTTATAACTTTTAATCAGATCTTGAGGTTTTTAGAAGGAAACGTGGAAGCCTCATTATTAAAAATTCTCAATTTTGGTATCAAAATGAGAATTAACATAGTAAACTCATATTTATTAGGTTAGATATTCGAAGCAGCGAAAATCTATGCCGAGATATTTCTACGTCCACATAGCCACAGAGGCACAGAAATATTCGTTATGGAAATAGAGTGAATTTAAATGCAGCTCTTAAAAGAATGCAATGAAATATACAAAGTAATGCTGCTTTGACCTGCCCAGCTGGCGTATTTAAATGCAGCTCGTAGAAGTATGCTACGAAATATACAAAGAAATGCTTGAAACTGCCCCAGCCCCAATATAATGACAGTTGGGCCCGTATATATCTATGTGTGTGTGTGTATCTGTACCATGTGTGGCATTAAATTGATTTACAGTAGACAAACTAATACACACTCACACACACTAACACACACAAGAATAACAACAACAGCAGCAGTTAGTGTACTGCCAAAGATGGCCCCATTCAAGCTCGAGTATCTGTTGGCCATGTCTACAAGCACATATTTGCCATTGTGCGTGTCTCAATATCTCTGTATCGTATGTGCATGTATACAAACATACATATATATATGTGTGTGTTTGTTTGTATGTGTGTGTGTATGTACTTTGGCTTTGGGTTTATCATTAGGTTCATATGCCGTCGCTTTGCTAGTTGATACTTTGACCTTGTAGCGCATGTCCCTTTTAGCTGCCAACCCGCAGCCTGTCCCACCTCCTCCCTTACCTCCCCCCCTCTCTCTCCCTCTTACTCTCGTCCCTCAGTTCCTTTGTTTGTTTGCTGGCATCTGCAATTTATTTATTTTACTTTATTTACTTTACACCGGCATGTACGGCCAAAGGCAACCAGAAGAAACTTTTTTCAGCTCTCTCCATATATACCCTGTAAAAATGAGCTAAGTCGAAGAAATGGGAGTTTTCGTTGCAGATCTTCAAATTATTCATTTCCGGTAAATCAGACCAAAATGTTATTTTTATTCATTTCTGTCAAGAGCGTAACTTGTAGTCTATCAGTTGGATTCGGTTCTGTATTTATTTTGCTGACATTGCATGTTGTTCGTAGGCGTTAATGTGGGCGTGGCGTCAACAATTCACTGCGCAACACGTTGAACGTACGAGTGTCCGTCCAACAGCCCCGAGGGACCCCTTTCGGCCAACTGCCTTTTATCATTTTGCTGCTGAGTTGCTCATAAAAGTCGCCAATAAAGCTGAGATGGGGATGCCCCCATCTCCAGCAGTTGAGAAAGGATGAAGAGGACCTCCTCTGTGAAGGAAGGCGTTTACTAGCATAAATGCCCACCAGCCATGTGGGTGTAGTTTGCCAAGTTATTTACTCACTCATCTTCCGATTCTCAACAATGTTTATTATCAAATCTTTTTCCTGATTTTTATCTCATTCTTATTCTTAACTATTCTTGTTCGTCTTTTGCAGAGTTCACGAGACTTTTGCTGTAAGCGGACCAGGAGAAGGACTTACCAACATTTGGCTGGCAAATTGTTTAACAAATTCAACATTATAATTAAGCGATTACTAACATACTCAGACAACAACAGCAAAAAACAAAAACACAAATAAAAAAAAACACTTCAAAAACTTTAAGTTAAAATTAGAAAACTACGTTAGTAATTTTGAGAGGATTTAGCAGGAACACAAAAACACAAATACGCATGCAAATCTCACATATGAGTTGATGTTCATCACATACACATACAAAAAAAAATTTAAAAATTTAAAATTTATAATTAAAATTTAATATTATAAACCAAAAAAGAAAAACAAATTTTGTAAAATGGGATAAATTACTTTGAAAATAATTTAATTTAATTTTTGGCTGGAGAAAAGGTTCATATAATTAATTCATAAATTATGAAATTATTTAATACAAAACATACACGCATACATACACACATACATGCATACATACATATTTATATTTATATATATATGTATATAATTATATATATATATTTATGCATATATATTCGGATAAGTCTGAGCGCGTGAGTGATATTGTGTTTAGGGTGCTGCAAAAACAAAAACCAGAGCATGAAAACAAAAACATTTTAAAAAATTGACAAAAAAAAAAATTTAAAAATTGTAATTAATGCATATAATTAGAAAATTAGTTAACGTGCTTGTGTTTTAAAAGAAACTGGGGTAAAAAAACATAAAGAAAAACCCAGAAAAGAATGTTTCAACAATTTATTAGTTTTAAGCAATCAAAATATATATGTTTATAATTATAAATTAATTAATATTAATTTTTGGAAAATAACAGCTACATACATACATACACCCATGAAACACAAGGAAATTATATTGTATGTATGTCGATATAAACACTGTTAAAACTACATATATAAAGATATAAAGATATAAATAAAGTAAACTATTTATTGGAAAATGCAAACAATTATCAAAATGCAATTCAATTGCAAAACGAAAATCTCCAAGAAAATAATTACTAGAAATCAATGGAATTTTCAATATAGAAATATATATATATATATATATATATTTTACAAAACATTTTGATTAAAAAGAAATACAATTTAATTAAAGCTATACAATTTAAATCTAAATCAAAACATTTATTTTACTGTGTATCCTCTAGTCATGCGAAACTTTCTTCCGTATTTTTGCTTCCTCAAATGAGTTGAATTCACCATAAAAAAGATAAAAATATATACGTTACTTACATGTAAAGAAAAGTCCATTACATCGCCGTCCCGTTATTATTAATTTTGGTCCTTCTTAAAATGAATAAAGCAAATTAATTTTCGAGTTTTAGCTAAGTTTGGCATACAAATTTAAAAATGCATATATATAAATATATTAAAGTGCTCTTTCAAAATATAACAGATGTAGAGTTTAAAATGTATATTCAAGAAAATAGTAGATGGCGCAATAATTCATCAGGTCAAAGGTACAAAGAATAATCAAAAATGGAAATACAAGGAATGCAAAACTAAATAACAAAAATAATAATAATAATAATAATAATAAAGCAAACAACTCAAATTTTGTATGGTATTTACAAAACTGCATAAATAATACCGAATAAAATACTAAATATAAAACAAATGCCGTTTGTTACCGTTATATTATCCAATCAGAAAATGTACTTATCTCGAGTAGATTTTTATGACATCTAATTGTGCTTAAATATATGTGTATGTGCTATATATATATAAATATATATTTATGAAGCTACTACTCGTACTATATATTAACTATACATACTCTATAAAATTATTGTTTTCTGTTACAACTGAAAAAACTATTTAATGGGTGACCTTCACACATACAAAATCACACACATGATCACAGAAAATTAAGACATTATATGTATCTGTAGTTATCTTTGTTTAAGCATAAATAAAATTGTTTTCATAATTTCATAATATGAAATCATTTGAAATAAATATAATTATAATAAATAATAAACAGAAAAACTCAATCTAAATATGTTTTCTACTTTTGTCAGTCAATTTTATAGTAGCCATGGAATTAGAGTTAAATTTTCAGTTTAATAAATCGGTTTTAGTTCTCCATGCAAATACGAGATATTTCATGAGAAAAATATATACTTAGTATTCTAAATTTAAATCTGTATATTTAGAATTGAAACCCTAAAAATATAAAATATACACCATCATTTTTGGTTAGAGTTTATTTAAAAATATGAGCGAACAGGACACTGAGAAGGTAAATATCGAATTCAAATTGTTGATTCATTCGCGGACTATCGATAGCTCAGAGCAACTATGTTTTATATCGAAGAGTCCAACTAACTTAGTTCGATAGATCGGAACTAGTTCCAGTTCGTGCATGATTGCAAAGTAACCTCGCGGTGGACACAGCAAAATCAATTTTTTTTTATTCAACGAGAAAATAGCGAATGAAAAACGCCATTAAAACGACAGTGCAAACTGATTTCATTGTTTTATTGTAATTGTAGTCGCTGCTGGGTACAAAATTGCCCAGGAAATTGTTTGTAAAAGTGTTGTAATACAAAGCCGCAAAAGTGGATACCGATAACGTAAAAGTCGAGGATTTGATGGACTCTGATCCTGACATTGAGTTCATTGAAAAGGATAGCGGGATGTCTTCACTAGGTGGCAGCAAAGATGAAACGCCAGAGCGTCGCACAGTCGCCATCGTAAGTGCCGAGACAAAAGCATGTGCGTGATACCTCCACCAATCGGCTGGGTATATCGTATCACATCGTTTCTTATCATGCTCACGTAACTGTGTGAGGGGAGGAGGGAGGGATTGTGACCATCTGTCTTTTTTTGTAATAACATTCATAAATAGATATTGATTAATAAAAATGTCTCTTTTTCTCTTGCAGGCTGACAATGAGCCACCAACGGAGGCCGATAACTATGATGATGTAAGTGATGCGATGCGCCCCATCAATATGTGTATATCGATAATTTGTATATGTTTGTAAACATAGAAGATTCCGGCCCATTCTAACCTCAAAACGTGTCTCTCTCTCTCATTCCTATTTAGGAGCCCGATGAAACACTCGGCGAACGCATTCTGGGATTGACGGAAATGTTTCCGGAAACGATTCGCAGTGCGGTTGGCTCCACTACCAATGCCACATTGAAGACTTGCAGCGCGCTATATAGATTCACATGCAACGCATCGTGGATATTCTTCACCAGCTCCGTATTACTGTTGGCTCCCGTAATGCTGGAGACGGAGCGCGCTCAAATGGAGGAGCTACAGAAATCACAGCAGAAGCAAGTGCTGCTTGGTCCTGGCAGTGCCATGTCCGCAACTGGACCATCTCCCAGTTTACCACTAATTCGTTGAAGCTTACCTTTAGTACTATGGACCCGGCCAGGGCGGAAGAATCCCAAGGAGATGGATTCACCAGATGCTAGAATTTAAGTGAGAAACATATTCAGATGGGCCCCCAATAACAGCAATAGAAATTCCAATATAGATACACAGCATTTCCCCCCATTGATACCATAACAACATCCAAAAAGTTGAACGTCGTCTTGCGTCTCGTGGAGAACTTGGAGAGTTTGTGGTTGCGTTCAGCCCAATCAAAGAACAATTATTGTTTAAACACATTAATAAAATTACGTTTATTAAGATTTATGGCTGCTCCTCATTAAGGACCACCCAGATACTCCCTGGGAATGGGATGATCCAGGAAGTAACGACGAAACTCTCCGGCATATTTATTCCGTAATCCGCGCTCTCCAAACTCATTGAACCGCTGTGCCAGGAACACATACACATCCAGGACCTTGGCGTGGGCCATCAGTTTCTTAAACGACTGCGCCGCCCGCTCCAAGATGTCCAGCGATTTGAGCAGCTGTGCCTTGCGTGCCTCCAGATCAGTGGTGATGGCCAGCAGACAACGTACGAACACGAAATCCGTCTTGGCACGCTCATAGAGTCCCCCGTTGATGTGTATGTCGTTCATGCTCCGCTTGATGGCCTGATAGGCCTTCTGTGGCATGTCCAGCATGAGCAGCAACTGTGCCAACAGCATGTCAACCAACGCCAGTTCGTAATCCATCTGAGATTCCGCTATCTCCTCCGCCACGCCCAGGAGCAGCATCACTGCCTCACTGGAGAAACGTCCCTCCGCCAGACTACATTGGGCCAACAGCACCTGCACCCGTATGCGTAGCAGAAACGGCGCCTCTGACTTGGCCGCCAACTTGTCCAGCAGACGGCGCGCATTGTAGAACTCCCGCTTGGCCACATAGATGGCCGCACGCTGCTGCATGGAACTGTCTGGATCCAGCAGATACAGCTGATCACAGGCCTTGAGCGCATCATGCCAGCGACAGCGATATATACCCGACTGTATGGTCACCAGGCACTGGCTAATCATCCAGCTTTCAGCGCCGGGCAGTCGAGGCTGTTGCTCTCGGGCCTGCTGCAGGAGCACATGCGCCAGGCGCATCTCGCCCTGCAGCATCAGCCATAGGGCGTAGCTGGCCAAGGCGCTGCCAATGCCCGCCGATCCGCTAGTGTTGAAGCGATCCCGGACTGACAACAGCAGCTGGGCGTAGAGGGCGGCTAACTCGTGCCTGCCATAGGCACACCACACGGCGCTGCGCAGAGCAAGTGCCTCCGAGGCATGATTGGCATAGTTGTGGCGATTGGTCAGTTGATCGCTCTGCTGGAGCAGCTCGAAGAGACGCAGTGGCTTGTAGCCCGCCATGGTGCCCAACTTGACGGCGAAGTGCAGGGCCAGGGTGTAGTTCTGTAGAAGATTCCCTTCGTTGTCGTTGATGTCGGCGACACTGCGCTGCACGTAGGACATGGGCAGCTCGTCGCGCAGCAGGCAGTACCAGGTGTTGGCCAGATTGAGACTACGCTTGTCGCCGTGCTCCTGAGCCAGCATAATGCTCTCCTTGAGAGCAGCCAGTGCCTCCTCGCGATGTCCGAAGGTGGCATGCAACACGGCCAGATTGATGCAGAAATATTGGTAACCCTTCTCCTGACTCATCAGACGCACCGGGGATCTGTCCAGGGCACGATGCAGTGCGGACAATGCATTGAAGTAATCCCGGACTCGCAACTGGTTCATGTAGCCCAGAAAGTAGGAGGTCGCATGCAAGGGCAAGTCCTGTATGATCTCCTGCACCTTGCGCTGCAGCTCCTTGGGTGGGAGGGAGTTGGCCTCGTCGTTATCCAGCAGATCCGATTGCTGATTGATGAAGAACTTTGCCTGTTTGGGTGCCCATTTGCTCAGCGAGTTGCGTTCGTTATGGTCTTCGTTTTCGTCCTTGCTGATCTTGGCCGAGGTATCTCCGCCTCCTCCGAACTCTCCTGGCGGGGAATTGGATCGTCTCAGCACGCCACCAGCAATGGATTTGCGCCCACCACCGGACAGAATACGCATTCCACGCTCATAGTAGGCGCAGATGTTTCTATACATGGACATCATCTCGGCGAAGGTGAAGCGTTCCAGGACAACGCCAACACGTCGCACATAGATGCCCACCATGCTGAACTGGCTGAAGCCAATGTCCTCGTTCAGCAACGAATCAATATTCTGCTGCTCCGCAAAATCAAAGAGGGCCTCCAGACTGGCAGTGGCACAGAACTCCGACATGGCCTTCTCAAAGGACTCCAGCAACAGGGCGTTGAGTTTATAGGGACGTGTTGTAAGTAGGGTGTGCAACTCATCGTAGGACATGTCCGGTCCTTGGATCAGCTTAAGCATCAGCATGCAAAACATGCGACGAGCCTGTGGACGCATGGTAATGCCCATATCTATTGATGTCCTCTTCTCCTGTAAATCAAATTGGATTTAATTTGGGATTTGGGATGCTCGCTTATTGAGTTACCTTCACATATTGCTTTAGTAATACCAATACGGTTATTTTATGTGGGGTTGGTGTCTCTATGCGTGGCGTTGCCGACTTTGAGCCGGGATCCAGCGTGTCCAGCTCCTCAAAGAGATTCATCTTCCTGAGATCTCAATTTGTTTGCCCGGCATAAAAACAGCAATTACATGGTCACAACAGCTGCGACCAACTTCACTCTACAGAGTAGTGTTATTATGCTGTTAACTTTTGTTATGCAGCCCTAAATGGCGCCAAGTTTAAAAATTAGATATATGCACGTCACAACAAACTGAAACAATGTAATCAACACGATCAAAGTCCGTATTGAACACAACCATTATTTACCCATTTGTTGTTGTTTGCCATTCGCAACGTTTATTTTGTTTTTATCTAGCACAAAGTTCAAAAGTCTTTTACCCATTAATATATATTAGCGAAGCTTATTAATTCTAGTTAATGAATTGGAATATGTTACAGCTTCTGTGACTGCATTTCTTCAATTTTGTTTAGTTAATTTGCCTTCAAGCTTTCACCATTTATATGACAAATGGGAAAATGGCACGACGACCACGTGGATAATCCTTGAACTCTTTCCTGTAGTTGCGATGCTTGGCCAAAGCCCACACAGTCATCTGGAAAGCGCCAGCAAAGGCAAACAGATAAGCTGGCAGACAAGAAGTCATTGCCGAGAAGGACAGCCAGGCGCCAATCTCATAGGTATAATTGGGGCAAGATACCAAGCTGAAAGTATATGATCAAGGATTAACAATTACTGAAACAGTTAATAGATGGAACTTACTTGAAGAGTTTCGTCAGAGGATTGCTGTCGGCAACAGGAATCTTGCGAACCTTGGTGCCGGGTGGGCGCAGGTTACGCAAGGCGATGTGAATAGAAAAGTTTCCCAATTCGCAGAGCTACAAATCGAAATATAAAACTTGGCAAATTTACTTATAAGAAATCTATGAGGAACTCACGGCAAAGGCGGCAAGAGCAGCCCACACAGTGCACATGCAGGGGGAGGTGTACATGGGATGATTGACGTGATACGATACGTAGGCCGTGAATCCCCAATAGTAGGAGCAATTCTTGAAGAGATTACGCAATGGCATCGTATTGTGCGAGAAACGATGCACAAAAATCGTCTCCAACAGACGCTTCACATAATGAACCGTATAGCAGCCAGCAGCGATACTATAAAAAAAATCATAGAGAAAAGTCCAAAAGAAATAACCGAAAAAAAAAACTTGTTAATAATTATGCAGACAGGTAAAAGCGAGGTTCGCCGCTGTAGCTTTTGCCCATTGGGTCAAGCGGGTCGTTATCGCTCGCTGTATACTTAATATAATCGAACGATGTATCTATGTATGTTTGTATGTATGTAGACTGTAGCGAAAGTGCCACACACATATGCATAAGCTCACGCATAACATACATAACATACATACATACACACACAGTGACGCTGAATATGCATACTTACTGAGTGGTAAGGGAAATCGCATTGCCAGCCGCCTTGCCGTAGACTAGCTCCGGACGAAAATAGAACATTAAGTAGACAATCAAAGGACCTGCATATTCCGCCAGGAAGACTGTCTTCCAGCCAATCTGCGGTCCCAAATCTTTGATATAGACTTTGTCGCCATTGCCCAAATTCAATGATTTAACACTATCCGTATCCTTAAGGCTCTTGCCACGCGGCTCCAAACGACTGCATACAATTTTTTATAATTATTAATTTTATTTACATCAATGCACCACGTACATACATATACATATAAATGTAAATATGTCTATGTATGTGGGTGTACTTACAGCGATATACGGTCTGCATGCGGTGTCTTCTTTAACGTCTTGTGAATTACCGCACGCAAATCAGCTATGGATATTGCGGAGTTAGACACTTGCACCTTACCAAAGGGCTTGGTTGTCTTAGCATCCAACACTTCGAGTTCCATTATTATTGACTTTTAGCTAAATGAAAACCGCTCCGTCCACTTAATCACAAGCGTTGTATTTCGTTCAGGTGTGACTGTGATAAAGCAGACTTGCTAAGTTATATTGGAAACTCAAAATGGCACTGTTAACTTGAATACGTCACAAATGCTCAGTGTCTTTAACATTCTGTTAACAGATTTAAAAACTTAAAATGAAGCTATAATTTTATTCTAAACTTTAGTAAACTTTGCTTTATAAATCATGTCGATGCTACATTTAAGGAATCCAAAATTCATTGGGCCAGTCGAACCAGCACTTAATAAATATCATGTCTTGAATTTGTCAGATATATAAAACAAGTATTTTTATTGTGTGGTGAGTTTCCGTGTAAACATAATCAAAAATAACTATTTTTTCTCACTTCCAAAACATTCTAATTTTCAATTTGAGTTTATATAAGTGAGAAGTAATTTTAAAAAAAAATTTTACAATAGGTGAGTAATTCAAGATTTGTTTAAATCGATGTTAAAAAATGAACTGTGTGGCAACTCTCTTCGCTTTTTGTGTGAAAGGGACAAATATATATGAACTGCAAAATGCAGTTGCATTGTGCCTCATAATAAAGACTCTGAAATTTGTATTTGTCAGATTTTGCTTGCTCTGTCGTTAATGAATTTGTGAAATTCCTTTCCTAACGGTTAGCTTTCAACAATTCCTTATCTATTTAGTTTTAAATTAAGCATTTTTGCGAGATTTCAAGTTACACAAAATTGATGTGCGAGTGAGAAAAACATAGGTGCCTGTAAAATTCCCTTAAAAAATCCCATATTTCCCCTGCAGTTTTCATAAGCTATAAAAGAGCAGCACACAATTTACTTTCGTCATAATCAAAAAAGTGAATCAAGTGAAAGCATCTACGCTAGCAAAAAGTGCAAAAAATTTTTCTTGAGAAATAATTATCTAAAAAGTAAGTTTCAAAAAATAAAAATATTATTTTGTGTTTGGACTACAGTTTAGATGTGGAAAATAAATAAAACAATAATTAAAATTTTTAATGCATGATTGGATGACATTTTTTCCTACTGCGCAGTATTTTTCGCTATTGTGCGTCTAATTGCCCTTGCAAAAATATATGTATGTATGAGTGTACAAGTGTGTATGTACCTACATACATACATATGTAAGTCGAAATGCGTATTTTCCTCTCTGCCATTTTATTGTGAAATAACTTTGTGACGTCACTGAAAGATTCGAGAAACTTACAAATACAATGTGTATATGCATTTATATACGTATGTATTAATAAGCAATGACGAATTATTTCTAGAATATGCAGAATATAAAATAATTTAATGAATTTTTATATTATACATGTTCATTATGCATGTTCATCCGCCATAATGGCGCATTGACCGTTTAGTTCTCAAGAGGGTTATTGACTTTTCTTTGTTTTTTTCTCTCGAGGAAATGAAATTTTTGGTATACACACACATACACGCATACTATACATACATATGTACATACTTAAAACAAAGCAATCTGGGAGACCTTTTGTGTTTCCTAGTCCAAAGTTTAGTTTCAAATGTCGTCAGTCTTTGTTCTAACTTAATTTTTTTTGTTTTTAGTTCTAGAATAACTTAAAATGCAGATCTTTGTGAAGACATTGACTGGAAAGACCATCACCCTTGAGGTTGAGCCTTCCGATACCATCGAAAATGTTAAGGCCAAGATCCAGGACAAGGAAGGCATTCCTCCAGATCAGCAGCGACTTATCTTCGCCGGCAAACAATTGGAAGATGGTCGTACCCTCTCCGACTACAATATCCAGAAGGAGTCGACCCTTCACTTGGTCCTCCGCCTCCGTGGTGGTATGCAGATCTTCGTGAAGACTCTGACTGGAAAGACCATCACCCTTGAGGTTGAGCCTTCCGATACCATCGAAAATGTTAAGGCCAAGATCCAGGACAAGGAAGGCATTCCTCCAGATCAGCAGCGACTTATCTTCGCCGGCAAACAATTGGAAGATGGTCGTACCCTCTCCGACTACAATATCCAGAAGGAGTCGACCCTTCACTTGGTCCTCCGCCTCCGTGGTGGTATGCAGATCTTCGTGAAGACTCTGACTGGAAAGACCATCACCCTTGAGGTTGAGCCTTCCGATACCATCGAGAACGTGAAGGCCAAGATTCAGGACAAGGAAGGCATTCCTCCAGATCAGCAGCGACTTATCTTCGCCGGCAAACAACTGGAAGATGGTCGTACCCTCTCCGACTACAATATCCAGAAGGAGTCGACCCTTCACTTGGTCCTCCGCCTCCGTGGTGGTATGCAGATCTTCGTGAAGACCCTGACTGGAAAGACCATCACCCTTGAGGTTGAGCCTTCCGATACCATCGAGAACGTGAAGGCCAAGATTCAGGACAAGGAAGGCATTCCTCCAGATCAGCAGCGACTTATCTTCGCCGGCAAACAACTGGAAGATGGTCGTACCCTCTCCGACTACAATATTCAAAAGGAGTCAACTCTTCATTTGGTCCTCCGTCTGCGTGGTGGTATGCAGATCTTCGTGAAGACCCTGACTGGAAAGACCATCACCCTTGAGGTTGAGCCTTCCGATACCATCGAAAACGTGAAGGCCAAGATCCAGGACAAGGAAGGCATTCCTCCAGATCAGCAACGACTTATCTTCGCCGGCAAACAATTGGAAGACGGTCGTACCCTCTCCGACTACAATATCCAGAAGGAGTCGACCCTTCACTTGGTCCTCCGCCTCCGTGGTGGTATGCAGATCTTCGTGAAGACTCTGACTGGAAAGACCATCACCCTTGAGGTTGAGCCTTCCGATACCATCGAAAATGTTAAGGCCAAGATCCAGGACAAGGAAGGCATTCCTCCAGATCAGCAGCGACTTATCTTCGCCGGCAAACAATTGGAAGATGGTCGTACCCTCTCCGACTACAATATCCAGAAGGAGTCGACCCTTCACTTGGTCCTCCGCCTCCGTGGTGGTATGCAGATCTTCGTGAAGACTCTGACTGGAAAGACCATCACCCTTGAGGTTGAGCCTTCCGATACCATCGAGAACGTGAAGGCCAAGATTCAGGACAAGGAAGGCATTCCTCCAGATCAGCAGCGTCTTATCTTCGCCGGCAAACAATTGGAAGATGGTCGTACCCTCTCCGACTACAATATCCAGAAGGAGTCGACCCTTCACTTGGTCCTCCGCCTCCGTGGTGGTATGCAGATCTTCGTGAAGACTCTGACTGGAAAGACCATCACCCTTGAGGTCGAACCTTCCGATACCATCGAAAATGTTAAGGCCAAGATCCAGGACAAGGAAGGCATTCCTCCAGATCAGCAGCGTCTTATCTTCGCCGGCAAACAATTGGAAGATGGTCGTACCCTCTCCGACTACAATATCCAGAAGGAGTCGACCCTTCACTTGGTCCTCCGCCTCCGTGGTGGTATGCAGATCTTTGTGAAGACCCTGACTGGAAAGACCATCACCCTCGAGGTTGAGCCTTCCGATACCATCGAGAACGTGAAGGCCAAGATCCAGGACAAGGAAGGCATTCCTCCAGATCAGCAACGTCTTATCTTCGCCGGCAAGCAGCTTGAGGATGGACGCACATTGTCCGACTACAATATCCAGAAGGAGTCGACCCTTCACTTGGTCCTCCGCCTCCGTGGTGGTATGCAGATCTTTGTGAAGACCCTGACTGGAAAGACCATCACCCTCGAGGTTGAGCCTTCCGATACCATCGAGAACGTGAAGGCCAAGATCCAGGACAAGGAAGGCATTCCTCCAGATCAGCAACGTCTTATCTTCGCCGGCAAGCAGCTTGAGGATGGACGCACATTGTCCGACTACAATATCCAGAAGGAGTCGACCCTTCACTTGGTCCTCCGCCTCCGTGGTGGTATGCAGATCTTTGTGAAGACCCTGACTGGAAAGACCATCACCCTCGAGGTTGAGCCTTCCGATACCATCGAGAACGTGAAGGCCAAGATCCAGGACAAGGAAGGCATTCCTCCAGATCAGCAACGTCTTATCTTCGCCGGGAAGCAGCTTGAGGATGGACGCACATTGTCCGACTACAATATTCAAAAGGAGTCAACTCTTCACTTGGTCCTCCGCCTCCGCGGTGGCAATGATGCTTAAATTAAGTTGCACATGAAAATAAAATCAAGATTCAAAAAGAGTTCAAGTATTATTAATCAACTGGATTCAAGGGTTAAATCATTCTATTCTGCTAAACTATTCTCTGGAAAATCCTAAATTGCAAATTTGCCACTAATTTTGGTTGCTGTTTCCACTGGCATAAAAATTCAAATTACATAAAATAAAGTTTCAATTAATTGCTTTAATTTACTTTTGTACATCATTTTCGATGCAATTAATTAAATTGAGCGAACAATATAAGATTAAATATATAATATACATTAGATTAAAAGAATATAGTCAAATTTTCCAGATATGGTGAAAAATCGCAAAAATTGGGGATAACTTGAGAAAATGATATGAGGAATATATTTAATTAAATTAAAGCTAATAAGATTTAAAAATAACTAAAAAAAAATATTAAAATTAAAAAAAAAGATTGGAATATTATAAAAAACAAATAAAATAGCTTTTTATTTAAAGATTTGAGAGGTCGAAAAATTGGAAGGTGGAAAAAATCGTTTCCATATCCGAAATCAGGAAACATACCATGCCAACAGAAATCAGCTGCAAGTAACTTGCTGAAAGTGCACAACACGTGTTTAGTTGAATGTGCATTGCACAATACCTAAGCAGGTGTTTGGATGTTTGTGCATGACTTTGTTTACATGCTCTCTGGTAAGTATACCTACCTGACTCATATATGTGAGAGTCCCTCTCAGAGCGACTACCAATACACGTTTGGTTGAATGTGTATTGCCACCATGAGATTTTTAGCTACTTGCTTGTGATTTCTGTTCGCCGGGTATTTTAGCAGAATTTCGTTTTAAATTTGATAGATTTCAAGCCTTCAATTTAGTTTGATATGCCGAAAAATACCAATTTTTGTTTTCGAAATCCCCTAAAATACCAGGCCAACAGAAATCAGCAGCAAGTAACTCGCTGAAACCATAACCTTATAAGTATGCTACAAGAAATATATTTAAAAAATTGAACTTGCAGCTTTAAAGTATGCGACATTAAATTTTATTTTGGACTTGCAGCTTAAAAGTATGCAATGTTTTTTTACCATAAGATTTTTAGTTGCTTGCTGCTGATTTCTGTTTGCCTGGTATTTTTGGCGATTTTGGAAATGGAATTTCGATTTTTTCGACCTCCCAAATTTTGAAATAAAAAGACATTTTATTCAATTCAATTTTATTCAATTTGTTTAAATTAAATTTAATTACTTTATATACATTTTTTGTCAATTAAGTTAACTTAAATTATTTGATAAATTTACCCCCTTTTTATTAACCTCAGATTTATAATTTATATTTTAAATATATTATCCTTTAATTTCTATAATTTCAAAATTAAATGAATTTAACTTAATTTTAGTGAAATTTTTTCTAATTTTAATGTATATTTAATTTTTATTCTTTTTTAATTTAATTAATTATTCTTATATTGTAATTTTATACATTTTTATAACATTTAATTTTACAATTTTTTCTGTTATTCTAAAATGTTTAATATTTAACTTATTTTTATTATGTTTCCTATATACAATGTTTATAGATATTTAATTTGTATTCAGATTTGATTATTTACTTAAATTAACTTATTTAATTATTATACCCTTTTTTGAATCACCTCAGATTTATGATTTATATTTTTAATATATCTATATACATATACTTATACTTATCCTTATACTTATACTTATACTTTTACTTTTACTTAAATAAAATACTCGAATTTTGTGATTTCTTGCTTCACTTTGACGTGCCATAACTTTTCCAAAAATCAACCGATTTTGATAAAATTTGCAGTTCTGTCCATGGTTTCGATCATAGTTTAAATCTGCATCAGAAATTTATTGAATTTAAGAGGTTCTAATTTTTCGACCTTTTTATCATTTTTGTATACTAACCCCTTACAAAAAACATCAAAAACCAAAAACTTTAAATCTCGAATTTTTGATTCTATTCATTTGTGAGACTCAAAACTAGCGTTTTGCTTTTTATTTGAGGTCATTCTGATGAGTATTTATCGAGATATGGCTGAAAATGTAATGAAAACAGTCTGAAAACCACTTTTCGATTTATAGCATTTTACTGCTAACTTTGGCAGGTCGTAACAATGCCTAATTATGTTCGATTTTAATGAACTTAACTTTTTTGTTAAGGTTTGATACTATATTTTAATTCATTACTTATCAAATATGTTTTCGATCATGAAATTGTAAAATATAGTTCATAACACAAAAATTCTCAAAATATTCTAATTTTTTTGATTTCTTGCTTCTCTTTGACGTGCCATAACTTTGCCAAAAATGAATCGATTTTGATAAAATTGGCAGTTTTGTGCATGGTTTCGATCATACTTTGAATCTGCATCACAAATGTATTTATATTGGGAGGTTTTAAGTTTTCGACTTTATTTTACTATTTTTGTAAAAAATTCAAAAAGAAGAAAACTTTTAAAACGGAATTTTAAGTGCACAATTTATTTCTGGCATGAAAATATGTATTAAAATTGTTACCGGTGTAGATTTGGAACACTATTTTAGAAAATATGGTTAGTGATGTGAAAAATATTAGTCGAAATTCACATAATTGTGTACCCAATTCATTTGTGTCATCAATTGGTTTTGGCATCTGTTCTTTCCTTCAAAATTCTTAAATTTTTTTAGGTAACTGTATATTAAGGATTGGATAAAAAAATATTTTGCAAAAGATGGTAGTGCTAATTAAACCGCCGTTACTTTTGCATTTTGAATTTGTCATTCGCATTAATGTCAGCGTGTTATGCGAATACCAACTCATTGTGCGGGTTGTCGCTTCGCTGTGAATGAACTGCAGTCTGCTGGAAATTGGTTTCGTGAATGCTGCCAATTTATATTCGACAGGGAGAACCTCCGACTCCTGTTTCAAATAATAAAATGGCAAAAGTTTTGCAACGCGTTGAAATTTCCTTACGCAGCTTTTATGTGTTCAACTCCAGCTTGGGTCCCAAGGAGGGGGAGGTGAGTGACAAGTGTGATGACCCGCATACGAAACTCGCCTATAAATATTTTGCTTGGAATTCAACAGGAACACAAGAAAATATTATATTATCATCCGAGAGATATAGAGCTGAATACAAAGATCAAGGATGTGGGTCTCAGTGAGGCCATAATAGCTTTTACGGGGTGAGGCAAGAGTTCAATGGAGAACATTAACAGAGTTACTAATAAGCCTAATCCTTTCCAGAACTTTCACCAACGAGGATGACTGCAAGGCTCTTCATACGCAGAAGACGACGCAGCTGTTCTATCAGCCAGAGCCGGGTTTCTGGTTAGTAATAGTGCTCAATGTACCCAAGGAGCTCAGGCTGAAGGATGGCATAGAGGTGGCCGACTACCGTGGTGGCGATGTGTGTGATCGTATATACCATTCCGTGCTGCGACAGTGCTACAACATGTTTCGCTTCCATCATGGTCCGCTCAAGGTCAAGTTGACAGCCCCACCCTTGTCCGCTCCTGCCGAGGAACAGCGTCTGCAATTGACCGAGGAACTGAGGGAGTTCTACGATCACTACTTGGCCAATTTTAAGGAATTGCCCCACTGCGACATCATGGACATGCTTCACTCCATTCAGTATTTGGCGCTGCACAAGACGCTATTCCTGCGTGCCCAGAACTTTAGCATGCTGTGCGATACCTTCCCCGTGATCAAGGAGTGCATCATGCTCTACAATGAACAGGTCGTCTGTGGTGGAAAACTGAGTGCCAACGATTTGTATAGCCTCCACTCGCACATTCTGGCCACGAGTGCCAACGAAGTCAATGCGGAGACCTATCGAAATGGTGCCTTCATGCGGGGAGATGCAGAGGGAGAAGAGCAGGCAACGCCCCTTAAAGTATATTTGGAGGCGGATAAGCAGACCGAGCCTTACTACTTGCTCATCTATCGAGCTTTGAATGTCACACTCTGTCTCTTCCTAGATGGTAAGTGGATGTTCCTATACTATTCCCGAATTTCTACTGTATTCCTCTTCAATCTCTCCAGCAAAGGAGTCCGCTCCCAAATCGGAATTCTATGACGAACTGCATCTGTATATTGGACCTCAGTTGACTAGCCTTGCACGTGATATTGCCACCGAAGTTGCCAAAGTCAACATAGCCACAGGAGCGTCATCAAGTGGCCAGGAGAGCGGTTCCAATGATAGCTCACCCAAGTATCTGTTCATCAATGAACAGAGCCTGAAGCATCACACGAATATCTATCGGAATACGAAGTCCACACAGAAGAGCATACCACGGAATGTGATGAGCATCATTGCGGATATGGCCAATCCGATTAATGTTAGTGACGCCTCGGCAGGTGGTGATGCCGCCACAGAGGAGCTGCAGGTGAAAACCACCAACGACTATTGGATTGTGAAGCGTCGATGTAACTGGAGGCAATACTATGTGATCCTGTGCAAGAGTAAGGCGACCTTGCTGGATGTGACGCAGGAAGCGAAGCGTATATTTGAACAGGAGCTCACAGATGATGTATTCTTTGACAAATAAAAAGCAATATTAAATATATAAATGGCGTTTTCCAATTGTAATGCCTGCCGTTGGGAGGGGAGGACTCTGCTCTGTGCCGCCAGCAGAATCGACAGCAGGCGTTGCTGGGCTGCGTCGGTTCTTTTCAAGCCGTCACCGTGCTGCTGCTCGTGCTGGCGGGATTTGTCGAGTTGCCCTCGGTGGCATCATTATACACGCTGGTCGACGATGATGAACTGGTCGTGGCTCCATTGTGACTCTTGCTCACTTTGACCACGTAAATGCGACGATTGGACATGCAAATCGAGTAGCTATGATGCTCATAATCGATGGTGATTCTCTCACAGCTGCTATTCCGCATGAAGTTCTCATCAATGCTGGAAAAGTACATGCATTTATAAAAGTAATCCCGAATCAATATTATGTTCATACCTCTCGGTAAGATTCAGTAAACCCATGATTACATTGGCACTACGCTCATCATTTTTGAGCTCCCCGCCAGATTCCAGCACAGCTCCATCATCCTTCAGTATCAAATAACCAATTTGATTAGGCACAATCATCTTATCCTTGTCCATTTTTTGAAATCACCGATATCACCACTCCCACCAGCAGTTGTTTGCAAATTTGTTTTTGTTCCTCAGCTGCATTTTTTGCCATTCTCATGAAAGCGTAAACATATGCGATAGTTAACAGTAAAAATATAACTGCATATTCGCTATCGATTCTAAATTCAATTATTACTGTACATCTAATTTAACTAATTATATTACTTTTTATACAAATTTTAACTATTATTAAGTTAATTTGTATGAAAGCTATGTAAATCCGTATCATATTCTATTCAAGCTAATGGACTTCTGTTAATAACATTAAACGTCTATGTAACATAGACGTTAACATAACAATATCAAAAGAGGAAGAGTCTGTAAAGTGCTTGTCCCCCGTGCAGTTCGGTGAAGTTTTGTAGCGCTGCGTGAAAAAAAACGAAAATCGTTCAAAAATCAAATGTTTAATATTTAAAACTTAATAAATTTACTGTCAACCAATTAAGCAAATACCAGAGTGTAAGTTACACAATGTTTTTCATTGAATTTGATCGAATATATAGCTTTAAATTCAATTTAAAAATCGGCTTGTCTATGTGTGCGTGTGTGAGTGAAAATTTTCAATTTTCGGGTCACGGCACCACACCCTCAGATGTATACACATAGTAAAATCCAATTAAATATTTGGAATTGTGCAAAATAGCTAATTAGAATACATTTGACTATAGAACAAGTGCATTTTGGTTGCTTAATTAACTATGACAATATGTTTAATGAGTGTAAAATTCTGTACCTAAAGCTCTGCATGTGAAAAAAGTATCTAGTAGCTTCATTTTTATAAGCGAGTATATGTGTGTGTGTGCGTGTTGTGTGTACGTCATCGGGTTGTGCGGCAACTTCAGTTGATGAGAGAAAGCAATAGAAAAAGAGCATGAGCGAGAGAGCAACAGCACCACCACCAAAGTCTTCTCAGAGAGAATGCACTTTCCGTGCTCAACCCACATTATTTTCTGCACTGTTTGGATTTTATTTAGCAAAAACCTGTTCCAACTCTAAATGTCCTTGACTTTGACTTGGGCACTATTTATGTAGGATAATTATTACGGCGCATAAATGAAGAATACAAATTGCCGGTAGCCATTTAAAATCTCGGGATTTGGCAAATGCATAGATTTTTAAATTAAATGATCATGCATTAATAAATTTTGTTCATGCTGAAAGCACTTATTGCTCATAATTCCAAGTTGCGCATTACGTCATCCAGCTATTTCTGATAGACACTTCAATTAATGTACGAATGAATGTATGCATGTATGTATGAATTTGGACGCTAGCTGTGTGTATGTGTATGAGGTGTGTTTGTATTTAATGGAGAGAGCGAGTGAACGCTGCTCTCTTTTCGCACTCGCATTCCAAACAACATTTTTTGCTCTCTCGCTAACTAGCTCAGCTCTATCCCTCTTTCTCTGTCTGTCATACGTGCTGCTGTCACCACCGAAAAGGTTATTTGTTGTTGTTTTCGTTTTGTACGCGATAAACAGTTAAATTGCCTCCAATGCCCTCTCTATGTCTGTATGTATGTGGATGTGCATGTGTGTGTGACACTGTTTATTGTATGGCTGCTTTGAATATGAAACTCGGGCCTAGGCTATGTTTTTGAATTTCCTGTGGTATTTTTTAGGGCGAGATGCTTGGGATGTATTTCATTCAACTCGCGTGACTGCAATACATTTAGATACATTTGTGTTTATTTCTATATATTTGTTTGTAATTGTATCAGTGTGTGTTTGTATAGTATTTGTATTACTTCATATTTTGGAGTCCAATCCCCCTTTCCGAGATTTTCCTGTGCTGATGATGTCATTCAGTTTAGAACTTCCCATTTTTGCTACAGACTTTTGATTAATTCATAAATTATGTTGTCGGTATTGGAAATTGTGGTTAAATATAAATAGTAGCTTGCGGTAAATAATATTAATTTCTGAATGAAATGTTTATATGCAATTTTCAGAAATTAATAGAGCTACTTACAAAAATTAATTAATTCTGCTGTCTATTTTATACTATACTATTTTATATTTTAATATCTATTAAAAGAAAACTATATATTTAGTTTGAATCCAAAACGTTTCCTTCTTGTTTGTGTGTGTAAAGTGATGTACAAGAAATAATAACAATAATCTTCAATAAATATGACGAATATAATTCCAAATCAATAATAACAATAAATACCAAAAAGGTCTCCAAATGAGCGTACAAGCAACAATTTCTCTTCTCTCATCTTCCGTTGCAGGAGACGAGTGCCGAACTCATGAGAGAGAAATAGAGCGGTATTCAAAGAGAGAAAGAGAGAAATGACAGCTCAAGCCTTATATAAATATAAACAGATCTGAAAGCTATAAATAGATCTCAGAGGAATGGAGCACGCTAAGGAACCGGAGCTGCAATTGCGGCAGCTGCTCCAACAACTATCCGCAACTCCAAAACAGGAGAGGAAACAAAGATTTATATCGTATTTTGAGGAGAGTAAAGACAACAGCTGTGGCGGCTTGGAGGACTTCGCCATATACTATTTGGCTGCAGTCCGTCAGCATACAGATGTGCATTTCCGTTCGAATCCCAGCACTGAAACGGACACCCCTAAATGCCTGACCCCGGTTCACAAGACGAAACCTCCGAACCCCACCGAGCCCGAAATGAATGAGTCTCTATTGAGCAACTTGAGTATTGGAAATGTGTCCACTCCGGTGCGTCATCAAGGAAGACGGTCTGCGGGCCAACAACACTGCAGCACACCACAGAGCACGGATCGTTCAACGAATCGCAGTTCAGGAGGAGGCGGAGCTGGTGGCAGCTTTTGTCTGGGAGACTTTATAATGAATGCAACTCCCAATCAAAGTCATCAGCAGCGGCCCAAGAAGAAGACGACACCACAGCCGCAAGAGAATCCTAACAACAAATCACAAAAGCCACGACGTCGCGTGCTGCCCATGACCATCAGTAAAAATGTGTCCAACTGCAGTTCCTTTGGCGATACGAGTTCCTTTAGCAACGAAAATAATCTATTACGGCTCTCACAGAGCTGTGAGCTGGACAGCAGTCAGGGTGCCGCCTTGGAGCAGGAGGCACGGAAGACCCTGTTACTGCGTAAGCAGGAGATTAAAAGCGAGGCACCTGTGGCCAGTGTGGAGCAGGAGAGGGAGCGTGAAGAGCCAGCCACAGTGGAGATCAGTCTGGAGCAAGTGATGCAACCGGAGCAACTGCAGCTACTGGCTGTCATCTATGCTCAACTAATGGATGCAAATCTAGTGTCAAATGTTCTCAGTGAACTCAGCTATGTGATGCAATTGCTCAACATACGCAGTGCTGCGGAAAGTCCACCTACGGAAGAGCAGACTTTGCCTTTGTCATTACTCTCCCGGCACAGGGAATGTATTTACTTTGCCGCACAACTTTTGGAACAGCAAAAGGAACTTCTTCTCCAGCTGGATCGTAAATCCCTGACGGTCTTGTTGCAGCACGAACGAATGTCTCTGCTGACAGAGGATTTACAGCAGGCGCTGGAGCTATGCTGCCAGGGGAAGCAGCATCAGCAGCAGAGCAAGCAGGAAGTGGCCAATAACTCTCATGCGGAACAACAGAATGTCTACTATCAGCATGAAAAGGATTCCCGCGAGAATTTCCCCTCACAAAGTGAATTTGGCGCATTTAAGACCCAAAGGGATCTCTTCTACAAGGCTCTGAAACACTGGCAGACGACGCATCTCAATCGCATGTTCAACTTTGGCAGCGAACTGGGTCCACGGGTGCGTGACATCTTCAAGCAATCGGAGCATGCGGTGAATATGGCGCACTTTGCGCAGCTCTTTGTGAGTCAACTGCTCATGTCCAGCGGGGAGACCCACGAATCCCCCGAGGAACTCGGTCTGAAGCTCGATCAGCAGCGTCTGAATCGTTTGGCCCAGCGACTGGTCACCAGCAACTCCAGCGTGGAGGATCAGTTTCCACGCACGCAAGCCTTCTTTCGAGACTTCATCAGTGGCTGCGGATCGGTGGCATTTCTGGTACAGCTCCAAATGGCGCTGTATGTGCAGCTAATGCGGCACAATGACTCCAGTTTCGAGTTGCAGCAACTGCAGCCCAACATGGTCGAAGAGGAGGAACAGCAGCTGGAGTCGGAGCTCGTTGTGCCCTATGTGGTGCGTCCTCAGGCTATGGCCGAGCTGCTGATGCTGGCCAAGTTCCTTGGCTACGTCTGTGCACTGCCCTACAACCGTGCCCCGTGCTCCACCGTATGTCCGCTGCAGTTGCAGCTGCGTCGTCAGTTCCAGGCGCCGTTTGAGTTGCGCCCGCATCTGGAACGTGCCATGCAGCAGGGCAAGTTGCTCATCACACTGCCCTGGCTGGTTCAGTACCTCACCATGCTCGACCTAGTCACATTGCAGCTGCCTGGCAGCTTGGCCGTCTTGGAGCTACTGTACGCATTGTACAGGGAGGCCGATATGTCGAGAACGGAGCAATCACTGCAGCCCTCGGCACTCTTTATAATCCGCAGTTCCCTCGGTTGGCTGCTGGAATCCCAACCGACACTCAGTAGTGGCTACTATACTCAGCGTTCGACTGGAGCACAGCTCAGCGATGGGAATGGGCAGCTCGTCAAGAATTGCCTGCGTGGTCTACGCTTTGTGGATAAAGGAAAAGTACTGCCTTTGCTGGAGGATTTGCTAACGGTGGCGTGTCCCTTTCTGCATGAGTTCCGTGTGTCCATAACTCCATCTCAGCGGCAGTCGCAGCGCAATGGACGCTATCGTTATATAACCACGCGACTGGAGCAGCTGAGCAGTGGCAAGAATCAGCCACAACAATCTCAGCCAGAAAAGGCGGGCATTGGAAATTCTCCAGCTTCCACCACTGTGTCCTCGCCTTCCTCTGTGGCGGAGCAGCAGCAGCGTAAGCTAACCGAAGCCTTTCTGCACTCACAGAATCCCTCAATGCGGCGTCTCTTGGAATTTGTCACAGAGCGTAGCTTTAAATGCGTCGTCAAGGATGCACAGCAGCGGATACTGCTGCCCTCGAAATCAGCGGCAGATGCCAAGGTCAATGAGTTGGAGTCCATCAATCAACAGGAGGTGTTACGCACACTACAGTCCATCTATCAGCAAGCACGAGCGGATGCCTGTCAGCAGTGGGATCGGCTGGTGCCGGAAATGCTGGACAAGCGCATAACAGAGTCTCTAAGCGCTCTGCTGCCGGAGAACACCAACTCTGTGGTGCGCTCAACCTTCGCCCACTTGATCCGACAACAGGCCAACACACAGCTCCAGCAATGGCTCCAATCAAGTGTGCTGCAGTCCACCTTCTATCATGGAGATCTGCAGGAAGTCGCCAGCAAAATTTGTCGTGCCAACCAGAATAATTCACAGATTGCCAACTCAGGGGATGGGGGCACCACGAATGAGATGTGTCTGACAGATGCTGGAAACTTGAGTCTGTCCGAGCTATTGCACGAGCTGCAGAAATGGGTGCACTGTCTAAGTCTGCGTCCAGAGCACTTAAGTCATATGGAGGAGCTGCCACAGCTGTTGAAACGAACCCGTCTGGCAGTTGGACTTTCAAAACTGCCCACTTATTTCTATCAATTGATTGGATCGATAATTGTGCGACTGCTGCAGTTGCTTATTTGCCGGCAACCACAGCTCATCAGTCCGAAATTGATGAGTTCCTGCTGTGAGATATGGTTGTCACCTCAGCTCCATCCGGAAACTGCTGCTCCAGAGTTCTGTGCGGGTTTGCTTAGCGTATATTTTGTGCGAGAGTTGGGTGTGAATTTGGGTAGCTTCCAGTTGCTTCAGCAACTACTCAATGCGATGCTAGATGCTCGAGTTTTGAACGTGGATGAGCTGAATCAATTTTTTATGCCACTGTTCAAGGAAAACTGGCCACCTGGTGTCTGGAATTCTCTCTCTCAATTGCTACAAAATTTATCGAAGAATCGCAGTGCAGGCGAGTCTATTCTGGACGATGATGGCAAATCGAATTTATTTATGGAAATGCTTGCCGACTTGTCGCAGGATCTGGATACATTTTAAGTTGTGACATCCCCATTTGTTGTAACTTGTACTGAAATACTTTCATATTTTTTGCAAACAAAGCTCAAATAAGTCTTGAAATTATGAAATTATGTCATGCTCATTTTTATCATATACCTCCATATATAATATATACATTATATACTTAGTTTTTGCTGTGAATAAACTTCTATTTTTGCTGACAAAAAAATTCCAACTGTTTTTATGCTCGCTTGAATCTCGATAAGATAACAGACAACAGCCCCAATTGCCTTTCGCTTATCGATAATTGGCTTAGCGATGTCGATTGCGTCACTGCTCGGAACTGGCAATTTCACGAAGCTGAAGCTGTCGGTTCCAAACAAATGTTGCGATGCGCTCATCGTGCTGCACTGTGACACAAACGGCTACGAACATTTGACGAAATCATGAAAATTGCGAGTGTAGACAATTGGATCATCAGTTAGTCGAGCTCAGTCCACGGTGCAGTGCAAAGTGCGTAATGTGATTGGCTGACAAGGCGTTGAGTTTATGTCAACAAGAGAGTAAGAGAGGGCAAATGAAGACAAATCAGTGTGTATGTATTAGTATGAGTGTGTGTATTTGTTGTTCTCATTGTGCTGATTCTATGAATGACGAAGCCGGTGGAGGTTATGCAACCAATGAATGCGGGTTAAAAATAATTGAAATTAATGGTGGAGCAAATCTCTCATTCCCTCTCGTTCTCTATCTATTTTGCAGTTTGGGCACGGACAAAGTGGAATTTGATGAAAGTGAAAGCAGCGCAACAGTATTAATCGCACTTTAAAAGAAAATAAGAAATAACGAACGAAGACTTGAAACGAATAATAAATTGATACAAAAACAAACATGGAGAATTTCACACCGAAGGAGGTGAAAATTTTGGAGACCGTTGAGGATATCCAAGAGCGTCGTGAGCAGGTGCTCTCCCGCTACAATGAGTTCAAAATCGAGACACGTCAGAAGCGTGAGAAGCTCGAGGATTCCCGTCGCTTCCAGTACTTTAAGCGTGACGCCGACGAGCTCGAGTCATGGATTCATGAGAAACTGCAAGCCGCCAGCGAAGAGAGCTATCGTGATCCCACTAACCTCCAGGCCAAGATCCAGAAACATCAGGCTTTTGAGGCCGAGGTCTCGGCCCATAGCAATGCCATCGTCTCGCTGGATAACACCGGCCAGGAGATGATCAATCAGCAGCATTTCGCCTCGGAGACCATTCAGCGCCGTCTGGATGAACTCCATCATCTGTGGGAGTTGCTGCTTAGTCGTCTGGCCGAGAAGGGCCTAAAGTTGCAGCAAGCCTTGGTCCTGGTGCAGTTCCTGCGTCAGTGCGAGGAGGTCATGTTTTGGATCAAGGACAAGGAGACTTTCGTCACTGCTGATGAGTTTGGCCAGGATCTGGAACATGTGGAGGTGCTGCAGCGTAAATTCGATGAGTTCCAAAAGGATATGGCTTCGCAGGAGTATCGCGTCACCGAGGTTAACCAGTTGGCCGACAAGCTGATCCAGGATGGTCATCCCGAACGCGACACTATCACCAAGCGCAAGGAGGAGTTGAACGAGGCCTGGCAGCGTCTCAAGCAGCTGGCCATTGTGCGCCAGGAGAAGCTCTTCGGTGCCCATGAGATTCAGCGCTTCAATCGTGATGCTGATGAGACCGTTGCTTGGATTGCCGAAAAGGATGTGGTGCTCTCCTCCGATGACTACGGTCGGGATTTGGCCAGCGTTCAGGCACTCCAACGCAAACACGAGGGTGTCGAGCGTGATCTGGCTGCGCTGGAGGATAAGGTGTCCACACTGGGTGCCGAGGCCGGACGCCTGTGCTCCATTCATGCGGATCACAGTGATCAGATACGCGATAAGCAGGCAGAGATTGCCAACTACTGGCAGAGCCTGACTGCCAAGGCACGTGAGCGCAAACAGAAGCTGGATGAATCATACTATCTGCATCGCTTCCTGGCCGATTTCCGTGATCTGGTGTCGTGGATCAATGGCATGAAGGCCATCATTTCGGCTGATGAGCTGGCCAAGGATGTGGCCGGTGCCGAGGCGCTGCTGGAGCGTCATCAGGAGCACAAGGGCGAGATCGATGCACGTGAGGATAGCTTCAAGTTGACGACCGAATCTGGTCAGAAGCTGCTCGAGCGTGAGCATTATGCCGCCGCCGAAATCCAGGAGAAGTTGGCTGCTCTGGAGAACGACAAGAGCTCGCTGCTGTCTCTGTGGGAGGATCGTCGCATTCTGTACGAGCAGTGCATGGATCTGCAGCTGTTCTATCGCGATACGGAGCAGGCTGACACCTGGATGGCCAAGCAGGAGGCATTCCTGGCCAATGAGGATCTGGGTGATTCGCTCGATTCCGTGGAGGCGCTGATCAAGAAGCACGAGGACTTCGAGAAGAGTCTCGCCGCCCAAGAGGAGAAGATCAAGGCTCTGGACATCTTTGCCACCAAGCTAATCGATGGCCAGCATTATGCTGCCGACGATGTTGCTCAGCGTCGCCAGATGTTGCTTGCTCGCCGCGCTGCACTTCAGGAGAAGTCCGCCAAGCGTCGTCAGTTGCTGGAGGATTCGAATCGCTACCAACAGTTCGAGCGGGACTGCGATGAGACCAAGGGCTGGATCAGCGAGAAATTGAAGTTCGCCACCGATGACAGCTACCTGGATCCGACCAATCTCAATGGCAAGATGCAGAAGCATCAGAACTTCGAGCACGAGCTCAATGCCAACAAGTCGAGGATTGAGGACATCACCAATGTGGGCACCGAGCTAATCGAGAAGAAGCACTATGCCGCCGACCAGATCAACACTCGCATGCAGGAGATCGTTGTGTTGTGGGAGACCCTGGTCCAGGCATCCGACAAGAAGGGATGCAAGCTGAACGAAGCCTGCCAGCAGCAGCAGTTCAATCGCACCATCGAGGACATTGAGCTGTGGCTGAGCGAGATCGAGGGTCAGTTGCTGTCTGAGGATCATGGCAAGGATCTGACATCGGTGCAAAATTTGCAGAAGAAGCACGCGCTGCTGGAGGCCGATGTGATGGCCCATCAGGACCGCATCGAGAGCATCAATGTGGCTGCCAATAAGTTCATCGAGTCGGGACACTTTGATGCGGACAATATACGCAACAAGGAGGGCAATCTGTCCGCACGCTACGCCGCCCTGGCCGCGCCCATGGGCGAGCGCAAGCAGCATCTGTTGGACTCGCTGCAGGTGCAGCAGCTGTTCCGCGACCTCGAGGACGAGGCCGCCTGGATACGTGAAAAGGAGCCCATTGCTGCATCAACGAATCGCGGACGCGATTTGATCGGTGTCCAGAATCTGATCAAGAAACACCAAGCGGTGCTCGCCGAGATCAACAATCATGAGGCACGTCTGCAGAATGTCATTAGTTCCGGTGAGAATATGCTTAAGGATCAGCCATTTGCCAGCGATGATATTCGTCAGCGCCTGGAGGCACTCCAGGAACAATGGAATACTCTGAAGGACAAGTCCAATCAGCGCAAGCAGGATCTGGATGATTCACTGCAGGCCCATCAATACTTTGCCGATGCCAACGAGGCGGAGTCATGGATGCGCGAGAAGGAACCCATTGCCACCGGCAACGACTATGGCAAGGATGAGGATTCCTCGGAGGCGCTGCTCAAGAAGCACGAGGCACTTGTTTCCGATCTGGAAGCCTTCGGCAACACCATTCAGGCCTTGCAGGAGCAGGCCAAGAACTGCCGCCAGCAGGAGACACCCGTGGTGGATATCACCGGGAAGGAGTGCGTCGTGGCGCTCTACGATTACACCGAGAAGTCACCACGTGAGGTGTCCATGAAGAAGGGCGATGTCCTCACACTGCTCAACTCCAACAACAAGGACTGGTGGAAGGTGGAGGTCAATGATCGTCAGGGCTTCGTGCCCGCCGCCTATATCAAGAAGATTGAGGCAGGTCTCAGTGCATCCCAGCAGAATCTGGTCGATAATCACTCCATTGCCAAGCGACAGAACCAGATTAACTCCCAGTACGATAATCTTCTGGCCTTGGCCCGTGAGCGTCAGAACAAACTCAACGAGACGGTCAAGGCTTATGTGCTGGTCCGTGAGGCAGCCGATCTGGCTCAATGGATCCGGGACAAGGAGAATCATGCCCAGATTGCTGATGTGGTGGGCGAGGATCTGGAGGAGGTGGAAGTGCTGCAGAAGAAGTTCGATGACTTTAACGACGACCTCAAGGCCAACGAGGTGCGTTTGGCCAACATGAACGAGATTGCCGTCCAGTTGACTTCTCTGGGTCAGACAGAAGCTGCTCTGAAGATTCAGACTCAGATGCAGGATCTTAACGAGAAGTGGAACAATCTTCAAACATTGACCGCTGAAAAGGCCAGCCAGCTGGGATCTGCTCACGAGGTTCAGCGTTTCCATCGTGACATTGACGAAACCAAGGATTGGATTGCCGAGAAGGCGAACGCCCTAAACAATGACGATCTGGGCAAGGATCTGCGCAGCGTGCAGACCCTGCAACGGAAGCACGAGGGTGTAGAGCGTGATTTGGCCGCTTTGCGGGATAAGATCCGTCAACTAGATGAGACCGCCAATCGTCTGATGCAATCGCATCCAGATACGGCCGAGCAAACCTATGCCAAGCAGAAGGAGATCAACGAGATGTGGGATCAGATCATCACCAAGTCGACGGCACGCAAAGAGAAGCTGCTTGATTCATATGATTTGCAGCGTTTCCTCAGTGACTATCGCGATCTGTTGGCCTGGATCAACTCCATGATGAGTCTGGTTACCTCCGATGAGCTGGCCAACGATGTGACCGGTGCCGAGGCACTGATCGAGCGTCATCAGGTAAGATTAACCTCAATGAGATATCAGATGAATTTAAGCTCGTTTTGAGCAAACTAAGAGAGCAGCAATACTATCGTCAATAGATTATAGATAATTAGGGATGGGCAGAGAGATTTTGTTTATCAATTTTGAAGTTTTTCGAAAATGTTAACTTTCGTTTCGAAATTCCTGTCCATCTCTAAACCATATAGATGATCTCATTGAAACTATTGACATCTGCATTTAATTTTTTTTGTATACGTTCTTTTGTTTTGTTTTCGGGTCAAACCACCCAAATCTCAACTCTCAATCCCACAACAATCCTCAAATCACATCAACAATCGACAACAATATCGACAATATCGGTTCATATTCTACATGAATATATATGGTAAACTATATATATCTGTCTCATCATCTACACAAGGCACATCGTGCTGAAATTGAGTTCACGCTGGGCAGCAGCAGCGCCTCTCCAGGTGGCGACGAGGTAGTTTCCACTCGTGTATACCTCATCCATATGCAGTCATCCCTTCATCCAATACACTCCCATATCATACTTTGTTTATCTGCGTGTCGAAAAATAAAGAAAAAAGTTACTTATTCTTTTTCGGCTATAGCTTTGATTGGCACTCGTTCTTATATCTAATTCACGATAGTTTGTTGATGACACTCACTGTGAATAATCAGCAGCCACAGCAGCAGCTACAGCTAGTATTGTTTTAACCCCTATCATTATATCTGAACTGCTATATATATCAAAATTCTAAATCAAAATTGTATATCTAATATCGCGTATTTTGTGTTACTTTGTTATCTAATAATGCTTATAATTAATGTGTTCTATATTATTTTTGTACACCAATATACAAGTTTTTTTTTTATGTATATACGACACAGGGCTACTTATATGATACAGACCAGTATTAAAAATTTTCGGGATTTTTTAAACTTCGTTCTGCCATAACTTTGCCAAAATTTGACCGATTTTCAAAATTGCTGCAATTTTGACAAAGGTTTTGGTCCCATTTTCAATATTCATTAAAAAATTTATTCTAGAATGGGGATATCGAAAAGAAATGTCATTAACTTAGTTAAAATTCAACAGATTAAAATAAAAACAATTTAAACTTTACATCTACTGTTACCATCCATATCGTCATCATCATCACCATCATTATGATAACCATCATGGCCAAATATCATATCCGTTCCTCGTTTTTGTGTTATGACTAAACCCCCAAACAATTTGGAAGCTGCATAAAACAGGCAAAGCTCCAGCTCCATTACAAACTCTACTTAAATCTTGTTGTTCTCTAACCTATGTCAACGGAATACACCAGTTTAAGATCGCCAACTAATCCCCGTTTCTTATCAACTAGGAACATCGCACAGAGATCGATGCACGCGCCGGCACTTTTGGTGCCTTTGAGCAGTTCGGCAATGAGCTGCTCCAGGCCAATCATTATGCCTCGCCCGATATCAAGGAGAAGATCGAGGATCTGGCCAAGGCACGCGAGGATCTGGAGAAGGCGTGGACCGAACGTCGTCTGCAGCTGGAGCAGAATCTTGATCTGCAGCTGTACATGCGCGACTGTGAGCTGGCCGAGTCATGGATGTCGGCACGCGAGGCCTTCCTCAATGCTGACGATGATGCCAACTCCGGTGGCAATGTGGAGGCACTGATCAAGAAGCACGAGGACTTCGATAAGGCTATCAATGGCCATGAGCAGAAGATTGCAGCGCTGCAGACTGTGGCCGATCAGTTGATTGCCCAGAATCACTATGCCTCCAATGTGGTGGATGAGAAGCGCAAGCAGGTGTTGGAGCGCTGGCGTCACCTCAAGGAGGGTCTGATCGAGAAGCGGTCTCGCCTGGGCGATGAGCAGACGCTGCAACAATTCTCACGCGATGCCGATGAGATTGAGAACTGGATCGCCGAGAAGTTGCAGCTGGCCACCGAGGAGAGTTACAAGGATCCGGCCAACATTCAGTCGAAGCATCAGAAGCATCAGGCATTTGAGGCGGAACTGGCGGCGAATGCGGATCGCATACAGAGTGTGTTGGCGATGGGTGGCAATCTGATTGATAAGAAACAGTGCAGCGGATCGGAGGATGCGGTGCAGAAGCGCCTGACGCAGATCGCTGATCAATGGGAGTATCTGACGCATAAGACGACGGAGAAGTCGTTGAAGCTGAAGGAAGCCAACAAGCAGCGGACGTATATCGCGGCCGTCAAGGATTTGGACTTCTGGTTGGGCGAGGTCGAGAGTTTGTTGACCACTGAGGATTCTGGTAAGGATTTGGCGTCCGTCCAAAACCTCATGAAGAAGCATCAGTTGGTCGAAGCGGATATCGTTGCGCACGAAGACCGCATCAAGGACATGAACAACCAGGCCGATTCCTTGGTCGAGAGCGGTCAATTCGATACTGCTGGCATCCAGGAGAAGCGTCAAAGCATCAACGAGCGTTACGAGCGCATCTGCAATCTGGCTGCCCACCGTCAGGCCCGTCTCAACGAGGCCCTCACCCTCCATCAGTTCTTCCGCGACATTGCCGACGAGGAGAGCTGGATCAAGGAGAAGAAGCTGCTTGTCGGCTCCGATGATTATGGCCGTGATCTGACCGGTGTCCAGAACCTCAAGAAGAAGCATAAGCGTCTCGAAGCGGAGCTTGCCTCTCACGAGCCAGCCATTCAGGCCGTCCAAGAAGCCGGTGAGAAGCTCATGGATGTGTCCAATTTGGGTGTGCCCGAGATTGAGCAGCGTCTGAAGGCTCTTAACCAGGCCTGGGCTGAGCTCAAGAATCTCGCTGCAACTCGTGGCCAGAAATTGGACGAATCACTGACCTATCAGCAATTCCTTGCGCAAGTGGAGGAAGAGGAGGCCTGGATTACCGAGAAACAGCAATTGCTGTCCGTGGAAGACTACGGCGATTCCATGGCTGCCGTTCAGGGTCTGCTGAAGAAGCACGATGCCTTCGAGACGGACTTTGCCGCCCACAAGGATCGCTGCTCCCTGATCTGCGAGCAAGGCAGCGATCTGGTCGAGGCCAAGAATCATCATGGCGATTCGATTGCTCAACGTTGCCAGCAGCTCCGCAACAAGTTGGAGAACCTCAATGCTCTCGCTGCCCGCCGCAAGGGGGCGCTGCTGGACAACTCGGCCTATCTGCAGTTCATGTGGAAGGCCGATGTGGTCGAGAGCTGGATCGATGACAAGGAGAACTATGTGCGCTCTGATGAGTATGGACGTGATCTGTCCACTGTTCAGACACTCTTGACCAAACAGGAGACATTCGATGCAGGTGAGTTGAATGAGATGATTATCATGCAGGATATTTCCATTTATTTCGGGATCTCTCCTATGGTCCAGGTCTCAATGCCTTTGAACAGGAGGGCATACACAATATTAGCGGTCTGAAGGATCAGCTAATCAATGCCAATCATGCCCAGTCACCGGCCATACTGAAGCGTCATGGAGATGTGATTGCCCGCTGGCAATCACTGCGAGATGCCTCCGACAAGCGTAAACAGAGGCTGCTGGCCATGCAGGAGCAATTCCGCCAAATCGAGGAACTCTACTTGACATTTGCCAAGAAAGCTTCGGCCTTCAATTCTTGGTTCGAAAATGCCGAGGAGGATCTCACAGATCCTGTTCGCTGCAATTCGATCGAAGAAATACGCGCGCTGCGTGATGCCCACGCCCAATTCCAAGCGTCTCTGTCGTCGGCCGAAGCTGACTTTAAGGCATTGGCAGCACTCGACCAGAAGATCAAGAGCTTTAATGTTGGACCCAATCCATACACTTGGTTCACCATGGAAGCTCTTGAGGAGACCTGGCGTAATCTGCAAAAGATCATAGAGGAACGCGATGGCGAACTTGCCAAGGAGGCCAAGCGTCAGGAGGAGAACGATAAGCTGCGCAAGGAATTTGCCAAGCATGCCAATCTCTTCCATCAATGGCTAACCGAAACGAGGTGAGTACCCAATCGGAAATGTGTCCATTATCAGTCCACTCTCTCTCCATTCTTCTCAAGCCCCTTATCTCTCTCTCTCTCTCGTCTGTGATCAATCAATTTCATATTTTAAATCCCTCAACTGAAAACAACTTTTGTTTAAATATGCCCTTATCCCTATACATACTTAAAATGAACCAATGAAAAGTAACTCTGAAAAGTTCCATTCTATTCTTCTAGATATTATATGCTGGGTTATAACCGTCAAGGGTAATTGAGAAGCGTTTGCCTACAGCTGACTGCTGGGGCTGCTCTTCTTACTTTTGTGTTTATTTCTTTTCGTTATTCCGTTTTCTTTGCTGTTTGTTTTGCCATGGCAAAAGATTTTTTTTAAAAACAATTTAACAGCTGCTGAGCGTCGCCTTCACTAACTGAAAAAGAGATGGGGAGTTTTTGGCTCCCGCTTCTGCTTTGTAAATATATCGATTAATGATCGCCATCTCGATAACAGCGTGTGTTGAATTTAGTTGTTAGTCCAAACTAGCTGCATTTAGCGTCGTTACATCGATAACTTATCGGGCGGTCAACCTGAAATAATCAAAATTTTCAAATTCTTTACTCTCAAATACTTAATTTTTTGTCAACATTCGAAAATTTTAGCATGTTAAAAAACATACATATAATAAAAAATATAACGTAGTTTACAGACAGTATATTAAATGTAGTGAAAGCGAAAATTTTGCATTTAGCTTATTTATATTTAAAAAAAAATAGCTTCCAAACAAAATAATTCGCTTTAATTTGTTTACATTTTCTACTAAATTTCAATTCATTTAAATTTTAGCTCGCTTACTAGTGAATACGTATCGTCTTTATTAGTTGCTGATTAAAAAATATATTTAAAAAATGCTAATGACACAAGCTGATCGTTTAAAGCTTGTGTCATTGCGTTACACTCTTAACCCGAATTCCAAAACCAACCCAAAGACAGTTCAGATACACCTGTATATATTCACATGAAAGGATCCAAACATTAGTTAACGATATCGCCCTATAATCAGCCGCCCCTTAACCCACAGACCTCCTAACAAGATTTGCTTTTCTCTTATGCATTATATCTCCATTCTAACTTAACATAATAATTCATAAATGATTTTGATAAATGTGCCGTACTCTGTCGTGCCTCACTAATAAATCTTTTCAACCCTCTAACCCAAAAAAAAAACCTCAATTCAAACAAAACACTATTCCAAATCATGCAGAACATCGATGATGGAAGGATCTGGTTCGTTGGAGCAGCAGCTGGAGGCATTGCGTGTTAAGGCAACCGAGGTGCGTGCTCGTCGCGTCGATCTGAAGAAGATTGAGGAACTTGGTGCACTGCTTGAGGAACATTTGATTTTGGATAATCGCTATACGGAACATTCAACTGTGGGACTCGCCCAACAATGGGATCAATTGGACCAGCTATCGATGCGTATGCAGCATAATTTGGAACAACAGATACAGGCTCGCAATCACTCGGGTGTCTCGGAAGATTCACTCAAGGAATTCTCCATGATGTTCAAGCATTTCGACAAGGATAAGAGCGGCAAACTGAACCACCAGGAATTCAAATCTTGTCTGCGCGCTCTTGGCTACGATCTGCCCATGGTTGAAGAGGGACAACCTGATCCAGAATTTGAGGCTATACTCGATGTTGTTGATCCCAACCGCGATGGCTACGTTTCACTGCAGGAATACATCGCATTCATGATTTCCAAGGAAACTGAGAATGTGCAATCCTACGAAGAAATCGAGAATGCCTTCCGTGCTATCACTGCCGCCGACCGCCCCTACGTTACCAAGGAGGAGCTCTACTGCGTAAGTTAAACAATAAAATCTAAAAATAAAAACAAATTTAAAATATGTTTTGTTTTTTTAGAACCTCACCAAGGACATGGCGGACTACTGTGTGCAGCGTATGAAACCTTATTCGGAACCGCGCTCTGGCCAGCCCATCAAAGATGCTTTAGACTATATAGACTTCACACGAACGCTATTCCAGAACTAAATCTGGAATCACGATGGCGCCTGAGAATATGTCTTACAATCTATTTCTAAAGAAAAAATTTAAAACATTAAAAGTAAAACATTTATATACCTATATTTACACAATTATTTTCGATAATTTTGTAGTAATTAAGTCCAACAGTTTTATGCTTATTTAAGAACTAATGCCACAATGAATCCAATTTGCACTTTCAATACAAAATAATACAATATTTATCAGCAATCAAAAATTATAGTTTTTTTTAATAAATTTATTTTCTGAAAAGGTATCTTAAATTTTGAGCAAATTCAACAAATAATAAAATGTATACCAATATTAATCAGATGAATATTCGAAATATATAAACACAAGCTTTGCTTCAAAAAAACAAATGAATTCTATTTGATAGAGCTGCACAAATAATCGAAAAATCGTTTTAAATCGATTTTGTAAGAATCGATTTTCTGTAGCTCTACTCTACGCCTCATAATAAATGCTCGATGTCTCTATAATCGCTAATGAATAATTAAATTTAAGATACTCTTTATAATGTATTTCGATTTTTCAGTTATTTAGCTCCAGTTTATACAACAAGTTTATACGAATTGCAAGTAGTAAAATATGCAAATTTTGATAAACAATCAATAAAGTTTATAAACTTTCGCCTCTGTATGTGGTTTACACTTCAAATCAAATATATTGCTGCATGTATTTAAAAATGTTATAAACAAATGCGTTTCATTTAAAATAGACCAAATCAATATACATATTGTTTTAACAAGGTAAACAAATACATTTTAGATCAGGAATTTGTTGACGCTCTCTGCGTAGGCGGTATTCTTTAGCTTCTGATTGAGTGCATCCTTGGGCAGCCATTCAAATTGAATCGCATTCTTGGCATCCGTTGGGCTTCCCACTTGACCTCCTCGCACCGAAGCCCGAAAGAAGAAAACCTTGGCGCCCACACTCTCTGTGCGCTGATTACTTGGATATTTGTACTTGTGGAAGCCCACTGGGGCATTGCCGTAGAAGAGTACCTGCAGCTCATTGCCACATTGCTCGCGCAGAACACGTTCGGCTGTCTGGCGCATGGTTTCACCATCCTGTCGTTGACCTTGAGGCAGCAGGAGATGCTGCTGCTGTCCCAGCTTCTGTTGCACCAGCAGATAGAGGGTATCCTCGAGGCAACGATCTGTTGATGTAGTCTTGTTGGCCGCATCGTCGGCTGTGGTACGTGGTGCCAATTCGAATTTCTTCAATTCCTCGGTATACGCATCTTTAAGATCCTGTGCAGTTTGTTTGGCTGCCGTCTCATCCAGATCCACTTGGACTTTGCCTTGTTTTATCAACTCCGCTTGCACCAAGTCTCGTTCGTGTTTAAGCTCATGGTCAGACTTTAAGCTGTTCTCATACTCCACCTTCGACAGCATATCCTGGAATTGACGCTCTAGGGGATTTAGTGTTTTGGACACCACAGGCAAGCGTTCAACCAGCACACTAGCAAACAAATCCCATTTCCCATTGGCGCCGGCTGCAGATGCTGACTGTGCGCGTGTCAAATGCTTTGCAGTGATCTTTGTTAGACGCCGTAACATTTTTATGTCTTTATTTTAACTAATTTAGATTTTAGGGCAAAACGAGGAGTAGCCTCTACTTCGATTACATGAGCAGCAGCCGAACAGCTGTTTTCATCACAACGATAACCAATATCGATAGGTTGAAGTAACCATATCGATATCTACATAACAAACGTTCTACTCCTTACACATCCCTATTAAATAGAAAACGAAAATCTTCTGCCGATTTTTTTAAAACAACTTTTTAAAACAAATAAAAGAATAAGAATGTCGGGTTTGGAGTCGTACATCAATCACACAGTATCTATAATCACAGCCGATGGCCGCAATTTCATAGGCACACTAAAGGGCTTCGACCAGACCATCAATATCATCATTGACGAATGCCATGAGCGCGTCTTCTCCACAACGTCGGGCATTGAACAGATTGTGCTTGGCCTGCATATAATCCGTGGGGACAACATTGCTGTGATTGGCCTGATAGATGAGACCATAGACTCCCGCCTCGATTTGGCCAACATTCGCGGTGAACCCCTGGGCCCAGTTGTACACTGATTATAGTTAGTTTAAATTAACAAATACAATAAAAATATTTTAATACACATTTTAATATTGAAAACGATTTCTACTCGGATTCCACGCCAAACTTAATCTCCCGGCAATCAAGGCTTTCCATATCAATCAGTGCCACACTCTGTGTCTTGCTGAAACTGGGCACGCACACCAGCCGCGTTCGTTTGTCGCCGGAGCCCACATGGAGTTCCGTCTCAAAGGAATCGCAATTGCCGGCAAAATATATATGGGGGCATTCCTTCATTATGAAGGGATCGCTGTCGATGTATGGATAACAGGACAAGGTGTCCGGCGCCGTAGGCGCAATATGACCCCAAGTGAGTGTACAGCGTAGGGCTTCTATGGCCGTCTCCAGCGAGGTGCAACGTAGCAGATCAGCCGTGTTCTGTCCAGCAGTTCCCACGACCAGCGCACTATTTAGCCTGCAGCTGTAGGGATTGGACACGGCTTGAAAGGATGACAATCGTGAGGCCAACGGGAACATGCACTTGTGGAACGGCTGCTGGGGCAGCATAAAATTGGCCGGATCATAGGCACCCGGCATCACATCGACGTGGAGCGCCTGTGCCCAAGCCGCGAACCAGCTGTCCAGTTGGCTAACTGCGTGGACAGTATCATTGGCATTCGCCTGTGTGCGTGCCACCTGCAAGGTGGGCACAGATGCCATTGCCGTGCTCCGGACAGAGTTGCCAGCAACAATAAGACGAACCGTGTTCTGGGCTTCGTTGCTGTTGCCAAGGCTGCCACTGAGCCAATACTGGAACAGATTCATGGCATCCACGTAGTTGTGAGCCTGCAATTGATCCAGTCCAGAAATGATCACCAGCTTTGTTTTGGGCGTACGTAATGAGAGCGGCTTCTGTGGTCCACTCTCGAAGTAAAGTATCTCCTCCACGTTGAAGAAGCCTTCAGAGTCCGTGGCGCCTTTGACAGCACACACAACGCCTGTGGCCAGCTTGGAGCCATCAATTAGCTCACCCTGTAGACGCACTCGCTGCAGTTCATCCTCCAAAATAACTTTGTCACCGGGTTCCGAGTAGTTCTGGCGCTGTGGCTGTGGAGCCAATTGATTCTCCTCAGAAATGTCACGTAGTATGCTGGGCTTGTGCGCCTGATGCTTGTAGATGGTGCCAATAATAATACAGTGGACATCTTGTTCGCCGCGTAGCTCACATAGCTTCATTATTGGCGTGTCCTTGCCCCATTTCGACTGGGCCAGCGGCGTCAAGAGGCGCGTCATTTCGGCCAAGCGGTGGGCATACAAATGAAAGAACTGCTTTTGATAATCACTCGTCTGCAGGTGGAATGCACTGCTCAAATTCTCGTAGGGGCATGTTACACGCTTGGCCATGCTTAGTTTGATGTATTTATATTTTAATTTATAATTGAAATAATGAGATAGAGGCGGACGTCGACGACGTATCTTTTGGCGCGTCAACAATAAGCACGTACCAGGGCTGATCAAACTATTGTGTTATCGCGTTATCGATAACAGAATTGATAATCGATTGGTTAGCAGCTGATAATAGATATTAACTCGTTTACAGCTAACAGCGTAGAAAAAGTTTCAAAGTGGTTACAATAAAGGAATACGCTTGCTTTGACAATGAATTTGTATAAATCACTCCCAGGAGATGTTCACTTACCAAGGGAATGAACTAATGATGCGTGCGTGCCGTGCCAAGTGCTGATTCATATTCCGCAAATGTGTGAAAGCTCGTATCCGTATTGATTTTTTACGCTGCCTTCTGCGCTGCACACGCAACAACGTATTGTTTATTGTTATTGTTTTATTGTGTGTGCAGGTAGCAGGAAACGAAACTGCGTCGCAATCATGCCACACTGCTGGTGATTCTTCGCCATCATCCGTCAATACCCGACCGACCAGTGCTCTCCCAATTGAATCCCCAGTCCTAAGCTGCTGGTGTAGGTGGTGGTGGGAGGGAGGATATCCAACGCTATGGGCGGTTCAGTGAGCCAGGTGTTCCGTTCGGGCTCAGCACTGCTATCACATCGCGATGGCCACAAAGTATCCAAGGCAACGGAGGAGAAAATCCAAACGCTTTTCGAGATTCTGCGTGCCAATCCCAAAATCTCACTGCAGACTCTGGAGAGTCTGCTGATACAGATACCGAAAAACGAGAATATCCTGGTCATACACGATGACTGCGGCTACAATATACTGCAGCGCAGCGTTGGTCTCAATCACATCGATCTTACCAAATGGCTATTGCATCGTCATCGACCCGATGTTAATCGTGCCCCCTGCTCCCTGCCCCTGCACATCGCCACGCTGCGTGGCTATGAGGAGTGTGTGGAGCTGCTGCTGCGACACGGCGCCCGCATCGATGCGGACACTCGCATGTGTTTTCCCGGCGCCCATTCGCACAATTGCGAGGAGAGCGGCAAGTGGCACAGCAATGTGGACGATGTCAGCGAACGTCTCAACACGAAGCTGCAGAATGCTCTATGCTATGCTATAGATGGTATGTGGAGTCCTTCAGGTGTAATGCTAGATATTTTAAGGAATTTTCTATACCCCTAGGTGACCAGTATAATGTGCTGAGCATGATGACACAGAAAATGGAGGAACCTTGGATACCATTTCGTGCCAAGAAACCACTGCTGCACTTGGCCTGCGAGCGGGGCGCCTGGAACTGTGTTCAGCAGCTCGTTGTTACTCGTTCCGAGGAGATTAATCTCATTATGGATGAATACTATCCCATACATCATGCTGTTCTGCACGACGGACGCTTTCTGGAGCTGTTAATCCAGCATGGTGCCATCACCACTGTGCGAACATGCACACAGCAGATGACCCTTCTACATGTCGGTAAGTTGACCTACTTTCTTAAGTGGATATCTTTGTTTATCCTGTCCTGTTATTTTGTAGTCATATTTGCGGCACGGAAATCAGCCGAGGATACGCAGGCAACGTTACGCATATTGCTAGATCGGGGCTGCAAAGAGCTCATCAATGCACCAGATTCCCTGGGGAATACACCACTGCATGCCCTCATAGTGCGTTACGCTTTAGAGGAGGCACGCTATGGCTATGACAAATGGAGTAAATGGGATGTCCTGCATTTGGTGCGGTTCCTGTTGCAAAACGGAGCCAAACCATCCATCAATCAAACGGGTAACAGCGCCATTGCCTGTGTGTTCCGTCATCTTCGCGACTGGGAGGTCTGCTATGAGCTGCTCAACATGCTCATCAGAGAGGATGGTAAGTAGCGCACACTTAAAAAAATTACAAAGTCTACATAAGGAGAGAGAATTGCTTTAATCTATTATAACTTTGGCAAAAATTAACCGCTTTTACTGAAATTACGATTTTTTAATGGGAAATATTTCCAAATTTCATATTTATAATTTTTGTATACAATATAAAAAATCAAAAAATTTTAAAATTTTGAAATCAAAATTTTTTGTTCCTAATCCATTTATTAGTTAATTATTATTGGCCAAAAATAAGATAAATTGGGCAAAAATTAGATTTTTTTCCAATATCGGTCAAACTTTTGAAAATAAACTTTGATTTTAAATCTACACATTACGAACTAAACTATATTTTGACTTGCAGGAGATCCTAATATTGTGGGTCGAGATGGTTCAGTGCCTATAATGGTGCTGTTGGTGCCGCTTATTAACAAGGATCATCTGCATCATTTCACGCACTCGATGAAGGTGAGCTCCTCTATAATTGATTTTTATATTTTAGATATCTAACTTGTGTGTGATTATAGGTTTGCTATTTGAACTGCATAAGGATACTGCTGCAGCATGGCGCGAATCCCAACTGTTCGTATCGAGCGAACCTGAAGCCATTGCATGTGCTGGTCTTTACGGTCAGCGAAAACTTTACGCTTAACTGTGATGCACAGAAACGCACAAATTTTGATTTTATTAAGAACATATTGCTGCTGCTGCTGCAGCATGGCCTCGACTGCAACAAGACATATCAGCATATACTGCAGGCAGTGATGGATATGGTGCAGAATGTGCGCACCTGTCACGATATGGAATGCATCTATGAGCTCACACTGACCCTCATACAATATGGAGCTGATCCCAATATCGTGCTGAGCAGCAAGACGACGCCGGGCATTGCGATCTTCTCGAGTGAAATTGCCAGCTATGGGGAGGCACTTGGTGGCGGCGGGGCAGGAGGAGGCGGAGGCGCTGTAGGTGGAAGTGCAGGTGGTGCTGGTGGTGGCGACAGTACGTTCCGTAATTCGTTTCGCACAAATTCACGCTATCTGCTATTTTACTATATTATATTGATAACGAAGAAGGAATTTATACTCAACGATCCCCAATTAACATTTACACGTATTATACACCTCTTCTATCTGACCATGGAGCACGAGCCGCTCTATAATTGCCTCAAGTCTCTGCACAATTTTTACGTTGCCCAAGTGCCGAACAAGAAAACCGAGCAATTGATAGCTCTGATCTCGACCCTGTACCGGCGCCCACGTAGCCTCAAGCAGTTGGCCCGCATGGCCATCTATGAATCCATGAATCGCAAGTTGGCCCAGAATGTGAATCGGTTGAATCTGCCAGGTCCGCTCAAGGATTACGTACTGCAATTTGAAAGATAACGAGTGTGAAGCAATATTGCTAGAAGCTGTCGTCAATGTTAACAACTTTTTAACGACCAAATCAACAAATTAAAATGAAATATTCCCAACAAAATTAAATTAAATGAAATTAAATAACAAATTACAAATATTGCCACTTAATGCTACAGATCTAAATACATATGTACTGTACTGACTGATTGACAGCCCGAAATTGTTTTCGAAAAACTATCTTGATTAATTTGAATTAATTTATAAGTCTTTTAGGGTTGTTGGATAATTTTCAACGATATTTAATAACATTATAACTTTTACTACACAAAGCGGAGAAAATGTCAATATATTCGGATATTAATTTATAATTTTTAAAGCCATACATCGATATATTGAAATTTTCGTAGATTATCAACAATCCCAAAATGTTTCAATCACAGGCAATGCCATGTGAAATCCTTAATCACACCTAAATGTAAATGAATTTAATACATGCATTAATTATATAGTTATAATGTTATAATAAATATATACATACATATTTAAAGAAAAACGCTTAAACGTACCTAAAGAACAACTTTGTCAAAAAATCAAACATGTGCAATTTCTTTTATACGAAATCTACTGTAAAAACACAAAAACCAACGCTCATTAATTAATAGTGTATTGTACAACTTTTACTTGTTGGGCTTGAAATGCGCCACATGCCGCGCCCCTAACTTTCACACTTTTGAACACACTCTTGGCCCACCATCGCCATGAAGCTAATTCTTATGCCTCCTAAAAACAAACAACACACGTTTATCGACATTGCATAAACTTAAGGCTGTATTTTGATGAACAATTCGGGGTTCTCTTTTTTTTAGAATATTGTATTGTATAACATATTTGAAGGCAATTTAAAAAGTGTTATATATACATATGTACTATATATAAAGTATAATTATTATTGTAATTATTGTTGCTTAAAATGAAGTTGTTAATCTGATCTGTAATGTCATTTTCAATCGAATTACAACCGATAGATATTGCTATCGTTATCGGTGAATAAATAAAATAAACACAAAAGAAATGATAGACTTTACTCAAAATGGCGAATCTGCCGCATCCTCTTGAACACAAATAAACACATATGTACATACATACATATTTAAAAAGCAAAAGAGACACTAACCAATATGGCGGCCTGTTTGGCTATTCTCAGCAATGTGTCCAATAGTGGCTTGAATGAAGCTTTAACATGAAAAATGTTACAGAATTAGAATGTTGAAGTATCTTATTCCTTATTAGGAACTCTAAAATACCAAATAAGCAGCACTTCTCTCTTTTCACTTTGCGCGCCACGGAACGAGCTTCATAAAGTGAGAGCATAGAAGCAGGACTGAGAGAGCGATCTGAAAATGGCGGCAAATTACGCTCTCCGCGCCAAAACGTTATTTACAAAGATAGAAACAAAGCAACATACATAGCAACAACAACAACATGAAATACTAGTTTCCTTAGTAACTAACAACAAACAAGAAAATTATTTATTAACTCGATTAACTCCTGATTACAAAAAATACACTTAGCCGGCCGGCATCATGTACTCCCGCAAATTGGAGCGCATGCATCGGCCCTCCTCGGATCTAACCAAGTATGATGACGAGCCGTATATGAAGAATCCCCTCTTAAAGTTTCGCTTATCAGAAGTGCATGAACGACGACACTTTGCGTTTCTCAAGCAACGGGCCGCCGATGTCAAAGTGCAGATTGCCAAAATGAGATGGGCGCCGGAGCCCGAGATACGTCCATTACCGCAGGTGCACTATGTGGATAATTTGAGGCGAGAGGTACGTAAAATCGTTGTGCCACGCATGCTAGTGAAGACGGAGGCAAAGATATTGAGCTTTGCCTCGGAACGACTAAAGACCAAGTACCCGGAATTGGTTGAAAGCTATATGAAAGAGGTGCACGGGGAGTACGATCGCTTGATGAAGATCTATAGCATGAAGAATATATTGCTGCATCCGGAGTTTGCCGACGAGGATCCCTCCATATTTGAGTTGCCCCGCGTTGATTTTCATTTCAAGCGTCCGGGTCGTTCGCCCAACTACAAAACATATCTGGAGAATCGTCGGAAGATATCACAGAAGCTACTCATCCTGCAGCAACCTTTGCGAGCCGTGCTGAGCATATCCGTGGCAGAGTTACCCGAATTCGCCTGCAACTTCAACTATGTGAGTAGCTTGGGTGCTCAACAGCAGCAAGTGGGACTGTGTGGACGGGAGGCGTTGTCCTACAAGTTCTACCGGAAGTACATACAGAGTCAGCTGGACAAGGTTAACACATTTTTGCGCTGGACCTGGTATACGAAACTGGTGACTGTGCTGAAGAAGATGATGCGGAAAAGGATAATGACGGCGAGCTTATGGAAGAGATCCTGGAATGCGCTGGAGGGCTTGATGAACCGCGAGGTGAACAACATGAAGATGCGCACCTTTGATGAGCTGTGCCGCATCTGTAGCGCACCAAGAACCATGCCCGTATTTCGCATGTCCTTGATATGGAACGATGACGAGGGAGGCTTGGACATGAAACCAAACTTCTTCAATATACAATCCTCATTTGCGGATATTGTCACCGAGATTTCGATGGTGGGTTATCGCATGGAGGCACTGCAGCCGCTAGTGGATACCTCGTCGGCCTATGCTCAGGTCAATGACTATCTGAAGATCGAGATGAACGAGAACTATGTGAAGGATGTTATACATCGGCTGCAGGACATCATTGTGGTCACCTATACCCAACTAACTGACTATGTAAAGTACTATCGGGAGAAGTATTACGCCCTCTACTCCTTAGAGGAGCGTGAAGAGTTGTCCAGTTTTCTGGATGAGCCGCACGAGTTCGACGAGTATTTCGCCAGGATCAATAAGTATTACGAATTCATTAATATGCTGTGCAGTGAACCGGCTACGGATTACTTTGAGACCGCCGTCATAGACAATGAGCCGGCCATTAAGGAGCTACGTGGTCTGGCCGAGAGACTTATTTCGAACATCACAGAGATCATCATCAGCGAGCATATCAAGGCGGAGGAAGAGATCTGTGAAGAGTTCGAAATGATCAAAGAAAAGGCACTGCTTATACCAAAGTCCACGGAAGAGCTGCTCGAGAGTGCCGAGTACATGATCTATGTGAAGAAGGAAAAGCTGGCCGAGCTCACGGATCGTATACAGTATTGCCTGCAGGTGGGCACCAACATCGTCGAACTAACCCAAATGTCGAAGTACCACTTCGATTTGACCATCAAGACGATCAACTGGATTAAGGACATCAACGAGATCTGCGATTATAATGCTTCGCAGCAGGAACACTACAAGTTCCTCTTCGAGGAACATCTCCAGGAGGTGGTCAAGAAGCTCAACATGGACATACAGGAGATGCTACCCAAGCTAAGCGTAATCGATGACATGAGCCGTCCAGAGAAGTTCCGTGAATCCTATATAATACTCCAGAATTTCATAGATCAGATCAAGACCTTTGATGACTATGTGGCCTGGATCAACAAGGAGGAGAAACTGTTCAAAGTCAATCAAACGGAGTATCCAACGCTGCAGATTATCAAAGGATTCGTCTATCCTTTCGCTGAATTAATGAAGTAGGTCGGGGTTTATATGTTAATATATAATCTTAGAATATGTATGAGGATATGCTGATATATTCTTTTTTTCAGGCTCTGCATTGAGTGGCAACGTTATTTAAGCGTGTGGACCGATGGACCCTTTGAGTATTTGGAGCCCAAGTTCGTGGAGACCACTACGGATGATTATCTGAAGGAGTTCCAGAAGAACCAGAAATACTATCGCATAAAAATCAAACAGGATATGGTTGAAGATCCCATCTGCAAATTTAAGGTTAGCCCACTTATCTAATCTCCTGTGTGACCGTTGGTCTGTTTAGTCATGTCGCGATTTTTTTTCGAAAATCAAAATATGTAAAAATATCCTTATACTTTTTTTCCCAGGGACAAACTGAAGATCCTGATCCGGAGAAGCATCCAGTGCCTTTGCGCTTGTGCGCTGCCATGATTAAATCCATCAAGGACTTTACCATAGGCGTCTTCATTGTGAACACCATGTGTAATCCGGCCTTGAGGAAGCGCCACTGGAAGGAGATGTCAGATATTGCCGGATTTGATATTACCCCGGATGCTGGCACCACTTTGCGTAAGATTCTCAACTCTGGACTGGATAACATACTCGATCAGTTTGAGATCATTAGCATCAGTGCCAACAAGGAGCTTCAGCTATGGAACAATCTGCAGCTAATGATCAAGGAGTGGGACAACAAAGTCTTTCCCACGGGTCCATACAAGGAGACTGGTGTCACCATACTGTCCAGCCTGGATGATATACAGGCACTGCTTGATGATCACATTCTAAAGACGTTGGCAATGCGCGGTTCGGCGTTTATGAAGCCCTGCGAGGAGGAGGTACGTGCCTGGTATGAAAAGATCATGCGGGTGAATGAAACCTTGGATCAATGGGGCAAAGTGCAGGTGAACTATTTGTATCTGCTGCCCATATTCTCGTCCAAAGATATAGTGGCACAAATGCCCGAGGAGGGACGTCTCTTCACCATTGTGGAGCAGACCTACACCAGGAACATGGGTCTGGTGTTGCGTAATCCCTTGGTGATGGAGACTGCGCCAGCTGTGGGTTTGCTAGAGGCGCTGCAGAAGGCCAACGAACTGTTGGAGGACATTTCAACTGGTGTGAGCAACTATCTGGAGAAGAAGCGACTCTACTTTCCACGCTTCTTCTTTCTGGCCAATGACGAGATGCTCGAGATACTCTCCGAGACCAAGGATCCGCTGCGTGTGCAGCCACATCTCAGCAAATGCTTTGAGGGCATCAATATACTCGAGTTCGATGCCGCCAAGAATGTGCTGGCCATGATCAGCAGCGAAAAGGAGACCATCAAATTCCTCGAACAGATCTCAACGGCGGCAGCGGGCGGAAGTGTTGAGAAGTGGCTCGTCGGAGTTGAGCAGGAAATGCTCAAGGCGGTGCGGTACCAGAATGAGCTCTCCTACAGTCATTACCCCACGGTAAAACGCAATGAGTGGGTACTGGAGTGGCCCCAGATGACGGTGCTGGCTGTCTCTCAGGTGTACTGGGCTGCGAGGATGCACAGTTGCCTGAGGCGCAGCTATGGTGGCAACCAGACCGTTATGAATCATTTCTTTGGGGAACTGACCAAGGAGCTGAACGATATTGTCACTCTGGTGAGATCGCCGGTGATCAGTAATATCAATCGGATCACCATCAAGTCGCTGATTGTGATCGATGTGCATGCCAAGGATGTGACGGAGGAGCTGATTCGTTTGAGGATCAGCAATGAGTTCGACTTTCAGTGGCTGGCCCAGATGCGATACTACTGGGAGGATAACTCCATGCTGGTGAGGATCATCAATGCCACCGTTCCCTTTGCAAACGAGTATCTGGGTAACTCGGATCGTCTGGTCATCACTCCACTGACGGATCGTTGCTATCGCACCCTGGTTGGTGCCTATCAGCTCCATTTGAATGGAGCGCCTGAGGGTCCTGCTGGAACAGGCAAAACGGAGACCACTAAGGATCTCGCCAAGGCATTGGCCGTGCAATGCAAAGTGTTCAATTGCTCCGATGGCCTGGACTACAAGGCTATGGGCAAGTTCTTTAAGGGATTGGCTTCCTGCGGAGCCTGGGCCTGCTTTGATGAGTTCAATCGTATCGAGCTGGAGGTGTTGTCGGTGGTTGCCCAGCAGATTCTGTTGATTATACAAGCGGTTCGTGCCAATGTCACTAAGTTCATGTTTGAGGGCACAGAACTAATTCTGAATCCTGCCTGTTATGTCTGCATCACGATGAATCCCGGCTATGCCGGTCGCTCTGAGCTGCCTGACAATCTTAAGGTACTCTTTCGTTCGGTGGCCATGATGGTGCCGGACTATGCCATGATTGGCGAAATCTCGCTCTACTCGTATGGCTTTGTGGATGCCCGTAAGTTGGCGGTGAAGATTGTGACCACCTATCGCCTCTGCTCGGAACAGTTGTCCAGCCAGAATCACTATGACTACGGCATGCGAGCCGTTAAGACGGTACTCTCTGCCTGCGGCAACATTAAAAAACAGTATCCAGATGAGGTCGAGGATATACTCCTATTGCGCAGTCTCATCGATGTGAATCTGCCCAAGTTCCTGTCCTTCGATGTACCTTTGTTTGAGGGCATCATCTCGGACATATTTCCAGGCGTCAAGTTACCCCACATCGACTACTCACTGATGGAGGCGGAGTTCAAGGAGGTGTGCTCCGAGATGGTGCTGGAGCCCGCTCCAAGTTTCCTCACCAAGGTCATACAGACCTTTGAGATGATCATCGTGCGGCATGGCTTCATGATGGTGGGCGAACCCTTGGCGGGCAAGTCCAAGACGTTACAGGTGCTGGCCAAGGTTTTGTCCCGACTGAAGGAGAAGGCGCCTTCGAAGAGCAACTACTATCAGCACGTTCAAATGGGCATCATGAATCCCAAGTCCATCACTATGAATCAGCTCTATGGCTCCTTCGATCCCATCTCGTATGAATGGACCGATGGCCTTGTCGCCCGCATCTTTCGCGAGTTTGCCATGACCCCCACACCGGATAGGAAATGGGTAAGTTACTTAGGCACTCATAAGAGGTTTGATTGTGTGAGACAGTCCCTTAGGTCATCTTTGATGGTCCCGTCGATGCCGTTTGGATTGAGAACATGAATACCGTTCTGGATGACAATAAGAAACTGTGTTTAACCAGCGGCGAGGTCATCACCATGTCCAACGAAATGTCCATGGTATTTGAGGTCATGGATCTTGCTCAGGCTTCACCTGCGACAGTTTCCCGTTGCGGCATGATCTACATGGAGCCGGCGACCCTCGGCTGGCGGTCCTTTGCCAATACGTGGCTGAAGAAGGCAGATCCTCGCTGGGCAGATGAGGATAACACACAGTACATCCTCAACATGCTGAAGTGGCTGTTGGTGCCGGTAAGTAGACATTACTTAGAGTGGTGTGCATAGAATCGTGTTCTTCGGCAGACCTACCGAGAACTAATTCGACTACCCTTCTCCCCATCCAGTGTCAGACATTTGTGCGCAGATACTGCACACAGTTCATCCGTCCAGGCGAGTTCAGTTGCCTGCTGACCACCTTTGATCTGATTGACATGCTGCTGGATGAGGCCATCGAGGAGAATCCGGAGGATTATGACAAGTACATTGTGACCCACATACAAGCAGCCATGCTTTTTGCGCTTTCCTGGGGAGTAGGTGGAGTGCTCAACACGGAATCCCGCGAGAAATTTGATGCATTCCTCAGAAAGGTAAGCAAAAAAGCCAAACTTATCTCTATCATCTTCACTATGACTTCCTACTACCCATTAGCTATATGAGGATGAGTCGAGCACGCCTTCTGCTTTGGGTAAAATGGAGGTCACACCACCGCAGGAGGGCTTGATTGTGGACTACATGTATCTCTTCAAGCAGCGTGGCAGTTGGCGCTATTGGCCGGAGCTAGCCAAGCGTATGGACGTCGAGGAGACGAAGACGGGTGTGATTGTGCCCACAGTGGATACGGCGCGGTATATACATCTCTTCCAGATGCATGTGAAGCACAAGAAGCGCATGCTGCTCGTCGGACCAACCGGCACCGGCAAGAGTGTCTACATCCAGAACTATCTGATGAACAAATTGAATCCGGAGCAATACGAAACCGGATTTATCACGTTCACGGTGATGATAACGGCGAACAATACCCAGGAGCAGATCATTGCCAAATTGCAGAAGTGGAAGCGTGGCATCTATGGTCCTCCTCGTGGCATGCAGAGTATACTCTTCGTAGACGACATGAATATGCCCGTCAAGGAGGTCTATGGAGCCCAGCCGCCCTTGGAACTACTGCGTCAATACTTCGACTATGGACATGTCTACGATCTGAAGGATAGCTCCAAGATCTGGATAAATAATGTGCTGATCATGTGCGCCTGCGGTTTGCCAGGTGGCAGTCGCCAGGATGTCTATGCCAGGTTCCTCAACCACTTCCATGTCTACTCAATCAACACGTTCAGCGACGATACCATGTATCGCATCTTTCTTAATGTCTCGCTGAATGGTTTCAGGCGCACCGGTCATGGCCAGGATGTGTTCAATGTGGCCAACCAGATTGTGGCTGCCACCCAGAGCATCTACAAGAGCGTTCAGACCGACATACGCGCCACCCCCGCCAAATCCCATTATATTTTCAATTTGCGCGACATGGCAAGAGTTATCACGGGCTGCACACTCGTCCGCAAGGAGTCCGTGAGTGATAAGAAGTTGCTGGTGCGGGTCTGGTATCATGAGGCGATGCGCGTCTTCTACGACCGCCTCGTGGATGATGTGGACCGCAGCTGGATGTTCGATAAACTCAACGAATGTTTACGCCAGAACTTTAAGGATAAGGTTGAGAGCGTCTTCGAGAAGTACTGCATGGTAAGTCGAGGACACAACTTTGCCCAACTTCAAAATTCCACGTACTTCTCTTAGTAAAGGGACAGATTGGTACTGGAAAGCAAGAAGTTGGGCTGAATTAAGTAGGGACACTGACCAAAATTTGCTTGCGATTATAAGAGTAACATTCAAGCTCGGTACGAAGTGTCCGCTCTAGACGACATTAGTGGATCGAACTTGTCGGAAGCTGTTCGTGCGATCCGATTTGGGTATGTCATTAGCCGATTGGGGTATGTCGTGAGCCGATCGGGGTATGTCTCTAGCCGAATGGTGTATGTCGCATTGAACTGGGGTATCTCGCTCAGAAATTTTGTGGCCATTTTTGTTTTTGTATGAAATGTTCCATCAATATGTTATTTGGTCAGGGGTGGGGGCTAGAAAACAGGTGGTGTCGGGTGCCTGGAATCTTAAAGTGGGGTCCATCCAACGTCAATATTCTTCCACTTAAATTTACAGTCGAGTGCCTGGAACTGTGTAGTTGGGAATCCCAACTATCATATTTCATAGCCATTTTGACTTGATTTATTTTTCTCTCAGGATGGCGATGGTGTCTTCAACCTGGAGACGGCGAACAGCATCTTCTTTGGCATGTATTTCGACGAGGACAGCGAACCGGATGAGCGTCGCTACGAGGAAGTGCCCAACATGGAGACATTCCTTAAGCTGGCCGTGACCAGCCTGGAGGATTACAATTCTACGCGTCGCTCCAAAATGGACATCACATTGTTTACGTTCGCGCTGCTTCATTTGAATCGCATCTGCCGCATCATATCCATACAGGGAGCCAGTGCATTGTTGATTGGCTTGGGCGGATCTGGTCGTCAATCCTTGACCAAACTGGCCACCAACATGGTGCAGACGTCATTCTTTCAGCCGGAGATAACGAAGAACTATGGGGCCAACGAGTGGCATGACGATATCAAGGCCATACTAAAGGAGGCGGGAGGCATGAACAAGCACACGACATTCCTCATCACAGAGAACCAGATCAAGATGGAGCTGTTCCTGCAGGACATCGATTGTCTACTGAATCAGGGCGAGGTGCCCAACATCTTTCCCATCGATGAGAAGCAGGAGGTGCTGGAGTTAGTTCGTCTCGCTGCCCAGGGTGGCAATCGCAACATCGACGTCTCGCCGCTTCAGGTCTTCTCCTACTTTGTGAATCGCTGCAAGCAGAAGCTTCACATCGTGCTCAGCTTCTCTCCCATTGGGGATGCTCTACGTACCCGGGTGAGGCTGTACCCATCGTTGGTGAACTGTTGCACCATCGACTGGTACGATAGCTGGCCGGAGGAAGCACTCCAGATGATAGCCAAGATGTCGCTGGTGGATGTGAATGTGCCTGACGAGCAGATCAAGTTGGGCATCATGGACACCTGCCAGTATTTCCACACAACAGCGGCTCGGGTCATACGCTCCTTCTGCCAACTGACTGGTCGCCACATCTACTTAACCAACGCCTCATTCATTGAGCTCATCCGCTCGTTCCAGACGCTGATCTCCCGCAAGCAGAAGGACACGATGCAAGCCAAGATGCGGTACATCGGAGGATTGGATACGTTGGCGGCAGCAGCAGCGGCCATCTCCATTATGCAGCGGGATTTAAATGCCCTGCAACCGAAGCTACTAGCGCTGGCTGAGGCATCCCGCAAGATGATGATTGAGATCAGCAAGGAGACGATTGCAGCGAACGCTGCTGCGGAGCAGGTCAAACGTGATGAGGAGGTGGCGTCCGTTCAGGCGGAGGCGGCGCAGGTGCTAAAAAGCGAATGCGAAAAGGATCTGGCCAAGGCCATTCCAGTCCTGGAGGATGCGCTGGCAGCGTTGAACACACTGAAGCCGGCGGACATCACATTGGTCAAGTCAATGAAAAATCCGCCACCCGTAATCAAGCTGGTGATGGCAGCGGTCTGTGTGATGAAGGGTTTGCCAGCGGAACGTATTCCGGATCCTTCTACGGGCAAGATGGTCAATGATTTCTGGGGTCCCAGCAAACGTATACTCGGAGACATGAATTTCCTGCCCTCACTCAAGGAGTTCGACAAGGATAACATTCCGGCGGAGACCATCAAGCGCATTCGCAAAGAGTTCATCCCAAACAAGGACTTCGATCCTAAGGTAGTGGCCAAAGCGTCGAGTGCAGCGAAGGGTCTCTGCCAGTGGATCATTGCCATGGACATGTACGACGATGTGGCCAAGGTGGTGGCACCTAAGAAGGCCAAGCTTGCCGCCGCCGAGAAAGAGTACGCCGATACCATGGCATTCCTGGCAGAGAAGAGAGCCATGGCGGCCGCTCTCGAGGAGAAGGTAGCCCTGCTCAACATCGAGCTGGACAAGGCCAACGAGGAGATGAAGCGTACCGAGGAGCATGCCGAGAATTGCCGGAATAAACTGTTGCGGGCAGAGGCATTGATCGGAGGTCTCGGCGGCGAGAAGTCCCGCTGGAACAAGGCTGCAGATGATCTGCAAGAGCTCTACGATCATCTGCCTGGCGATGTGCTCATCTCTTGCGGCATAATAGCCTACCTGTCCGCCGTGAACTTACAGTACCGATCCGATTGTGTGGCGGATTGGTTCAAGAAGTGTAAGGAGCTCCTCATACCTTGCTCCGATAAGTATTCGATTACAGCCGTGCTGGGATTGGAAGTGACCATCCAAAACTGGCAACTGGACGGCCTGCCTAACGATGAGTTCTCAAGCGAGAATGCCATCATCTCGGCCAACTCCAGTCGCTACAGCCTCTTCATCGATCCTCAGGGTCAGGCCAACAACTGGCTCAAGAATATGGAGCGCAAGAATCGTCTGAACTGCGTCAAGTTCAACCAGAGCAACTACATGAAGGTCATTGCGGATGCGCTAGAATACGGCTCTCCGGTGATTATTGAGAATGTGCAGGAGGAACTTGAGGTACCACTCGACCCGATTCTTATGAAACAGACCTTCATACAAGGTGGCATTAAGCACATTAGTCTGGGCGAGACCGTTGTTCCCGTCTCCCAAAATTTCCGGCTTTACATGACATGTAATCTGCGAAATCCCCACTTTCTGCCGGAGACCTTCAACAAGGTGACGGTTATCAACTTTGCGCTGACCCAGAATGCACTCATGGATCAGTTGCTAAGCATTGTGGTAGCCAAGGAGCGTCCCGATTTGCAGGAACTGCGCATAATGTTGACCTCGGAGGCGGCGGCTAATAAAGGTGCCTTGCTAGATGCTGAAAATATGATCCTGAAGACACTAACCTCCAGTGAGGGTGACATACTGGAGAACGAGTCAGCCATACTCATACTGGCGGACTCGAAGACACTGTCCAAGGACATTACGGAGAAGCAAGAGGCGGCCAAGGAGACCGCTGCGCAGATTGAGGCATTTCGCATGAACTATAAACCGGTGGCTATACACTCCTCAATACTGTACTATTCTATTACCGATCTGCCCAACATTGATCCCATGTATCAGTTTTCCCTCAACTGGTACATTAATCTGTACATGTACTCCATTGAGACGGCCAACAAGTCCAAGGATCTGCCGCGTCGTATCAAGTTCCTGGTGGATGGCTTCACCCGAAATCTCTACAACAATGTCTGTCGCTCTATCTTCGAGAAGGACAAGCTGCTCTTCTCCTTCATACTAACGGCAAGGATACTGCTGGGCACCGGACAGGTGGAGATGCGTCATCTCTCGCATCTGCTCACCAATGCCAAGGAGTCTACCAACATTCCTACCAATCCTGCTCCCAGCTGGATTACCGAAACCGTCTGGTTGAATGTGTTGCGCCTGGAGGAGCTAAAGGAACTGCAGGGCATAGTGGCTTCATTCCGTAAGGATCTATCAGCCTGGCAAGCCATCTATGATCACGCCTCGCCAGAATTGCAACCACTGCCGGCGCCATGGCCTGACCGGACCACAGCCTTTGAGAAGATCATTATACTAAAGGCATTACGGCCGGACTCCGTATTTCTTGCCGTTCGTAACTTCATTGCCCAGACGATCGGAGAACAATATGTATCGCCGCCAGAGTTCGATATATCCAAATCTTATGCGGACTCGACAGCACTGACACCACTGGTGTTCATTCTATCGCCTGGTGCAGATCCACTGGGCTCGTTGCTGGCCTTCGCCGAGAAGATGGGCCAGGAGGAGTCGTTTCAGAGCATCTCGTTGGGCCAGGGTCAGGGTCCCATTGCCACAGCACTGATTAAGAATGCCCAGGAGATGGGGTACTGGGTGTGCCTCCAAAACTGTCATCTGGCTGCCTCATGGATGCCCACGCTCGAGTACCTCTGGGAAAACATGGATACATTCAATACGCAGGGTAAGTTTACAAAAAAAATCATACCGGGAGGTATCGAAATTCCAGACTTCAAAATGACATAACTCTTTCAAAAATTATCCGATTTTCAAAATTTTTTAATCGAATTCAAGGTAGTGAAATTTCTGATCGATTGGTACCAAAATCTCATTTTCGAAAATTTGACCGCACCATAGTTAGATTTTGACCCGGTATTCCCAGCTTATGCGTCTCTCTGAACTTCAAAATGCCATAACTCTTTCGAAAATTATCCGATTTTCAAAATTTTTGAAGCGAATTCAAGGTATTGAAATTTCTGATCGATTGGTACCAAAATCTCATTTTCGAAAATTTGACCGCACCATTGTTGGATTTTGACCCGGTATTCCCAGCTTATGCGTCTCCCTGAACTTCAAAATGCCATAACTCTTTCAAAAATTATCCGATTTTCAAAATTTTTGAAGCAAATTCAAGGTATTGAAATTTCTGATCGATTGGTACCAAAATCTCATTTTCGACAATTTGACCGCACCAAAGTTGGATTTTGACCCGGTATTCCCAGCTTATGCGTCTCTCTGAACTTCAAAATGCCATAACTCTTTCAAAAATTATCCGATTTTCAAAATTTTTGAAGGGAATTCAAGGTATTGAAATTTCTGATCGATTTGTACCAAAATCTCATTTTCGAAAAATTGACCGCACCAAAGTTGGATTTTGACCCGGTATTCACCGCTTATGCGTCTCTCTGAACTTCAAAATGCCATAACTCTTTCAAAAATTATCCGATTTTCAAAATTTTTGAAGCGAATTCAAGGTATTGAAATTTCTGATCGATTGGTACCAAAATCTCATTTTCGAAAATTTGATAGCACCAAAGTTAGATTTTCACCCGGTATTCCCAGCTTATGCGTCTCTCTGAACTTCAAAATGCCATAACTCTTTCAAAAATTATCCGATTTTAAAAATTTTTGAAGCGAATTCAAGGTATTGAAATTTCTAATCGATTGGTACCAAAATCTCATTTTCGAAAATTTGACCGCACCAAAGTTAGATTTTCACCCGGTATTCCCAGCTTATGCGTCTCTCTGAACTTCAAAATGCCATAACTCTTTCAAAAATTATCCGATTTTCAAAATTTTTGAAGCGAATTCAAGGTATTGAAATTTCTGATCGATTGGTACCAAAATCTCATTTTCGAAAATTTGACCGCACCAAAGTTGGATTTTGACCCGGTATTCCCAGCTTATGCGTCTCTCTGAACTTCAAAATGTCATAACTCTTTCAAAAATTATCCGATTTTAAAAATTTTTGAAGCGAATTCAAGGTATTGAAATTTCTGATCGATTGCTTCCAAAATCTCATTTTCGAAAATTTGACCGCCCCATAGTTGGATTTTGACCCGGTATTCCCAGCTTATGCGTCTCTCTGAACTTCAAAATGCCATAACACTTTCAAAAATTATCCGATTTTCAAAATTTTTGAAGCGAATTCAAGGTATTGAAATTTCTGATCGATTGGTACTAAAATCTCATTTTCGAAAATTTGACCGCACCAAAGTTGGATTTTGACCCGGTATTCCTAGCTTATGGGTCTCTCTGAACTTCAAAATGCCATAACTCTTTCAAAAATTATCCGATTTTCAAAATTTTTGAAGCGAATTCAAGGTATTGAAATTTCTGATCGATTGGTACCAAAATCTCATTTTCGAAAATTTGACCGCACCAAAGTTGGATTTTGACCCGGTATTCCTAGCTTATGCGTCTCTCTGAACTTCAAAATGCCATAACTCTTTCAAAAATTATCCGATTTTCGAAATTTTTGAAGCGAATTCAAGGTATTGAAATTTCTGATCGATTGGTACTAAAATCTCATTTTCGAAAATTTGACCGCCCCATAGTTGGATTTTGACCCGGTATTCCCAGCTTATGCGTCTCTCTGAACTTCAAAATGCCATAACACTTTCAAAAATTATCCGATTTTCAAAATTTTTGAAGCGAATTCAAGGTATTGAAATTTCTGATCGATTGGTACCAAAATCTCATTTTCGAAAATTTGACCGCACCAAAGTTGGATTTTGACCCGGTATTCCCAGCTTATGGGTCTCTCTGAACTTCAAAATGCCATAACTCTTTCGAAAATTATCCGATTTTAAAAATTTTTGAAGCAAATTCAAGGTATTGAAATTTCTGATCGATTGGTACCAAAATCTCATTTTCGAAAATTTGACCGCCCCATAGTTGGATTTTGACCCGGTATTCCCAGCTTATGCGTCTCTCTGAACTTCAAAAAGCCATAACACTTTCAAAAATTATCCGATTTTCAAAATTTTTGAAGCGAATTCAAGGTATTGAAATTTCTGATCGATTGGTACCAAAATCTCATTTTCGAAAATTTGACCGCACCAAAGTTGGATTTTGACCCGGTATTCCTAGCTTATGGGTCTCTCTGAACTTCAAAATGCCATAACTCTTTCAAAAATTATCCGATTTTCAAAATTTTTGAAGCGAATTCAAGGTATTGAAATTTCTGACCGATTGGTACCAAAATCTCATTTTCGAAAATTTGACCGCACCAAAGTTAGATTTTGACCCGGTATTCCCAGCTTATGGGTCTCTCTGAACTTCAAAATGCCATAACTCTTTCAAAAATTATCCGATTTTCAAAATTTTTGAAGCAAATTCAAGGTATTGAAATTTCTGATCGATTGGTACCAAAATCTCATTTTCGAAAATTTGACCGCACCAAAGTTGGATTTTGACCCGGTATTCCTAGCTTATGCGTCTCTCTGAACTTCAAAATGTCATAACTCTTTCAAAAATTATCCGATTTTAAAAATTTTTGAAGCAAATTCAAGGTATTGAAATTTCTGATCGATTGGTACCAAAATCTCATTTTCGAAAATTTGACCGCACCAAAGTTGGATTTTGACCTGGTATTCGTAGCTTATGGGTCATGGGATTTCCAACTGAATTGTTATCATTTGTGCTTTCCTGTATTTTTAACAATTCTTTCAGGAAATTTCCGAATTTGGCTCACGGCGTATCCAACTCCACAGTTCCCCGTGACGATACTTCAAAATGGAGTGAAGATGACCAATGAACCGCCGACGGGTCTACGCGAGAATCTGATGCGTAGCTACAACTCGGAGCCGATCAATGATCCGGAATTTTATTTGGGTTGCGCCAAGCAGGATCGTGCCTTTACTCGGCTGCTGTTCGGCATCTGCTTCTTCCATGCTGTCGTGCAAGAGCGTCGCAAATACGGCGCCCTGGGCTGGAACATACCCTACGGCTTTAATGAGTCCGATCTGCAGATATCCGTGCTGCAACTAAGCGTAAGTTGTCATCCCTCTTCCAGGGCAACATGGAACCTAATTCTGTCTCTTTCTCTACCTGCAGATGCTGCTCAATCAGTATGAACACGTGCCGTACGATGCTATCTCGTATCTGACCAGTGAGTGCAATTACGGTGGTCGTGTTACGGATAATTGGGATCGTCGCTGCATTGTGACGATATTGGCGGACTTCTGCAATGCTCAGGTGGTGTCAGATCTCAAGTATCGCTTTGCGAATGATGATCGTTACATACTGCCACGGAAAACGGAGCATCGGGAGATTCTACGATATCTGGACGAGAGTATGCCGTCGCTGGCACCACCTGAGGTCTATGGATTGCATGCCAATTCGGGCATCACGCGGGATCTGCAGACGACCAAAACGCTCCTGGACTCTATGATACTATTGCTGGGCAGCGAGGCGGCGGGATCGGCAGGTGGTGGCGTCAGCCCGGAGCAAATGATATTAGACACGATTAGACAGATCGAGAAAGAAATGCCAGCAGATATGGATATCGAGGCAGCGGCTGAGAAGTATCCCGTCGACTATAATGAATCAATGAACACGGTCGTTGTCCAGGAGATGGAACGTTTCCTCAAATTGCAGAAAGAGATTCGTGGCTCCTGCCGGGATCTGGCGATGGCCATTAAGGGCATCATTGTGATGACACCGGATCTGGAGAACATCATGACAGCGATGCGATACAATCGTATCCCTTTGAAGTGGATGGGCAAATCCTATCCGTGTCTCAAGCCACTGGGATCTTATGTCCAGGATCTGTATAAACGGCTCAATTGGCTGCATCAGTGGCATAAGGTGGGTAAACCGCCCACCTTTTGGCTCTCGGGTTTCTTCTTCACCCAGGCCTTCCTCACTGGCGCCATGCAGAATTTCGCCCGCAAGTATAAGATTCCCATCGATACGCTTACCTTCGACTATGACGTGCTCAGTGTGGACACAAAGACATCGCCGCCAGATGATGGTGTCTACTGCAATGGACTGTTTCTGGAGGGTGCTCGTTGGGACTGGACACAGAAAATGCTCGTCGAGCAACTACCCAAGATCCTCATGTACACAATGCCCGTCATCTATTTCCGTCCCGTCACCTTCGCTGAACTGACCGAGGGCACCCGTTATCGCTGCCCGCTATACAAGACAGCCGAACGTCGTGGCACCCTCTCCACAACCGGACACTCCACCAACTATGTGGTGCCTCTGCTGCTCAACACCCAGGCGAAGGCATCCCATTGGGTCAAAAGAAGTGTTGCCCTCATTTGCCAGACAAACGATTAAGAGGGTCTGAGGGAGAGTATTTAATTAATTTTAAAGTAAATTACAATTCAATTTAATCAAATTATAATGTTTTTTAAGAATTGGTTAAAAATAAATTATAAAAATTATAATTCCACGATTCAAAATTATGAATTAAAATTCAATTAATTAAGAAACAATAATGATTAAAACTAAATTAATCAAAATTCAAAATACTTTTAAAATCTATGTTTATCTTTAGTTCTGAATAAAACAGAATGATAATACCTTACTACATATGTATTTTATTGAAGCTCATCGACCGCCTCCTGAAATATTTGGGTAGCCCTCTCCATAGGTAGCACCATAATTTGATCTAGTAGATCGAAGTTTAAGAGGGGCTCTATCAAATTCTGCTTGCAGACAAATGCCTTAATGTTTAAATCGAAGCTTCGGCACCCCCAATGATGCCGGAATGGGGGAATATTAATCTTATAGATAATCTGCTCGTTGTCATCCAGTGTCATGGGATTTACGTGCGGTACATCTATTTGAAATGACTTTAAGCGTGGCGATTGCTTTCGTTTCCTTTTTGTGGAGCGTTTAAGAGGTTCCAATGGCAGTACATTGTTTTGCGGTTGACGTTCAGTGGTATACTTATTCATCCACACACTTCCCAATTGAGTAATAGCAGTGCTCGGAATATCCGTGTCATCCACGTTGGATTGCAACTGCTTTATGACATCTTGCAAAACGTCTGCAAAAAATATCCTCGATTCTTGAATCCATGTTGGTGGAAATTCTTCCTTTTTCTTCTTTTGGCTCATGGCAAGATAATGGTGTAAATGCTGGATGGATATTCCAATTTTGCAGTAAGTTAATTTGGCGCTTTGGAGATGTGAGACGCTCACATATCGATTTGCGGCTGATCTTACAATTATAATCGATATCAAACAATTGACATTAATATTAAACGATTGGAACATATCAGCCCAGGGCTACAGTAAGCTACACAAATATATCGATAAGTCAGTCGCACTTTTCAAAAGCTGCAGGAAATAATACCAATACGTCGTTACTAATTTCTGTATTCAATTAATATTCCCTAACATTAAATATAAAATATAGATCAGTTTTTATGAAATAAAGTGTTGAACATGTACATGTGGTGCCGAAAACTTTTCAAGTTCAGCTCCATCTCAATATATATATGTGTATATATTATTACATTATAAGAGAAACAATGACTATGAACGGTTGCCAATAACCTCCTTCATTGATTGCTACAGCCACTTGGAGCAGCAGCGTCACTATCATCGTCGGAGCTGCTGCTAATACTGACAGCAACATCACCCTGTTCACGAGTTGTATTAACATTATTAATGTTCCTGCTGTCGTTGCGACCATGTCGTGCTGATCCCATGCCCACCAACTGACGTATAAAATAATGAACTTGACTCATATTGAAATCGCCCATATCGAGAATGTTGCGTCGGAAATTGCGTTGCAGTATTGACTCCAAGGCAGATGCGCGCGACTCCTCCTTCTAAAATTGAGAGCATATAGTTATAACACGAAGCAATTCAATTTATCTCTCTAACCTCTGCATCAGCTCCGCCAGGGGACCAGAGTTTGACGTGGTGTTCCAGTCCAGAGGTTGCCAGTACCGGCATAGTCGGATGCGGCTCCAAGCAATTAACCACACCCGCAAAATCACCTTTCATAAAGTTGATGACCGACTCCGTGTTCTTGTCCCAAAAGAAAATGTGGCCACAGTCGCTACCACTGACAATATACTCCGACTGGGGACCAAAGAAATTGACGCCCTTTATAGTGCGGCTATTTCTGTGATTGGAGGAGGAATTAAGTAGGAATTTGAATGAAATTGGCTACGGCTCTTACATGTGCCCCTCGTAGCAATGCAGATACTCGCCATCCTGGTACTTGCGACTGTCAAACAGATAGATCCCAGATTCGCTGTAGGAAGCGAGAATCTCACTTCCACTGTGATTATAAACAGCGCACGAGATGTGCGTGTTCAGCTGAAATAAAGTTTAGGATCAAGATCAGGATCAGAGTTAGAAGTGACATGTGCTGTGCTTACGTTCATGAGATCTTTGGGCACCATGACGTGCACTGGTTTCTTGAGCTTGCGCTTGTCGTAGACCCTCAACTTGGAATCGGAGCCACTGATACAGAACTCGGGTGCAAACGGATGATGGGAGATGCTGTAGAGACGGACCTTCTGTTTCCCAACAAGGCCACCTACCAACGTACTGACCTTATTGCTACGCAAATCAAAGTGCTTGACAGCGCTATCCTCGCCGGCGCTCATCACCTCGTGCTTGCTGTGCGGCACCACGATCAATTTGTGAACGGGTTCCGAGTGGCTATACAGGCGCATGGGGTGCACGGTGCAGCCGCCGGATGGCGGTATGACGGCACGCCGCACCTGCCCATCGCGACTGGTGGAGACAATGTCCAGGCAGCCGTCGCTGTCAATGAACTTCGTTTGAAATATGTTCAGGCTATGCCCCGATCTAAACCTATAAAATGGCCGATTAAGTGGCCAGTCCCACACCACAATATCGAGATCATCGGATCCAGAGCAGAGTAAGTCCCCAGATCGATTGAAATTCAAGCAGTTGACACAGCCACGATGACGCTTCATGGTCTGCAGCAGCTGGAGGCGTTCCACCGCCTGCCGGGAGCCATAGAATCCCTGATTAAAGCTGTGATTCGATGTCTGACCACCACGCCAGTCAATCCGATTGAATAGCTGCTGCTCCCGCTGCATCAGCGCTTGCATGCAGTTCCAGCTGTAGGGGGGCTTCTCTTTGCCTGTTACCTTTTTCACAGCCAATTGAATTTGGGCTTTGTCCGCCGAACTGGTCACCCCATCGTAAAATTGGTCACCTTCCTGGAAAGCAAAATTACAAAATGTTTAGATTTGTGGCCAAAAATGGAAGAAAACCAATTAAGATATCTACGGATTCTGGATCTGGCTCAGGGCTGCTATCGGAGTCGAATAAGTCTCCTGCATCGAAACTGTTATCTGAAGGTGTACCAGGGGGATCTTCATCATCCTGACCATTACTATCGTTTTCGAATTCATGAGGATCGTGGTCACTGCCAAACATTTCCCTTACAAGGACATCGCTACCGGAATCGTACTCATCGTTCTGTTCATCATGGGCGCTGCTACTGCTGCTGCTGCTGCTGGGGCTTTCCCGGGACGAGTCTGTTGCGTCCGCCATTTGTGTGCGATAGACGCGGGATCGATTTCTACTGCCGTGATTGAGCAGAGCAGTCGTGATATTCACCAGCATTTGAATGTCATCGACATCGATATTATCGCCATCTTCACCGTCGCCATCCGTTGCAGCGGCAGCGACGGCGACTGTAGCAGCTGCAGATGATGCTGTTACAGCCTCTGGCAACATCTCTGCTCCTTCAGCCGGTTCGTCCAGCTGTGCTGTGCCTGATGCGTTATTGTCACTTATTGAAATGGCCATTTCCTGAGTTTCTTCTTCGTTTTGCTCTTCGATTGCATTGCTGCCGCTGCTGTTGTTGTTGTTGTTGGCGTTGCTGCCATTTTCACCGTTTTGCGGCGAACTGAAAATACAACAACAAATTAATCGATGCTTACGTGAACTACGTATGGAATGTCTGTATGTATGTGGGCATATGCATACTCAGCCATTGAAACATGCTGCTCCTCTGCAGTTGGAGTAGCTGCTGCCGCAGTGGCACCCAGAGTCTCAGCCTCAGCGTCTGTTGACGTATCATCTGTTTCAGCTGTTGCTGCATCCGTTGCGGCAAGTCTTCCATCTTCATGGGAACTGTTACGTTTCTGTCGCTTACATGCTGTAGCTGCCTCAACGGCAGATTCCTCATCCTTGTCCATTGTGCTAAATATTACAATTAGATTAGAGTGATTGTGTTGACTTTGTTTTATATTTAACAACAATATCAATTTGATGTCTGCAAATCACGTTAATTTCCTTCAATGTACGCAGCAGAAATGAGTACGGTTGTTTATATTCGATGTAGAGATGGTGAAATTTTGATTACTTCACGTCTGCGATTGTGACGATAACGATTATAAATAATCATCGGTTAGTCACAATCGGTATGAATAATGGCGGTCACGAGCTTTGCTTTAAAAATTATTTGTATCTAAATAAATTTTGAGTGATATTACTTATACTCAAAATTCATATTTTAAGAGTATATTGAAGTAATTTCATTTCCTAGATATGTTTTTAATAATATGTCACTGTTTGTCAAATGTCTTTTTAAATAGCGGACTGTTCGCTCAGCTGTTCAAGCACCACACATGCTCTCTATTTGTCGCTCTTCCCCGCTCTTTTTCATAACCTATGTGTGTGTGTGTGTGTGTGTTGGTTTGACTTCGTCTTTGAGTCGAAGACGTCGACTTCGACTTCGGCTTGTTTGACTTTATGCGTCAATATGCCAGAAGACGGAGTTTAGTTATTGGTAGAAACGCGACGTTAACGCAACGCAACGTCGAAACGTTAGAAGGCGTTCGTCTTCTTTGGCTGCAAGCAAAAGTAAAGTACGTGTACCACACCAAACACACAAATATACATACATATAATAAATATGTACACAAATTATGAGATTTCTATTGAGTGTGTAGAAGACAGGTGAAGTTACGCTAATTAGCTTTCCATTCACACACACACAATGCACATAAGCATTGCGCAGGCGTGGCTGTTAAGCCAATGCAAGTAAATCAGTATGTGTTTGTGTCTGTGTATCTTCGTGTATTATCTTTAAGCTTGAGCTGCGTTCTTGAACTCGCTTTAGTTTTGTCTTTCGTTTACGTATTTTTTTGTTGTTGGTATTTTTCCTCTCGTTTTCGTTAAAGGCATTTTGTTGTTGTCATTATTTACTTTTTATAGTTGATATTCGCATATATCGCGTTTTTGTACCTCGTGATGTGTACCCAAAATTCCGGTTTCCTTTTGAACACAATATCTATGAAAGTAAATACAAAAAAAAAAAAAAAAACGGAAGCTATAGAAAATTAAGAAAATTTCGAAAAGTGAAATTTATGAAGGGGAAGTATTTTTCACACTGTTAGCGAATTTTATTTACATTCCAGGCTAAATGGAAATGTCATGCTGCGTGTCTTATCAGTTGAGTAGAGAGCATCTAAAATGTTGATCAACATTTGTTGACTGATAACGACAAATATGAATCATCTTGCAATTTTATATACCAACTGTTATTCCGATTTTATATGCATACCCGATACGCCGGTTAAGACCATAAGAAAGTTGAGAATCAGGTTTCAAGACAACCCACACTCTCAAATTGCATTTAGTATACGACTAAATGGCTTTAAATACATGGGTATACTATATATGATATAATACTAAAAAAATTTAATATTATAATGATAATAATATTATAATACTATAATATTATTTTTTACATTTTTGCAATCAGCACCATCATTTGCATATTATACTAACTACAAATAATAATTACATAAAAAAAATAGGTACATGGATTTTTGTAGTGGGGAAATTGGTCTGTAATCTGTACCCGGCAATGGGACTGGTTCCATCCACACAACAAAGACTTGTCTTTTATTGCTGTAAATATAACTGAACAGAACATGCACATGGCATATTTTTAAAAGTATGAATCATTTTGGGAATCTTTGAGCTTGTCGTGGTGCTTGTGGGTTGCCTTTCACTTTTCCAGCATAAACGCATTTCAATTAAAAGCAATTATCGCGCTTAATTGATTGTATCTTCTAGCTACAAAATTCTGCACTCTTTCAGCTATTGTACATTTCTGAGCGCAGTTCATTTAAGTTCTCTATCCTCAGCAGTTCCTCTCTCTATGATGTTATTCCGGGAGTGTTGTCCCCTGCTGCTGCTCTCGTTGCTGGGCACATTTTGGGCTTCCGCTGAAGCCCGCACAGGTAAGCTGAGGTCGAACCGCAGCAAGGGGTTGTAACCACATGTTCCTCTTGCACCTCCACTTGCAGGACCTTCACATGACAAGGTGGTTGTTTGCTACATATCCACCTGGGCCGTTTACCGGCCGAACGCGGGCGCCTATGCCATCGAGAACTTCGATGCGAACCTCTGCACACATGTTGTTTATGCCTTTGCTGGCCTGGACATCACCCAGGCGGCCATAAAATCGTTGGGTAAGCTACTGCTCACATGACATCCATCATATGCAAATTATATGACATATGTTTTGTAGATCCCTGGCAGGACCTACAGGAGGAGTACGGCAAGGGTGGCTATCAACGTCTGACAGCTCTGAAACGCACTCATCCGCATCTGAAGGTTAGTCTGGCCATTGGTGGCTGGAATGAGGGCTCGAAGAACTACTCGACCCTGGTGGCCAATGTCGAGCTGCGTCAACGTTTCGTCAAGCAGGTGACGAGTTTTGTGCGCAAATATGACTTTGATGGTCTGGATCTAGACTGGGAGTATCCCACACAACGTGGCGGCAGTCCTCAGGATCGCGAGAATTTCGTTGCCCTTACCAAGGAGCTGCGGGATGAGTTTGATAACCATGGACTGTTGCTAACCTCGGCCATTGGGGCGGCCAAGAATGTCATCGATCAGGCCTATGATGTAAGACAAATCTCACGGTATCTGGACTTTCTGCACATCATGTGTTACGATTACCATGGCAGCTGGGACCAACGTGTGGGTTACAATGCGCCTCTCATGGCTGCCGCTGTGGATCCGTTGAGTGTGGTAAAGTACAGAAACGATATTAACCGTTTATCAAGGATTAACCAATAGAATACTTACAGCAATACAGCATCGATTACCTACTTAAGCAAGGTGCTCCTCCGTCCAAGCTAGTATTGGGACTGCCTTTTTATGGACGTACCTTCAAGACCGCAAACCATGGCAATCTGAATGATCCCAGCGAGGGTGTGGGTTTCCGCGGACCCTATACACGAGAAGACGGTTTCCTTGGCTACAACGAGATCTGCAGTTTGCTGAGCAATAAGTCCGCTGAGTGGACAACTATCTGGGATGCCGAAACCAGCCAGGTACTGGCACATTCCCAGCAGAGCAATCCGCCAGGAGAAGTCCATGTGGTCACCTTCGATAGCTCACGCTCCATTGCCAACAAAGTGAAGTTCGCCATGCGCAAGCGTTTGGCTGGTGTCATGGTCTGGTCCGTGGACACCGATGATTTCCTTGGCAATTGCCCAACGGACGAAGATACCTTCGGCGATTTCCGATTGGTGAAGACGGCACCAAGACGTCTGACTCAAAACTATCCGTTGTTGCGTACAATTAATGAGGCCACCACCTTGGCCCTTGAGGAGATTGCTGCCGATGAGGTCGTTGTACCAGACGACTCGGAGAATGAGATACCTCATGGAAGCATTGCCGATCGTAAGAATGCTGCTGCATCTGTGGTCAGTTTAAGTTTAACGTTGAGTTTCATTTTCACATTGTTGCATGGCATGGCACATTGATAATAATTTGCGAGGCAGTGCCATAGTTTTTTAATGTCCTTTAATGTAAATTGCTTATTGTTTTTGTGCTTAATAAATGTTCCAAATTTAAATACAAACGGTCTCTAGTTACTTAGCGATATATCGATTCGTGGCTATCGATAAGCTACAGCATTAAGTTGGCTGTTGTGAACAGCATGAAGTTGGCTGCGTTAGGAAAACGTTAAATTTAAATTGAGGGACACGTGCTGTTCATAATTGTTTAATAATAAATTTAACTTGCAAGCTAACATTTAACTAACTATATAATGTATATAACTATATATAATATATGTAAATGTAACATAATTTGTATATATAATAATTAATATTTGTTTTTATAGTGGATTATCTCGTTGCTACAATTTCAACATTCAATTCAAATACTACCAATATGATTTATATATAATATACTAATATATATGTATGCATGTATGTGTTGTGGCATAAAGTAGTTAAAGCATGTGGGGAGAGCGAGAACGTAACTAGATTCTTGTTGATATACATACAATATACATATATTGGATGGCAAACATTTCAAATGCGACGACATATTTCATTCGATTTCGATTCTCCACAAAATCATAAGGAAGACTCTACAACTTGATGAGATAGTATCTACGTATGTGTGTGTTTGTGTGAGTGGGTGTGCTGGTGTGTGTGTGTGAAACCTAGACGAATAGTTCCATTTCGTCTCACAAACGTTTAGTGCTGCCCCGCAATGCGCCACAACCACTACCATCTGACCAGGACTCGGCCCGCTCTCCGCCCGCTCCGCCATAGATGTCCAGCTGCTCCCTGGAACGTGACTTGGCTTTGGATTTGTGCTTGCTGCTGCTGTTACTGCTGTTGCCGCCGGCTACTCCACGTTGCAGCTGATAGCGCTCCCGCTCCCGATCATTGATGATCTCATAGTGGGATGAGTTGGTTTCGCCATTGGTGACGCCTCCATTGCCACCGGCGAGCAGCAGCTCGTGAATGTTTTTCGTGGAGCGACGATGCGCCTCCAGACACTGTGACTCCGATGAGTACGGAAATGATGCAACAAAATTGGCAGCTGAGGTCGGTCCGGTTGGCGGATCACTTGCAAAGTTGGCGGGCGGCGGCGGCAGTGGCATAGGCAACGACACCGGCGTCGATGGCGAAAGATCTGTGAACTCAGTCTTGGCCTCCGATTCCACGGAGCACATGCTCTGCCGCGAGATATCCTTCTGCAGCTGCTGCTGTTGTTGCTCCAGATTGGCGCTCTTCAATGTCGGCATATTGAGATTGGAGCTCTCGTAGTCATCATCCAGACGGGTCTGAGGTATGGGCAGGCGACTCCTGATGGAATGCTCCCGCCGTCCAAAGCGCTGCGCCAGATAATCCTCATTACTGTTGCTGGTGTTGTTGTTGCTGGTGCTGCTGCTGCTGTGGCTGCAATTGCTGTGCTGATGTTGATGCTGATGATGTTGATGGGCATGGGGATGATGCAGCTGATGACGCTGGGCATTGTCATAGTAGCTGTCATTCTTCACGGACATGTTGCAGCAGCTACTCACATCGGCGAAATAAACCTCAGATTCTGCAGCCTCCATGCAATCCACGCCGGCAACTGTTGCCGTTGCTCCACCAGCAGCAGCTACTGTAGCAATTGCTCCTGCTGCCGCTATAGCTGGTCCCTTAGCTATGGCACCATTTGAATCCTGATAAGCACTATTCTCCACACCATTTGCCAGCTGCTGTTGCGGCTGTGCCTGCTGCTGCAGTTGCTCCGAAGGCAACTGTTGCTGCTGCTGCTGTTGTTGTTGCTGCTTAGCTATCGTTTCGTTGGCAAACAGCTGCTGTACATTGGGTCGTTGGGGATTTGCATTGTTTTGGGGTCCAATGCTCTTGGCACCCGCCTCGATGCGCTTCTTCAGTTTGCGCGTGGGCAACGTATTGGAGCAGCGATCCCGTTCCCAGCCATTGCAACCATCGCTATCCGAGTGCGTGTTCTCGTAGTCGCCGTTGCCCACCGCCTTCGCTTTGTAGACCGCGGTCCGTACCGCAGTCGCGGACACGCCGCTTCCGTTCAGACCGTCCATGCGCTCCAGCGTTGCCGATTGACCCGGATGCTGGCCGCAGAGACGTCCTTGTTGCACCAGCTGCTGTGGCATGGCCTGTTGCTGCAACTCTTGCTGCTGTGGCATCATCATCGCAACGGCTGCAGCAGCTGCTGCTGAGGGATGGCCCTGGAGACAGGCACCCGCCTGCAGATACTGATAGTAGCCACGACGCGCCGGACTATTGGGATCACTGTACGGCGGCGGCGGACCCCAGACGCCATAGGGCAAGGCATTCGGCGGCGGCAGTGCATTGTAGTTGCCGCCATTCACCGTGGACGGGTCTGCATCGATCAGCATCTGATTGCCATCGGCACCGGTTGCCACAGCCGTGGACGAGCTGAACCCATACTGTGAGTCAGGGCTGGCAGCCGCCTGTCGGAAACGCCGTGTGGCATCCGGTGTGGTGCGTTGCCAGGGCATACGTGGCCAACTCCAGCCGCTGCTGCTGCTGCGTGTGGCGCGTTCATTGCCGGCACGGCAAGCATTGGCCATCTCCTCGCCACCAGGATTCGGTGAGTAGAAGTTACCGGGCGGTTGTGTGGCCCAGAAACGCTGCTCAGCACCGGCGCCTCCGGCAGCCACAGCGGCTGCTGCTGCCGCCGCCGCGCTCGCCTCATCCCAAGGATACGCCGTGGCCTGCAGCGGCAATGTGAGCTGACGATGGGCATGGCACTGCTCACAGCAACGACAATTTAGCATGCGTCCAGGGGCACTCAGGGCACCCAAGCTATGCGGTGGCGGTGCCTGGCTAGCATAGAGCGACCGGCATCGCAGCTCCAGCTGCTCCCAGTACATCTTTTTACGCTCGTGGCTGAGCAGCTGATACACCAGCATACAGCTGAAGACGGCGATGAGCACGCCGGCCACGGACAGGCCAAAAATGGCGCGCAGGCAGGAGTAGAGTGACCCATGTACCACACCACAATCCGAGAGGGAATCGAAGACCAGACGCACACCTTCTGGAAGCAATGGGGAAAGTCTAGATGAGTAAATGAAGATGGGGAATCTGTGGTTTGGTTTACCCTTATCCACGCGGTCCACCTGCGATTCAATGAGGTCCGAGTAGCAGGTGCAGGTGCGCGTCTTTTGCGCGTACTCGCATTCCCGCAGCGCCTGCAGGCGACTCATGTGCAGCACAGTGGTGGTAACAGTGACTAGGGCACAAGTTAAGGCCGAGACAAGGCCACAGGCGCCCGACAACTTGATCTAAAAGCGAGGTTAGAAGAGGTTAGTGAGGTTCTTACTTGAACCTACTTTAGGCACTACTCACCAGATAACTATATCGATTACGCCGCCGCGCCAGACTCATAATGCAAACGCCCGTCAGGATTAACTAGAGATAAAATCCAGTTAATATCAGCTGAAGGTATAGCCGGAGTAGCTGATAGGACTTACCAACGTGGCAGGCACAAATGTGGGCACGGTCTCGAAGTTGCCCACGGTGATAGTGTATGAGTGCAGCAGAAAGTAGACCCCCAGGAAAAGCACGCCCAGCAGACAACTGAATCCACCACAAATGAGGCACCAAACGACATACTTTTTGATGCCAGCGCCATGACGGTGAGCTATGGAATAGACCAAGTACAAGTCAAGGATAAGCAGGGATTCGAGAGGCCGTAAAATTTCTAGGCTAACCCAAGGAACCGCGATGATGTGCATCGGCTGTTGTGGTGGGCGGTGGTGCTGGCACCCAGGAGCATGGCGGTGGCATGCTATACTGCACGAACTGCATCACCGGATAACCATGCATCTTGACCAAGTTGGCAACGGATTATCTCTCTCCCTCAAACACACACACACGCGCGGACGGGCGGGAACCAAAAGGAATTTATCGACACAAGGAATATTCGAGAAAATCTCGGTTTAAAGCAACATTTTTCAGCTGAACCGAATTTTATGTTTTGCAAATTTTCATAAATAAACAAATAAGAGAAATTATACTTTTTTTTCAACTCTTTTCTTGCAGATTTTCTTTTTGACAGAAAAATATCTATACACAGAAGTCGCGGTTTTTAGAGATGCCTCGACTGGCAGCTGCGCGGACTGGGCGCTTGGTAGCTTCGGTAGTTGGTGTCTGGCCCAAAAATATCTAGGGGTTAGAGAGCTAACGGTAGCGGACATGAAAGCTGCGCTGCAAAGCGATGCGACGCGATGCGCTGCTCTGCTCTGCGTTGCGTATACGGAAGCTGCGTGTTATTGGGAATATTTATGCTAGGGTGGGAGCGAGGCGGGAGAGTGGGGACTGACATTAACACAATTCCCGAACCACCCTGCGGCAATCGTACACAAAATATCCCAAGAGAGCCGCAAACTGCACGACAAGTGCAAAAAATAGAGAGAGGAAAAGATTCACGAAAAGGGACGACAGCACACGAGAGAGTAAAGCACGAAATGCACTCAGCGCAGGCGCCAAAACTGTTCTATGCTCTCCCCCTCAGCTTATGCCTGTGATTCACAACCTGTGATTTTGTATTTGTGTTAGTGTTGACAACTAAGCCTTTTTCCAGATAGATTTGTCTGGCCTTAGCTGAGAATTCATTTAATCTGCATACTACAATATGAAAATCTGGCTAGTTTAACCACAACACTGATTTTATGAAGGGACAGAGAGAGAAATTGGTAGATAATAATGGTCGACTGACTATAAAATACCTGGTAGGTAATTGAAATAAAAAAGTAGAACTGATAAAAACGATATAAGGAATAATAAGAAATTAAAAATAAAATTTCTAACGTTGTAAGTTTTATCATAACCTTATATTGCAGTTTGCAGCCCTTTTTCCCATTTCTTCCATATTTGCAGATTCTTTCACTTTCCAACACTCACCTATGACACCGTTAACAGCACTGCGTGGCCTTGGCGGTGGACGTGGCGGCAATGGCGGACGATTATCATCCAATCCTCGAGTTTTGCTACCACTACCTCCAACTGTTGCAGTTGCAGCTGCCACAGCGGCCACCACCTCCAGCTCCGTGTCATGGTAGATATCGTTGCAGCTATCCGTTGGCTTTCTCTTTGTTGGTAGCTGTCCGGCAGAGCCACGCGGTTTCTTCTTCTTGATCATGGTGCTATTGTTGTCCGACTCACTCACCGTAATCTCATCCGCACCCAACATGGCGTCCGCGAGCAGGCTACGCTTATGTTGCTGAGCCAGGCTGAGGGCATTACTTGGACAGCTGCATTCGAGATCACAGTCACAGCTGTTGGAGCCCAACGAGGTGTCCAGCGGCAGGTTGAGACGTTCACGTGGCGGCTGCGGTTGTCCCGACTGAGATTGCTGCTCGTCGTCGTGCAGCGCTTGATAGGAATGATTGAGCAGAGACTGGGCGGACTGTGTCTTCAGTGTGGACGGTTGTGTTGGCGTGGAGGAGGTCTGTTGATGCACCAGCACCGCAACAGCCATGGAGGCATTCTGTTGTTGCTGCTGCTGCTGTTGTTGTTGCGTGGCTGTGGCACGTCCACAGGAGCAGGGGCATTGGCAAGTTGCGGGCTGCGTGGATTCTCCTTGTGGTGATGGCTGCAGTTGTTGCTGATGTTGCAGATAATGCGCCGGATATTGTATATAATGATAATGGTGTGTTGGTGTTGTGGGCACTAGACTCGCCTGTGAGGCGACACGTTGCAAGGATGCTGTTGCTTCTGCCTCTGTTGGTGTGCTGCTTGCCCCGGCTGACGACTCCATGACGGCTGACTAACCTGACCGGAGTGGTGGACTCACTGGCGCTCACTAAACCGGTTTGACCCTTTAACTTCAAATGCTTATTAATGCTCTTCACACACACACATACACGCGCGTGTCCACTTCACATACACACAATAAAGTGCCACAACAAACATGTTGCTGTTGTTGTGTTGGTTTTGTTGTTGTCGTTGTTGCTGTTGTTGTTATAGCTTTTGCTGCTGCAGAACTTTGCCTTCTCACGCTTCCAATTTCACGTTAAATTTGAGCTAATTTATTGCCTTGCCAGCAATTATATTATTGGTTCGTTGCAACAAATAAAAAAAAACACCAAAATAAATAGCTAACACAATCGAATTAACATAAACAAAAGCCACAAAAGAACAAAATCCAACAAAATATAATAAAACACCAACAACAAGAACGTCGACGAGCGCGCTTGACAATGTACCCGTTCCGAACGCAGCAGAAGTTGAGCAACGACTGAGGCTTCAATTGAGTGACTTTATGGGAGGATCGTTCGTGCATTGAGTCGACGGCGGCGGCTGCTGAGTCACAGTATCTGTGAGAGAGATTGCGCAGGCGCTGTGCTCTCAATTGCAAGTTCAGCTTCCTTGCTCCCACATATGCCAACACACACAGAGGCAGCTTCTTTCACTCAAGTACTAACGAGAGCTTCAGCGTTCACCCGTCAGAGAGACGTGTGCTTCGGAACTTCACACACTCACATACGGTCTGAAGTATTTAGTGTGAGTATCGGTATCCGACTGTGAGTGAGCATGCAGCTTGCTGCAAACACATGCACATAGAACCTGCGCTCTCCAACACACTGAAAGCAGGATGCATTTCATTTTCGACTGCAAATCACATAATATCAGTGGCATGTGAGAGCGCAGAGCACACGTGAGCGGAGTTTAACTCCCACACACTCTCACACACAGGTACATACCTACAAAATATACTCCAACTGAAGAGCATGGCAGCACCAACAAAAAAGGTGCCCGCCAGAAACTTCAAATGAATTCCGGTTCTTGACCGCATTTTCTGCATGTTGTTGTTGTTGTTGCTGTAATTCTTACTCTCTTCTTTGTTGTGCGTTTTGCTGTTGCACCGATTCAGTAAAATTTCTAAAGGTGGCGTAGACCGTAGCCATAGAGCGCGCACAGACACATTGAAAATCAATTTCATTTGCTCAGCATTGTATTTATTTTCCTCATCTTTTGCTGCTTCTTTTTCTTGTTTTGATTTTTACCTGTGCGCTACCTGTGAGCGTAGATCCAACACCTAGTGGTTGTTGGTGTACCCCTTATGAATAACCGAATTAGTGTGTGTGTGTTGCCGATGAGTGTGAATAAGAATGAGTGCATGATTCTGAATGTATGTGTGTGTGTGTGGCCTGGCTATCTGTAGAACCAATTTAAATGAGCGCCAGTAACAAGCTACAGTTGTAACTGCCTACAATGAATAAAGAATTTCTGGAAGTTGAAGTGAAAACGAATTAAGCGAAAATCGAAATTATATTTAAAATACTAAGATACATTCCTTAAGGACTATATCCTAATATATAAAATAATAAGTACACTGGTAACATTTTATTTCACATATATTTGAAAAGTATTCTTTGAAACAGTAATTATACTCCTTGCTCAAGGTTTATATAAAAATGATCGCAGTTTTTCCAGTAAGTACTTACTTTGATTGATTTACCACTCAATGCCTTTGATAATAGCCTTCAATATCTGTCTACGAAATCAGGTTATACATATTTACCCATCCGTAATCTTTCCGAAAGCAACTTGTAATCGATGCCTACACACCTTTGCCAATTGATAACACCTTAATCCATACGGTTCACAGTCATTTATTGACGACCACGACCACGACCACGCCCACTTGCCACATAGTGCCTTAATCAGTAGATTATTTGAGTTATTTCTGTTAGGCGCTATATATGATATATTGACATTTCCGTTCGCTGATATGGATATGGGCCGCAAAGCTCTACAGAACACAATCTATAAAAAGTCGGCAAATCGACCCGTAAGATACAAGTTAGATAAGCAAAAGCTATATAAAAATGATTGCCACATACTTATGTACATTTACAATAACAATAAAATTGCAATAATTTATACGAGTTGTCTTGAGCGTATCTTCACTGTACTTGTAGGTATTTATTAGGCCGAAACTTAGTCAATAAAAAAATTTAAGTCATTTGCATTTATCAAACTATAAACATAATTTTATAGAACCTATATCTATCTATATAGTATATAGCAAAGTCTGTACAATAACTGTTTGCATTTTATAAATATTTTCGATGCAACAACAAATACATAAAGATAAATACACAAAAGGGTAATTAACATATATGAACTAAGTTAAGGTAAATGTCTTTGAGAGGATCCCGGAGAAGTAGGTTCGGTAACTAGGATTAATCCTGCTGTGCTGTATCCTGTATAACATTCAACTATTTACAAACATTTCTCATTTCTCTATTAAGTTTTGTTTCTTGGGGGAATCACTAGAAAGTATTTATCACAACCGAAAGTATCGATGTCATGGGGGAATAGGTTCCAAACTCCATCCTTCTTTACGACTTCACCGTCGCCGCCAGCGAATGCACCAGCATGGCAAAGCTGCTGATGAGAAATATGCTGGCCGGCAGTGAGGACAGCATCCGATAGTTCTCTTCCGTGTGGGTGCGCGTCTTCTTTTGCTTGATCACCCAGCCCAGACTGCGCTCCACAGCACGCTTCCACTTGCCATAGCGCTCCTCACGCTCCTGTTCCGTGGTGGTGGGCAGAAAGGTGTCATAGTGCACGTTCTCATAGTAACGCTTCTCGGGCTCGAACTTGCACAGATTGATGCCCTCCGCTTGGGCGGCACACATAGCCGCACCAAAGGCCGTCGAGTCCATCAGCTGCGAACGGAAGAGCGGCAATCCCGCCGTGTCTGCCTGGAGTTGCATCAACAGACTGTTGTTGGTCAGTTTGCCATCGGCATGCAGTTTATTGATCTCATAGCCGCACTCTTGATGCATGCACTCCAGTATGTCCCGCGTCTGAAAGCAGATGCTCTCCAACGCCGCCCGCACAATGTGATTCTTGCGGGTGAACTGCGTGAGCCCGATGATGATACCACGGGCATTCTGACGCCAATATGGCGCATATAGACCCGTAAACGCGGGCACAAAGTACACATCCCCCGATGTTGGTACTGCCTCCGCGTACTTCTCTGCATCACGCGAATCGGGTATCAAACGTACCTTTTGTTGCAGCCAGGAGAGCGCATGTCCGGCCACAGAAACGGAACCTTCCAAAGCGTACGTCGTGGGCGCTTGAGGACCTAATTTGTAGGCGATGGTAGTGAGCAGACCATGACGTGAGAATACAGGTTTGTCGCCCGTATTGCATAGCAGAAAGCAACCAGAACGATATGTATTCTTCGTCTGACCCGGCTTCACACACATCTGCCCCAACAACGATGCCTGCTGATTGCCCAGTATACCGCTCAGGGTCATTCCACGCAGTGCACTGCGGTCTGAGGTTATCTTGCCAAAGATCTCAGAGCAGCTGTGGATTCGGGGCAGCATCTCCTCAGCAATGCCAAAGGTCTTGAGCAGTACCGGGTCCCAGTTTAAGGTCTCCAGATTCATGAGCAACGTGCGGGAGGCATTCGTCACGTCCGTAATATGCAGCGCACCTAAAAAGGAGAAACATTTATTAGGGCTGAGAAATATCATTGTAAAATCTAGACTCACCATTGGTCAGATTCCAGACGATCCAGCTGTCGACCGTGCCCGCTTTACAGCGCTTCTCTCGTATTGCCTGCCGAACCTCCGGGACATTGTCGCGCAACCAACGGATCTTCAGTGCCGAGAAGTACGTGGAGATGGGCAAACCTGTGCTGTGCTTGAAGTGATTCGCATCCTGCACCTTAGCGATAATGTGCTCCACTGTCGTGCTCGTGCGAATATCCTTCCAGACGATGGCATTGTAGAGAGGTTTTCCAGTAACCGCATCCCAAACAATCGTCGTCTCGCGCTGATTCGTAATACCAATGGTGGCTATATCACTGGCCGTATATCCCAAATCGGGCAACTGTTTGATGGCCTCCTCGGCACATTTGTTGATCGAGGACATCATCTCCAAGGGATCCTGTTCGTACCAGCCATCCTGTGGCGTTATTACGCTCAGCTCAACTCGATGGGCGGCAATCTCTTTAAAATCGGGCGTGGTATATATGGAAAATCCAATGGTCTTTGTACCCTCATCGATGACGCCGACCAATCCTGTGGATTGGATAAGGGATTGCTTACGCAGCTCCTTGCTGCGGAATGGCACATCGGCACTCGAATTGGGAACGTTCTTGCCCTCCGTCATAATGACTGCAAAGTCGTAAAGATAGTTCATGAATATATATATACTATATAGCGAATTGTATCGTAATATATTTAATCGTTTGCATATGATTTAAGATGTGAGTGTAATTAAAAGTGCGATTACATAAAAATAGATCCTAGTTTTTTTTTATGGCGGAAATCGAGTATAATTGCCTCTGTTATCTGTATCGATAGATAAGCACACCCAAAATAAAAATTTTGCCTATCAATGGGCTATTATCAGACTAGTCGAGAGGTAAAAAAACACAACATTTTTGGCCCTGAAAATAAAAACTGTATTCTCTGTCTCCCGCCGATACGATCTTAAGTTTTTACTTTGCTAATTAATTTGCCGTACACTATTTGGCAGCTGTTTATATTTGTTAAGATACCCTATAAATAGTGACAATAAGTGGGTGGCATAGGTATCGAATATATAATTTAAATATCGAAAATTTATTTAAGATCATAAATTGTAGAGTCATATATTGAAGATTTAATTATTTGGACATTTTAAAATTATATATTCAGCTTAAAATTTGCCCCACTATAAATTGGACTTTTTATATACAAAATAGTTGAACTTTGTGCTGCATATAATTAATCAAGTGATTTGCTATCTTATCTGAAAATTTCATAATGATCGCATACCAAACAGCTGAGTTATAATGGGAAATATAGACAAAGTATATATTCTAGACTCTAGAAATTTATAGAAAAGTCTGAGCTTAACCGCTGGTCAAATAACAGCACTGCAAATACGAATGAAACGAAGCGTTCGGCAGACTTCGGTCTCGGCTGGGACGCCTCGTAAAGACGCTCGGCCTCTGCTGGGACTTCTCGCAAGAACAGTGTCTGAATTTAAGCACTGCTCTGTGAAGAGCTTCTAAGCGAGTTGTATTTGTTGGCATAGTCTCCAACTCAATACTAGGTATCTGCGGGGTCGATCAACAGTCAAGTGGCATTTTGCTTTCAGTTGCTGACGCTTTGACTTTGGCCTGTGTTGTAGTGTTGGCCAAGCCCCACTCCCAATATGTGCCGGGCGAGCCCTCCTCTTTCTCACACACACTCACACACACATGCCGACCACACACACTGATAGGGGCACTTCTGCACGCGCGCGTTTGTATGCGAACATTGTTAAATATTTGTTATCGCAAAATTTTTTAAAACATTTTTTTGCAGAATTTAGATTAAAGGCGCAAAAATAATGATGAAGTGTTGTCAATTAGCTACAGTGGCACATGCCGCCTAATAAACTAATCAAAGAGAATAATAATATAATAATAAACTTTTTTATGCGTATAATTTTTACGGTTCGATCACAAGTCCAGTCCCATAGCTAAGCTGATCGCATCCGTGTCAAAGTCGAATTGAAATGTATCAACAACGAATTTCTGTTTTAAAAATTTCCGCAGATTAATCAGCTGCTTGGGGCGACTAGTTGATAAACGAAATGTATTGATAAAGTCGCACTATAATTATGGTCACAGTTTATCAAAAATTAATAAACTCTATGATAAACTCTTTTATGAATTAACTTAAAAATTGACGTACATTACTGATAACACTTACACACACACACACACTGATAAGTATATGTTATGCTTAACACTTGTATACACAAAAAGAACGAAAGAAAGAGTTCAAGAGAGAGAGTTGCAGGCAGAGCGAGAGTTCGAGAGAGTGCAAGCGACGTGCGCGATCGATTTTGTTCGATTCGTTTCGTTACAGCGAAAAGCTTCACAGCGACATCCGTTCAAGGCGAGCGCCAAATTGTATCTGAATGTCGCGAGAAAGGCGAAGCCGACACACGGCCAGCTATCAATACAAAGGCGTGTCTGCCATGCTCACATACACATATATTATAGTAGCAAGAGCTTTTGTGCCTTGCATTGAAAGCAAACATAAACGGAGAAATAACAGCTGATAAGACAAGCCGGTTGGGTTAAGGCGCCGAGTCATGCATGAGAGTGTGTGTGAGTGTGTGTGAGTGTGTGTGCAAACGTAGCCAGACGATTGGGCAGTGGGACAGGGTGCGAGGTATGGGTCTGTCTCGCCGCGTGGGTGACTGAGCTTCGTTCTCGCTCTTTCTTGTCGCTGCCTTGACATTTATAAGCAAATAATTTGCATGCGTCTGTACAGCGGTGGCCATAATTATATGTACAGTATTGCACTCGCTGTGCTGTTGACAAATTTAATGATTATTTATTGCGTCATAAAATATTTGGCACGCATTGTGATACTTTTAGCAGCAAATGCCAAAATGCAGTTTGCCGTTTGTTGATATTTTTAATTGTAAACAATATGTATATGAAAAATATTCTTTCAAAACTTATTATATTATTTGGCTAAATACAGCGCTATAAATAACCACCCAAAAAAAGCAAATGCGAAAAATGGAAATTATTTTTGTGATTTTTTATTCAACTAAATTTTTTTATGCAACTTCAGCGACTTCGTTAAAAAGCATTTAAAAAAGTTGACAAAATGGACGAATATGCATAAAGTTAATGAATCAACTGAACGTGATTACGACATACGAACAGCTATATAAATTTGATGATAGTAAATATACTCTAACTTTGATAGAGCGTATCTCAAAGTCGTTCATTTTGGCTAACAATAAACTGACGAGTTATGACACAATTAACATTGTAGAAAAATCAAGTGCACGACGGGAATGACTGTAAAGAACAATGTTTTTGTGTTTTTCCCCCACTCTACACTTAATTATATGTATTTTCTTTATATACTATCGGTTTACAGTTAGGTCAACAAACCAATGCGCATTATACAGCACCTGCAAATTGCATTGTCAGCGTCAATCGAACAATAGAACAAAGGTCAATTTGAATGGCGTGTCGCCCACCTCGCGTTTTCCACCCCAAATGTGGTGAGTATCGTATGACCGATTCTTCAGCAACTCCCCATAAACGATACCCCCTCCCACATACCCCACACAAAAACACTTGAACTGAGACCGATATTCGATAGCTACGACAATTGATGAGTGTTGTTGTTGGTGTCGTAGTAATTACTGTTGACGCATACATATGCTGATTAGCTGATAAGCCGGCTAGTAAACTTGTTGACAGATTGAGGGGTGGTAAAGTACGACGAGGGCTGGCAACAAGTGTAAACTACTACTACTGCTACTACGCTATCTGTGTGTGTGTGTTTACTGCTGATTGAGTTGCAGTTTAATCGTCAATAAACTGGCGCCATTCGTTATTTTTTGTTTAATAATACACCAGTACACATACTTGTCTAACATGTCTAGATTGCATGTAATTAAATATACACAAAAACATACACACACCCTTGATCAAAAGGTAGACACAATTAGCAATAAGTTACGTAAATGAGAAATTTACAAAATTAAGTGTAGACCAATGCCAGGCGACTGCTTTTAGCGTCCACCAAGCAATACACTTCCGCGTTGTGCTGAACGCTTGCCCGTTTGACGAGACACTGACTTGTAAAATTATAATTCGGCGACAATGACTGATCTCAGAGAGCGAGAGCAGCAGCCAAATGAGAGGGAGAGTAGTAGCAGTGAAAGCGCTTCGTTTGAGTGTGGGCGAGAACAGCCAACGCAGCACGTGATGAAACTCAACAAACAAAAATCAATAGCAGCCCACATTCCCACACACACACTCACACACACGCCCACTAACACATATACAGTCGCATACAAGTCTGCGCGTAGACAAGCCCCTCAAAAGCTGCATACCGATTGGTGCGCACATTGTTTGCACTGCTGATGACGTCACAGTAGCAACGACCTCAAAGTCTCATTTCAAATATACATAGTTATCTTAATTGCGACCGTTTAGCATTATCATTTATCTTTGTTGTAATTTGTTAATAATTTAATACTATGAAGTATTACCCCGACCAATACACAGATAAATAAGAATACAATTTAATTTAACTTTTCCTAACTGCACTTGCTCGTAGCCAAAATCAAAGTGACGCTTACGCGGGACTTGCAGAGTCCAAGCACAAGAAGAGAAGAAGAAGATCACATTACATTTGCAATTCTCCCCCATGCTCTACCCATACATACAGGTCTGCATTTTGCGTATCAATGTGACTTTTGCTAACATATGTTTATATACATATTTTTCAACACGCCACCTCAAAAGTTACATTGATCAGCCACAATAATTAAGACAGACAAGTTTATGCTTATATTTAATTTGTTTCTTCATTTCATTTTTTTTTTTTTTTTTTTTTTTTTTTTTTTTATTTATTTCTGGGGATAACAATTAGATCCAGCATTCGCTGCAAAGAGTTGGGGAAACCCAGTAAAACCCAACTAGATCCATTTAAATAGAAATCAAAAATTCAAATTTAAAACATGAAAAATTATAAGAATATTAAAGTATTTCAGATGCTTAACATTAAATATAAACTTTCATATAGGTTTTCTTAAAGTTGTTCTTTTAAACATATTAGATAATCAAATTAAAAATTAAAATAATGAGATCCATTCTCCTTTGGTTTGTCAAGACAAAAATTAGTTAGTTAATTTATTCTGAAAGACCCAGTTGGCTCCTTAGAAAAATGAATCTTGCTGATGGTAACGGCTTTGTCATTATGTCTGCCCGTTGTAGATCTGTGGAAATATACTTAACACAAATTAGTTTTCTTTCAATTTGTTCTCTTGTAAAGTGATACTTAATATCTATGTGCTTCGTTCTCTTGTGGCAGGTTGGGTTATTGGCAATACTTATACAACCTTGGTTGTCTTCAAAAATATCTATAGGGCCTTTCAATTCTAGATTTATCTCATTTATAAGTGATTTGAGCCATAGAGCTTCTCTTACTCCTTCAAACAAGGCCATATATTCTGCTTCGGTGGATGAAGCAGCTACAGATTTTTGCTTCATGGTACTCCAGGAAATTAAGCAACTTTCAAACATTACAAAAAGATATCCGGTAGTACTTCTTCTGTCAGTTTCATTCCCAGCCCAATCTGAATCTACATATCCTGTGAGGATATTATTAAAATTAATATTTTTCTTGAATTGGAGCTTTAAATCAATAGTTCCCTTCAGATATCTAAGGACTCTTTTAAGGCATTGCCATAGTTCCTTATTATTATTATTTGTATATCTACTTAAGATACTTATTGAAGTGCTTAAGTCAGGTCTTGTACATAACATAATGTACATCAAACAACCGATTAAGCTTCTACATGGTGCATCATATGATTGTTCTGATTGTAGCGCCTCATAGTCTAATTTACTCTGGAGGGGAGTACTGACTGAATTACAATCTTCCATATTAAATTTTCTCAATACATTTTTAATATATACTGACTGACTAAGACATATCTCCCTTTCTGTTCTATCTATTTTTATTCCAATAAAATGACGAATTTCATGTAAATCAGTCATTTGAAATTTATCTTGAAGATAAGATTTTAAATTGGACATTGTCTCAGGTTTGTTTGTAGCAATTACTACATCATCCACATATAACAATATATAAATATTTCTTAAAATGTCTCCTTTATTTAAAATATAAATACAACGATCAACTCCAAGATTTTCAAATCCGACATCCTTCAATACACTTTCAAACATCTCAAACCAGCATCTAGCAGCTTGCTTAAGGCCATATATAGCTTTATTAAGTTTGCAAACTTTATTCTCATAACAATGAGTCATGCCTTTTGGAACATTCATATATATTTCATCCTTTAGAGTTCCATTTAAAAATGCTGTTTTGACGTCCATGTGATGGACCATTAAATTATATTGATTTGAGAGTGCTAATAGAAATCTGAAACTAGAAATTCGTGCAACTGGTGCAAATGTCTCATCATAGTCAGTCATATATTCTTGAGTAAATCCCCTCGCTACAAGCCTTGCTTTATACTTTAACAAGTTGCCAAATTCATCGTGTTTTATACTAAAAACCCACTTGCAATCAACTATATTTTTGTTATTTGGCTTTTGTACCAAAGTCCATGTATTATTTTCAAGATGAGATTTGAGTTCATCTTGTATAGCTTTCTCCCAGAAAGATCTATCATCACGAAACTTAATTTCGTCAAATGTATTGGGAATATCATTTAAGCATATTTGGATATTCATTAGACATTTTTCTAAAAATCGATATGATAATTTTGGTTTGCCTTTAATTCTCTCACTGCGTCTTGGTTCTTCGTAATTATTGTTTTTATTTAATTTATCACCAATTTCAACAATTGGATCGGCATTCTCTAGATCTGTGGAATTTTCACTGAGTTGTTTATTGAATTCAGAATTAATAGATTCATTATTTTCCACCAATGGAAAAACCAACTCTTCATCCTCTTTACTTAAAGAGTCATCATTTTGTTCAATAGTATTACCTTGAACTATACAGTCTTCTCCATGTAAGACTCGAGATTTTAACATATTTATCTCGTCCACCACAACATCTCTAGCTGTCATAAATTTTCTTGATTTCTCATTCCACAATTTATACCCATTTGGTTCATATCCGACAAGTATAGTTTTGATTGACTTTTCGTCAAACTTTCGATTTCGTACTTTATTTAGCACATATACTGTCGATCCAAATATCTTAAGATATTTTAATATTGGCTTTTTATTATGCCACAACTCATATGGTGTTTTATTTATCTTCAGCAACGCTCTACTTGGGGATCTGTTGATAAGGTATGTTGCTGTTAAAACAGCTTCACCCCAAAAATATTTGTTGAGTCTAGCACAACTTATCATAGATCGAGCTTTTTCGGTGATTGTTCGAATCATCCGTTCAGATACACCATTCAATTGTGGAGTATGAGGAACCGTTAAATGATAGCTGATGCCTTTTTCAACACAGAACTCACGCATTTCATTAGAAAGATATTCCCTTTACTTATGTGGCCTAACCTTTCATGCCACAATCGATACTCAGCACTATTTGCAGTTGTTGACATAAATATTTTACTGTTCAATTTGAACTTTATAATCGGTACATTGTACTCACATGTTCCATCAAATGCCAATATGCCGTCTTTGGATACTCTTATGCCTTCGGGATTAAATTCAATAGTCATCCCAGCATCCTGCATCTTCTTTACCGAGAGTAAATTATGCGGAATATCCTGGCAATATAACACATTTCTCATAGTAATTTGGTTACCAGAACTGTTAAGATTCACCACTCCTTTGGCTGTTGCGTATATATATTCTCCTCGTTTGGCAATCTCAATAGCCAATTTAGATTGCAAACACTCATACTCGGAGAACAACGCTATGTCGTTTATGAGGTGATCCGATGCCCCCGAGTCTAGAATAAACTCAATATCGCTTGTGCTCGGACTTAATGTTGCTTCGTTTGTCATAAATGCAAAACTACGTGGTGGTTGGGCTTCTGTTGTTGTTGCTGTTGCAAGCTGCGCCTGTCTTTCTATATTATTATTTTCACTATCGTTTTGCTTTCCCTGTCTTTTTAAAAGAAAACAATCTTTCTTAAGGTGTCCTATTTTTCCACAATGAAAGCATTTAATATTTGATTTAAAAGTACCCTTGAAATGTTTCTTCTCATACTTATGTATTTGTTTATTTTTAAATTTACTAATTTTAGAATTATTTTTAATTACTGCTTGCAAAACTTTTGCACTTGTATCCTTGCTTACATTTTTAAGTTTGATTTCTTGGTCAAGGAGTCGAGTTTTGACGAATGCTAGCGTTAAATTGTCTTCTGATAGAGTCTCTATGGCTGTTATTACTCCATCATAACTAGGAGGAAGAGTTAGAAGTAAGTGGGAGACTTTGTCCATTTCATCTAGCTTTGCTCCTGATGCAATAAGTTCAGTAATTATATTATCGAAGTAAGTAAAATGATTGAGAAGCAAAGTATCTGCTTTCAATTTCAAACCTAAAAGCTTCTTTCGCAGAGACAGTTGCGATGCTAAACTTTTCCTTTCATATATCGCATCTAAGTCTTCAAAAATCTGTTTGGCAGTATTCTCACTTTTAGCAAAAGCTAGAAAAGAATCACCTAAATATTCGATAATTAAACTTTTTGCATTTCTTTCTGCCTTTTTATTTGCTTCTGTCACTTCCATCTGTTTTTCGTCAATAATTGATAATAAATCATGTTCTTCCAATAATGCTCTCACTCTAAATTTCCAAATTGAGTATTTTTCACCATCAAATGGTTTTATATTTCTCTTTCCTTTGTCCATTTTTAATTTTTTTATTTTATAAGTCACAACACAGAATAACCACCAGCAACACTGCACAAACACAGTCCGGCAACACTATCGGGCAAAACAGTCTAGCAACTCTTTCTGTATAGATAGAACCAAATTACTTGCGGCGAATTGTGAAATTCACCATACACCACACGCTTTGTCGAATTCGCTGTAGCGTGCTTTTTATTTTATTTTGTGAAATAGAGTAAAAAAAATTTATGCGGCGAATTCTCTGTGGCGCAATAATTGTACAAATGCAAACAAATAAACAAACAACTGCAAAAAAAATGAAATAATTATTGTATACAATCAATTTAACTTATCCTTATTTTGATGTTGTCCACAATTGTAGCATACACATACATATCTCATATAAATATATGTATGCATATACTTTTCACTCCTATTTATCTGCTTCAATCGTGTCTGGGCCCATAACCTGTTGTAATTTGTTAATAATTTAATACTATGAAGTATTACCCCGACCAATACACAGATAAATAAGAATACAATTTAATTTAACTTTTCCTAACTGCACTTGCTCGTAGCCAAAATCAAAGTGACGCTTACGCGGGACTTGCAGAGTCCAAGCACAAGAAGAGAAGAAGAAGATCACATTACATTTGCAATTCTCCCCCATGCTCTACCCATACATACAGGTCTGCATTTTGCGTATCAATGTGACTTTTGCTAACATATGTTTATATACATATTTTTCAACAATCTTACATCTTTGCATATTTGTTGTTGCTGTTGGCCGAATTTGTTTTATATTTAGCACCTTTTATTATCTAGCTGCCGTCCGATTACCAACAACAACAAACACGTGTGCCAACACCGGGTAAATAATATCTATAGTATAAACACTCGAGTCGGCACAATTTGACTGCAATTATCAGAGTTTGGTAGGCAGGGTAAATAAACGTTTGCACTTTACCGACCAACAGTGTTTTTTATGCAGTATTTTAGCCATGAGTAATGCGCGAATTACAACAATAAAAAGAAATCACTTTTGTTGAGCAACTGCGTCTCGCATATTCAACTCGCCAGACGAGCCCTCTTTTGTGCCAGGGCTGCATGCGCGTTGAGCAAAGTAGCGCCGGCGTTCACTACACACAACAGTTGTGTAAGTGCTATGACGGCGCGAAAACTGTCAAAATTCAAAATGAAAATTATTATTAGCAATAAATACGGTTTAGTTTTATCGCCAGCAACATAATCACAATCAATATACCTATGTGCGTGGCTATTGAGTTGTGTTCGTATTTATTATCGAGCTTATCAGGATGTATGTATGTATACGTGTGAATGCACATTGATTAGACGGCGGCCCCCACAATCCTTATCAATAATAACGTATTTTTAGTTGCCCATTTTGCTGCGAGAACTATGGGGGAATGTCAGTATCCAGGCAGTTACCATGGTCGGCACACCGCCACTCCACCAGCTGTGGGACTTCGAAACAAATCCCAAGCATTTTGATAAGCGCGTCGAGGAGTCCATCGAACGTGGCTTCACCTCGTTGTTCGTCATCTTGACCACGTTCTCCGGCATTGTCTTGGCCCGCATTGTCACCCATCGACTGTCCCTCAAATTTGGCTCCACCATATGCTACCTCGTCGAATTTCCGCTGATCGTGTTGCCCAGCGTGCTCTTCGTGACCGTTGCCCATGGCTACTGTTTCTTCTACGTGGGCGTGGTCATTCTACTCTTTGTGGGATTGATGTGGATGACGGGTTCGTTGTCACGTGCTCGCAGTCGTGCCCACTTTGATCTGGGCAAGCGACCCATTGTGTTGACAATACTGCGTTCCCTCACCCACCTGATCACGGCCGTCTGCATACTGGCCATAGACTTCGCCAGCTTCTATCGGCCGTATCGGAAGAGTCATCCGTTTGGAGCACAGCTCATGGACACGGGCATTGGACTGTTTGTGGTTACCATGGGTATGGTGTCCCGTCGGCCAAGGCATTGCCAGGATCTACGACGCAGTCTGCTGCGTTCCGCCCTGCCCCTGATCCTGCTGGGATTGGCACGGACGCTGGCCATAGAGTTGATAGGTTACGGGCAGGATGAGCATGAATATGGCAGGCACTTGAATGCCTTCTTCACACTGGGATTCACCAAGCTGCTGGGCAGTCTGGTCAGCTATGTGGCGTGGCGGGATGTGCAGCTCCTTCCGCTGGCACTAGGTGAGTTGCCACTCCAGCATCCTTCAAGGATCCTCCCTAATCTCTCCGCACCTTTCAGTTCTCATGGTCTGCCATCAGTTGGGGCTGAGCTTGGGCGGCATCATGACCTATGTCATCGATGATGATGCGCCACGTGACAACATCATCAATGCGAATCGTGAGGGGATCTTCTCGCTGCCGGGATTCGTCTGCATCTATCTGATCTCAATCTATGTGACCCGCTGGCTGGTATCCAAGACGCTGCTCACCTACACGGAGATGGTGAGGAAGCTACGCTACCTGGGATTGGCGGCGTTGCTCTGCTGGACGTTGATGGTGGTCAGCGCCGTCACCGTGGGCATCTCTAGGGTGGTCTGTAATATGGGTTACATCTTCTGGATGTTGGCCATCTGTCTGACCATGATGTGGCTGGCCACGTTCGTCTTTGAGATCATTATCGGAACGGTGATGCCGCTGGATACGAGTGGGAGTACGTCGGAGATGGTGGAGAAGGGAAGTGCGGGCAGTTCCCTACCTTTAATTGGCAGGCACAAGTCGTCACTGTTTTTGATCTGTGAGTCCTTGAACATGAACGGACTTGTCTTCTTTTTGCTGGCCAACATCTTGACCGGCATGGTGAACATCTTCCTGAGGCCAGAGAATCGCTCCGATTTCAGCTCAATCCTCATACTCCTGGTCTACATGCTGCTGGCCACCTTTGTGGTCTTTGTGCTCCACTCGAAGCGCATTAGAATCGCCTGAAGACGTTAAGGATAATTTTGTATTTAACATGCTGTGATAGTGATCAGGAAAAGTCGAACTCTCCTTCCAGGGGTTCGTTAGGTATACTTATTATTAACTTGTATAATATTTTTTTAATGTGTTCAGTTCAGTTTGCCATTAGTTTAAGTTGCCACAACATTTTGTGGCTGAAGTCCACCACATTACATTAACCCAAGTCTGATAAGAAAAAACTACTGATAAAATCCAAAAGAAATAAATAAATAATGTGACGTAGCGATTGAGCAATTTCTAGTGATATCGTGTAAAGGCATAGCCCAAACACCACGAAAACAGAAACCGAGTGTGTGATTTTTTTCCGCAATGCTATTAATAATAATATTTTACGCTAATATATAAGTTTCATAAATCAAAAAAGCGTTACACACCCATTGCTGACTCATCTCAGCTGCCATATTGGAACTAGTTCATTCGTAGTGATCCTGCCGTTCATTTGAGTCAGCTTTGTTTACCTTGACACCTGCAGCTTAGCAGCTGTTGAGCCAACATAACTCACCACACCACGCAAAGTGCAGCTCAGCTGACAGCACCTCAGATCCGCACAGGTGAGTTATGTCTTTATTCACCTCAGAGAAATCGCCGTCGTTTTTATTTGCGTTGCATAAAAAATGTAATTAATCAATTAAAAAATGTTTTATTTGTTTGCTTACAACTGCAATCTAAAGTAGCGTGCCAATGTGCATAAATAATATAATAGATAATGGCGTTTGCGTAGCTCCATAAGCTGTAAATTGTAAACATTTCTAATTGCCATGGCAACCACTTGGAACAGGTGCAAAACAAAAAGAAATTGTTGAGAAAGAAGAAGAAGAAGTTAAAAAAGCTGAAAATGTTTGTCTATTTAAGCAAAAAGGTAATAGTTAATATTATTTAAAATTGTTGGTTATAACAGAATCATTTGTAGATAGCCATTCCCAATAATGTGAAGCTGAACTGCATCGCCTGGAACAAGGAGGAGGGCTACATAGCCGTTGCCGGCACAGAGGGACTACTCAAGGTGCTCAAACTAGACCAAGGTGAGTAACTACAGTTACTGTCTACTGTGGTATACCCCAACTGAATCCCTTCCAGCTGCCAACAATGGTCAGAGCAAAGGTGGCCTCGCCGCCGTTTCCAATTTGTCCATGAACCAAACGCTCGACGGGCACAAGGAATCCGTCAAGGTGGTGACCTGGAATGATGCTCAGCAGAAGCTAACATCCTCTGATACCGATGGTGTGATTATGGTCTGGATGCTGTATAAGAGTGCCTGGTACGAGGAGATGACCAATGATCGCAAGAAATCCACGGTGGCGGGCATGAGCTGGACCTCGGATGGTGCCAAGATCTGCATAGTGTATGAGGATGGTGCCATTATAGTGGGTTCCGTGGATGGCAATCGCATCTTTGGCAAGGAACTCAAGAACACACATCTCACTGGGGTGCAATGGAGTCCAGATAATCGTCTCATCTTGTTTGCACTGGCGAATGGAGAGTGTCATCTGTACGATAATCAAGGGAACTTTGCGGTAGGAGGAGAGTAATCTGTATTGGAAAGTATCCTTAAAAGACTCACTTAATCTTCCAGATGAAGCTGAGCATTAAATGTGTTACGTTGGGCAACTCCTCGGGTCGTATCCATCGCATTGCCAGCATCAGTTGGTTCAGTGGACGTCCTGCCCACAATCGCAATCGTCCTGTGCTGGCAATTTCCTATGAGAACGGCAAGGTGCAGATTATGCGCAATGAGAATGATGATGGTGAGTTGCTGATCCTTTTCCAGTCAAGTTATCCTTGCTGATCCTTTAGTTTTTTCGCAGCTCCCGCCATCTTTCAGACTGGCATGCGTAATGTGGATGCCAAGTGGAATCATGACGGCAGCGTCTTGGCAATATGCGGCACTTCGCTGGAGGTGGCCACACCGCTACGGGATACCAACCAGGTGTGCTTCTACTCACCGCTGGGCAGACTCTATAGGACCCTTAAAGTTCCTGGCAGCGACATTACCTCGCTTAGTTGGGAGGGCAAATCCCTGCGCATTGCCATGGCCGTCGATTCCTTCATATATTTCGCCAACATAAGGCCGGATTACATCTGGTGTTACTTCGAGAAGACCGTGGTGTTTCTGAACAGCCACAGTGGCAGTGGCAGCAGCACCTCAAGCAGTGCCACCGTTTCCCCCATGAATGTGATTACCTTCTGGAATACTGTGTCCAATCAGAGTTTCCTCAAGGAGGTGGAACCCACGCTCTGTTTGGCCGCCTGCCAGGAGTACTGCGTCCTGGGCGTAGAGTGTGTGAGCAGCAACATCAAGGAGATTGCGCTGAGCACGCTGGAAGCACGCAGCAATCCATCGCCAGATGACAGAGTCTATCAACTGTTGCTATGCAACTCCATTGGCACCACAGTGGATTGTAAGTAGCCGCAGATCTCCTCATCTTTTAAGATTCCTTCAATAATTGAGTTTCCTTTTTGAATATTGTAGCCAAGTACACGGATATCAAGCCACGATTTGTGGGCATTAACTCGGGATACGTGGCCATAGCTTCTTATGATGAGATACTTATCTGGCATTATCATACGCCCAAGGTTGGTGATATATTTTGTGAATATTTTGGGACTTTCTGCTGGAGGTTTGAATTTTTTAAGAGAGATTTAGACAAAGAGGTTTCCATTACCTTAGGAACTGAAAAAATATGAAATTTAGTATATACTTTAGGTAGGTATAGGTGGAGTTAAAGGTAAAGGTTGTGTAATTAACCCCTGATGTACTAGCTATATGTAGTATCATTTACAGCATTAACTAGTTGCGAATTATAAGGAGCGAGTTAACGACCGTTTTCAGTGTTGTCAGAATTTTAGCTACATCCTCATCTCTACTGCTTTTTCATTTCTATCAACTGCAAATTTTTTTGTAGAACCCTATTTTTGCTTAACCCTGAAGCTTCTTCAAAATCAGTTTAATTTTTCAACTCTGTCATGAGTCAAATCAACTCCTTCGGCATGATGCATGGCTACGAAGCAGAAACAGTGGTCGAGGATAGTTTCAACTCTTTGTTGGTCATATTGTGCTGCTTTTCCAGCATTGTTCTGGCCAGGATAATTACGCAACCTATTAATCCTGTCAAATATCCCACGTTATGTTATTTGTTGGAATTCCCATTGATTGCACTACCAAGTGTCATCTTCGTCACTGTGGGTAATGAATATAGTGTACACTTTGTGCTTTTTATGCTCTTGGCACTGCTGCTCTTCATGTGGAGAAGCAAAGCTATAGCATGCGCCAAGAAACGTGCCATATTTCAGCTGGGAACGCGTCCTTCCTTTCTGACCATGTTACGAGCATTGGTGCAATTGATCACAGCTGTCTGCATATTGGCCGTGGACTTCGATAGCTTCTACAGGCCATATAGCAAGAGTTTCTACTTTGGTGCCCAGCTAATGGATACGGGCATAGGTTTGTTTGTGCTGGCCATGGGAGTGGTGTCCCGGCGACCACATAATGTGACGGAGTTACGAAGAAATTTGTTGCGTTCGGCACTGCCACTACTGGTGTTGGGATTCCTGCGTACGGTTTCCATACAGTGGATTGGATATCATCACAATGAACATGAATATGGAAGGCATATGAATGCTTTCTTCATCTTGGGGTTCACTAAACTTTTGGGGAGCATGATGAGTTATGCACTGAGTAAGGATTGGCAGCTGTTGACACTATCTGCGGGTAACTTAAAATATTCTTGAAGTTTTTCCTAAACTTATCCTTCATCCTCTTAGTTATGCTTTTCCTGCATCAGCTTGTGCTCTCCTTGGGCCTCTCCGACTATGTGGAAGATCACTTTTCGCCTAGGCAGAACCTGTGGTCCGGTAATCGGGAGGGTCTCTCCTCTCTGCCAGGTTTTGCGGTGATGTACTGTATTGCCCTCTATTATGGCAAAGAGGTCCGCAGCAAGTCCTACCTTACCTATGCTGAGATCCTAGTGAAGTTACGTCGAATGGCCGCCAGTGCCTTGGTTTGTTGGGCTTTTACCTGGACTATCGCTTGCATATTAAGCATCTGTCGCGCTACCTGTAATCTCGGATATGTGTGCTGGACGTTGGCCATAGCCTCTACCATGTCTTTCCTTGGTGTATTTGTCTTTGACTTTGTCATCAATAGCGTTTGGCTACCGGAGAAGCATCCCCAGCCACAAGAAGACCGCTGCATTTCTATCATCTGTGAATCCTTGAATCGGAATGGTTTGACCTTCTTCTTATTGGCTAATCTCCTGACGGGCTTGGTGAATTTGTATCTATCCCCTGGTGAAGTCTCTGATGACATGTCGATATTCATACTGATGATGTACATGCTTCTTGCAACAACTGCTGTGCATCTACTTCACAGAAAGGGAATCCGCATTGCATAAGGATTTTTTTAGGTATTAATATATGGCCATATTCTCAACCGATAATTTGACGATATTCTAAAGAGTATTTCCCGAGATAGGGCCAATAATTACCCGAAAAAGCAATTTTCCATTAAATGAGCACTACGTTAGCTTTGAACTGCCATAACTTCGCCAAAATTTAACGGATTTTCTTGAAATTTGAGATTTTGTCAATGGTTTTGATCCCAGTTTAATTCTGCATTCAAATACTCTATATATTTGTCGTTTTAAATTTTACGAATTTTTTGGCCACTTTTCCCTTGTCAAAATCATCAAAATTCGAAAAAATTTAGAATTCTAAATTTTTGTGCCCAATCGATTCTGGGACTCAAAACTAGCATTCTGCTTTTTGTTTGAGGTGATTCTGATGGATATTTTCCGAGATATGGTCAAAAATTTGTAAATATGGCCTCAAAACATCACCAAAACCCTATAACAGCAGTAGCCCAACTTTGATGGATCTCAAAACCGGCAATCTTAGTCCGATTGTTGTGAAAATTTTAACTTTACTGAGGATGATCGTATATTTGAAAATGGAGAATATTTGATTCGATTTCGATTACTATTTCTCTAGTTATGGGCAAAAATGTGTCAGAAAGTGGCCCTAAAATATCCTCTGCCTTAAAATGAGACCTACCCTGATTTCGAACTGCTATAACTTTGCCAAAATTCAGCCGATTTTGATGAAATTTGAGTTTTTGTCAATGGTTTTGATCCCATTTTAATTCTGCATTCAAATATTTTTTATATTTGGCGTTTTAAATTTTTCGACTTTTTTGGCCACATTTCCATACTAACCCCTTGTCAAAATCATCAAAATTCGAAAATATTTAGAATTCTAAATTTTTGTGCCCAATCGATTCTGGAACTCAAAACCAGCATTCTGCTTTTTATTTAAGGTGATTCTGATGAATATTTTCCGAGATATGTTAAAAAATTTGTAATAATGGCCTCAAAACATCACCAAAACCCTATAACAGCAGTATCCTAACTTTGATGGATCTCAAAACCGGCAATCTTAGTCCGATTGTTGTGAAAATTTTAACTTTGCTGAGGATGATCGTATATTTAAAAATGAAGAACATTTGATTAGTTTTCGATTACTATTTCTCTAGTTATGGGCAAAAATGTGTCAGAAAGTGGCCCTAAAATATCCTCTGCCTTAAAATGAGACCTACCCTGATTTCGAACTGCTATAACTTTGCCAAAATTCAGCCGATTTTGATGAAATTTGAGTTTTTGTCAATGGTTTTAATCCCAGTTTAATTCTGCATTCAAATATTCTTTATATTTGGCGTTTTAAATTTTTCGACTTTTTTGGCCACATTTCCATACTAACCCCTTGTCAAAATCATCAAAATTCGAAAATATTTAGAATTCTAAATTTTTGTGCCCAATCGATTCTGGGACTCAAAACTAGTATTCTGCTTTTTGTTTGAGGTGATTCTGATGGATATTTTCCGAAATATGGTCAAAAATTTGTAAAAATGGCCTCAAAACATCACCAAAACCCTATAACAGCAGTAGCCCAACTTTGATGGATCTCAAAACCGGCAATCTTAGTCCGATTGTTGTGAAAATTTTAACTTTACTGAGGATGATCGTATATTTGAAAATGAAGACTATTTGATTCGATTTCGATTACTATTTCTCTAGATATGGGCAAAAATGTGTCAGAAAGTGGCCCTAAAATATCCTCTGCCTTAAAATGAGACCTACCCTGATTTCGAACTGCTATAACTTTGCCAAAATTCAGCCGATTTTGATGAAATTTGAGTTTTTGTCAATGGTTTTAATCCCAGTTTAATTCTGCATTCAAATATTCTTTATATTTGGCGTTTTAAATTTTTCGACTTTTTTGGCCACATTTCCATACTAACCCCTTGTCAAAATCATCAAAATTCGAAAATATTTAGAATTCTAAATTTTTGTGCCCAATCGATTCTGGGACTCAAAACTAGCATTCTGCTTTTTGTTTGAGGTGATTCTGATGGATATTTTCCGAAATATGGTCAAAAATTTGTAAAAATGGCCTCAAAACATCACCAAAACCCTATAACAGCAGTAGCCCAACTTTGATGGATCTCAAAACCGGCAATCTTAGTCCGATTGTTGTGAAAATTTTAACTTTACTGAGGATGATCGTATATTTGAAAATGGAGAATATTTGATTCGATTTCGATTACTATTTCTCTAGTTATGGGCAAAAATGTGTCAGAAAGTGGCCCTAAAATATCCTCTGCCTTAAAATGAGACCTACCCTGATTTTGAAGTGCCATAACTTTGCCAAAATTCAGCCGATTTTGATGAAATTTGAGTTTTTGTCAATGGTTTTAATCCCAGTTTAATTCTGCATTCAAATATTCTTTATATTTGGCGTTTTAAATTTTTCGACTTTTTTGGCCACATTTCCATACTAACCCCTTGTCAAAATCATCAAAATTCGAAAATATTTAGAATTCTAAATTTTTGTGCCCAATCGATTCTGGGACTCAAAACTAGCATTCTGCTTTTTGTTTGAGGTGATTCTGATGGATATTTTCCGAGATATGGTCAAAAATTTGTAAAAATGGCCTCAAAACATCACCAAAACCCTATAACAGCAGTAGCCCAACTTTGATGGATCTCAAAACCGGCAATCTTAGTCCGATTGTTGTGAAAATTTTAACTTTACTGAGGATGATCGTATATTTGAAAATGGAGAATATTTGATTCGATTTCGATTACTATTTCTCTAGTTATGGGCAAAAATGTGTCAGAAAGTGGCCCTAAAATATCCTCTGCCTTAAAATGAGACCTACCCTGATTTTGAAGTGCCATAACTTTGCCAAAATTCAGCCGATTTTGATGAAATTTGAGTTTTTGTCAATGGTTTTGATCCCAGTTTAATTCTGCATTCAAATATTCTTTATATTTGGCGTTTAAAATTTTTCGACTTTTTTTCGCCACTTTTGCATACTAACCCCTTGTCAAAATCATCAAAATTCGAAAATATTTAGAATTCTAAATTTTTGTGCCCAATCGATTCTGGGACTCAAAACTAGTATTCTGCTTTTTGTTTGAGGTGATTCTGATGGATATTTTCCGAGATATGGTCAAAAATTTGTAAATATGGCCTCAAAACATCACCAGAACCCTATAACAGCAGTAGCCCAACTTTGATGGATCTCAAAACCGGCAATCTTAGTCCGATTGTTGTGAAAATTTTAACTTTACTGAGGATGATCGTATATTTGAAAATGAAGACTATTTGATTCGATTTCGATTACTATTTCTCTAGTTATGGGCAAAAATGTGTCAGAAAGTGGCCCTAAAATATCCTCTGCCTTAAAATGAGACCTACCCTGATTTCGAACTGCTATAACTTTGCCAAAATTCAGCCGATTTTGATGAAATTTGAGTTTTTGTCAATGGTTTTAATTCCAGTTTAATTCTGCATTCAAATATTCTTTATATTTGGCGTTTTAAATTTTTCGACTTTTTTGGCCACATTTCCATACTAACCCCTTGTCAAAATCATCAAAATTCGAAAATATTTAGAATTCAAAATTTTTGTGCCCAATCGATTCTGGGACTCAAAACTAGTATTCTGCTTTTTGTTTGAGGTGATTCTGATGGATATTTTCCGAGATATGGTCAAAAATTTGTAAATATGGCCTCAAAACATCACCAGAACCCTATAACAGCAGTAGCCCAACTTTGATGGATCTCAAAACCGGCAATCTTAGTCCGATTGTTGTGAAAATTTTAACTTTACTGAGGATGATCGTATATTTGAAAATGAAGACTATTTGATTCGATTTCGATTACTATTTCTCTAGTTATGGGCAAAAATGTGTCAGAAAGTGGCCCTAAAATATCCTCTGCCTTAAAATGAGACCTACCCTGATTTCGAACTGCTATAACTTTGCCAAAATTCAGCCGATTTTGATGAAATTTGAGTTTTTGTCAATGGTTTTAATTCCAGTTTAATTCTGCATTCAAATATTCTTTATATTTGGCGTTTTAAATTTTTCGACTTTTTTGGCCACATTTCCATACTAACCCCTTGTCAAAATCATCAAAATTCGAAAATATTTAGAATTCAAAATTTTTGTGCCCAATCGATTCTGGGACTCAAAACTAGTATTCTGCTTTTTGTTTGAGGTGATTCTGATGGATATTTTCCGAGATATGGTCAAAAATTTGTAAACATGGCCTCAACACATCACCAAAACCCTATAACAGCAGTAGCCCAACTTTGATGGATCTCAAAACCGGCAATCTTAGTCCGATTGTTGTGAAAATTTTAACTTTACTGAGGATGATCGTATATTTGAAAATGAAGACTATTTGATTCGATTTCGATTACTATTTCTCTAGATATGGGCAAAAATGTGTCAGAAAGTGGCCCTAAAATATCCTCTGCCTTAAAATGAGACCTACTCTGCTTTCGAAGTGCCATAACTTTGCCAAAATTCAGCCGATTTTGATGAATTTTGAGTTTTTGTCAATGGTTTTAATCCCATTTTTATTCTGCATTCAAATATTCTTTATATTTGGCGTTTAAAATTTTTCGACTTTTTTCGCCACTTTTGCATACTAACCCCTTGTCAAAATCATCAAAATTCGAAAATATTTAGAATTCTAAATTTTTGTGCCCAATCGATTCTGGGACTCAAAACTAGTATTCTGCTTTTTGTTTGAGGTGATTCTGATGGATATTTTCCGAGATATGGTCAAAAATTTGTAAATATGGCCTCAAAACATCACCAGAACCCTATAACAGCAGTAGCCCAACTTTGATGGATCTCAAAACCGGCAATCTTAGTCCGATTGTTGTGAAAATTTTAACTTTACTGAGGATGATCGTATATTTGAAAATGAAGACTATTTGATTCGATTTCGATTACTATTTCTCTAGTTATGGGCAAAAATGTGTCAGAAAGTGGCCCTAAAATATCCTCTGCCTTAAAATGAGACCTACCCTGATTTCGAACTGCTATAACTTTGCCAAAATTCAGCCGATTTTGATGAAATTTGGCCTCAAAACATCACCAAAACCCTATAACAGCAGTAGCCCAACTTTGATGGATCTCAAAACCGGCAATCTTAGTCCGATTGTTGTGAAAATTTTAACTTTACTGAGGATGATCGTATATTTGAAAATGGAGAATATTTGATTCGATTTCGATTACTATTTCTCTAGTTATGGGCAAAAATGTGTCAGAAAGTGGCCCTAAAATATCCTCTGCCTTAAAATGAGACCTACCCTGATTTCGAAGTGCCATAACTTTGCCAAAATTCAGCCGATTTTGATGAAATTTGAGTTTTTGTCAATGGTTTTGATCCCAGTTTAATTCTGCATTCAAATATTTTTTATATTTGGCGTTTTAAATTTTGCGACTTTTTTGGCCACTTTTCCATACTAACCCCTTGTCAAAAACATCAAAATTCGAAAATATTTAGAATTCAAAATTTTTGTGCCCAATCGATTCTGGGACTCAAAACTAGTATTCTGCTTTTTGTTTGAGGTGATTCTGATGGATATTTTCCGAGATATGGTCAAAAATTTGTAAATATGGCCTCAAAACATCACCAGAACCCTATAACAGCAGTAGCCCAACTTTGATGGATCTCAAAACCGGCAATCTTAGTCCGATTGTTGTGAAAATTTTAACTTTACTGAGGATGATCGTATATTTGAAAATGAAGACTATTTGATTCGATTTCGATTACTATTTCTCTAGTTATGGGCAAAAATGTGTCAGAAAGTGGCCCTAAAATATCCTCTGCCTTAAAATGAGACCTACCCTGATTTCGAACTGCTATAACTTTGCCAAAATTCAGCCGATTTTGATGAAATTTGAGTTTTTGTCAATGGTTTTAATTCCAGTTTAATTCTGCATTCAAATATTCTTTATATTTGGCGTTTTAAATTTTTCGACTTTTTTGGCCACATTTCCATACTAACCCCTTGTCAAAATCATCAAAATTCGAAAATATTTAGAATTCAAAATTTTTGTGCCCAATCGATTCTGGGACTCAAAACTAGTATTCTGCTTTTTGTTTGAGGTGATTCTGATGGATATTTTCCGAGATATGGTCAAAAATTTGTAAACATGGCCTCAACACATCACCAAAACCCTATAACAGCAGTAGCCCAACTTTGATGGATCTCAAAACCGGCAATCTTAGTCCGATTGTTGTGAAAATTTTAACTTTACTGAGGATGATCGTATATTTGAAAATGAAGACTATTTGATTCGATTTCGATTACTATTTCTCTAGATATGGGCAAAAATGTGTCAGAAAGTGGCCCTAAAATATCCTCTGCCTTAAAATGAGACCTACTCTGCTTTCGAAGTGCCATAACTTTGCCAAAATTCAGCCGATTTTGATGAATTTTGAGTTTTTGTCAATGGTTTTAATCCCATTTTTATTCTGCATTCAAATATTCTTTATATTTGGCGTTTAAAATTTTTCGACTTTTTTCGCCACTTTTGCATACTAACCCCTTGTCAAAATCATCAAAATTCGAAAATATTTAGAATTCTAAATTTTTGTGCCCAATCGATTCTGGGACTCAAAACTAGTATTCTGCTTTTTGTTTGAGGTGATTCTGATGGATATTTTCCGAGATATGGTCAAAAATTTGTAAATATGGCCTCAAAACATCACCAGAACCCTATAACAGCAGTAGCCCAACTTTGATGGATCTCAAAACCGGCAATCTTAGTCCGATTGTTGTGAAAATTTTAACTTTACTGAGGATGATCGTATATTTGAAAATGAAGACTATTTGATTCGATTTCGATTACTATTTCTCTAGTTATGGGCAAAAATGTGTCAGAAAGTGGCCCTAAAATATCCTCTGCCTTAAAATGAGACCTACCCTGATTTCGAACTGCTATAACTTTGCCAAAATTCAGCCGATTTTGATGAAATTTGAGTTTTTGTCAATGGTTTTAATCCCAGTTTAATTCTGCATTCAAATATTCTTTATATTTGGCGTTTTAAATTTTTCGACTTTTTTGGCCACATTTCCATACTAACCCCTTGTCAAAATCATCAAAATTCGAAAATATTTAGAATTCTAAATTTTTGTGCCCAATCGATTCTGGGACTCAAAACTAGTATTCTGCTTTTTGTTTGAGGTGATTCTGATGGATATTTTCCGAGATATGGTCAAAAATTTGTAAACATGGCCTCAACACATCACCAAAACCCTATAACAGCAGTAGCCCAACTTTGATGGATCTCAAAACCGGCAATCTTAGTCCGATTGTTGTGAAAATTTTAACTTTACTGAGGATGATCGTATATTTGAAAATGAAGACTATTTGATTCGATTTCAATTACTATTTCTCTAGATATGGGCAAAAATGTGTCAGAAAGTGGCCCTAAAATATCCTCTGCCTTAAAATGAGACCTACTCTGCTTTCGAAGTGCCATAACTTTGCCAAAATTCAGCCGATTTTGATGAATTTTGAGTTTTTGTCAATGGTTTTAATCCCATTTTTATTCTGCATTCAAATATTCTTTATATTTGGCGTTTTAAATTTTTCGACTTTTTTGGCCACATTTCCATACTAACCCCTTGTCAAAATCATCAAAATTCGAAAATATTTAGAATTCTAAATTTTTGTGCCCAATCGATTCTGGGACTCAAAACTAGCATTCTGCTTTTTGTTTGAGGTGATTCTGATGGATATTTTCCGAGATATGGTCAAAAATTTGTAAACATGGCCTCAACACATCACCAAAACCCTATAACAGCAGTAGCCCAACTTTGATGGATCTCAAAACCGGCAATCTTAGTCCGATTGTTGTGAAAATTTTAACTTTACTGAGGATGATCGTATATTTGAAAATGAAGACTATTTGATTCGATTTCAATTACTATTTCTCTAGATATGGGCAAAAATGTGTCAGAAAGTGGCCCTAAAATATCCTCTGCCTTAAAATGAGACCTACTCTGCTTTCGAAGTGCCATAACTTTGCCAAAATTCAGCCGATTTTGATGAATTTTGAGTTTTTGTCAATGGTTTTAATCCCATTTTTATTCTGCATTCAAATATTCTTTATATTTGGCGTTTTAAATTTTTCGACTTTTTTGGCCACATTTCCATACTAACCCCTTGTCAAAATCATCAAAATTCGAAAATATTTAGAATTCTAAATTTTTGTGCCCAATCGATTCTGGGACTCAAAACTAGCATTCTGCTTTTTGTTTGAGGTGATTCTGATGGATATTTTCCGAGATATGGTCAAAAATTTGTAAAAATGGCCTCAAAACATCACCAAAACCCTATAACAGCAGTAGCCCAACTTTGATGGATCTCAAAACCGGCAATCTTAGTCCGATTGTTGTGAAAATTTTAACTTTACTGAGGATGATCGTATATTTGAAAATGGAGAATATTTGATTCGATTTCGATTACTATTTCTCTAGTTATGGGCAAAAATGTGTCAGAAAGTGGCCCTAAAATATCCTCTGCCTTAAAATGAGACCTACCCTGATTTCGAAGTGCCATAACTTTGCCAAAATTCAGCCGATTTTGATGAAATTTGAGTTTTTGTCAATGGTTTTGATCCCAGTTTAATTCTGCATTCAAATATTTTTTATATTTGGCGTTTTAAATTTTGCGACTTTTTTGGCCACTTTTCCATACTAACCCCTTGTCAAAAACATCAAAATTCGAAAATATTTAGAATTCTAAATTTTTGTGCCCAATCGATTCTGGGACTCAAAACTAGCATTCTGCTTTTTGTTTGAGGTGATTCTGATGGATATTTTCCGAGATATGGTCAAAAATTTGTAAAAATGGCCTCAAAACATCACCAAAACCCTATAACAGCAGTAGCCCAACTTTGATGGATCTCAAAACCGGCAATCTTAGTCCGATTGTTGTGAAAATTTTAACTTTACTGAGGATGATCGTATATTTGAAAATGGAGAATATTTGATTCGATTTCGATTACTATTTCTCTAGTTATGGGCAAAAATGTGTCAGAAAGTGGCCCTAAAATATCCTCTGCCTTAAAATGAGACCTACCCTGATTTCGAAGTGCCATAACTTTGCCAAAATTCAGCCGATTTTGATGAAATTTGAGTTTTTGTCAATGGTTTTGATCCCAGTTTAATTCTGCATTCAAATATTTTTTATATTTGGCGTTTTAAATTTTGCGACTTTTTTGGCCACTTTTCCATACTAACCCCTTGTCAAAAACATCAAAATTCGAAAATATTTAGAATTCTAAATTTTTGTGCCCAATCGATTCTGGGACTCAAAACTAGCATTCTGCTTTTTGTTTGAGGTGATTCTGATGGATATTTTCCGAGATATGGTCAAAAATTTGTAAAAATGGCCTCAAAACATCACCAAAACCCTATAACAGCAGTAGCCCAACTTTGATGGATCTCAAAACCGGCAATCTTAGTCCGATTGTTGTGAAAATTTTAACTTTACTGAGGATGATCGTATATTTGAAAATGAATACTATTTGATTCGATTTCGATTACTATTTCTCTAGATATGGGCAAAAATGTGTCAGAAAGTGGCCCTAAAATATCCTCTGCCTTAAAATGAGACCGACCCTGATTTCGAAGTGCCATAACTTTGCCAAAATTCAGCCGATTTTGTTGAAATTTGAGATTTTGTCAAAGGTTTTGATCACAGTTTAATTCTGCATTCAAATATTCTTTATATTTGGCTTTTTAAATTTTTCGGCTTTTTTGGCCACTTTTCCATACTAACCCCTTGTCAAAATCATCAAAATTCGAAAAAATTTAGAATTCTAAATTTTTGTGCCCAATCGATTCTGGGACTCAAAACTGGCATTCTGCTTTTTATTTGAGGTGATTCTGATGAGTAATTCTAGAGATATGGCCAAAAATGTGTCAAAAAATGATCCAAAACATCGAGTTACGTAAGTTGGTATATACACCAACTTTGAACTTCCATAACTTGGCAAAATCTTGACCGATTTTCTTGAAATGTCTGTTCATATTTGTCCTGCAGAGTTCCTCCAATTTGCACGGAGTCAAGCAGCGGAAGGAGAAGCGATTCCATATAGATGATACACCTACTGGGGTGGACATGGCCAAGGATCTGCTGCAAGGACAGCCACGACGGGTTAACGATGCCATTTGTGCGTTGGCCTTGTCCGAGAAGCTGCTGCTGGTGGCTCGCGAATCGGGGGTGATCAATGAATACAGCGTGGCCAATGTGGCGTTAAGGAATCGCCACACGATGCACTCCAAGGTGCACAAGATGGCCATCAACTGCAACTCCACGTAGGTCATCGAGTTGCTCTCACTTCATATGCATCTTTACCTATATCGTCTGCTCTCTTTTAGACGGGCTGCCATTATAGATCATGTGGGTGTGATGACGCTGCTGGAGCTGGATGACAACCGGGAGACGCAGCTGAACTTCAGTCGTGTGGAGCGCAAGGATGTCTGGGCCGTGAGCTGGGCCAAGGATAATCCACTGCTGCTTGCGCTGATGGAGAAGACGCGCATGTATATCTTTCGCGGCAATGATCCCGAGGAGCCCATCTCCTGCTCCGGCTACATTTGCACCTTTGAGGATCTGGAGATTACCAGTGTGCTCCTGGACGATATCATCAGCATTGGTGAGCTGCAGAACTCCTCACATCTCATACAGCTGCGGGTGAAGTCGCTGCGGGATACAGATGATCTGCTGGAGCATGTGGGCTTGGAGGATGCCAAGCAATTTATAGAGGATAATCCGCATCCCAGGCTGTGGCGACTGCTGGCGGAATCGGCGCTCAAAAAACTGGAGCTGGATACGGCGGAGAATGCCTTTGTGCGCTGTGCCAACTATCCGGGCATCAAGCTCATCAAGCGCCTGAGGAACATCAGCTCTGAGATGCTGCAGCGTGCGGAGATTTCTGCTTTCTATGGGGAGTTCGATGAGGCAGAGAAGCTCTACATGGATGCGGATCGCAGGTGAATACAGGCAGCGGAAGATTCCTACAACGTTTCCATTTATAAAATGTTTTCTTCCAGGGATCTGGCTATAGATTTGCGGATGACGCTCTGCGATTGGTTCCGTGTGGTGCAGCTTTATCGCATGGGCGGCGCCGGAGTCTCTGACCAGCAGATGGAGACCGCCTGGCGTGAGATCGGCCATCATTTTGCCAATCTCAAGTCATGGGAGAGCGCCAAGGAATACTACGAGAAGTCTCACTATCTGGAGGGTTACATGGAGTCGCTGTATCATTTGGAGCAGTTCGATGAGCTGGAGAAGTGTGTGGAGCAGCTGCCCGAGAAGAGTCCGCTGTTGACGAAGCTGGCGGAGATGCTGGTCTCAGTGGGTGAGTCCCAAAAGTGGAGTAACTTTTCATACCTTATGAAGACACTCTAATCTCCTCCAGGCATGTGCTCGGAAGCTGTGCAGGCATATCTCAAGTTTGGTGATCAGCAGGCGGCTGTCAATGCCTGCGTGAATCTGCGTCAATGGGGTCAGGCCGTGGATCTTGCCCAGCGCTATCAGATGCCCGAGGTGAATGCTCTGCTGAGCAAACATGCGGCGCAACTGCTCCATGAGGGACGTCTGCCGGAGTCCATAGAGCTGCAGCGTAAGGCGGGTAGATACCTGGATGCGGCACGTCTGTTGTGCAAACTGGCGGAGCAGGAGCTGGAGCGGCATGCGCCCATGTTGCGGATCAAGAAGATCTATATATTGGCGGCGCTGCTCGCCGAACAGCATCTGAAGTCGGTGGCCACGCCTGAGCTGGACTATGCCATCGACCGGAATACCCTGTTGGATTCGATTAGCCTGGAGGATGCGGCCTGCATTGAGCGCATCTGGCACTGTGCCGAGGCCTATCACTATATGCTGTTGGCCCAGCGGCAGCTCCGCTTCGGCATCATGCACAGTGCGGTGGTCACATCGTTGCGTCTGCGGGATTACGATGACGTGCTGCCCGTGGAGGATATCTATAGTCTGCTGGCCTTGGCCAGCTGTGCCGATAGATCCTTTGACACGTGCTCGAAGGCATTTATGAAGCTGGAGTCGTTGGACTTTTTGCCGGAGAAGACGCAGCAGGAGTACGAAGAGCTGGCCGTGAATATATTCTCCAAGAATGAGCCAGAGGATCATAAAGTGGATACGGTGACCTGCTACAGCTGTGCAGCCAATGTGCCGGATAAGTAAGTGGAGCTAAGAATATATTTCCATATTTTATTTTCATTATTATCTTCTTATAGTTTGCCTTCTTGCATGGAATGTGGCGCTCGTTTCCCGGGCTGCATCTCCTCTGGCAAACCCATTACTCAACCTACCAGCAACATTTGGATTTGTTCGACTTGTCATCACTGTGCATCACCCATGGAAATCACCAGACATCGCACTTGTCCCCTATGTCACAGTCCCATAGCGGCACAATCCGTGGGCATCTAAATAAATCTCAGTGAATAAAGAGAATATTCAAATTTACCGCCTACTGTTAATTAACATTACCATACTTTTAATACAGCAGCAGCAGAGCTGTGTAATATAATTTCTCCTTATAGAATAACATTTATTTAAACTAACATATCACTACCGTGGTGACTTTGCATACATTACATTTGGCCCTCTAATAAAATCTGCATTAAGTAATAAATTCAAATTACGCGCCAATTTAAATGCCCTCACATAACATTCCACATTCACAGCTGTTTTTTGCTCTCTGTCGCGACATCTAGCGTCTCCTTTAATGTACTATACATGGCAATACAACCCTGTTTCAGTGCCAGCAGCAGTGGCTGCCAACTCGCAGCAAGTTAACTGCGCAAAGTTCTTTTTGTTGATTTTGTTTTTTACAAATTGTTCGAAAATATTAAATAAAAAATATAAAGTTTACGCGCGTATTATACTAGTGAAAGCAGTGCAACGTTTTGTCATAAATAGTGCCGCCGGCGGCACTCGGTGTGCGCTAAGACAAATCTACTCGATTACCCCACCCCCTTGGCTCATATAAAGCCCAAGCAAGTCTCAGCTGTTTTTTCATTTTGTTTATGCGGCACATAAACAAGAAATGCGGTGCTAAATTGTGTTAAATTGTGTTCACAAGCGATAGCTTAGTGTATGCGTGTATGTGAAGGTGTGTTGCAGTATGCATAAAGCATAAATAAATTAAAGGTAAGTGAAGCAAATTTTCGAGGCTGCGGCGGCATTTTTTGGCAACCACAACAACAACAACCTGACGAAAACGTGCGCGGGACGAAAAGAGGCGGGTGTCAATTGGCGGCAAATGGCGCCAAAAAATGTATGTTAAGTGCATCGAAAAGTGAAAAGTGTGAGAATGTAGTAATAAGTTAAGAGTTAGAGTTGAAGTTAGGGGCGTAAAACGGTCAAGGACAACGAGGGAGGATAGATGCTGGGAAAGGATACCTGCTAACAGCTGTTTGTACTCAACGCATTGCCAAGGTAAGTTCCAATTGCATCATGCAACTTTAACAGCAGCCCATGCTGTTAACTCCCTCTCCCTCTCTCTGTCTGTCTGTTAAACTGTGTCCATTGCTGTTAATTGCTTAGAATGTTGCGCAAAAGCGGAAATTTTTAATCATTTTCACTTTCATTAGACGCACGCCGGCGTAGCCTTTAACAGCTTGATCCCGCACTTCCCCTCCCTCTCTCTCACCACCCCCTCTTTTCACTCTTACAACATTTATTTATAATTTTATTTGCTCAGTTCTTGCTCATTGAGTCACTTTATGTATTTGCCTGCTCTCGTTTGCTGGCAAAAATAGCATTTTTCCGTGCGCTCTCAGCACCCTTCTTGGCCTGCTCAGTGCCCCTTTAACCCCTGCAGTCCCCCACTAATTTTCTGAGTGAGAATCTGCCGCAGAAGTAGCTCGTAGTTGGCTGCCCCATTCAGTTCTATGTTAGTTGTGAGCTCGTGCGCGTCGCGTTGTGGTTTCTCTAATTTTCGTCGAATTTTCCGCGCGTAATTTTCTTTCATAAACTTTTAAACCCACTACGAACTATTTACACCTACGAAAAAAGAAAAATACAAAAGATTCTTAAGAGTTTGCTTATTTTTGGGAAGGAAAAAAAAAATTGCTTAACAATTGAGAAAAGTTGTGCATTGCGTATACGCGCCGTGTGACGAGAAGTGAAAAGTTTCGAATTGAAAAGAAAAGTGTTGAACGGTTGAGTGCTCGAGTAACGATTGCTAATTGGATTGTCAACAAATTCCAGTTGTTGTTAGTGTTATTGTTGTTGGTTTTAGCCGGCCTGTCACAACAACGACAACAACAAACATCAATTGTTGGCATCGTCAAGCAGCGACTCCGCATAACTTCGCACCGCCGGCATGCATAATAATCAATAGTTTACCTTCTTTTTTTCCCCACTCGCACTCTTTCGGTCCGTTTTCTTGTGTTTTGTTTTCGCGCGTTGTTGGTATTTCTTTACTTTGATAATGTACACGGTTTCGGTATCGGAATTGGATCCCTCGGATACTCGTATTACTATGTCGCGTGTGTTGCTGTGACAACCCACAGCTGAGACTCTGTTAACAGCAACGTGGCCACAACACAGCACCAACCACCAAACTTGCCAACCTTAAATGCCGTACAGTACACACCTCAAGTGTGAGTATCTCTACCTGTTTTGGCCGATCTATTTGTTGGCCCATTTTCATTCATTGTTTATAAACATTGCTGCATAGCGGATATGCCACAAAAATGTGAAACAAACTACGTTGAGAATCCGCTGAACTGATTTCCTCTATATAACCCATGTCTATAGCTATGTAATACGTCGGAAAGCACTCTTGTAGTGCTCATTCAACTCTTCTGTCGGCTGTCTAAAAATGGATCTATGCCTCGGCAATTAAATCCCATACAGCTCTCGTTCATATATTACACAAATGTAGCTCGACAGCGAGCAGACAAATGCCTAATTTGTATTGAAATAATTTTGATAAAAAAAAACAAAATAGATTAATTGTTAACATAACCCCATGATTGCTTAACAGGGTTAATCCGTCTGTTAATTACATTCCGTTACAGCTCAGCTTAACATTTTTGTGAAGTTGGCAGCAGCTGTCCACTTGAAGCAGCCTTTTTTTACGGCTCAAACTTACAGCTGTGCTTAACATGGACTGAAAATGTTTCGGCAGCCCTTTCTCTGCATCCTCCAGATGTTAGTTAACAGTTGCTGTCAGTTATGCTTAACATGACTCTGAACTTTACTCAACAGCAGCTCAGCTTAACATAGGGACAGCAAAACGCTTCCATTTATAGTGTAAATTTAAATTTAACAGTAGTTCAAATAGTTTTACAGGGTTTTAAATTTATTGCTATTGTTATTTATTTCATTATAGTTTATTTTTCTTTACTGCATTTGTCTGTTTTTATTGAAATATTTAGTATTCAAATATTTGGTTAGAATTTAACATTATATTGTCGATCAATAGTTTTCTTTAGGCACTATTTCTCACAGTGCATGCCATAAGTCTTCACTCAACACATTGTCACAGTCAGCGGCACATACACAGGTCGCCTTTGTGCTCTTCGAAATGTATATTTTGAGCACAAATGTCAAATATTGCTTTTTTAAGGGTCACCGACTAAAATATCTATGTACAACATTTTCCATGCGTTTTTCCTCATCGTTTTCTTTTTCAATGTTGCAATTTTGTTGGCCAACATGCTTTTTAGCTCTGCCTTTGTTTGTTGTTGACGACGCCCTTTCTGAGGCTTAGTTGTTGTTGTTGTTGGTCTTGTTGGCCGGGTTGAGTCATTTCTCTGGGCCAACTTGTCAGAGGGTTGAAAACTGTTGACTGCAGTTGAATTTGAGTTTATCTTTTTGCATTTCATGCCCATTTCTATGTAAACTGTAAACCCAGCGGCGAAATACGCCAAAGGCCATAAATACAAACGCACACAGATACACTAACATATACTAATGCAGACTCACACACATACTAATACACTTACATACAGCTGTTGTCTGTTCTTTGCCAAAAAAAAAAAAAAAAAGACAAAGACAAGAGAATCCTGCTTAGTGTTCAAGGCGTCTGTTAAATGATTTTTGATGTTCTTTTTATACATATACCCTTTAATAGCAAAATTTAGGATAGAAAATTGTTTGGATTTTGCATATCAGTATTAAAAGATTCCTGATCAAGATTGTCTTAATTGTAAATATTGTAAATTTCCAACCATAGTTTTACTTTTAATTATAAATTTCTCATTAGCTTAAGTTGCCACAAAGTTAATAGAATACTATTCAGCTGTAATCAATATTTCAAATAAACACGATTAATAAGAAAAAAAGTATTAAAAGTGAAAAGGGTATCTGAAAGTTGTATATACCCTAAATTTTAGTTAGACAATTTTTGTTTTCAAGATTTTTGATTTATTTTTGACGCTAATTTTCAGCTGGCAAATAAAAACATTAGCGGCGAATGCTTTAAAACAAAAGTTCAAATCGAATTGAAACGAAAACGAATACATACATATATTCGATAAAATATGACTCGAGAATTGAAAACATTTGAAAATGATTCTAATAGTCGAATGGAAGCAATGGCAGCATTGACGTCAAATTGTTTATGCAGCTCAGTTCAGTTTGTTGAACGCATCTCCATAAAATCATGGCTATATAATGTACCTACTATATACATATACATATATATATTATCAAAGGTATACCGTATGTATTGGTGTAGGAGTGCGTATAAGGAAATTAAATGAACTTGCAACATTTGTATGCAACACAGCACGTTGGCATCAATAACTTTGAACGTTTCGCGACTTCATTTCGCATTTCAAATAACAATTTGAATGTTGAGGTTTTTGCTCTCCAAAATAAATACAAAATGTTCCTTTGTAAATATCTATTATTTGCTTAAAATATGTATTATATGACTTGTTGAACAAAATGTCGCTTAAATGGTTTTTCAACAATTTCTTTGCGATGGCAAAACACGCGTCTTCTCCCACTTCCGTCACAAAATATTTTTCGTTGGAAAATATGTTGAAAATTGTTTCTTCTGTTTTTTTTTCAATATCTCTCTGTATTTCTTCTGGGGCGCCCACAACGCAGAGCAACGACCAAAATATTGCGACAATCGCATCTATATAGTGGGATATGGCATATACATATATATATAGGTATGTTCATATTATATGAGGGTCGTTTTACGAATTGTAGACAATATTTTTGTGGCTCAATTGTAGCTCGTTAAATTTGATAAATTGTTTGGGGAACGACAGCCAAAGGATTACGTCTGACATGCGCCATATACTCTATAAGGAAGCAGAGCTATTTTTATAAAAAAATATAAAATACATTTTTTCGTCTATATACTTGGGAATAAATAGTCCCAATTTATGGACAGGAAGAGTGCAGTTTGCTTATTGTAACTCTTGTTTTGTTTTTTTTTAAGAAAAATTTGAATTTCAAATATTTTAGCTTCTTCTTTCACTCTGTCTGGCTATCTAAATTATGTCCCTATTTTTTTTTAAAAATTTCCCTGCTTTGTTTTTCTCCATTGGTTCTCTCAGCATGAATTTCGTAGTATATTTAACAGAAATTCCCAGCAAAGACATTAATTTGCATAGACTTTAGCAAAGCAGAATGATATAATTTGTATTTATTTATTTTTTGTTTTTTAAAAATTAAACTCACAAACTGACGACATCAATTTGTTATTGTTGTTATCTTTTGCCTTTCTTAATTATAGAAATCTTTGCGAAATCTTTTGGAAATTGCTTTGTGCCGCGATAATTTCGAAATTTTTGCACGACCCTGAAAAATGCGAACTAATAACTAAACTACAATTAACTACATATATATTTTACATATATATTATAGATATAGATGCCTGTGGCTGTTGGATATCTGTCGGATTTCCATCTGTTTTGGCTTGAACTGGGTCAATAAAAAGGGGCATGTGCGTTGAGTCAATTTGGCAGGCATTGAGGTCAATAAAAACAATAACAACAACAACAAAAAGAAAAGATAGGCCGCTGGCATGGTAACCCTCCGCGAGTGTCCCTCCCCAACCCACCGCCTACGCTATAAACAATCCAATTAAAACAATTGCCCAGGGACGTAGACAACAATAAAATCCCCATGCCGGAGAAAGAACCTACGGAAAATTAACCCGCAACTCAAGCATTGCGTGAGGTCTCAGATAACTTCGGAGGTCTCGGATAACTTCGAAGTCATAAAGTAACTTCGGTTTAGGGTGTATAACTGACTGTCTAGATGCCTGGGTGACTGACTGACTGACGATTTTCACCTCGAGGCGAAAGTGAAAGTCAATTTTTCGCATATGCCGAACTCCTTTGCCTCTTTTGGCCCCCTTTCTAACAGCCACAAAAACAATTTCTGTTCATTAATCTTAACTCTGAGTTTTTTATTTTTCTATTATTTTCTTCACTAATTTTTTGTTGTTGTTTATTTTATTTATTTTGTTGTTATTGTATTTCGCGATAACGTTGATTGTTTTTTTTTTTTTTTTTTTTTTTTTTTGAACTGCTTGGATGTCTGGAGTCAACTCAATTTGAGTTTGTTTTCAGTTAGCTGCGGCTCAGTTGGCGGTTTGATTGATTTGTATAGCGTGAATGAACAATTTCTATGTCCAAATTAAAACTAATTAACAAAAGCCGTAACTAATTTGTTAGTTTTCTGTTTGGTCTAAAGAAAAACTGAAATGCAAGCAAGAGTTTTGTAATGACAACAGCATGTAATTGATGAACAACCATTATTAGGCTTGATATTAGAACTATACGAAATAATAGCGTAATTGAAAAAGTTTTGACTTTAAGCTGTTGGAGTTTGATTTTTTCAAACTATATGATTGAAAGTTTGACGGTTGCCAAAGTTAAAGATAATCGGTTGAGTATTTTCAATGTTCTGGATGATCAAAACTGTAGTTAATTTTACTTTCTATAAGAATTTGCTCTAGCTGAAACCGTTGGTTTCGTTTCTTCTTTGTGGAAACCATCTAACCCAAGGGTATATCATATTCGTTGGAATCAACTTGAAAATTCTTCTCCTACCTTACTTTAAAGTTCATTAAGAGACCTGCTAAAATAGTTCATGCTTTCAATTCCTTGACAGGCCGTCACCATGCCGACAACTTAATGGCTCACAACACTTTAGACTCCAAATATTAAATATAAATTAAGATTAATGAGCTGAAGTTATAGATTAAGTTCATGCTGAGATTGCAGACTAGTTTCTCTTGATGGATTTTTTGTAGAACTAGTTTAAATTTCAGTTAATAATACCTGAACTGAATTGAATTTAGATGACTAGGAAATTGTCTTAATAGATCAAGAAAGAAAAATAGTTGGAAGTTGTTTACAAATGATTCCAAATGAATGAAAAACTAAAGCTGTGAATGAAACTCTGAATGAATCAAAGTCTGGCAAGATCATTGAGAGATCTTTAGATTGATTGAAGCTGCATTTTTACAAGACTTATAATTTTCAAATTTGTATACGTAATTATATGGTCTCTAGGATTGTCTGTAACCCATTTCGGATCTCAAGTTCAAAATGCAAACACGTTTCATGCGTGGGTTTGGAAAATTGTTTCGCGCCTTAAAAATGATTTGCAAAGAGGAATTGGCATTGTTTTGTTAGCCTTATTACAACATTTGCATATAAGTTGGCAATTAAATTGCAACCACAACAACAACAATAACAACAACAACAACAACAATCATAATATGACACACCTCATGCTCTGCCTCAAGAAGTTGTCAAGCTGTCAAGGATTGGCTAGGTTAGGTCTTTAACGTGATATCAACTGTTGTTAGTTGAGAGTTGAAAATGTTGAAAAAATAGTTAAGAAAATTAACATAAATGTACGTACAAAACAATTTCTAAATCCCACAAATAAACAACAAACACACACAGCCTCGATACGTGCCTCCAGTGGCATTTATTTTCTATGCCTCTGCCACACGTGAGCTGTTTACCAAATCATCATCATCATCATCATCATGATCACGATCATCATGATCATCAACATTGAGCAGGCTGGCGGGCAGATTTCATAAAAGAAAAAACAACGCACTTAACGTTTGCTAGAAATAAAACTATAAAAAAATGAAAATAAATACCAACAAACTGAAAAAATTGTATTGAAACAGAAATCCAAAAACAACTTTTAAGGCGTAAAAGTCTTCCCTCTACAAGAAATGAACACGCACACTATGCGTACATATTCCGGCGTACTTTTTGTATCGCCCATCTTTTGTTTTATCGTAGTATTCTACGTGGCTGTATGAAGGCAATGAAGCGACTGAGACAAGAGTGTGGGTATATAGGTCTAGTCAATACCTACTACATATAAACTGACATAACTTTGCCAAAAATTATCCGATTTTGTTGAAATTTGTGTTTTTGTTTATGGTTTTGATCCCAGTTTAATTCTGCATTTAAATATTCTTTATATTTGGCGTTTTAAATTTTTCGACTTTTTTGGCCACTTTTCCATTGTCAAAATCATCAAATATCGAAAAAATTTAGAATTCTAAATTATGTGCCCAATCGATTCTGGGACTCAAAACTAGCATTCTGCTTTTTATTTGAGGTGATTCTGACACATATTTCTCGAGATATGCTTAAAATTGTGTAAAAATGGCCTCAAAACATCCCAAAAACCCTATAACAGCAGTAGCCCAACTTTGATGGATCTCAAAGCCGGCAATCTTAGTCCTATATTTGTGAAAATTTTAACTTTGCTGAGGATGATCGTATATTTGAAAATGAAGAATATTTGATTCGATTTCGATTACTATTTCTCTAGTTATGGGCAAATATGTGTGAGAAAGTGGCCCTAAAATGTCCTCTGCCTTAAAATGAGACCTACCCTGATTTCGAACTGCCATAACTTTGCCAAAATTCAGCCGATTTTGTTGAAATTTGAGTTTTTGTCAATGGTTTTGATCCCAGTTGAATTCTGCATTCAAACATTCTTTATATTTGGCGTTTTAAATTTTTCGACTTTTTTGGCTAATTTTCCATACTAACCCCTTGTCAAAATCGTCAAAATTCGAAAAAATTTAGAATTCAAATTTTTTGTGCCCAATCGATTCTGGGACTCAAAACTAGCATTTTGCTTTTTATTTGAGGTGTTTCTGATGAGTTTTTCTCGAGAAAATCGATTTTCAATGGAAATGTGATATTCAGTTATAGGGTATCTCTGTAGTCCACAAAGCTGGTAGAGTTTAGTTGTGCCTTATGCTTAACGCGCTAAGCTGTCGATGCGTGTCGGCAGTTTAGATAGCATCAGGTTAGTGAGCAGCCCAACGCATTTTGACGTCAACTCCCCGTGCCCCAATGGGAGAGTGAGTTTTAAAGGGGGTTTAAGTATCATATATGTATTTGTATGTATTTTATAGAGAGGTGTATGGGGCTGTATATAATGTGTATAAGAAATAGCCAATGGCAGATATAAAAACGTTGATTAACTCTGAATGCAATTGTGCATGGGTATTTAATAAAGATTGTTGCAAAGTTTTCACTTCTGTGTCTCTGTGATTTATGCCGAACGGGGCAAGTCTCTCTTGGAGGTGGTTGCAATCATATTTATATGTGGATATGAAGTGTTGGGTGTGGGTGCAGCAGCGGCACATGAGAATTTCTTAATGGTCAGTTCGAGGCGAACATTACGTGACCAACAATAACAACAACAAAATTCAAACAGTCAACAAGCTAGTTAAAAATGAGTTTCCACTGTGTTTTGGAAACGCTGCGAAAGTTTTTTGTGTGAAATGTAAAAATAAAAATGAAAATAAAAAACGAAAGTGGCAAGTGGAAGCAGCCCAGGCCCAAGCTCCTGCCAGTTGCAGGTTTCCCTAACTGCACTCTCTCTTCTCCTCCTCGGAACCGCGGTCCTACTCTTCCACTCCCGTCTGGTTGCATCACTCGCGCTGTCGTCTGTCGATTGCAGCATGTGGCAAGCTCATATTTCGCGTGGAGTGGCCGATTGGTCGGCTGGTCCACTCAACTGGCTGTAAATACCAAATATAATTGTTTAACTGTCCATAAAAATGAAGAAATAAAAGACCCTTATTGTATTGTATGGCAGCAGGTCCATTGAACTCCGTCATATGTACTCCAAGCTCAAGCCTCACATCAGATAGAGAGAGATCTTTCAGTTCGCAAAGACAAATTGATTCACACCAAATGCGGACTGAATGCGATGTTTGCTCGATTGCTTCGATAGCTCGATTGTTTTCTTCCCCAACTTACTCTCTCTCTCTCTCTCTCTCTAACACTGTTCCTCTCACTCTTCTCTACTATCGGTCTGCTTCTCTGACTGTCACATCCATCATCTGGCATGGGCAGCTCAAGCAGGTGTCGAACATCTTCATTTGTTTTTCTTTTCTTTTTTCTTTTTGGTGGGGAGGGAGGATGAAGGCATTGCCCTAAATTATGGGATTTGTTTTTACGACGTTCGACGAAGTAAGATCATTGTATACCTGTTACGAGATTCCCAGCTCTGTGAATGAGTGGGAATATTTTTCGGAATAATCTAAAAGAGGAAATGTTTTACGGATGAGGGTAGTCCTTAAGGGAAGTAAAGGGTCACTGGGAACCTAATATTACAAAATATTTGTTTGAAAATTCAAAATTTCTGATTCTCTTCAGTTTCCCTTTAACTTTGAAGGAACGTATCTTTGCCAAAGTGGATTTGATTTAAATGAAATTGACATTTTTAGAAACGTCTAATTTATTAAATATGTTTGCCATTGACAAAAGCAAAGCAAAGCTTAAAACTGGCCTGTAAACGAAATATACAGTTTTTATACCTTTTCCTCTGTTTTAATGTCCCATAACTTGGCCAAAACTCAACAGATTTGAATCAAAATTGGATTTCGTAGCAAATTTTAATCCTGGTTTGAATCTGCCTTAAAACCTTTTTTCATTTCGGCATTTTTAATTTTTTCGTTTTTTTTAATCAATTTTGCAATTTAAAATATTTTAAATATTTTAATTGAAATGTTTTGACCCCAATCGACTTTAGCACTCAGAACTAAAATTTTGCTATTTATTTAAGATGTTTCTGATGAATATTTTTCAAGATATGGCTGAAAGTGACCGAAAAGTGGAATTTTTCAATGAATTCGTTTCCACTTAAGTTGTATCTATCGAAACTTTGGGAAATGCTTTAAATCGTTAAGTCCTTATCTTAAACTATGTCTCTCGAAGTACTTCCTCTTCGGTTATAGGCAATTCTACATATCATATAAGGCTGACTATCCATCATAAAGTTGCTGTGGCATCGCGTCATTGCCATTTGATAAGGCTCATTTAATAACTTTCTTCTCAAGAGGCTCGCAGTCTCTCATTAGGCATCATTAACTCAGTCTCGTCCATCACCTTTTGGCCAGTCTCACATGGTGGCTAAGCGCAAGTGCCGCAACAATGCAATGTGGAAAACTTGATTTATGGTTAACTACAATTGCAGCAGGGGTAAATAGCAGATTGATGGAATGGGGGAGTGGGGAAAAACATGTCAACGGAAATTGCTTAATCATTTTCATGCGTCAGCCGACGAGGTAATAAAATCGCCTTGTGACAATGCATTTTTGTTTTTGCCAAGACACAACTAATTTTCTATTTTGTTTTTCTCTTTCTTTACAGGTAAGTTTTCCCTATCCTCCTTAAGACATTAAAGAAAGGAAATCGTTGCGTAAGTCAATAATTAAATCGATATTTACTTAGGACTTGGAATATACATATGTATGAATGTAGGTTATAGAAGACAAGGGAAGTTCCTGTCAGGAAGTGAATCGATTTTCCATTAGCATGCCGTTAATAAAAAATCATCTGATGAATGTCTCGTTTAAGCAGGCGGGGCTGCCTTGATTGCGAAAAGTATCTTTGGCTCGAAAAGCACTTATGTAGACCCTGAAAGATACAAAATGAGGTACGAAGGAGATACATGCACTTGGCTGACCTGTTGTCGCGCCTAACGATCTTTAACCTCAGTCGGACACAAACGAATCCAGTTATTGAGTCTCTGCCTCAGTCTCTGTTTACCTGCCTGCAGTTTGTTATCTCCATTGACTATTGTATCTTTCAGTTTGTTTTGCTTGTATCTTGCGAATACAATTGGGTTTCCTTTTCGTGTCGTTTGCAGCTCATTTGTTAATCACCCGAGGTAATCAGTATTGTTGTTGTTGTTGTCGCTGTTGATGTTGTTGCAACTACTTGTTGCATGACTGTAGACTGCATTTAACCCTGTTGCGGTTGCAAGTTGCCTGCAAGTGAAAGTGAAAATTGCCACCGCGTGGGCTTCGTCGATTACCTCAAAGCTCGGGCTACTGTGCAGCCCAAATGATTGATCAACCCAACAATCATTTATCAAACTCAAATACAAACACACACACACACATACACACACACAATGTCAATTGATTGGCATTTATTTTCTTGCCTAAGTATGCTTAGTTAAGTTTTCATGGCCAAATTCAGTTTCTCAGTTTCCCATAAGTTTCCCTATGGTATGGCAATTTTGCGGCATCTTCAGTGCAGACGGTGCCCACGCTTAGAACCGCTTGTTGCACGTAAGCTGTGCCTCTGATTAGTATCTACAACTGCTTTTAGCTTTAAGCATATATCAACTCTGCATGAAATGGCGGAGAGTTGAGACTAAAGGTGTAGTGATGACTAGAAGATGCTCTGCAAATTATGAAAAAATTTTTGGTATTGTTTTTTATAACAAAAATATTAAAATCTGATTTTTCTTTAAATTATCAAAAATAGAATTCTAGAAAGATGAGTTGAGAAATGTAATAATTACAGGATTTCGTTATGTTTCTAAACTCATTTAACTATAGAGATATTGCTTAAATCATTATTTGCACACGCGCAGTTTTCTATTCTGTTTAATTTTTCCTGCTCTTGCATATACCCTTTATAAATAAAATTCTAAAAATTATAGGGTATTGGCAAATCAGCCTTCTTGGTATATTTAATGTTTGCCAGCCCTTTTGGCCAGGCCATTTCATAGCGCAGTTAAGCAATTTATAACACAAATTAAATGCATGAAAATTATGATGAATGCGAAGTAAAATTTATGCTGATGACATACCCCAACAGAGTTCCGCCCGCTGCTCCAATGGAACTACGAACGGCTGCTCCTTTCGCGACAAGACAAGGCAGCGCCAATCAAGAGCCAGACGATGCCACAGACAAGCGAAATGAAATGAAATGAAAGAGAAGACAGCGACAGCGACGGCGACGGCGAACATAGACAGCTAAAGAGAGTTGTAAAGCGAGAGGACAAACACAGCTAAAAAGACACTGTAAGCGAGAGTGAGAGGGAAGTCAGTTGACTGCATTGAAATCTCATGGGCGTCTCAGCGCATTGGTATGCCATTGAGCGCAGCCACTGCAGCTGTGCTAGCAACAACAACAACAACAGTAACAACAACAACTTTTCGTTTCGCCAATGCCTTTGCCTGCCGACGACGACGACGACTGCCTCTAGCCGAAAGTTGTTGCGTATTAAAATAGAAATTGCAAGTTGAGCTCGGCTCGATGTTCGGCTTTGCAGACTTCGTTTTTCGCGGATGCTGTATGGGTCTGTGTATGTGTGTGTTTGTATGTTGGAGCTTTAGATCTGTTGTTGTTGTTGTTGTTGTTATTGTTGGCGCGGCGCTTTTGTTTCACTTTCGTTTGGCGCGCTGTGCTTGATTGCAGGTTTTTATAACCGCATTTATCACGCTGCCACACATTCGACGAGCCATAAGTATTTTTTCAGTATTTTTTGTGCTTGTGCCTGTCTGTCTGTCTTGTTGCTGCAGTAAGAGTTTCATTTTCATTTAATTGCCGTTGGCCTGTCAGTCAAGTCAGTCAGTCACTCAGTCAGGCATAGTCTTATCTTTATTCATGCAATTTTTTGGCGAAAGAGTCAAAAGGGAATAAGGCGAAGCTCTCTTGTCAGCTGTTGTTGAGCTGGGCTTAGCCACGCCTCTGCAATATGCCGATAGAGGGCGCCTCCCCACTCTCGCTTGTTTTCATTTTTCGCTCTTCAGAGTTATGAAATATTTGAACAAGTTTTTGTATGTTTTTTTCCTGTTTTGCTTTATGTTTACTGCTGGTTACGCACTTTGCTGCGTTGCAGGTCGCTTGGTCTTTTGGTCAGTAATAATTATTAAGCGCCTGCGCTTTTATTTACACTAGTTTTTTTGTCCCCCAAATGCGGCAAAGCCAACGAACCTGTTGCAGCAACTGCAAAAAAAGGGGGGAAAATATGCGAAAAAATATTCAATGGGAAGCAGTCGCGGTAAATTTATGCTGCCTTAATTTTGTATGTTTTTGTTTTTGAGGCATGTTAGATAACTATTTCTGTGGCATAAGCATAAGTCTTGACTTCCCCAATATGTGTATGTATGTAGTACATCGAAATTCCGCTAATAAGCAGAGGGCGCCGCATCGTGCTGGCAGCTCATTTAATATCCATTAAGCTCAATTCCCCGCATAATACAAATTACTTAACAAATGAACTAAATTCTTAGTTGGGCTTTGCGCCCACTCCTCTCCCCCCCCAGAAACAACAACACAATTCACTTATAATCGAAATTCCTGAAGCTGCCACACCAAAAACAACAGCAACAACATTATTAGAAATGCCACATAAAAATTTCAAGTGCGACGGCGTCCAGTTTGAACGTCATAATGATGTTCAAATGTGGCATCTAATTCGTTAACGTGCTGTTAGCATCCACAGTTAACATAGCTTCCACAACAGCATAGCCGTTTAACAGCGCCACTTTGAGCATTAACAGTGCCATTTTGAGCAGACTGACTGCAAGCGTTACATTTTCAAACCGCTGCAAACAGTTCGCGCTCAACTCGCAAAGCGAAAACAACGGCGACGCGTGTTTCACTGATTTGGAAAATAACACCCAAAAATAAATAAAACTAAACGAAAAATGCACTAATTGAAATAAGCACAAGCAAAACGAATTGTAAATACTAATAATTACGAAGAAACAATTTGTATAAATAGAGAGTGCCGAAATATATTATAATTCATTGTAAATAACAGAAAATAACAGCAAATTGCTCAAGTGCCAATACATTGAGCTCGACTTTTTTTGAAATATTGTTTGATCGATTTGTTGTGTGTGTAAAGGCATGCGGAAGGCCAAAACAATAGTATTACCATAGTGAAAAATAAATATGAACCTGACAAGTTGATGTGAAGTGAAGGAAGAACAGCTGACGTCTATATAGAGCAAGAAACCACCCCAGATAATAACCAAGAATACTCTATAACCCCTCAATTCGAGTTAAATTTTTTTGTTGTTCTTTAAGCTGTGGACTATTTACCTTTATATAGCCAGACTATATAGAACTGTACAATAAGAGGCAGCATATCTCATATATCTTGTGTTTTGTTTATGATTTTCGAACAATTTCTGTGCTGGAAATCGCTTCGTTTTAATGCGAAGTCAAAGCATTTGCCAAGCGAAAAAAAAACTCTATTTGTTTAACTTATGTGTTGTTTGAGGAAAGTTCAACAAATTTCATTTTAATTGAAACAATATTGCGATCTAAACTCGAAAGTAAATAGACTGGGGCAGCATCATAAAAACAACAACAACAACGACGAGAAATATGTATAAATAACTAAACTCAACTGCAGTCGAACTAGAGCAAAGCAATAATAAAACGCCGCGAACGAAAGATACAAAGATACAAAGCTATCTCAAAGATACCTGTCTTGGACTTGGCCCAACCCTGTCCCTGTGCAGATTGTAAATGCAGTTTTCAGCAACTGCTGCATAATTAGCATTGTGAGTGTGTGAGTGAGTGTTTGTAGAAGTGTGAGTGTGTGTGTAAACAAACAAACGCATCATCAGCATCAACAACAACAACAGCAACAATGTATCTTATACAGGTGAGACAACAACAACAATTGCAATTACAGATATAAACATAGATCATAGATCACCACAAGCCGAAAAGAGACAGCAGCTATCACAAGAAAGAAGGGGGTAAAGAGATTAAGAAGAACAGAGAAAGCGAGACTGAGAGAGAGTGTGTGTGAGAGAGGAAAGAAGATGGCAAGCAGCACAACAAACTGTAACACTTCAACAGTCTAATTGAGTGTTTGCTCTCTTACTACTTATCACATGCTCCACACAATAACAACAACAACAACAACAACAACATCAGTAACAACAACAACAACAACAGCAATTCTTATAACAACCAATACAGCAACAAACTGTACTTAGGCGGCATCTATATTTAAGCTGTTGTTGCCAAAGTGTGCTACCTAACGGGGCATATGCGCTAACAGAGGCGATTGGTAACAGTGAGATAACAGAGGTCTTAAGAGACACTCGCAACTCTATGTTAAGAGCTAACAGAGTGTGAAGATGAACCCTAGTCAAATGATACCCTTCACATAAGGATGCGAAAGGGTATTTAGGTGTCTCCTGGAACTCTTCATAAGGTCTAGATGGTGAAGATGATTTAGTAATCTGTTGGAGCTCTTATCTTACGTATAAATAGAGAACTTTTAGTATTGTAGAGAAAGAAGTAACCCAAATTGTTGTCAGTTATTTGAAATCTAGAAATTATTACTGAAAATGTCGTATAGTTAATAATTTTAGAGAATTTTTTCTTGATTGCTGAGGACGGATATAAAGGGTGGCAATGTTAGATAAAATATTTATTAGTTATTTTTTTCTCTCTCATAATTTTTGAAAATACTGTTGTTTACCGAAGACGAGTATACTTAATGGTTGTCTTGTTTGTAGATGAATAAATTCATATACATTTTTCAAACTTATCTTTTCTATAAAGTAGTTTAGAAAACGATTTTTGAAAGCTTCAAACCTGTAGGCTTTTCTTTCTTAAATCAATCAAAATGGGGGAACATCTGAAAAAATAGGAAACATCCCAACCCTAACTTCTCATATATAATTTTTTTTTATTAATTTAAGAAATATTCTAGGTCTGTTAATTTTTTTCAAAAATCTTCTAAATTCTACAAAGCAACTCATACACTTTTCTGTTACTTCTCCATCATTCATTTCCAACTACAATTCATTCCACTCTACAATTAATTCAATATCTTGGGCATATTAGCGGCACATTTTAAATCAAAACACTCCACTCTGCATTCTCCACTCTCCACTCTACACTCTCAAGTCTCCACTGCTGTTAATTGTGTTGCTCTGACTCTGATTTGACTCTTTAACTCCGCTAGCTGCCTCTCTTTCGCTCAACAGTTCTACTGCACTATCTATCTCTTTCTGCTTTGGGTTTCCATACCCCTCTGATGACCCCTCTACGTACCTCTCTCATCTACTTAAAGTAATTTGTTTAATTTGTAGCTAATTTATCTTTTGCATTTAGCCCGGGGGCTTGTTTCCATTTTGTTTATTTGGTATTTTTTTTTTTTTGTGTTTTGTTTGTTATTTTTGGATTGCGGTTGATATATGAGGGTTAACTGGAGCTCTGCAGTTGGCCCATTAGCCCGACTAGTGACCTATGAACTTGAGTTTCCGAAACTGACCTTACATCTAGTTTTCATTGGATTGATTGATAGTTGGAAGCACAAGAAAAATTGAAAATTTTGTTTTTTTGAAGAAAATTAAAAGAGAAATTAATGGAAAAATTTGGAAGCATGTCGAGTAAAGATCAACTGTTGTGGGTACTGAAGGGCATATCGCAAGTGATTGATGCGGAACTAACCGAAGAATCCCTAAGGATATCACTGGAGATACTTGATGCTGGCGTCAATCCCAGGACAGTTGCGAAATTTATAAGGAAAGAGAAAAATAAAGTCACCAAAACCAACAACAAAGTTTGAAAATTTTTGTTTTGTTGAGAAATTGTCTTTTTTTTTATAATTTATTAAAAGTTTTGATGTGAATATCCTGGAAGGCAAGTTTTTGAAATATTTTTTGAAGTATCTTGTTTTCTTAATCCTGTTTGTTGTCTACATTAAAGTAGGGGCTATTTTTTTGATCCTTGACCACATAGGCAATGCCAGCCATGATGATAACCAGTTGCAAGAACTTGGCTTGATAGAAGGTCTAGGCGGAGTCAAAGATAAAGTGGATACTAAAAACATTTCTGTAAGGGATCTTAACTCACCTGCCTTATATAGCTGGGCAGTGGCACATGGGCACGATGGGAGTGGTAATCGATGCCTCTATAGAGCCAGTATCCCGGCCAAGCACCTAGACTGGCGTAGAGAAATGGCGATGCTGTGTTCATGGCTGTCTCGAATTGCGGTGTATGCATCACCTGTTGTATTTCCGCACCAAGATTGGGCATCTGATGTTCCTCAATTTCATAAGAAGGTTTGCCCACCGTCCAATACTTCAGGCGTTCCATGATATCATTCGCAATGCCCATGTTGACAACAAGTTATAAATTTGGAACTTGTTGTGAAAAACGAATATCGTGAATTTCCGATAAATAATTATAAAAATGAGGTACAATTTAGCTTTATTTATAGCTCATGTTGACAAAGCTTACTGGGATATTTCAATCCTCTACTTGGTTTTAAGCTCCAGAACTTCCAGGGAGCGACCCTCCGAATTGGGCACATTGGCCGCCAACAAACCTGCGGTTATTATGGCCAACTGCATTAGTTTGGCACGCTGAAATGTCTTTTTAACAAAATACTATATTTAATATATGTATATAAGTTTTAAATATTTCTCGAACTTACTCTTTGTATGTAGAGTGCTATGCGTTGGGTGCGTCTCTGGGATTGCCATTGATAGCCACGCCACAGCCAATAAGTTGGCCAAGTTACAAAACTCACGGCCAGGAATGGCAAGAACTTTTGAAACCTATCCGAGAAACCATTTGGGGTATTACGATCCAAGAAATTCGTGAATTCCAAGCGATAGTTAAGCGTAGGTCGCAAATCCTTCAGATACAGTGGTATGGGTGCCGCTTCAGCTGGAGGATCGGCAGTGGTTAGCACAAAGTTACTTGAGTGATGGATATGCTCACTTTTAGCCTGATCTATTACTTCTTCATCAGAGAGACCTCTTTTCCCTCCAAAAAAACCACACATGCTTTCCATTTTATAATTATTCCCAACTACAAATTTTGACAATAATTTTGAAAGTATTTTCCAATGTGAAAAGCAAAGTTCTACAACAGCAAATGTTGTTAGTTTTCTCTTCATAACGACAAAAATATGTTTGTTAACAAAGTAGGTTTTTTTTCTTAAATATTAAATGAAATTTTGAAACTATTTTCCAATATAAAGTGTTGCTAGACTTATGTTAAAATTTGTGTTTATCAAGCATGCGTTTTCTTTTTATTTTTATTTCTTATAAGAGTTCTAAGAGTTTTTCCAGAAAAAAAATAATAAGAAAAGGCAAAGAACTTTCGAAACGCATTAAAAGTTCAATAGCTTGTGAACGTCTACATAAATTATAGGGTATTATACGATCAGCTTTGCCCACACTCTATACTGAATGCATTTTTCTCAGTTCTTTTTTTTTACAGGTATTTTGAGATGAGGGAATGTGGGAATGTGGGGCTTTTAAGCGCCCTCATCAGAGCTTAATTTTGGGGGCTACTGTAAGAGTTGAAAAGCGGTATCAATTAGCTTGGTTTTACTGTGGGTGTGTGTACTCTACTGTACTGTACTGTACTGTAGTATCTGGTGTGTTGCATGCCACTGCTACTTGCACCACTTGCCACAAAGTGGGTCAGTTTTCGCAGTCCGCTGCTGGCAGCACTATGCAATTATAAAGCGCATACCACAGCTCTCTGTTAACTTGGCTCAAAACACCGATGTAGACAATTTGTGGAGAATTGTTGTGCATTGTTGGAGTGTTGGCCCCATGTTGGCTAACGGCTCTGGCTCTGGCTCTACGTCGTTGCCATTGTGTTTTGGCCAACAGCAGGTGTCTCTTTGTTTTGTTGGTATCGAAAATGTGGCTTACCTTCGGCCAACGTTACATTATGGCCAAGAGGAAGCTGCTGTTTGCTTTTTGTTGGCCTTTTGTCTAAACAAGTTTTACGCTTAGAACTCTTCTTAATGATCAATGCATTTAATCGGAAAAATAAAGAAAAAAAAACAGAAAATCTAGAAAAAGAAACTCAAAATTCAAAAGACCCCAAAAGCGAGAAGAAATGCCAAATTGTTCTGAAGAATTTCTGGCACAATTTAACGGTAGTCACAGTTCATCTCCCATCTAACGAGATTCACATTTTCTGTTAAAGATATTTTTTTAATTTTTTCATTTTTTTGTAAAAAATACATTTTGGCCATCAATGGAAATTAATTGAATTAAATACTTTGAATATTAGCTGAGAATATGGTAGTTTTTTGTTTATCACTTGGCTATACCCTGTAAGAAGTTATATGTAGGGGGTATATGACGGACAATCATTTTTCCTAAACATTTTTCTGCCAGATATAACTTTCCTTCAGTTTACAAAATTTCATAACATTATTCTATATTCTATTATTCTTATTCTATATTAGAAATATATCTTTTTTATGATGAAAATGGTATTTATTTTTCTGTATGAAATAATTATAAAATCGTATAAAATAAATTTGAAAGTTAATTTAAACTTTTAAAAGTACATTTTGTGGGTCTACTTTAAAAAAAGAAAATTCTTATATTATTGGCATATTTTTGTATATAAGTCGACATATTATCAAGTAATATTATGTCTTTATAATGTTCAGACAAATATTATCTATATAAATATTCAAGAATCTGTTATTGACAATCTCAAATTGGTTTAAAATTAGAATGTTAAATACTTAGAATTTCAAGAAAGTTTATATCTTTATAGATATCTCCAAATCTGTTGATGATAATTGAGAATTTGTTAAAATTTAAAAATAATAAAAATGAGTAGTTCAAAGTTTATATTTTTCAAATAATTTACAAAAAGACAAAATCGGTTAATTATAACTCCAAATGTATAACATATTAGATTTCTATATCTTTGTAATATGAAGAAAATGTATATATTTTTATAGATATAAAAAATAAACTGATAACTGCAAATTTTTTGAAAATTAAAATATTATAACTCTATAATATCCAGAAATGTTATATTTGTTTATAGATATCCAAAAAAAAAAAAAAATGTGTAGTGCTCGGTAATCTAATCACAATCGATTTTTTGATTCCCAGACTTTCTTTTTCCTGGCCATATAAAGGCAACGGCAATTGCTGTCTCATTTTCAAGGTTTATTTTTTATTTTTTCTTTATGTTTTTAATTATGTTGATGTTTTTGCAGATCTTAACTGCCACCAAGCCTTATACGGCTTCGAGAGAGTTACAGCCTACGCAGAGTTCCAGAGATACATAGATAGATAGAGATAGAGAGAGGCAGTTAGAAAGAGATAGAGTTATAGATAGTTGAGATTCTATTTATGCTGCAGCCCTTTAACTGTTGTTGGCCAAGTTAACATGCAATTAACCCAAATTCAATTGTGAGCAGAAATTGGGGGAAAAAATAGGCAAAAAAAAAAACAAATTCAAACTTGATTTTGAAAGTTTTGTGTGTTTATTGAATTTGTTGTTGAACATAAATCCAATCATCGCCAACGTCGTCGACTGTGGGCGGGAAAAGTATGTAGCATCTGCCAACTTGCCACCCACCTGTGCCACGGGCAACAAAAGACGCCAAATTGCAACATTTTGTTACGGTCAATGGCAACAACTTGGCCAACAGTGTTTTGTTGCAATTGTATAATAATTGCCAAGTCTTTGGTTGTTGTTGTGAAAGGCTTTGAGGCTCCTCCACGAGCTGCCACTTCAAGTGTCAAGTGTTGCCGACTCTCTCTTTCTCTCTGCTCCCTCTCTTTCTCTTTTTTTGACACTCGCAATCGCAAATTCATTGAAAGATCATCAAAAAAAATGTTGCTTAATTAAATTGATGGCCAAAATGTCTGTTGTTATTGTTGTTTGTCTGTTGATCATCGCAATTGGCATGGACAGGTGAATCAGCTAACGAAAGAGAGGGCCAATAAATATATTTTTGTTGGGGTTTGTCATAGTTTTAAGCTGAAACTCAACTTGCGGTTGAATTACTAATAATTTTTGTTTATAAATATCTTTGTTTTCATTTCATTTTTGTTTTTTTTTTTTTTTTGGCTTAATTCCTCAAAGAGGTACCCATTGGGGAGTTAACTTAAAATTTAATATTTTATTTCTAATGTTATAGTATATTTTCATTGTACAGATTCTTCACTTCGTTATACATATATGTATATATATATATACATAAAAAAATATATATATTTTATTTTTTCAAAAATTCCATTTCATATTGCAAAATATATTTCTATCTGCGATGATCTCAAAATGCCTTCTCTATGTGCCCCAGAGTGTCATGTCTCAAACATGAAACTCCGCTCAATACGTATTGCCACATGATGTGGCATGAAGTGATCATCATGCGATCTCGTCTTTTTGCTAATCTCACCAAACCCATCGCAACAAACGCGACCATTATTACTCAATTTTCAGACAATAACATTTGCCCAGAATTTCATAAAAAAAAATAATAAACCGAAGATGCCACACCAGAAACTATAAAAATAAAACGGAGAGAAAAAACGGGAAAGGCTCTGACACATTGACAAATGATCTCTCTCAGAATACGTTAGAGCGATAAGCTCTCCTCATTGGAGGAAGGGTCTGGTGACCAAGCATACATCAAATAACACAGAGGTTGACAGTTTTTTTTTTTGTTTATTTACGAGTCGCAACTCGAGAATTTCGAATTCGAATCTAATAACTTATGAAAATATGCAAGTTATTTCCGATAAAAAAAAGTTGACTATGTGCCATTTGAGCCGAGCCTTGATCTTAGCTGGGTCAACAACTTGTGGGACGAAGGGGGAGACGGGAAAAACAGACGACGCTATGTAATCAGATACAATACAGCAATTGTTATTGATATTGATGTGCTCCAGATTTACAGTCCAATGGATACTCTCAGCTCAGCTCAGCTCAATCATTGCCTCCTCAATCATAACGTTTGTTATATTTTTCTCTTTTTTTTTGCATTTCACTGCAGCTCAGATAACGTCTGTGGTTTTGTATTACCACGTACTTGACGCTGTTCAATGTATACCCGATTTGTGTAAAGTTATAGGGAAATGAAGCTGAAGTTGATTGATTTTTTCAGTTGAGTTGTTTTGACTTCGAGCGACTTTTTGACATTGACTTTGATTTTGATTTTCAATGCTATATCTCGTACTCTTAATGAGGCTACATCTATATATCTCGTACTCTTAATGAGCTGCTGAATTGCTATTAACTCACATTTCTGTCCATAAAAACAGTTGAGTCCCAGCGGATTCCAGTTTGTTTTTTCTTTAGGTGAGGCTGTGAAATGACTTTTTTCGACTTCTACTTCTGGGAGTGTTCATAATCTTAAGGAATGTATATCGGTTGGGATCACTTTAATTATGTTGGCAACGTAGTCCTTTATTTCGAATCATGGCAACACGCAATTAAACTTCTAAAGAATCAAATGTCTTTGAACTCTGCATTTTTTATGAGCTGACGTGAAAACAAAAAACACGCACACACACCCAAAACAACACATCCATACATTAAACTACCTGAACTGTGACAGGATTCTGTAATTCCTTCAGAGATCACATATAAAAAAAAAAACAAAAAAAAAAGAAAATAAGAAGTGGAGAAGGTTTCATTTTACATGATGCAGCTACCTGTATCGCTGTCGCTGCTTAGCCCGGCTAAAAAGGGCAGCAGCTCTTCTTTTGTTGGTGTTGGGCCTCAACATCGTATGATTTATCTTTGACATTTTGGTTTTGTTGGTCATGGCTTATCAGAAACCGTTGAAACCTTTTTAACGGCCATGATTTGAATAAAGCGCGCGTTCTTTCAAGACACTTCTTTCGGGGCAAGTTCATTGCCGTTTGGGAGGGCGTGGCAAATGCAACGACTCGTAACCCCTCACCCCTCAGGTACCCTGACAGTTTTTAAGGCGTTTCTCAATTAGTCAAAACGAAAAAGAAACGAAAAAAACACAATTATAATAGATGCATTTCACGGACTTTTAATATTAACACTCGGTAGTATCTGAAAACTATTATTACTATTACTATTAAAAAGTTTTGTAACTTTAGAATGACTACGTATATATGATATATAGGGGTAGACTAGGCGGAACTTGGTGACGCACGTAGCCCCTTGTAATTCGATAGGCTTCGATTCGGAAACTTGTTTAATGTGTTATATGATAAACTTGGCATGATTAAGGCCAAGAGACTGAGAGTCGACAGCTACAGTTATAAACTTGTATGAAATCAGTCAAGGCAAGGCCTCATCATGCTTGCTATCTATACATTTATACAAATACCTAATTGATGGCAATGCTCAGCGAACAAACAAACATAAATCTAATCGATAGCGCTAAGTAACTTACTAACCTATCAAAACTATAAAAATAAACCCAAAAACATTTCCATGTCTGACCTTCAAAATGCACATGGAAGGAAGAGTACAGCTAGCTGGAGTCAGAAAAAGAAGCAGAGCAGTTAATTTCGAATCTAATTTCTATTTGGATTTATACTCTAACTTGGGGTATAATACTTACGTTGCATTTTTCCGGGTTTATCGTGAAATGTGCTATGTGAACTCAGCTTTGGTGGCAGGCATACTTATGAAATTTTGTCTAAATTGTGGCTTAAGGCATTAGCTTTTATATTAATCGTAATGTGTTGGGCGAACTTTATGTTTACTCCATATAAGCCCTGGAAATTCAGCTGTTGATGGCAATAACTCAAAGATTATTTAAGTATCTTAACTTTTTCTCACTCAAAAAAGATAATCGATAGTGAATAAAGCTGTATTATATAGGTTTCTTATATTATATAAAATATTTATATATTTATTTATTATTCCTAGAGTAACTCCACTTCGACATCTATGCTTCAGGTACATATCTGGCCTCCCATGTATCTGTTTTTTTTTTGCCTAATGACCATAATCGTTTCGTTTGTAGCTCTGCATGTCCGTCTCTCCCATACTCTTTCCATTATTTGCTGTTGTTATTATTACTATTATTTGTTATTCTCTTGTTGTTGCATTATTAGGCAAAACAACATTGACGTGCCACGAAATGTATAATTGCCGCACGTGTGGCATGTTGTTTTTTTTAGATGTGGGAACCCCTAATCCAAAATTTGTTGAATACTTTTTCGAGACTGACATTGATGAAATGCTTCAACATTTTATTTGTCTATTGATTATTGGCAGAAATTGTTAAACTCATGTTGTACAGGGAATTGTGTAATTGTTGCTTTTATTGAAAGGGAAGTGGGGATAGCCTAAGAAATCTAAATGACAAGCTCTTGTGTGGCAATAATAAAGTGGAAAAAAACTATCTCTGTTTTAAACAAAGCTTATCAATCAATGCATGTAAATGCAATTAAAAAATATGTTGTAAATATTTTCTTTACAAATGCATTTCTATTTACAAAAAAAAGAAAAAAAAACTGAACTCGATGCGTAATCAGCTCAACGTCTTTATTATTTTATAGTCATATATATATATATTTTTTTAATAATTTTTTAAAGTCGACTTGATCTACATTTTTGTGGTGTTTGTAATGAAATTTATTACGTGATGCAACCATAAAAAAAAGAGCAACGAAAATGAAAACGAATAAAAATATGTAAAGAAAATCTCATAAAAAGCAGCTGTGGGAAATGCAAGTCAAGTACGAGTACGCTATGGAAAATTATAAGGAAAAGTACAGTGGAAACTGACTAAGGAGTAAAGGCAATCAATATTAATGAATACTAATTTTCTAGAAAACTTTTAAAAAATTCTTTCAATTATTCAACAATTTTTTTAAATTATTTATATGTATTTATAAATTTTATTTTTAAATAAATATATTTTTTGGTTAGAACGTGCACTTTATTGAGTGCCTACTGTAGCCAGTTTGCTTATATGCAATGCATTGTTTTTACAGCATTTTTAATTTCAATTTGCTTGCCTCACATGGGCAGTTGTTGCCCCTTTTAATTGCATTTTCTTCTGCGTAAAGCAGAAAAACTATAAAAATTTATGATAAATACAATTTTAATTATTAACAAACCCCAAGTATAAAAACTGTGGCAGGGTCAGTGTTGGGTTAAAGTTCTTTGATTTTCAACTGATTTGTAGCCAGGGAAAAAGTGCGTAAATTGTTGCAAATCCAATTAGTGTCAACAAACAATTGGGCTAAGGGCGAAGGGTAGAAGAAAATGCGATAAAGAAATAATAAAAAAAAAAATACTTAATCAATTGCACTCTTTGATTAAAACCATTTAATTGAAGCCCCATTTTGGGCACAAGTTCAAACAAGAGCGTTTTCAACAATTTGCTTTTTTTTGTAATTTTTTAAATGATGTCAAATGGCCGAAGAATCGATGACAGCTTAAAGCTAAAATCGATAATGCGTAGGGGATGAACTGAGTGTTTTGGGGGGTAGGGGGTTGACAGCTATAAAGAAGAATGTCAAGAGGCCACAATAATTGCAGCTAATGCGAAACGAGGGTCGCACCTTGCTCCCAAAATACACAAAATAAATATAATGCGCGCCATAAAAAGAGCCAAAAAAAAGCTAAAAAAAAAATCTAGCACAAATGTCTGTCAGGCTGACAGCTATGATACCGGGAAGAGGAGGAGGAGGCAGGGAGACGTTGGGGGAGGGTGGTTGCCGCTGGTTGTGGGGCAGCAACTTGGCACCAATTTCGCAGTCCAATCTGGCCAACTGTGAAGATTGAAAGTTGAGTTGCTGTTTCCATTGTTGCCCCACAAAAATGCGTGCATGCAACGTGTGTGTGTTGCAGCTGTGATTACAGGTGAAATGCTTAACGGCGGCGGCGGCGACGGCGGCGGCAATTCAATTAGCCATGTCGTAATTGGCCTGGCCCGAAGCTGCGCATGCGTTTTTGTTGCCGGTTGCCGATTGCCGCAGCGAGCGGAAATGCAAAGCGTTTGCTTCCGGCCTTGCAACCATGCCCCAAAAGGATGTTTGTCATGCCACTGGCCGCTTACTTACTTTCATGACCATGGCTAATAACCCACAACAGTTCTGAAATACAATCTGTTAACGGATTGAAGCACATGTAAATCGTTGGCTTCCTTTTTTAGCGGCTTTCATTTGAGCCGATTTGGCCTCGATATTTAGCCTAGGTTTATAGAGGAAAATATAGCTAGATGAGAAATGTGGGCAGGCAAAGGATTTTTTTTTATAAATTTCCAAAAATGTTATGTTTTTAATATTATGTTTTTTGGAATGTATAATTTTTTACATTATGACTAAGCAGTTTTTTCTATTTTAGTTTAATATTAACATTATTTTTTTAACTTTCAATAACTTTTTTGCTATTATGAGACAATGGGATATTTTATAAGTTTTTAAATATTTTTATATTATAAGAATAAGGGTTTTTTTAAATTTGAAATTCCCTTTTCTTTGCTCTGAATATTCACTAGATTTCCTTTAAAATTCCTTAGAACTCTTCAGTAAATGATGAATCTACTTTAAATTCGCATGCTTTCTACGGTTTACTTATGCCAAAGAATATCTCAGAATCTCTCAAAAAGAAATATATTTATTTTTAAGAAAAAATTATAATAATATGAATCATTGCATAGACTTTCAATTTCCTCACTATAGCCAGGTGTATATATTCATGCCGGCATTAACTAGATCTGATATATATACATATATATATATATAATACATATACAGCTGCTCTATATACTAATATATATACTTATAGTAAATGAATTCGTAGCACACATCATTGAAAATATTTCGCACAAGATTCAAGTTCTGCCTCGATTCTGCTAAAAACTGCTGCCTGTCAGCCAAAATTCAAACAAAATTGAAATGAAGAAACGGAACGAGAAGAAAGCGCATAGAAAATGTTGAAAATTTGTGAAAATAAACATGCTTGCGGTATGGCATGAATAATGCTTAACTTAAGTAAACTGTGCAAAAAAGATATTGCTTGAATGCCAAACAAATGGGACTTATGATAGATTGTTATATAGTGTGCTAGTTGATCGATGAGAATGAACTCTAAAGCATTCACTATATGTTAGTTAATTGCTCAAAATTACAGATGGTGTAGAGGTTTTCCTACTTCCCCTTTCCTTGCTGGCAGCTTCTACTACTAAGCGACGCTGCTTAAACTAGTTGCGAATTTTAAGGCTGAGAACTCCCAGTGCTTGCAATGATTGTATTTCATGACTTTCGGACTCTCTTTGAAACTACTTATATGCATATCTAACTATTAATTATTAACAATTATATATTTTCTACATATATATACTATTTTCTCATCAAATACTTAAACTTACCTTTCTACTCTTCCTCTCCCTTACCAAATATAAATTTAAAATATATACATATATTTTTTGTCAGCAATTTGTTTAATGCATATGCCAACATAAATAAGCGCACAATTAGTATGCGGATTTGTATTTTTGGGGCCATGGCAAAAATACTATATTTCTGGTAGTTAAAATTACGGAAATTATTCTACGCTGTTGACTTTGAAAGATCGACGCACGTTTCTTAGACCTCAAAATAATATAAAAAAAACTTTAACAAATTTGCGTGTATAGCAATTCTTTTTTTGCACAATAATTTTAATTTACGTTTTTTCTTATATAATTTTTGAGGCATTTAAATAATTACTTTCAGAAGTGAGTCTATAGATAAATCCGGTGAACAAAAACGCCCATTTAACATTGAATCATGTCGTGCCCTGGGTCAAGGTCTTCCCCAGACTAAAGTCTCGTTCGCAACGTGTTAATAGCTTGTTAAATTGTCGAGAAAAAAAGTTGAGAAAATTGTAAAGTGCATGAGAAGTAAAGCAATCTAAAGCTAAAAAGCGTGCAAAATGTGTTGTATTGTTTTTGGAAAATGTTACGCTTTATGAACTTTAACAGAGCAGCAAGAGATGGGCACATATGATAAGAGGAAGACAGAGATTGTTGAAGATAAAAGATAGATAATATGTGGAGATATCATGTTGTAGTTGAAGATGTGCATGTGGCGATAAAAATATGAATGCGGTTTTGTTTACACATAGAGAGAGATAAGATACTCATCAAGAAACTTAACGATAATTTATTTTACTCTAAAAAGTAGTAACACTACTTCCCCTACCTCTCTAAGGCCTTCCCATACTATATTTCTAACATATATGAACTCTCTTCATGGTTATCTTTGTGTAAATCATTTTGCTGTTTGTACAGCTTCTGCTAAAAGTATACAGCTCCATATAAATTTTACACATTCTGATATTTTAATTGCAGCAGAACAAATAGAGGTGCTCAATCATAATATTTACAATCTTTCGCTCTAAAAGAAATGTTATTGTTAACATTGGCAAACACTATATAGATATGTGTGTATATATGTATCTCAAAAGTAGGGGAGTTGGTCTTGACTGGAAAAAAGGTATTCGGAAATGAACTCTCACAGTGGTGCAGAGATTTATACACCTGTCGGCAAACTCATTTCATTCATTGAATCGTTTCCCACGTCTTTAAACTGTTTTGTTCAGATCAAATAACAACCTTGTTCAAAAAAATGGAAAATAAAAAATGTTTTGCGTAATTATGGAAATTTTGTCTGCGTGTGTGTGTGTGTTGTTTTATTAATAATATAAATAAATAAATGATACAAATTAGTTAAGAGTTTCTCGCGTGGGGCTGCTAAACAAAGTTTCGAAAAAAATATATATATACATATTTTTTTTTTTGAATAGTTTCGAGGCTTATGAAATGTGTGAGAGAAGTGAGCCCATGTCGAGTTTTAGGGTATAGGAGCGCTTCAGCGGCATCTCAATTAAAAATCGATTTATATGGCGCCCTCTGGCGACCGAACTGGGTGAAAATTAATGATATATACAGTGAAAGTTGAGCATATACATATATATACATATATATATTCACTGCGTATCATATTTTGTTGAAGTTTTTAATTTTTTGGGCATATTTTTTTTTGGCGTCAAGTTCATTGGCCCGCGTATCAGAAATGAAAATGAAAGCGACGAGTTTTTGATTTCATTCAGTTTTCATTTTATGCAAAATAGTTGCAGCTTTATAACTATTAAATTGTATATAGCTTTAAATATCTTTTTGTTTGTTAACCATTTTTAATTAGCAATTTGCAAGCGGCAAAAAGTAAAGGTTTTTTTTTTTGGTTTTTAACAGTGTTTAACTTGAAAGTTGTTTGAGGAGAGACTTCATCGTAAACATAAAATATTGATTATGTGCGAGTTGAAAACTTTCCTCGACAAGGCCAAGTTATGACTGCATTCAGGCCCTAACAGAAGTTGGCCAAAATGAACTCAACTTTTGTTAAATATATTTACATTTTAACTAATTAAATATGCCCAACAACAAGAATGATAATTGATATTATGCAGCTCTCCACTTCCTGCTGTCCGCGCTCCCCTCTTGCCAGTATCCCATCCCGCTGTTCGATGTGTAAACAAAAACTGCGTGCAACATCATGTTGCAACTGCAACTGCCCCCGCGAAGAAACGAAACACGTGCGCTGCATAAATAAGCACCCATTTTTCACAGTTTTTTTTCCCCTTAGTTTTTCCACAGTTTTCCAACGCATTTCGACTCCTTTTTTCCAGCTGAACAACTCAACACAATTTGCGGTCAGTTCTCAACCCGTTTTTTTAGGTGCTGTCATTGACCTCTCCGCCTTATGTTTTAGGTCTATGAAATTAGTCGAAGATTATGCACGGAGCATGTAAAACTTTATTTTTTTTGTTGTTGTTGCTGCTGCTGCTTCTTCTGCCCCATTCCAAATGAATTAGCATGTGGCGTGTTGTCGTGGTGTCTGCCACAATTTGCGTGCCTCAAGAGTCGCCACAGCCACAGCCACTTGTTGTCTGTCCATCCAAGAGATTTCTTCATCTGTTTGTTTGCGGCATCTAGATACATTTTCTTTTTTGATAGAGATTCTCCACTTGTAACAAAGAGCGCTATTATATAACTATAACTAATCAACGCCGCTCTGAGACTCAGAAACTTTCACAATATTTTTATGGGTCAATGTTCTATCAATCTAAAGTAGAGTCTCGTATTGGTATTGATAATTGATAGAGACATTTCTGAGTTGATTTCAATACCCTGTAAATGTGTGAATATAAACTGAAGGGCATTTAAGTTGGACTTTTTCATATATACAAGCTCTCAGTGGCCTCAATAATAGTTCTAGAGTTTGATATAAAAAATCTAAAATACCCTGTATTAATTTATATATTTGCAGTCATACAAATTTATTTGATATTACCCCTTAAATAAAATTAAATTACTTTTTTTTCAAATTTTTCTCTATACATTCAGCATTAAAAAAAATTAAAATTTTAATTAAATTAATTTTTTTTCATATTTTTCTCAATATATTCAGCTTTATATTCTCATCCAAAAAGTTTTCTAAATAAGACTGAACTTTACTCAATTTTCAACTTAGGGTATTTACACGTTTATCAAGTCCTCTTGCCTCTATTCTTTCTAACTTATTTTGCATTATAATCAGCTTTGACTTTGATTTACATTTCTTAAGATTATATTTTTCTAACAGTTTGTCTGTGACACACTTTTTTAGTTGTTCGTCGGAATTTTAAGTTATTTTTCAACCAACAAAAAAAATATAATTATAATTATGATAATTAAATTATGTTATAATTAAACAGCTTTCAAAAATTTCATAAATTTAATTTGCATTATTTCTTAACAAAGTTGGCGAAGACTATAATACATTTTTTGTTTTTTTGTTTTTTTTTTTTGTGACAAACACGGTTCATTTTGAAATCCCACGCAAAAATACAAAACAATTTTTTTCAATTTCAACGCAATTTTGCTTTGAAGTCACTTAACCTTTTTATAAATAAATTATATAGCAAAATGTGAATTGCAGTTGACAATTAAAATATATATATTGAAACAAGAATTACAAAAATTATAATGAATGAGTTTAGTGGTTGCAGTTCATTAACTTTCGATTGAACAGCTGCAAATTTATTTGCCAGCGAGGGTTGTTCAAGTTGTTTGAAGAAAATTAAATTTTTTATTAAAATTCTCTTTATTAACAATGTAATTTTAGTAACAAAGACTTAATTTGAATTAAACCTGTAGAAGTATCCTTTGATAAATATAATAAATAACTTAACAATTTTTGAAAAACTCAAAATTATTAAAATTATTCAAAAAACCTCCCTCGAGGGATACTTTGACAAATTTTATTGCCAATTCGAGTCATTTTTTTACTTCTCAAATGAAGCAATTTTAATTAATGTTTATTAAGGTTAAAAAAACGAGTTTGAAATCGTTTTTTTGGTATTGATTAGAAGATATTATTAGTATTCAAATTAAAATACATATTACTTAGCTTTGACTTTCTTAGAATTGTCGTCAACTCAATTAGTCTCGTCTCCCACTTTAAAAAGTCTGATGAGAAGTCATTGAGAGTCTCTCTGCCAAAATGCCCACTGACCCATATACTAGTCGCATTACTATATCTATATATAATCACATTCACACACACACACACACACATCTGTAACTATATATAGGCACGAACTCGTCAGATAAATTCAGAGCAAAAAAGAAAAACAGAAGATACAAAAAAATTACTTTTACTTTTGCTAAACTTCCGCATTACAGAAAATAAAACAAACTGCAGAAAAACTCTCGTTTTCGATCTTTTCTTTTTCGCTAGAAAAATATCTGTGATTTATTCAGAATTTTTTTTTTTGTTTAAATTTAAATTTATTAAGGTCTGACTAAGTGCCTGCAATAAGCGCACATATATTTTTCAAGTTTGTCAAGACTTTCAATATCTATTTTCGTGCATTTTCCCCCGTCACATTTTCTGCCACTTTCCCAAGTTTGTTATCCCCGGTCTTCTGTGCCGTCATGTAAGACGCATGACATTAATGATCCTGTTAATTTTGAGCGACAGACGATAACAAAAACTGACACATTTCTCTTCGGCTCTGACTTTTCCATGTGGGTGGAAAAAGAAAGAAAATATGCTCGAAATGTGGCCAAGAACTTTTCCAATGCAACTCACCTGAGTAAACTTAATTGAATTTCGATTGGGTTTTCCTTAAATTAAAAGCCTCTGGGGTATACTACATAACATATAAGAACAACAAACAAACCACTTTTGGTGGGTTGCGGTTCATTGACTTCATCTCTATTCCTAATACAATTTTAATGATCTCTTCTCTTTAGCTAAAGGGCTCTAAAAATCTAAATGGAAATTTATTTTTTGGATTTTGTTACAATTTACACTTAATTGCTGCTCACAAAGCTCCCTCTTCTCTCCTCTCTCTCTCTCTCTCTCTCTCTCTCTTTGGTTTTTGCTCTCCCTCTCTTAAGTTGTTGACATGCTCTGCTCTTTGGCGAGAGGCTTCAAGAGCTTATTGTGGAGCTTTTATTTTTAGTGTTGGATGGGTCTGTAGAAGGGAAAGGGGCGGTTGTTCTGCGATCGCGTGAAATTTTCCTTATACTATCAGTTGAGTTGAGGCGATTGTGCGGCACAGAACGCTTACAGATCGGATCGTGGCAAGAATAACATAACAGTATACGAGCGCGTTAAATATTTTTCATTTTTCTTTCCTTTTTCTGCCATTTTTATTTATAAACTTTTGCACATTTCTTAGCTTCAATTGGCATTACTTTTGTTTCGCTTTTTTTTTTGTCGAAAACAAGAAAATCGAAAAATTATTTAAAATACCAAAATGAAAATGTTTCTGGAGACTTGTGCTGTGCCTGCTTATTTATAGTTACACACACACACACATACTCACTTGGTGTGTGAGTGTGTGTATTGTGTGTTTGTTCTATTGTGTTTTGTCTTGAGGCTTACGCCATAGAAACACACGCGTTACACAGTGCGTATGAGTGATTTGTGCATTGGCAGTTTGCCCGACATTACGCAGCTGTCTGCGACGCCATAAATTTTCAAAAAAATTCCCTTTTGTAAATTTTACATAAAAACTAACAAAAAATGAAAAAAAAAAAAAAAAAAAAAAAAATTTATATCCAAATGCCGTAAAATGAAACCAAACCCAAACAAACTTAATTTGTCTTTAAACTGATTCACATTTAAATTTGTTGTTACTTTCAACTTCTTGTTTTTGAAAGTTCTCACAGTTTGCAATCAATAAATCATTGGGTCCCTAAACTGAAATAAAAAAAACTGTTGTAAATTTGACCACAAGACACGTGTTGAAATTTCTCGTGAAATGTTTTTCTTAGCATCCCACCGCTCTGCATTTGATTTTCCAATTTTCCCAATTTAGTTCGCTGTAAAAGTGTTTCGAAAACTAAATTTATTTTAAGGTAGACTGAGTTTGGCGTATCTCAAGCATCAATTTAATGTGGAAATTTTTCCGATGTGAAATTCTTGACAACTAAAAGTCGAACAGACTGTCAATGTGTCACTAGCGACCGTTACATTGACAAAATATAAGAAATCTCGTAGAATTTAAATTTTTGTTTCACTTTAAAAGTGTCATAACTTTGTCAAATTTGAATTTAATTTGGTGTATTTTACATTTTAACTACATAAAAATGTATTTCTATTAGCGTTACTCAATTATTAATTCATTTGCACTATTTTGCATACAAATTCTACATTTCTATGATCTATAATCAGTATAAATTTTTGAATACAATCTATTTTAGAACTCAAAACTTGAGTTTTGATTTTTATTTGAGGTTTTTCTTATGTTTATTTCTCCGTATATGTTCAAAAGTGTGTAAAAATGGCCTCAAAACATCCCAGAAACACTATAACCGCAATAGTCTCAATTTGGTGGATCACAACACTGGCAATAGTGAACCTATTTTTCTGAAAGTTGTAGCTATGCTGAGGATAATCATATATTTGCAAACGAAGTATATTTGATTAGTTTTCGGTTAGTATTTCTCAAGATATGGCCAAAAATGTTTAAAACCGTCATTTTCCCTAAAATCAGACCTACTTTAATTTCGAACTGCCATAACCTTGCCGAAATTCAACCGATTTTGATGAAATTTGATTTTTTGTTAATGGTTTTGATCCTAGTTTAATTCTGCATTCAAAGACTTTTCATTTTCGGCGTTTTTAATTTTTCGACTTTTTTGACCCATTTTCCATACTAACCCCTTGACAAAATCATCAAAATTCCAAAAATTTTTTGATCCTAATTTTTAGTGCCCAATTGATTCTGGGACTCAAAACTAGCATTTTGCTTTTTATTTGAGGTGTTTCTGATGAGTACTTTTCGAGATATGGCCAAAACCGTGTCAAAAAGTGACCCAAAACGCCATTTTCCTGAAATGAACCCCATTATAACTTTGAACTGCCATAACTTTGCCATACTGTATCCGATTTTGATGAAATTTGGATTTTTGTTAATAGTTTTGCTCCCAGTTCCATTCTGCATTCAAAGACTTTTCATTTTCGGCGTTTTTAATTTTTCGACTTTTTTGACCCATTTTCCATACTAACCCCTTGACAAAATCATCAAAATTCCGAAAAATGTTTGTCCCTAAATTTTTGTGCCTAATCGATTCTTGGACTCAAAATTAGCATTCTGCTTTTTATTTAAGGTGTTTTTGATTGATATTTATCGAGATATGCTCAAAACTGTGTAAAAATGCCCTCAAATCATCCCAAAAACACTATAACAGCAGTAGCCCAACTTTGATGGATCTCAAAACCGGCAATCTGAGCCCGATATTTGTGAAAATTTTAACTTTGCTGAGGATGATCGTATATTTTAAAATGATGTATATTTAATAAAATTTCGATTACTATTTCTCTAGTTATGGGCAAAAATGTGTCAGAAAGTGGCCCTAAAATGACCTTTCACTTGAAATGAGACCTACCCTGATTTCGAACTGCCGTAACTTTGCCAAAATTCAGCCGATTTCGATGAAATTTGAGTTTTTGTTAATGGTTTTGATCCTAGTTTAATTCTGCATTCAAAGATTCTTCATTTTCTGCATTTTTAATTTTTCGACCTTTTTGGATCAGTTTTCCAAAAAAAATCATCAAAATCATCAAAATTCGAAAAAATTTAGAATTCTAAATTTTTGTGTCCAATCGATTCTGGGACTCAAAACTAGCATTCTGCTTTTTATTTGAGGTGATTCTGACACATATTTCTCGAGATATGCTTCAAAACTGCTCCAAATCGAATATTTTTTATATTGCAGCTCCTATTTTAATATTGGTTCACATTATTATTTTATTATTTTATTTATTTTATTTTTTTATTTTTTCTTTTTTTAATTACTGCTGTTTGTCATAAACTTTAATCCGCTGTAAGTGGACAATTATGCACAGTTTCCCATATTGTTTCATATTTATATTCATCCGTGTTAAAAATGCTCATGAGGCACTTCAATTCGAGGCCCTTGAAGCATATCGAATGTCGAGCAATGAGATTGTCTCTCAGTATTCGACTCCCTCGCTTATTGTATAATATCCCTATCATGTTTATCGTTTGTTATTATTTGTTTATAATAAGCCGAAACATGCCCAGCTGCAAATTGTATTAATGAAGACAAGAGTGTCTGTGAGTAAGAAGAGGAAGGCTTTTTTGCAGCAGGCCTGAGAATTTCATCTTATTTATACTGGGGATGGCGTCAGCAACGGAAATGATGCCTCATCTCTTAGCTAAATGAATCCCACGCCCGATATTCATATTCTTGGGTCTTGGTCTATAAACAACTGTGAAACCAAAATATTGGAAAAAAAGCTTTGGCCAGAAATTCAAATTTCACACGCAATTCGTCGTTGATTTGTTTATTTTTTTGATCTTAATTGAAATGGAATACAAAACTGAAACCGAAATTGCAAATAACGGAAACTTTAATTCCTTATTGTCGTTAATAATAATTCAATTTCAGATAAGATTATTTAGCTTACGCATTGTCCAAGTTTCACCCTTGAAGGCATATTTATCGTTCGCAATTTTTGAACTTATCTTCTTCTTCTGTTTGGTTTGTTCAACTTCACGTCACGTTGATTGATAAGATTGCTACTATTTCAACTTCTATCTGCTTCTTCTTCCACTTTTTTTTTATGGTGTTCTTTACAGTTTTGTTATGCTGCGAAAGATTCTGCGAAGCAATTAGTATTATGCTAAGTATCTAAATTGTATGATAATGAGCTGCTTCCGTCTTCTTCGAAAACTCAAACTGAACTCGAATGTGTTGAAAGAAAACGTTTCTTTGCTGTGTTGTGGGATCCCAACTCTATGCAAATTTGTGCTCTATATCTGTCACGCTCTTACCATCATCTATCTTGCTCTCGAACTAATAAATTTGAGGAAAAAGTGCGCCAAGTACAGGGCAAATCTTAAATATCTTTGATATCTTGACAATCCTAAACTGGAGTGTCAGAGACCAATGACCTCCAACTATCCCCACCTCTCTCTCTCTTTCTCTCTAATTATCTATTAATCTATTTCTCTCTTTTTACTACTTCTCTTTCTCGCTCATACTAGCTGTGTAGTTGTCATGTAAACGACGTGCAGCCATTAAAAATAAAAACGAGAAAATGAAAAGCATTTGACAGCATCCACAGTTAGTCGATATGTCATATACCCTATATAAGTTTCTTACTTGAAGTGTTTCTCTTGAGTATTTTCCGACATATGGTGAAAATATACCAAAAGTGTCTCCAAACGCAATTTTACTGAAATTATCCGAAACTATCCAACTTTGAACTGCCATAACTTTGCCAATATTCAGCCAGTCAGTTTAATTCTGTATTCAAAGAACTTTCATTTTCGAAATATTTAATTTTTCGAATTTTTTTACTAGTTTTGCATACTAACCCCTTGACAAAATCATCAAAAATCCAATCCATTTTTGTTCCTAATTTTTAGTGTTCAATCGATTCTGGGACAGAAAACTAGCATTTTGCTTTTTATTTGAGGTGTTTCTGATGATTATTTTACGAGATATGTCGAAAAATGTGCCAAAAAGTGACCCAAAACGCCATTTTCCTGAAATGAGTCCTACCGTAACTTTGAACTGCCATAACTATGCCAAAGTTTATCCGATTTTGATGAAATTTGGATTTTTGTTAATGGTTTTAATCCCAGTTCCATTTTGCATTCAAAGATTTTTCATTTTCGTCATTTTTAATTTTTCGACTTTTTTGGCCAGTTTTGCATACTAACCCCTTGAAAAAATCATCAAAAATCAAAAAAAAATTTTAATTCTAATTTTTTGTGCCCAATCGATTCTGGGACTCTAAACTAGCATTTTGCTTTTTATTTCAGGTGTTTCTGATGATCATTTTACGAGATATGGCCAAAAATGTGTCAAAAAGTGACCCAAAACGCCATTTTCCTGAAATGAGTCCTACCGTAACTTTGAACTGCCATAACTATGCCAAAATTTATCCGATTTTGATGAAATTTGGATTTTTGTTAATGGTTTTAATCCCAGTTCCATTTTGCATTCAAAGATTTTTCATTTTCGTCATTTTTAATTTTTCGACTTTTTTGACCAGTTTTTCATACCAACCCCTTGACAAAATCATCAAAAATGGAAAAATTTTTGATTCTCATTTTTTGTGCCCAATCGATTCTGGGAGTCAAAACTAGCATTTTGCTTTTTATTTGAGATGTTTTTGATGAGTATTTTTCGAGATAAGGCAAAAAATATGTTAAAAAATGGACCAAAAAGTATTAATTTTCAGTGCAATTCTAACTTGTATTGAACTGTCTTTAACTTTGCTAAAACTCGCCCGATTTGAATGGATAATGTTATTTTTTATTGGTCACTCTTTCTCAAGTCGTTGCTCTTAGGCTATATACCCGATGGGCACACCTTAAGTATAGGGTATCTGGCGTCGCCGAAGTGCCGAACTTTGTTTGGGTTTGTCAAAGCGCGCTTGAACTTTATCGCTGTTCAGTGCTTTGTTTTCGTAAATGTTTTGCCTTTGGCTTTGCCTCTGGCACTTTCTTATCTGTTAACTTGGCCAAGACAGTCAGAGTCTAGCCACATTTAAGAGACCAATGACAACATAAACTTGGAGGCATTAAGTGCAAATAAAACGAATGTTTAAGTTGAATTTTTATCTTGATTTTTTGATTGTTTTCAAACTAATTTGTGTTTGCATCTCTTTTTCTTTTCAATATTGCAGACTGTTCAAACAAGTTGGCGTCCGCAGTTGCCGCTGCCCAAGGAACTGCCACTGAGCGAGGACACGAACCACAGCAAAGACAACCACAGTCACGACACGAGCTTGGACGCTGATCTGCTCGAGAATATGGAGCGACTGCGTCATCATCAGCAACATGGCAGCATGGGTGGCTCCGCACAGCAGCTGAGCAACAAACAGAAATGGTCCTTCGGGCGACTCTTCCGCAAGAAGCAGGTGGAGGAGGCGGAGCTGAGCGCCAGTTCCAGCGAGGAGGATCGCAAGGCGGGATTTGTGCCCGCCCAGCGCCAGTCTGCAGCCACAACGAAAAGCAAAAGCAAAGCGGGGAAATCCTCGCGTGGTAATAGCAACAGATCCGCCGGTTTCGATCACATAGTCATGCCAATCGCTGCCCCTAACCCAACCCAATCCCAACATCAATCCCAGCCAGCGCCGCACATGGACAATGAGTTCTTTCTGCCCGTGGAAATGGTGCCAGCGGAGCCCTATTATCAGAACCAGCCGGCGTATTATACGCGCTCCAGCAACTCCTTGGATCGTCGCCTCCAGCAACAGCAGCAGCAGCAGCAACAGTTGGCGGCGATGGCGCCACATAAGTCACGTTCCGCGCAACGCGGTGGCAAGTTGCTGGTGCCGGGTCAGCACTCCAGCGAGGAGGAGCTCATCTCGCTGAACTCATCCACGTTCTCCAAGTATCGCAGCGACGAGAGCATACACAGCGGTGGACAGGCGCTCCAACAGCCTGGCCAGAGTCGACGCAGTCGCGCCGCCCGCAATGAGAGGTACTATAAGAGGTTGTCCAGGGATGGCGAGCAGAGTCATGGCGGTGTGCCCGTCCAGCTACAGCAGCAGCAACACCACCAACAGCAGCAGCACCAGCAGCGCTACAAAACACAACCGCTGCCCTTGTCCATCTATCAACCTCCGCCCAATCCCGGCTACGTGCAGTGGCAGCCACAGTTGGTGGCGCCACCGTCGCTGCAGAACTCCATGCAGAGTGATGGCAACAAGCGAAGCATCAGCTACGATAGTCACATCCATCTGCAGAATGTGCATGGTCGGATGCAGAGCAAACCGCTGCCGCCGCCACCGCCGCCCAGGGATCCCCTGAGACGCGTCAACATGGGCGCCAGTTCGGGTGACCTGCGTCCCGTTTCCTATGCCTTCGATCAGAGCGGACGCTGTGTGTCGGATGATCGCATCTGGCAGCCACCGCACTATCAGTCCGTGCATTCGCTCAACTCGCAGCCCAGCAGCTCCATCGCCAGTGCTCCCACACAGCCCAACCATGCCCATCCACATCGTCGGTTCATCACGAGATCCGAGCGCAATGCGCTTCCCGGCAAACAATCCCTGCCCAATGGCATTGATTTCCACTATGTTGCGGATGCCACGCCCCGTTCCCGTAAGCCCATACACATGCTGGAGACGGAACAGTCACGGCATGAGCCCGCTCCCGTTTCGAGTGGTGTCCTCCGCACCTCCAAGAGCGGTCTGCCCACTGCGCAGGATCGTCCGCAGGCTGCTCCTCCGTTGGCCAAGCCGCGCTCCATTTCGAGTTCACGATTGAGTGAGCTGCGCACTTATCCCATGCCCATGTACTCAGAGGTGCAGAAACCCAAGCGTGCCCCTCCAGCGCCCGCGCCTGCTCCCACCCAAGTGGAACCCATGGATAACGTCATCTGTGGCAGTCTGCATATCAAGCCGGGTGAGCAGCGCAGTCAGAACTATGTGGAGATACGCAATCGGGATGTGCACAAGACCAACTCCATGCCGCATCACTATCAGCAGCGTCGTTCTGGCGAGGATTTGCCCAACAAATACGAGGAGTACGTGGCCGAGAAGCGGGAGCAGCATCAACAGGCGCCGGCACCAATGTTTACCGAGCGCAAGGCGAGTGCTCCCACCGTCATGCCCATCTACTATCCACGCAAGAAGCCAGCGAATCTCGAGGAGGCCATCAACGAACTGGAAGCCATCTACAAGTCGCTGGGACTAAGCGAACCCGCAGAACCCAAGCCGGAACCCAAGTCGGAATCCAAGAATGAGGTCAAGTTGGAACCCAAACCGCGTCTGCCCACGCCCAGTGATTTCGAGAAGTTCGCCTTGGCCCATGCCGATGAGTATGACGATGAGGATTCACCTGCAGGTGAACCGGATCCCGTTCGAGATGATGTCGCGTATCGCAATCTGCAGCTGAGCAACTTGCAACATCATCGTGCCGCCGAGAAGCAGCCACCCTTTGGCATACCCGTCGGACCCATTGTGCCCGCTCCTCAATCCGACTATCTGCACGTGGAGCCCGTGAAGCAGCCAGTGCCGAAGAAGAAGAGCGGCTCACCGGACATCGTCAAGGATGATCTGGCGGTGCGTGCGCTGCGCAAGGATCCGCCCGGTCCCAAGTCCAGCTATGTGTATCCCATGCAGAAGAAGCTACGTGCCACACGCACCCAATCCGCCAACATCTACAATCTCATACAGCGGGATGCGGCGAAACCTTCGGGTGGGGATCTCAACAGCTACATGGAGTTGACGCGCAGCATAGAACGTGCCGGTTCCATGTCCAATCTGGCTGGAGGAGCTGCAGCTGGTAACGGGACCACCAGCGACATACCCGCCACATTGGATCTGCTGAGGAAACTCAAGGCACAGGATGAGCTGGAGAAGAAGCCACACCATATACCCTTCCGTCATCCCAGTCAAGGTGGCGCCATAGCCCAACTGCCGGAGCGTCTGGAACAGGAGCAGCACTTGCCAGCGACGAAACTGGCACCGGTGCCGGCGCCGCGCAAGAGTCTGACCCCGGAACCGCTGCTGGAGGATGCCCTCAATAAGTTGGCTCAGGATGCGCAAGCGAGCAGCATTAAGCTGTCCCAGGAACTGCAGGAGCTGCGCAAGGAGGCACTGATCACATCGGCACGGCCCAAACTCAATGCGGAGCAACAGAAGCTGGAGGAGGAACTGCAGCAGATCGAAGCGGTGTCTGAGGCGGCCAAACGGTGTGGACAACTATTGCTGGACACGCTGCCCGACGAGGAGGATAACGGGGACACCCAACAACAGCCCAATCCCCGGAAGCTACACCAGGAGGGCAAACTGATCCGCGCCATCGATGAGGTCTCCGAGGCGGCGAACGCCGTCTGCGATAAGATACTGAAGGACATTGTGACCGCAGAGCCGCCAGTGGTGGTGCACGAGGCACGACAGGTGAAGCAGGCGGTGGGAGAGCCACCACAGCAGCTGGTGATGCCGCATCTCATCAAGAAACTGGATCCCATACAGTCGGACAAGATCGAGGCGATTGCCAAGCGCTGCATGAGGCAGCTAAGCGAACTGGCGGCCACTGGCCAAGCGGATCAGGACTATGACAACCTGTCGGCGTGTAATATGAGCACAGCTGGTGGTGCGCCTGCTGTCCAAGCTGATGCCACTCTCATTTGTCCCATTGCAGAGGCCAAGACCCGTGCCCAGGCCAAATCCCAGGCACTCGAGGATATCGATAAGATCATGCAGGAATGCGAACGGCAGGCGAAACGGGAGGTCACTACCACCTCCGCTACGGGATCCACTTCGAACTCTCATTCTTTGACGGACGATCAACGCACCACCGCACCCAGTATGAGCAGCGGCAGCGTTGTAGGTGGCGCCACCACCACCGCCTCCTCGTTCAGCTCGAGCAGCGATTGCCTGGCGAAATCCACCAGCCCATCGACAGCGAGTCGCCCACTCTCCTCCAGCATCACCTCGTTCAATCCGTATTCGTCAAGTGATTATATCAAGTCGCAGAGCAGCGATTATCATGCACCCAGCACCGATCCCATCAAGACATTCAGCACCACATCGTACGATGTGCCATCCACACCCAACACCAGCACGCTCAGCACCAACACACCGAGCACCACCACCACCAACAGCAGCTCCAACTTCAACACCACCGCCGACGACAGTCTGGAGTTGACGCCATCGTCGCCTCCATCGCCGCCGCCACTGCAGCTGACGCCCACACTGGATGAGCGTCGTGGCAGCTGCTGCTCCGCCAATGCCTCCTCCTCGCCATCGCAGTACAACTCCAGCGAGGAGCTGGCCGCCATCTTTGGCATCGAGGAGGCGCCCAAGCGACGAACCACAGCAACCACAAAAACAACAGGTAAAGGCGCCACAGCCTTGAGCGTTGCCCTAATCCCAGCTATTGCTACTAATAACCAAGCGAATGAGCCTGAGCCTGATCCTGCTCCTGCGTCTGTGCCTGCTACTGCCTCCGATTTTGTTGATGTTACTAGCCACTCCGCCTGCTCCACTAATGACACCACACGTAGCTCTAGTAATTGTAGTAGTCATAGTTCTAAGCTAGCCACCATACCCGAACTGGAACTGGAGCTGGACATGGATCTGGAACAGGATGAGCAGCAGTTACCCCAGCGACAACATCATGAGGTCGAGCTCAGCCTGAAGTTGTCGCCCAACTTCAATCGCATCTATGCCAGCAAAGTCAATATAGTCATGACACCAACCTCCACTGCGGTCAGTCACTTTGATTCGTTGAGTTCGCTGGAGGAGATCTCCTCGAACCCGGACTCCGGCAATGCCAGTCTGGCGGACTATCCACTGGCGATACAAGCGAATGCCGCTGCTTCCTTGGAGCTACAATCCAGCTACAATTCACGCTTTGAGCTCAAGGAACGCTACCTGTCCGAGGTGTCCATAAGTGCTAGCGAGGATGAGTCTGAGAATAGAGAGAGGGTGGGTGGGGAACAAGATTTTCCAAGATTGCCCACAGCTGAGGAGCTACTTGATAGCTTGAGAGAGGAGGAACTAGTTGATAGCATAACAGAGACAGTATTACAGACTGGCGAGGAACTTAACAGTGAGGTGTGTGTACCGGCTAAACTCGACGAAGCTAAGTTAGACACAGAGCTAGCTGAGCTGCAACTTGACGAAACGGCGACGCTAAGCGAAGCTGTCTACGATGTGAGCAGAGAGGCATTGTTGTTAGAGAAACTAGATCAAAGTGTAGATCAAGAACTTAACGAACAACTTGACGAAAAGTCAGCGCTAAGCGAGACAGTCTATGATCTTGACATCGCTGGTATAAAAAGTGAACTGCAATACAACGAAGAAGCAGCTGCAGTAGCAAAACAACCACTTGACGAAACGCAGCTTAACGAAAGCGAGCAATTAGAAGAAGAGCAAGTTGAAGTTAACGAAGAAGACTATGAAGAATCCCAAGATGACGAGGATGAGCTGGACTACAGTTTGCTTGTGGAAGAGGCGCTTGAAGAAGCCTTACAAGATGAAATGCAATTGCAGGAGCTCAGCCAACTTGACGAATGTGATGGCTTAAACTTGACGAAGAGCGTAATATATGAAACGCCGCAAATTAATTTAAATATTTCCGAAGTGAAACTTAATTACGAAACCAGAGACGAACAAAACGAAGAAGCCCATGAAATGAGAAGCGAAAATAAAGAGGATGCAGCAAAAGAAGAAGAACATGCCAAGGATAAGAAAGATATGGCAACAGCAGCAGCAGCAGCACAACTTCCGCCCAATAACAGCAACAATAACAGAGAAGAAGCAGCAGCAACATCATCGAGAGTAGATGACGAACAACCTACGACAAGTTGCAAGGCGCTATCCGTCTTTGGAGAGACGCGCACAGTGGCAAGAGGAGGAGGAGGAGGAGGAGGTGTAGGAGATGTGGCACGCAGCGGCCTGACGACACTCGAGCACGTGTTGGTCGCCTGCACAGTGGGACTGATAACGCCCAATGATCTGTTAACGCTCTGTTTGATCGTCATTGGCGTCATCATCATTGTGGCCATAGCACTTAGTTAGGCGTGTGGCATGCAACACGTTGAAGTTGAGAACTGCTGAAAGTTGTTAAAGTTCAAGTTGTTGAGAGCGAAGATTTAATCTAATTTTAACTATAATTTAAACAAAATGAATGAACATTTATAGTTTGTAATTTATACGACATAGTATTGAGTTTGCGCCACTGTGCAACTAATCATGATTTCCATCATTTATTTTGCAATATTCTTTAACCAACTTAATGTTTATTGTTTATTATTTTGACTGCAACTTGTGCCAATGATATTTTGTTTATGTCACTTTATAATGATTTCTCCATATTAATATTTAATTAATTAATTCATAATTTAATTACTAAGTTAATTACTCGGACCCATTTAATTTAAGTGCAATCAAAAATATCAAAAACTATATATATTATATATCATTAACTAATCATTGAACATTCTCTTCTTCCCATAAACCGAATTCTCTTTGTATATTTTCAGCTACAAATTTATTAGCTTAAGTTATCAACAAATAAAATGTCTATATATACTATTTACAACAATAACAACATTTATGAGGATTTCCCTCGAAATTTATTTAATGTAAAACTTGTTTAATTTCTTGACGATAATTTAATTTTCGATAAATGTTATATGATTTACAATTTAAACAAAACGTGCATTAATAATATTATTAATAATAATAAAAACAAAATGTTATACAGCAGAAATTTGTGAAACAAATAATTATTGTATATTCATCGTTTTACTGTCGCCTTTTTTTTTTGCATTCATTTTTTTTAGTAATTTTTTAAAGCTCATTTTAGCTGCCATTTGCCGTTTACTGCCAATCTACAATATAACTAATAATTAAATAACCTTTATAAACTGCGTATTTTCGTAAAAAAATTTTGTACTTGTTGTTGCTAAATGCCGCTAATTTACTTTTTAAATATGTCTTATATATTTTGGCATGGTTTTCATATCTTTACAGCATAATGTTAACACTTTACAGCTTACAGAGTTGGTTGTGTGTCTTAGCTAAAGCTTTGCGCCTTGTGTCAGCTAGCTAAGTTTTCCACTTCGTTGCGCTTGGGGTTGCGTACTTGGTTAAACACCGCTGTTGTGTATGTTGGGCGACCTCTGGCGTTAAAAGTGCTGTTTAGCTTAGCGAAATTTAACAGTACCTTACAGGCTGCTGTTAAGTTGCTGTTAAGCTTTGGCCGTTGGATTTAAATTTTAATGATGGCACTTTTTGACTAATTACGTGTATTTTAAGGGAATTCAAGGACATTGTTAGTTGCCAAGTCGTTTAATAATCGATATAGATTTCTATTTATATAGTTATTGTTTTAAATTACGGTCTAGACGGTTTATAAATTTGGTAATGGCAGCGTCGCATATGTGAGGTCAACTTTGTTGTTTTTTTTTTTCGGTGCCGAGTTCAATGCGCCTGTCAACATATTGTTACATTTGTCAGCGTGTGTGTGTGTGCTGTTTACAGTTACCAGACGGTAAATAGCAAAGTCGAACAACAAATGTTCGAAAAAAAGCGAAAGTCTGCTGAACATAATGATGCCAATTGATGTGGCTGCCCCGCCCCATTTGCCTTCTCCTATTACCCACACTAGGACAACTATGTAGAAGCAACGTCTGTTGTTTGAGCATAAAAAGGACATTCAACTGGACCTTTTTATAACTCATTTAAAAACCCGAAAGTTCTTCACTTGAACTCGTCTTCAAACAATTTGGATTAATTTAGAAAATTTCGGGAAAAATCGTAACTTCATTATAAATTTTGAGTTTTGTTAAAGAATATATTCTATATAAAATATAAAATCAATAAGTTAAAGCTGTGCACATTTTTCGGAACTAAAGTTCATACAGTTCATTCACCTGCTTGGGGGTCATATCCACTGTGAAAAACGGCTTGAAACAGTTGGCAATAAAAATGTCACAGCACTAATTTGTTTTGTTTGTCACGCTGGCCACATAACCACACAGCCAGCTCCTAACCCCAATAGAAACTGCTTTTCCCTATAGTCCCTCACTCGCCCTCCCCCCACCCCCCACCACCACTCCACTCCACAGGACCTTCTTCCGGTTGAGACCGCATTTCGCCTGCCTGTCATAAATAAGACTACTTCACTTGCCACATACTTAGAAATATGACTGTGTGTGTGGGGGGGTGGGAAAGGGAGTCACGAAGGGAGGAACAGAGTTCCCTACGAGAGTTCCTCAAGAGAAATTCCCCCCCCCCCTACACAATTGTCCACCCCCTCTAAAAATGTTTGTGTGTAGGGATAGAATACGAACACGCCCACCTATGAAATAATCATAACTCACTTAACCCAATTTAATGTTATATATGCCTAGACAGAATATAATAAGAATTTGCCAACGAGGGGCGTCACAAAAGTATTATGAAGTTAGGCAATATTATTGGTGTACTAAAAGTGATGCATCATGTGGTCTACTGGAAAATTATGTTTCTCGTTTTTAGTACAGCTAAAAACTATAGTTGTACTTCCAAAATGTATCTCTGATTTTTAGTACAACTATTTCTTGATTACAAATTTTTAGAACTAAAATTTTAAAATTTACTAAAATATATTTAAGTTTATTTTACAAATGATAGAAAATTGAAATATTGTTAATTTTTCAAATGTGATTTTAAGGGAACTGAACTAAACTGAAGCAACTGAACTAAATTGAAGGAATCTGACTACATAACAAGACTTTTTATCGAAATACACTTCAAAATAGTTGTACTAAAATAGATGTTTTCTGTACAGCTTAAGTCTGATCTTAAACTAAAAAGAAAAACAACTCAACAAGTTACCTTCAGAAACTATAATTTATACTTTTAACATGTACTAAAATGACAGCTAATAAAATATTGGAACTAAACCATACTGTTTTAGATCTCCATTAAATAAATTTCCTTAAAATTTAGTACAAATTTAGCACAAGCTGTTCTTTTCTTAAAGTAAATCTTTAGTTTATCTACACATCTATTCTCACAAATTCAAACTTCACTATTTTGTAATCTAGACGTATTCTTAAAACCACCCTCGTCTAAGTCTTATTTACACACATGCAGTAGGCGTGCCCAAGTGGGCGTTGTCGTGGGCCGTGCCTAATTATGCGCTGCGGTAACAAGCAATCCTTTTTGGCGCCCATAACTGCCTCAACTCTGATAATGATTATCAGCAAAAGGAGTCGCCTGCAGGCGCAACCAAAAACCAAAGACAGAAACTCAAAAACAGAAACTCAAAAACAGAAACTAAAATATTACGCATACGCAACGTGCGCCCCTCCACTTGATGTTGTTGTTATTGTTGCTGCTGGTGATGTTTGCGGTCAACTAAGGCGGTTTTTTTTGGTTTGCGGTTTGTGCAGTTGCAATTGCACCTGTCACAGCCCATAGCTCAACACAAATTGGGGGCATGCCCCAAACGTATTCGATGGCGTTCAATGCATTTTGCGGTTGCCGTTGGCTACGCAAAACGCGTGTACAATTTTCTCATTTAACAGAAAATACATTTCGGTTTTGAAGGGGGTGTGTCGGTCAGCAGGGAGTGAATGAGACAGAGAGAGAGAGAGAGAGAGAGAGAGAGAGAATGAGAAACAAAAAGAGAGATAATGAGATTGTCTAGTGCGCAGTTACAAACAAAAATGATTGTGGCGAAGGATTCAAATGCTCGGCTTTGAAACTGCGGCGAATTGAAAGGGCTAGAAGGCAAAGTTGAAGGACAGAGAGGCATATACAAGCAATGAGATAGAGAGAGAGAGAGAGAGAGAGAGAGAGAAAAAGAGAGAGAGAGAGAGAAAAAGAGAGAGAGAGAGAGAGAAAAAGAGAGAGAGAACGAAAGAAATGGTGAGAACAAGAGGCAGAAACATCTAGAAGTCTCAGCCAAAAGGGAGTCACAATTTAAAGAGTTTTCTAAACAGAGAAAATTTTTTTATATTATTATATATAGTAAAAATAATAATAAATTTGTTAAAAAATATTTATAATTATAAATATGTTTTAAGACTCACACTGTTTATAAACTATCAATCTCTCATCAATCAATCAATACACTTTCATAAAAAAAGTATATATAATTTTATACTCACTCATAAGACTCTCAACAATCTTTCAACCATCAATTATTGAAAGGAAACAAATTTAATGAACTCACAATCAAGCTTTCTATCAATCAAATTTAAAAAAAAATTACAAAATCAATCAATTCATCAGCAAACGGTAAATCTTCAGTCTTTGTTCAATCAATCACTTATATATATTTTTTTCGCTCAGTGTAGAGAGCCTTAAGAGAGAGTCCTTAATCGAAGCGCTAAAAGAGGAACAAATCGACGTCTCAAAGACAGAACAGAAAAGAGAAAATAAACAGAGGGAGATAGAGAGAGAAAGAGGGGGAATCGAGAGAAATAGAGAGAGAGAGAGAGAGAGAGAGAACCAGTCTAACTAGAAACAACCTCTATACGAATTCGCCTTAAAAATTTACGCTGAAAACGTAAAAAAACGAAACGCAAAAAACCGGCTACGAAAAATCAGCTGATTTGTTTGCCAATATTCCACTCAGGACTTTGTTAACTTGCCACCAAATGGCGCACATACATATGTATGTATGTATATATATGGGTGTGTGTGTGTGTGTTTGTTGTGGCGCACACACAGCGAATCTTTATCGCATCTGCCGCTCAGTGCAGTCGAGTCTCGTCGAGTTGCCTTCAGTACGCGCAGAGTTTTCCAGCAGCTCGCAACACGTTGCGCATACGGCACACCAAAGTGTGGCATGCCACAAAACCAAAAAAAAACACAAAACCAAATTGTGCGTATATTAGACAAACAGCAGACAAAACAAACAAACAAAAGCAAAAAGAAAACAAAAGCGAACGTAAACATAAGTTGGAAAAGTTAAATATACTATATCAAATATATCAAAACAAAAAAAATCTCTAAGAACAAAATAACAAAATATTTTAAATATATAGTAATTAATATAAATTGTTAAGAAAAATTAACTGATATAAAAATTTTGCAAAAAAAAAACCTATAAATCAAAGAGAAATCGCAGCTATAAAAAAGTTACAAATAATATTAAAATATTTATAAAATTTAACTTGAAAAAAAAGAAATAAAAATATAACTTTATTATAAAATTAAATAAAAAATCATAAGAATAGAAAATAAAAAATAAAAAAATTCTTAAATAAATAAAATTAAAATTCTTTTAAGCTTAAAAAGGAAAATAATTTCTAAACCGCTTAAATGATTCTCTGAAAATAATAATATAAATCTAACTTCCAATGAAATAAACAATAAACTTCAATAGAAGAACAAACAACTTGAACGTAATTTCAAAATTATAAGGAAAATTTAAGCCAATTGCAAATAAAAAAAAAAGCTGCCGCAGGAAAAACCGAATTCAAGGAAAACCCACAAAGGCAACAAGGAAAAGGGCGTCAAGTGCTACAACTGAAAAAAAGGTGCGTCTAAAGCTGCCATTTGTTGTGCCTGCCTGCTGAGAGTGTGTGTGTGTGTGAGTGTGTGTGTATTTGTAAATGACCTGCAATGGGGTTCTGAGTTAACCGCAATTAAATAGAATTTTCCGGCATATCTGCAACTCGCTCCTTTCGCTCCTCCTTTCTGCCAGGACTCTAAAATAGTTGAAAACGCAGAGCGCAACCGAAAGAGATGGAAGATCAAGAGAAAAAGAGACAGCTATTGGGGTAAACAACTCCCTTTTGGCAGCTCCTTAATTTCAATTTTCCATTTTCCATTTCTATGCTGCCTTTTGCGCCTTTCTATGCAATTCTCATGGCCTTTTTGCAATTGACTTCAAGATGCTGTAGGTTCTCAACTAAGGGCCTGGGGTGTAGTTAGGGTTAGTTGTGAGGGGGTTGGGGGGGAAGAGGAGGGTTGCTTACTAACGCATTTTCCTATTTAGCTTCCATTGGCAGCAGTTTTTCACCATTTGCCTATTTCCCTTTGTTTTCCTCTATTTTTCTTTTCTCTGCTCATTTCTTGCAATTCATTTCACTTAAGTGGCATTTAGTGTGCGAGTGTGTGTGTGGGTGTGTGTTGTGTGTGTGTACTCCCACTAGTGCCACGCCCACACGCAGCAGTCAATGTTTGTCGTCTGCGAAATTCTTGCTTTAGTTGCTGTCTATTGTTGTTGTTATTCTTCTTCCACTTCCCTTGCCTTAGTCAAGTTCAATGCACCAAAATGCGGCAGGAGAAGCAGCAGCAGCAGCAGCAGCAGTTGCAAGCTTCTGCAAAAGCTCTTCAAGTTCATTCTCTTATCCTTCAGCAAGCTGCTTTACCTATGTTGATTTTCCACATGAATTTTATGTTTGCTGCTTGTAGTAAACTAATGAATACCCTTCAAAATGTATATTTATAATATTGATTGAAGTTTTTTGAGAGAACAACTTAAGTTGAAGTGGAAAAGCTTTAAGATGAAAAAGCTCCTTACAAATATCATGAAAATAATTTCATTCTATTTAATAATATTCCACTTAAAAAAAAAAAATTGTATTAATATTTTTCGGTAATAATATAAGAGAACAAAGATGGGTAGAGTCTGAATAAAAGTGTATTTTGTATATTTATATTTATTAAATATAGAATATATATATTTATATTTATTAAATATGGAATATAGATTTATAGATATTTAAAAATCTTAAAAATAGCACATTTTTTTAAAATTAAATTTGTATCCTTAAAAATATCTTGAAAATAATTTCATTCTATTTAATAATATTCCACTAATAAAAGAAAATATTTTTTCTATTAATTTTTTTCGGTAATAATATAAGAGAATATCATAGATGAGTAGAATGTGTATAGAATTCAATTTTCTATATTTATATTTATTAAATATAGAATATAGACTTATATATACTTAAAAATTCTAAAATATAGAATATAAGCTCATTTTTTTTAATAAATTTTTTCTACTTAATCTATGTTCTATATATTTCTAAGGTAGTAGAAAGCTTGTTAGTTAATAAATTTATAGGTTATTTTTTCTCAAAAGACATATAAATACCTTATACTATTTTTATATATCATTAGTCTTATATATATAAATCTTATATTAAATTAATCTTACATTAAACACTAATTTTATAGAGCATTCCTTAGTCTACTATATTTACCTTGAGATTCATTATTTTTTTGTCTATGCTCCTTTCTCAGTGTATTTGCATTTACTTGAAATTTCTGAAGTGGGTTTTCGGTAGTTTCAAGTCATTGTGTGTGGCATCTTCTACTCCCCCCCCGTCCCCTCTCTCTACTCACCCTGTGTCGACTCTATATACCTCGTATACTTCTTCAGTTGCTCTGAAAGAGTTTAATGTGGCCTGAAGCTTGATTCCTTGTCTGCTTCTTCTACGCGTTTTGTGATATGACAAGTGAAATTTTGTGCTCCCGCTGAATGCAAAAATAATGTGGAGTCTGTGGGCCGAGTATGTTGAGCACTCTCCAACACTGGCATAGACTCATGTAGACTCGTTGATGCATTTGGGGGGGGGGAAGTGCTCCTGATTACATAAGTACAAACGCGTTTAGAACTCGAGTGTTGTTCCAGGAAAATTTCAGAGCAAATTGAAGCACGAGAAAGCTGATACAACTTTTTCCTTATACTAAACTAATTGGAAGACTCTTGGATATGTATTAAATTTAGTCACAGTAAAACTCTTAACTTTCATAAAATGACATTCCACTTAAAAGTAGAACAATTTTGACCAACTTATAACCGTTCAGAGTGAAGATGAGACTCTAATAGTAAAAATGCCTATTTTAGGTCACTTTTTGACACATCAAAAACGCCTCAAATAAAAAGCAAAATGCTAGTTTTGAGTCCAAGAATCGATTGGGCACAAAAAATTAGAATCAAAAATTTTTTCATTTCTGATGATTTTGTCAAGGGGTTAGTATGCAAAACTGGCCAAAAAAGTTGAAAAATTTAAAACTCCGATAATGAAGAATATTTGAATGCAGAATGGAACTGGGATCAAAACCATTAACAAAAATCCAAATTTGATCAAAATCGATTAAATTCTGGCAAAGTTATGGCAGTTCAAAGTTATAATGGGGTTCATTTCAGGAAAATGGCGTTTTGGGTCACTTTTTGATACATTTTTGGTCATATCTCGAAAAGTACTCATCAGAAACACCTCAAATAAAAAGCAAAATGCTAGTTTTGAGTCCTAGAATCAATTGAGCACAAAAAATTAGAATCAAAAATTTTGTGATTTTTGATGATTTTGTCAAGGGGTTAGTATGGAAAATGGGTCAAAAAAGTCGAAAAATTTAAAACTCCGAAAATGAAGAATATTTAAATGCAGAATCAATCTGGGATGAAAACCATTAACAAAAATCCAAATTTCATCAAAAACGGTCGAATTTTCGCCAAGTTATGAGAGTTCTAAGTTAGTGTAGGGCTTTTATTCGGAAAATGGTGTTTTGGGTGACTTTTGACACATTTTCGATCATATATTCAGAAATACTTATAAATAACACCTCAATTTTTATTATAGATTGGGGATCAGCAATCGATTCGCTTTGCTTGAAACGTATCCTTGGACAATTAGTCTTATAGGTAGTTCTTTTTGGATGAGTATGTCGCTTAGATGACTGTATTTTGGCTAACAGTTTAGACCTATTTGAGCACGTTCCTAATATATTTTTTTTTTTTTTTTTTTTGGTCGAGTGAGAAAAAGATACTTTCAAAAAATGCGATTCATGTTGGCAGCTTTGACTTGGCTTGGGTTCCAATGGAGTTGATCCCCCTATTTGGGGCAAGACACAGCTCTACCTGCCACACACACACACACTCACACACACATACATAACACCCACTCATACACACGCACACACACACAGATACAGTTGTTGGCTTTGGTTTTTTGGGTATCCTTCAGCTACGTGAGTGATTCAACATAATTATGTTTCAACAGTTACAGGCAGCTGTGGTCCCCTTCCACCTGCCCCCCCTTCTTGCTACTCCCCTCTATATGCAGTCGACGACATCGCCTACCTTTTAACCGTATTATAACGGTTATATGCACGTATGCACGAAATAACAGTTAAAGTATTTCAACATACATTCGAATATGTATGTATGTATGTGTATATGTATAAGCAAGAAAATTGCCAACTGATTGTTTGGCGGTTTTTGTGCATTACCCCTACCTCCCTCCTTCGCCCCACACACACACCCTTCCTTCCATCCCTCGCTGTGTATTGTTGCCTGCATCATTAAGCTGACAAGGGAGAGCATGACAGCAAGAGTGGAGCAAACAGAGAGTGAGAGAGAGAGAGTGAGAAAAGGAGAGGGAGGAGTAGGAGACGGAGATGGAGATGGAGACTGACTGACAGCAAGAGACAACTGACAACGACAAGCAACAAAACACCAACAACAACATCAACAACAACAACAAGTCGCAATTTGTAAGCGCAGCAGAGCTTTTAATACCCTACAGTTACTTTCGACAGCAGCGGGTATGCGCGACTTGCACAGGTTGAAGCCTGCTTAAAAATAACCAAAAAAAAAAAAAAAAATTAAGTTTTTTAACTTAACATAAAGTTTTTCTAAATTTTGTTTTGATATCAATTTTTAGATACTTCTTCTACAGGGTATCTCTTAGTCGACTTCGGCCATTTCTGTTAGCAAGTGTTTAGGTTGTATTGTGCCTGCAGCACGTAGGCCGCTGTTGGCATCGCTGCCGAAATGCGGTGCCTTTGCCTTACTTTACTTTTCTTGATGGTTTTTCGCATTGCCTTTCGACTTGTTTCGGTCAGACCACCCTCCCTCCCTCCCCCCTCTACCACCCTCGAGGAAAAACCTGTGGAAACCCTCACAGAAAATACATTTGATTGGAGCCGTAAAACACCTGTCGATCTTAAGAGGGGAAAAAATACGTAGTAGGCCTGAGGTTTTCTAACAAATTTTTTGGCAAAATTTAAAAGAATTATAAAATAAATTTTTGGTTTATCTTTTAAGAAGTTTATTTTGTTTTTAAGAAAGATGGACACTTAGGCAGTTATACAGTTATAGGAGGTATGAAATTCGAAGTGAAAACGGGCAACAATTAATGCAATTTGTAAAGTTCCCTTTTTTTTGGCGTATAAAGTTAAGAAACCAACTCCACGCTGAGGTAAGCCACAATACTATTTAAGGGAAAACTTGGAAATTTTGGAGCCAAGAGACTTCTCCACAAATCTGCATAATTCAATTCCATAGAACATCCCCTTAACTACCTCTCCCTTAAGCACTTGGCGAAACCCTTTTCAATGGCCCAGAGAACTTCTTCTCGCTTCTTCATGTTTAAAATAAAGAGGAGTGTTGGAAAGTGGGAAAAGTTGCCAAGCGTTTTTTCATGCTAATTTGCATTATTTTTATTCTATTTTTATTGGGAAAGTGACAAGGCGAATTTTTTCACACACCCCCACTACACTCGGTTTGTGATATGTGTAAAAAAGTTCAGTCAACACTTTGTTAAAAAGTGACAGTGTTGGAAAGGGAAGCGAAGGGACTGGGAGAAGTGACAAGTAGCTGTTGTGAGTTGTCCTTGTTTGCTAATGAGCAGTATAACGGCATAGTCAGTGTGTGTTCAAGTATTACATAAAGCAGTTGGGAATTATAAGCAAACTGTGAAAATTGACAGATATTTTTTATTGTATCTCTTGATTATGTGGGGAAATTGTTTAGCTTATTAAATAAAAGCAGTTTCACGGCTCTCAGTCACATATCCTTAAATTATATAAACAGGACTAAAATTTATGTCAGCTTTTGGCTCATAAATTTGGCCCATAACACACACACACATTCAAAACGACATTCATGCGTCATTCGTCAAACGTTTTTGGCGCCACATTTCTGTTTCCCCATCTCTTCTCCACTCTTCCCTCATTATGCCCGCTTCCTTTTGACGGCGCTCTCCTTTCAGTCAACATTTTGTGGAGCAGCCAAAATCGTCAACACACGTGACTGACTTTTTGTTTACAGACGTGGCAATAAAAATCTTTTCATATTAATTAAAAAGTCAAAGCACATAGAAAAAAAAGGATAACGTGGCGGGGAGGATTTATAAAAGCTCATTAAAGTTTCAGCGATTTGGGATTTTAAAAGTGCATCAAATTAAGTTTTATGCCGTGGGAAATTCTAGCGGAAAAAAGAAACTGTAACAAACTTGCAGCAAGTAAATCAATTGCCAAATTTAAAATTCAAGCCACGCAAACCATTTTAGCCGTGGGAAGATATGGCCGGAAATAGCCCATATCAAAGAGCTTTTTGTCAGCAACAGCAACAGCGACAAAGAAAAAAATAACAAAAAGTGGCCTCTGTTAGCAATTGGCGCCAACTGCGGCGCCGGCGTTACATAAATTATGAATACAACGAAAAAACTACTAGTATAAAACAGGAATGGAAAAACAAAAAGCGAGCGAAAAATAATAAAAAAACAAAACTTGACCAGCGTTGATGCTTTGGGCAAAGCGTCTCATAACTCAAAAGCTAAGCAAACACATAGTCAAGTGACAGCAGCGCGCACAAGAGAGAAAGGAAGAGGGCCATACACACACTCACACACACTCACACACACACATGCATACGCACTTGTAGTGAGTCCACCCACACGCATAGAGCAAAGCAAAGCACGCGATATGACAGGCTGCTTATGTCGCCGCTCTCTTCAGCCCTTCTCTTTGTTCTTGCACTTGACGCTCACTCAGCCACAGACTGTCTTCCAGGCAAACTTTTGAGTGACGTGCAAAGAGTTTTCAAGTTAGTTGCAGTGTTTCTATTTTGTCTCTCTTTGGTTTGCTTTGCCGCTGCTCTAATTAATTAGCTAAAAATTTGCTTGGCATTTTTCGTTGTTGTTGTCATGTTGTTGCAGTACGTGTGTAGCACGTGTCTGTACGGCAGACACGACGATGACTTCATTTAAGGCTTAAATTTGATTATTTTTTAAGTGACATTTTGTGTTAAGACTTGATTTATTTGCATGCCAAACAAAGCTGAAATTTATCGTTTCACATTTTGATTGCTTTTCTCTTTCCTTTTCTCTTTTGCAGGTGAGTCACAAACGGTAATCCGCAAAATGACTGAAAAAGCGTAAGTCATAAGTCTGGCAAAAGAAAAATATGTTAAGTTTGCAGAAATCAGAACTTAAAAAGTTATCGATTACGCCCATAAGTTTTATTAGTTTTTTTTTTCTTTAGCTTTGCTTTCCCCGCTTGATTAATGTAATCCCACTCACCAGCTGCCATAGTTTTTCTCTTTCACATACCGAAGTTATCAAGAGTCAACATAAATGCGTAGCAAAATGCAGGTGAAAAGCTTTAACTTGGTATTTGCTAGTTGAGCTACCATCGGCAACCATTAAACATCTCACTTTGTGCTCTCTTTGCACTCAATCTCGCTCGTGCTCATTCCATTTCCAATCTTCCAACCAATTCAATCCCTAACAAATCTAAACTCTCGACGTGCAAAACAAAAGCCGCTGCTGCTGGTGTCGGCGTCGGCAGCGCTGCCAGCGTTCTCTGTTGCTGTTTCGCCTGCGCAAAAGTCATATGAAAATGCAGTTTTAGTATATCCTACACAATAAATATTTGTGCTGCACTCGCTCTCTGCAAGGTGTACATATACTATATGTATGTAAGTGTGTGAGTGTGTTTGTGTGTACATTACATTTATAGCTGCCACGCGCCTTGTTTATATACAGAGTATATGTATATAGTATGTGGAAATGCATTTATCTGTCTTTATGGCCACATTGCAAATAGTAGCAAAAAAAAAGGAGTAGTAGTAGTAGTAGTAGTATGTAAGAGTAGCACATTTAATGGCATTGAACTTGTTGACTGATCTATGGACTGGTTGGCCAGAACAACGACAACAACTGCCACCATTTGGAGCAATCGTGAAACGCGCACAAATGCAAACGGTTCATTAAGCAATTTTCTATGGCATTACACATTTCCGCGCCAAGCTTTCCATCATCATCATCATCATCAGCATCATCATCTCTGCAGTCATCCCCACTGGATGCCATTTGTGGACGTTGGAATGGTCATTGAATTGCGTCTAACGGCACCTGCATTGCCAACACCAACAACAATAACTGCCTTATTAGAACTGGCACCTATTCTGTCATACATATCTGTACATATGTATGTACATATCTATTTAAACTAAAGCCATTAACTTTAATTACATATACACAGACGTTTATTACAGAGAGATAACATGAAACTTCCAAATTACCTATGGCTACTCTTACTTATTCACACATTTCAAGAAGTTCTCTCTATCTCTCTTTACTTTGCTCTCATGACATTGACAAGTTCGTTTACATTACAGTTGTTGTTGTTTGTTTTTTGGCAATCGTTGATCCTTTCCCTTTTCAGCAATTGCAATTACTCTCTTGTTTGGCAACACTCTCTCGCCCTCTCTTTTTTGTGGCTGCATTTACTGCACAAGCAACAACAAACGCCCACTGCGCCAGCGTCACTGCTGTTCGGCAAACTGCACGAACGTGTAGAAGCAGCGATCGTTCGTTTCTCTTGCAGCAGCTTCGGCTTAGGTATTAACAGTTTTTGACGCAACTTCAGAGCTCAGTCTTTTGTCTGCGTTGTACGACTACGGTTCATGTTGAGCAATTCAATTCGGTAAAGTTCTGGCTGCTGTGTGTGTGCGTTTACGTCTCGCGTCTAAGCAGAGCTTTTGTTTTCGGCTTCGGCATATTGCGCTTCCGCTGTATATTTTGTTAGTAGTGTTGAGAATCTGTGGTGTATGTGTGTCTGAGAGTGTGTGTGTATGTGTGTGCATTAAACAAGTTTACCAATGCGTTTCAAATTTGCCGTTGCGCCGGTTCCACAAACACACACAACCGCACACATATTATTTCGTTTATTGTCACGCTCGATTTAATCGACAGTGTTTATTTTGTTGTTATTTTTGTTGCTTGCTGAAATAAAGTTTATAAATTGTTTCCAAACAATTGATACGACGACGCGGCCTTTTGTATGTAAGTATTATCACTAAAATTCAAATATTTAAAAAAGTTAAAAAAAAACCTTTTACAAATGAATCACACTGTGCAAGTGCATTCGGTCTCTTTTTTGTTTGTCTGCCCCTTCCTCTCTCTCTCTCTTTAGCAGTGTGGTGTGAATTTCTGTGTGAAAAGCTAATAAAAGTAAATGACGCTGCAGTCGGCGACGAAACTAAGCGGTGTCTTAATTTTCAACATGTCATGTCAAATGATTTTGCTTTACTTTTGAGTTATTCACAAAAACGGTAAATACTTGTGCGCTCTAGTTTCAGCGTATGCGTGTGTGTGTATGTGTGCGCCTGTGAGAGAGCGTACGTGCACTCATTATTTTGTCGTTTGTGTCTCATTTTTGGCTGTCGGACAAGTGCTGCCCAGCAGCAAGCAGGCGTCAGGTAGTCAAAAAACCCCCACACATACTTACGTTCTCTCACACACACAACCACAAGCTGCTGCTGCTGCTGCCGTTTGTGCACTGTCTACGCAGTTTTGTTGCTATTTTTAGCATATTTTGCGTCGGCGCCACTGCTATATGTCTAGCAGCGACGACGCAGTCGGCTTATCACAAGTTGCTGTTGTACTTGTACTTGTATGTACATACACATTTATTTATAGAATTCGCTTTAAATAATTCTTCATGGCGTTTTTATACTTTTATTGCGCGAATTTGCGTTAATTTAATTCAATGGCTCAACGTGACAGCGTCGTGCTGTCTGCTGCAAGTTGTTGTTGCTGTCACAGCATCACTTCAGCAGCGCAGCAAAAGCTCTTATCGTGTATGTGCGAGATGGAGAGCGAGAGAGCTGAAATAACAGTAAGAACAGTTAGAGAGCCAGTGAGAGCATCACCTGCTGCGGCTGCTGTCATTGTTGTTCTGCTTTGAGCTCATTCTCTCTCTCGCTGTGCTTTGTACTTGTTACATTGTTGTTGTTGTTGTGTTAGTTCAGTCAGCCGTGCGTTTTGTTTGCACGCCCATTGCTTTTGTTCTGCCATTGAGTTGCTGTCGTTGTTGTTGTTGTCGCTATGGCAATGCCAACTTTCAACTGTGAGGAGAAAGAGAATGAGCGAGAGTTACAAAATTTTCATGGCATTTAATTGAGTATTTACTAGTATTAAAATACTAATTGTTATTTACTTAACAATTTAGTGTATTACGCGTTAAGTATGCGCTAAATAATGTTGTTTACATTGAATTGCAAATTGTGGAAAATTATTCGTCATGATTTCACATTTCCGTTAGCAGCTCCCCAGGGGGAATTCCATATTTACATACATTACCTTTTCGGTATATTAGAATTGCATTACGAGCACTTTCACTGGAACAACAATTATCACAAGCAAATTCATATTTTTATTATGCCATACAATAACAAATAATAACAATAATAATATAAAATGAAAAGCGTTTTATTTGAAGCTTTTTTTTTTTGAACAGTTGGCAACGCCGCAATGCACCGCTTAATTATGCCAGTGGCCGCAATTAACCGTTATACATTTCATTAAGTTTTTACTTAATTTTACGTAATTATATAGTTTTTCGATTTCTGTCGATTTGAAAAATTGGAAAAAAAAATTATATCGGTTATGCTTATGGACTGTCGTGTTAAGTGATACGTGACCTTTGAACTTGATTTGATGCATGTTCTGCTTTCACTACTGCCATTCATTCATCCATGGCATTGAGAGTTGAGCCGAGTTGAGTTTGTGAAAAGGTCATTTTGGTGGCCAAAGTCAATTTCCGAGGCGACATCCCAAAACATTATAAAGCGTTCTCCCCCTCTCTCCCTTTCTCTCATTTCATTCTCCTTCTCCACTCTGTGGCTGGCTTTCTTACACTGCGCGAAACCTTCAAGTAACTTGAGTTTATCTTTGCTTTTAGCCCATTGCCAAGGCAACGTCGTAGCCTTGATGGAAGCCAAGTTAACTGCGTCCCTCATCCCCTCGTTCCCCTCGTGCCCGCCCCCGCAGCAACAACCTTGGCTGTTCCTCCTCCATTCTCCATTCTAGCGCAAACAATATTTATGCTTTTCTTTTGCTTACGCTTAATAAATCTCATCTTTATTTTTGCTTTATACATTTTACTTGATTTTTTCGCTTTGAATTCTCTTTTAGCAGTTTATTTTGCCGTTGGCTGTCATTTTCTTTTCAGTTTTCATTTAATTTATGTTTCACGTTTTATCCAGTGATTTCTTTTCAAAGTACTTCTGTCACAATTCTCATCAATTTTGATAGCAACTCAAATATATATGGATTGTATCTTGATTGTTCCATTTAGCATTGTCTTAGCTGGGCCTCAAAATGTGCTTTCTCATTAATCCAGTGAAAGGAGCTTTTCTAACATTTAGCCAAGTACTTTAAGTAGGCTGGAGTATCAATTGATAATCATCAATTGATAATCATCAGATCAATCGATCTGATTGATTGTGATTTACTCGGGTTTTCCAGTCCTTGCAACAATATTTCAAAATTTTTGTTAACTCTAATTGTAAATAAATAATAAAAAAATGAATAAAAAAGATAAAATAATAATATATTTAGTATTTATTTTATTCATATATTTTCCAATTAAAATAAATTAAATATAATTTAACTTAATTTTTAATCTCACTCATATCATACTTCGAAAGTTAGTTTCATTAGCGACCTCTCTTGGTGCCTGGAATCATGTAGTTGTGCAAGTGGAACTGCAGCTTTCATACTTGTCTTTTGCATTCTCACTTTAAGTATGTCTTGTCTTGCTCTGTCGTTTTGAGTATTAATTCAATCGATAAATCCGAAAATAGCATTTACCAAACGTGCGACTTTTCGACGTCTATCGGCAGTTGTTGTTTCCCGCTCCCTCCCCTCTTGCTACCCCCTCTCTGACAGTCACTCTCTTGAGCCACCCCATCAAGAGCCTCCTGCATGGCAATAATGTCGCGTCACTCAGTCGAGTGTTGGTTCCGTTCTATCCTTCCTTCCTTCCGTTGCTGTCCTTCCGTTGACGTACGTCTCTGCCTCCCACTCTTTATCAACTTGTGTCTTGTCAATTTAGTGACAAAAGGTGAAAGAGCTCTTGGCTAAATAATATGTGGAAAGTGGTGAGGGAGGGGCGGATAGATAGGTACTTGCTTTTGAGGTCCTTTGTGTGTGTGTATGTGTGTGTGTGTGAGTGTCCTACGCGAATTGTCAAACGAAATGTCAGCTATGCGTCAATGGAGCTGTCTACGCTGTCAACTTGTTGTTCTTGCCTGTTATGTGGCAGTTGTTAACTGTCAATAAAACCAACAACAACTGTGCAAAATGGCACAAGCATCATGTCTATTAAATCAACAAAGGCAACCAAACAACAAACAACAATAACAACAGCAACTTGTTGTTTGAAGCGCCTAAAACAGTGCCATAAGCAAAATCCCATAGGAGAACTTGAGGGGGAAAAAACCAGCGTCAGGTGGTAAAGTAACAACCCCCTCTTACCAACCCCATAGGGCAAAAACTGCCAAGAAAAATCACCCAAAAAAAAGACAAGAAAATGCAAAATGTATCCGACTTTTTGTTACCCTGCAGCGGGGTTCAAACAGGTAGACAGATTGGGTTGTCTATTGATACTGAATCAGAATATATATACTTTATAGCGTAGAAAACTCCTACTTCTCCCTGTTACGCACATTCGTACATGATCATAGTACCCCACTTTGACATTATTCAAATAGTACAGAGTATAAAAATGAGTGTGACAGCTGTCGTAGCTAAGCTCCTGAGCCTCTCTCTCTCTCTCTCCCTCTCGGTTGTTGTTATTGTTGCTGACCCGGGACAGAGATGAAGATCGTGTCAGGCAGGTTTTGTGGCAAGGTGGTGGCAAGGTTTGGCTGGTGGGGAGGGGGGTAGGTAGGGATTACTCTCATTGAGGCGGGTGCACTGAGCCATGGCGCTGGCGTCGCTGCCACCGCTGCAGCGGAGCTTTTGTCGTCAATTCATTCACAATGTATCGTAACATTGTATTGAGATACTTTTCTGCTTGGTTTGATGCCCGCCTCCTCTCCTCTCCTCACACTCCCGCCCACACCTTTGCCCTGCATCAGCTCATCATCCCCACAGATAATTTTGACAGCTTTGTAAATGGAGTCATGCGTTATTGGATTGCAATTCGGGAGAGGGGTGTAGAGGAGGTGGTTCGGGGACTTTGGGTGATTGGATGAAACAGGCCAAGGATTGTTGTTAATGCGGCATTGATGACAACCGCATGAATGAACTGCGCTCACAATGGATATTGAATTACAAATTGATGAAAGTGTTATTTGAAGGGGAAGCAATAGAGAGAGATAGATAGATAGATAAATAGAGAGAGAGAGAGAGAGAGAGAGAGAGAGAGAGATAAGGAAAGCAGAGAATGAACAGAACGAGAGATGGAGAGAGATAGGAGTAGATATAGTTAAGGAGCTAGCAAAATGACTCAGCGATTGGAGGGTAGAAAGAAAAAGAGGCAGAAATAGAGAGAGAGAGAGAGAAAACTGATTAACAATTAGAATTAGAATGAAAGTTAATTAGGTCATAGACAGGTTAATGGAAATTCCACTAATTAGTTAATGTGATTATGCTGATTGAAAGACGGTGACTATAAAAGTGGAGAATGTGAAAAAAAATGAAATTGGAATTATAGGCATAATTATACAGGGGAATTACACGAGATAGGATCTTAGAACGACACTTTTACGTAATATTTTATATATTCTTTAGCTTATAATATCTTAAACTACTCCTTAGTTATTGTAAATCGTAAGAATAATAATAAATAAATATTATTAAATATTATTATTTTTTTTTTTTTGACTCACTGTAAATTCCTTTTTTTCCTTTTTTAGTTTAAATATATTAAACTAAAATAGGAAAAAAAGCAATTTACAGTGAGTCAAAAAAAAGTATAAAATTTTAGATAATGTGAGATAATAATAGAACTATTACTAAACTATAAAAAATATTTGCAATGAAAGCATCACTTAACAAATTCTTTAATGTGAATCGAATAGGAAAGTGATAAGCACTTACACTGAGCGAAAAAGTGGAACACTTTACGTAATATTATGATATAATGCTATACTTATAAAATATTTTGCTAATATTTCACTGATAAAATTATTATTAATAAATTTTTTCCATTTAATTTTAGTTAATATTATTATACCCGCATAGTTAAAAACTTTGTTACAACACATATAATATCTAATAGAAAACTTGGCACAGATTAAGTTAAAAAACTCTAGCTTCCATTTACACAGACTATGTCTCTTTTCTCTTTTGGCTTTTACTCGTTCTCCATCTATCTGTCTCTGTCTTTACTATCTCTCTTTCACTTTTGAGTGTGTCGCCAAAAGTTTTTTCTGTGTGGCATTTTTACAGCATTTTACTACCCTTACTTGTGGCACTATACCACTCTCTCTCTCTCTCTCACTCTATACCTCTGCTATCTCCCTCTGCTATCTGTCTATATTTCTCTCTTGTGTGTGCAGCTCTTTCAATAATTGAATTCCGTACTTGCACTTTCACATATTTTGTGCCCCATTGCCCCACAACGCTTGCCACAGCAGGCTGCACTACTCTATACATATTTGTAGATGCCCCATTGCCACCCCCTCCCTTTACATCTACCCCCCATTTAGTCTATAAGTATATAGTAAAGTGCATTGCTGACATAACTTTCATATCGACAGAGGAACCCTTTTGGGTATTTGGCAAACTTTCAAACACATCAAACGGCCCACGCAGTTATATTCCACATAAACCAGTCCGACAAAAAAAAAAAAACAGAAAATGTCACCAGGCAACAACAATATTGTCAGTTACTGTTACAACAACAACAACAACAACAACAGTAATAATAACAGTTGTTGTGGCAGAACTCTTAAAGCGATTTCCGTTTTACATTTGGCGCAAATCGGAAAACTTGCCACAAAAGCCATTTGCCTAGTTGGTTTTTCCTCTAGTTTTTCTTTCGCTGCATTTGGCATCGGTTACGAAGGTGCCCGCATTTTCCCCATATACATTACAGTTTTCCACACCTGCTGCAATTTAACAAAAGCCTCATTTTTTGTTAGCCAGCATAAATCAAACTCTAGAAATCGCTGGTCATCAGCGAAATTGCAAAAGAAATGGCTTAAAGAAAAATCATTTGTAGTAAATTCTTGGTTTTTTTTTTCACAGTGTATAATATTATTGCCTGCCTATGGGTAATTATGCAAATATTGCTTGGCAGAGATTATTATGTCACGCCTTGTTAATTAATTTATAAAGCTGCCATGTCGCCCATTCCCAGACTCGACTTCAGTCTCAACAAATGTTATTATGTTGTTTTTCTCTATTTTTTTGTATTATCATTTTGTGTGTTCATTCATGTTGCATTATGCATTTCCAAGCGCATTTGCATCAAAATAACACAAACGTCATGGAATTAAAAGTTGCATTGAATTATTTACATATTTTTCTCTTACTTTGATCTCAAATCATTTCTCGTTGCCTCGTTGCATAACAAACATAATTTGACAAGAGATTTTCATTTTGATTTGTCGTATTTTGTATTTTTTTGTTAGTTTTTTGTTTTAACGATTGAAAATTGATGTACAATTTGCATGTAAATTTCATGTAATGTTCATCAATCAATAAATTATGCACAAATATGTCTGAATAGGGGCAAGTTGCATGGGAAAATTGTCGAAGAAAACTTGAAACTTCAAGTTGGCAAATTATATATTTAGAATCCTTGAACTATTTGAATTTGGATTACATAATGTATTCTGATGTCTAATGTCGAATTGCATTAAAATTATTCATAGTTTTCATTTCTTGTTGTTTACTATTCACATAGTTGTGATAATTTTGACATGCAAATCATTCGAATTATCGCATGAATCACATGAATCATTCAAGAATCAACTCGTTTGCTATTCATTGAACTGTCCAAATGCGAGAGAACGTATGTATGTATGAACATATAGACAGATAGTTAGACAGATGGATGAGCTGATAGAACGGATAATGGAGGAGACAGATAAGCAGCGATAGAGATAGTGGAATATATTTTCAAGCCTGTTCTCAATTACGAATCCGCACAAAATGTGCGGTTTGACAATAGCTGGCAATAACAAAACCGTAAGTTTCTTTCGGAATTGGAATTGAGAACAGAATAGTTACAAATATGTCAGATAGATGGTTGGACTGATAGAGCATATACTGGGGGGAGAGATAAGCTGCGATAGATATAGAGCACTATTTTGTAACGAAACCGTATGTTTCTTGCGAATTCGGAATTGAGAACAAGATGGAGATTGAACCTCCCCCCCTTAAGTAGCCAACAAACTTATCGACCCACCACCCCCCACCCTGATTCCCTCAACGGGGGACCATCTAACGACATTGTCATACAATGCCAACTCATCATAAAATGCAATTCTCTCTTGACGCCGCTGTCACCTTCTCGAGGGCCACGTAATTTGCAAACGTGCATTGACGTTGAAATTTCAATTGAATTGCAAAAAAATAAAAAAAAATTAAAATAACAAAAAAAAAAAACAACTACGAATAAGAAAAACGCATCGCAAAATGGCAAAATAAACAACATAAATATATGTATATGTGTGTGGCTATATATAGTCTATATAGTATCTGTAACGATATGGGTGTAAAAGTCAACTTGACCCTAATACGACGCCAAGTTTGCATTGTTTGTTGTCGTCGTCGTCGCCGTGATAAAAGTGAGGCAACAAAAGGCTTGCAAAAGCTATGGTTAGATAAGGCTCTTAAGTGTTTTTTCTTCCCTAATACTTTTTTCTCACCTTTTTTTTGCTTGGCTTAGCTCTCGAATGACCAATTTGTTGAATAAATACGCCAGCCAAGAATGACTTCATTTCAGTTTTATGCATATTTATTCATAAATCTTAACTTTTGTTGCCTCATGAAAATAGATACCTTCTTGAAAAATATTTGTATTTAACTAAAGGTAATTAGAAATATACCACAAATACTTAAACATCGACGTCTATCTATATCATCTTTAAAATGTGTTGGGAACTATTGCAAATATTGGCATTTGACAGTTGATGCTTAATAAGCCCCTTGATAATATCAAAAAAAAAAAAAAATTACAATATTTTTAATTCCAATTTTCGAAATTTTAAATTTTTTTACCAATTACTTTTTTATTTGAGGTGTTTCTGATAAGTACTTTTCGATATATGACCAAAAATGTGTTAAAAATGGTTAAAAAATCGCTTTCTTCGATATTTCTCAGTTTTTTCTTCTCTTTGAAAAGACGTAACTTCGCTAAAATTCATCGGGTCTTTATGAAATTTACCTTTTTTACAATAGTCTGATAGTATATAATATTTCAGCATCTATCAAATATGTTGGCAACACAGCCTAAAACATGGAAAAGTCAAAATTTTTGCAAGTTTCGGAATTGTTTTTTCACTTCAAGATGCCATAACTTTGCCAAATTCAACCGATTTTGATGAAATTTTGATTTTTGATAATGGTTTTCATTCCAGATTAAATCTGCATTTTCGGCGTTTTTAATTTTTCGACTTTTTTGACCAATTTTGCATACTAACCCCTTGACACAATATCAAAAATCAAAAAAATTTTTGATTCTAATTTTTTGTGCCCAATCGATTCTGGGGCTCAAAACTAGCATTATGCTTTTTATTTGAGGTCTTTCTGATGAGTATTTTTCGAGATATGGCAAAAAATGTGTCAAAAAGGGACCCAAAACGCCATTTTCCTGAAATGAACCCCATTATAGCTTTGAACTGCCATAACTTTGCCATACTGTATCCGATTTTAATGAAATTTGGATTTTTATTAATGGTTTTGATCCCAGTTCCATTCTGCATTCAAAGATTTTTTATTTTCGGCGTTTTTAATTTTTCGACTTTTTTGACCCATTTTCCATACTAACCCCTTGACAAAATCATCAAAATTCCAAAAATTTTTTGATCCTAACTTTTTGTGCCCAATTGATTCTGGGACTCAAAACTAGCATTCTGCTTTTTATTTGAGGTCTTTCTGATGAGTATTTTTCGAGATATGGCCAAAAATGTGTCAAAATGTGACCCAAAACGCCATTTTCCTGAAATGAACCCCATTATAGCTTTGAACTGCCATAACTTTGCCATACTGTATCCGATTTTGATGAAATTTGGATTTTTGTTAATAGTTTTGCTCCCAGTTCCATTCTGCACTCAAAGATTTTTCATTTTCGGCGTTTTTAATTTTTCGACTTTTTTGACCCATTTTCCATACTAACCCCTTGACAAAATCATCAAAATTCCAAAAATTTTTTGATCCTAATTTTTTGTGCCCAATTGATTCTGGGACTCAAAACTAGCATTCTGCTTTTTATTTGAGGTCTTTCTGATGAGTACTTTTCGAGATATGGCCAAAAATGTGACCCAAAACGCCATTTTCCTGAAATGAACCCCATTATAACTTTGAACTGCCATAACTTTGCCATACTGTATCCGATTTTGATGAAATTTGGATTTTTATTAATGGTTTTGATCCCAGTTCCATTCTGCATTCAAAGATTTTTCATTTTCGGCGTTTTTAATTTTTCGACTTTTTTGACCTATTTTCCATACTAACCTCTTGACAAAATCATCAAAATTCCAAAAATTTTTTGATCCTAATTTTTTGTGCCCAATCGATTCTGGGACTCAAAACTAGCATTTTGCTTTTTATTTGAGGTGTTTCTGATGAGTATTTTTCGAGATATGGCCAAAAATGTGTCAAAATGTGACCCAAAACGCCATTTTCCTGAAATGAACACCATTATAACTTTGAACTGCCATAACTTTGCCATGCTGTATCCGGTTTTAATGAAATTTGGATTTTTATTAATGGTTTTGATCCCAGTTCCATTCTGCATTCAAAGATTTTTCATTTTCGGCGTTTTTAATTTTTCGACTTTTTTGACCCATTTTCCATACTAACCCCTTGACAAAATCATCAAAATTCCAAAAATTTTTTGATCCTAATTTTTTGTGCCCAATTGATTCTGGGACTCAAAACTAGCATTCTGCTTTTTATTTGAGGTGTTTCTGATGAGTATTTTTCGCGATATGGCCAAAAATGTGTCAAAAAGTGACCCAAAACGCCATTTTCCTGAAATGAATTCCATTATAACTTTGAACTGCCATAACTTTGCCATACTGTATCCGATTTTGATGAAATTTGGATTTTTATTAATGGTTTTGATCCCAGTTCCATTCTGCATTCAAAGATTTTTCATTTTCGGCGTTTTTAATTTTTCGACTTTTTTGACCCATTTTCCATACTAACCCCTTGACAAAATCATCAAAATTCCAAAAATTTTTTGATCCTAATTTTTTGTGCCCAATTGATTCTGGGACTCAAAACTAGCATTCTGCTTTTTATTTGAGGTCTTTCTGATGAGTATTTTTCGAGATATGGCCAAAAATGTGTCAAAATGTGACCCAAAACGCCATTTTCCTGAAATGAACCCCATTATAACTTTGAACTGCCATAACTTTGCCATACTGTATCCGATTTTGATGAAATTTGGATTTTTATTAATGGTTTTGATCCCAGTTCCATTCTGCATTCAAAGATTTTTCATTTTCGGCGTTTTTAATTTTTCGACTTTTTGACCCATTTTCCATACTAACCCCTTGACAAAATCATCAAAATTCCAAAAATTTTTTGATCCTAATTTTTAGTGCCCAATTGATTCTGGGACTCAAAACTAGCATTCTGCTTTTTATTTGAGGTATTTCTGATGAGTATTTTTCGAGATATGGCCAAAAATGTGTCAAAATGTGACCCAAAACGCCATTTTCCTGAAATGAACCCCATTATAACTTTGAACTGCCATAACTTTGCCATACTGTATCCGATTTTGATGAAATTTGGATTTTTATTAATGGTTTTGATCCCAGTTCCATTCTGCATTTAAAGATTTTTCATTTTCGGCGTTTTTAATTTTTCGACTTTTTTGACCCATTTTCCATACTAACCCCTTGACAAAATCATCAAAATTCCAAAAATTTTTTGATCCTAAGTTTTTGTGCCCAATTGATTCTGGGACTCAAAACTAGCATTCTGCTTTTTATTTGAGGTCTTTCTGATGAGTATTTTTCGAGATATGGCCAAAAATGTGTCAAAATGTGACCCAAAACGCCATTTTCCTGAAATGAACCCCATTATAACTTTGAACTGCCATAACTTTGCCATACTGTATCCGATTTTGATGAAATTTGGATTTTTATTAATGGTTTTGATCCCAGTTCCATTCTGCATTCAAAGATTTTTCATTTTCGGCGTTTTTAATTTTTCGACTTTTTTGACCCATTTTCCATACTAACCCCTTGACAAAATCATCAAAATTCCAAAAATTTTTTGATCCTAATTTTTAGTGCCCAATTGATTCTGGGACTCAAAACTAGCATTCTGCTTTTTATTTGAGGTCTTTCTGATGAGTATTTTTCGAGATATGGCCAAAAATGTGTCAAAATGTGACCCAAAACGCCATTTTCCTGAAATGAACCCCATTATAACTTTGAACTGCCATAACTTTGCCATACTGTATCCGATTTTGATGAAATTTGGATTTTTATTAATGGTTTTGATCCCAGTTCCATTCTGCATTCAAAGATTTTTCATTTTCGGCGTTTTTAATTTTTCGACTTTTTTGACCCATTTTCCATACTAACCCCTTGACAAAATCATCAAAATTCCAAAAATTTTTTGATCCTAAGTTTTTGTGCCCAATTGATTCTGGGACTCAAAACTAGCATTCTGCTTTTTATTTGAGGTCTTTCTGATGAGTATTTTTCGAGATATGGCCAAAAATGTGTCAAAAAGTGACCCAAAACGCCATTTTCCTGAATTGCGTTTTACCGTAACTTTGAACTGTCATAACTTTGCCAAAATTAACCCGATTTTGGTGAAATTTGTGTTTTTATTAATGGTTTTCATCCCAAATTAATTCTGCATTCAAAGATTCTTAATTTTTGGAGATTTAAATTTTTCTACTTTTTTGACCCATTTTTCATACTAACCCCTTGACAAAATCATCAAAATTCCAAAAATTTTTTGATCCTAATTTTTTGTGCCCAATTGATTCTGGGACTCAAAACTAGCATTTAGCTTTTTATTTGAGGTGTTTCTGATGAGTACTTTTCAAAATATGGCCACAAATGTGTCAAAAAGTGACCCAAAACGCCATTTTCCTGAAAAATTTTTGATTCTAATTTTTTGTGCCCAATAGATTCTGGGACTCAAAACTAGCATTCTGCTTTTTATTTGAGGTGTTTCTGATGAGTATTTCTCGAAACATGACCAAAAATATGTAAAAAGAATGACCATAAGTTTTGTTTAGCCAATATTAGCCACCTTGTAATATTGAAGTGCCATAACTTGGCCATAAATAATTCTATAACAAAATAGATGATTCAATCTCTGCTAATGCATATTATCTAGCTATAAATCACAGCCAGCAGACATTTCCTGAACTCAGTGTTGTTCAACGTAGAGATCCTGAGATATTTCTCACTTACAAATATGGTCAGCTTCAGTTGTTATTGCTAATGTTATTTGTTGTTTGTATTTTTAGCAGACTTAAGTAATTTGTTATTCTACACTTAGGATTATGCAAATTACTTTTCCGCCTACAAATATAAAATAATCTCTCTTTCTTTTTTGTCTCTCTCTCTTTCTCTCTCTTGTTTCCTTCAAAATCAATTTAAATATGTTTTGAATTTGGCTTCCGCTTGACATTTAACGCCCACAAAATAAATTTGCAAAAATTTATAAATCTGAAACATAAAAAACAAAAACAAAAATTGAATTTGATTTGTTTGCTGTTGTTTTGGCATCAGTTTATGGCTCAATTATTCCATGAATTTCTGCGCAACTATTTTTTAAGTGAATTTTGCTGTTTTCAAATATTTGTTATATAGAGTGGCCATATTTTCCAACTGCAAAAACAAAGTTAAAAATTTTTTAACTTTTTTAAGAATTAGAACAGATTATGACTTAATTTATTTATTTGAACAGCTGTTTTTGCTGTCGAAATTCAGTGGAACTCTGCAAAAACTCGCAATTATGATTGCAGATGTATTTTGATTAAATTCTTGCACTTTAATAACTGTCAAGTCTGTGCTGCGTGTGGCTGCCACAAAGTTGATGTTGCCGCTTGCAGCCATGCGCCACAAATTAAATATGGTATAATTTAATTGTGATTAAATGGCGCTGAGCAATTATGCTGCCACTGGGCACAAGTTGATAGCTATCTCTCCCTCTATCTTTCTCTGCATCACTCTCTCTCTCTTACTCTGTCTCGTTGCGTAAGCTGCTGTTGCTGCTGCTAATTTACTTTTGCAGTTGCCTGTCCGTCATGGCATGTGTCTTATTCATTTTCATTGCCACTTTGTGTCAGCTTAAGTGCAACACGCTGTCTTCTCAGTGTCTGTCTGTCTATCTGCTTGCCACAATTCTCCTCTCGCCCTCACCTCCTCTTCTCTCTGGCTGTCGCAGTTGCACCTTAAGCTTATTCGCTTTTAATTGTCAGCGCTAATTGCAAACGTGCAACTTTGTCAACAGTGCCACACACACAGACAACAATAAATATTAAAATTATAATGTTGTGTGTTGCTTTTTGTTTACTTTTGGTCTAAGATATTTTGGCGTATTTACTGTATCAACTAGTTGCCACACATGCCACATATTTCGCAGTTGCCTTGAACTTTGGCACTGTTCTGGGAGTTTTTCAAGCTGCGCTTTTCTCTGAAACGGCTGCTGCACAGTAGAAGAAGAAGAAGAAGTATGAGTAAAGTGGAAGAAGCAGCAGGTGAAGCGAAACTTTCAGCGAAAATGAGGGATGTGGGGGTGGGGGAGCCTTGCAACAAAGTTTCACAGCCTTCAACATAGTCTCGCTCTGTCCCTCTCTATCTCTCCTTCTCACTCTATCATTCTGTCTCCATTCATCTTTCTGTGCCTCTTCTTCTTCTTTTCCTTTTCTCCTTGCTACATTGTTGCACAGTGCTGTGTGGTGTGGTGTTTTGCCACGCCTTTTAAACTGTTTAAATGGGCGTTGCTAATGTTGACATGGTTGCAAGCGTGTCAGCCATGTTGCATGTTGTTGCCTGCGCTATGTTGCAATGAAAGTAGGTTACATTTGGAGTGTGGCAAGTGCGTGTGTTTTGTGTGTGTGGCATGTGTTGCACTTAATCCACTTGCATTGATCTCGTATTATGAACTTAAGTTGCAGTATTAAAAAAAAAAGAAAAACCTAAAGACAAAAAAGCCACAAAACCAGCTAAACAATCAAGGCCAAAACACACACACTTTTATGGCTTAAACTACAATTGGTTAATCTTCTTCTTACTTTGTTGCATCTTCTACTAGCTATTTGGCCCTGTGTTTTTATAGTATATTTTTGCTTATTTATTCATTTCATTTCGTTTCGTTTCATTTTGCAAATGTTTTTCCTTTTTTTTTGCCGCAACACAAATATGGGAATTGTTTTTGTTGTTGTAATTTTTTGCTCCTGGCGCTCGTTTTTGACCATGGCCATAATGTGGTAAGGCGAGCCATATTAATAATGTATGGCCCACCTGACGTATACGCAATATGTATATAAGTATATGAGACAACAGGGCATCAATCATACGCCGCGTATCCTGCATATTAATATGAAAGTTATTTACGACATAAATCACGCTGCCTGTCACGGCCTATTGACTGCCCTGGCAACAGTTGCTGGCAGCTGCACATTAATTAATAATTATAATTAATTCATAAATGGAACAAGATATTTGTGTAGCGCCCCTCGCATTACGCCCCCAAACGACAGCTTCTCACAATTTTACCTGCAATTTCCTTGTGTTTACAGCATTATTGTTATTATTTGCACATACAAGGCTGAGGCGAAAGATAAGTTGCAGGAGATATGAAACATAAATGACCGACTAATAGATACTCTATAAAATGATAAGAAACTAGATACTCTAAATAAAAGAATCTATTGTAGAACTTTGAGTACAACTAGAAAATTCTGTAAATTTTTATTCATATTTTTTTTTGCAAAATATTAAGCTGCTTATGCAGTCAGCTTTTCCCAGGGTATAGCGGTGGCAACAACTTTTTGCCACATTTGGCCATGACTCTCCGAGTTCAATAATTGAATTGTTGCGGGTGTGTAACAATCAACAACAACAACAACAACAACCAATCAACAAAAGAAAACGAGAACTCGTGTTGCAGCTCATTACGGAAATGAGCAAAACACCAAAGAACTCTATAAATAAAGCAACAGAATATTAATAATTAAACAATACACAAAAAAAATCGAGACAAAGATGACGCTTTTGATGTGGGAAGAGAGTGCTCGTAATGCCAATTTCCGGGGCACTACCCCCACTTCCCACTTCCACTTTTCAACAAATAATAATGCAAAAAAAAAAAGAAAATATATATTTTTTTACAAAAAAAAAAGTTAAGCTGACATGTTGGCCTACAACTACAAAAAAAAAAAAAAATTTAATAAAATTAAACGGGAATCTCAAAAAATTGATTTAATGCAGTTTAAACTGACGCTAGGTGGCGCTTTACTGGTTTCAATTACATACAGAAATCGCCTCCAAGCTAAACTCTCATCCATCATACAAATTGACGCCCACAATGGAAAATTGTCGTCGAAGAAATGAACAAAGACTCAATTAGCTGTGAACTCGGCTCAGAAAGCCAAATAAAAAACATGACCTTGCCCAACTTGCGCCTCCCTATCACCTCCCTCTAGGTCCAACTATCATCAATATATTTTTTCGTCTTTATGACAAGTTTTATTTTATTATTATTATATATATATATTTTCTTTTTTGGGTATAAAACACACGTGCCACACAAAATGAAATTGATAACATCACATTACGAAAAGAGCAAAAGGCAAAAGAGACACTGGGAGAAAGAGAGCTGGAGAAGCAGTTTGTGGGGGAAGGTTGTAGGCAAAAGTTCACATTTGACTTATGACATTTGACAGGGCTTAACCAATACATCTTGTTGTATGGCTTGACAGGCAGACAGACGGACAGACAGTACGATATACAGATAGACGGACGGACGAGGCAGTTCTCTAGATATTTATAAATATTTAAAATGCAACGGCATTTCTCTTACACTCTCTGTCTCTGTTTGGTTATGATCGAGGGTCTGTTTGAAAAGTTTATGTAAATTGCAAAACATATACATATATGTATATATATAAAAAGGAAAAGAGTGCCTCTTGTGGCAGCCACAAGAGCAATACCAACAGCAGCGGCAGCAGCACAAACTTTTGCTGTAATGCATCCTTTTAGTCAACTCAATTATGCCACGCACTCATTAGACGCACTTCACTCTCTCTCTCTGTCTCTCTCTCTCTCTCTCTCTCTCTCTCTCTCTCTTTCTGACTAGCTCAGTTGCCATTTGCCACATGCCTGCCACACACACACATGCTCTTCCTCAGCTGTGGCTGCATTTACCGTTGGCCAACCTCATAAACCAGATAATGCCCACAACCCGTTGCAGGCCACCACTCTCTAGCTGCATCTCTTTCTAGCCCCCCTTTCTCTCTCTCTCTCTCTCTTTCTCTATCTTTTGTTATGCCATTTAATGAGTTTTTGTTTCGCATAAATGTATGTATATATTTTTTTTGTTGTTGTGGTCATTTTCTGCGCGGCAAGTGGAGCACATGCTGTGGATCAGCTAATGCCCCCTGATGATGACCAAGTTGAATTTGATGCGCTGACCACGTTGTCCACATGGTGACATGTGCACGCATTGGATTGCAGGAGAGAACAGTGGTTAGAGGACTGCAATATTGCATAGAAATTCTAGCTAAATGAACTAGTTCCATATCGAGTTAATAATGAACTTGTGTATGTTCTAGCTGTAATTATTGAATTTCATTTGCATATATTGAATTTCTTCTAATAATATTACTTCTACGTCAAATGAACTAGTTCCATGTAAACTTGATTTAGTTTTAAATGAACTAGTATGAATTTGAACTGCAACGCTTAGTTTACTAAACTGCACAAAAATTTATAAGTATATTTTAAAAACTCCATAAAAATGCAAACTTATAAAAAAAATAAGTGAACAAGTTCCAAGTCAAAGGAACTAGTTCATATATTAAATGGAGTAACTAATACTTGTTGGTTATTTGCTCTTCTGGATATATCCTTACCATATAGACAACTATTTCCATAACGATTCTTAATATTAAAACGGAAGGAACTAGTTCCATATGAACTTAACTTTAGTTTAAAATGAACTAGTGTGAATATGAACTGCAAATATAGGCATACTTTGAAAACTTAAAAAAAAAATATTCATAATTGATAAAAATTAGTGAACAAGTTCAAAGTCAAATGAACTGGTTCATATATAAAGCAAAGTAACTAGGAAAAGCTACGTTATTTGCTCTTCTGGAAATATTTTTACAGTATGAACAACCATGTTACATTTTCATGAATCATTATAGACATTAAAACAAAATGAACTAGTTCCAAAACAGCGACAATTCACACGCTTTGCGGTCTCCCACTGTTCACTGTTCACTGTTCGCTATGTTAATCCATCGATCTGTTGCTACACGCAACCCCCAGAACAGCTGAGTCTCAACTGTTGTCATTTGCCACCCCCCCGCTAAGCTTTAGCTGTCTCACTCGCACATGCAGACTGTCTCTGTCCTTGTCTGGTGTCGAGTGGGGGTTTTCTCTCGCATGTCGCTTGAGCAGCTGCTCTACTATTACCGTTGCACGTTTTTCGTTTTGTTTTGATTTTGCTGCTTCTACTCAAGCACCATACCGAAGATAGAGAGAGAGAGAGTAGAGCAGAGCAGAGAGAATAGCGATAGCTACACTCTGTTCACATAGATACGCACGCATACACAGCCAAAGAGTTGAGAGCGTGTAGAAAGAGAGGGCGAGAAAGCGAGCGATAGAAGAAACTACGTCGTTCTCTCTCTCTCTCTCTCTCTCTCTTTGTCTTGCTGTCGTTCGTCTGTTTTGTTTTAATTCTTTTGCTTCGTAGAGTGCCAAAGATAAAGAATGAAAATCGTATAGAAACAGTATAACAGCATGAAGAAGAAGCAGCAGCAGCAACAGCAATAGCAACATCAGCAGCAGCGACAGTCCCGAGTTCTAGATACTTTCGGTTCAGTCGCAAAAACGTTTAGCGCCGAGACGGACGACGAGGCGACGCAATATACGAGAGAATACAAATTCAAAAAAAAAAAAAAAAAAAAATCTTTGGTTTATTGTGGAAAGAAAATTACAACAGCAACAACATCAGCAGGCACAACAAGTGCGGTGAATGATGCTGCTGCCTGTCGAGTGTTGTTGTAAAGTTGACGCGAGTGAAAAGCGCTTTTCTATTTTTCGCCTCAAGTGCAGCGGGCAGACAGACCGATAGACAGACAGACATTCAGTCAGACAGTCAACTAGACCCAGCCTCCAATTTAGTACGGTTGCAAAATCCAAAGAGATCCACACGCCGCCACAAGAAAACTGTGAAATAAAGCAACGATAAAGAATACTGTAGTGTTAAAATATATACTTATAGAAGATATTTATATACATATATATTCTTGTACCAACTGTGTGCGTTGCGAGTTGTTTTACTTTCGAGACCACTTGGTGCAAGTGTAGTGCAGTTGTATTAACATCATGTTGGCCATCAAGGAGTGTCTGATACGGGAAGGAGTACTCAATCTGGACAGTCCCCGTCATCATCTTCATCATCATCAGCAGCCCTATCAACAGCGTCAGTTTCAATTGCAGTCCAGCAAAAGCAGCGGCAACATGGATATGCCACGCTATCGCCGTTAGTATCTGGTTACAAAAATCGAAATAGACGCAACTTTATCTAAAGTTATAGTACTCTATATATATACAGAATTATACAGAATGTGTCACAGTTCCGATAAGCTTTACCAGTTGTCGCAGGTGTTTTTTTTTGCCAGCTGTAAAGTAATTTTTTTTAGTATGGTGTAAAAAATTCAAATCAGGAAATTCTATATAGCATGTAAAACTGATGAAATGTTAGCTGATACTGATACTATAGGCTGGCAGACTTTTTTCCAAACTGATTTTCATCTGCATGTCTGTTAACAGCACAGCTGATAAGTGTTATATTTTTTCAATGAAATAGTGTACATATAAACAATTTCAGCTTTCAGCTACACATCTCGTATAGTAAACATTTTACAAAGAATTTAATCAGTAATATTTTATATATGAATAATTTAAAAGAACAACACAATAAAATCAACCCTTTTGTTTTGTAATGTTACACTTAAAATACGTTGTTAAGCTTTGATTTTTGCAAGGCGTTATAATTCACAACTAGTTTTTGCAGTATATTGATATAGTAGTATTTGAACAAAGATATATTTTTCTCACACATTTTTATAGAAAATTACATGTACTTATACAGAGTATCTTTTAGTCGAGTCAACCATATTTTTCGACAATTTCGTCTATCATATCATTTTGATATTTTTAGACTCTGGCGTCGTTCAAAGCGGACAAGTCATAGTCCAGCTATCAAAATAGAAAAAAAATATTTTAAACTCAGCAATTTTTCCTCAATAGAAATTCTTTGGCATGCGTGTTGAGCTTATTGTTTAATAACTGTTAATGATTTGTATTGCTTTTGTTTAACAACAAATGCCAGCTAGCTATCTCTTTTACGCTCACTTCAGCCAAATTATTGCCTCTCTCGATGTTTTTTTAGCCGGCGATAAAAATGAACAAGGGGTAAAAGTTAACCCGTTGCCGGCATTCAATCTACAAAGATTGTGTCATTTGTCTGCCATGGAGTCAGGGTTTTGTTTTTTATACGATTTTGATTGTTTTTAGATATTGCCTGGTTTTTTTCTTCTGGGTGAAGTGTATAAGCCTTGATGTATGACCGTTTTTATTTCGTTGTTAAGGGCTTAAGTGCTAAAGACCCTAAACGATCAAACAATCGAAATCCCAAATACCCCAAGACCAGTTTGTTTTCAGTTTTATTTTATTTCATTTTTTTCTAGCTTATAAAGTTGTACCAATCAATGGCCATTTGTTACAGCTACAGCAGAGCTTTGAATTAAGTTTCTCGGCTCTTAAATCAGTTTTACATCTAATACTCCAACTCTCCCTCAAACAAATTCGTTCAGTTTATGAAAATGTTCTTAGAGAAACCCAAAAGAAACTAAATGAACCCTAAAGCTGACATTGAACTTTGTTTATTATTATTGTTATTATGATGGGCGACAGACAGGGGAGGGCACAAATTATTGTAGATTAGCTCATCAATCATTTGTAACATCCATCTCAACTGGCAAAATCATCAACAAGTTTTGTTTAATGAATAGTGTAGTCATTAATTTAAATTTATCTCAGTATAAATCGAGTATACATTCAAAGTGATTCAAAGTGTTAAATAATTAACTAAAATTAACATACAATTGATGTAAATAGTAGTAAATAGTGGCTAATAGTGGTAGGTATGTGATGTGGTGGCAACTCTGGTGATTAGTTAAGACTCCTAGTGATGTGGCAACTCTGTCAGCTATTTATGTTTATCTTTCGCTACTTAGCTTTCCCACATTTGATGTGCATTGCTTGATTAACTCAAAATTTTACGCTCTTCAGTTAGTGTGACAACTCTGGCAGCTCGTAACTCACACTTTACTATTCACTCTGCTCTCTATTTATTTTTTACTATAACTTAAACTGTGTAAATAGAGCTAAATAGTGATTAATATTGGTAAATTTGTGATGCGGTGGCAACTCTGGTGATTAGTTAAAACTGCTAGTGATGTGGCAACTCTGTCAGCTATTTATGTGTATCTTTCTCTACTTAGTTTACCCACATTTGATGTGCATTGCTTGATTAACTCAAAATTTTACGCTCTTCAGTTAGTGTGACAACTCTGGCAGCTCGTAACTCACACTTTACGATTCACTCTGCTCTCTACTCAGTTCTTTTTTATGACAACTGCAGTACAATTTGTGTCACTTTCAGCCACTGAGATTCCCAATTTGAAATGCAACCCACACAGTTCATCCTTAGTCATCTTGGGATGCATTTTTATTTCGATACGAAAACCCACACACTAGAAAAGTGACTACTTTTTTTTTTGATAAAAAAAGTTCTTTTCATTTTGGAAATCTCGACTGCATTTTTATAACTCTTTCCCATTCCCGCACTCTACTTGAATTCAATTCATTTCATTTCAATTCAATTGAATTCAATTTTGAGTAGCTAAAAAACCCACACATGGATCAACAAGATGACAGCTCTTAAATGATTTTTATTACACATAAAAAATATATATTCACAATCAGAAAGAACAAAAAACCACATGATGATCATGATGATGATGATGATGATGACGATGATGAAACATAAGTAGTGTAAAAGAAGAAGAAGAAGAAGGAGAAGAAGAGTTTGCCATTTTATTGCTCATCGAATTGAGGCAAGTTAAGATCGATGATCAAGTTGATCATGATGATGATTATGGCCTACTCTCAGTGCAGTTACTTGTTGCTAGATAATTAAATTTGTGGCAATGGTATAAAAAACAGAAATTTGTTATTTTTAGCCACAGAACACAGTGATAGGGGGTCGTGGGAGGGGGAGGGAGCAGTTGCTGTGGCAAGGTGGAGGCACAGTTTTTGTGTTTGTTTTGTGCCACTTGACTGATGTTCGATGTGGGCAGTTTGCCCTTGCATTTTAAAAATAAGACTTGCAACAACAGTAAACAACGAGGCAAGATTGTTGCAACAGTTGCAGGTCTTTTTTTTTTTTTTTTGTTCGATATTGATTCAACTTTTGTGGCAGGCAAAGTTGTTTTCACTCTGCCTTGACAATTTGATATGAAGAGTGCGATACAACAACGACAGCGGCAGCCACATGTGGCAAGTACACACTATAAGCTGTTGCAGTGGCAGCCTTCAGTTACAGTTTTCAGCTTCTGTTTCTCTCCACTTTCCATATTAATTATGCAATCCGTGGCCAAAGCGAAGCGAAGCAATCGATCAATCAGCTTGCCACACACAGGGGCAGACACAGTGCAGAGCATTTTGTAATACGCAGTTGAAGCCACAAAAGTGTTGCACAGACTGCTGCAACTGCCACTGCCACAGCCACAGCATACATATGTATGTGGCATAAGCGGTTTAGTTACGCGAAGTCTCAACTCTCAGCTTTTTTTTTTAAATTTATTATTTTTTTTGCCTGTCAATAATTAGTTGGACGACTTTTTCCGCCACAACGAAAAGTCATTCACATGCAACAGCAAGAAAAACAAATTGAAAATCGACAAGAAAAAGAGAGAAACAAAAAAAAAAACCAAATAGAAAATCTGAGCAAAAGCAAAATAAACAAAAATTTGTTGTTTGTTTAATAAACCCAAAAGGCAAACTGCCAAGAAATGCGGCAAATGCATTTTTCGTGTGGCTTAGTTTATTTATTAGTTTCTCTCTCTCTCTCGCTGAAATACCCTGGCTGCAAGGCAGCTAAACAGGCTTGATCGACTTATAGACAATCCTAAAAAGTAATAAAAATTCTAGAGACAATTCGTTATTCAGCTCAAGTCGTTGACTTTGCATAGAGATTAAGTATACGACGCGTATAACAAGGAAAATGAAGTCGTAAACTTAAAAAAAAAAACAAAATAAAAAAATCTTTAAAAAATTATCTAATATAATTTATTGAAATTTTTTTTAGTTCTTTTATTTGCCTAGAAATTAAGTATACGTCACATATACGCTGGAAAATACGGACTTAAATAACAAGTTGAAAAATTATTTAAAATTTATAAAAAAAAATTACATTAAAATTTTATAAAAATTCTTTAGACATTTTCCGATAGGAAAAGTACAATTCGTTCCCCACTGCCAACACATTAAGTATACGTCGCGTATGCCCAAGGGAAGTTTGGCGTAGCTGCTGTTGTCGCATTTGTTTGATTTGAATTTTGGCATGCAAAATCAGACACAATGTGGAGAAAATTCGACGCTCTCTGGCATTTTGTCGGCCCATTTTTGGTTTTATTTATTTCGGATTTTATTTTTTCTGCCATAAATTTTTAGCGTAAATTGCGTAAATGCAAAAATCCATTTTCATATCACATGATAAACGTCGTTTAGCAAATATTTATTTTCAATTATATATTTCTCTCACACTCCAAAACAGACACGCTCAGACTGTCGAGGGAGAAGACTTTTTGAGCCTATTTTTCACAATGTCAACGACGCGAAATATTTTTGGAAATTGCCTAACAAAATTTATTTACTTTTTTTTATGAAGCTAATATATTATTCTATAATACGTTTAATGACTCATAAATTAAAACTTAAATGATTTAGATTAGTTTTAGTGCATATTAAAAATTGAATCATCCGCTTATCTCTGTTTAACCTACATGCTTATCAAACAAAATGAACCCATTATTGTGAATTGAAAATTTGTGATAGAACAAAATTCTTAGTTTTCAATTGTTGCGTATAATTTATAAAAATAATTTCTGACAGCTAGCCAAATGCCCAAAAATATATGTATCAAAGAAAAATCTAGCCAAATTTTTCACTACTTGATTTTTATTAGAGATGAAAAATTTGCTGGGAAATAAATTTGAATATAATTTTTGCTTACAAATTGCGGATTGACGGGCGACCAAATGGTCAGCTGTAATACGCTATAAACTAATTTATGCCAAGAAATATTTTCTAAAAGTAATTAACAAACAAATACAACAAAAATGTATTTCAACTCAAAGTATCTCAAAAAAAAATTCGCGTAAATGTTGAAACAGTTGAAAATTACTCTGAAAAATAAATAATCTTATCATCAAAAAGTTAAGGCAAATAGGAATTGATTGGAAGTTGCATTGCATTGCATGACAAGTGCACATTAATTATAAAGAGAGAGACAGAGAGAGAGAGAGAGAGAGAGAGAAAGAGATGGCTGGCTAGTGATAAGAAAGAGACAGCTGATGGAGTCAGTTGATAGTTTATGGTCTGAGGCTGAGACTGAGGACAAGTAATCAAATTACGCGATTGGGGCACTTACAACGACAGCAAAGTGAATAAAGAATTGAGTCAGCAAAAAGTTATGGCAGAGTGAAGACTAAGAGATACCCTGTATAAACAAGAAATATAGAGCAGGTGTAAATAAGTAAAGACAATTTAAAAAATACCCTTTATAAACAAAAAAAATATAGAGGAAGAGTAGGTAATATGTAAAGATATACTAAAACAGAGGTTGGACTGAATGATACCCTATAGATAAGTGAAATTATAAAAAGTGTGTAAGTAGTCAACTAAAAGATACCCCTTAAGTGAAAAAGTGATGGAGAATCGTAGATAAGTAAAGATAAGTAAAGATAGTCTAAAAAATACACTTTATGAAGAAGATAGAGTATAATATGAATATACTTACCAAAATATACCCTTTGTAAGTTAGGCATATTGATTTGGATAATATTCTTGGATGAAAGAAGTATAGAAAAGGAAAACTGAAGTAAAGACACGCCACAAGATACTCTTTATAAGAAATATTTCCATATAAATAGAGAAAAACAATTATGAAGAAATATAAAACATGAGTATATAACTAAGACAAACCAAAGTAGAATTAGGTACAACTCTATTACGCTCTTTATACAAAGGGTATCTCCATTGCAGACAGATTTTAATTCAATTACGTAGAGACGTAAGAGAAGTGCAACTTCTGGGCAAAGTGAGGCACAAGTTGAGAGGGGGGCAGAGAAACATGTTGGCAAAATGTGGGCGAGCTCACAACGCATTTGTCATAGTTTCAATTTTATAAACAACAGACACGCATGTCGTTCACAGTCCCCCCTCTCAACACATCCCCTGACTCTCTCTCTCTCTCTCTTATAACTCAAACTTAATACCAATCAACGCTTTAAAGGGTTTGTCTGTCTCTAGCTGCCCCATTACCTTCCCTTCCGTTCCCTTCTCCCACGCACAGCTCCCAAAATAAAAAAAAGCTAAGAAAAATAAAAACTTGCGCAATTAAAACATTAAAAAAGCGTTGCCCAGCCACGCCCACCCGCAGTTAAAGGGTGTCTGCAAACGCCCACAGCAAATTTAACAAGCTCACATATGATTATTTCGATCTTTTACTTTATTTTTATACATTATAATTATATCTCTTTTTTGCTTTTATTTTTTTGTATGCGCTTTTATTGATTGAATTGACTTTTGGCTGACGTTGACAATTGTATTTTTTTTTCATTTTTTTTTCTTCTTTTTTATATATTTTTTTGGTTGAAGTTGAAGTTCTAATGAGTTGCCGTTAATGTAAATTAATTGTTGTTCAATGAAAGGTCTCTTACATCATTATGCTGCTGCTGCTGCTGTTGATAATGATGATGATGTTGAATTAACAATAGCAACGAATGGAAAGGAAATTGAATCAGTTGAGATACAGATAGAGAGAGAGATAGATAGATAGAGAGAGGGAGAGAGAGTATGAGATGCAAATTGAGAGACACGTGCGAAAATAAAATTCTGAGAAGAGTATTGCCAAATGTCAAAGTTGGCATATGGCAACAACATGTATTTCTACCACTGATTGACTGGTTGATTGATTGATTGATTGATTGATTGATTGAAGGAATGTGTATGTAAGGGAAAGAGTTGGGCAACAAATGTAACTTTAACCCCTTTTTTTGTTCTGGCGCCCAAAAGAAAACTCAATTTAATTTGAATTGATTTATCGTGTTGTAAAAAGGAAAATCGAAGAAGGTGAAGAGAGGGGAGGGTAGCCCTTTGTTTTTGATTAAATTGTTTATGGCTGTAATTTTGCATTTGTTCATGAAATAATTTAATAGAGAATAAATGTAATTTTGTAAGGAGTAATAAGAAGCTATAGAAATAGAAAGGATATTCAAAGTGGTTTACTGTCAAAGTGATTCATGAAATTAATCAAATAAATTATATATTTCACTTTAAAAATTAAAAAAAAATATATATTTTTATTTATAGAATTTTTTGATACTTCTCCACTTAAACTTAGTTAAGCCTTTATGTTTAAATGAATTTGTTAAAAATTATTAAATAAAATTGTTTAAATTTTTAAAATGTTACTAAGTTACGTTTGGCATCAATTTTCTAGCACTTTGTAAACTTATTAAACAAACTGTGACTGCCCTCAGCTTAATTAGTTAAATCTTATGCACAATGTAGTTTATAATGTACTATAGTATAAGGAAATAGATATGATTAATTGTCGTATGTCAAGCTCAATCAAAATTGGGCACTTGTCGCCGTCAAGCAAAAACATTGCAGCGACTAAAAGAGACGCTGCTAAAGTTAGTTGAGGCAACTAAATAAATGTGTAAATGCAAAACATTTATATATATATATATATATATATATATATATATACATGTATAATATATAGTATTTGCGCCATGTTGATGGCTATAAAAAGCGTGCAACCCTCACCTCACCTTGACACGGTTTTTTTCTTAATTTTTTTAATTTATTTTTTTTTTTTTGGGGTACGTTGAGCGATATTTTAATACACAAGTGCTCAGGTGCAATTTAATTGCTGCCAAGATTTTTTTTAACCCTCCGAGAAAAAAAAACAGATGGGGAAAAACTTGTGTGTACTTGTCCCCCTACATTTATAAAATGCTGTTTTAGCTAAATGAATTATTTGAAAATGTTTCTACAACTAAAAAATATGATATATTTTTCTGGCACTCTCTAATTTTTTACTATAAGATCTCTAGGGAAAGATAAAATGTACTTAGAATATGTACATTTATCTTTAGACTGTTTAAAAATTGTTGCCAATATAAAATATATTTCACTTTTAAAAGGTTTTTAAGGTAAAATGTGTATCGTCTTTAGACTCTCCTAACATTTTATATATTTAGGTAATTTATTTATAATATTTTTCAATAGAATTTAAAATCAGTTTCCAATAAAAGATATATGTATGTACATACATACATATGCTATTTAAACTCACTGCAAAAAAAAAAAATTTTAATTTTTTATATTTTGTCAACTTTTAAATTGTTGAATGTCTACTCTTCGATTAATAGTTTTTTAATTACAATGATTTTCTCTTCTGCTAATATTTAATAAATATTTCGCTTACATTTTATGTTTCTAAATGATTTATTAATCATATATATGTATATATACATGAATTTTTAAAATTAATATTCAATTAAATAATATTTTTAAATGATTTATTAATATTTATATTTACATGAATTTTGTAAAGTATTCTTCAATTTAATAATATTTTTAAAAGATTTATAAATGATATTTATATTTAAATAAATTTTTAAAGAATATTTTTAAATGATTTTTAATCATATGTATATTTACATGAATTTGTAAAATTATTCTTCAATAAAAAAATTAATTTTTTTTTTTTTGTAAATAATTTTACAGAAACCATTGCGGCCTCAAGTGACTTATCCACAGCATCCGCCACTGCCAAAAGTAGCTGCCAACAACAACCACAGGCACAGCCTCAGCCACAGTCCAAGTCCAACTCCAAGTCCAAACAACTCTCTGACGATTCTGTTGGCACTGAAACGAAAGTGTCGTACCGTGGACAACATCCGCATTTCCATCATCATACCACTCCCGCCTACTACACGGATCTGCAGCTGCGCATCCATACGCCCAGTGCATCCGATGTCGGTGCCTTGAACGAGAACTATCAGAGTGTGTATAGCACGCCCAGTACACAATTGGTGGAGCAACGTTGTTTTCCCAAGACAACAACCGGATCCGGACAGCAACAGCAACAGCAACCGGGACGTTCAGCATTTTTTCGACGTGGAGATTCTGCATCGACGGACGGCAGCAATCCAAATCTAAGACGACATCAGCAGCAACGAAGCAGCAAGGAACGTTGCGCCAAATCCTTGCCACCATCTGTGAACCCTATCAAAGGTGAAGGCAGCAAACACTCTAGTATCTCTCCAACTCCCCAAACAGCAGCTATAGTAGATCCCTCGGCTAGTACTGTAGTTGTCTCAATTCCCATTGCATCATCAATACCATCCAGCAACAACGCGAGCAGCAATCGCTCCAGTCGCCATACGCAGCGTTTCCAGCAGCGATCGAAGCGAGCGGTGCGTGTCCGCAGCGAATCGCGTCCGATCAGCGCTCTCTATGACATAATATGCAAGGAGAAGGGACTGGCTGCAACGACAACCAGTGGCAGCAGCAGCAGCAGCAGCAACACCAGCATCAACAACGACGACAACAACAACAACAACAACAACAGCAACGAAGTGGACAACAAATCCCCAAAGGACATCATCCATCAGCAACAAGAACTACCACAAAAAGGCAACACGCTGGCGACCTTTTGGCCTTTGCATCATCAATACCACAGATCCTCAATGAGCGGTGCTAATAATCATCACCACCACCATCCCCATCATCATCATCATCCGCTATCGTCATCAGCCGAGCAACTCAACGACAGGTCACAACAGCGTCCACAATATTCGAGCGATGATGGTGATGCTGACGATGTCGGCGGCAATGGTGGCTCAGCCTATGCCCTGCACTCTAGTCCAAAGGCAACCAGTCTGAAAGCCAAATCCCTGCCACCCACAGACTACCTCAAGCAGCAGCAGCAACAGTTGCAAGTTGAAGCTGCCACAAGTAAAAGTCTGGAACCAACAGCTACAAATGTGCAGCATGTTGAGGATTCCCCCAAACTGACGCTGGACGAACTGAAAGCGCTGGCCAAGCAGATGGATGAGTCCAAGGAGCCGCAATTGCAATCGCCGGGATTTGATCAGGGCGAGGTGCTCGATACCCTAGCACGCTGGCAACAGGAGCTGAGCTCCTCCAGCAATGACAAAACTGTGCAGCTTTCGAATGGTCATCATAACACCCATCATAACAGTTATCATATAGAAACAGAGCCAGTTGAGCATCATCATCATCATCATCATCATGAGGTAGCACCCGGTATAGATGCAGCTCATCATCATCATCATCCTCAACAAAGTTCGAACCAGTCTCAAACCAGTCAACATCACGCGACAAATGCGCGCAGGTAAGTGCCAGGAAAATCGCATCATTCTCCTCCCCAACCCTTATCCTACTATCCCCCAACTATCCCTCAATTATACGACACCCTATTAGCTGCGTGTGTATCGATATGGTGTATCTGTGTCCCGTTAGTCGCAATTATGCGCATAATTATCATTATTTTTCCCCGATTTTGTGTTTTTTTTTTTTTGTTTCTTCGTAAATTGTTATACTCTGTGTGATGGTAGTCGGTGGGGTAATATCAGCTTGTGCAGTGGACAGTGTTAGTAAACGGAATATTTGAGTTCTTTAGCAGTATTTCTTCTCGAAATCATTGATTTGCTCTATACCGATAATAACTTTGAAAAAAAGAATCCGGTTTAAATTTTTTTAAAAAATATAGTTTGCTTAAAATCAGATTTACTCTGGTAAACATTTTTATGAATTTTGATACATTTTAAATTAAATATAAGAAATTTCATAACAAATTTGAAAGGAAAAATATATAAATATATGTACAATATATTTAAAAAAAAAATTTCTTTTCAAAATAAATTAAAATTCTTTCAAAAATGGTTCTACAATTTTAAAATATGTGATCAAAATCTTTTCAAAACTTTTTCAAAATGCACGAAATGTTTCCTATATTCCCACTATTTCGCAGTTTCTCAGATTATTATTATTATAATGATTGTTATTATTATTATTAATATGATTATTATAATTTTTTTATTATTCATTATCATTATTGTTTTTTTTTTAAATTTATTTTATATATTTATTTTTATTTTCTTATTTTTTTTTTTTTTTTTGAATAGCTTGAGTAACTCTGGGTTGATCACACTCGACCTGCACATTTGCTTGCGGTCGTTTTGCTCGTTGGCCTGTTAGACTATTAGTGGGTGGTCATCATTACCGTTACGTGCCTGAGGCTGGCAACATCTCCTCCCCCCCTATCTGAACTTTTAGCGCCAATTAACTTCATATTTATACACGTGTATTGGTATTTGATTGGCAATGCTTTTTGCTCGCCAATTAAGCGTGAAAATGAGTTTGTGTTTTCATACGCTACGTACACATTTTTCAAGGATTTTGTTTTCTTTTTTTCCTTTTGTGCGGTTGGAAAACTGTGGATTGAATTGATAGACTCGGGGTGGCAGCAAAAGACGTGAAATAAGCATTAATGAACTGCATGAAAGTAGCAATTATGTTAAGGAATTCATGTAGCGTAATTAAGGCAATTATAATGATTAATTAGCAGTTAAATTATGTGACCAAAAGAAAGTGAAATAGTGAAGAGTTTGGACTGTTTCAAAATGAAGTTATCAACGCCAAGAGACTTGAAAAACGGTTTTATTTAGCGATTAATCCTGCAACAAATGAAACAAATTGGCTTCAATCGTTGTTGTTGTTGTTGTTATTGTTACAACAAAATCTCAGCAGTTTTGAAGTTTATATTTTTCTTTTTGTCGTTACACAATTTTCGGTTTGTCGGGTTACGGCTTTAAGCCGTGCCCCCTAAACAACAACCAAAAAAAAAACCCCAACAAATCTGTTTATTGTTAAATTTGTTGTTGTTGTTATCAATGCGCTGTTATGTTTGTCTATTGTCTCTCTTTCACCTCATGGCATTGCAATTCGACGTTTCCATCAATTATAATGAGATATATCAAAACGAATGGCACTTTGATGCTGACCCCCAGTCCGGACCCGATCGCGGTCCCCAGACCGTAAGACCAACCCAAACCCAACCTAACCCAAGTCAAGTCAAGCCAAGCAGCAGCGTAGCCCCGGAACAACGACTCTTAAATATACATACATACATACATACATATAGAAAGCACCTGTTGTACACCTAGTAGACTCCAGACTTCCCCCCCCATCTCCCCTGCTACCCCCTGCTCACGCTCTTAGTGTTGTGTCGCTGAAAACCCGAAAACTACGCGACAAGTTTTCCATAGGCCTTTTGCTTTTTTTCGGCTTTCGCTACAAAAATGCCTCATAAAAGCGACAACAAAAATAAAAGAGAAAAAAGAAGATAAACAAAATATATAATACAAAACACCAAAAAAATGTAAGAAGAAGATGGAGAAGAAAAGTAGAAAATTGTCTTGTCGTAGAACGAAACGCATTTTCTTTTGAATGCGGCTCAATTAAGTGTGGTATTTATTGGAGCCCGTTGCGTCGATGTCAACGCACCGCTACCCACAACACCCCTCCGCCTCCACCTCTTTCTCCACCTCCTCCCCCTCACCCCACCACACACCCCTCTATATGGTAGGTGAGACACCTGCTGTGTCCAGCCACGCTTAGACCATTAATTTTATGGCCAAGAGTCGAGACCGTGATCGGCCTGTGGCCCAGTTCGTCTCGTCGTCTCGTCGTCTGTCGGGGATTTTCATGTGTGGCAAAGTCCTGTTTTCGCTTTCGGTTTGCTGCAGCTGTGCAACAAAACAGACAGACTCCAACCAACCGACCAACCTCCAACCGGTTGTCATTGCAACACTTTTCCTTTTCTTCTGTCGTCTGGTTTCTGGTTGCCCAAATAATGTTGAAGCTTTTCCTTGAAGCCACGGCCAACAAGTTGGAAAGTTCTTTCTTTCTCCATCACACACAAGAAAAATAATAATAATAATACACAAAAAAAAAAAACAGCTGTCAATTGAATTGAGTTGAATATCTATTGGAAAATTCCATAATTTCCATGCTCTGATGACGATTTGACAGCTGTCTGGCCAAGTCAAGTCGACAGACGTTAATGATGTTTTTGGGTAAAAACTATTTAGAAACAATAACCGAATACCCTTGAAATTGTGGTAATACCAACGAGAGATCATTAACAGGGCGACGGGTTTATCTTTTTGTTCAGTTGAACTTAGGTTTCTGGAGCACAGGAATTCAATTTCTTAGATCAATTTAAATTTCTCAAAAAATACATTATGAAATGAGAATCTCATTATAGTAAATTTCTTCTCTTCGTCCCTCAATTATACGATATATATTATATTAAATATTATTTCTAGACTTATAACTTGAAATGAGGATTTAAGATAGTAAATTTAATTACAGCAAATTTCCCTATATTTTTAACAAGTTAAGGGATATTCTTTGCTTAATCTCAATTTGTTTCTTTCATTTCTAGACTTTAAATTAGATTTTCTTATTTTTTTACTACAAAATTGGCAGAATTTATAAGTTTGACATTTTTTTAATTTCTATTTCTTTAAAAATTGAGATTTTTTTTTTTTTAATTTAAATTTGTTTTATTTCTATATCAAACATTTTTCATATGCCTGTTGAGAATAAGTATTTATAAAAAGTAGTTTACTATTAAATAATATTAAATTTTTTTTTAAATATCTGAAGTATCTTATGACACATTTTTAATGAGCTTCTTGTATCACGTCTTTATCAATCAATTGTTAAGCATTTAAACTTTAAAAAACCTTAAAATGAAAACATAAAATGTATGCAGCAGATGAAATCAAGTCGACTCAGTCTGAAGATACTTTGTATTCGGAAAATCTTTGATTTTATATAATTTGGAAATTCCCACTATATCCTTTATAAGAAAAGAAACATAATATTTTAAGAGTTTTTCAGCATAAGGCTAGTCAAATAATAAATCAATATAAATAAATTATTAAAAAAAAATCATGCAGCTATCAAAAAATGTTCCCTTAAGTTACACAAACCGAATATACCCTTTCAACTTTAGTACGCGGTCATATATTCGAAACTCTCAACCTTCTTACGTGTCCGTGCATCTATCTGTGTGTCTCTTTGGCTGCGTGTCTGTCTGGATCTGTCTTAAACTGTCAGATTTGTGAATTACCCACTTCATGATCAAATTATCAAGCCCAAAACAGCCGCAGAAAGAGACAGAGATATACAGAGTGAGATAGAGATAGTTGCTGCCTTTTACAAGGGCAAAAGTAAAGTACTCCTATAAACGTAGTTTGGAAGAGATGCGTCATAAACTAAAAAGACGTCTGTCGCGACTGTCGATGTAACTGACAAAGAGACAGTCGGTTGAGATTGACTGACTGACTGACTGACTGAATGACTGACTGACTGATTGAATGATTGACAGACTGTCTGCATGAACTGCAATCAGCAGCTGCCGTCGTGCCCGGATTGTCCCCAACCTTTTTGGTTAAGCATGGATGGATATCATTTACATGACAGACACCAAAATGACATTGAGATACATTTCGGCTGCTGCTTCTTCTTCAATCATATTATATCTTTTCTTTCTGGGCTACCTGCGCATGTGCAGCAAACAAACAACAACAACAACAACAACTTGTTGCGCTTTTGTTCTTGCTGTGTTGCAGATAAACGGCCACTGGCAACATGAAATTGTGTTTGTATCTGAAAGATACTCAGCAGCTATCTCTGTGTGTTGCCGTCTACCTGCCATAGATACTATAGTATGTGCGAATTTTCGCTCTTTGAGCGCTTTTTTTTTCTGTTGGTTTTGAGTCGAAATTGAAATTGTTGATGTTGTTGGTTGAGTGTAAACAGAGAGAGAGAGAGAGAGAGAGAGAGAGAGAGAGGGGAAAAAGAGAGAGAGCAACACAAACAAAGCGGCGGCAAAACCCAAAAAAAAAAAAAACAAAAACTGAAAAACCTCTTGTTATTAGCTTCGCTTGCCAGTTTGTCTACTCTGTTGTTGTTGTTGTTGTTTGTTTGTTAGTTGTTGTTACTGTAGTTGTTGTTGTTGTTGGAACCTCACAGCGATCGGAGCCGTTGCTTGGGTTACCAGCAGTATTTTCGGTCTGCCCGTCGGCAGTTGTTGAGCGCGTTTGACGGCGTCGAGAGGCAACATCGAGCGGAAAGAGCGCAACCCAAAAAAATATATACATATGTATATATTAATAATATACTTCATTTGTTGATTTGAAACACGCTAAACTCATAGATACACTTCCAACTCCCCCCGCCACATGTAAAATTAGAAACAAATGAATTTGTTAAACGTGTATTAATTTTGAAATTTGTTGTTCTTGTTGTTGTTGTTGTTGCTCAGATTCATAACGCGCACACCGCGTTCCGGGAGTCGACAAAGTGCTGGACACTCATCACCACCACCGCCGTCCAAGGCTTTAGCCGGCTATCATAGCGATTCATCCGACAGTTCGCCATCGCCCACACGTCAACGACAGCAGCAGGAGCAGCATCATCCGAATAAGAAGAAGATTGGAGCAGCAGCAGTAGCAGCAGCAGGAGGAGCAGCAGCAGGTGGCAGTAGTGGTGGTGCCGCAGATCCGCAGTCATCAACGAATGGGAATAGCTCTGCTTATGAAACGGCTGCCACAACTGTGATGACACATGCCACAAGCAAGACGCATGCAACAGCAGTACAACAACAGCAGCAAGTTGAAGTTCCTAAGGCAGCAACATCGTCTACGTCTCCAATCAACGTTATCATACGCCCCACGGCTATCAGTACAGGTGAGTTATAGCTGCAACACTGCTCTCTTCTTCTTCTTCTGCTACATCTACACGAAATGTATGTGTGTGTCTGCTTTTGTAACTGTAACTGTGTTTTGTTGCCCACAACTTGTGCATCTCTTTTGTGCTTTGTCTCTATCTGTCTGCCTGTCTGTCTGTCTGTCTGTCTGTGCAACATTATTCAAGTATGAAAATGTCTTTTGTTTCTAAAAGTTGTACTTTGTCTTGACTTCATCTTCATCTGCCACAACTTTATCAACTGACATAACCCCCCAATATATATCCCTCCTATACCATTTAATATCCTGCCACAAACCCTTACTCTGCTTCTTCTTTTTCATTTTCGCCAGTTGTGTTTCTTCATCTTTCATCTCAGTTCAGTCAATTATCTACTTTCATTTGCCAAAATCGTGATTCATTCTGGGCTTTGATGTATTCAGATATTTTGTTGTTAATGATTGTTCAGCGTTTTTTAAAAGGTCTATCCTTTTGAGAGTTTCTTACCTTCACTTATTTTGGAGTACTTGCTTCTTAATATTGAAATTATTTCTTCGACTTGAAGTGCTTTTTAAGTCCTTATCCCAGCAAATTTTTAGTCTGTATTAATGAGAGATTTCGAATATTGAATGCTAACTGACAATTTTTACTTTATGCCAAGTAAATTCTTACTGAATTGCTAAATTTATTGAGCTGCTGAAATCGATTAGTGAACATTCCATGAAGTGGACCCTTTCCTTTCACTTTGACATCAATCAAGTGTTTATTCAATCTTTCTTCACTTTTATTCTGAATTCAGGTCTCAATTTCTAGTGCCTTAGTTTTCTAAGTTGAAGTTTGAACCTTCATTAGTTTTCTGTTTACCTTTTTAAATTCTATAAAATCTTAATCATCTTTTATATTTCTATTTTGATATCTTTACTCTTTCAACTTTCCTCCTCAATCAAATAAATCAATCTTGGGCAGCATTTGATGAAAAGTTTCCCCAACAATATTTCTTCTCGCTCCTTTTCAACACTAATCCCAATTCGGCTCTCTCTCTCACTCTCTCGCTCTCAACTGCAACTAATACCCTGAAAATTGTTTATCCTTTGATGATATACGATCGTTTCCCAACTATCCCAGCTATAACTCCAATCCGCTGATTACTCAATTTGTAATCTGTCTCTGTGCATAGGCTGCAATCACTTTCAATTTGCTTTCTCCGATTGTAAATCTTCTCTTTTATTTTATATTATTTTTATTTTGTATTTTATTTTATTTCTCGTTATTTTTTTGCTGCTTCATCAACTTCTCTCCAGTCAATCAGCAAATTCACAGCTTCACTTTAAGCTTTACCTTTAGCATTTTTTTGGGCTTCATTAGTTCTGTTTCCCAGCAATAAAGACCATAATTAGCTGTGAGTCTGAAAATCACTTGAAAATCATCGAGTTGCAAAAAAAGTAAAGATAGAGAGAGAAACACTTAAAAGTAATTTGAACTAAATTCGAACGGCCTTCGTCGAACCGTGGCAAATCTATACTTTAATTTTATATAAATCTAATCTATATACAACTACAAAAAAAACACCTGCAATTCAAAATTATTATATGAAATTATATAAGAAAATTAAGAAACAAACGAAACGAATTTCAAAACAATTTTCAAAAATATTATGATTAAAGCAATTTTGAGCTCAAGAGCCGACTGTCAAAATAAATACTCGCAATTCGATTATCTATTGTGATCTCTATACGATCGATCCGGTTTATTTTGCAAAAAAAAAAAAAAAAAAAAAAAAAAAAACCAAAAAAAAAATGATTTGAATTTGTTGCAGCTTGTCATTAAAAATTATCGCCGCTAGATTTCTTGAGTCACACGCTAAAGAGTAGGAAGTAGGTTAGCTACCTCCCCATAACATAAATTGATATATTCACGAGTTATATATCGATATCGGTGGACAACGACGACTTCTTCACGCAACTTAGGCAAATGAAAAGACATCATAAAATTGCTAATAGCTGAAGAAAGACAGACAGACAGACAGACAGACAGACAGACAGACAGAGAAAGATCGATAGAAATTATACAAACAAGACGAACCTAAAAAACATTTCATTCAACTCTATTTTTTATTATTATTATTATTATCAATTTGAGAGGGGGGGGGGGAACTAAATGGGGTTTCATAAAAACATAAAAATAAAAGATATACACGGCAAAAATGACACGCAACGAGAAAGTCTCAACTCAAATCGAAGTTGATTCGATTGAGTGAGAAATACATTTGCATACTATATATGATTTGATAGATATGATATGTTATCTGTCTCTATAGATATTGTATATATGTATATGTATATATATAGTATCATATATGATGTGCACATTTGTCACACGCCTCAAAATCAAAACAATTGTCGTTTTGCCACATCAACTGATTGACGTCGATCAATCGATCGTTTGATTTGCTTGATTTGCACAGAATTCTTTTTTTTTACAGTTGAAATGACTATATAAATAAATATACATATGTATATAAGGTTATTTTTCTTGTTACGAAGCTCTATTGTTATAGTTTGTTTGAGATTTTGCAATGTTATTGTTGCCTTTTCAATTTGATTGTTTCGAATTAATTTCGTTTGTTTTTGTAGGGTGTTTTTTTATTGTTGTTGTTGTTGTTGTTGTTGTGGTATGTCTTTTATTATGATATTTATATTTTAATATTTTTTTTTTTTGAGAGTTTTGTGTTTGGTGTCTAGGGCAATGTTCGAGCCAGAAAGTTTAGTGATCTTTGGGAAAAGAAAGAAGCCAATGAACGCCAGATTCACAGTCAAAGTCTCTATCTTCTTCTTCTCTCTTTCTCACTCTTCCTCTTCGTCGTCTCTCTACCGTCTAGGTTTATCTCCGGGTTATGGCACAGATGTGCCACCAGTTGTTGCGGTTAAGAGTCAAAAATCTTGATGCGCATTATGAAATCTTTTGGGCGAAATTACATAAGCCAAAGTCACAAACGACTTCAGACTCATAATAAATGAGCATAAGCAAAACTCTGAAGATGAGCTGCAAAAACTCAAAATAGAAAGATAATCTTTTACTTATTTGTAGATATATCATTTGTTAGGAGAGTCCGACTTTGTTAATAGTCAAATTCTGCTGGAGGTTATAGGGGTTTATTAGTTGATTTCAGCAAGAGGTTCTCAGGTTAACAAAGTTCTCTTCACTCCAACAGAACTTAAGATCTCCCTCAGTCTCAAATGTTGTTGAAATACTATTTTTTTTTAATGGTCTCGTATTTTGGGATGCTCCATCTCCATAATATTTCTCTATTTCTGCCATAAAATTGTATTTAACTGCGTCAAGTTCCTCTGATTCTTCACCCTCTTTCTCTCTGCAATTGATTTGTCATAGTTTCTCACAACTATCCACATATTTCTCAAATCCGATTTGGCTGTGGAGATCTATCATGCATTGCCAACAAACCGCAACTTTCGCTTATTATGACATCGATCTACCAAAGAAAATTTGTTGTTTGTTTCTTCGCATTGTTTTATTTGGTTTGATACGGGAGGGGGGGAGGGGACTCTCTACCTTAAAGCTGTTGGCAAAGCGGGTTCCTCTTTGCTTGACAAATTTGTCAAAGCAACGCATCAATCAACGCCGTTGATTGAGGCGTAAGCCACGCCCATCGCTTGCAGCAGCAGCAGCAGCTACCTTAATTGCATATTATGCAACTGATGCTTGAGACAAACACCTCACAAGCATATACATACATATGGACATACACAAGACATCAAGTTTAATGCCTTCTAAACATACTCATTGCATTTCCCCCCGCTGCCACATTAAAGTTGCCGCTTGCAACAACAACAACAACATCGGCAACATCAGCAGCAGCAGCAGCATTCAACGCTTTAGTCGCTTCAGTCGCAGCAATAACAACAGCCACGCCACGCCCATGCCGCCTTTTGCCACCGCTAACAACACGAAAGCGCCATTGATAGTGCTCAAACCAGGAACAGCAACAGCTGCGGCAACTGCAACTGCCACAGCTGCCACAGCTGCCACAACAACGCCATCGCCAACGAAACGCCGTAAAAATTTGCTATCACCGCTGCGTATTGCCGGTGGCACGCCCACCGCAACGCCCACACCGCAAGCGAGTCCATTGCTGAGCAGCTCCTCATCCTCGCCACAAACATCGCCGGCGGTTCGCACCACCAAAGCCAGTCGACTGCGTGCGGCAGCGCTCGGTGAGTCGTCACTTTTCACTTGCCACAAAACACACACTCACCCCTACTTTCCCCATACCCATACTGCCCCATATAACTGTCACTCAACAAAAGGTTTTGGGAACTGTTCTAACCTCAGTTTTATGTGCCTTGAAGTTGTTTAAATGTTTTCAAATATTTCATTTCTTAATTTAAATGTTTTGTGCAAATTTTAAATATTAATTTTCTTAATTTAAATATTTTTAAATAATTTTTCCTCAAATGTTTTTTAATGTTTTAAAATATTTGTAAAACCCTTTCCTGTTAAATTCCTAACTAACTATCATTTCATTTCCCGCCATGTAAATTATGTCATATCACAACTCACGTTCAGATCGCAAAAAGGAGGAGGAACAGCATCAACAGCATCAACAGCAGCAGCAGCGGCAACGATACAGTTCACCCAGTTCGCTGCGCACGAGCTCCACGCCACCCACACGGAGGTTAAGCAACTCGGAACTCTCACCCAAGTCCAACAGCAGCGGTTTCAACTCGGAGCCCACCAGCTGCCGTCAGTCAGGTGCTCGCACCGTACAGCAATCCTCTGTGGAGCCGCTGGAACGTCGTCCGCTGCAGGCCACCGCCAACAACATCTCCATGAAACAGAATCTTAGCGAATTGCATTTCGTGGGGGGACCTCTCAGTCCGGCCAAGGTCGATTGTACGCTGCGTATGCGTCCGAGGAGCTCCACGCTGTGTGCCGATGCGGAGAATGGACTGCATAGTGCGGTGGCGATAGCTGGAAAGGCACGTGATAATCTAACCAATCTGCAGCTGAGTCCTGTGCAAAAGCATAAACAAACTGTGAGTGAATATTTAAGTTTTAGTTGGGGAAACCGCAAACTTTTAGTAAAGGTTGTCCAGGGTTATAATAAATTTTACATTAAACCTTTGCCAGAAATCGATATATTTCATAAAAATGAATGCAAAAAATTGTATTCGAATAGATTTGTGGCTAAATTTTGCAGTTTATTTAAACAAAAATATGTTATATTGAATTTTTCTTAAGATGAGAATCGTTTTAAACTTAAAACTGCATTAACTTTGCCAAAAATTAACCGATTTAAAAAAATGTAAGTTTATCAATAGATTTGATACCAGTTTTAATTTATGTAACGATTTTGTCTATGCTCTCATTGTTTAATTTACTAAATTTTTCAAAATTTTTATAGACCACTACCTTGGCAAAAAATTTGGAAATTTCAAAATTTTTAAATCGGAATTTTTCATTGTCAATCAATTTCTGAAATCAAGACTAGAATAAAAAACTATAGTAGAGTAAATTTGCAGAAATATTTTGGAAATTTGTCGAAAACGTGTAAAATGGGTCAAATATTTGTCAATTCTACAAATTTGAACCTTACAAACTTAAAAAAAAATCACTTTCAAAAATCAACCAAATGAAGTCGTAAATAATAATTACTAAATATAATAAAATAAATATAAATAAATATAAATTTTATAATAAATATAGAAATTCCAATTTTTAATGTTACGATAACTAACCTCTTGCCTCTTTTTGTTTCCACACAGCCGGAAGCCTCTCCCTTGCCACGCCGCACCGCCGCCGATCGCGATAAGTCCGCCAAACGCAAATCGAATTTGAATCGATCGTACAACGAGGAAGCCACCAAGGATGGCGGTAAGTGGTGCACAACAGGCAGCCAGCCAGGTCAGCGGTGCCACAAATGTGGGTGGATGCAACCAGTGAGAGGTGGCGACGGAGCGCACGCATTTTTGGGGCTTGAGATTGGATGACGTTCGTCAAGCTTGATTGCTGCTCGCTGTGGAATGCAACGATTGTTACATTCTTGCCACAAGACAGGCGAACAGAGGAGTGACAGTCGTCAGTCTTGTGGCAGACGCGATGTGGCAAACACGACTCGTAGTGCAACATCATCATCAACACTTGCATCTGCATCAGTTTGAGCTACTGCACGATAGCTTCTCCTCCCACATACGCATCCTCCAGACCAGCTGTGTACACTATGTTAAACTGCAAGCCGTCACGTCGCTCCTCCCACTGTCATGCACGTCAACCACCCAACCATCTACCTCTCTACCTTCCACGTCCACTTGGCACTTACTAATCCTTTCCCCACTTTGCTTGCAGATGAGACAACTGCGACGCGGCGTCGACGTCGTCGGGAGTTGGGCATGGCGAGGCAACTGCTGCCAGGCGACGATGAATCCCTGCGTGAGTTGCTGCAGTCTCCTCAGAAGAGTTCTTGCAGCGAATCCACCACAACCACCTCCAAGTCGGAGTCATTGCGTCACGTGGCACGCGGCATCAATCAGAAGTTTAATGAGCGCACCAAAGCGGAGCTGGCGGAGATCAAGAAGATCGCCGAGCAGGCACAGGCCACTGGCAGCAGTGACCAAGCTCCAGTGGAGCAGAAAATGTCACCCATATTGCGACGCAAGAGCACGGATGATGTGGCGGCGGCGGCTCAAAGTTCACCGCCTGCACCAAATCAAATCGTCTCCATACTGAAGAAGAAGGAGCATGCTTTCGGGGAGTGCAATTCGAGTGCATCGAGCAATGCCTCGCCCGTAACCTTCTCGGCCAATGTGCAGGATACGCCGTTGCCAGGAAGTCGCAGCAAGCGACAGGGCATCCTCAAGAAACGCTCCAGCCTGGATGAATCACGTTACTATTCGCGCTCCCATTCGCCGGATGAACGCAGTATTCTGATCAAGTCGGCACGGCGCAATTCTCTGGAGGAAGGTGGCTGCTCGCTGAGTCCTGGCCAGGCACATGGCATACTCAAGCAGAGCAGCTACGACAGCAGCAAGAGCGATGGTTGCCCATCGGCCAATGAGTGCCAGCCGCATAGCATACTCAAGAAGAAGGATTCGCTGTCGACCCCCTCGGATGGAGGTGGTGCTCATGTGTCGAAGCATGTCTCTATTTCCCAGGCGGTGACCTTGGCAGCCGCTGAGTTGGCTGCCCACGATGTTGATCTGGTCGTTGTGGCGGGTCTTGAGGATGGCGAGGAGCAGGAGGGCATACGACCCATACTCAAGCAGGAGAGCACCTCCAGCGAGGAGGCAGCACGTCCACCCAAGCCCATACTCAAGAAGAAGTCTTTCGGCGAGGCGGACGAGCATGAAATACGTCCCATACTGAAGAGCAGTCGCAAAAGCAGCCGCGAGGAGTTCGATCTGACCGGTCTCGGCCAGAACTGCAGTGACTCGCTGGGCACAGAGTCCAGCTCGATGCGTCCCATACTTAAAACGGATTCTCCATCCAAACGTCGTTCCTTGGGCTCCAGCAGCCAACACCCCGAGGGGGATAACATAAGCAGTGCTCTGCTCAAGCGTCGCACACGCTCCCTGGAGCGACCAGACGCCACTCCAGGCATGGATCTGGCCGCTGCTCTAGATGCCATCACCAACTCCCAGCAATCGCCCAGCACTCCCGTCGAATTTTCCGCCAACTCGGTCAGCATGTCGGTGGCCGAGCGTGTTAAGCACATGGAGATGATGTCGCTGCCCTCCAATCGTTCGATGGGTGGCATCAACAGCAGCTGGGAATCGCCACTGCAGCATGTGCAATTGAATGAATTGAGTGACTCCAGCCTGACGCCCAAGGTGCTGAAGCCCAGTGTGCTGAGACGAGATCTCTACAGGGATCGCTACAAAACGCAGCCGGTGACCAGTGAGGAGAAGAGCTTGTAAGTAGTATCAATATATATATTTGAGATTAACTTTAAATTCTATTGAAAATTGATTTGTAGAAAATAGAGAAGTTAAGATAAGACTCAAAAGGACTGTCAGGGATATTCGAAGATTCAAAGGGGAATTTATTCTATTTTATCGGGAATTTTCTGTTTTTAGAATTAGCAGAGGAAATATAAATTTCACCTCCCATATCTCCTTCTTTTACGTTGAGCCTATTGAGAGTCAAAGGAATTTATCTGAATTTAAAAATTTTGAAAACTCTGCTAAGTTTTTTATAAAAACTCGCATTTTTGTAACAATATTTGATTCTAATAATGATCTTTAAAAAATCTACAAAGATCATATTTTTTAAAAGTGGTTTTTATTTATCTGAAATCCTCTTATAATTTACAGAATTAGTAGAAAATTCAAAATTTTTTATTGTTTATAAATTCTGAGATGTTATTTTAAATTAAACAAAGAAATTTATCAGACCCGATCAGAGAACTTAGAAATGGAAACTTTTGCAGAGAATTTAAGACCTGTAAATATTATACTACGTTTTCCCATATCAAAATTCTCCAAATTTTTCTTAAAATATAATGATCTTCAGGAAAATGATCATAAAATGAAATTGTTCAAAATGCCTTTTTTCTGAATATTACTTATTTCGCTGTTTCGTCGTATCTCTTCAATTCGCATACTTCTGCTCACACTTTTCCACCCACTTTTCACGCTGTCCTCGTTCGTTGAGCTTTTCCATACGCTTCGTTGCATAAGGAATTTCCATTATAGAATTATGCATGGCTTATTTTGTGCCACACACATTATTTGGCCACGCTGCCACGCCCAACGCCCACACTTCAGTCGCACATATGGCATATGAAATTAGTTGTTGTTGTTGTTGTTGTTGCTGCCACTGCTGTCCAGTTCAGGGTCATTTCCCCATTATAATCATCATCATCATCATCCACATTTCTTTCACTGTGACAGCTTCAGTCACACTTCGTTAAGCACTTAGCCAAAAAAAAAAAAGAAACGAATTTTTTTTGTTAGTTTTGCAAAAATGGTAAAAAGTTGTAAAAATATAATAAAAATTGTTGAAATAATTTGTAAAAAAAAAGAAATGTATTTGGCAAAAGTGCTTGTTGAAAATATTTGCATAGAAAGGTTTTTTGGTATAATTCTACACAGTCGTTGCACTTTGGAGTAGTAGTTGGGCAGACAGATGAACAGACAGTTGAACAGATAGGCAGTCAACTAGTCATACTCTTGAGGCTAAAGCTTATTCAATGTATTTCACTTTTCTTTCTTTTTTTTTTATGTTGTTACTTTTGTTTTATTAGCCTTCAGTTGCTGTTATTGTTGTTATTGTTGTTGTTGTTGTTGTTGTTGTGATTGTTGTCAACTTTTAAGCAGCTTATTGCTTACCTAATTACCTGACTGACTATTGAGGCCAACAACAACAACGATAGCAGTTGCAAATGTTAGTAATGATTGCAAATAAAAATAAAAAGTAAAATATAAGCAAAAATTGAAGAAGGTCGTAAGCGTTGGCAACGTCAACCCGTTCTACTCCTCGTCCTTCCACTGCTCCCCTTTTAAATACTAAGTGCTCCACTTGACGCCATTGCTGTCAGAGGTTTCCTTGAACCACTCACAAATATCACACGGCTAGGGAATACCTTTAATTTTAAGTACTTTTATAAATTTTTTGGTGTTTTTTAGATATTTGATAAGATGAAATTTTGTTAAATGAGTTTTTAATGCACAATAAAAGTGAAACCTTTGATATAGGGATATATCTATTCAAAATCGGTTGGATTTTAGCAAAGTTATGGCACTTTGAAAGTGAGAGGGTTACTAAAACTAAAATATCGAATTTTCATTGGTATTTTTTTTAGATATTTGATATGGAATTTTCGTACATGAGTTTTTTATGCTGAATAAATGTGAAACCTTCGATCAAGAGAAACCTTGACCTACATTGAAATGAAATCCGTTGGGTTTTGGCAAAGTTATGCCAGTTTGAATATCAAATGGTTACCATGATAAAACTGAAAATTCGCTGTGTTTCTTTGGTATATTTCTAGTTAGTAATATTTCAAAAATTTAAGTATGAAATTTTTCGAGATTCTCTAGAGTATAAATTCAGAAATAATATGCTTTCAGGGCGTGTTTAACAGCAGGGGTTAATAAAAAAAAAACAAATTCTCTAAAAATTTTTACTCTACGAGTATGTAATATCAATTAGTTGAGCACTCTCGACAGTTATCGGTGTCTTTTTTTTACTTACTTCCAAACCGTTGCTGTCTTATCAAAAATAAAAAAAACCAAAGTGGTAAAAAGAAGAAAGAAACCTGACCTTCTTGTAGCTATTATTTTTGGCAATTAGTCTAAACACGCCCAGCTCTCACCACGCCCATTTTGTTTGGGCTGTGTTGCTTTACCAGTTGGCAACTTGGCAACTCTGTCCGATCATTTCCGCGAATTTCCGACAGGTCGGTGCCAATGGCACGCTCGTAAACCCAGTTTCCAGCTAAATATACACTAGTATCTACTTTAAGTAAAGAGTTTTGTTTTTTCGACAAGTCCCTGGCTTTTAGAGAGGGAGAGAGTTAAGAGCGCTGCCGGCGGGGAAGGCACCACTTGGTGGCACAGCTAGGTGGTAAGTTCTCTTAACGGGTAACGGAGTTTTCATGTCTGCACTTTATTATGTGTGCTTTCAGCTCATTTTTATTTTATTTTTTTTTTTTTTTTGTATTTTTTTGTATTTAGTTTTTCGGTATTTCTTTCGTATTTGCAATACGTTTAAGCCGTTGAACACTCCCTCCCGGTTAAGAAAACAAAGGCTCGTTCTCTGCTTATTTCGATGAGTATTACGAGGTTCTCAACTGACTGAAAATGGGTATGTGTACAATAAAGTTGAAGGTAGCACATCAGGTATAATGAGTCATATGCAAGGAAATGACAATTTTGAGGTTATAATATAATATTTATAATATTATCAATATTACAAAGATTATTTGGTAATTAGATCTTTAACTTTGAAAAATATCTTAAATTTCTTTAGTAAAATCAAAGTAATTTTTATTATCATATTATCGATTTGAAAACATTGTTCTGTAATTAGATCTTTAACTTTACACAATTTCTTTAATATTTTTAATCTAAAATCAAAGTAATTTTTATAGAAATACTATAAATTTTAAAAAGAATGTTGGTTAATTAGATATTTAAAATCATTTTCTTTAATATCTTCTGTAAAATGAAAGTAGGCCTGTTCCCAGTTTCGAATCCAAAGAAATCGTACGGTATTCACATTGTTAGCTATTGCAAAACCGAAAAATTCGTTTGGATTCGGAATTGAGAACATGTCTGAGGAGGTTTTCCTAACTAATAATATTTGAAAAATATTCTTTAATTTCTGAATTCATTTCTTCCACAACACTTAAGTATAGAAGTATCTTTAGCCAACATGAGATGGCTTGGTATCTTATATAGTTATATATGCTTTGCTGGATCCCCCCACCTTATATGCATACATATTTTCGCACTCTCCCACATTTGCATGCGCCGATTCTCTCTACTGTCAATAACTTTTTTTGCCGTTCTTTTTTTGCTGTTGCTTTTGTGGGTGCCTCTTGTTGTTGTTGTTGTTGTTGTACCTGCGCCATTGTGGGGCACGTAATTTATGCTATCCATGGCTGCATTACCTTCTGAATAGCAGAGGGTGCTCTCGCACCGCAGGGTTGCCACAGCGCCAAAAAGGGGTGGGGTATGGGTGGAGGAGGTGAGTCTTATTGAATTGTGAACGTGCCGCGCTCAACGTTGCTGCAGTTCAGTTTGTTGCCGCATGCGGACGCGTCCAGAGAGACAATTGGTGCTCAGTACGGGTCATTCAGATACATATTTATATACCTACATACGTCAAGGGTTAAGAGTGCTCGACTTATATAGTCGTATATCTACAATATAGTTTACATGTTGTTCCAGCGACGACACAGCGAGAAAATGTTTGAGGCGTATATCAGAAAACGGTAAATGAACAAATGCAAATGCAAATGAAAATGAAAATTGTGGGGAAAAGCCATAAAAAAGCCAAGCCACCGACGACATGCTCAACGGATAAGTGCGTCATTGAACAGGTTACATGATTTTCCAAGTCAATATTTTTTGATAGATAGCCAACATTATTAGCCTGACATTGGCATAGATAATGCCAAGACTTGAGTGTATTGCGCTATATAGCCGACGGAACAGATTAGATTAACTTGTCAGGGTACTCTGATTGCCAGCTACATATGTTGCCTTTGTTAAATCAGCCGAGAAATCTAAAAAAAAAATATATTTTTTCAAAGAGCAAAAAGCTGTTTATAAAAATGAGAGATATAAGACTATCGAAAATGTATACAATCAGTTCAATTTAAAGAAAGTTGGATGAACTTTTTCAAATAAATTATAAATTTTTGCATTGATTTTAAAAGAACTTTACGAAACACTTTCTAGAACAATGCATTTGTAATACCACCGACTTTATTGGTATTACTTTAAAGAATGTGTTACATTCTTGTTGACTTTTGATAACCGTAATTGTTGGTCTATAAATTTTTGATACGATCCATAATTTTATAAGAAACTGTGTTAGAGATAACAGATTATAGAGTGATAGCAGAACTTACCTAACTTAAGAAATTATTTTTAAACATGTCATCAGTTAAGAAGTTAAGGAGTCCAAAGATCTTCAACAAAATTTGTCATACTTCTAGGAAAAGTTCAAAGATCTGAAAAGTATTTGTCATACCTAAAAGAAAAGTTCTATAAATGTTTCAAATTAGTTTCGAATCTCTTCATAAATATAAAGCTTATCAGACATATAGTTAGAGTACTTGATTACTATGGCAAGTGTTTCATATCAAGATCATTTTTGGGTTAGTAGGAATTCAGAAATAATCAGAGAAGTAAATGCCCCATCACGATTACTATATAAAACACTTTAAAACACAATTTGACTGAAAATCTCTTTTCTTTTGTTCACTTCCGCTGCTCTTAACTTAAGAGAAAGAAAAGACGCCTGAAAAAGTTTTTCCTGCCACAAAAAGACAAGCGGAAAGAAAATATCGTAGCCAAAATAAGCATATACAGTTATTGCGTGCTCTCTCTTTATCTGCATCTCTCTCGCTCTCTCTCTCTCTCTATCTCTCCCTTCATCTGCCTTCTCCGTCTGTTCACTGCTGTTGCTTTTGCGCTCCCTTTCCAACTTCTCTTGATGTGCAAAGCATGGCCAATAAAATGAAAACAAAGCTGAAAATAATTTAAATTTTTGCTCTGTTCGGCAAAACAGCGACGCCAGCAGCAAGTAGCAGCAGCAGCAGCAGCAACAGCTACGCCGCTGCCAGCGTCAGCTGCGGCGTCGTGGACCGTGGATCGCGCAGTCGGTCGTCGGCTCCACTTGACGCTGCTGCTCGCAGTTTCTGCTTGTATGTGTGTGTGTGTTTGGTTGAACTTTTTTGTTGTGTTTGTACAAATTTTGCGCTCAGTTGCTCGCGATCGCCTTTTCAATTTTCACGCATGCAGACGGTCGGCGCGTTTTCGGGAAAAAATATTCTATTAAAAAAAAAAAACAAAAACTTTTTTTATCGGTTTATCTATATATACATATAAAACAAGTGTTGTATGTGTGACAGGTGTCGTCATTATCAATAGGCAAACAACAGAACAAATAGTTAAAGAAATCGAAAACTATAACTGATAAATATAACATAAATATATATACTATATACTACATATGTATATGTGTATTTGTGTATCAAAGTTGTTGCCAACTCGCTCTAACTGCCTAGCCGCTGATAAGCGATAACAGGCATAATAATAACAATAAAAAAAGAAGAAGAAGAAGGTAAACGCAAAGAAATAACATCAAGAATTGTCGCCACGTTCGGAAATTCAGTTTCTTCTTCACTACACTGTTGTCGTCAGTTGCCTTTCGAGCCGGTTATCGGTCGGTACCCACCTAGGTTGGAGTGTACGTACCTCTAGTATAGGCTCATACTATATATCATCATACATGCATATCTCAACTTTATAAGGTTGCGCGAAAATTATGGAAAAAAATCTGTGGTTAATTTATAGATAGATCTGTGTAGATGTATGTATGTGAATGTCTGTGGAACGCATTTCGTAATGTTGCTAAAAATAAAAGCATGGAAATTGTGCACTCAAATGGAAATGGCCACAAAAATTACAAAATTTGTGCGCTATAAATACGTTCATACATCTGTATAACAATTAAATTTCCTCCAAAGTGCCAATTGTGCAAATTGCAAAATACATACATATGTATATAAATGTATATATTTATATACAATAATAATACAAAATATAAATCTATATACATTTATTGACGTGTTCTGTTCGGAAACAAGCGAAAATTTGCGAACGTCATAAAAAACCATAAAAAGTGCCATAAATAAATTATAACCAAAAAGTGTGGAAATATTCGCGCAGTGTACATATAGAAGAGCTGAGAACGAAAAAAAAGAAAACAAAACAGAAAAATGTTCTCTAAATACATATGTGTGTGTGTATGTGTGTGTGTGTGTTTTGCTCTATATATACCGTAAATGAGATATAGAAGTTTTTTGAGATCCATTTGTATTTTCATATTTCTGAGAGAAAAAGAATAACCCATAAAAAGAGAAATACAGTGAGAAAAACAGATGTTACTTAGGAACTCAGCTGTTAAGGCAGTAAGAAGTATGAAAATTCTGCTAAAATGTTGCTATCGATATGCATTAATTTCAAAAATTGTCTATCTATCGTAAATTGTACTATAGGAACTCAGCTGTCGACAGAGTTATAATGCTGAAACTTGTTACAACTCATTATTGTAGTTCCAGTAGCAAACATATAACCGATTGACAGTAATCGGTTTACTATATCATATAGTAATGAAACACTTATCTGCTAAACATTGTCAAACTGCCTGAAAAGAACGCTCCCAAACAAAGTTCAACAGTATTTTATGGTTGCCAAATGATAATATTCGCTTAGTACCAATACTATATAATCGGCATTGATGATATCTCTGCAGAGTATTACAACTGCGACATATCAAAATCAGAGATAACAGTTCTATTTCAATACGGTGGCGACGCTGTTTGCAGTCGTGATTCTCTCTCTTTGGCTCGAAAATAGTTCTTTTGCTTTCGAAAATCCAATTAGCTTCTTTCGTATTTTTCTCTTTTTTCTATGCTTTATTTATAGTTTTATGTGCTCTGCTTTTGTAGTGCATATAAAAAAATGCGGTTAATGTTTATTTAAATGATAAACAAAAGCGCAGAACAATCGAATATCGAAAATCTGTAACAGGTTGCAAAATGATATAGATTTGTTTCTGCATAGACTACTCATAGGGAAGTTTCTCTGGCAAAGGTATTGGGAAGTTAATCTATGGCTTGTTGATTGCTCAACTTTCAACTTTTAGCTTGATGTGCGGAAAGGGAGAGAGAGGGTGTAGCGGGGTGCTTGTCAATCAAACAAATGCAGCGTTAAAATTTCACCTCTTGGAGATAAACAAAAAAAAACGCTAAATCTGCGTGTAATTAGCCAAAGGGGGGAAGAGTAAAAAGAAATATACAAATTTTTGCCTATAATTATGATTGCCGCTAACTGCGCTTTGTTTCCAGACAAAGATAGCGCTAGAGTTGCTGAAAGAGACAGCAAAATAGATTAACATAGTTTTTAGCTATAAGAGAGCGTAAACATAAGAAAAAAAATAAGCTAAACTAATTTCTCATTCATTTTTGCAGCTTTAAAGCCAACTCCACGCCCTTTGACATCTCGGCCACGTCGGCTTTCAAGCCCACCAAACCGTTGGACATTCGCAACGGTCCGCTACACCAGCACCACCAGCACCACCACCATCACCATCAGCAACCTCTAATCTCGCCCATCACCGGACAACCGCTGAGCCACGTGCCCGCCCCCCTGTTGCTCTCCTCGTCGACAAATTCGGGCGCCGGCGCCTCATTCCGTTTGGCGCGCAGCTCCACACAGCCGCTGCAATCGCCGCGCGTCCTCCATTTGGCCGCCCAGGGCGGTGCCACGCCTCCATCGTCACTGTTAATACGTCAGCATTCGGTCAACGATAGCGTGAACCTCAGTGAACAACTGACCCTCTCCGTGGGCAACGACGACACCGAACGCATCTTCGACATGTCCGGCGTGGACGATGATTCTGCCATACAGTCGCTGGGCGACGAAGCAGCAGCGGCAGCAGCAGCAGCAACAGCGACAACCGCCGCCCATTCCAATACAAGCGGTGTGGGCGTGGCGCGCAGCAGCAGCGTGAGAGCACGTGCCAACATGTTCCAGCAAATGCAGCAGGAGCAACAGTCGCGCAGTCGCCGCGAGGCCGCCGGTGGGGAGCAGTTGCCGTCAGCGCAGCAGACGCGTCCATTCGCCGCCAGCCGTCAAGGTGAGTTCAAAGTGAAACTGAGATAGCAATAGTTTCTTTTTTAGAAAGAGACAAGAACAACACAAATTAGCATTTAATGAAAGAATTGAGTTAGAAATTCGAGAGAGGGGAGAGAGTTCTAGTTGCCATGGGGCATAGACTGAAGAGAGATACCCATAGAGGCATCGTGAACTATATGAGCTGGTGGAGCAACGATGCGTAAACAACAACATTGGCCAGACAACAACAACAACAACAATAGCAACTCCACTACAACAATTTCCAGACACCACCGAGAGACACTTTATGCCAAACGAGTTGTGTTTTTTCTGACTAACTTTCTGATGAATTCAAGTTTATTAAATGTATAGTAGCTCAAAGAGCCGGTTCTTAACTTGCTAAAAAAAAAAAGAAAACATAAAACGCTTTGGAATTAGTCTAACATTTTAATTTAGAGTGTAATTAAATGAAAGTATTACTATGAGAACAAAATTGTAATAGACGTACTATAAGGGTTAGCTTAAGTTGGGAACTTTGCCAAATAATTGCTAAGCATTCATAGTCCCATTTTCTGACACAATATTTTAATTCTGCATTTAAGCATGCCTATATTTAACTTGTTTTCGATTGAAAACTAATTTTCGAAAATTTTTTGATTCTCATTTTTTGCAACCAATTGATGATGGGACTCAAATAGAGTATTTTGCTTTTTATTTGAGGTGTTTCTGATGAGCACTTTTCGAGATATGGCTAAAAATGTGTTAAAAAGTGACCCAAGACGCCATTTTCCTGAAATGAGCCCCATCGTAACTTTGAACTGCCATAACTTTGCCATATTGTATCCGATTTTGATGAAATTTGGATTTTTGTTAATGGTTTTGATGCCACTTTAATTCTGCATTCAAAGATTTTTCATTTTCGCCGTTTTTAATTTTTAGACTTTTTTGACCAGTTTTGCATACTAAGCCCTTGACAAAATCATCAAAAATCCAAAAATTTGTTGATCCTAATTTTTTGTTTCCAATTGATTCTGGGACTCAAAACTAGCACTTTGCTTTTTATTTGAGGTGTTTCTGATGAGAATTTTTCGAGATATGGCTAAAAATTTGTCAAAAAGTGACCCAAGACGACATTTTCCTGAAATGAGCCCCATCGTAACTTTGAACTGCCATAACTATGCCAAAATTCAGCCGATTTTGATGAAATTTGGATTTTTGTTAATGGTTTTGATGCCACTTTAATTTTGCATTCAAAGATTTTTCATTTTCGCCGTTTTTAATTTTTCGACTTTTTTGACCCATTTTCCATACTAACCCCTTGGCAAAATCATCAAAAATCGAAAAATTTTTGATTCTAATTTTTTGTGCCCAATCGATACTGGGACTCAAAACTAGCATTTTGCTTTTTATTTGAGGTGTTTCTGACGAGTACTTTTCGAGATATGGCCAAAAATGTGTCAAAAAGTGAACTAAAACGCCACTTCCCTGAAATGAGCCCCATCGTAACTTTGAACTGCCATAACTATGCCAAAATTCAACCGATTTTGATGAAATTTGGATTTTTGTTAATGGTTTTGATACCAGTTTAATTCTGCATTCAAAGAGTTTCCATTTTTGCCGTTTTTAATTTTTCGACTTTTTTGACCCATTTTCCATACTAACCCCTTGGCAAAATCATCAAAAATCGAAAAATTTTTGATTCTAATTTTTTGTGCCCAATCGATACTGGGACTCAAAAGTAGCATTATGCTTTTTATTTGAGGTGTTTCTGATGAGTATTTTTCGAGATATGGCTAAAAATGTGTCAACAAGTGACCCAAGACGCCATTTTCCTGAAATGAACCCCATTATAACTTTGAACTGCCATAACTTTGGCATACTGTATCCGATTTTTATGAAATTTGGATTTTTGTTAATGGTTTTGATACCAGTTTAATTCTGCATTCAAAGAGTTTCCATTTTTGCCGTTTTTAATTTTTCGACTTTTTTTTACCAGTTTTGCATACTAACCCCTTGACAAAATTATCAAAAATCAAAAAATTTTTGATTCTAATTTTTTGTGCCCAATCGATTCTGGGACTCAAAACTATCATTTTGCTTCTTTTTTGAGGTGTTTCTGATGAGTATATCTCGAGATATTGGCAAAAATGTGATGAAAAATTGCACAAAAATCAGCTTTCGAGCTTTTCAGTTTCCTTCCCTACTCTCTCTAATTTCTGTTTCTCTTAATTTAGTTCATGGTATATTCAACTCGCAAAGTAAAGGTTCCTCTGCAAGTTTCGGTCTGGTCAACAGGTATCGTCAATGAACGCACAATGGATGACACTTTGTTGTTGTTGTTGTGATTGTTGGCATTATGACAGAGGTGCAGTCTTGAGGGGCATGTTGTCTAGTTGTCCAAAACTTAATAAGCTGTAAAATGTGTGTCACTTGCCACACACACACATACACACAATCACACACACACCACACACTCATAAGTCTGGCAATCAGCAGTCAACGACTAATTGAGGTTTCGCTGAGGTAACAGTGGTTGCCACTGTGGGAACACTAGTGGGAACAGTTTTGGGAACACTTATGTTGAGAGAAGTAGCTCAACTGAGCTTAGTTTTAAAATAGTAGGCGCATTTTGAATGAGACGCAGAGAGAAAGAGAGTGAAATATAAAGTAACGAGAGCAAAAATAATATTACTAAAAAACTAATAAAATAAAAAAAAACTGTTTCAAGTATTTTGTTTAAAGGTATAAAACTATTGGTTTAAATACGTTATATACAAGATCAAGGAATATTTAAAATAATTTCAATACTGCTATAATGCCAGGCGTTATTATCTTCCGTTTGTTTACTGATATTATGCCATCGCTGGTTGAATACTATTCCCAAGAATATTGTAAGTAGAATAAATGATGATTTGAAGGAAAGTTTGGAAAAAAGTGTGAATTAGAGTTAAAGAAAAGCTGAAAGAGGAAATTCTAAATTTAAAAGAAAAAACATTATTTTTTAAATTTCTCAAAATATTTCGAATTTATTTATTTCAATGCAATATATTCTAATCTCGTTTTATTTTGTGCTCTCTTTAGCAACTACTCGCCACTCGCCGCCTCCGCCTGCCACAAGTGGCAACATCGACGCTTCTTCGCACACTTCGCCCACAAACGAGGAGCCGAGCACCCCGAACACGACGCAGGATGCCAACGATGCGGACTTTGGTAAGTACTCGGAAATACTTCCTAAAGAGAGCGAGAGAGAGAGAGAGAGACTTAACTCTATCTCTTTCACTCTCTATTTACAACATTTACGTATATTTTGTTGCCTCTCAGTTTGTTTATTGTTTTGCGCGAATGCAAATGCACGAAAATTGCACTAAAAAGATGAATGCAAAAAAAAAAACAAAATTTAAAAAAAAATATTTTTTTTTTTATAATAATAATTGAATGTTGTTGTAATTGTTGTTGTTGATGTTGTTGTGACTGTCATGAATATATATATATTTTTTAAAGTTTTGTTGCTGCTGCTGCTATGATTTTTTTTTCAAATTTTATTTTATGAACTAATTAAGAATAAATTAACTTAATGCGCATCAATCAAAATTGAAGCCACGTTCAATTAAAGAAAATTGGCAAAAAAAAAGGAAATAAATAAATAATAAGAAGACGAAAGTTGCGCAATAAACTGCATAAAAAATGCAAAAGCCAAAAAAAAAAAAATGGAAAAACGGAAAACAAAACAAAGCAAAAATAACCGCAAAAGAAAATGGTATAAATAAATATAAACATTTTTCTAATCAGTTTCATGGCATGCGATTGGTTTAGTTTCATTTCATTTTAACCTAAAAATAAATTAAGTTAACTCTCTTTGTGTGTGTTTTTGTTGTTGTTGTTGTTGTGGTTTGCCGCATGAACAACAAATTAAGTGGATGCATTTTAAGTGGATTTTTTTGTTATAACATTTGTTTACATATGTTTTATGTAAGCCGAGTTCAGTTTATTATTTATTTATTATGCGTAATTTTCGAGTAATTTTTGAGTTTATTGAAATGCAACATTTTTAAAAATTTAATGCATTAACAGGGGTTCTTTTTTATTTGTAATATTAAGAAAAAATATAAATATTTTATGAAATTTATGACAATATATATTTTGATAACATTTCATAGCATAAGTATATATAGTATTTATTTAACTGGGCATATTCCTGCTGCTGATAAGCATTTTCTATGTTTTTCTGGCGATAAGTTAAGTAATTTTTGTATTTTAGTTTTTTTTTGTTTGATAGTTAATTTAACAAATTAGTCATGTGTTTGTGGACGACAGTTTATTTTAAAGCATAACTGATATGCTAAAGAGTTCCAGAAATTACGAATTAGATGATGTGTATTTATTGTTGTTAAACATAATGCTGAAGTGAGTCATTGGGCACCCACTTTCAACAAAAGCCGCAATTAATCAGTCTATAAAGTATTCAATTTAAGCAAGCTTTGTTTATTAGTAATGTTATTGCGGTAAAGGCCTGGGAATTTATTGTAATAGAACTGAATATATATGTAAAAGTTATAGTTATAGCTATAAAATTGAAACTAATCAATAGCTAATTTAACTACTCAATATAAGCCCGCAGTCCGCTCCTGAACATCGAGCGCCGCTTCTAGCTGAACTTGTCTTTAAGTAGTTGCGAATTTTAAGGCGTCGCTGTCGCCAAAGACTTTTTGCCGGTTTTATATGTAAAGCAGCCATTTTAAGCAATGTTTTCATTGTTGCTGTCTCTATCAATTTTAAGCTAAACTATATTATGGCAATTTAAGTAATTTCTAGTACTTTTCCTCTATTTAAGAAATTGCCTGATTAAAATGAACTCTCTTAGTACCGATATGATGTCTGCTTTAAGCAAAGCTTCAAAGCGCTGCTTATCAGCCTTAAAGCGCTTTTAACTAGCCGATCTTAAAGTCTATTATATTGTCCGATAAACCCACTTCATATGCCTATACATATATAATCTGCCTATATAAAGTCTTTCCAATACTATATAATGAATGCTCATCATAATGCCAAACGGCAACTCATAGGCTGCGGTTTTCATCATATATATACTATTCATATACATATATATTATGAGGGAAGAGTCAGACTCCAGACTTAAATGGAGACCCAAAGAGTTGACAGTCTATAGTTCGGAGTCTGTTCGAACAGAGCGAACAAAAAGCTTGAGATGAGATGAAAAGAAAAGAAGTTCATATCAATAGAAGAAAGAAAATCGAAAGCGACTGCAATGAAAATCTAACAAAAAGAATAAAATAGTAGAAGAAGAAGAAGAAGTAGAAGCAGCAACTGAGACTTGATAAAGCGACAGACAAATTATAAATACACAACAATAAATTATAAAGAAAATATATATAAAAAAAAAAATATATATTTGTGATAAAAAAAAGAATTGAGTTTTGCGTCGCAGCAACTTTCTAAGCGGCAGCAACGGCAGCGGCAGCTACAAATTGTGGCACATTAGAAGCTGCGCTCAGTGCGAGTTTGTTCCACGCGCAATAAACAACTACAGCACCAACAACAACAACAACAACAATAACAAACAAATCAACAATAAATTGATAAATAATTTTAAAAAAAACCATAAATTTATAGTGAAATATTAAAGAAATTTATAAATACCATTTTAATTATAAAATAAAAAGTTTAAAAAATAAAAAAAAATATTTTAAATTTAAAAAAATTTAATAAACTATTTAAAAAATTTATAAAAATTTTTAATAACTATACATACGTATATATAAATAATATATTTGTATAAAGCAGAAAAAGTTTTGCTTAAATTCATAAATCAATTGAAATTGGGCGCAGTGTAAATTTGACAGCTGCCGCCACCACTTGTGGCAGCAACGAGAGCGAACACAGTATGCGTAAGTGTTGCCCGAATGTGGCAACTACAAACCAAATATGCTAATCTCCACTTTACTCCTACCTTCACCCCCCCCACTCGGACACTCTCCTTCGCAGAGCCCTCATCTCTGTCGCTGGCGGAGCGTTTGGCCTTCTTCAGCAGCCTGTGTGAAGTGGGCGGCAGCTCAGCCAGCGCCTCACGCTTCAGCCACCGCCCCAGCAGCAGCAGCAGCAGCAACAGTGGCAGCAGCAACAGTGGCAGCAGCAGTGGCAGCAGCAGTGGCAGCTCCTTGCGTAGTCCTGTTGCCCCCGTCACCAGTTCCATCAACTACTTGGAACGCACGCCGCTCAGCAGCACCGCAGGCAGCAGCGCCAGCGTCACGCCCACACCCACGCCCACGATCATGCCCACGCCCATGGAATGCAGTCACAGTCTGGAGGAGCAGCACCTGCAGCAGCAGCAGGAGGAGGAGGAGGAGGAGGCGCATCAGCAACCGGAACTGAGGCAGGAGCAGTCACAGCACGTGCTGTGCCGCTCGGCAACGGCGCCCACAGCCACAAACAGTTGGCCAGAGACGGCAGCCATGACGACGACACCGCCACCGGCACCAGTGGCCATGAGACGCATCAAGTTGCGCACAGTGGGCAAATTGGTGCTGCCAGATACCTTCCGCAGTGATCGCAACAACAACAACGATCGGAACAGTTGCGTGGGGCGTCTGCAGACACTGGAGGATGTGCCGGTTGTGCCCATGGCGGTGCGCACCATCGGCAAGATCAAGTCGCCGTTCATCGAGCAACAGCAACAAAAGCAGCAACAGCAGCAGCAACAGCAGCAGCAACATAAAGTGGCAACAACAGCGAGTACTCCGACAACATCTGCCACATTGGACAGTCTGGGTGGCAGTGGCAGCGACAGCGGCAGCGACTCCGGCAAGGAGAACTGTGCCGCCAACGAGCAGCAAAGGCAACAGCGGGAGGAGCAACAGCAGCAACAGCAGCAGCAGCGGCAGCGGCAAGAAGAGGTGGAGTTGCCACAGCAGCAACAACATGTGGAGATGCGTCGCAAATTGAAATATTTTAGTCAAAACTCGGTGCAACAGAAGCTGCCACAACAGCCGCTGGCCACTGTGAATCGTCGTCATACCACCGAGTTGGGTGGCAGCAACAGAGGCAGCCTGTTGCAACAGCAGCAGCTGCCGCCACGTGCCACAAGTCGCACGCAACAAGTGGACGAACGTTATGCAAAGTATTTTGGCATCAATGGTGGGGCAGCAACAGGAGTCGCCACAGCGGCAACGCCACCACCACCTCCATCCCCATTACAACCAGAAGCGCTCAATGAGCATGTGCGGCTGCCCAATGGCAACAGCGGCGGCACTTGCAACACCGCCACCGCCACCTCCACCGCCGGTGGCACGTTGAGTCTGGTGCAGAAGCGACGCGAGCTTTTGAAACGCACCCGTGCCATGTCGCTGGAGACGACGGCGGGTGTTGTAGCTGCCGCAGCTGCCAAGCGGCCCCAAATGTTGAAAGCCACGTGCAACAGTGGCAACAGTGGCAATAGTGGCAGCAGTGGCAACAGTTGCATAGCCACCTTTGAGGATATACTCATCACGCCCGATGAGTTGCATGCGGCTGGTTTCGAGTTCAAGCGTCTGTGTGGTGAAATTTTGGGCAAATGATGATGATGATGATGATGATGAAAATCCCTGAAAAATTGTAAATTTTTTTCTTTGGCAAAAAAAACAAAATATTTTTACAAAAAAAATTTAACAAATTTTTCCCTAAGTGTCCCCCAGAATTATATTTGGAAAACTCAGTTCTAAAAGAAATGTAATTTTCCGCCTGAATTTTTTCATATAAAAGAAACGAAAAGAAAAGAAAAGAAAAGGAAGCGCTCTCTGTGTCTCTATCTCTGTCTCTCTTCTTCGCTCCATTCTTTTGGGCATGTGATAGTAGCGCTATCTCGCTCACATAATTTACTAAATCAAAATATCATATATACATAATAAAGAGAATACGAAACGAAACAAAATCTAGACAAAAGTTATGAAATCAGAAAAATGAATAAAGAAGTTGAATGAAAAAAAAAAAAAATAACGAAAAACGAAATACTTTTGAGTTCTTGAAACGAACAAGAAGTTTTATTTACAGCTCCATTATAATAATAAACTATACTATATACTATATACTGTTAACTATATATATGTATGTATATGGGCCGATAATCCAGTTGCAAGTTTATGTGGAAAACTACTTAACAAATTTTATTAACGAATTGTACCTTCAATGGCATTATTATTATTATTATTATAATTATTACATTATTATTATCATTATCTTTATTATTATTATTATGCTTATTATAAATTACATTTAATTATTATAATTATTATTGTAATATTTAATTATGCAAATTGTTAAAACATTAAAAATAAATACAGATATTTGTGCTAAAAATAATAACAATTGCCACTCAACTAAACATTTGTCGCTCCCTCTGCTGAGTAAGTACGAAAATGGCAAGAAATTGACCATAGTGCGCCGCTCTATGCGCTTCTCAACTAATGCACTTAAGCATGAGCATGAAATATGTTATGATAAATTCTATGCAATTTTTGATTTTTGCTTGCGCTTGTTTTTAAAAATTAAATATGTTTAAATAATTATAAAATATTGATTTCATATTTTTAATTTAATAGATTCAAAAAGTGAAATAATTTATAATAATTTAAAAAATATGCATACATTATTAAATAATTATAAAATAGTAATTTCATATTTTCAATTTAAAAGAATTAAAAAGTAATATAAATTATAATAACATAAAATTTTAAATTACGCTTTTCAAAAATTTAAAAATTATTTTCATTAAAAAAAATATTATTTTTATATAAATTTTAAAATTTTTCTTACCTCTCTTTCTAAATACCTCTCTCTCTCTCTTTTCTCCTCCCCTGCAGGCAAACCCCGCAGCATATTGAAGCCCGTCAAGGTGGCACTGCCCGGCATGGGTCGCGGTCTGATGCCTGTGGATCTCAACGCGGAGCTGAAGAATCGCTTGCAACGCTCCACACATGCCACCGTCTCCAATCTGCGCAAATCCGCCACCACCGCCAATGCCGCACGCGATGAGGTGGACAGGAGTGCGACGTCGTCGTCGCAGCCGCAACGCAATCTGGCGCAAATACTGCGCAACGTGTCCAAGGAGAATGCCACGCCCACTGCCACAGCAACGGCAACGGGGCAGCAGCAGCAGCATCATGATGATGCCGTCAGTCTGGTGAGGAATCTGGCCACGTTGGGCGCGGCACGTGCAAATGTGGATGTGGAGGATGCTGGCGGAGTGGGGGCAGCTTCAGCCTCGGAGGGTGAAAGCTCTGGGGGCAGGGAAATCGAAGCCATCATCAAGAACAGCGCGGTGGCAAGAAGAAGAAGACAACAGCAGCAACAACAGCAGCAACAACAGGGAGATGGGTGAGTTTTGATGAGTTCAAGTGCCGCATGAAGATCATCATCGCCCAATGCCAATGTGAACTCCCCGTGCTGTGCCGTCTTTACTAACCCAGTGTGTATGCCGCACCCCAATGCCAAAAATTATAGGGTATATCCAAACATATTTGTGGTGTATATAAAATGCAGAAATAGAAACACGACTCTCAAGACTGTTGTAATTAACGATTAATTGTAAACTAATTAAGGCTCATTTTAACAATACCCTGTAGTGGACTTACGCTATGGGGTATGCTCTTCTATGTGTTTGCAACTTTTGATTCGAAATCTAACAAATGAAAAAAAGAAAAAAACAATTCAAAAATATTTTCAATTCGCAAAAATCCCCGAAAAACAGAAACAAAAGTTTCCTAGTCAAAGTCAAGCCCGTGGCAAGATGTTATTATTGGCGTCCTGTGCAGCCACCGCAATCACAACAACAACAACAACAACAACCGCAACTAATACCACGCCACATGCAACTGCAACTGCAACAACAACAACAACAAATGCTACCAAATTTTGTTCAACAAAAACTAATGCGATAAATTTGATGAAAAGGAAGTTTTAACAAATTAGTTAATAAGTTCGACTTGCATTGCTTAACTAAACCACAAACTGAAATAAACAATAAATAAAACAGAATATATATTTTATTGACAAATTTGTTTAACAAAATTGTAAAAAATTTAAATACAAGTAAAACTTTTGCCACACACAAAAATATATTTTTACGTAACACAATTTATTTCAATAATAAAGTTAATGAAAATCCTAAATAATTGTCACTTATTTGCTACTAAACATTAACTGCATGTCTGTTAATAGTTTTAGCTTTAAGTTTGAATTCAAATATTTGTAAATTACGCGCGTAATAGTGGCAACGCTAACACATAGATAAGCGTTCAGTCAAAGAGGTGGCAACCTTGGCTTAGCAGCGCTGCTCCACGCGCTTACAGCAGCAGCCCAGCTTGAGCAACTTAACAGCGTATGACAGCGATGTTGTCAACAGTTAGACAGTGAGCGCCAAACATGTTGTGTGAAACTATACCAATGGAAAATGCTGAAAAATTGTATTTAAATGGAGAAATGTAATATTGTATTAAGCAGCGCTGTAAATGAAATTCCCAGATAGACAGCTGTTTTAAAGTGGTTACAGCTGCTGCTGAAGAGTCTGTTATGTACGAACATATGGTCTGTTAAAATGGCGCCTGTTAAATATCTCGGCGAATTGCTGATTTCGCCTCAACACACAGTCATGTTAAAGTTAACATGGCAAATGCATTTCAGTAGTATTTTAGCTGTTAGTGGGGCTTGTCGCGCCGCGCTTTTTATTTTTGTCGACGCTTTTTAATTCGCGCGCATTTTGTGCCGGTCGCAAAACTGCAATTGAATTGTGCAAATTTAATATTTCGTGTGTACATTACTAAATGTTTTATACATAAGTGTGTGTGTGTGTGTATAATAACTGTGATAATACAAGTACCGCAATAATCTACGAATCAAGAAAACAATTGCAATTGGTTCTCAATTGAATTGCATTCCAATAATTGGCTTCAATTGAAAGCGCAAGTGAACATAAAAAGTATGTGCAAGCATTGAAAAACGTGAAGCTGCAAATTGCCAATTGCAAATAACAAAGGTTAGTGAAGATGTTTAAATGTGTGTAGTGTATTTGTGTGTAAAATATATTTCTTATAATACAAATAGTAAAACTGACCAGTTTTGCCCAGCGAAGTCCCTTTTTTTTCTGCGGCCGCTCTGTCTTTACCGTTTGTTGCTGCTTCTTCCTCTTCTAAGTTGTCTGCTTCCCCTTTTTGCCTGATTACCTGCTGCAATGTGTGAGAAGCAGCAAACACAACAACAAAACGTAAACCGAAAAAAAATCTGTAAATGCTTCGTGTTGTTGTTGTTGTTGTTGCCGTTTCCATTGAACATTTTCGCTGAATCAGCAGCGGACGTCGCCGCGGCAGCGCAGCAGCTGCAGCAAATGCGACGCAGATTTTTACTTATGTATGCATGTTGTTGTTGCTGCTGTTGTTTCTTTTCGATATTCTTGTTTTACTTTTTGCTCTGTGTATGGAAGGTGTTGTTGTTGTTGCTGCTGCTGTTTATTTGCACTTGGACATTTGTCGTCTATTGCTGCTTCGCATAAGTATTGCTGCTGCTGTTGTTGTTGTTGTTTCGGTTTTATGTAGTCTACGATGCGCGTCGCTTGGTCTGGTCTCGGTCTGCCTTTGTTATGTTTGCGAAGAACACCCTGTAAAGCAGTATATGAGCAATGGGGTAGCCTGAGATTGTTTCCTTATTAGGCGGCGATAAGCTAGCAGAAATTTCTTAGGTATGCCAATGAACTCTTGGGATCAATAAAGTGTAATAAATTTTATTGCTTAAATTGTTTCTCTACTAATTATTTTATTGAATTATAAACAAAGGAAATTGAACTTCCTTTTTTGAACAGCCATTGATTAGGATAACATTGAACTCGTTCTATGTTATTTCGCATTCGTAATCTCTTAAAGAGTATCTGCTCGTCTATGCTAAGTGCAGTTTCGCGCTGTCTCCTTTTGGCAGCTGCATGTTAATGACAAACGCTTTATATCAAAGTTTTTCTTTTTTCTGTGTCTCTCTTTTAAAATGTGTGTTAAGTGTGCGGGGAGGGGAACTAACTCTATTTGTTCACCTGCTTAATTAAGAGGGGATTGAATTGGAATCGGTTGACAATAATCACGATGGTGTTGCTGATGATGATGAAGTTATTGTTTTAGCTAAAATATCTTATATATTGGGCTCAAGGTCCATTCACACTCCAAGAGGTCTCCAACTAGGCCAACATTTGCATGCCAACAAACAATAAGTTTGCCAGGGGTAATACAATAAAAAATATTATGAGTTTATCAATACGTCAATCAATCAATCAATCAAATATAATTCTCATTATTGTACAATTGTACAATTATTAACGGATTTCCAGTTTGAGCAGCAAACAACTTCTCATTAAATGTTGATTTCGTAACAATTTTAACTTGAGATACTGTATTTTTTTTACCTAAGATTTTGCCGAGAGTTTATTTATGGGCCTCTTGCCAATAATTCAGGTATATCATGTGCGTGGCTAATGAAATAAACAAAAGCCACGAAAAAAACAACAAAAATAAAAGCGAATTAAAATCAAAGAATAATCAAAATAGCGCTGAAAAGAGATGCAGATAGAGGCGGAGATAGTGATAGAAATACCTTTCGTTTTCAATGAATTTGCATAATTTTGTTGTCGGATCTCTGCAAAAGAAATTTGTTCAAGATGTTAATAAAATAAAATAAAAAGACACCTATTAGTGATTTACGATGCCCCCACTTTAATATTGTTTTCTGGCTACTTATAGGTAGTATTAGATAATGATAGCGTATCGTCTGTCCATAAATAGATGCCAGAAACATTATCTCTAAGTAGAAATCCCACAGATAACTCAAATATACCCCGAAATAATGAATTGTATCAAGTGGCAACTGCATTCATCATATATAGACTGCACCCACACACACACACACAGACACGCACACACACCCACACACACATACACTCTTAGGCTCGAAACCCACTTAGATCCCCCCGTATCATCATGATCTGGTATCATATTGTATGCGGTCTGAGCTATTCCTATTATAGAGCCAGATGTCGGCTCACGTCCATTAGGGGGAAACGTGAGCTTCAACGCTAATGAAGCAAACCAACAACTACAACAACAACAACAACTACAAATGCAACAAAATCAACATTCAACAAACAAACAAAACAAAGATTATAATGAAAATAGTGAAAATGTTCTACGGGTTAATCACCTAATACCGAGTTATACCATGAACACACACACACATACACATACACACACACACACCCATCCATAGACATACATATAACCATGGTATACTGCGATTATACACAAGGGAGCTCTTATGTCTGTCTGTGTGTTTGTGTGTGTAGGAGACGCGCCCAGTTATCGGTTTAAAATACTCTATATAATGCCGATTATAGACAAAGAATTTTATAAACTTATAGCATATATTTGTAGAATATGCCATGATAACTTTATAGTATAGTATAGTATAGTATATTATAGTATAGTATAGTATGGTATAATATAGTTATAGTATAGGCATATTAATGTAAATATTAGGGGGGTATTCTGGGTTATTCTTGAAGTTTAATACTACTACTTTATTTTTCAAATATTTTACAATTCAATGTCATGCAATCAGGTTACGTTACCACAGTTTAAACATGGGGAAATCCAAAATTGACATTCTTCATGTAGATTTTTCTAAAGTTTCATTATTGATGGCAAGAACCACAAAGTTCTAATGAGCTTTTTACTGCAGATTAGGACTGCTAAATGTGGAAACTCTGAAATAACCGCAATTTATACTGGCGAAATACAAATATTAAATATATACAATATATAACGAATATTTAAAATTTCTTACTGTTCATACAAAATTATAATTTTTCCTATATAAATGTAATATATAATCTTAATAAGAGTAATCAATAATTAATCAATATTGAAAATGTCTGTTTGCCTAACATTTTTAACATTCCATGAAGTTTCATCTACTTTTTACAAATTATTTCTACTCCCTTATTTGTTACACTCAAAAAAAAAAAAAAAAAAAAAAGACGCATACAAGCTTCGTTATGCCTATGAAAAAGCTTTTTCATTAACTTTCCTTAAAAAAATATAAATAACATCTAAAATAATATGTTCATATAAACAATATGTACTGTATAAATATGAGTATAATTTCTAAATTTTAAATATAAATTTCTTACTTATATCACTTCATGAAGTTTACACTACATTTTCGTACTGTTTCTACTCCCTAATTTCTTGTACACCAAGAAAGCGCATTAAAGCTTCGTTATGCCTATGCAAAAGCTTTTCCAAGAGCTTGCCTTTCATGACCTCGCTGCCCTCGTAATTGAATTGCCCCGACCATATGATCATTTGATCAACCGACAGATCGTCCGACATATGCGACTGCACAAAGAGAAGCTTCTCTTAGATCTGAAATGCAACGAGATGCAGATGGAGATGATGAGATGAATGGGACGTGATGAATTATCAACGCTTTTAAAGCAATCTCCTCCTCCCTTCCTCCCGCTGTCTGTATATGTTTGCCTCTTTATTTTATGTTGCATGAGTCGAACAATTCCATTAAAGGCAACCTTATGGCATGCCTCCTCGTTGCATGCTGCACTCTCGGATTACGTTTAGAGTTTGAGAAAAAAAACATAAACGTGAAATTTAAAAAGTCAGCGATCCATAAATTATGTTTCTACAATCTCAAGTCGTATGCATTGGGGCATAACGTTCCCTCTCTCTCTCTCTCTCTTTATCTATTTCTAGGCATCTCTTTCTGCTCAAAGCTATAAATACATTCAATTCGATTTCAGTTTTCTGGAAAAAAAACAAATAAAGTTGTCTGCATTTCCTGAAAATTATTCTGTTGGAGATTTTTCTATTACATCTTGCAGTTCAATTAACTTGTTCACAAAGGTTACACAATCTTGGCCCTGGTACATTGACTCTCTATTTTGGTTTGTTTGTTCTACCCCTCTTTCTCTCTCTCTCTGTCTCTCTCTCTTTGTTTCTTTTATTGTCTGCTTGCCACATGATTTGCACAGCTGTTTTGCCAGTTCGAAACATTCCCCGAGGTTTCTTTCAGCTGAGTTAATTCTATGTTGCAATCCATTGTGAACGAATTGTTTGGAGGCCCTCGCTACTTTTACTTCCTACTTGAAACTAATTGCAAAGTGCTTCAAATTGTTAATGCTTTCCATAAAACTATAAACAATTGAAAGTGAACCACCAACATGTGCTGTGAATCGCTGTTGAAATATATCAAATTAGTTTATCAGCTGTGTTCGCCTTAATTACATTTTAATGTGAATTAATTGCAAACAGTTGCTCATTTCATTTCTCAAGTTGCCCTAATACTATTAGCAGGAATTATCCAGTCAAAACTTTTAAGCTTCAGTTTATTTTTCTTTAACTTGGTCACAAATCATTCGAATTTGATTAAATTCAAATTTCTGTTTATGAGATTGATTTCGTTTTAAAACAACTAGTCTTCTGCTTATTATTTGAGGTGTATCTGATGAGTATTTTCCAAGATATTGTCAAAAATGTGTCTAAAAGTGACCCAAAACGCCATTTCCTTAAAATAAGCCTTTTACTATCGTTGAACTGCCATAACTTGACCAAAAATCAACCGATTTTGATGAAATTTCGAATTTTATCAATGGTTCTCATCCAAAATTTATTATGCATTCAAAAAATGTTCATTTTTGGAGTTTTAAATTTTTCGACTTTTTTGACCAGTTTTGCATACTAACCCCTTGACAATATCATCAAAAATCCAAAAATTTTTGATCCTAATTTTTTGTGCCCAATCGATTCTGGGACTCAAAACTGGCATTTTGCTTTTTATTTGAGGTGTTTCTGATGAGTACTTTTAGAGATATGGCTGAAAATTTGTCAAAAAGTGACCCAAAACGCCACTTTCCTGAAATGAGTCCTACCGTAACTTTAAACCGTCATAACTTTGCCAAATATCAACCGATTTTAATGAAATTTGAATTTTTGTTTATGCTTTTTATCCCAGTTTAATTCTGCATTCAAGAATTCTTCATATTTGGCTTTTAAAATTTTTGTTGAATTTTTCTTACTTTTAATAGATCTATAGAGTTTTAGAGGCACTGATTATGCACTAACTGTGAGAATCTGTGACTCATTTGAGTTGTTGCATCCTTTTATGCCTTATGTTATGTCTGACCATAATTTATGGACATTTATGGCCAAGTCTAGGAAATATATATGTACATACATATATTTATTATGGTCTGCGTTTTGTGGCCAACAAATTTTGAGTCATCAGTTGGCTAATGGGAGTCGCCACAGGCGGAAGTTGTTGCTTGACACTGACATTGGCATTGGACGCGACATTGCATGGCGTTTCTGTCAACAAACTCACAAGAGAATACGAATGCTAATCCTGCAGGATGTGAGAGAGAGAGAGATGTACACAAGGAGGGAGATGGAGTTGAGTTGACAGTCTGAATGTGTCTGACAGTCTTCATATCTCATTTGGCTGGCAAATAAAAACTCGTCCAAAATGTTGACAACTCATTAGCTGGAGGCAGCGACTAAAGTGGCTAGAAAAGCAGACGCAGGATTAAAATGAAACGACAAAGAGAGAGAGGGAGACAGAGGACATAAGATGAGAAAGGGATAGAGTACTTGGTACAATGAACTTTTTGGCCAGGCAATGTTATTGCCCCGTGTCTAGTCTGTGGCCAAGAATTATTGTTGCAAGTCTTTGGAGGCTGTGGCAGCTACTACTACTACTACTACTACTACTTGGTTGCCGTCCGACAACTGCTCATAAATCCAGAAGGGGAGAGCGGTGTAAGAGGATGGCAAATCAACTACTTCTGCAATCCCTCGAAGCGAATGCAATGAATATTCGTGTTGAATATTCGTTCCACAAGTTTCGGAAAAGAAAAACATTCGCTGTCTTTGTGCTGAGGATGTTGCTTTGTTTCGCTCTTTGGATCTCTCTGACTGCATAGATAGCATCACCATCACCATCATCATCATCATTGGGCATTTATTATTGCAGGCACTGTCTATCCACACAGTCAGAGGAGCCTCCTCCTTGCTGTTGCTGCATCTTTGTTGCTATTGAATTTCCTTTGTGCTGTCAGCTAGAGAAACATCGTGATAAAAGAGACATCGAGTGAGAGAGAAGGAGAGACAGGGAATCGGCACTTGATATATTCAGGGCATTGCATTAGGTTGGTATCATCGCTGTGGCATGCCTCGGCTTCCTTGACTGTGTTGCAAGCAGCTTATCAAAGCATCAAGCCTCGCCCTGGACGTGCCTCTGACAGTTGGAGTGACAAACAATAAATGTTTTCTCTCTTCATTGAATATCGAATTGCAGTATATGAAGTATCTCCTACGTATCCTAGTATGTCTCAGTTTGAGCTTCTCCTCCAACGATTGTCGCCTGTCATTCAATCAATTAGACACCTGCTACTCCTGCTGCCGTTTCCATCTAAAATTGTCACTTTTTATGGCTAAAACTGCCAGTTCTGGCTAGTATCGATGATTGATACTTGATTGATAGTTGCTTGATAGTTTCAGCTTGAGGTGTCTAAACTGTGATTATGGCTACGTGATATGATCACGTCTAGTATATACTAGATATAATCGAGGGGCTCGAGAGGTACAACTTATAGATATTGAGAGGCAAGTGATGAGCTTACGTATAAACAATTAATTTATTAATATTTTGTTATATGATATATGAGTTAGGTAAGACTTTAAGTTAAAGTTAGCTAAATATTCTTCATTTCAGAAAATTAATAAACTTGTGTAAGCAATATAGGATTTGCTTATAAAAATATATAAGCTGGTATTTTTTAATACTAGAAATTAGGTTCAAAGAAATGGGTTCATTTGGAGAACTATAAATTTTATAAATTTTTTTTAATTTTATATCGGTTTCTCAAAGATTGAAAAATTCCTGACTCAGAACTTGAACTATTTTTCTTTCATTTTATTTAATAATATCCTAGCAACTCTTTATGGTCTGTTCGCAATCCCAGCTAGTTTTCTACAACTTCATTCAGCAAACCCACAAAAATTCCTCTATAATTCCTTAGCAAACCATAGTCTATTGTTTATTATTTGAAGAAATCTCTGGCAAATTCTATTGCCACGTCATGTACAGGTTTTGCCTGTTGATTTGCCACAATTGAGCAGAGATTGTGTGTTGCAAGGTATGCTGCATGCCACATGCCACCCAGTTGACCAGCTGGACATGAGTAGAATTATGCAGGAAAACGCAAATTGCTGGCGGGGAATACGCGTCGTCATCATCATCAGCATCATCAGCATCCCAGAGCGACTACGAGTTAACATAATTGCCTGCCTGCCTGCCTGCCTGCTTGCAACTTCCTTTTCAACGCCTTGCAGCAACTGCAGCCCCCATGCCTCTCCTTTAGTATACAATTTAGTTGACTCTTGTCGTTGTTTAATCGATTATTAATGACTTTTGTCGCAATTAAGTAACAAACAAAGCTCAAATCGCTTTATCACGGCGGCTGGCGAGAGAGTTGTGTGGCAAGGAGGCGGAACATCTCATCACAGCAAGTAAAAGTTGTGGCAGTTGCAAGTTGCAAGTGTCAGCCTGCAGCTAAAAACAACAACAAAAATCAAAACAATCTGTTTAAAAAACAAAATGAAAATTCATATGCAAAAGACAAAGACAGACAGCCACACACGCCTTAAAATGTGAAAATGCGAATGACCTGAATACACAGATACAACACACACACATACACACACATACAATGTGTAACTGATAGCAGGCGACGACGACGCATGCGCAACACGCAACAAGAGGCAGTGGCAGCGGCAGCGGCAGCGGCAGCAAATGCCTTTTAAGGCAACAACGCCGACGATTTCCTTTTCTGTTGCCTCTGTTGTTGTTGTTGTTTTTGTTTTCTGCTGACAAAACTAGTTTCTCGTTTAGCTTCAACTTTTGTTTTTATTTAAGACGTATTTCTGTTTTTTTTTGATTTTTTTTTTTTACTTTTTTGGGACATTGATGTCAACATTTCATTGCACTTGCAGCTGCCACAAGCTCAGACCCCGACTTCGACTCCGTCTCAGTCGCAGCTTCAGACAGTTGTATTTATGTATGCAAAGTAGTTGCAAGCAAATAGTATTTTTGTAGTATTTTTTTAGTATTTTTCAGTATTAATTTGACGGTGCTTTCCGCATAGAGTTTTCGAATTTTCAGTATATACTTTTAGTATTTCTTTTTCGTATGTTCAGAATATATTTTTTACTATTTGCAGTGTTTGTATTTAGTATTTTTACATTTTTTTAATATTTGTAGTATTTATTTTAATATTTTCGGTATATATGTATTAATTTTCATAGTATATAAATATTTTGGTCTATTCTCAGCCCGTTGTATTTGTCTAGTTATGCAAAAATATCAAAAAGCTAATTCCATTTAATATTACTTTTAGTATTTTTCAGTATTTTCTTGACTTTTAATATTATTAACACACATTTTTCGTCTCAATTATTTTTTCTTCTGTTTTTTGTTCATGTCGTTGCATTAAAAATGAAAAGTTTTGAGTTTGTCCATCTGTCCGTGGCGCAAAACTTGTTTGTGGGGCAGGATTCCAAGCAGACAAGTTGCACAGACATTTTTGTGGGGCACTAGAGAGCTCAATGAATCGCCTGGATTTATAAACAGGTAGAGTTGGCAGCTAAAAACGAAAGAGGGGGCAGTGGAGTGCAACGAGGAAAGGCTCAAAAAGTTGATTATCACCGCATAGTATTTCATCATCAGTCAATGTAGTATACGAGAGACGTTTGTCTCAAATTAGCGTGAAATATGCTAGAAATACGAGAGACACACAACTATGAGACTGTGTGTGTGTGTGTGTATAATTAACTGCAAATGAGCTGCAAAATGTTTAAACAATTACTCGGGATTGACTCAAAGTTAGCCTTGAGTTTAACTAGACTTTTAGAATTGGAATTGTATGTGGGGAACTCTCAAAGTTTGCATTGTTTGAAGATTGTCAGTCAGCCAAATCTAAAGTTAAAGTTATGTAGGTTATCTAAGCAACTATGAATACAGCTAAAAGTATCTTTTGAAATAGTATTTTTTTTATTAATTGTAGCTGATCTTTTGACTCCGGCGATGTTATCGGGGCTGACAAGTTTAGCAATAGAAGTGGGAGTCGAAATTGGAACATCGAACTGCAATTTTTTAGTTATCTTGGGTTTTTTTTTGTATGTTTTGGTATTATTCTATAGATTACTTTTCAAGATTAACTTTATTTACTGGAAATACAATCAATAAACTGTCACTGTAATTTTATTAATAAAAAAAATATATAAGTGAATGTTTTCAGGTAATTTTAATTATTTGCTTTATCACCAAAATGATGATGATTTATTAGATTGCAATAATAAAGAAATTGTTATATAGTTTTCTAAAGCTATATAGAAATTTTTCATAAAACTTATTTAAAAATACATGATAATATGATATGAGAATGATAATATGATAATAGTATGATAATATATATATAATAATGTTCTCTAAAGTAGCTCATATCTCATATCTCACTTCTTCACTCCTTTCATTACTGTCCATCTACTCTCTTAGCAATATCTGCTCCTACACAGTAGCACTTTGTTGTCCCATAAAATTCCATTAACGATAACACTTTCCACTGTTATCGATAGTAAACAAATGATTGACAATCTACACGCAATTCGAATTCCTTTGCCTAATCCAATCCCCTTCAAATCTAACGAAGTTTAAGTGCTTTTTTAATTACTACTGCAATCCATTGAGCGTATCTCGATTGAACGGCAGCTGCCGTAACTCCAACTCCGAACGGGCTGCAATCGAGTCCAATTAAGACCAAGTTATGCTGCCAATCTCGGTGCTGTGGAAGTATTGGCCAGGTCTTTGGCACAGACACGTCATAAACACCTTGCAACAACAGCTCGCATGGGGCAAGTCTGTCTTGTTTCTAATACTAATTAACTGTCCATATGCCACGCCCCGAAATGCTTGTCAATTGCATTTGCTGTTGGCAACACGCATACCAGGAATTACAGCTAATATGTCTAGAGAAAGGCACAGAGGGAGTAAGAGAGGCTACCACAAGTAGAAATTCTTCCATGTTGTCGGTACCATATAAAAACATTTGCCACAAATGCCAATGCCAATTGTGCTCAACTTGCTTTAGGCCAACAAACAGGTGTACCCTAAGCCAACCCTACAAATATGTCTTTGCTTCACACACACACACACACCTAGGCATTAACACAACAACAACTCTCCACAAAGCTAAAAAAGGCGATTTCTTGTTGATCAACTTGGCCAATTCGAAGTGAACTTGTCTTTGTCTTTGTTCAGTCATTTCCCTATAAGGCCTAAAGCGAATGATTGCTTCACATAGTTTTTATGGTTCTTAAGAAATTGAAGCAACTGGTGAGAGCTTTTCAAGGTGCTTTTTATCGTCAAAGCTCATTTGTTAGCTAAGCTCATGAAGGTTAAGCAAAAAAAAAGAGCTTTTCAATGTCATTTGGCCGTTAAGGCTCATTTGTTATCAAAGCTAAATAAGCTCAATCAGTGGATAAATATTTTAAGGAGCTTTGCTAATTAGAATACCTTTGAAGCAGCTTCATAAAGCTCAACAGATGTGGGTGCTTTAAAAGTTTCATACGCGTGTTTTATAGCTGAGTGAAAGAAACTAAACTAAACTTTTCTAAAGCTCATTTCTTAGTGAAGCTCATAAGTCTATACGAAATACAAAAGTATTAACATTCATCAATTTATTGGCTTTAATTTCCGTTATTAATCAAGTTAATGAATGAGCTTTTAGCTACAACTGCTCTGATTTTTGAGTCTTAATTGTGAATATGTAAAGCGAAAACAAGTGAAAGATATTTTAAATGGGGGTTAATTTTTGCAACCTTCTTTTTGGGGGGTTGAATTGATAAAACTTGTAAGGGTTACACCCGTAGCTTTAAAGCATGTTCTTTATTAAAAGCATACATATTTGCAATGAAAATATCTTAGGAATTTTTTACAAATTTTCCCTAATTGCAACTTTAGTTGAGCATATTCAGAAGTTGCTTAAACTGATCCTCCAGATTTTCGGTAGTTTCGGTTACAACTGGACTGGGCGTGGTTGTGGGTGCCTCAGTGGTCGTAGTGGTGGTGGTGGTGGTAGTCGTTGAGCTTGTCGATGTGGTTGTAGGGAGGGGCTTGGGCTTGACACGTCCATCCAGACAGGCCTGCAGATAGTTGTAGTTGTCGGCGGTGGATGCAACATACAAGCGTTCGGCGTTCTGGTTGCACTGATTGTGCTGCAAGTCGATGAGGCGGTAGCGTTCATGCAACAAGCTCGAAGCATCGGTGGCATTGCCCGAAATGCTGTACATGGCCACGGTGTTGTTGGAGCCCTAAGCAGTTGAGAATTATAGTGAAAGTTCGAAACTATGAAAAGTTGTTATCTCATAATAGACTTACCACAGTAGCATGACAGTTAAAAGAGTCCAGGGTGTCGCTGAATTTGTTGCACTTCGTCATCGAGCTGCAAATGTCGGTGGCATATGATTCGATACGCTGGCGTGTGGGCAGAAAGTCCTTGTCGATGCCAACGCGTCCTTGCTGTGCCTTGTCCAAACAGTTGGCATAGCCCTGACTGTACGATTCGCCAATGGCATTCGATTCGGCAATGTAGCCGGCAAAGCAATTCACCGATATCTGCGGATCACTGCGAGTCACTCTCGAGCCGAAGAAGAGACGGGCCAGGCCATCCTGTGAGGGCAGACCCACATAGGGTGGCAGACGGGGCACAATTCCCTCCGCGACAGACACTATCAAGAGCAGTGTCAAGATGGGAACTAAGACGAAACTCTGCGACATTTTTCGTTGAACGTTTGAGCTGCTTTTGGCGCAGTGCGTCTGTCTTGGCCAGCATTTATATGCAGACGGCAAAACAATAATGATCACACTGATTATGATAATGAGGATCTGCTGATAAGCTTTTGCCTTATCAAAGTGTGCAAAAAAAATTCTTATATGAAGATAAATAGCTCATCCCGCCGCAGCCTTATTTATTTGCTTAGCATTATTTATATCAATGAAATAGATCCACAAACAGTTGGCTTATTCATCACTGTAGTGTCGCCAGGAAATGTATGCACTTGGCTTGCACTTTCCATTTCCATTTCGTTTATAATGCCAAACCGGGCAGTAAATATTGTCCAGGTCCTCTTTTAGAACTGCGAACAAGGAATTCTCAAGAAATCGCTAATTTCTACAATATTTACATGAGACTTAGGTTGATAAAATAAAAGTAAATTATTTTTTTTTTGTATATATTTGTCAAGTAAATGGTTAGAGAGAGAACGAGAGAGACAGAGTTTAGATCTACGACCTAGTTAAGTTGGCTAGTTGATGACGCTGGATCTGCGCAAATATTGATATCTGATTATCTAATTAAGTTGCCTGCAATTACGCAGACAGCTCATACTACGAGTAATAGTTGCATGCAACGGAAATGCTCACATACCAATAGATAATAATATTATTCCGCTCCCCTCGCTCTGGGAAAACACGTATAAAATATATACGTATATAGTTTAGTCTGCTGACAGACTAGAAATTTATTATAATTGCTAAACATACTGATTCCCCGCAAATATCACAAGCAACTAACAAAAAATAAAATAGAAATTATAAAATACCCCCCTAAACCAATCAAAGTTACTCTACTAGGGTTTCTAGGTCTGTCGTGGTTTCAGTGCCAGCTGCATGCCCGTCGTGGACCGCAGTATGAAGTTCATCAAGGGTTTGACTTCGGGTCCTTTGGGCAACAGTTCGTAATATCGCAACACTTTGCTGATCAGTGCCTTCATTTCGAGCATGGCAAATTTCTGGCCAATACAGTTCTTGGGACCCGCACTGAAGGGCAGATAGGTGAAGGTCTCCCGCTCCAGGTTGTCGTCCAGAAAGCGTTCGGGCTTAAAGCTAAGTGGATCCGGGAAGTGCTGGGGATCACGATGAGCATAGTACAGCACCAGATAGATGCTAGTGTTCGCTGGTATCACTTGATCCCCAATCTGTAGGTCCTTGCGGGTGTAACGACCTACCGAGGGCACTGGCGGATACAGTCGCATCGTCTCCTTGATCACACACTCCAGATACTTGAGCTGCTGCAGTTGAGCTTGGGTAACTGGCGCCTTGGAATCCTCACCCAGCACCTGCTGCAGCTCCGCATAGAGCTTGGCCTGCACCGCAGGATGTCGAGCGATGGCATGGAGGGCATGTGATACGCCGCTGCTGGTGGTATCGTCGCCCTCGAACATAAATGTATCCACCTCCTCGCGTATGTCCGCATCGCTCAGCGGGACACCCTGTATGGAGGACTGCAGCAGTATGTCCAGCAGTGCCATCTGTGACTTGCTGCCAATCTCTGCATCCCCCAGACCTAAGCAATGAATAGTTGAGGTTGTATTAAGTTGGCATCTGTCTGTATATCGTTTCAACTTACTCAGTGGTCGGTAGCTGCCGTCAGCTATGGCACGCTCCAGGGCCGATCTTCGCTCTCTTATGACCTTGTCGGTGAAGTCATGCATGATCCGTATATCATTCACCAGTTTGCGGTGCAACAGCGGTGCGGTGAGTCTAAACAGCCAGTCATAGCGCTGCGAGAACTTCAGCATGCGATCTGGTTGTATATTAACAACGCTGTGGTAAAGCGCAGACAGACACACATAGAGAGGGGCGGGGGGGAGGAAGAGAGAGAGAGAGATAGAGATAAAAGGTTAACTAGTTGAACAATGGAGTCAAGTTAAAGTTACTAAATGGATGGAGTTAATGAGATATGGTTGTGGACTTGTGATTCATTCTGTTCTATCTTCGTCGTAGTGGTAAGAGGTATTGGAGTTGACTATACTTTACTCATCTATAAACTGAGAGTACGAGGTATTAAGGTTGTTTCGAGAGGAGGCTATTAAAATTTGCACACATACAAACTGAGTATACATACTTCAATTTTGCAGTACGAGGTACACATTAGAGTTGTATAGAAAGGAATCCTATTTAAATTAGTACTGATACAAATTAGCATAAGGTAACAAGAATTGAAATTGTTTTCTCTATTTCATAGATTAGCTTCTCTCTTTTGCACATGCCTAATATACTATCATACATGCGGTACGAGGTATTCGCTTCGTTTGAAAAACAAAACTACTTAAATAAAATTTGAGTTTGCATAAACTCTGTAAGCTAATAATACTATAGAACATATCTAACTCACTATTTTGGAAAATTTCTCTTCTCGATTTACCTCTTCAGTGCCTTTATATAGGGAAACTCTGGATCACCTAGAGCATTCACTTGCACTCCCATTGCCGACTCTGAAATCAAAATACAACTCATGAATGCAAATTCTCTGAACTTCTCTCTCACTCTCTCTGAACTCTTAGCTCCCTCACCGGTTATAATATCCAAGGCGGCAAGTGAGACATATTGGAGTATATCGATCATTTGTTTGCCATCTGCACATGGTCGTAGTGTCTCCGCCAGAACGTCACTCTGTCTCTCCATAATCTCCATGTAGTGCTCGAGTATCTTGAAATGGAAGGCGGTGGTGAAGATCTTGCGACGCGAGTGCCACTTCCTGCCCACGCTGACCAGGAGGCCATCGCTGAGAAAAGGTCGCAAGAACTTATACAGGTTGCCCTTTTCCAGCAGCGTGGTGCTGCTGAGTATGGTCTCAAAGTGCCGCAGATCTTTGGTGAAGATCAGCGGTTCATGAAGTATCCAGAGGCGAAAGCTCTTGCCGTATCGTTCAAAGCAAGAGCCCACAAATGGGACAATACCTGCCAGAAGCAATAGGAAACTGATGAGAAATGAGAACGGAGTCAGTCCATCAACTTACTGTCGGCACCCACGTTCAACAGCTGCAGACCGCAACCCAAGATTGGCAGTGCGGTGGGTCCTGTGATGCCCGATGTGGCAAAAGCCTGACAACTGTGACGCTTCTGTACAAAGTCCCAGATCAGCAGCAAGATCAGAGTGGCAGCGAGGAAGGTCAGCCACATGTTGATAACCTCAGAATTGAGAATTCAGATTTTGATTTCGAGCGCGTCGTGTAGTTGCCGCCAAGTACCTCGAACAACTGTCGAATCGGAGCACTACGTCGGACAACTATAGCTATATTTTTGTTTTTGAGTCGAGACTGTTTTGTATTTCGAATAAAAAATCGCGGCAAACGGGTTATTTCACTTGATTTTTGTAGTGAATCTAAATATTATTTTGAGCTCTTCCAACTTTATTGCCAGTGTAAAATCAAAAACAAAATGACTGTGAATCCGTCATTGACGATTATAATTATCAGGCGTGTTACGCCTTTGTTTCGAGTGTGATTTGCACTCATACATACACATATATGATATTCATATATTCACTAAAAATAATCTACATATTTACAATTGTATGTATTCATTTGGTATCAACGAAACATTTCATGCCGCTCGCTTTGAGTCGCTTTTTTATTGAGTTGCGGTAAGGCATTTGTAATTAATTGGACATGACTGTAGTTAATGCCCATGCATCGTCTGAGTATTGTAATTATTCATACATATTCATGATCTTGAAACGATTTGTATTTAACATTTTTGCAAACTGCTCGGTGTAATGACTTTCTGAACGTAGTTCATAGGAATGCACAGCGATATTATCAATCGCATTCAAGATTATTAAACCTGTAATTATTGATAGAAAATATGCTATGATTTATTACAACATTCACATAGTCTACGTTACATATATTGAGGTATTTTATTCAGTTTTATAATCATTAGAAAAACTAAGTAGCATAATTTTCGAACTTAATTTTTTTACTCCAATCGATTGAGAGACGCGAAACTATCACTCTTAACTCTATCTGAGCTGTTTCTAATGAGCATTTCCTAAATATGATTTAAATGTGTCAAAAAGTGACCTACCGTAACTTTGAACTGTCATAACTTTGCCAAAATTCAACCGATTTTGATGAAATTTGGATTTTTGTTAATGGTTTTGATGCCACTTTAATTCTGCATTCCAGAGTTTCCATTTTCGCCGTTTTTAATTTTTCGACTTTTTTGACCAGTTTTGCATACTAACCCCTTGACAAAATCATCAAAAATCGAAAAATTTTTGATTCTAATTTTTTGTGCCCAATCGATTCTGGGACTCTAAACCAGCATTATGCTTTTTATTTGAGGTGTTTCTGATGATTATTTTACGAGATATGGCCAAAAATGTGTCAAAAATGACCTAAAACGCCACTTTCCTGAAATGAGTCCTACCGTAACTTTGAACTGCCATAACTATGCCAAAATTCAACCGATTTTGATGAAATTTGGATTTTTGTTAATGGTTTTGATCCCAGATCGATTCTGCATTCAAAGATTTTTCATTTTCGCCGTTTTTAATTTTTCGACTTTTTTGACCAGTTTTGCATACTAACCCCTTGACAAAATCATCAAAAATCGAAAAATTTTTGATTCTAATTTTTTGTGCCCAATCGATTCTGGAACTCTAAACCAGCATTATGCTTTTTATTTGAGGTGTTTCTGATGATTATTTTACGAGATATGGCCAAAAATGTGTCAAAAATGACCTAAAACGCCACTTTCCTGAAATGAGTCCTACCGAAACTTTGAACTACCATAACTATGCCAAAATTCAACCGATTTTGATGAAATTTGGATTTTTGTTAATGGTTTTGATGCCACTTTAATTCTGCATTCAAAGATTTTTCATTTTCGCCGTTTTTAATTTTTCGACTTTTTTGACCAGTTTTGCATACTAACCCCTTGACAAAATCATCAAAAATCTAAAAATTTTTGATTTTAATTTTTTGTGCCCAATCGATTCTGGGACTCTAAACCAGCATTATGCTTTTTATTTGAGGTGTTTCTGATGATTATTTTACGAGATATGGCCAAAAATGTGTCAAAAATGACCTAAAACGCCACTTTCCTGAAATGAGTCCTACCGAAACTTTGAACTGCCATAACTATGCCAAAATTCAACCGATTTTGATGAAATTTGGATTTTTGTTAATGGTTTTGATGCCACTTTAATTCTGCATTCAAAGATTTTTCATTTTCGCCGTTTTTAATTTTTCGACTTTTTTGACCAGTTTTGCATACTAACCCCTTGACAAAATCATCAAAAATCGAAAAATTTTTGATTCTAATTTTTTGTGCCCAATCGATTCTGGGACTCTAAACCAGCATTATGCTTTTTATTTGAGGTGTTTCTGATGATTATTTTACGAGATATGGCCAAAAATGTGTCAAAAATGACCTAAAACGCCACTTTCCTGAAATGAGTCCTACCGAAACTTTGAACTGCCATAACTATGCCAAAATTCAACCGATTTTGATGAAATTTGGATTTTTGTTAATGGTTTTGATGCCACTTTAATTCTGCATTCCAGAGTTTCCATTTTCGCCGTTTTTAATTTTTCGACTTTTTTGACCAGTTTTGCATACTTGACAAAATCATCAAAAATCGAAAAATTTTTTGATTCTAATTTTTTGTGCCCAATCGATTCTGGGACTCTAAACTAGCATTATGCTTTTTATTTGAGGTGTTTCTGATGATTATTTTACGAGATATGGCCAAAAATGTGTCAAAAATGACCTAAAACGCCACTTTCCTGAAATGAGTCCTACCGTACCTTTGAACTGCCATAACTATTGCAAAATTCAACCGAGATTGATGAAATTGTATTTTCTGATTAAATTTTTAGTTTCACTTTAAGTAAACTAGATTTGTGCTTTTTATTTGACATTATTCTGATTATTATTTCGCGAGATATGGCTAATGTTACTATTGGCAGATTTATAGTTTTTTGCATTCATAAGATTCTGTAGTTATATTGTGCCTCTGTTGATTTGAACTATATTTGGCATTTTATGCAAGTCATGCAGCACTCTGATAATATTCAGAGCTTCCTCAAGAGCGGCTCAACTGCAGCTCTTCAGCTGCGCCACTGTCTGAGTCTGAGTTCAAGTTCAAGATCACAAAAGCCAACAATTAAGAGCATCTCTTGTAGAGATTTAAGATCTGGAGGAAGCTGTCTATGCAGATCCCAGGAGATGGCGAGTGGCCATGGTAGACTTGGTCATGTCTAGCAGCTGAGGTGTGGGGGGCTGATGATGGCATGGCAAACAGGAAACGGTGGCTGAGAGTTGTTGCTGCTGCTGCTGCTGCTACTGCTAGGCAAACATTGATTCCAAGCACTTGTCGACGCCGCAGACAGTATTTGAATGAGTGCGAAAGAGAAGGCAGACTGAGAGATAGAGAGAGAGAGAGAGGGAGACATGTAGAAAGAAACAGAGAAACAGCTGTGACAAATGTAGCGACAGGGGCCACAGTTGAATGGACTGTGCGAGTGTCTCAAGCAGGACAGACAGATGGAGAGAGAGTGAAGAGAGGGAGGGCAATGTAGAAGGAACTACACAAGTCAACAGTTTTTGTTGTTACCTCGTTGAGTTCATTTAGTGGTGGAATTGGAGCTATAGAGCTATAGTTGAGTTCAGACGCAGTACTTCCAGCAAATGTGTCTATGTGGGAATACTACAGAGATACACACTCAATTAAGTTGAGGTGTGGGCCGGGCCCATAACCGAAACAAGTTATCAAATTGTCCAAAAAGTCGACAAGTTTGTTTTTTTCGGTGTTGTCTTTGTCGGTTCCAGACGATGACACCGCTGGCAACGGTAAATGGCAACGTCATAGCCACACAACATGAGGGAAGCCATCAGCACAAAAGTATCTATGAAATATGTTATAGAAAAAAGCAATAACAAAAAAAATTGGATAAATGTAAAACAAAAACGTTGACTCATGATTTTCCCACCGAAAATCAGGAGGGGGTCACTGAAAAATAAAAAAAAAAAACCAAAGCGGAAGATTTATTTTTCTTCTGTTTTTTTTTTTAGAAACAATTTTATGGTTAATTATGCGGGCCACAAAAGCTGAACTTCAATATCTGCGGCAACGGTTAATAATCAATATACATACACATATATACCTTGCCACACCCACTTGACTGAGCATAGGTAATGTGAGGGGGTTGGGGGATGGGAGGCCATTGAGCCTGAAACAACAGCACGTCAGGCACGTAGACACTGCCTTTCAACCAACCAACAATCAATCCCAATCCCAATCCCAATGGCAACTTCCCCCCTCCAACTGCTGACAATTAAATTTGCATTTCATTTGGAGTTGATAGAAGTCTCTCTCTTTCACTCACAATCTTTCTCTCTTTCACTTTCTACTTGCTGCTCTCTCTCTCTCTCTCTCTCTCTCTCTCTCTCTCTCTCTGTCTCTCTGACTCTCTCTCTCTCTCTCTCTCTCTCTCTCTCTCCCTCTAGTCTCTGTCTGACAATGTTTGCCCAAAAAATACGCATGTTTCCTGCTTCCGACTGCGTCTGCTGTTGTTGCTGATATGCTGCAGACTCCACGCTCCATCTTTTTCTTTTTCTCTGTCTCTCTTACTTATTCTTTGCCTTTCACTCTCTCTCTTTCTCTTATAAAGAAACAAAGGCGAGAGTTTGTTTTGACGCTTTTCGTTTTTTGGTTGCTTTAGCAACGCGCCACAAAACGGTAGCAAAAACATGTCTGGCTTTGTAAAGTGGGTGTTGTTGCTCCTGATGTGGGGGCAGGCATTGTGGGTGGTGTTGGGAGTAGCATTGGCAGACAGTCGTTGACTGGGATGGGGGGGTGTAGAGCAAAAGAAGCCATGAGTTTTGCAATGCGCCTGTCTGCCACTGATGACGACGACAGCTGAGCGAAGAGCAACAATGTTGCCGAGCTGCAAAATGTTGCCGAGCTGCAGTTTCTGATTGACAGTAGTTAGGGGGGGTATTTGTGGCTAAGCGTAAACAAAATGTTGCCAGACAGCAGCTAGAATTGTTGCACAACATGCAACATTTGTTGACTTTAGCAACATGTTGCCAGGCAAGGAGTTACAAAAAATATCAAAAACATGTCTAAAAAATTGAATTGAATATTGTTATATTTATTTTATAAAGACTCAAATTATTTATTCAAAATCTCTTAAGCCCTGAAACTTGTCTAAAGATTAATATTTCTATATAAAAATATTTTCTAGTTCTGATCTTTTTAAAAATACTAAAAATACCTATCAAAACTTTTTTTTAAGTGTTTTTTTTTAATTCCTATAGAACTACTTGATAAGCTGCCAATAAGTTCAAAAATAATATTATAATAGAGAAATAAAAATGTAGAGTGCTAACAAATATTCTTGGTTGAGAACAGCAAATTATTTTGGAAGTCTTTCGAAAAATAAACAAGAAATTAAATAATCTTGTCTATGGGTACATGCCCCAATGTAACTGCAGTTATGTGCTTACATCATCAGTATAAGCCAAAAAAAAAATGTATTTATATATATTCACTCCGACTCAGATATAGTCATAGTTATAGTCACAGTCATAGTCAGATACCGTCTCTCCATATGCTAAAAACCTTGAACTTGTCATGAGTATTTCGAACACAATGCTGGAGACAATTAAATAACAGTTTCAGAGACGGAAAATAAAATATTGTTAATAAAACGTGAGCAAAACAAAAAGAAAACGAAAAAAAAAGGTAAAAACGAAAAAGGGGAAAACAACAACAAAAATAAATGTTGGTAGTCAAGCTATATTATGGCTATAAGGTCAGTCTAATGAAAAGTTGTTGAATGTGCACTGCGAGAAACAAAAGCGAATTGTGAACAAAGTGAAGAGTTGGCAACATAAGTGGGGGGAGTGGAGAGTGGAGAGTTGGTAAAGATCGCGTTGACGTTGTAATTTTGCATGATTACGAGCCAAAGAGTTTACTTGCGCCCAAAAGGGTGGAGAGTTACATGGAGGGGAGTTATGGTATAGGGTATACGGGGGGGTATAATGGATTTACACAAATGAAATGTAGCGTGGGAAATTTTGTTAGATGGAGTTTTGCTGCAGCTGCTTCTTCTTCTCCATCATTTCGTGGCATTGTTTTTCGCTCTTTTGAAGTTAAGATCTGCAATCTCTGAAAAACTCTGACAAACAACTCTCAGCTCATCACTCATGCCAGTTCCCCCACATCGCCCCTCTTCCCCACACTTTTGACAAGTAATTGTCGCTTCAAGTGTCATTTGAGCAGAGCCAAAAAAAAAAAAAAAAAAGTCTCTTTAAAAAAACTTGAAAAATAATATAAAATTATTTTGCTTGCACTTGAAATTTAAATGTTATTGCTGCTACCTTTTGTTGCAAATTTTTGTGTGGCCACATTTTGGCATCAGGTTGCGTAAGTTGCATAATGAACAATAACTTGATAATGATCTTAACGATTACGAAATTCATTTTGATCGTGATTTCGATGCTGATAACTTGCCACACGATCACCTTTTCTGAGTTTCGGTTTCAGTTTCAATTTCAGTTTCTACTTGTTGCGGTTTTCAAGCCAAAATGTCTGCGGCGATATCATAACTATATAGCTATACTATAAGTTATAGACAAGTGTTGATTTAACCTTAACACGTTGCACTTTAACTAAACCTTGTTGAAACGAATTTTCAGGGTCTCATTACTCGCAATTTCAATAGATTTTCAACACCTCCACTTAGACGACGACTAGATGAAGAAGAAGAAAAGTTTAGTTATAGTTGATGTTATTATGACATGCCATAAATAAATATGTAAGCTAAGAGTTTTCATTTTGTTATATCATTACAAATGAAAACAGAAAATTAACTGCTCACAATTTCCTAGCCAAGTTGATCGCGTGCAAAGCAAAAAAAAAAAACGCGTTTAATTACAATGCGAAATTGTGCATAATTCAATTACAAAATGCCAAAGAGTTGCAGTGTAGTTAATATAATGCGAGAAAGAGGTAGATGGAGAGATACAAGAGAAAGAGAGGGAGCTTGGAAGTGATGCAATTTTTCGCATTGCGTTTAGGGCATTTACCAACACTTACAAAGTAACGCTTTGATTGAGGGGAATTGGAGTGGGGAGTTGGAGGCTCTAGGCTCAGTTAGGGGCACGTCATGGGCTCATCATCATCAGCGACGTCATTGCTGCCACTGCCACTGCCACACCTTTCGTGTGGCACTCAAACTAATTGAACGCTAAACGGTTTTCAAATAGCAATTTGTGCATTAAGTCTATCAAACAAAGGTAGCACCAAAGCAAAGGTAACTCCCCTCAACCTTCATCAACCTCACTTGGGCAATCTCCTTTTCTGCTCCTCACCGACAATCGCGTGTTGTGCACTTTGACCTTTCGCTTGACGACTGATAATATCTATTGAGCAGCCATCAATGCGATAGAGTATTTTTTATAGGAGTAGACTTGGAGGGACTTTGCGCCTTTCGCCTGACATTTTCTCTGCAATTTTTTGTGGAGATTTGTTACTTTGAATTCCAAAATTAAATTACACTTGAAAAAAATCTGAGGCAGTTTTAAAATGAAATTTTAAAAGGTATGAGTGGGAAAAGGAGACATTATAAATAATTGATATAGATAATGGTTAGATATTTTAAAACAATTTAATCTAAACTTAAAAATATTATATATTTTATTTCTATATAAACGTATTTGAATAATAATAATTACTGGAAATTTTATATTTTTAAAAATATTTATACAATTCGTATTCGTTTTAATTTGAATACAATTTTTCTAATAATTAATTAAATGGATTTGAATTTTTGAAAAACTATTGAAACTTTAAACTTTTATAGAATATATATATATATTTTTTTTATTATTAGACTTGTACTCCAATTTCCCTTACATTTTTTGACATATTAACCCCTTTCACTTTTCTCACAGTGTAATATGTGGCTTCTCTTTCTGCCAACTTTCGTTCTCTTGCTTTGACTTGAACTTGCGCACAGCTGTTTCCAATTTATCGTAAATGTTATAAAATTTGTAAAATGCATTCGCCATGTAATTATGCATGTTAATTGAATTTGAGACGCTTTGCTGATTGCCACAAAAACAAAAACATTTTCAACAGTTACTGTTACTTTTCTTTGTTGCATGCCACATACAAATTTCACATTCAATACACACAATTTCAGTTTCAATTTCAACTGCAGTTTCAATTTGCATTCAAATGCTGCGATCTGGAACGTTGTCGACCTGATTTTCAATTTCAAATGAATTTTAGTTAGAGTTCTTGTTGACCAGAGAATAGTATTAGTAGTAGTAGTAGAGGAGGGAACTGTGAGGGTCGCTCGAGCAGCAACAAATAACGAGTTGTTATTGATAAGAAAAATATTTAAAATTCTGCGTAAAAATATCATAATTATACCTGCTGTTAAGTGATTTTGAACAAGTTCTCTATATTTGCACCTGGCTTAGAGTGCAGGTAGCTACAGAGAGAGAGAGAGAGAGTCGGAGAGTGAGTGAATGACAGAGATAGCGATATCGATAGCTGCTCTCTTTGCTCTTTTTGGGCATTTCTTAAGTATCTGCTATGTGATTTTGTTTGTCTCTTGGCCTGTCAGCAGCTCGTCAACATTTAATAAATTAATATGCAATTTAGCTGTCAGCTGCTTAACTACCTGTCTTCCTCTACTCCCCTCTCTCTCTCTCTCTATTTATATAATGTGTCTCTTTCTAACTTCAACTGCCTCTGCTGAGCCTTGAGCTCTTCTTCTTTATCTTAACTGTAGCTCAATTCGCAGACTTCCTTCATTCGTTTATCAGCCATTGTCGTGTTCAGTTCGTAATCTGCGCCTCTCGCTGTGATTGTCAAACTGTGTCAAGTGCCTGCCAAACCACAGTGATTTAAGAAAAAGCGACTTTTTTTGCCGAAATTCGCAACAAGTTTAACTTAACGGTACTGTTTTTTATTATTGTTTTCATTATTGTATACAACAACTTTAAGTGTCGTCGGGGTCAATTTCAAAAATTTCTGTGGCAATGTAAACGATCTTTTGACTCACGCGTGTTCAAGAACAACAACAACTCCCCAGAAAAAGATACTTCTTGCTGGGTGACTAATGTCTCAGATACTTCATAACGGTGCCAGTTACAAAGGCGATTGTCTGCTTCTTGTTATTTTGACTCTTATATGTACATATGTATGTATGTATGTTCCGGTTTTATATTAAAACGTAGAGCGGGAACGGGGAGGAGGCGGAGGCGGAGGGATATGTGATCTTTCAGTTGTTCTTCTGGCCGTTAGACAAAAGCAGCTTTTGATGAGCTGCGATCTATCAATGGAAACAACAATTGAAGCAGCATGAGACGGAGATACATGGAGGAAGACTTGAAGATACTTTCAGACTTGTTTTGATAATGACAACAGCTGATTAGTTGCCATAACACGAGGGAAATGATAATGATCGTATAGAGATTAACAGACTTCTGCCTTATAGAGCAGCTATATACATACATATGTATATGATTTCTAATATTTTGCAGCTTGATCTGTGTGGAACTATGATATATGTTCTATAGCTACATATGTCTAGTTTTTCAAAGAGTTCTTTTGGTTTATATACTTTGTTAATGATGAAGTTTATAATTTAAGATAGATTTTATAAAAATCTTAGTTTCAACAGTGTCTTCGGCTAAAATAGTTAAGAATTTTTCTCAACAGACTCTTATTCCTTTGCACTGATAGTCAAATTTCATAGAAATTTCTGTTTTAAGATTTGAAAACTGTATATTTTTATGGAGAATCTGTTCAATTTAAAAGTATCTCAAGCTAAACGCTATCTTTTCTCACGCTCAACTATATTAGAAAGTGATTTCCTGAATCCTTGAGGTAACTCTCTCTCTTTCTCTCTCTCTCTCTCTCTCTCTCTCTCTCTTTCTGATCGTGTTGCAACATTCCCTCTTCATTTTTTCCATCTACTACATCATTGTTCCTCCACTCCCTGCCTTCCCTTTCAGCATTTCCCCCTTAATCTCTTTACTCCCTAAGCATTCCCGGCATCTCATTAAATACCAACTCGGTGCTTGGCCATCGGAATCACAGTATTTGGCTAAAAAGATTTGTCGAAAAGAGACTTGGCCATAACAGTAAGCGAAACTCCGTCTGGAGCTGGTCTAGAGCGTCCAAAAGTGGCGGCCCAACGTTGTTAATAAATATGGTCATGGACCTCCAATTAAAGGAGAAAGTTTGGGGCAGGCGCAGAAAAAGCGACAGCTGACAACGATGGCTGCTTCCTTTTCAACGATGCCACAGACTGTGGCACAAGAATGCTGATCGCAACAGTGGAGAGTGTGGCAGGCGGGAGGAGGAAGAATGGAGAAACCAATAAGGCAGATCAATGGCTAGCTGTGTCTCACTCTAGCACTGCCTCATTAGTGGGGCATGCAACAAATGAATGCTGCGTCACGATTTTGCTATTAATGGCGAATGAAGCGCACAGGGGAAGCTGAAGATAGAGAGAGAGAGAGAGATGAAGGAAGCAATGATAGATAAAAATGCAGCTTCGCCTTGCGCTTGTGGCATGTGTTGCATGCTGGCTACACGCGCTTTAATTGCCACACTTTATGCACTTGCAACACTTGCAACAACACAAACATTCGCAGATTTTTTAAACGGGGTTTATCTCTTGTCTTCATGTTTGCAGCAATCTCATTGCGAAAAGCAAAAGTTACTCGGGCATTGCGGCGGCAGCTCTACCCCCTGGCCTTGGCCCTCAGGTGTTGCCACCACTCGGCAGCGGCTTTGTCAAGTTGCGTCATGTAGCAGCAGCACCAGCTGACGATAAGCCGACCACATCCAACAGCAACAACAACAACAGAAAGGAAACAGAAAAAGCAACAACAGCAACCGACGAAGCAACAACTTCCACAGATGTAAGTGCGACGAGTTGATGTTGAAGTTGAAGTATCTCTAAGCATATTATAACCATATTATCTCTATAGATCGACATGGGTCCCGATCAACGCACAATTGCCAAAACGGGCTCCATTGCGGAGCGTTTGGCGTCGCTTCAAAAGAGCGAAGGAGATTGGAAGAAACGCGTCTCGCGACGTGACGAGGTCGACGATGTACGCAGCGAAAACTTGGTGAACGTAAGTCCATCTCTTTTACACTATATACATATGTCTATCTCTATCTATTATTGGATATGTCTTGATATGTGCCCCCCCTCATACACGTGCCCTCTCATTTAAGCCAACGAAACCGCAGCGGCGAATCAATGTGGCAAATTGCCTATACCGATAGTTGCGTTTCGATTATCGATTTCAATTTGCTGCTGCCACGCCCCAAAATTTCACTCTGCAATCGCGCCCACTTGAATTGCGTGAAAATTGTTTCCTTATTGTCGCCTGTCATCATTACAATCTCTCCCCGTCTCCAACTCTGATTACTTTGCTGCAAGTTTCCCTCTCTTTCTGCGCTTTCTTATTGTTTTCTGTCGCCGTCAACGAAGCGTCTAAAAAATGACATAATCCCGTGTCGCAGCAGCAGCAGCAGCAAAAAGAAAAGTGCAAGTGCGAATTGAAATCAGAGATCGTATTGAAATCCGAGCACGTGCTGCAACTGCTTAAATACCCCCTTTCAAATATAATTTATAGTTCTATTTAACAGCTCATAAATTAAACTGTAATTAATTAAGTGCTGCAAAACTCGCTTAAAGTTCAAATTTTTGCATTTCGAAAATGTCAATTTTTTGTTTTGCCATTTTTTTTATTGATAGGCCATCTCTTTCTCGCTTTGTTAAATGCCATTTGGCAGCTAAAAGTATGCTAGCAAAATTTCACAAAAGTATGCAATGAAAAGTGTTTCTCTTGTAGTTGCAATGCTCGCCGCTGCTGCTCACTGGGGGCGCCAAAAGAAATTAGCAAAATTTAGTTTAAAAATTCTCTGCTGTGGTATGAAGTGGGTATATTTATTTTATTTGAAATGCATATATATATTAATTGTACTATAACAATATTTTAATTTAAAAAAAAAACGGCAAAGCTTACTATAAATATTAATAATTTTAAAATTAATTTATATGTAGTAAAATTATGTTCGTTTGTTTTAAGAAATATTTATAACTTTACAAAATATCATTTATTTATTTTAAGACTTGATTTTCGAGTACTGTCTAATTTGTCAATTTGTTGTTTTTGCAATTTTGACCAAGTCAAAATTGAATTGACAATGTTTACTTTCGTTTTGTCTGCTTTTTTTGCTGCTGTTGTTGTTGTTGTTTCTGTTGCCGGCAACACGCCATGTCCAAAATATCAATTAACTTGGCCTTGCTTTTATGGCCAGGTGACATTTCAGCCGAAAAAAAAAACAAAGTCAAATCGAAACCAAATGAAATGACAATAACATTTTTTAGAGCAAGCGACAATCAATATGTAGTTGAGTGAACTTAATTCCCTCTCTTCCTCCCACTGTCTCTCTCCCTCTCTGTTTCTCTGTTTCTCTGTCTCTTCTCCTTTCTCTGTTTTACCTTATAAAGCAGTTACAATTATGCGGGCATAGCATGGCTATTCATAATATATAACATGTACATATATGAAAACGACGATATCCCCCCTCTCTCTCTCTCCCTCCCCCCCTTTCCTCTCTCTGTCTTGACTGAGCTTAATGTACAAGTAATCACATTTAATTACAATGTACACGCCCACTTTGGGGGGCAACTCATCAAGTGGTGTGGCAGTCAGCAGCTGTTTTGCGGTGGCGGCCTTTTGGGTGAAATTTTGTTTCTGTTTTTTTTTTTTTTTGAGGAAATCATGTCAAAGACATCTAACGATCCCCAGTTAAAGATCACGGGGAGCAGCCAAGTGTGCAGCAAAGCGAGTTAAAGTTAAAAGGGGGCAACCCAACAAAAAGAGAGAGACAGAGAGAGAGAGAGAGAGAGACAGAGACCCACACAACATGAACATGTTCACGAGGCAAATGAGTTTCTGAACTGTTTCTCAAGTTGATGCTGTTGTTATTGTTGTTGTTGTTGTTTGCCCGAATTACACGCTAGTTGAAATTATTGTTGCTGTTGTTGTGGTTGTTGTTGTTGATGTTGCTGATGTGTTGCCTACGTTTTTTGTGGGGCTGACAGAGATGCAGATCGAGATACAAATAGAAAAATACTGTGGAAAGCTGCAAGTGGCAGCAGCAGCAGCAGCACTTGACGCCTGCGAGCCTCTTAAATGCCTGCTTGTCATTTGGGCACAGTGGAGCAAGGTCATTGGCAATGCGAAAATTTGTCATCACAAAAAAAACATATGTATACAAAATATATATTTTACTTCACTTTACTTTATAGTGTAGGCATCTGCGATGTTAGAAAGCTCTATTCAATTCAAGTAACAACAATTTTATTTGTTTTTTAATGTAATAACAGTGCTCTTTGATAAAGATAAAAAGCGTATAATATTTTGTATGTGTTCTTATGTATAGAGATTTTATATAAAAAGGTTTCATAGAAATATACAACCATTTTAAAATAGTTTTATAGAAAACCATTATTTTTTAGTTTTTTGATATCTGGTTTTGAAGAACAACAGTCTCAAATTTATATATACAGTGTCCCTAAAAAAGCTTGAATAACGTTAATCATTTTTTTTAGTTTTAAATCTACTAATTTTATAGAAAACTTTCAAAGAAAAATATTTTAATTTCAATACATTTAGATTCAATATGAAATAGATGTATATAATAAAGCAATATAATAAATTTCTTACAAAAAAAAAATTCTTCAATTTATAAACAAAATCAAATAAAATATATGCAGTGCTTATAAAGTTACTGAGATAAGCAATTTAAGCCACAAATTTTATAGTTCGTCAGAATTTAATTCAAGTTCAAATGAGCTTTGCGCCACTGTGCCTGGGCTGCTTGCAAATACTAAGCATTTTATAGTTTGAAATGCCTTTTGGCTGCGTTTGCTTTTGTCATTTGCAAATAATTAAGTTGAGCAGCACATTTTGTTGCTGTCTTTTGTAGTTATTGTTTGTTATCTTTGTTGTTGTTATTGCTGTTGTTATTTGTGTTTCTGCACAGTTGAGCGCGAATCTTAAAAGTGCTTGCCAAAAAAAAAAAAAAAAAAATTATAGTCTGCAATTAGTTGAGGCAGCTAACGACGATTGATGATGATGATGATGATGATATTCTAAGCGAAGGTCAACAAGCAATTTTCTAAGGATGTTGATGATCATCAACATTGTAATTGTATGAAGAACAGCATCATCTTCATTATCATCAAGAGTTTCTTCTTCACTTTTGTATGGGATCTTTCGCTGCATTTTTAACGTAATTCATCAGTTGACGATCCGCGCAGGACTTCTTCTTCTTCTTCTTTAGCATTTGTGGCTGCTGCTGCTTCTTCTTTTTCTGCTTCTTCTGCATTTGCTGCTACCTCCTCTTCTTCGCTTCTTCTTCTGCTAGTTTATATATAGACAGGCTCTTTGAGCTGTGGGTCTGCAACAGCTGCCTGCCAGCTTCCATTTAGCCATAATTTTTGTCTTGTTTTTTTCTCAACTACTCTCTTTCTAAAACTTGCCTTGTGGGCAGCAGCAACAACAACTACGACAACAACAACAACAACAATTACGAAATGCAGGAAAAGATTGGAAAACTGCTGGGTTGGGTCTGTCTCCATCTCAGTCTATGTCTGGTTTGGGACTCCGCTGGTTCTGCCACATGCTGCAAGCAGCAATATCTTCCCCCTCTCTGGATCTATCTCTCTCTCTCTCTCTCTCTTTCTTTCTTTCTCTGTCTCAAAGAAAGAAAAGACGAAAAAATAGTTTTATTTTTTGGGTTCGTCCAGCTGTGTCTGCATTTGATCTCTGGCTTGATCTTGAACGTGCTCATCTGCCGGCCACAAAAGCTATGGTTGCAACTGCCCTCCCACCCCATCCCACCCTCCAACACCTTCTACATCTCTGCCTCTCCTGTGCCCCTTACCTTGCCAATCGTGCGCTGTGTTCCTCTGTTCTGCTTGTAAATTGTTTTGTGAATTTGATATAGTTGCAGGCAAAGTCAGAGAGCCGACTGTGCCACACACACACCCCACCTTCCCGCCTGCTCCCTCTCCCCTCAGACTGGGCTGTGTGTACTTCATTATGGTGCGCGTATTGTTCGCTCTTTGCAATTATGTTGCTGTTGTTGTTGTTGTTCTTGGGGCTTGTTGGGGCTGTACTTGTTCATTAGTCCATGCCACAATGACAGTAGCCAGTTTCTGCTGCTTCTTCTTCTGCTACAACTTCTACAACTTCTGCTTCAGCTTCAGCTTCTACTTTATAGTTGTCGTGGTTCTAGCTGCCACACCCCCTTTTTGCCCATATCACTGGGCTCCCTATCAAGTATCTTTGCTGACTTTATTTTTTGTCGCGTGTATCTGTATCTAGGCACTTGTATCTGTATCTTTTACAAGCTGCAAATACATATGCCAGCGGCTGCTGCTGCTGCTGCTGCTGCTGCTTCTGCTTATTGCTGATTATTTTTATTGCCTCGAATGTGATTCATTATTATTTTCTCTTTGCCTTGTGTTTCATTCTTTTATTTTGTGCTTGTGTAGAAGAAATAACCACAAGATAACGCAGTCCATTTTATTTTTATTCTTTTAACATACTGTGTATAGTTTTTCTTTCGTGTCTGTTCTCTGGTCTGCCTCTGATTTATTGAATTTTTAGACAATTACATCATCATCATCATCATCATGATGGGCAGCACCAGTTTTTGGCTGCAAGTGAATCAACCTTATTGGCATTCACACTAAGATCATCATCATCATCATTATCGTCGTCTGCTGTTTTTGCATCTCTGGCGCATTCATCATTTGCCCAAAAATTGCATTGTGACAGCCCTTTAGCGAGCTTTCTCTCTTCTTGCGAACTCCTCCTCTCTCTCTCCCTCTCTCTCTCTTTTTGTCACTCTGCCTGACGATCTCATTTATTACGTTTCGCTTCAATTTAAATCGCCTCCTTTCGCCGCCTGTTGCTGCCAGCAACAACAACTACTACATCGGCTCGGCTTGAGTGACTTCGTTGTCAGCGTCACTCTCTCACTCTCTGCTTGGCGCTCTGCCTTTCCAAGCCGGCTCCCAATCGTGTTCGGCCCGCTGCCCAGCGTAAAACGTCTCAGTTCAAGTCGCGACTCCACGGCGAACGCTTCGCAAATTCGCTTCGTTAACTATAATTGCTTTTGCATTTTGCCAACTTGCTCTCTTTTTCGTCGCTGTCGACGTCGTCGTTGTTGTTGTTGTTACTTTTTTTTGTTCGTGCTGTATGCATTGTGATTATTGCTGCCGGTATTATTCATTAACATTCATTTTGATAACACCGCAAATCAAAATAGACGCGCATGTCAATAGTATGCGCGCGCTCTCTCTTTCTCTTACTCGCTCTCAATTCGCTCCGATTGCATAAAAAGTAATGTGAAGTTGTTTCCTGAACGACATAGTTGCATAAACTGTCAATTGCAAGAGCAGGAAGCATAAAATTAATAACAATCATTTGCAATAATAACACAAAATGATGATATTAATCAAATGCGAAAACAGTTTCATTTTCTAGCAGTGTGAAAAATGCATTTCATTGCGATCGTGTGACACATGTAAAATTATTTTCGGAATAAATGTGTTTCAAGGCTGGTTATGTCCCTCTCTCACACACACACACAGACACACACACCTGAAGAACTTTGTGATGTTTGAACGAAATCATCACCCCACACACAGATTTTCTATATATAAAAATAAATCTAGAATTTTCTGAAATGAAAAACTAATAGTCCGAGTGACATGGAAAGATGACACAAATTGCCTAAGAAAAGTCAACAATTATTAAGAAATTGTGGCGAATACATAAACATTTGTTTTTATTGTGCGTGCTTCTATTTATATGGCCCCAATTGTAACTGAGAAGAGCATCTCATAAAATCTTAAATACATTTCGCAAGGGAAATGCACTACAACTACTACATACAAACAAAATTCCAATGCAAATACTGCTGTCTCTGTTACACGCATACAGCGGCTTATCAAAGTGCCCATAAGGCAAGAATGCTTAGTTGACCTCAGGCACAACAACAACAACAACAACAAGAACAAAAGCAGCAGCAGCAGCAGCAGCAGCAGCATCATCTTCATCAGTTCTATACTTGAGACAGAATTCTGCGCAAGTGCAGCTGACGTCGCTGCCCTGACGCTGCTGCAAACTCAACGAATGCGGGCAGCAAGCGCATCCCAGCCATAAAGCACCAGCAGAGCTTAAGAGAGCATCGGGCGTGAGTCAATGCCTAGCCGAACAAAGAGAGAGCAGCAAAGGCAGTAGCACCGGCAGCGGCTGTGGCAGCAAGAGAGCCAGCGGCGGCAGAGCACCCGCAATAACAGGCTGACTAAAGCTGCGCGCGTCGTCAGTTTAGTTAAGTTTAAGACGAGCAGCCGAAGAGATCGAGCGACCGCTGGGTGCGTCGGAATGTAAAACGCGCCTCAAAAAGCAAAAAAAAGAAAGAAAGATACCAAAACAAAGGCAACAACAAATAAAAACAAACAATTAAAGAATTGTAAAAAAAAATAAAACGCTTTGCCTTGTGGGGATATCAGATGACAGTCCGAGAGTCGCGAGATAAAAATACGCGACCATTGGAATATGTACATATGTTTGTTTCGTCGTTGTCTCTATATAAATATTAAAATACAGTTCATGCAAGCGGCCACATTGCAAAATCAACGCTGACAGCACTTAACGAAAGGTGTGTACGACTTCGAGAGAAAGAGTGTTTGTGTGTGTGTGAGCGAGAAAAGGATAACTGTTCAGAATTTAAAACAGATAAATATTGCAAAAAAAAAATCAATAAAATTCAAAAAAATATTTAAATTCAATTTGCAAATGAATTTGTGATTTTCAATTGAATTTTTGCCATATTTTTCTGTTGCAAATTCTGTCATAGAATAGATAACAACAACGCAGCCGATAACTTAACGAAAGTTTCTTTTTCTACACAATCCTTTGCACAGTGTGACGTGATGTCATGGTAAATGTGTCGCTTATCAAAAACTGCAATAATCGATAAAAACAAAACAGCAAAAAAAAAACAAGAAAAAATAGAAAACAAAAGTAATCGGAAAAACTCAATAAATACTCGCCAAAAATTGTGATAACGAAGCAGCAACAAAAATTTACACATACATATATCCACGATGAGCGACTATCAAGCGTATCTGGACACGGCCTCGGAGTGGCTCAGCTACCTGCCCTATCTGCTGGTCACCTATGTCCTGCTCACACTCCTGCCCAAGTCCCTGATGCGCATGAAGCGCTTTGCCGACGCCGACTACGAGGCGAATCGCAACCGCTTCCATCGCTGCTACGGCCCGGAGCTGTGTTGCCACGTGGCACAGGAGGCGCCAGTGAAGCAGAAGCAGCGCAAGCCGGTGACCCGCGTCTATCCGAAGCGTCAGCAGCCGCAGGCCAAGGAGCTGGGGGAGGAGTTGCCTGCTGTGGTGGCAGCGCCACCTAGCGTCAAGCGCAGCAATGTCACCAAGATCGCCAGGATGTTTGAGTCGGGCAATGCCACCAAGCGGCAGGTGAGCCGTGTCCTGCCGGTCACCTTGCCGGAGATTCGGATGTTTGGTGCCAGCGAAGAGTCCGCGGAATCCACACCCTGCGCCTCACGCAAGAGCAGCATTGCCACACAGCTGACGGCACAGTTGCAACATATCGAACACGCCATGCAACTGTGGCAAGATCTCGAAGAGGAGCAGCAGCAGCAGAAACCTTCTGCCAAATTAAGTGATTGGGAACCCATGGCTGCGGCCATGCCCGTGCCCGCCATACGACGCACTCGCGGCACCTCAGCCACGCCCTCCACCGCCTCGCCCTTGTCCAGCTCACCGGAGCCCAACTCGCCGGTGCTGCTGCGACAGCCGCCGGCACTGTGTCTGAAGTCCAGCATGGAGGACATCTTCCAGGCCATAGCACGCAGCGCCGAGGAACCTACTGTGGACGGGAATAGTCTCGCCCCCGTTACCAGCATCGATGACATACTCTCGGAGCGGAGATTCTCGCGACCACTGTCCGCCTACTCCATCACAGATCTGCTCAACGAGGAGCAGGAGTCGTTCTATGTGAATGAGACAACGCTGCAACCAGTGGCCACCAGTTGAGATAGTTAGAGATGAACAGTAGTGGAGGAGGAGTAGTGGAGGAGGAGTCGAGGAGGTTGAGGAAGAGCAAGAGAGATCTCGATTGGATTATATCAGTTAGTCAGTCAGTTGGTCGTGCCATCGAAAGAGGGAGACTTCCTGTAAACGGCTATCCCCCTCTAACCCCAATTCTGCCTATCTCTGTCTCTCTTTTATCACCAACTCGCTCTCTCTCTCTCTCCAATCTCTTCTATCTCTATCTACACTTTCCTCTTCTTTTTTCAAATGAGTCAGAGACAAAAAAAAGTCATGAGCACTCGCGAAGCGAATGTAAAAAATATATAGTTGATTGTTATATTTACATATGTATGTATAACTACATATCACTACCTCCCCACCCCTTTCAGCAAACCCCTCACTACCCCACCACCCCCCCAGCCCCCCACCTACAGACAAGCCTCGTTGCATAGCAATTTCCATGCACTTTTCTTTGTTTAATGAATCGAGTGTTAAACAAAATGAAAAGCGCAGCAAAATTAATACTAGAAACTGAAAAAACAAAATTAACAAATTAAAAATTGTAGTTTTATATTTGTTTGTTTTTGTACTTAGATATGTTCTTGTTTTTAACAAATATTGTTGCCAAAATGTGTAAAAAACAATCAACAAAAAATCTCAAGTGATGTCACGAGAATTGTAAATACCCAAAAAAAAAAAAAAAAAAAAAATATTAATAATTATTCTACTATGTATTATTAATATACTATTCGTATACGAGTGTATAAGACAAAGATTTTACTATGAATTTGTAGTATTATTTATGCCCAACCTAAATATATCCATAATTAATATAAACAAAACTAAACTGCAATAAATAAAGAAATATTTTATATATGTATATATATTTTGAAAGGAAAATGAACTCTGCTGAAAATTGTTTTATTATTGTATTTATAAACTACAATTGCAATCGAATTGAGGTGCCTAGATGCTGCAGCTGTGCTGGCAATTTGTTTAAACAATTTATGGCTGCAACTGTGTTGGGTATCTTGGGTGAGATCTTAACTTTGAATTCGTCTATCTTTGGGAAATCTTCAACGATTTAGTCGAGAAATATCTTTAGGTTCGTTTTGTATCTAAATTGTTGTACTTAAGATGTTTTTTTAAGTTGTGGAAATGTTTTTACTTTTTAAAATTTTTAGATCTTTGAAAATATTAGGTATATATTATCATTTACTTGGAAATTTATTATGAAAATACGATACATCATTTAGTGCCTGCAATAAATATTACAGGGTATGTCATAGTCACCTCTGCTTACAACACACAGCTGTTTTATACAGTTTAATGGGAATGTAGACGAAGCGTGTCTGTTGAACAAATTGACGCAAATCAAAGTTTTTTTTTGCACAATTTTTTTTTATTGCTTTATACATTAATTATAAATTGACGCCTCAGCTGTGTTTCTCTAAAATCGATAAAAAAACCGACAGAAAAAATACAAAAAATATCGAAAACTAAAAGTAATTTAAGAGCCAAAATATAATTGTTATTAATGTTTTAGGATTTGAAATTGATTTTATTTTTATATCGATGAGTGATGAGGTGATCAAAAAGAGAAAGGCTTCAGATTTTATCTACAAGAGATTGATGGATCAGATAATATCTATCAGAGATGTGAAAGATAATCTAGCTAGATAATATAGAATAAGATACGGAAGATAGATATAACTGAGACATTTTTTGATGAATTTGAAGCTACCATAATGAATAGTTTAAGTTATCTATGGAATTTCAACTCTAGATAACAAATAAATGAGATAAAATTGTTTAGACCTATCCCAGATAAAAGTGTACCCATGAATGAAAAGTATCTACAATTTGTAACACAACCTCTCTCTCTCTCTCTCTCTCTCCGTCTTTCTTTCTATCTAAGCAGGAACAATATAAATTTTTTTTATCAAGTATATAATATACTTTCAATTTACTTATGTATGTATGTATATATAGTTTAGTTCCTCATAGATATTCCTATTTGAGTGCAAAATGCCAACGAACTTTGCACATTTGCAAAGTAGAAGCAACATGTGGCACAACAAACCGTCTGTGGCAGCTGCCTTATCAATGCTGCCTCTTTTAGTTGCACAATCAACTGAATTAATTCATCAAGTGAATAGTTGAGTGAATGAATGAATGTTTTTGCTTACATCAACAAATCAAAAGGAAAATCATAAACTATTCTCAATCCCATTGAGATTTTTCTGTTTTTTTCTCTTGAACTTGTGCTAAATGTTAAATGTGTCTAATATGGCCGTAAAAAAATATTTAAAATTCTTTTTTTTTATATTTTTTATATATATTTTGAAACTACTCAAAATTTGTTTGTTTATGGTATAAATATGTTAATTTTTTGCCAAAAAAAAAGACCAAATTGGGGCAAGATTTTAAGTTAGGCATAACAACAGAGATTTGTTGTTGTTGTATTTGCTGTTGTTTAACATTTTTTTTCTGTCGATTGTCTTCTTCTTTTTGGCTTGTGTTTATTTGGGTTTCTTAGGTAGCTTTTTTTTACTGATTTTATTTTTCAAAGGTTGTTTATCAAATCAAAAGCGAGTGATTCATGCTCAGCTCAATGAAGTGTGGACGATTGTGAATACAAAGAGAGACAGAGAGAGAGAAAGAGAGAGAGAGAGAGAGAGAGAGAGAGAGAGAGAGAGAGAGGGAGAAAGGGAGTGTAAGAGAGTAGGGGATATCATTATGATGACACACACACACACCCCAAACACACATATGTACAACAGCAACAACAACAAATCAATTTCTGTAGAATTTCTGTGATATCAAAAAAGTTAAAAGCGTCAATCTCCAAGGTCGTGAAACGAGTGCGATTCATTCGAAGCTCGAACATTATTTGAATACACTCACCTACGAATCAATTGAGTTGAGTTCAATTCGATTCGAATCGAGAGTTGTGTAAGTCAAAAGCTGTGCCAATATAATCGCCAATCATTTCTCTTTATTTATTGTACATACATATATGACGATATTACAAACAAACAGATAAATAAGGCAAGCGAAATGTCAATTAAAAATAAATATCAAATTATGCAACATCAGCTGAGGGGGTTGAGTTATGTTATGATCAAAGACAAACCGACAGTAGTTTCTTCACTAACTATATCATATCTATGGATAACTAACTAAAGAAACTATAAATGATATCGGAGCGATAAGAATATGAGGGTAAGGAGAAATAACGAGTTCTGAGAGGGAGTTAGACGGGGAAAGCTAGAAGAAAAATTTATGTTTTCATAAAAATTTATGAAAAACAAAAAAAATATTTATAAATTTATTTATTTTATTTTATTTATTTATAATTAAAATTTGAACAAAAATGTATGTATTCTAAGAAATTTATATTGTATAAATTATATAATTTTTCAATATTTACTATCCATTTAGTTGCAGCTTTTTTGTAAATATCGCTGTCTGCGTTATCTAGGCTCCACTGTAATGCCTTAAGTTGTCTCTCTATCAGACTGTCATTGATAGTTGGCAAATGAGTTATGGCCCATTAACTTTGGCTAAATGCTACCTGCTAAACAAACAGCTGATAGTGGAGTGGACTCACTGCTGTCTACACTACACTCTCTCAGCGTTACCCTCCTCCCTCTCATTCACACTCTCTGTCTCTCTCTCACACTCCCTTAAGCAAAGTCTGTTTATTTATGTTGTTAATATTTGCACTTAATTTGCGGCTTTAACCTTAAACTAAAAGTGTGTAAACAATACTGTTGTTGACAGAGTAGAAGAGGGAGTAGACTCTCAATTTTAAAAAGGGCTCTCTTTTCCATCACTTCATTACCACTCTCTGACTTCTTTCACCTCAATTATAGATAGTCCATTACTACTCTCCCACTTCTAAATATGTCTGCATGTAGATAACCTGCTCTCAGTTATCTTATCTTATCTTATCTGAAATTGCATATTGCCTTGCGCTCAATCTACAGCTGCTCTCACACTCTTTCACTGGGTGCTTCCCCATATTTTCGCCCGTCAATTACCTATGCTCTCTCTCTCTCTGCCACTCTGTTTTGCGCTCCCTTTCTCTCACTTGTGCCAGCTGTTGCCTTTTTTGTCGCACTTGCGCTCAGTTCAGTTTGCCGCGTCGCTTCAGTCACAACTTCCGAGTTCAATTTGCGCATCAGTTTCGTGGCGATATCAATTAGCCAAGTTTATAAAGCCGTTTTGCCGTTTGCTTAGCCATTGTTATTGTTCAATGCGCACTTGGCTTTTAGGGTGTGCCGTGGCCTAAACTCAATTTGTGATTTGTTCGTGGAAATGCACACACTATGGAAAAAGTGAAATTGGTAATAAAATTGAAAAACAAATACTAAATAAATAGTTGGTCTAATTAGTCCAACTAACGCGTTTAGTTAGTAGTGTTGACTAAGCAAAGCAAAACAAATGTTGGAGATGAGTCAACGTGAAGAGTAGGAAGAGACTGGGCTATAAAACAGCTTGCTAATCTCATCTCAACAACTGCAAAAACAATAACAACAAAAACAATAAAAATAAAAAACCGCAACAACAAAAACCCGTCAACGAGTTTAGGCCAATCGTGCTAAATATGGCTTGATTGATGACCAATTTTGTAAACATTTTGCGCGCTTTTATTATTATTTGATGAATATTTAAAACAAGGGAGACACAAAATGAATATTTTTATTGATTCAGATTTGAAATTCGAAATTTCTTTTGGCTTTTTTTATTGAGAAAACAACAAGTGGGTGTAACGAATCTCTCTTTATCTCAGTTACTACTTTTTCATGCACTACCTCGCCTCAAGGTCTACGCAATTTCCAAATTTTGCTTATTAGTTGACCTTAACTTAAATTGATTTTGGGCTGTCAAAAATTTTGATTTCAAATTTTTCGTTGCTATTATAGATTAGATCACAGAAATATCACTTTTTGAATTATTGCTGATGAGTGTTTCCCGCGATATGACCAAATCTATATAAATATTTGGCCCATAACTCAATTTTTCCGAAATGAGTCCTACCGTAACTTTGAACTGCCATAACTATGCCAAAATTCAACCGATTTTGATGAAATTTGGATTTTTGTTAATGGTTTTGATACCAGTTTAATTCTGCATTCAAAGAGTTTCCATTTTTGCCGTTTTTAATTTTTCGACTTTTTTGACCAATTTTGCATACTAACCCCTTGTCAAAATCATCAAAAATGAAAAAATTTTCGATTAAATTTTTTTGTGCCCAATCGATTCTGGGACTCAAAACTAGCATTTTGCTTTTTATTTGAGGTGTTTCTGATGAGTACTTTCCGAGATATGGCCAAAAATGTATCAAAAAGTGACCCAAAACGCCATTTTCCTGAAATGAGACCTACAGTAACTTTGAGCTGCCATAACTATGCCAAAACTCAACCGATTTTGATGAAATTTGGATTTTTGTTAATGGTTTTCATCCCAGATCCATTCTGCATTCAAATATTCTTCATTTTCGGCGTTTTTAATTTTTCGACTTTTTTGACCAGTTTTGCATACTAACCCCTTGACAATATCATCAAAAATCAAAAAATTTGTTGATCCTAATTTTTTGTTTCCAATTGATTCTGGGACTCAAAACTAGCATTATGCTTTTTATTTGAGGTGTTTCTGATGAGTACTTTTCGAGATATGGCCAAAAATGTGTCAAAAAAGGACCAAAAACGCCATTTAACCTTAAAGTATTATTTTCGTTTCTTACGTTTTCACGTTGAACAACATTTTTTTGTCAACTAATAGATATATTTATCTGTGTTATCATCTTGCAGGAATCCCTCTCTTTGGCTCATTCGCTCTCTGACAAGCCACTGCCCCCCTCGCCGCTGATCGTCAACAGTCTTGAGGGCGGGAAGGTGTCGGATCTGTTGGGCAAACTCAGAACCAACTCGGAGAACTGGAAGCAGCGCATAGGTAACTCACGGTCTCAATCATTTTTTTCAACACTCTCAATTTTTGTCTCTCCTTTCTAGAGCAAACTGATGCCAAGAAGTTCACAGTCGCTGGACGACTACAGAAGAAATCACAATCCCCCGTTGAGCTACAGTTCGAGCGTTTGCCCACAGATGCCGCCAAGAAGTGTCCCATGCTGGAGGTGCGCAGCGCCAACCAGCCTCAGTTGGGTTTGGCGAAGAGTCCCTCCATGATGGTCACCACAAGTGGCAACCTGAAGCATTCGACCCTGCGCAGCCTCAGCGTCAATGCGGAGGAGCAGGAACCACAGCTAAGTCGGAGCAACAGCAGCAGCTCCGACTCCGATGGCGATCGAAGTGCGCCACGTAATGCCAAACTGGACAAGGAGTTGGCCAACAATAAGAGTGCCGCAGCTCCCACCAATGTGGGGGCACGCATACAGGTGCCCCGACTGGATGATAAGGAAACCTTTGAGAGTTTCTTTGCCACCAAAACCAGGGGAGCAGAAGCAGGAGAGGAACCAGAGCTGGAGATTAGCGCCTTTGACGATATCAAGTCCACAGAGCGGTGAGTTGTAGTTTTTATTTTATTATGGATTCTTAGCTAATCTTGATTTGCTTACAGCCTGGTGAGCAAGCGCAATATACAAGGACCAAAAGGACGACGAGCAGCACGTAATCCCCTCAAGAGTTTGGCACAACGCAGCGACATCAGCTCGGAGTACACAGAGCTGAAGACGGGCATAGCTGAGCGAGAGCTGCGCAGACTCAAGCTGGAGTCATGTAGGTCTACTTTAAGCACCTTCCATTGATCCTCTTTTAATCCTCAACTTCCTTTCTTGTTCATCTCTTTGCAGTTGGTCAACGTGGCAACTTGGCAGCCGAGGCCATAGCTGGACTCGCTTCTATAGAAGATTTCAAGGCGGTGGCATTAAAATCTTCTGCCTTGCCCTTGCAACAGATGTGGCTGCCCCACAAGCCGCTCATGCTGCTTCACGTCAAGGGACGCACCCATGTGCAGACGCGTCTGGTGGCACCCACTCAACTGTCGCTGAATCGTGGCGATTGCTTCATCTTGGTGGCGGGTGCCCAACTCTTTCGCTATGTGGGCTCCTTTGCCAATGTCATAGAGATCTCGCGGAGCAAGAAGATCTGTGCCGCCATTGTGGAGAACAAGGATCTGGGTTGCACCGCAACACAGGAGGTGATCCTCACCGATGGCAAATATGTGAATGAGCGTCAATGGCGTCAATTCTGGACACTGCTTGGCCTGACAGCGGAGCAGCCTCCCGCCGAGATTGCGGATTGCGGGCATGCCGATGAGGATGATGTGTTCGAGAGCAGTCTCATCGAGACGAACAAGATCTACGAGTTCCAGGATGATGCACTCGTGCCACTGGCCAAGTACTGGGGCTGCATACCCAAAGTGGAGATGCTGGACACGCGCAAGGTGCTCGTCTTTGATTTTGGCAGCGAACTCTACGTTTGGAACGGCAAGAATGCGCCCTCAGATGAGAAGCGAGCAGCCATGCGTCTCGCCCAGGAGCACTTTGGAGCCACTGATGCAGCTGACTATGCCCAGTGTTATCTGAATCCGCTGAACTATGCCGGCATTGTGGGTCGCCGGGAATCCACAAAATATTTGAAGCGTTCCACGGAGCGACCGGATTGGTGTGTGCTGGGCAAGATTACGCAGAACATGGAGACGGTGCTGTTCAAGGAGAAGTTCAGCGATTGGCCAGAATTGGAGCGGGAGGATCTCGAGAAGGATTACCTTGCGAATGGAGTGCATGTGGTGCGTGCCCTCAACGGAGCCGCCTTGCACAAGGGTGAACCCTACCAGGAGCCCAATCTGGTGCTGGAGCAATCGAATCTGGGTCGTGGCAACTTCTACTACGACAACGATACCATGCGGCACTTCGACATCATCACCAAATCCACCGACAAGTGGCAGATACACGAGTTCAACTTTGACGCCGCCGAAGCTCGAGAGGATTACGGCCATTTCTACGCCTCGGAGAGCTACATTGTGCGCTGGATCTACCAGATATCCGTCACGGTGCGGGAGCTCAGCGGCAAGGTGTCGAATCGCAGCACAGTGGGACGAGATCGCTGTGTCTACTTCACGTGGCAGGGACAGGACTCCAGTGCCAATGAGAAGGGAGCAGCAGCTTTGCTCACCGTCGAGCTGGACAAGGAGAAGGGCGCCCAGATGCGGGTGGCCCAAGGTGACGAGTGCACCGCCTTCCTGCGTCTCTTCGGGCAGATGTGGCAGCATCAGGGGCGCAAGGAGCAGTGTCTGGCCAGGCGCAACCAGTGGCGTCTCTATCAGCTGCAAGGCAATGTGCCCGAGGAGACGCTCCTCAGGGAAGTCAACTGTGAGTCGCGTCAGCTACGTTCACGCAGCTCCATGCTGCTTATCCATGGCGAGCGGGGACAAGTGCTGCTCTGGCATGGCGCTAAGAGTGCCAAGCATACCCGGGAGGTGGCACAGGCGGCGGCACAGAAACTCATCGAACAAATGCCTCGAGATCTATTCAGCTGCGAGAATGCCAAGCTGCAGGAGCTGGAGGAGGGCGAAGAGCCCGAGGAATGCAAGATAGCGTTGGGTTTGGAAACGGAGAGGGATTATGGCAGCCTACTGAAATCAGAGAAGAGCTACGACTATACGCTCAGACTGTTCAATTTCTCGAGCACTCAGGGCGTCTTCAAGGCGCTGGAACTGATTGATCCGCTGCGCTGCCAGGACAAGCACAGTCCGTATCCTTTCAGTCAGGCGCAACTCTACAATGCACGACAACCCACAATCTTTCTGCTGGACGATGGCGATGCACTGTGGCTCTGGATGGGCTGGTGGCCACTCGAGGATGTCAAAAGTAAGTGGGAATCCTTAAGATCTCTTGAATAAATTGAGATTAATTTCCATCTCTTTCGTTTGTAGTCAACACGGAGGAGCGCAGCAGTCCCACCAATGACAATCGTGCTGGCGTCAATCGCTGGATCTCAGAGCGACGCGCTGCCCTGGAGACGGCCGTCGACTATTGGCGTGCCAAGCATGGCGACCAGGTGGACATCCCCTTCCATGGCATACAGGGGCAAGTGGTCTGGGCAGGCTTGGAGCCCTTGGAGTTTAGAGCGCTCTTCCCCGACTGGACAGAGCGAGAGGATGTGCGCGAAATCAATCAGGAGGTGAGTTCAGAGATTCCTTTCATGCTTGGTTGTGGTTTCACTTTAAATGTTTGTGATGTCCGACAGGATGGGCGTACTGAGCTGGCCATGACTATTAGCGAGCTGCTCGCACAAATGACCCAAACCGAGTATCCGCTGGAGGTGCTCAAGGCACGTCCTCTGCCCGAGGGTGTGGAACCCACACGCCTCGAACTCTATCTGAACAGCGACGACTTCCAGCTGGCGCTGGGCATGAGTCGTGGCGAGTTCGAGCAGCTTCCCGTGTGGAAGCAGACGAAGCTGAAGAAGGAGCGTGGCCTTTTCTAGAGGAACAAACCACAATAATTCTAATAATAATTAAAAATAATGCAACCTTATAGACTTGAACACAATCACAAAAACTGATAAAAAGGAAGGACGAGAAAAAGAACTTTAAAAGATATCAAAGAAATCAATTTTTATATGCACATTTACAAAGTGAAAGGCGAACCTTGATGTATTTTGAATTAGAAGTCACAGACACACGCGCATATCCTTATATACTCTTTCTCTCTATTATGAACTCATACTATATACATTTATCTATCAATATTATATATTATTATATATAACTTTTGAACGCATCAATTATACAGTTTAGAAATGCGATTGCACTGAGCTAACATACTATCTATATTTGCAATAAAGTCAAATTCGATTCGCTTTATTCGAAATTCTTCTTCAGAGAGTTATTCGATCTGAAATGTATATAGTCTTAAGCCCAACTCTCTCTATATATATATCTCTATATATACGTTTTGTAAATTTTTTACGTTATTTTGATTAACAAAATTCTGCATTTGTTTAATTTTTGCAAAGCACCAAAAATGAAAAAAAAACTGCGACAAAATCCATCGAAACTGTCTCGTTAAATTTTTCTAATTTATAATTTTAATTTGTAATTGTTTTCGTTAATTCGAAATTCGCTTTTAAATTAGTTTTTATATGTTTAACTATTTTAGTATTTTGATTTGTGTTTTATTGATGCTAATTATATTACTAGTTTTTATTCAATAAACATTCATTCAACAATTTTATATATGTTATTTATGTTTATTTTTAAATTATTTTATAATCATTTTATTTTCAATTATCAATTTTGTTACAACTTTGGTATTATTCGTGGAAGAAGTATTCCATTATCTAGATAATTATCTATTCCAGATTTATCTTCCCACCCGTCCAAGAAAACTCATTGCCTACTTTTAGGCGACACTTTAGTAGACATTGTTTTGTGTTGTTATAACTAATTTATTAGCTTAAACTAAAATGAACTAATTTCTAAGATTTATCTTACAAAATTAGTCTAATTTTTGTCTTTTCTAGAGATTAATCTAAAATTCCGCACCCCCTGCGACTCGTTGGGGTCATCTAGGGAGGTTATCTAGGGTGTCTTGCCAATTTCGGCAATGAGGCGAGCGACGAGTTGACAGCAGTCCTTTTGTCTGGCCTTGGCCACAGCCATGACTTCCTCGTGGTTGGCCTCCTCGTCCTTGTTGTCGCTGTATTCCGTGGAGCACTTGTTGGTGATCAGGCTGAAGGCGAACACCTTCATGTCGCAGTGGCGGGCAGTGATCACCTCATGAACGGTAGACATGCCAACAGCATCAACGCCCATCATGCGGAGAGCACGCAGCTCGGCAATGGTCTCGTATGTGGGACCACCCAGGCAGGAATAGACGCCCACATGGACACTGGACTCAATGCCCATGGACTTGCTGATATCGATGGCCGTGTTGATCAGATCCCGATTGTAGGAGTTGACCAGAGCGGGGAAACGGGGTCCAAAGCGAGGATCGTTGGGTCCCTGTAGAGGAGAGTTGCCAGCAAAGCCAAGCACATTGATGTGGTCATGCATCAACATAATGTCACCCACACTGAACTTGGGGTTGATGCCACCGGCGGCATTCGTGGCGAACAGATACTCCACTCCGCACAGCTTCATGACGCGCACAGGCATCGAGCACTTGGCCAGTGGGTAGCCCTCATAGAAGTGGAAACGGCCCTGCATGGCCATGACATTCACGCCCTCCAGAGTGCCCACCACCAGACGGCCAGCATGTCCCTCCACAGTGGACACCGGGAAGTTGGGAATCTTCTCGTACTCAAAGACTTTGGCATCCTGCACCAGATCCGCCAATGAACCCAATCCAGAGCCGCAGATGATGCCAATACGTGGACGAATGCCTGCGCCCTTGACAATGAAATCGGCAATCTCCTGAATCACTTCATAGGGGTACCTAAGATTGCAAATATCGATTAATTCAAGATCTTTAACATGGCATGAGCAACGTAAAGGGTTGAGGACAATACATGTTGAGAGAGACGGCAGACTAGTCGCCAATACGAACCACAACCAACTGCAACATATGGCCCATTCCCAGACATTTATCGTGTCTATCGATAAGGCGGAAGAACAATCGAAAAGCGGATGATAATTACTTTGATGAATCAAAAAAAAATAGAAAAACAAAACAGAGTATGATAAACACACAAAGAAAGATACAACAGACGACGCATACAGCAGTATGACGCTTACAAGAACCAAGGTCAAGCTGCACAGAAAGAGAGAGAGAAAACGAGAGTGAGCTGAGCGAGCGGGACAAAACACAATCGATAATCGATAAGAAATATTATTAATTGGCTACAAACGTGTCTTCGTTCAGTACGCGAATGGCGCGCAGTTCCTCGGGGGAGCACTCGACACGGTGCTCGTGGCCTCTGCAACGGTTAAGAATTGTTTACACAATATCAATTTAATAGTTAATCATATGATGACGTTATGTAAAGTGATCGATATCGATAGGGTTCGATAAGGTGTGCATAGAGGCTCATGCAGTCTTAAATTGCAATTGAGAGTGACAAACTATGGGTGAGGTGAGTTTACAATTTGGGTTTATGGTGCTGGTATATCTTACTATATGTGTTATCGATCATTGCTTAATATTTGGTTTGACTGTTATCGATCATTACTCAATATTTGATTATCTCTGTTATCGTTGGTTTGTCAATCGTTTTACAGATCTGTAAATATTGTAAAATGATTTCTCCGCAAATACTAACTATAGTTTCCACAATTTCGATTAATTCAACATTTGCTTAGCTATAAATTTACGATTGTTTACATTGTAATCTGCTATTATCGATCTAATTAGATTGCGAATATTATTTGTGTTTCCCAAACAACGTCATTTCCAGCACATCTCTGGGCTGTAATCAGTCCAGAGAGATGTTGTTTACACTTGGCGCATGTTTTGACGCTTCCCCAGTTGAACCCCACTCCCTCCCCACTGACCCCCTCAGTTGACATTGCACGTGTTGTAAACACACATGCGACCGAAAAGGGGGGAGAGGGGCATGTATTTCATCATACATTCCTCGGCAACTGATAAACTTAATTACGACAGTAAAATAAAATACAATTATGTATAAAGAATTCTACGAGATGATTAAATTGCAAAAAATGAAAATGAAAACAAAATCGAAAAGTTATTAAAAAAAAATAATATAATAATAACAAATTTGAACGCTAGAGAGAGAGATAAGTCTAGAAAGATGAGAGAGATAGCATGAGTTGGCTAGAATTTTGTTGATTGACGTCATCTGAATTTGGCTTGAGAAACCGGCTATGCAAAAGTTCTAAAACCAATTTCAAACACACATCCAGGCGATATTTGAGAATGTTTAAAAATTTATACAAAATCAAACAAAATACATTCCAAATTAATTACTAGAAATGTTAAATAGTTGTCAAAATGAACACGCGAATCGAAAAACAGGCAACTTGAGAAACAATTTAACCAGTTGGACGAGTCCGGACTAACTTGGCTAAGAAGTCTACGCCAGACATGGCCAACAACGGGCACTTGACTCGACTCGACTCTGGCTGAGTTTCATTTCATTTAATTTCATTTATTTTCCAAAATTTATCAGCACTGAACGTAATTGGCAATTACTGAAGTTGTTGTCAACAAACGATCGATCGATCGATCGATCGATCGGCCGAGTCAATAGTCTCTATATAGCGATAAAGGCCTATGCCAAGATCACGGCACACGCCCCCTTGCGTGCGGCCAATCAACGCGCAGTGGCGTCTGGCGCGCTTAACTGGGCCAAAACAAGTTGCATAACACGCAGCAAGTTGCGTCTCTTTATAATATATACATACATTAGCTATAGCTGGATCTGTCCGGATCGACGAGGGGGGTTAGCCAGGGCATTAGCATTTTGTGGACACGAGAGACGAAATCACTTCGTAATCAATGGAAGATGTCGCCCGATGTCAGAGCGAATGTTATTTCGTTTGGAATTTTCGATTTTAAAACCTAACGAGGGCTACTCGAATTGATAAGCAGACACAGTAGCCGCTATATACAGATTTATATACATATACCTACATACATATGTATGTATGTATATGGAGAGATTGCTTCTCGAAATGCCTTAATTATGTATGTTGAGCTCATCATCAGGCGGCAAGATCAAGGCCAGGGTTCAATAACAGATCGAAACGGGCAAAGGGAGACAGAGATAGAGATAGAGAGAGAGTGACAGACCCGATCATGGGGGATATATAGAATATCCAGTTGGTGGAACTTACAGCAAACTTTGCGGTGTTGGCACCACAAGTTCATCATCCTTGCTGCGCCTGTGCTTGTCCAGGCACCCATTGCCAGGTGACTTGGAGTTGCCTTGCCTGTTGCAACAATCCCGGGAGCACATGCCTACCGCCTTGTTATCGGGGGAACAGGAGATGCTAGATAGATATTTGATCGTTAGAGATTGATGTACAGACACAGAACAGAGAGAATTTGGAATTTATTGCCGTTGAAAATCCAAAACAATTGCCAAATGAATATACTAACTACGATTTACAAAAAAAAGCAGCAGCTTAAAGCCAAGTTAAGTCAGACCATGGCGAACAAGTCAAGGCCTGCTACAACTATACGGCGCATAGTTCAAGTTATATACATAGTATACAAACATATAGACTATAGAATATATCGATTTAAGTGGAGGGTGTGCATATTAGAAGAGCTCTACAACTCTTGGAAAGTGGAACAATGTCAGGTTATAGGTAAATAAATTACACAAAAGTAGAGCGAAGGCAAAGTAACTAAAAGATAAATACTAGTATAACAGGTATATGTGCAGAAGATATAGCATATAAATTAGGCTTGTATAACAGTTGTAGGGGGATAACAAAGTTGTTTATAAGCAAGCGGAAGTTAAACAGTAACAAATTAGTAGCTAAAACAGCTGGATTAAGCCATAAAAAGCTGAAAAGCGAATTGCAGCAAAGAAATTGCAATAAAATAAGCTAGAACTGTATAACAGCTGATATAACAGAAGAAAGAACGAAGCATATATGCATATAACAGCTGTTAGCTGCAAATTATAACAGCTGCTTTGAAAGATTTCAGGCGAATTTCAGCAAAGAGTGCAATAAGCGTATGCAGAAAGTGTATAAGAGAGGAGAGAGTGAGAGAGAGATAGGGTATACAAATGTGAGTGTGTGTGTGTGTGTTGTAAGGATAATTGAGATAGCCTTGCGTACGCGCACACGCAAAGGCATAACCCGTGTTTTATATTATTAAAAGCCATCAAACCATCAATTATGTTTGATTGAAGTTGAACTAGTTGATAGCGTGACCCCTTGATCCCTCCCTTCGTTCATTACACCGCCTTCTACGGCGCTGCTGAACTTGACTTACGTATGATTTTCATGTGCGGTGTAGTCGGCATGTTTGTGTCCATTGCTGTTGTTGTTGTTGTTGCTGCTGCTGTTGTTGTTGTTGTTGTTGGTTGCCACGTCACCTTTGGAATTATAGCCCGTCATTATATAGGGTTTAGCACACTTTATTGTTTTGTGGTCAGTTGTTATCGATAAGCTGCTCTTATATAATCGATTTAGTAGTAGTTTGTTGTTGTTGTTATTGTTGTTGTTATTGTGTGTCTTGGTTTAACTTTCACAAATCGCTTTAAACAAATCGGAATTAATTTACAAAACAACGTAAAATGGGAATTGATGTCTTTTGTTATCTCGTTATGTCGCGCTTTTCGCAATTTTGTAATTCTCCTTTACTTCGTGTTACACGCGTCTTCTCGCAGATGTTTCCTTTACGTTTCTGATTCTGAATTCCTCTCGTTTCTCTGTTATTGCTGCCGTCTCTGTCTGTCTGTTTTAGTTTTCGCCTCTGGCAACTGTTGCCTGTTCGAGCGCACTTCGATAATTGAACGGCGTCGTTGCCAGCAGCTTCGTTTTTAAACCGAAGCCTTAACGTAGCCGACGACGTCGACGTCGCAGTCGCTGCCTCGACAACAGCTGCTGCTGCTGCTGCTTCTATTCTTCTATGTTGTTGTTGACGTTATAGTTGCCGATGCTGCTGCTGCTGCTGCTGCTGCTGTCGGCGTCGTTGTCTTCGCCGTTTTATTGTTCAATTTTCAATTTAGGATCTGCATATCTTTTTCACTTGCTGCTTCTTCATCTGCTGTTTGTTATGCTCGAACCGGAATCGTGCGTCTTAACTGATTCAATTGAGAGCGACAAACTAAAATTGAACAAATTTCCTAAATCAAATGAAAACATAAACACACACACACACACACGCAGAAACAGTAATACAATAATAATAGTTTCAAATAGTTGACAAAAATGATAAAAAGAAATACAAAATATAATTCCTTCGAATTGATAAGCACAAATTATACTATATTATAGTATTTGTTGTCGTAATTAATCACCATCGTCATCGTATATGACTCGTAAAAGCAGCCATTAAACTGGACTTTTATGATAAGATTATATATACATATAGTGCAATCAAGTGCCAAAAGCGCCTCTAATTACCCAACGGCCCTTAAGCAGCTGTACATACCCCAGACAATTCAAACATTTTAATGATAATATTTACTTTTCCACCGTTTCAATTATTTTCAATTTTTGCACAAGGGTTATCTCGCAAATTTTTTACAAAATAAAACAACCCGCATCCAAATATAATTAAAAGAAATCATTCGATTCGATTTGATTTGATTTGATTTGAAATGAGATTCAGATTTTAATTAATTGCACTCTTTATCACCTGGTAACAAGTAAAAGGTACTTTTCTCAATTCATTCGCTTTTCCACGTGTTGCTGCAACAGTCGAAACGAATCTTAGCATCAGCTGATAACAGTTACTCTGGGAGGCTGTGGCTTATCAGTTGCCACAGTTCGTGGGGGGCACTGTACGTCAATGGGGAACTTGCATTGTCCGTAAACAACTTTATGGCTTTTTACATGACCAGTCTAAAATTAGTTGATATACTTATTAACCCAACTAGTGCACAATCTTCTAGGAATTCACTTGCAACATTTGTTTTTCTCACTTTCATCTGCTGTTGCAACGGTACTTCTACCTGACTCGACCTCAGAGACTCAACTGGCCAAGGGCCGGTCAAAGCCGGCATGGAAAATTCCCACTTGATAAGAAAAAATTCCATTCACAGCTCTGAAAAGTCGAAGCATCGTGAGGAACTCTGCAGGTATCTCTTGCAAGCATCTCCGATAAATCCCAAAAAAGAAGAACATTCAAAAACAGGAGATACACAAGTGTGTGGCATGTGGCAACTGCAACATCAGCATTAAACAGATCACAGATGTCGCCTGTTGTTCGCTTCTTACTTCTTGTTCGGAGATCTGTTTACACGCCTTCAACATATAGACAGAGACAGGAATAGAGACAGACACAGGGATAGAGATAGAGATGCAGCTACACTTACAGCAGGAATCGATGATAAGAAATAGAAATCAGTTCGACGCCAGCGTCCTCTTGGGCAGCGCTGCTCGAAGCGTTGACGCTAAATGAAAAAATAGTCTCCCTTTATTCTTTTTAATATATATTAAATACGCTAAGTTTAGAATATAATTAGCTTCATATTGCAAGACATATTGTATATTTTATATATATTGATTTCAAATTCAAACTGAAACTGCGGCGAATATTCATTCACCATCTGTCGGAAATTGGTCAAAACCTAGAGAAAAGCGCCACCTCTTATGAAAAATCAAAACTAAGAGAGAGCGCCGTCATGGAGCATGAATCTTCGCAACGAACCAATACAACCCACAATAACGTCTTAAATCGCGCCCTCTATTGACTTAAGCTGAAACTATTTTGAAACGTCGGGCAAATGCATAGAACTGATCCAATAATCTCTTATCATATAGATCCCAGATTTAACACACACTTTCTTGACTTTAAGATTATTTGTGAGAAGCAGAAATCGATGTCGAATAGGTTGAGCAACATTAACTAATTTTTGGGAAACATATGATCAATAATTAAGACTTAATTTTATGATTTTTACTTTATATTAATTATCTATTTCCATAGATAGTAGAATTAATACAGTAAATCGAAAATTGTAAATAAAAGCAAATACCTGAATAATATGAACAAATAAACATGGTAAAAACCAAAATTTTAAATATTTTATTCAATGTTGGGTTGGGGCGATCATACATGTGAGAAAGGTAAGTATTTTTTATTGAGAAACATCCAAAATTTTTGAATAAAAGATATTCTTGAAATCAGTCAAATTTTAAACGAAATTCCATTGAAAATACCAGGCGAACATAAATGAGCAGAAAGTAACTAAAAAACTATTGGTGGCAATACACATTCAACAAAACGTGTATTTACAGTCGCTCTGAGCGGGGCTCTCACACATGTGAGTAAAGTAGGTATACTTACCAGAGAGCATGTAAACAAAGTCATGCACAAACATCTAAACACGTGCTTAGGTATTGTGCAATGCACATTCAACTAAACACGTGTTGGCATTTTAGCAAGTTGCTTGCTGAGCAATTATGTTCGCCTGGTATTTTTGTCAATTTTACGAAATGAAATTTATAATTTTTCAACCAAACAAAATTGTTGAATACAATAAAATCTTCAAATCGGCCACATTTTAAACGAAATTCCATTGAAAATACCAGGCGAACATAAATGAGCAGAAAGTAACTAAAAAACTATTGGTGGCAATTCATTGCATACTTTTAGGCTGACACTATAAGTCCAAATTTAATTTTATTGTGGCATACTTTTAAGGACGCTGACTCAGGCTCTCACACATGTGAGTTCGGTGAGAATACTTACCGAGAGCATGTAAACAAAGTCACGTGTTTGCAATTTGAGCAAGTTACTTGCTGAACAATTCTACTCGCCTGGTATTTTTGCCGATTTTGTAAATGGAAATTTCAATTTTTGCACCTCCCAAATTTTTAAATAAAATGCCAATTTATTAATTTTTATTTAATGCGATTTATTTTATTGTTATATTTAACATTAAAATTATTTTATTTTATATATGTTTCTAATTTTTATTGATTCAATTCATTTTTCGTAATTTATAATTTTTTCAATTATTTATTATATTGCCTAATTACTATTTATTTCGTGTCCGATTACTCATTAGCAGCAGCTGATCTTTATCAACCTATACTTAACAGCTGTCAGCTGCCTGCATACTATTAATTTTCTATTGCATACTTTCGCGATGATGCAGAAATGCCACGTGGCGGGAAAAGAAAATTCGCGAAAAAACAGAAACTTTATATGGTCATAACTTTTTTGTTTCTCAACCAAATTTGTCGAAACGTGTCGCATTGTAAAGGTCTTGAGCTCTAGTTTCTTCAGTGCCAAAATGGTCAACATCTGTGCGATTTCGCTTTTTGCCAAAATAGACAGTGTAACCATCGTGCTTTTTCGCAAAAAATCGAATATTCTGAATTCGGAAATTTTGATGTTTAATCGATAGCTGGCATTAAAATATATATAAAACACAAAATTAAAATTGATTTAATGCACTATAATTAAAGAAAACAGCGAATACAAATTCAAATATTTTTCAAATTTTTAGTTGCCCGCTAATCTGTTACTCATTAACAGCAGCTGATCTTCGTCAACATATACTTAACAGCTGCCTGTATCGGATTATCGTAATATCAACATTGGCAGGTCTTTACAAAGAGCACAGGAGATAATTGTAAGCCTATTTTCAAAAACTGAACAGTCGAAAAATTTTAATTGAGTTATATCCGTTTAATTTGTATGTCTTTTGTGTAAGTTTATTAATTTTTATTTAATTTTTTATTTATTTTGTTACCTTTGGTGTGTAATACATTTAGCGCTGTATTTTATGTATTACTAGTAAGATATTATCTTTGAAGGAAATGGAAAATTTAAGTTTACTGTTGACAATTATATGCTGGTATTATATTTTCAACTATTGAACTAGTGAAGAACCATTGCATCGCCATTATATATTTAGATTTCGACAGCAAATAATAATTCTATTTTCAGAAGGGGGATACATTTGAGAAATAATTGATAAGTAACAAAAAATGCAAAGATTAATTTTAGGCATGGACAGTTAGGATTTTTAAATTATATTTGACATAAAATATTAAAAGACGTATACATTCACACAAAAATAAATATTTGTAAATAAAATAAAACTCCAGTATTTTTATTTAGCCTACTATTCATTGAATAGATGGATGCCACTTGGCACCCAGTTGGACTTTTAGTATTGCGAAACGAAATGTATACAAAAGTTAATCATCTAATGGGTAATATAATTTTACTTGATTTAAGGCATTTTGTGTGGGATTCTAATTTCTTTATTCAAACGGTTTCAACGTATTCGTATTCGGGCACGAAGGAGCGGCTATAACTGAACGACACTTGGAGAGTTTCCATTGGATCGTTCAGGATTCCGTTGGGAAATGCTTCACTTCATCAATAGCTTTTCATTGATTTGGATGTGGGACGGTTTTTCACAATGGAAAAAGGCACGAATGTGTTTCAACATTTTCGCATTTAAGATTCGAGACAAAAATACATTTAATGATTTCATTTGATGTAAATTCATACGAATTATAAACTGGTTTTCTTTTCATTTTTGTTTCTTATCATTGATTGTGTTTTTATATTTTTTTGTTTTTAAGGTATTTAGTGATAAAATGTGATGTAAAAAACGCGTACAAACAATTACCCCAAAAATAAACTCGAAACTCAAAAACATTTTCCTCATGTGTGTTTGTTTTTTGTTCACAAAAATAACATTTTAATTGAATGTGTTAATTGTGCGACATTTCAGCAGTCTGCTTTGTGGCACCACCGGAAGTCAAGTGGCATGTTGTGCCAAGTGGCACGTGGCTGATGAAACGCCCCCAATTCTTGATTCATTCGTAATGAACTCAAAAGTCGAATATCAAAAGTGACACAAGCTGAGAAGTTTGTTGACGGAAGAGAGTTGGGAACGGATTGAAAGTTAATTTTCGAAAGATTGAAATTTGTGATTATATAGAAGGAGATATTCGACTAATGCGGAACATTTACTTGTGACTGTGTTGTGATTATCCTTTGTTCTTATTTGATTTTCATTTGTTGTTTTTTGCGTATGTTTTGTTTTTGTTTCATGTTTTTTGTTTTTGGTATTCGTAAGTTATCAACGGTTGTTGTTGTGGCACTGTTTAGAGGCGAGCTTTTCAAAAGCTATTTTAAGGACTTGCGACGAGACGAGTGACTAATGCACATGCGGTGAATATGCGCTGCCGGACGCTGGGCAAACCTCGGGACGCCTCCCTGGACGAGAGGCATCCGCACTGGGCCGCGAACGGGGTCTTAAAAGTCAAATAGAGACAACAGTATTGAGTGACAGAGATAGAGTGAAAGAGAGATACAGAGAGAGAGAGAGAGAAATAGATTCAATAGAAATACAGAAAGTTAATTGTTATATATGTATGTTTTTGTTAAGTATATTATATGCTAATTGTTAATCAACAAACCAAAGAACTAGTTGCTACATTTTTTTGCTTTTCCTTTTTTGGATATTAAACCAAAGTCCAAGTCGGTGGCAAGTGGCACCATGGCACCAATTTGTGGCAGGGTTTTTCATACATAATACACGTTTTATTGCAACAAAAAGAAAACAGCAGCACAGAGACGATACTTAAGTTAGGGTTTCAATTTAAGACGAAACACAAAATGGACTATACAAAATAAAAAGTAATATAAACAACCACATTCAACCACACATACATTCATACCGACACACATTTAAAATACAAAAAAAAAAAAAAACAATGATAGAACTAAATTATAATGTATCTGTATCTTAAGTACTTAAGTGACTTTCTTGCTTGACATTTGATATTTGTTTTGTGTTTGAATCTGAATACTTTTTGAAATATTGTGGCTAGGCTTACTATATATAGGCATACTACAATATCTTGGCAAATATTATGATAATGATTATGATTACGATTACATTTATATTGTATTGCAGTTACACACAATTACATATGTAGATAGGCTAGACTTGATTACATACAAGTATTATTATTATTATTAGAATCTTTATAATTATGCAGAATTGTGCTGATCTTGAAATTGCACAATGAAAAAAATTAAAATGAACATATTGTTCAACATAATGTTGTGGTTAATACAAATATATATGTATATAGATATTTAATTGTTAATTAGAATTACTTTTAAGTTAATATAGTTGAAGCTGTTGTTTCTGTTGTTGTTGTTGTTGTTGTTCTTGCTTTCTTCAAGTCTGTTCAGCGAATTAGTTTTTGATAAGCTTTCTTCAATTCTGCCTTCAATTCTAAATATTTTCTCGATTTTTGTTTTTTGTTTTGTTACTCATCATATAAATTATTCATAAAAATCAGTCAGTCCAACGCGTTCTCATTGTTTAGTTTTAGCATCTTGTATTTTTCATGTGAGAAATGTCTATGTGTTTGTATGTGTGTGTGTGTGTGTGTGTGATGGAGTAGGTATGTATGTGTTGATTTTATTTTGGGGATTTTGGTCAAGTTTCTGCTACGTCTGCTAATCTGAACTCAACTAAGTGTCCTCATCGCTTCTCTGTTATATCTGTTATACTTCCTCCTTTTAGCATAGTTCAGTAAGTAAGTCTAAGTTTCCATTAATTTCAATAAGTTAAAATGTAGTACGTATCGTATAATATTTATATATATAGTATATATTAGATGTATGTATTGTTTACAAATAAATTATGATTTGAGTTTATGCTAAGTTGTAACTGTTATACTTCAGTATATCATTGTTTTGTGGACTACTTAGGAGTGCTATTTACTCTTCTTATATATGTATATATATATATAATTATTTATATAATAAATCTGTATATGCTGTATATATGGTTTTGGTTTTTGGCTACTTGTGTTTTTTTTTTATCTTTTTGCTTATTACTTTTACTTACGAACTTTTTCTATGAATTTAACTATTACTTTTTTTTGGCCGCCTTCTTTTCAGCCTTGCGTATGGCCTTCTCACGTTCACGTCTCTCGCGCTCCATATCCTTGCGCTCCTTTTCGATGCTCGCTTTCAGGTCCTTCAAGCGCTTCTTCAGCCGATGCTTGTCATCGCCGCAAACGCCCAGCGTTTTAAAGTCCTTTGAGTCGAGCGTTAACAGCGCCCCACCCTCCACATTATGCTCCTTGAAGACGGGTATATAGCGCTCCAGTTCGATGCCCATCAGCCAGTGACCCACCTGCCAAGAGATATTATAAATTATCTGATCGATTTGGTATACTGTCTCATCTCCTGACCTGCTCTTTGGTCCATTCGTGGACAGGTCCTCCCTTGTAGTTGTAGCAGGCGGCGGCTGCCTTGCGATCCGAGAAACTGGAACTGGAGCCGGAGAGATCTAGTGTGCGACTGGGCGAGTAGCCAGGTGAGGAACAGCCCGATGACATGCTGGTGGGTGAGGGCGGGCCGGTGGCATGCGCCGATTGCGTTTGCTGTGGATGATGCTGCTGTTGCCAGGGCACTGTGCCGGGCGGAGACAGCGATTGTGGAACGACTTGTTTAACTTTTGTTGAGGTACGACAATATATTTAAATAGTTTGTTAGTGGCAAGAGCAAAGAGAGATATCGAGATAGAAAGATATTGTTAGTACTCATGTATTCATTTGCAAAGCACCAAACGCACGTTAAGAGAGAAAAAGATAGAGCGATAGAGATATATATATGAGTTATATATGCATGATTCTTAAAGTACGTATAACAGTTTTAGGTCATGGATATCAATAGGAAATGTGACACGCATTAACGTTCAATAGATATACGAATATACAGTATAGGTATAACAGTAGTATAACAGTAGATAATTGAAATTATCTGGCATTAGTATAACAGTTTTTGTTGGGCATGTAGAACAAATGTGTAATGTGTGTAGCTGTATGATGGATTGATGATGATCAGAATATTCTGATTCTGTTATATAACTGGGAGAATAAGATCAGCTAAAAAAGGGAATCTTGGGAGAGGGTTTGGTTAGTCTTCTAGAATCTACGAAACATTACTAGATCATCGTAATATTGTATCACCTTTTGGCTGGGCCTCGTTAACCGCCTGGCGTATCTCGTTGATCAGCGTCTTGCAGTTGATCGCAGCGGCGCTTTGACTCTTGTTGATCTCCGTGTAATCGTCGCTCGAATGTCGCGACGAACCGTCCCCGAGACGCCTGCAAAATGATTTGCAAAGAGCGTATAACAGTTTTCTAACAGTATTTATGAGTGTTTATGTGTAGAAAACCCACCTCTCCCGATCTGAAAGTGCCTGATTGAGCTGATCCGTGAAACTAGATCCTGGCAACTTGCTGTTGCTGTTGCCATTGCCATTGGGAGCGACTCGTCGTCGACTCGGATACATCCAGTTCTCGGCCTGCTCATTCTCCGACAACTTATCGTTGGAGCCCAGTATGGAGTCATATGAGCTGTTGAGATCACGATTGCTGGCACTGCTGCTGGCAGCGCCAGTGCCAAAGGTTGTCATACTGCCCCGATGGAAATCATTCAATCCTCCGATGCCGACGCTCACATTATCCGCCGGAGAACCCAGCGAGTTCTTGAACAACTGTTGTTGCTGCTGCTGCTGCTGTTGCTGTTGCTGATGCTGCTGTTGCAACTGATGCTGCTGCTGCTGTTGCTGTTGCTGCTTGCTGGGATCCTTGTGAACCTGTGCGTACAGCTGATTGATCTGTGCCTCGCGTGCCGTCGACTGATTCGATGAGCTCGACGATGCCGACGACGTGGAGTTGAGCAATATGGCGGTAGTGGTGCCCAAATGGCCATTGGAGGCGGGCAACATGCCACCGCCGATGATCGCATTCGAGGCAGGCGGATGATGCTGCAACAGATTGTTGACGTTGGCCAGCAGGTGGGAGTTGCCATTGGACAGACTGATGCTGGTGCTGCTGCTGTTGTTGTCATGGCCACCAACCCCCAACGACATGGGATTCAGCAGTGGCGACTGCTCCAGCTCCACCTCCTCCTCGTCACTATCATCCAGCGTACAGTCCGAGCTGCGACTGTTACTTCTGCTCCGCTTGCTCAGATTCCCGTTGGGCATGAGCAGCTCAGAGCTGCCGATCATGTTACTGCTGATGTTGCCGTTGCCATTGCCATTGCTATTCCCGTTGCCGTTGGACACCGCTGTCGTTGTGGTGGTGGGCAGCTGACGATTGGCTAGACCACCACGGGAGGCTTTGGTTTAGATATCGTAACAAATTCGTTGCGAATTTCGATTTGTGGATGTAGATGTGAATGTGGGGGAGGGGGCGTGATTGGTGGGGGTGAGTGGCATGTATGTGGTGTGGGTGTGGCAAGTGGTCGTGTGGCAGCAATCACAAATCAAAACGTAACGAATTAACGATCAAAACACACGCAGAACAAAGACACAGACAGACAGACAGAAAGCGAGCGGCAGCAACAAAGCAACACAGACAGGAACAGAAACAGAACAGAGAGAGAGAGAGAGAGAGAGAATGAAAAGAACAAAGTGGAATGATGATAAAGAAACAATGTACAGATATATCAGATATATAGGATATATACACATTAAGCACAAATCAAACTAAACAAATAACAGGAATTCATTAGAACAGAAAATATTTCGAAAAATTTTCCAATATTCAAAATGATGTGCGAGATAAGCAACGAGAGGATTCGGAGCAGGATTCATCAATTAATCATGTCAAGAAGTTGGCAACTAGCTTACCCAGCTCGATCTTGGTCTTGTTCACCGAGTTGTCCAGCAGCTCATGCTGTGGCACCGCCGCATCCAGCTCATCCTTGACGGGCACCTTGCGCTCCACGGTGGCCGTCTTGACGCCATCGCCATCCGGCGACAGATCCGAGATCTCCGTATCGGACAGCTCCGTTTCCAGCTTGTGGAAGAGTGGCTTCGGTGGCGTCTTACGCATCATTTGCGGCGTCAACTTCAACGTGGCACTATCGTAGGGCAGTCCTACAGGGAAGCCCGCCTTGCGTTGCGTCTCCTGCAGCTCGTGCTCCAGATTGATGACACGATCCTTGAGCTTCTTCACCAGCGCATTGTACTCGGTGTCCTTCTCCTGCAGCAGCTGCTGATAGAACTCCTCCCGATGGCACATGTCCAGCTCACGCTGCTGATACTCGCGCACCAACCGCTTGGCCTTGTTGTACTTCTTGTCCAGGGCCATGTACTGTGCCTGGGATTGCTGCAGCATGTTCTGCAGATTCGCTGCCTCCTTCTTGATGTTGCCCAGCTCCCGCTCGCTCTGGCGGAGACGTTCGCTGAGCAGCTCATTCTCGTTGCCCGTCGTCTCGAGCTTCACCAGCTGCAGGGAAGGAAATAGGAATTGGTATGAAAATCTCAAGGCAAAGAAAACAAAATCAAAGTGCAAAAGAATGAGATGAGAAATGAGAGTTGGTGATTGAGTGATAAAATCAGAAAACATAAAATTAAAATCAAATCAAATATTTATAAAGTAACTTAAAGAAAATGAAAAGCAAACGAACCTTGCGTTTAAGATTTTGTATAATTTCTTCCTTGACCAGGCATCCCATTTCGCTCTGAGGATGAGTTTTAATCAAAAGTAAAATATATATAAAATAATATAAATAATAAAAATAAAATTTATAAACTTGGTGAAATGTGCTCTATCTTTATAAAGTTAATGTTTTTATGATTTAACATTGTTTTCTTTTTTAATGAGGAACCAATTACCGCTTTATGCTGCGTTTCAATATCCAACAATATTTTTAAAAAATTTTGAAATTCAGCAAAAGGAGAGAAAGAAGAGAACACAATTTTAGCACAGTTTCGAGGTATATACGTTAACATAACTGATCCTCTCTCACTCTTTACATACCTCCTGTAGCAGTCGCTTGAGCGACTCTACCTCCTGTGAATGTGTCGCCTCGACCTCCATGGGATGCTCCACCTGCACGGGACTCGTAGGACCCTCGCAGACACTCGAATTGGCCGACACCGGCTGTGTGGAGTCCTCCGAGTAGTCGAGCGTGCGACGCAGATACTCCTCTTGTTGTCTGAAAGTATAGACATCAAATGTTAGTTAATGTTCCTCTGAGATCTTCCCATACTGCCTACCGCTTGATGCGTTCCTCTTTCTCTCGATCCGCCTGCAGACTCAACCGTATGAGCTGGGCGACCTCAGAGTTTTCGGGATCTCGTTCCCGTCCGATTTGGAATTTGACTAGACCGGATGTGTTCCGCAGCACAGATGCTGCATAAGCCTGTGTGACGCCCACAAGACTTTTGCCGTCTACCTCGATGATCTGATCGTTGACCTGTACGGGGAGAATGAAAGTTGATTGAGTACATGTTATATTAGCCTCCAGAGGTTCGATTTTCACTCACTTGTATACGTCCGTCGCGTGCGGCAGCGCCGTTGTCTGTGATCGTCTTGACGAATATGCCGAGTTTCTCTAGTCCGGCGTCGGCACCAACGCCCATACCAATAATGCTGAGACCTAGACCCTCAGGACCCTTCATTAATTCAACGGGGAAGACGTGCATCTTCTCGACACGCTTCTCCAGCTCGTATTCGGCCGAAGCGGCCACCGGATCGACATCTTCATTGCGGCGATCATAGTCAGTCACCGAGAATGTGGAGTAGACGTGTATGGGGCCGGAACTGAAGCGAACCTTGGGATTCTTGCGGACCGTTATCGGGGGATAGCTGCAGTCGTCGTCGTCAAAGTCTAGCAGACCTTTGAGAAGTTTGAAAGGGGCCAGGTTAGTGCATCCCCTAAGTATGCGTTGAGTTGTCCACCTACCTGGCACTTCCATCCAAAAGTTGCCATCCTCGAAGTAGTGCACGCCCGCCTCAACCAGCACCTCCTTGCTGCGCACCGGCGGATACTCCGGTATGTAATACTGGCTGTCGTCTAGCTCGGTGACGCCAGTGCTCAGCACAGTGGAACTTGTGGTGGGCTGCTCGACATCCGCCAGAGAATATGTGGAATTGTGTTTGCTCGAGATGACGCTGTCATCGATGGTTGTCGTCTGGTTGAAGGTGGCGTCCGATTGCGTCGATTCCACCGAGACAATTGATTCATGCAACGATTCCCCAGTTGCCACATACGTTTGATTCAGATTCAGTTCGGAATGTTTGCCGTTCTCATGCTGCTGCTCATAGCCATTCTCAAGATCTCCCCTTGTTGAGGTTGAGTTTGCGTTTGACGTTGAGGTTGTGTTGATTAGCAGATTCTCTAGACTGCGCTTGGGTGCCTCGAGTACATCACGTAGCCACTCGGGCTCGTCGTCATCGTGTCGCGTTGTTGTGGCTGTTGCAGTCGATGGTGTTGTTGTTGTTGTGGTTGTTGTTGTCTCAGTCTCAGTGCTGTCCGCCTTAACGAAGGTCGCATTCAATGCAGTCGCTGTGGGAGCATGTCCTATGCCCACAATGTCCACAGCTTCCACCTCATCCGAATCGAAATCTTCATCCTCTGCCTCGAGCTGTTGCTCTGGCGGCTCCTCCTCTGCCTCTGCCTCCGCCTCCTCCTGCTGCTGCCGCTGCTCCTCTGGGACAGCTGCTGCAATTTGCGTGTCTGGGACTTTGCCGGTTGCTGGTGGCTCCGCGCTCAGCTGCTTGGCGGTGCTGGTCGGCGATGTTGCTGTGGCAACAACGGCGGCAACTGCCACGCCCACGTTGGGCGATGCGTTAAGTATCTGCTCAACCTCCTTGGCCTGTTCGTCCGACAGCAGCGACTGTTGCCTGTCAATTCAAATTGATAGGAAGAATAATTTTAGGAAACTTTCGATACGGAACAAGAACATTGAGATATAATGTGATAATAACCTGATTTTGTTCTCCAAAATGCTACGACGACAACACAGCAGTCACAACACAAGCAAGTAGGACAGTGTAGTACAACAACAACAACAACAACAACATAACAATAACAGGCACAAATTACGTTAAACAAATGCAGACAACATAAAGTTGAAAAGAGACAGAGAAAGAAGAAGATATAGTATGTAATAAAATTACAAACATGCACAAATTAAATATGTAAAGTACAATTTATAATAGCTCACATTTAATTACTATAATTAAGTGCAAGTATAAATTAAGTTACAATTACAATACAGAAATATATAATAAATAAATGCGATTTCAAAATAAAAACTTAATATGCATAGTAAATACCATAGTTTTTTTTTAGGGGTACTAAATATAATATTTTAAATTATGTGTAATAAATTTTTCTAAAAAATATAAAATCATAAAATAAAATCATAAAATCAATTCTAAAAAATAAAATTATATTTTATAAAATATTATTCATGTGTGGAATATGTCTACTGAAATTGAAATTTGATATTTTCTACTTCATTAACTTTAAGCACATTAATTAAATGATTAAAAGTGTAAATAACTACAATAATTACTTGATCTACCTGGGGCTTTCAAGTATTTATTTAATTCTCTGTTAATACTATCTTCAACCTGCCACAGTTGCCATACTTTTTGCAAACTGTGAACTTTTTGTCACGCCGCTGGCATTAAATGAAATGAAAATGGCAAATGTAATAAAATCAACTCTATATATGTATGTCTCCTATACATACATATGTATATAACTGCGCGTCTCTCTCTCTCTCTCTCTCTCTCTTATTCCTTTCGCTTCTCCATCTATAACTGGCATTAAAATGCATTTTGCGAGCGCCGCAAAGTATGCAATGCCAAATTAAACATGCACGCTTACACGAGCACGTCTCGTCGCAGGCAGTGCAAGCGAGATGGCAACACCGAAGCAAGAAGCAGACGCAAAAACAGAAAAACAGAGACAGATAGCATTCACAGGGTGCAGCAGACAGGGTGTTTAGGGTGTATGTGTGTGTGTGTATGTTTAAAATTATAGCGCATACGCCGCGTTGCACACGCAATGACACCTGAGTTGCCATGTAGTTGCAAGTTGTAGTGATGGCGGAAGGGGGAATTGGGATGGGGACGAGGCAGGGGATGTAGCACTACTAGTCGAGTCCTTGCTGTTAAAGCAGTTGTCGTGTCAGTTTGCTGGGTGCATTTAACGTTTAAGTGTTTTGTGTCACTGTCACTTGTGCGTGACGTCACGTGTGAGCGAGTCCTACTCTCAGTCTATCTCTCTCTCTCTCTTTCTCTCTCTCCAACTCTGTCATTATCTTTCCCTAGGTATGTCTGGCATTAAGTTTCTGTTTTGTTAATTACTGCCAACAATTGGCAGCAACAGCTGCTGGCAGCTCTGCTCTGCTACTGCTACTGCTGCTGCTGCTTCTTGCTAATCAGCTAAAATACACACACACACATACACATACACATCTTAATACTCCCACTCTAACACATATACATATATACACACACACACACACTGTGTCACGTAGTTACATACGTATATGCAAAGCACTTGTGCTGGCTTGTTGCGCCTGTTGCAAGTACTTGATTATGTTGTTGATAATGAGCAACGCGCAGTTGCAACAACTACTCGAGCTGCAAGCTGTCTAGGTGTGGCCGGCAGAGTGTGAGAAGAGCTGATAAATTAAATCTGAGATCACAACTGCATGCATAGAGAGTTACAGAGCGAATAAAATACATGAATGTTCCCTTATATTCATATTTTAAATCATTTCATTTTTGTTTTCCCCCCATATCCACTCTACGTAGAAAACATCATATTTGCTCTGCATTTAAATTAGTTTGTTGGTTTTAGTTTCTATAATTGGCAGGACTGTTGCCATTAGACCAACGTTAATTAGCATTTTGTGGCTGCCACCAGCTGATACTAACATGGCTACTACCTCCCTTCCACTCACATTCTGTAACTCATCCCCTCTCTCTCTCTTTCTATCACTCCCTACCTTACTGTAGATTTCAAATAACAATTAAAATGCAACCAAATATTTTCAAGCACCGCACAACTGCAAATGCCAAAAGTTCAACAGATTTGCAAAAATCCGCTTAGCAGTCAATGAAATGCAATTAAACAACAATTGCAGTGCGAAAGAGAGACATACAAATAAAAAGAGAGATAAAGATAGTTAGAGAAACTAAATATGTTAGACTAGTAAATACTCTACTGACTAGTTCCTCCTAAATAAAACTATTTATTATATCTTTGAGCTGCTCCTATTAACAGGGTATATTTCTAACATTAAAATTTCCAACTATATGCCACACTTCAAAGTTGTACTTGCAACACCCCCCAAATACAAAATACAAAAAAAAAAAAAAAAAAACACAGCAACAACTATTAAAATGCAACTCTTGGACGGGTTAAAAGTTTGGGCATTTGGCAAACTGAAAACGGTTGGGAAAAAATTGGGTAACAAACGCGAGAGGTCAAAAGTCGCAATAGGAACGTTGAAACTGTAATCGGCTTACGCTCAACTCCATGCCGAAGTGGAGTTCACGCGAGACTATGTTAAGTAGAAAGTGGGGATGTGTTTGCTGGTGGGTGGGCGGGGTGGTATAGTTAGCGGGGAGGTATATTAAGGCAAGCGCAACTTCGAAATTAGCATAAAAACGATAGTTTCATAATTAAAATAAAAATAACACGATGACGATGACGTTGCCTTTTAATTGCTACGAAATGTGTGTCACAAATACAAACAACAAACAACACACACACACACACACAGAATCATATATCATATATGTATCCTTCACACAGAGCGAGAGAGAGAGTTTCGCCTGGGGTGCAACATTACCTCGCCTGGCGGTTGCATCGACTGCCAACGTGGCGCACATGCGACGCATGCATAACGATGTTGCAAATATTACGCATGCGACGCGTGCGACGCTGCTGACAAAGTTTCAATTCTGTTTTTTTATTTGAAAGGACGAGTTGAGGGGCGGGGTAAACAGAAACGGAAAAAATAATTATGGAAAATAATCGAGTTGCCAAAGCCAACGGAACAACAAAACCCTAACGATATTTAAATATACATATGTGGAAGTGTGTGTATTTTTCTCTGTGTGTGTCTCTGTGACAATGCATACGTCACAAGGAAGATTGCAAAAGTCTGTCGAACATCACATTGAAAACATAAATATTCGTATAAGACTATTTACAAAGACTAAGTAAATACCCTAGAATTAAATTCTCTTATACAACTTCAGTGTAAAGAACAAATATATATGCTTGAAAGCAAGAATACAAGGAGAACTGATTGCGAATGCAATTATAATGAAAATCGTTTCAATTTGCCAGTTCAAAGTTACGGTAGGACTAAATTCAGGAAACTGGCGTTTTGGGCCACTTTTTGACACATTTTTGGCCATATCTCGTAAAATAATCATCAGAAACACCTCAAATAAACAGCAAAATGCTAGTTTTGAGTCCCAGAATCGAATGGACACCAAAAATTGCAGTAAATTTTCGATTAGATTTTTGATGATTTTGTCAAGGGGTTAGTATGCAAAAACGGTAAAAAAGATGGAAAATTTTTAAAATCCAAAAGTTAAGAATCTTTGAATGCAGAATTAATCTGGGATCAAAACCATTAACAAAAATCCAAATTTCATCAAAATCGGATGAATTTTGTCATAGTTATGGCAGTTCAAAGTTACGGTAGGACTCATTTCAGGAAAATGGCGTTTTGGGCTACTTTTTGACACATTTTTGGCCATATCTCGTAAAATATTCATCAGAAACACCTCAAATAAAAAGCAAAATGCTAGTTTTGAGTCCCAGAATCGATTTTGCACAAAAAAAAAGAATCGAATTTTTTTTAATTTTTGATGATTTTGACAAGGGGTTGTTATGCAAAACTGGTCAAAAAAGTCGAAAAATTAAAAAGGCCGAAAATGGAAAATCTTTGAATGCAGAATTAAACTGGCATCAAACCCATTATCAAAAATCCAAATTTCATCAAAATCGGATAAATTGTGGCAAAGTTATGGCAGTTCAAAGTTACGGTAGGACTCATTCAGCAAAATGCTAGTTATGAGTCCCAGAATCGACCAGGCACTTAGAATTAGAATCGAAAAATGCAGAATTAATCTGGGATCATAACCATTGACAACAGTCCAAACATCATCAAAATCGATTATATATTGGTAAAGTTGTGGCCTATTAAAATTGAATGGGACGTGAAGACTCACATGTTGCATGTGCGATGCAAGGTACCCGAAATGGGAGTGCTGAAAGTGAGTGAGGAAAGCAAGTAAAGGCAAATGCATTAAATATTCTGACGCACGGCGGTGACCAATAACAATAACAAAGCCAGAAGAAGAGCGAAAGCGAATATGAATGCGAAAGACAAATGCAATTATGCGAGTGCTGAGAGTGAGACCGGGAGATATATGGAGAGCTCGGTTCGCTTTGTAACTGTTAACACCCGTTGTTAACAGCGGGCACAATTTAAGTCAATGTTGTTGTAGCTGTTGTAATTGTTGTTGTACTACAAACAAAGCGCGCGAAAGTATGAAAAAGCATCGACTCATTGTTATACCCCGTAGGTGGTAAGTGAATAGAAAGGTAGCATGAGCTCAATGAAGAATATATAACACTAGAATATGGAATTAAAAAGCTAAAATATGAGAAGAGTTTTTGATGGGTAACTTTCGACGAATACGTTAGTTGTGCTCCGTCGAAGCTTTGCCTGAAGAAACCTTTCTTTGGCTGCTTTTTGTTGCCTACTTATTGGGGCAACAAATGCTCATTAGGCAAATGCCACACAACATATGGACACGCCATAAACTCGCACAGCAAGCAAACAAAACTGTTTAACATGTGGGTGAGTGTGTGTGTGTGTGTGTATTAGAGAAGGAGAGTGAAAGGTGGAGAGAGAAAGAGCGAGAGAGACCTTTGTTTGTGGTGGAAAACAAGGTCAACGCTTATTGTTTTGTCATACACATAGTTTTAATTAATTTAAACAACAATACGAATTTGTGGCAATGTGCAAATGGAAAAGCCTTGCCCCACAAAATGAGCAGCTAACAGCAAGAGGAGCAAAAAGGGAAAAACAGCTGGCTAAAAGCGACTCTCTCTATCTTTCGGAGCTATATTACGCTCTCTCAACTTTCAGGTCTCTTGAGTGAGTTGAAATTGAGTGCATTTGGCAAGGTTGTTTCATGGCAAATGACGTCATAGAACGAGCACACATATACTCTGCCTCTCTTTCTCTCTCTGTATGTCTCTTTCTTTGTCCATTGTGTGTGTGTTTGTGTGTTTGTGATAAATATAACAAAATTTATGTTTAGTCATTGCTAGCGAGGAGTGTTGTGAGGAGCTGTAGTTGTGTTGGGGTCAGCTTCATTTTATTAATAGCCGTCAGTTTAAATTAAAAGTGTTTCTTCTGTCTGCACATTTTCAAAGTCATTTGTTGGCACAGTTTTTATTTACAGTTAAAGTTCAACTGACAAAAAACAAAAAAAAAATACAAAGGGGTCAAGTAGAATTGCTGACGAGTGCTAAACTAACAACATACTTCGTGACAAGACACCTTCCCATTTCATTTTATGTGCAACTTGAACAATTTTGATAATTTTTCAATTGAATTTCAGTTGCAACATGCACAACAGTTGCTGTTGTCTGTTGACAAGACAGATATAAATTGAAAACACAATTTTATCATGGCAAACACGTACAGCAACAACATCAACGACAACAACAACAGCAGCAGGCGGAATAACGACACACAAGAGTTGGCAGCAGGCAACGCCACAAAGTATGCAACAAGAAAACCGCAAAGGCCATGAGCCAACCGAGAGAGAGAGAGCGAGACAGAGGGAGAGAGAGAGTTAGCTATAATAACTGAGCAAGTGAGATAGAGCTAGAAAGAGAGTAGAGACAGTTTCAACGTCTGATTGCACAGATAATGGAGGTTAAGCAAGTGCAAGCGCAGAGCAATTCTCAGCGTTGAGTATGACAAGTTGCCAACAATTATAATTGAGCTGCCGACATACCCTATAATAGGACATATCAAAGGAAGGGCATGCACTTACAAAAGGGATAAACAACACATGTTTTTAGAAGAAACTTCTCTTGGCCAGAATGAAATCATGATTATAATTATAATTTACTGACAACTCATTGCCTAGCGCTGCAATGGCAGTACTTGAGCACAAACAAATGCGGCAAATAAAGCTTATAATTCGCAACTAGTTTTTGCAGTGCCTTGATTTACTCAGTCATGTCGTATTTACCATAAAATTTTATAATTTTCCAACTATAAATTATTTAATATCAATATCAATGGTAAATAAAATTCTATAATTTCCAAACTATTTTCTGAGACAATTCCTCGACTAATTCTTATTCATTTTCTGAACTCTCAGATACAGATTCTAATTACTTTACTAATTGCACACGTAATTAAGCCGTAATTATGCAAATGGAAAAATGGGAATATAAGCAATTACAGGGTATATTCAATTTCCTGACGACTTTTTACTGATTCATATGTATGTTTATAGTTCATCCATGGAAGTATCTGTATTTATCTCAATATATGTCTCTCTCTATCTTTCTCTCTCCCGCTTCCTCTCTTTCACACTCTCTCTCTCTCTCTCTCTCTCTGGGTGTGTGCTTGCGTCACTTATTGCGCTCGATTGCGCCACAGCATATGAAAAAGAGAAACAAATAAACGACAATGTCAACAGCAGCCTCTGCCACACACAACACAGTCAACTGAAGGAAAATGCGTTTGGGGAAAAGCTCAAGTGGCGCGCAACTCAATAGGGGAGTCGAGAGGTAGAGGGAGGGGAATGAAGTGGGCGATTCCAGTCATAATGCAAAATGGCAATCGGCAGCAACTGTGGCAATAAACAACGCATAACTGTTGACAGTTAACACAGAGAACCAGAGACAGCAAGACAGATAACCAACTAGAGAGAGAGAGAGAGAGAGGGAGAAAGAGAGAAGGAGAGAGTCAATGCCATAATTCAGTTGCACATTTGCCAGTTTTGTGCTATGAATAAGCGCATTCAGCATGATGCATGCAACTCGATACTGCCACCGACTGCACTGCCAGCAGCAGTAGCAATTAAATGCGACCCCAGTCCGCTTCAGTTGCACATGCCACATGTGGCAGCCAGCGAAAACTTGAGTTCTGTTAATCAGCTCTTAATGAAATTATGTGGCAGGCGAAACTGTGCCACATTGACTGCTTGCTTACAATTTTGGGGCATAAGTATAAATGCCACACACACACACACACACACCCAGAAACTGCATCCCTCCGCTTCCTCCACACACTCAAGAGACGCAAAAGTGCAAGAGAAATAGAAAAAATTTCATAAATTGCAACTAAAATGCGAAAACTTTCAAAGTGCTTTGCCACATCAAGCGGAGAGGAAGCTGTGCGGTGGCTGTGGCAAAACACTTTCACATGCAGCAGCAGCAGCAGCAGCAGCAGAGGCAGCACCAGCATCAGCCGTGGCAGTGGCAGCTGCCGCATCAAGTTGCAGGCAATCAACGTGAGCTCGCAGCAGGCAGCAAATAGACAGGAAGTGCCATAAAAGTGTGTGAGGAGAGGGCGAAAAGAGGGTGTGATGAGATGGTTGCAAACACTATATATACACATATAATATAGAGTTATATGTGCAGCAGAGTAAGGAGAGTGGTTGCAACAACTGCCAAGGCAACGCGTATTTCAATTAGCAAATCTCCAGCTCGTAAATGCAGCTGCAACTTTAAAGCTTTCCGACTTTCTGTTCCTTCCGCGCTCTTTATCTGACTCTCTCTCTCTCTCTCTCTCTCTCTCTGCCCACATATCACATAACTAAAGATTAGAGATCTGCGTGGAAAATGCCAAACAAATAAATTTGGATATATGCGCTGCCAACTGCAAATGCAACTGCAACTTCAACTGCAACTTACGCGCAAAAACTTGCTAAAACACAAAAGCTTAACGTGGCCGATAAGAGGGGCCACCAAAGAGGCAAGAAGAAGAAGAAGAAGAAGCAGAAGCGGAAGCTAAAGAGGAAGAAGCCGAAACTGTAACAGCTACAAGGTGCAACATTCGATAAGAGTAACTCAGCAGCAAGAGAAAGAGAGAGAGAGAGAGAGAGAGAAAAAGAGAGACAGAGAGAGAGAGAGGCAGGGAGGGTCCATTAGCGAACGGCAGCCAAAGCGGAACTTGCCACACAAAAAATTGGCACAAAGTATGCAATAAAATAAAGAATCAAAAGAGCATAGAGAAAAGCCAGAGAAAGCGAAGAAATTCCGAAGGAAAGCATAAAGTAACAAAAAACAGGAAACAAAAAAGGATTAAAATATTTATAAAAAAAAAAATCACCAAAAAAAAAAAAAAACAAATCGCCAGCAAATGACATTGCTAAGATTATTACAAGCAAAATGTTTAACAAAAATACCTGAAAAGTTATATTAATAAAATCAGCTATTTACAAATTTCAGATAAAGATTTAAGATGCGGTTTAAGAATTCACGGAAAACAATAATAAAAAAACATATATAGAAACTTAAATAAATAAATGAAATCTAACAGATTATAAAGTTCAAAAATATACAGAAAGTAATAAAATATATAAAAAATGAAACAAAAAATAAAAAATATTAAAGGCAAAATTTAAAAAAAACTTAAGTTGAAGAATGTATAAAAAGTAACAATATAAATAAAAAAATGTTATATAAAAAATAAAATATATATAAAAAAAATAAAACAAAAAATAATATTTTATAGAAACTTAAGTTTAAGTATACATATGTATAGAGACAGTAATAAATCTTTAAATTTCAAAGGAATTTTAGCATTTTTTTAAGTACATCAAAAAATAATTAAATAAAAAATTAATTAAAAATTGCCGCAATAATGGCAATTTAAAGTTTAAAGTCTAAATTTTAAACTACAAAACAAAAAATTATAAATTTGATTTCTCTTTTCTTCGCTGAGCGCACAAACTTCCTTAGCAGATGCAGTATGCCCCAAAAATAAAAGAGTATAATGGGGAAGTTGAAGGCAGAGCATTTTGAGAATAAATAACAACAGTGTGTGTCTTTCTCTCTATATTTCACAATTTATCCCTTCTCTTTCTCCCTTTTCTCTCTCTCTCTATCGACCAGTGTATGTGTTTTGCCAACGCGCTCCATTTCCAAGTTGCAATCAAAACAAAACTTTTGCTTAGTGCACTTGCCGCACTTTTTCTTCAACTAACAACCCCCCCTCAACAAAACCCTCTTCAGATACCCTCTCTGATTCCTCATCGTTCGCTTCTTATTGCAATTGAGCGTGCGATAAGCGCCTTAAAACAGAGAAACAAATACATATACATATACATATATATGTATGTATATATATATAAAAGAAATACGATTACAATGCCAAAGCCAAACAGAGACAAAAAGCATAAAAATACGCGCTTAAATCCCGCGGCAAAAAAAAGAGCGTTAAGAAGAAGCAAAAAATTTCGCTAAACGCAGTCAAAAGCAAAAGTTCAAAACTCAAGCGTAAAAAGCAGAGTGGGAAAATTTCGTCAACAAAAAAAAATAAAAAAAAAAATGAACAAAAGACAAAATTGAAAGCGTCGAAAAAAAAAGTTTAAAAAAAAGAGCGAATAGGTGGCAGAGTGAGGCAAAAGTAAATGAGAGCAAAAGTGAGCAGTGAGAGAGAAAGATATATATAGAGAAAAAGAGAGAGAGACAGAGAGAGAGTGTGAAAGAGATAGCTAGAGAGAAAGAGCTAGCAACTGCAGTTTTGTAGCTCAAGGGGAAAACGCGAAAATTTCCAGCCGAAAATAGCAAAAAGCGCCGCCAGCTGCTAAGAAAATTCTACTCTCCTCTCTCTCTCTCTCTTATCCTCCCACTCTTCTCTTTTGGCAACCATTTTCCTCTCTTACTGCCTCTTGCTCTCTGCTATTTGTGGCATTTACAATTGACCAGCAAATTGGCAGAGCAAATGGCTGCCACAAGGCGCTGCAACAATTTTCCATTTTCTACCGATTTTTTTTTCTTCTTTTTTGGCCCAATGACGTGTGTCAAGGACACTGCCTCGGCTTGTTTCTTGCCTCCTTCAACCAGTTTGCCACACAGTTTGGCAACTCGCCCATAACTTAAAAAGTGGCAGTACTTGCCACAGCCACGCCTCCAGCTAACAGCCAAAGCAATCGGCGCACATTTAAAGTCAACTCAAAGCGGGGGGGTGTGAAGAGAGAGAAAGGGAGAGTGCAGTGGAGTGGAGTGAGGAGAGGCATTTACTATTCGTCTTCTCTCTCTATATTTTTTTTGGGGGGTTACAACTTTTGGCCAAGGACATCATCAACACATGGTCGCAACTGTCAGCTGCCTCGCACGGCTTAACAGTTTATGTAAATGCAGCAAGTTGCAAGTTGGGAGTTTGCAGCAAGTGGCAATGTGCAATTTTTACTTAACTTACAGATACTCTCTCCCTCTCTCTCTCTCTCTCTCTCTCTCTCTCTCTGTCCTTCTACTGTCTCTATCTCCCTGTATTCCCTTTGGAGTTGCCGCAAATGAATTTTAATTTGGTGCCACGCAACAAGAGTGTGCTGCCAACTTTTGTGGCAAGTGCCGCAAGTTTTTCAATTAGTTTATAAATTTTTTCCTTTTTTGTTGCATCCCCCAAAAAGAGAAGTGGAAAAATTTGCAATTGCTTTTTAAATAATTTTTAATGTGGCCGTAGCTGTGGCAGCTTAATGTGTTGCATGTGGCAAGCAGGCTGACAGACTGGCGCCCAGGGGGCATTGACTCAACTAATGCGATTTGTGCATTGATTTTACTTTGAGCAAAGTCAATGGCAACGTTTGTGCAACGTTTGTGGCACTTGCCGTGCAGCTTGCAGCCTTTGGCTGCTCTCAGCCGCCATTTTGTATCAAATCAGCTTACAAAGAGCGCAAGAAGAAGCAGCTGCAGCAGCAGCATCAGCAACAACTCGACACGCTTCAATGCATTTCGCGCGTGCCACACACATTGACAGCTGCCCCCCAAAGGAGTGGCAGTAGTGGGAGATGCTGCAGGGTGGGAGGAGTGTGGCGCCACTTTAGGTGTTGGCATATTGAATGCCAAATGAGCGATTAGTGTCGTGCGGCTTGCTGCAACAGCTTGTGGCAAGGCAGCGCTTAAATTGCAATTTCGAATGCAATTTGTATATAAATTCGAGGAAATTTATGTAACAAAAAAGGAATTTATTATAATTTATAAATTATTTATGAAAGGAAAGTGTATGAGAGAGAGAGAGAAGGATTGATTATGTTTTGTTAATAATAATAGTTGAGAGAGAGAACGAGAGAGAGAAAGTGAGAGAGAGAGAGAGAGAGAGAAGAGAGAGAAAGAGAAGAGAGAGAGAAGGAGCAAGAGAGAGAGAGAGAGAGAAGAGAGAGAGCAAAAGAGAGAGAGAGAGACATATAGAAAAATAGGAAATGAGGTGTGGAAATAGAGATATGGAAATTTGTAAAAAGAGCAAATATATATAATTCGTTCTTTTAATTATTACAAGAAAACGACAGAAATGGAAATTTTAGTACAATGAGAGATTTAATATAACTTATTGTTAATTAATTATAAATGAAACTAGAGAGAGAGGTAAAGAGACGGAGAAAAAGAGCGAGATGTAAGTTCGACTTAAGAAAACTATTATTTATATTTTGATTTCCAAATAAAATATGTTTCTCGGGGCAGCTAAAAACATCCTATATATATTTGAAAAGTTAAACAGAATATGTATGAGAATTAGATAGAGAGGCGATGTGGCCAAGAGAATCAGCTGCAATCAGCATGAAATTAGAGAGAGAGAGAGACCTCTTCTCTGGAAACACTGGAAGAGGACATAGTAATTATGCAAAGTGATAAAAGACAACAATAAATTTGATTCCAGATTGCTATTAACATAATGCGGGGCAGGAACTCAAGCAAATAGTTCTCAATAAACTGATTATGTGGAGAGAGAGAGAGAGAGAGAGAGAGAGAGAGAGAGATAAATCGAGGAGAGTTGCAATTTGCAACTGCAACTGCAACTCAAATTTTGTGGCTTAGGCTTTGGCTGCTAAGCACATTGACAGCTCATGTGTTGTGACCACTAACGACGAGTCCTTCAAGTGGAGTGTCCTTCACTGGAGCTGCTGCTCCAGTCTAATTAAAAGCCAACAAACGACAACAGCAACAACAACTGCGATAACAACATCCACAAAGCTGCAGTTAATGCGTGTGTGGTGAACCCCAGTGACATCATCCTCAACATCAACCACATCCAGAACATCATTATCAACATTAACACACAGTTATTGGCCATGTTTGTTGCAGTGTAAAAACCACAGGCGGCATCATCAGCAACATGCTCAACATTAATGTAATTTATCATCAACGAAACACTTTATCTTAATTTAATTTTTATAAATTTTATTTTTTTTTTTGGAATTTTGTTAAATTTTACCTGCAGCTACTCAACACAAGGCTTCACAACTGCGGCCGTCACACGTCGCGTATGCGCAATATTTTAATTAAAACTTATTAAAAATGAACTTAATTACAAGTTCCCTTTTGGCACACACTTTATTTGCCATTTACTTTTCGTTTTTCGCTTTCACTTCTTGCGTTCTCAATATATGTTGCACGTTTTAATTAAACACACGACACACGACGCTTAAGAGGCAACAACGAAATGTTCTCTCAGTTTCTTGTGACGCGTCAGGCGAACGTTTGGCGGCCATGTGATGGCTGTGTGCGTGTTGCAAGCAGTACGTTGCTGCCACACGCCAACTGCACTCAACTGCAACTGCTGACAGCCAAAAACGAGTTGAAAACGAGCACAGCAAACGAGCGATGCCGTTGAAAGCACTCAATGAGCACAACTCACAGGATAACAAGCCAAAGCACTCTCTCATATTCTCTCTCTCTCTCTCTCTATGTGTGTATTTTTGACTCCCACTGTTATTCTCTCCTTTCTCTTTTTGAGTGAGTTTTGCTTTGCCATCGTTTTGTGAGTTGTGTGTGTGTGTGTGTGTGTTGACAATTCACACGAATCCTGTGCATAAATATTGAAAGGACCTTAACCGTAGTAGGCAGACGACGAAACAGAAACTTTTTGCCTCAAATCGCTGACTAATTGACGCCAGCCGCAAAGTATGCAACACGCACGCAACCTAGTCATATTAAGTCTGATACACTGAGAGAAAATTTATTAATTTAAATTTAAGTGACGATGCAAATTTATAAGAAATCTTTAGTGAATCTCTTTAGGGTAAAATTCTCTCTAAATCAAAAAATATCAATATAATTATATATACAAAAAAAAAACTGTTATTTATCCTATAGATTTATTTCATCAAATACAATTATATTTATTATTCATTAAAAAAATTTAGAATAATTAAATTCAAAATTTAAAAACTGACTTTATTTTATTTCCAGCACATTCTCTAACCAAGTTGAGCTGCCAGCAAATTGCTGACTGCATATTTTCGTATAATTTTTCAGCTTTTATTTAGTTCTTGTTTTTTTATTATTATTTCTTCGCTGGAAAAATTGGTTATTTGCGTGCCAAAATGTCAGAAATAACTATGCGCCAGCAGCAAACATTATAGTATGTGTGGCACAATCATTTACTCGACTCAAGACCATAAAACGTATCAGGCCGCTCCTCACACTTACCCAGGGGGTGTACGTCTATAAGGACGAAGCTTACAGTGTATGAAGGGTATGAGAGGTTCTTGTTCAACCAACAATTGTGCATGATAAATAGCCAAAACAATAGTCGAGATGTGCAGCGTGTATAAAAGCGTTGAAAATTGCATTTTAATACTTTTGCGAAATGAAGTTTTCCTCTCTTCACAGACATAAATCAATAGTAAGTCAATGCAAAGAGGGGCAGCATGGGGGAGGAGATACTCGGGCCAGAAGTTGAAATGAATGACTGCGAAAATCTACTTAGGGCCAAGCCGCAAAAACAGCAGGTGTCCAGATAGAAAAGCACAGATATACTATTGCTGCTGCCGCTGCCGCTGCCACTGCCACAAATGTGTGCCACACACCTTCAACTCTATGCATACATATGTACATATATGTTTATGTATGTGTATGTGTTGGACAACAAACTACATAAAACAGCAAACTTGAAGCAGAGAAATGAAACAAGTTGCAGCTAGAGACAGAGACGGAGAGAAAGGCTGAGTCTCAGAAAGGAGAGTCTGAGGCGAGTGGAACAAAGCAAAGTGCATTTTGTGGTGCGTAGCATCGAACGACGTCATTAAACAAATTGATGCATGACTCGGACAACAGCGAGGGTTGCCAGCAACTAAAGGAACAGGATACGAGTAGGGGATACGTAGTGCTAAAGGACGCCACTGTCAATGGGTTAAAGTTCAGACAAGTTCAAAGTTTTGGCAGCTTAAAGTGCAGCCAGCTTAAAAACTCACTACAATGTGCGTGAACAAATGAGAGAAAGAGAGAGACACAGAGAGAGAGAGAGAGGGTGAAAGAGAGTGAGAGAAAAGTTAAAGGCAGCAAGTTGCAAGAACTGAGGCTGTGTTGCTGTGCGGCGACAAAACGACAGATTAGCTTACAATTACAACAATGTTGATGATGATAGAGTGCTGAAAGAGAGAAACTGAGAGAGAGAGAGAGGATGATAGAGAGTGAGAGCAATAAAAATAGAGAAAGAGAGTAAAGAGAGAGTGGCAGTGGAAGTCTAGTAGTTGTGGCCACTCCAACAGCCTTAATGAATAGCTGCCACCCGCAGCAGCATCGACTTGTGGCAAACATCACACAGACACGGCTACTGCTGCTGCTGCTGTTGCTGCCACTGTGCGGCACTTGAGGCCATGTGGCAAGCAGCACAAACAGTTGCAGCAGCAAAGACAACGAAGAAGATAAAGAGCAAGAAGAAGCAGCAGCAGCAGCAGCAGAGTCAAGAAATGTAGGCAAATATTTATACAGCTTGTCAAGCGACTGAATAAAGCAGGAAGCCAATAATAATACCAGACACTATCACTATGAACAAGAAGAAGAACAAGAAGAACAAGAAGAAGAAGAAGACATTCTCAGCCACGAGAGAAAGAGAGAAACAATTGAGAACTACACTAAGGACCCAACTAAGGCTGCCCGAAGGTTGAACTAAGGCTGGACCAGGACATGCTCCACCTCCACTTAATAGAAATAAATGCGCTTTCAACTAACTAAAAATAAAGTCTTAAGGGAAGGGATAGGGATTACGGAAAGAAAGCGAAGGGAAGCAGAGGGAAGTTTTGCTTAAAAAGAAGAAAAAAAGAGAGATGCTCAACTTTGGTATACTAAGTACTTTTATGCCATTGTATCTTTAACATAAATTATTGATATGAAATTCTACTAATATTTTCCAACATATTTTCCTTTTTAATTTTTTGAGTATTTCTAATTCCAGAATTTAAATTTTCTATCTATCAATTTATATTTCAATATTTTTGAAAATTCATTATCAAAGAAATAATTTACAAAATATTCTATGTAAAATTTTGAATTCGGGAATTTAATTTTCTCTTTTGCTGAACTTAAGTTCTTCTTCTTAACTTGAATACACTGCAATTTTCGAAAATTTAGTACAAGAAATGTAAGTAAAATATTGAAAATTGAAGAAATTTCTCAAATATTTCAAAAGTTCTCTAGAATTGCAGTATTTTCATATTTATTATCTGTTTAAATCTTAGCTTTATAATAAGGATCTATTGTAGCTATAAATACTATCATCATATCACATAAGCTACACATACATAAAACATGCTTAAGGAGAACTTAACTATGACTAACTACGGTTTCTCAAAAACACGGAGAATAACGGGACATGCACGATGCGAACGAGAATGGAAAAGTGTGGAAAACTCACCTTGAACTCAACAATCGCTCCGCTTCGGCTGCTGTCATTGCATCCGGCAGGCTGTCATCCCGTGGCATGGGCGCAGCTGCTGGTGCTGCTGTAGTGGGCGTGGCAGCAGCTGTGACGGCTGTCGTTGCCACAGTTACGTGCACCTTGATAACCTCATCGACAACATCATCGATTAGCTCCACATCCAATTCGCTGCACTTTAAATGCTGCAATATATCATCCTCATCCTCGCCGGCACTGGTGTCCGCATACTCCAGATCCTGTTCCAGCTCGAGTGCCTCTTGCATGGGAGCACGACGTTCCGGCAGTCGGGGTGCCTGCTCCTCTTCCTCCTCCTCCGCCTCGTATTGGGAAACCTCAACATATGCCACAGCCAAATGTTCATCATCTTGATGTTGATTCGCATCCAGCTGCAGCACCAACTGTTCCTCCACCTCCTCCTCCTCCTCCTCTTCGTGTGCATCGATGGATGCAATTGGCGCAATGCCCTTCATCAGGCCACTCCGGGCGGGTGAGATGGGGGGCGTGGATTTGTTGCTGGCAGTGCCGCTGCCGGAGCCACCATTTTGTTCGCTGCTGTTGCGTCGCCTGATGGGCGAGACCACGCCCACGGGCGGAGAATTGTATGCGGTGCGATGCAGCGGAGATCCATCCACGCTCGATGTGGGCGATTGGAGGAGGACGCGTGTGGCTTGTACGGTTGCTGGCTGGCAATCCGGAGGCTGCATTTCCGTCTTGATAATCGCATAAACTGTGCTGGACTCCTGGACACCGAATCCGTTGGCGCCATGGAATTTCCGTTGCATGTCGCTCACCTTGGCCGTGTCATACAGTTCCGCCTCGGAGCCGTACACCTCCCGCGACTCGCTGCCATCGGGATTCAATCGATAGCCCACATCCACATAGTTCAGGCTATGCGGCTGCTGTTCCTCGGCACCCCGCTGCTCCTCGCCAGCCTCCAGCTCCTGCTCATGGGGTTTGGCCTTCAGATCAGCCGGGACACCACCACCACCACCACCACAAACCTCATCCTGGCTGGCCGTCGATATAATGCTGGGCGGACGCTGTCCCAATCCGGCAGCTGGCATATTCACCGTGATGCTGCTCCGCTTGTTGGCCACACGTTGTGGGGAACCGTTGACAGAAACGTTATTGGAATGTTGCTGCTGTTGTTGCGCTGATGCGGAGTCATCCACAGATTTGCGACCTGCAATGGACACAGAATTATAAGGAAATCATTAGAAATGTAATCAAATATTTTATTAAGTCTCGAGAATTTTCAAAATATTTTAAATACAAGAAATTCTTTTAGTAATACAACATTTTCTAAATCCAAATCAAGATTTCAATTAGTATAGTGTACTTTTTAAAAATAATCTTGAAAATGTTTTTCAAATACTTTCGAAATCGAATCGAAATCGACAGACAGTTGAGTAACAAATTTTAAAGTGAAAGCTAAGATTCAATTTACTCTAATATATATATATATATATGTTATTATTGTGTATTTTGAAAATAATGCCTCCATTTTCCCTGACAGGGATAGGAATTTTCAGAACTATTCCAAAATTATATTTTTTGCTGTATAATTTTGTTCAAAAATATTCTCGAAATAATAGTAGAATACTAAAAACGCTATCGAGAGATAACTTAGCACTAAAAATTATATTTATTCAAGGTAATTTAGAAAATATCGAAGAGAATTTTCAAAAAAAACTATTTCGATATTAAAACACCGCATTTCCACTCCCGAGCCATATTCCCTGCCTTAATTAGTCAACAACTTGATGAGTAAATTTTGCATTTTGAGCAGCACATAGACTCGTCTTTTGACGTCATTCATTTGATGATCCATTATCGCCAACTCCTCCCGAGAGAAAGTCCTCTTAAATTGTTGCAACTCTTGTTCCAAGTACCTATCGGCATTGGGTTCCCGTTCGCCGCTTAGTTCCCGCTTAACGGCACCTAGGAGGTAACTCATCTTCTGGCGCGTATCCTCGTCTATGGACTGATGCTGCGCATGGCGGCGGCTTGCCGCATCTATGGAAGTCTCGCTGCAGCAGGAATCCGTAATGGTGGAGTGACTGCCACCGGATGGTGGGGCACGATGTCTTGGCACCAGTTTGGGTTTCGTCTTGGACTTGAGTATTTGCTTCGAGTGGGGCAACTTGATGTGCTTGCCACTGCCACCAGCATAGCGCGACTGCTGCTGGCAACACTTGCCCCTGCTGTGGTCAATGGGCAACATGCTGGCCATGGTCAGCCAGGCACTCTCCATGCTGTCCTGTCCGCTGCAATCCTCAGCCGCGATGACATCCTCGAAGTCATCCCAGACGAGATTCTGACGTGGATCCTGCCTGAAGATGCCACGCATCTCCTTCTGGTTGAGGCACACGCTCAGGTAGCTCATGTAGATCACACGCAGACGCAACTCATCCATGCTCCGGCACTGCCAACTGCTCAGCTTCTCCAGCCAGCGTTGGGCACGAACGTAGTCCGGCGACTTGGGACAGAACGCCTCGATGGCCGTGGGCGACAGTTTCAGCATGAGTGCGAAATGCTCGTGGAGCAGTTGCTCTGCCTGGGAACGCTCCTCGCCGGTCATCTGTCCCCTCTTCTGGCCGCGACCGCTACGACTGCTGCTGCGCCTGTCCAAGGCGTCATCGGATCGATTGCGCTTCGACCTGTTCCATCCGCGATCCTGTCCCCCTTCATAGTAAAGTTCCGTGTCCGACTTCTGCTGGGAGAGACCACCCCCTTTCGTGGTCATGTCGCTTAACCGCTTCAGATGATTTTGGTCTCCAGGTGTCTAAATGTTTTATGGCGTGTTTCAAATTTTGAGCAAATTACGAACAAGTGTCTAGAAAATACAATATTTGTTTTTGAACTGAGAGTCCAGGGGTAGGTGATGATACATGAGGGATGGAAAGGGGGAAATTGACTCACAGGAAATCTACAAATTTGTTTTGACACTCTCAATGAATTGTTTAATTAATGTTTATATTTATTTTTATACAAAAGAAAAATAGAAAACAAATATTTTCTATAAACTAAATGTGCTGCAAAATATTCTATGGAATTTCATAATTCTCTCTCGTTTTTTCCACTATTTCTCTCCTTTTCTCGCTCTATAAAAACTTAAGATTGTATTATGAGTGAAATCTATTTTTATTTGTTGTATATATTTTTAAATATTCAATTTTCCACCATAAATTGTGTCCAAGCTAAGGGTATGCCTGCCGAGAAATGGAACGCTTCCGAAGTGGGCGTTGCCAGACAAACGGCAACTAAACGGATCCGAGAAAAAGAACAAGCATATGGAGAATACATAGGAAGAAGAAGAAGCAACAGAAGAAGAAGAAGCAACAGAAGGAGAAGAAGCAACAGAAGAAGAAGCAGCAGCAGCAACTAAGCAATTCTTGAGACACTTTATTTTTTTTTTTGTCAGGCGTTTGTCTACGTCGGTGGCAGGTGCCAAATGAGGTGGAGCTGACAGTCCATAAATCTTATGACGATGCCAGCAGCAAATTTTGTTGAATGGGGAGTATTCGACTAGAAAAATACCTTGTAGAAATATTAAAAATTTTCATTGTAAAAAAAAAGTTACTTAAAAATCACACATTGTATTGTCAGTCAATTAATCTTATAACGATGCCAGCAGCAAATTTTGTTTAATGGAGAGTAGTCGACTAGAGAAATACCTTGTGAAAATATTGAACATTTTTTCATGTCAGTCTAAAGGCAAGAATTATTCGCAGCAACGCAATCTCATAAAAATAAATAAATAAATAAAAATGGTTGCCTTTCCCAACTACACAGTTCCAGGTACCTCATAAAATTAATAAATTCAGTGAGATATGACAAACAATGTTAAGTAATCGACATTAAGATACCATATATTTACATAAATAAGAATTTTTTAAGGATTCACATCTAAAATTCTCCAGAAGTGAAGAAATTTTGACTTCATACAACAATATTCCATTCCATTTCGAAATATTTTGTGCTCAACATCTAGATACCTCTCAATAAATGATTTCTCTCAATTTGCTAAAGTGACAATAATTTTGCATCTACGACGCGATCGCATCCAGTAAAAGTAGCACTGCTCCAGCAGGAATCCCACTACACTGAGCGAAATACCGATGAGCCACAAGTAGAAGGCGCCCTGAAGTATGTCCATGGTGAGCACGACACGTTTCTGGCGCCACTCCTGATTGTCGCCATTGCCAGCCGCATCCACTGGCAGATCGGTTTGTTCGCCCAGATCCTCAAAGAACTCATCCGACTGCGTGGAACGACTGCGACGCAGTTCGTCCAGCCGCGTCCAGTACTCCACCAGACCGTGTTCGAAGAAGGCGCTGATCAGGGCCTGGAACTTGTAGAGGAAGGGCGATCCCAATGGCATGATATAGGTGCTGGGCATGGAGCGTAGATACTGCTTGACAATGTGGTAAGTGGGACGACCTGCATCCGGATTGTAGGTGATGGCGAGGAACTCCCTTGCGCGATCATCGCGCATGATGAAGGCCGCACGACTGTGACGTCGGATGATGGACAACTCATAGAAGTGATCCGTATCCTTGAGGGGATGCACCCAACGCCTCGCGGTCAACACCTTCAAATGCCGCTGAGAGAGTGAAGCTGCAACGGCATCAAACATGGTATTGACGCCGTGGACACGCAAACGAAGCGCCGGCAGTCCATCCAACGAGTCCAACTGCTGCTCATAGCTGGGCTGGACGAAGCTGCTCTCCAGCTTGCCAAAGTAGATGGTGGTCAGCACATAGCTGAACATGATCCAGCCCATGAGGAAGGCACGCATCGAGCTTCTGCTCGTGAAGTGCTCCACGGGCTGGCCGAGATGCGTCTTGAACAGCATCTCGAGTATCTCCGTCCAGCGCTCGCCCAGTTCACCCGTGACCAGCCGGAGCACACGCTGGAGCAGCACAAACAGCACAAAGGAGAGCAGAAAGTTGACCAACAGAAGATGCCACACCGAATCCCGGAATGCGGTGACAAAGATGCGGAACTCGGGCTGCATGCCCGCCGCCGGCACCACCAGACAGATGATGCTCCGGCTGTAGGGATACGTGTGCTCCACCAGCGGCCAAATGCAGTCCAGGACAAAGCGTAGATTGAGAGCTATGTGCGTCTCGCCATTCATCAGATCATCCACGGCGCCAGTGAAGCTGCCATTGGGCAGACAACGTCCATAGGCCTCCCCATCCGACGGGATGACATAGCGTGCCGTGGCATTCATCTTGCTGGCCAGCAGACGAGCTATGGAGCCATCGATGGCCTCGTAGCCCGCCGTCTCCACGGGCTCCAGGGGCAGGGCACGCAGTGGGGAACTGAACATGGAGTAACGCAACTCATAGCCATTCAAATCCTTCAGCTTATCCTTGTAGTAGGGTGGTTCCAGGTTACAACTTGCTATCACCTCCAGTCCTGCATCCCCAAACGGATTAAAGTCGTAGATCTGTCCTGGTGCCGTCAAGGCCAAGCCAAAGAGTAAATGCTTCTGCCAGCAGCCCTCGAAGAGTAACTGCAGCTGCTGCTCCTGTGCTCCTGGCCAAATGAAGAGATACTTGTGGAAGTGGCGACGCTTCTGGCGCGGATTCAACATCTGCAGAATGCGCTGCATGATGGGTTCCCCAGCAACTCCATCCGGCAGTAGGAATATATTGACGCTATCCGTTTGACGCATCGGTTCCAATTCGTACAGCTCCAAGCTGCGCATGCAACTTGGCAACTCACTTGCCACACAACGTTGCAAGCTCGTCTCCAATTCCAGCTGATGGCTATAGTTGCCAGCTGGACAACTCTTACAGCGATAGATGTAGGTTATCTGCGGCGACACCGCACGAGCTATGCGACATCCCAAAGAGGCTAGCTGCAAAGCGCCATCTAGCGTCAGATTGTGACTGTTGTGGCTGCTGGAGAGTCCATACAGCAGCAGAGGCAGACCCAATAGTGGCCACATTTCAGTTACAACTAGTTACACTTGGCACACGCTGGCGTATACTTAATATTACTAATAGGGAACAGTCATGTCGCTTCAATTGGACACAGCATAGCATAGAATATTCAAGGTCTCTGGAGTGCCGTTGTCGGCAATCAACAAGTTAAATAAAGGGATAGAGAGTGGTAAAAGGTGGGGAGTGGTAAAAGTTGCGGAGTGGGAACAGTTGGGGAGTGGGAACAGTTGTGAAGAGAGAACAGTTGGGGAGTAGGAAGAGTAAGGGACTGGGAACAGTTGGGGAGTGGGAATAGTTGAAGAGTGGGAATAGTTGACAGTAGGGCAGTGAGAACAGTTGATGAGTGAGAACAGTTGGGGAGTGAGAACAGGTACTAACCTCGACAGGCTTTGCAGAGTTTACGCAAACTGAGACACATATTCACTTAACACTTTGTACTTATTTTCGTTAGCAAATCTCTTTATCTCTTTTCACAATTCTGTCACAATTTTTAGAAACATTTTGTGGGCACTAAAGTTGTATAATTGGAGATTAATAATAACTTTATTAAAGCTTCCAAATTTCATGGTAAACATAATCGAGGCAAAACTCCAATTCATATTAATATATTGATTTTAATATACATATTTAATTAACTGATTTTTAAATTATTTATTATTTTTATTATTTGAAGGAATTTTATTTTATTTTTTCTATTTTTCTTTTTACTTAATAGATTTGTGATATGAAATTTGAATTTATTTAATATAGATTTGAAATTCAATATAATTTTTATTTATTGTTATATATTTGTTATACTTGTTTTTGTTATTTAATTTAAATATATACAAATTTAGATAATTTAGCAAACTTATTATTATTCATTTTTGTTAAATTGTTTTGTTTGCATCATACTATTTAAAATATATCTTCAACAGTATTTTATTAATTATTTTCGGCCTCAACTCATTAAACAAATTCAATCCTGTTAAAATTAAATGAAGCGCAGCTACAAATTAGCTATTTAATTTAGCTTGAAAGAAACGCAATTAATAGCCAAAAGTCATATATTGGCTATTTTCAATAGGCCATGAGCAGTTTTGTGGCCTGTTTACAGATAGAACGCATATTGTATGGAGGCCAACATGGCGTATGCGTAATATTGCTGCGATTCAAGTAAATAAACTTGATCAGCGAAGGTCACCAGACAAATTGAGAGAGAGAATAAGAAATTGAGAGTAAGAGAGAATTTAAGAGAGAGCAGCCAATTAAGCGTATGAAAATAGAGCGAAAATTTTAAAAGTTTTTTCCTCTGGTTTTGAATTTTTGTTTTTCCTTTTCATTTAATGAGCTGCAAATATAACAACAAATCATTGATGAAAAACGCGTGGCGAACTGATAGAGGGGATGGAAAAAGGGGGGGTTGGGGGATGGAGGGGCAGTATTTAATTTGCCATGCATTTGCAACTATACATACATATATAAATAAATAGCATCAATGGCGCAAAACAACAGACAATTAACGTGACGATCGAAAATAGAAATTCTATAGAAAAAAAAACCAAAGTTTCCGTTTCGATTTAAATTTAAATTTTGGGGATAAAACGAAATTTGCAAATCAAACGAAATTCAATAACAATTGCAAAGTAATTAATAGACCCTCATGCTGTCTCTCTCTCACTCTAATTCTCTCTCTCTCTCACTCTCTCTTTCCCTGGTCACGCACAATTCATGAAATTGAAATTTATTGCAACTAATGAATCAAAAAGAATTTCAAGTCAAATAATTTCATTGAAACAAAAGTGAAAATGTTGCCCGAGGAGGGCAAAGAGAGTAGAAGAGGGGGGCTGTGAAGAGGGGTTGCATAATTGACAAGTGTCTTGAAATGTGGGCAGAAGAAGTGCCTCTCTCTCTCTCTCTCTCTTCAACTCGAGTGCCACTTGCCACTTAGAAAAAAAACACAAAACATTTTCTTGCTTTCCGGCTGCATGGAAATTCTAAAAGAAAAACTGACCAAGCAAATGTTGCACTTTTCTTGCTGCACTTTCCATGTTGTTGTTTTTGTTTTTGTTATTGTTGTTGTTGTTTTCTGTGTTGCATGAAAATGCAAAAATAATTGTTTGCGTAGCCGCAACAACAAAGCGACAGCAAATTAAAACAGACAGCATATGTACAACACGAAGAAAGAGAGAATGGCGAAGTAGAAGAGAGAGTAATGATGAAAAGTGATGAACGAGCAGATACTGCGTAGTGGAAATGCTGATGAGAAGAAGCATTAAATTTGCGTATAGTTAGTGAAATTCATAATCTATTTCATGATAACAAACAATTTTAATATCTTTTTAAGTAAATATATAAACAAATTTAGGAAATAGAATTTCAAATTAAAAAACAATACAATTTTATAAAAAAAAAAAACAAAAAAATACAAAAATTAAAGGTATATAAATAAAAAATTATCATAAATATATATAAGTAATAATTAAATAATAAATTATATTTAAAAGTCAATCTAAACACTTTCACTCTAAAAATCCACTTAAGAAAAAGAAAAGACAAGTTCTTGTCAAGACGACAAAATGGCCAAAACAAAAGCGAAACAATACCACGAAGAGAATGGGGGTTCTACATGCCACAGGCCTTGTGTCTTGTGGCACATTTGTGAGGCCAAGCTGCAAGCTTTGTCACGTTGCAGCTGCCGCTTGTGCCACATAATAAATGCAGCGCCGCAACGCAAAACAAAAGCACAAACTTTGGGGCAACTGTGGCCCGTAGACGGAGGACAAAGTGCGGCCAAAAAGCGACTTGACAGGATTTGGACACAAAAAAAGAATGAAATCAAAAAAAAAATCTTAAAGCCAAAATCGGGTTTATTTATGTTAAGGATTTTCTTCATTAGTTGGCAGAGAAATAAGAGAAGTCAAATAATGCAATTTAAGCTCAAGCCACAAGTTTCAATTTCCTGCAAAGAGGAAAACTCTCGGGGGCATTATTCGTATAAAGTTCACTTTAGTTCAAAAAAAAAAGAAAAACTAATGCCAGCTCTGTCTAACTAGTTGTCCATCTCACTCGCACTCTTTCTTTAAGTGAGCAAACATTTTCAAAATTGCAGGTAATAGAAAAACGAAGAAATTTTGTATCTCCAACTCAGTTGCCCCAAGCAACAGGCCATAGAAGAAACATGTGTAAAATCAAGAAAGAAACGAAAAAAAAAAACATGAAGGAAAATATATTTGACAACAAATTGTTAACAATGCAGCGATAGAGATGGCAAATAGCTAGCTGAAGAGAGAGAGAGAGAGAGAGAGAGAGAGAGAGAGAGAGGCAATAGTGCGAGAAAATATAAGGAAAGGAAAACAGACAAAGATAGAGAGAGAGAGAGAGAGAGAGAGAGACATGACAGACACAATTCATTTGCGACTTCTCTTGACCAAATGCAAGTTTTTTATTTGTTTAATTTTCTTTGCAATTTTCTCAACTCTTTCAATTTTCAAAATAAACTGAAGCGAGAAATGAGCGAAAGAGAGGCATCGAGTAGAGGGCAAGACAAAATCGCAAAAAAAAAAAAAAAAAAAAAAAAAAAAAAAAATGTGAGTTGTCTGCATCGTTTGTCTGTTTGTCTCTCGCCTGTTGCTTTCGCCTGTTGCCATGTTGCAAATATGGCCAACAAACACACACACATACACACTCGCACATTCACTAAATGTGTATACGCATTTTTAAAATATTTTATAAAAGTGCAGTTCGGCGAACCTTAATGCAAAGCAAGAGAAAGATAAAAATTGCAGCCAAAAAAAAAAAAAAATAAATAAATAAAAATCATAGACATCCAGCAGCTTGGCTAAAGAATTGAGAAACGAAACTTATGACACTGTTAGATACCCTATAAAAAAATAGATTTTTTTTTTGATTTTTAAGCAACTTAAAACTCCCCCTGTGGTAAGGGATACTACAGGGTATACAAAATGAAATTGAAATGCCAGAAAAATCAACAGGAAAAGAATTGAGAAACGAAACTTATGACGCTGTTGGATACCCTATACATTTGCATAAAATCATAAATTTCTATATTTATCTTTACATTTTCAAAAACAATATTTGATTTTTTTTTTTTTTTTTTTTTTTTTTTTTTTAAGCATCTTAAAACACCCCCTGAGGTAAGTGATACTAAAGGGTATACAAAAAGAAAGAAAAATCAACAGGAAATCTTGTAAATTTTGAGTGTCTTCCTCTCTCTCTCTCTCTCCCCCTCCCTTTCTCTTTCTTCCCCTCCGTCTACAACGCTCTCTCTCTCATTTGCTGCCATTTCGCCTCCCCCCCCTTCTCTGGTCGACCCCCCTCGCAGTGCGTTTGCATGTCATTAACTTTGTGTTGCACACAAATTAAGGTCACTCGGCCGATTCGCAATGAAATCAATTATAACTATGAAAACAACTTAATAAAAAATAGTTAAAAATCTATAAAAAAAAAGAAAAAACTTTAAAATTAACCAAAAATATCATAAAAATCATTTATAACTAATTGCTTAAAACAAACTACGCAAAGAACTTTAAAATTAAAATAAGGATTTATGCTATAGAAAAACACGAAATTAATAAATAAAATGTAAAATGTGTTCTTTTTGATTAACAAATATCTTCACAAAAATGGCCAACAAATTAAATAATTAAAATATTTAAGTAATTGCAACAAAAAAGCGAAGATATTTTTGAAAGGTTTAAAAATGATTAAATTATGAAATGAATACTATAAATGAATTATTAAAAAAGAGTTGAAAGAATTTTTAAATGAAAAAATGAATGAAAAATGAAAAAATTTAAAGCAATTATATATTTTATGGTTAAAAAAAAAATTATTGTGAGATTTGTGAAAAAATGCATTAAAATTGAAGAGAAAAATTTCAATTAAATACTATCAAATATTTCCATAATTAAAAAAAAAAGCGCAAAAGAATTTTCTAATAAATTTTAATGAATTATAAAAAAAGCTAAACAAACAAATAACTGTAAACTGTCTTATCACCACTCTCAACCCCAACAGCGGAAATCGAGTGTCGAAAAATGAAATTTCACGTGCCCCTAACAACAGTATTAAAAAAACAAAAAACAATAGTATAATTAAATTGAAATCATCAAAGAATGAAACCATAGATTATTGGCTTCAATCACGCATCAATCACATGTGTCTAAACACAACAAACATTATATATACTATATATTCATATAGAATAAAGCTATGATTGGGGTTTCTCTGTTCATTAAGTGATAAGTATTTATTTATTTATTTATTTATTGTTGAGTTTTGTTTGTTATTATTACTATTATTATTTTTGCATAGTTCACCAACTTTACTGAATTTATGAAGAGTAATTGAAATTAATTATTTTTTATTTATATTTTTATTTAATTTTTTTTTTTTTTTTTTTTTTTTATAATTTTCAACACACGCGTTTTGTGGCAAATCTGCTTGCAACATGCGGCGCGTTGATCAATGGAATCGCAACCGAAACGCGACGTCAACTGAAAGATCAAGTGAACAAATTTTCGTTTCAAGAAATTTGCTAAAATAAATGCGGAGCGAGCGCAGATTGTGTGCGAGAGAGAGAGGGAGGCACAGATCAGACATACCCTCTCTTTCTCTCTCTCTCTCTCTATTTGTGGCGCTCTCTCAATTGGCAAATTGCCCGTCAATGGGGCAGACCGGCAGACATTCAGCAGCCAAGTTCCGCCACAAACACACACACACGCACACACACAGACAGAGAGTGGCACAGGGTGTTTCAGGTCAAAACGCATATGCCGACAGCTCACTGTCTCTCTCTCTCTCTCTCTGTCAATATATGCCCATCTCTTTCGCACACTCAAGGGCTGCCACTTGTCACGCTGCCAAATTGCACAATCATTGTGTGTTGGGAAAGGCCAGAAATGTTTTACCAACTGGCATGGGGAGAGGGGGGTGTTTCTGCGAGAGAGAGGGAGGGGGAGGGAGTGATGGGATACAGGGCAACAAAAGTTACACGATCTTTGCTAAAAATACTCACAGAATTAACTAAAAATATGCCAAAATATGCCAGACAAAAGTTGTCTATGGCTTACTGCAAATATTTCGAACTAAAAAAAATGTTTAAAAAATGTGAATACTTTTAAAAAAAAAAACAAAATTTTTTTAAAAATATCTGCATTTTTTTTAGTTTTTTTTTCCTTGACAATTTCGAGTGAAATGTGCTATGCGGTGTCGTAATGCGGCACAGAAATTGTGCCGCAAGTGCCGTCATTTTGCGTCATGAAACTCGCCACTTGCCACGCCTCAACGCCGCCTACGACAAAAATTAGAAATAGACAGAGACAGCAATATGGGGCTACCTGGGTGGGCCTCCAGGCCCAAAAACTAACTATAAAGGCAGCAACAACGTCAGCGTCAGCATAGACTGCGACGGCAGCGACGACGGCGACGGCGACGGCGACAAGTGTCTGTCAAAAAGCCCACGCGCATATTTGTATGGGGCGGGGCAATGAACTCGCGGCAGCAGCAGCAGCAGCAGCAGAAACAACAACAGCAGCTGTTGATGCCTGTTTCGCTGCAAAGCGCCACTCGTGTGAACGTAGTCAACTAACTTAGAGGCAGTGGCGCCAGCTAACGTGAATGAATGCAAACAGTTGCAGTTGAAGTGTGCATGTCTTGGCTAAGTTGAGTTTGTGTAGAATTTTAGTAGGTATCACAACCCGCTTGCATGTTTCAATTCTAGATTGAAATGTTACAGCACATATTTAGCTAATTGTACAACCATATCAGTGGCTGGCATTTCAATTTCAATTGAAATTAATGGAAACGAAACAGATTGAAATTGAAAGTTAAGCTATTGATTGAACATGTTTGTTTTGCAGGCAAAAAGTGAAATGTAAATAAATAAATAGTATAAATACAAAAAATTGTATTTAATTATTGTGTTTTGTATATACTATGGCGCCATCTATTATCAATTGGAGTAAGTAAATAAAGCTAATTTTCTATAGAGTTTTCAGTTTGAATGTTAACGAATTTGTCAATATTTGCGTTAGTTTCTAATTGTATTAAATAATAGTTTCCGTTTGACATTCGAGTAGCTCTATCTCAGTTACACTGACTATATTACTGTTACTTTCTCTCTCTGTCACTCTCTTTCTACCTCTCTCTCTTTCGCGCACTCTTCTTACACTAGCTATCTCTGTTGTTTGTATTGTCAATGCTTTTGTCTATTCTATTTGATTATGTTTCTAGAGATACACATAGACACATCATTTGTGTTTGTATCTGTATCTTGTAGCTACAAAACGCACAATAAAGTGGAGCAGCAGCGCCGTCAACTGTTTTGGCAGCCATAATTTATCTACACACAGAGAGGCAGTGGTGGTAAGAGAGGGGGGTGTGTGTGTGTGGGGGGGAGACACGACATACTCATACCTCGTACTATTTAATGCCCGCCAAGTGCTTCCCATTTTATTTATAAACAAAACCGACAGACGAACTTAGTTGAAGTCCCATTGAGGCACAAAAAGAGACAGACAAATATACCTATACTCGCATAACCTCCCTAATAATCCCCTACGTCCCCCCACTTCCCCTCTTAGTTGAAGCGTTGCATAGTTTTCTCTGCCCCCTTCTGGCTGCGAACGATTGGAGAAGACACGCTATGACGAATTGTAGATGACGCTATAAACTGTGCTCAAGCATACATATGTATGTATGTCTATAGCAGAATACCCTGTAAAATTGTCAAGCGCAGTGTATATTGAATGTCGGTAACTTATTGTGCAGATTTGCAACATTTCTTATACAATTCTAATTTAATTCTCAATGAAAATACCGATAAATATTTGAAAAATACTATCAAAAATACTGAAAATACTAAAAGTGCATAAAATATTACTAAAAATATCAAAAATACTAAAACGTCATATACGATAATTTCTTTGAGAAATACTTTAAATGGCAAAGACAAAAATTATTAAATGGAAAAATAGTTTACTTTTAAAAATATTAAAGCTAATTTTCAAAAATACTAAAAAAAATACAAAACATACTCAAAAATCTAAATTTATTTTAAAAAACCAATACTGGAAAATTTTAAAAAATTTTAAAATGACAAAAAATGGTCAAAAATACTAAATATACTAAGATAAACTAAAAAAATTTTGAAAAATACCAAAACATTCCAAAATTAATTTAAAAGATACCAATCGAAGGTTAATTCATACAATTGTTTAACTCTAGCTATTTGATATCAGTAAATTTAAACCTAACTGACATATCGCTTAAAAAATATATATATGTATATATAAAAAAAAATACCATCGCCGCATAATCTTTCTCTACCTCAACTGGAAGTTCATTGATCGTCGCTGCATTTGGCATTTTCAATTTGATTGAAGCTACTTTCATTACTTTAATGAGACTTGTTGGATGTCTATGGATGGAATGTGAAGAGCAGCGATTATAAACGGGGGACAGAAGTGTGAGTTGCACTCTGTTATTTTCTTATTTTTTCTCGCTGATAATCTTTTGCCCGGCATTGCCCGACAACGATGCGAGTTGTTGTTGTTAATGCTGCTGATCTGATCAATAAATCAAGGTAAAGCCACGCCCCAAAACGCAGCCACCGACAACACTTATGAATTAAAAAAGTTATGGGTCTTAGACCATCTGACCAAACACCACACCCCTACCCTACCCTCAACCTCCCCCCTTCCCAGCCGACCACTTTATCAGTCCTCCAACTCATCTCTTCCATATCTGCGGCAGGCGGAAGCGCAGCGTGCAAATTCCAATTGCGATTCTCTGTAATCAACAACAGTGGGGATAGAGAGATAGAGTGAGACACACAGAGAGAATGTGCAACATGGGGCAAGGAGAGAAGTGGGAGCTTCAGCCTATATAGACTAGGCACAACGCATCATTGAATTCTTAATCTGGGCATTAATACAATTTTATATGGATGTGTGTGTGTGTGTGTGTGTGTGTTTGTGTGTGTGTGTTTGGAGCGCAGAGAATCCCAACAAAAACATGGAGGAGATGGTCGACGACAGATTGCGAGCATGAAGCGAATGCATAGAAAAGCCACTGCCAGTTTGTAGAAGGGAGCTGCCACAAGAGCAGGAGGCAGCAGGAGGTGGCTGAGGAGGAGGGGCGGGGGATGTAACTTGGGCTTGGAATGTTGTCGTTTTGCGGGATTGCATTTGATATGCCATGGGTCTGCGTCTCCAGCCTGGTCTTAGCCCATGCCAGGGCCAATGCTTTGACCCATATTGGAATTTTTGCCACCAAGAACACACCCAGTGGGGCAGGGGGTAGAGGACGGAGGTGGTTGAATTGCAGTCACGATTTGTGTGCAGCTTAGAAATGAAATGAAACGAAACGAAACGAACAACTTGGAGTGAATGGCGAGAAGCCAGCGAGTCATTCGACCGACCCACCAACCAGATTGGGAAGTCATGAGCCGGGTCTCTCCTCCAAGTCTCCTCTACGCCTGAGGGCGTCCAATGCAAACACATACTCACAATGGGATTCCGACGGCGTTAAGGTGTTTGAACTCTCTCGCTCCGCACAAAGTTCACTGGTTGCACATGTGGAGCAGCTGTTGGCTGCAGTTGGGAGATCATATAAAACATAACTAAAAGTGGGCGTTAAGGTTGGAGGCGTGGCAGTGTTATATTTAAGCTGCAATAATAAGATTGCCCAACCTAGTAGAGGTGGCGCCATCTATTATCAGTTGGCTAGTTAACCCCAAAATAATAAAAAGATGTACTACAACAACGCTCTCTATGGTCGAGCAGCTGAACTAATTCGTTAAGAAATCATATGGCAAAATGTGGGCTAAATTAGAAGGCGTGACAATTCTTTAACATTGAAAACATATAAAATTGTTATATTAATTTTGTTAGTGTTTTAACGGCAGCTTAAAGTACTAGTGTCACTAAAGCGCCATCTACTTGAATTATCTGTCAATAGATCTTAAGAAGAGAGTGAATGGAAAGTGGATGTCAATTTAGAGGCGTGGCAGCTCTTTATACTCTTCTATCTGTATGATCAGCTGATTTCCCCCTCCCCGACCATTAAAAAGTTGTTGCCTGGCGACCTCTATTGGCAAGCAGTTAAACTAATAAAACTAAATTTTTTAACTTACCTTCATTTTCACTGCGTCTTCTTCTTGGCACACTGTTGTAGGTATTGTGATACTGTTCCATCTCGGACTTCTCCGTGGACTCGTTCTCCTGTTTCTCATCTTCGGTGTGCACGGGTGACGATGGTCCGGATGAGGCGCTGGCCACTGGCGAACCCGACGTAGCCGAGTTGGTGGTGCTGCCCGAGAGTTGTCCATTGGAGTTGGCAATGGTATCGATGGAGCCACGTTTCGCTGTTGGCGGCTGCATGTGGCTGATGCTGGTGGGCGAGATGCAGGACGAGGGCGTGCCGTAGTTGTTAGGAGGCACATTCTCAATGAGATCGATGGACTTTTTACGTGGTTTCTCGGGCGGCACAGGTGCCACCAACAGTTGTTGCTGCTGCTGCTGCTGCTGTTGCATCTGCTGCTCCTGTTGCAGCAACACGGAACGTTGCATGGCGGCGGTGACCGCTGCTGACTTGGCCGGCGGTGGCGGTGGTGCCGCCTCCGCGCACTTGGTCGGCGAACGCACTCGCTCCGGATTGTACTTGACGGGACTGACATTCTTTGGCTTGGCCGCCGGGATGGGCGGCAGGGGAGGCGACTTGACGGGGCTGCCGATCTTGCCGCTGCGCGGCTTTATCTCTGGCGGTATGGCTGTGGGCGGGGGCGTTGGTGTGACAGTGGGCGTGACGGTGATTTGATGCTGGCGCAGCGGTGGCTCCGGATTGGGCGCCACCTTGGGCGGCTTCTCGCCATCCATGATGAGACCGGTGCCGGGCACAGTGCGTATGATATCACAACGATTGAGATCGCTGTGGTTGCGTGTGGTCTTTGTCTTGGTGAAGTGGGATGTCCACTTCTTCTGCTTCTCGATCAGCTCCCTGGAGTTGAACTTCCGCTCCGGCTTCTCCGGTTTATCGCCAGCGGAGGCAAAGAGCGCGCTCACCGAACCCGCTGTGGGAGCGCCACCAACGATGGCCGCCGGCTGTGACAGCTCCTCCGACTTGAGCCTGGAGAGATTGTGCTGTGGATACTTGACCCCCACTCCCGAGTTGGGCTCCACTATGAATTTGCTGCTGTTGCTGTTGCTGCTGCTTAGACGCTCTCCGCCGTTCTGTGACTGAGCTGCTGCTGCTGCTGCTGCGACGGCGGCGTTGTTGCTGTTGTTCTGTATGAGGGATGCACCCGAGGGGAAGGGCATGCGACGCTTCGGTGGCGACTGTGAACGATCCGACGAACGCGACGAGGATCTATCCGAGCCGTCACAGAGATTATCCTCCCGGGAGCCACTGCGTAGCAGACGCGAACTCACATTCGTGTTGGACTCGACTCCAAGTTTCTCGAAGAGAGCGCGCGCGTTGTTGAAACGTGCCGAGTGGGATTCGGTGCGCACGGCAGGATTGGAGGCAGCGGCAGCAGCTGCGGCGGCGGCATGTGCGGCAGCGACGGCACTCAGCTGCTCCACCGGCTGGATCTCGATGGGTTTGCGCTGGAATATGTTGGCAATCTGGGATACTTTACCGACGGCGGCGGGCGTCGGCGCATGTTGCATAGGTTTCTCCATTTTCAAGCTGCCACACACAAAGAGAGAGAGAAAGAGAGAAATAGAGATAGTTAGTATGAGGAAATTAGATAACGTTATTAGGCCACTTAATATATCATTTATGACTAACAGTCTCTTGCAATGCCTCGCCCCAAACCAAATGACAAAATCGATTAACAATTCGCTTTTTTCCGATATTTTTTTTTTGTTCCTATATATATGTATATTTTATCTCATGTTGTTTTTTTTTTACCTCTGCCATTTTTATCATTGATTTTTGTCGGAACTTTTGGCAATCACTTTTCACTCTGTTTATTATAACACCTTTTGCTCTAATGTTTTGTTTTTATGACTATCGCTCTGGGTTGGGATGGGGGTCACAACAGTCTCGGAAGTCTTGGAAGACTCGGAAGACACGGCAGTCGTGTGAAAGTCTTCGACGACGTTCCACACTGAAATAAACCCACATAATCAACGCTTAACAGCTGGAAGCATTTTAAACATTTCTTCTACAACAAATCAAAGAGAAACACAGCGAAAAATTGCAGCCAGAGAGTGAGAAAGAGAGTGAAAATTCTTTTTTTTTTTTTTTTTTTTTTGTTTTTGGATAAGAGGAAGAATGTCGGCACGACATTGAAAGCGTCATACACAAAACTTGTATACGACTATTTGCGTTATTTGCTGCTTACAGCACTACCGATAGGGTAATGGTAATTGTTATCGGAGGTTTCTATGAGGTTCTCTCTCTCTCTCTCTATCTCTCTCTTGCTTTTGCCGTATTGATTTATGGTTAGGCCAAGGGGAATTCTAGGCGGCGCTACAATATCAAATAAAAAACGCGCTGCTAACAAAGAATGCAATTTACGTTGAAGTTTTGAGTTCAGCAATTATACGGGTCTCTAAATTATGGCTGGGCGCTTAGCACAGTTATGAATATGGAGTGTCTTAAATGGCTGTTAAACAGTTAGATGTTTGATTCTGGAAATATAACAGTTTGTATAACAGAAAATTTGCTTTTATTTAACACTATATGGAAAATCGAAAATCTAGCTGCAAATCTGCTAACAGTTTGATACCTGAAGTATAACAGTTTGCATAACATTTCACATACTTGCATAACACTTTGTCTAGCTGTCTAACCTTCTAAGATAAGTAAGTGTGTGTAAAACATTGTATAACAGTTTTCTCAACAATTGGAATATCAGTTTGTATAAATACGTTATTGCAATTCTATGATTGAAGCACTAGACACTATTCCTCATTTGCTTTTATTCTACACATAGTATAACAGTTTATTTTCATACAATAATAAATTGGCTTTGGCTGCAATTCGTCGGTGATACACACACAGACACAATTACAAGCTGTTATACACACTGTTATACACATGAAAGCAGCTTAGCTAATCTATTTGAAAATAAGCTCTTGGGTCTCGCCTTTAGCAACAGTATCAGTCACACAAAGCGCACCCTTGTGTGGGTGTCCATTGTGTGGGTGTGTGTGTGTGTGTGTGTGTGTGTTGTGTGTAGTTTGTTTATGACAAAATTATCAGAAAGTCAATAGAGTCCAACAAATAGCGAGTCAAACAAATGGCACAGATAAACACACGCGACACACACAAAGAGAGACTGAGGGAGAGGGAGTTAGAGAACTATGCACTTTACTAAGAGAGTCTGCTGAGGCTGGAGGAGACCCTAGACAAAGGTCGACAAGGTTTCAGGCAGGGTTTAAAGAGTAGCTGCAAAGGGCATACGACACAAAGGAGATGCCGAAACAAAGATTATTATCATCTCTTTAATCTAATCAACACGAAATGTGTTTTGGTTGCCCTGCATCTGTATGAGATAAAACCCAATAAAGTCGTGATAAAAATAGTCTGTGATCTGTTGTTGTTGAACATGAACATGACTCTCGCAAGATAACGCGATAAACACTGCAGAGATAAACGTGATGCGGTAGCACCAAAAACATCAACGAGTAAAATATATTTCGCATATCACGTATACGCAATCACAGTATGAAAGAGACAGAGACATCCGAATAGAAAGAGATGGCTAGTGCATGCTGCAATTTCATTGCATTGGCCCGATGCTCGAGTCAAGATATTGATTTAATGACACGTTTGGCAATACTTCACAGCCAGCAGCATCATCCAATTGGCCCCTCCCCAAAAGCTCATTATAAATGAATGATGCACAAAGTGGCCAAATGCATTGACAATCATCAGGGGACCAGTCCACCACCACCACCACCATCACCAAGCGAGTACGTTGACAACTTGGCAGCCAAAGGGCATGGCCAGCTGTGTCCAAGTGCACTAATCATACCAATATTGTGAACAAGTGACCAAGCTGTGAATATGACAGTATAACAGTTGGTGCTTGTCCTTGAACTTAAGAAAACCGTATTCATCAATGCGAACTTATGATCTTCAACTATAATATTATACTTTATCGAACAATGAAAATCTTAAGTATACTTGAGTTTATTCTCATCTTAGTTCCTTTTGAGATCTCCTCTTGAGTGAGGCATTATTTCACAATACCAACTTTGGGACACTATTTGACAAATTTTTGGCCATATCTCGTAAAATATTCATCAGGAACACCTCAAGTAAAAAGCAAAATGCTAGTTTTGAGTCCCAGAATCGATTGGGCACAAAAAATTAGAATCAAAAATTTTTTCATTTTTGATGATTTTGACAAGGGGCTAGTATGCAAAATTAGTCAAAAAAAGTCGAAAAATTAAAAACGGCGAAAATGAAAACTCTTTGAATGCAGAACTAAACTGGTATCAAAACCATTTACAAAAATCCAAATTTCATCAAAATCGGTTAAATTGGGGCAAAGTTATGGCAGTTCAAAGTTACAGTAGGACTCATTTCAGGAAAATGGCGTTTTGGGCTACTTTTTGACACATTTTTGGCCATATCTCGTAAAATAATCATCAGAAACACCTCAAATAAAAAGCAAAGTGCTAGTTTTGAGTCCCAGAATCGATTGGGCACAAAAAATTAGAATCGAAAATTTTTTCATTTTTGATGATTTTGACAAGGGGTTGGTATGCAAAACTGGTCAAAAAAATCGAAAAATTAAAAACGCCAAAAATTAAAAATCGTTGAATGCAGAACTAAACTGGCATCAGAACCATTAACAAAAATCCAAATTTCATCAAAATCGGTTGTATTATGGCAAAGTTATGGCAGTTCAAAATTACGGTAGGACTCATTTCAGGAAAATGGCGTTTTGGGCCACTTTTTGACACATTTTTGGCCATATCTCGTAAAATAATCATCAGAAACACCTCAAATAAAAAGCAAAGTGCTAGTTTTGAGTCCCAGAATCGATTGGGCACAAAAAATTAGAATCAAAAATTTTTTCATTTTTGATGATTTTGACAAGGGGTTGGTATGCAAAACTGGTCAAAAAAGTCGAAAAATTAAAAACAGCGAAATTGAAGAATCTTTGAATGCAGAATTAAACTGGCATCAAGACCATTAACTAAAATCCAAATTTCATCAAAATCGGTTGTATTATGGCAAAGTTATGGCAGTTCAAAATTACGGTAGGACTCATTTCAGGAAAATGGCGTTTTGGGCCACTTTTTGACACATTTTTGGCCATATCTCGTAAAATAATCATCAGAAACACCTCAAATAAAAAGCAAAGTGCTAGTTTTGAGTCCCAGAATCGATTGGGCACAAAAAATTAGAATCAAAATTTTTTTCATTTTTGATGATTTTGACAAGGGGTTGGTATGCAAAACTGGTCAAAAAAGTCGAAAAATTAAAAACAGCGAAATTGAAGAATCTTTGAATGCAGAATTAAACTGGCATCAAGACCATTAACTAAAATCCAAATTTAATCAAAATCGGTTGTATTATGGCAAAGTTATGGCAGTTCAAAATTACGGTAGGACTCATTTCAGGAAAATGGCGTTTTGAGCTACTTATTGACACATTTTTGGCCATATCTCGTAAAATATTCATCAGAAACACCTCAAATAAAAAGCAAAGTGCTAGTTTTGAGTCCCAGAATCGATTGGGCACAAAAAATTAGAATCAAAAAATTTTTCATTTTTGATGATTTTGACAAGGGGTTAGTATGCAAAATTAGTCAAAAAAAGTCGAAAAATTAAAAACGGCGAAAATGAAAACTCTTTGAATGCAGAACTAAACTGGTATCAAAACCATTTACAAAAATCCAAATTTCATCAAAATCGGTTAAATTGGGGCAAAGTTATGGCAGTTAAAAGTTACAGTAGGACTCATTTCAGGAAAATGCCGTTTTGGGCCACTTTTTGACACATTTTTGGCCATATCTCGTAAAATAATCATCAGAAACACCTCAAATAAAAAGCAAAGTGCTAGTTTTGAGTCCCAGAATCGATTGGGCACAAAAAATTAGAATCAAAAATTTTTTCATTTTTGATGATTTTGACAAGGGGTTAGTATGCAAAATTAGTCAAAAAAGTCGAAAAATTAAAAACGGCGAAAATGAAAACTCTTTGAATGCAGAACTAAACTGGTATCAAAACCATTAACAAAAATCTAAATTTCATCAAAATCGGTTAAATTGGGGCAAAGTTATGGCAGTTCAAAGTTACAGTAGGACTCATTTCAGGAAAATGCCGTTTTGGGCCACTTTTTGACACATTTTTGGCCATATCTCGTAAAATAATCATCAGAAACACCTCAAATAAAAAGCAAAGTGCTAGTTTTGAGTCCCAGAATCGATTGGGCACAAAAAATTAGAATCGAAAATTTTTTCATTTTTGATGATTTTGACAAGGGGTTGGTATGCAAAACTGGTTAAAAAAATCGAAAAATTAAAAACGCCAAAAATTAAAAATCGTTGAATGCAGAACTAAACTGGCATCAGAACCATTAACAAAAATCCAAATTTCATCAAAATCGGTTAAATTATGGCAAAGTTATAGCAGTTCAAAATTACGGTAGGACTCATTTCAGGAAAATGGCGTTTTGAGCTACTTTTTGACACATTTTTGGCCATATCTCGTAAAATATTCATCAGAAACACCTCAAATAAAAAGCAAAATGCTAGTTTTGAGTCCCAGAATCGATTGGGCACAAAAAATTAGAATCAAAAATTTTTTCATTTTTGATGATTTTGACAAGGGGTTGGTATGCAAAACTGGTCAAAAAAGTCGAAAAATTAAAAACAGCGAAATTGAAGAATCTTTGAATGCAGAATTAAACTGGCATCAAGACCATTAACTAAAATCCAAATTTCATCAAAATCGGTTGTATTATGGCAAAGTTATGGCAGTTCAAAATTACGGTAGGACTCATTTCAGGAAAATGGCGTTTTGGGCCACTTTTTGACACATTTTTGGCCATATCTCGTAAAATAATCATCAGAAACACCTCAAATAAAAAGCAAAGTGCTAGTTTTGAGTCCCAGAATCGATTGGGCACAAAAAATTAGAATCAAAAATTTTTCATTTTTGATGATTTTGACAAGGGGTTAGTATGCAAAATTAGTCAAAAAAGTCGAAAAATTAAAAACGGCGAAAATGAAAACTCTTTGAATGCAGAACTAAACTGGTATCAAAACCATTAACAAAAATCTAAATTTCATCAAAATCGGTTAAATTGGGGCAAAGTTATGGCAGTTCAAAGTTACAGTAGGACTCATTTCAGGAAAATGCCGTTTTGGGCCACTTTTTGACACATTTTTGGCCATATCTCGTAAAATAATCATCAGAAACACCTCAAATAAAAAGCAAAGTGCTAGTTTTGAGTCCCAGAATCGATTGGGCACAAAAAATTAGAATCGAAAATTTTTTCATTTTTGATGATTTTGACAAGGGGTTGGTATGCAAAACTGGTCAAAAAAATCGAAAAATTAAAAACGCCAAAAATTAAAAATCGTTGAATGCAGAACTAAACTGGCATCAGAACCATTAACAAAAATCCAAATTTCATCAAAATCGGTTAAATTATGGCAAAGTTATAGCAGTTCAAAATTACGGTAGGACTCATTTCAGGAAAATGGCGTTTTGAGCTACTTTTTGACACATTTTTGGCCATATCTCGTAAAATAATCATCAGAAACACCTCAAATAAAAAGCAAAATGCTAGTTTTGAGTCCCAGAATCGATTGGGCACAAAAAATTAGAATCAAAAATTTTTTCATTTTTGATGATTTTGACAAGGGGTTAGTATGCAAAATTAGTCAAAAAAGTCGAAAAATTAAAAACGGCGAAAATGAAAACTCTTTGAATGCAGAACTAAACTGGTATCAAAACCATTTACAAAAATCCAAATTTCATCAAAATCGGTTAAATTGGGGCAAAGTTATGGCAGTTCAAAGTTACAGTAGGACTCATTTCAGGAAAATGCCGTTTTGGGCCACTTTTTGACACATTTTTGGCCATATCTCGTAAAATAATCATCAGAAACACCTCAAATAAAAAACAAAGTGCTAGTTTTGAGTCCCAGAATCGATTGGGCACAAAAAATTAGAATCAAAAATTTTTTCATTTTTGATGATTTTGACAAGGGGTTAGTATGCAAAATTAGTCAAAAAAGTCGAAAAATTAAAAACGGCGAAAATGAAAACTCTTTGAATGCAGAACTAAACTGGTATCAAAACCATTTACAAAAATCCAAATTTCATCAAAATCGGTTAAATTGGGGCAAAGTTATGGCAGTTAAAAGTTACAGTAGGACTCATTTCAGGAAAATGCCGTTTTGGGCCACTTTTTGACACATTTTTGGCCATATCTCGTAAAATAATCATCAGAAACACCTCAAATAAAAAGCAAAGTGCTAGTTTTGAGTCCCAGAATCGATTGGGCACAAAAAATTAGAATCAAAAATTTTTTCATTTTTGATGATTTTGACAAGGGGTTAGTATGCAAAATTAGTCAAAAAAGTCGAAAAATTAAAAACGGCGAAAATGAAAACTCTTTGAATGCAGAACTAAACTGGTATCAAAACCATTAACAAAAATCTAAATTTCATCAAAATCGGTTAAATTGGGGCAAAGTTATGGCAGTTCAAAGTTACAGTAGGACTCATTTCAGGAAAATGGCGTTTTGAGCTACTTTTTGACACATTTTTGGCCATATCTCGTAAAATAATCATCAGAAACACCTCAAATAAAAAGCAAAGTGCTAGTTTTGAGTCCCAGAATCGATTGGGCACAAAAAATTAGAATCGAAAATTTTTTCATTTTTGATGATTTTGACAAGGGGTTGGTATGCAAAACTGGTCAAAAAAATCGAAAAATTAAAAACGCCAAAAATTAAAAATCGTTGAATGCAGAACTAAACTGGCATCAGAACCATTAACAAAAATCCAAATTTCATCAAAACCGGTTAAATTATGGCAAAGTTATAGCAGTTCAAAATTACGGTAGGACTCATTTCAGGAAAATGGCGTTTTGAGCTACTTTTTGACACATTTTTGGCCATATCTCGTAAAATAATCATCAGAAACACCTCAAATAAAAAGCAAAGTGCTAGTTTTGAGTCCCAGAATCGATTGGGCACAAAAAATTAGAATCGAAAATTTTTTCATTTTTGATGATTTTGACAAGGGGTTGGTATGCAAAACTGGTCAAAAAAATCGAAAAATTAAAAACGCCAAAAATTAAAAATCGTTGAATGCAGAACTAAACTGGCATCAGAACCATTAACTAAAATCCAAATTTCATCAAAATCGGTTGTATTATGGCAAAGTTATGGCAGTTCAAAATTACGGTAGGACTCATTTCAGGAAAATGGCGTTTTGGGCCACTTTTTGACACATTTTTGGCCATATCTCGTAAAATAATCATCGATTGGGCACAAAAAATTAGAATCAAAAATTTTTTCATTTTTGATGATTTTGACAAGGGGTTAGTATGCAAAATTAGTCAAAAAAGTCGAAAAATTAAAAACGGCGAAAATGAAAACTCTTTGAATGCAGAACTAAACTGGTATCAAAACCATTAACAAAAATCCAAATTTCATCAAAATCGGTTAAATTATGGCAAAGTTATAGCAGTTCAAAATTACGGTAGGACTCATTTCAGGAAAATGGCGTTTTGAGCTACTTTTTGACACATTTTTGGCCATATCTCGTAAAATATTCATCAGAAACACCTCAAATAAAAAGCAAAATGCTAGTTTTGAGTCCCAGAATCGATTGGGCACAAAAAATTAGAATCAAAAATTTTTTCATTTTTGATGATTTTGACAAGGGGTTAGTATGCAAAATTAGTCAAAAAAGTCGAAAAATTAAAAACGGCGAAAATGAAAACTCTTTGAATGCAGAACTAAACTGGTATCAAAACCATTTACAAAAATCCAAATTTCATCAAAATCGGTTAAATTGGGGCAAAGTTATGGCAGTTAAAAGTTACAGTAGGACTCATTTCAGGAAAATTCCGTTTTGGGCCACTTTTTGACACATTTTTGGCCATATCTCGTAAAATAATCATCAGAAACACCTCAAATAAAAAGCAAAGTGCTAGTTTTGAGTCCCAGAATCGATTGGGCACAAAAAATTAGAATCAAAAATTTTTCATTTTTGATGATTTTGACAAGGGGTTAGTATGCAAAATTAGTCAAAAAAGTCGAAAAATTAAAAACGGCGAAAATGAAAACTCTTTGAATGCAGAACTAAACTGGTATCAAAACCATTAACAAAAATCTAAATTTCATCAAAATCGGTTAAATTGGGGCAAAGTTATGGCAGTTCAAAGTTACAGTAGGACTCATTTCAGGAAAATGCCGTTTTGGGCCACTTTTTGACACATTTTTGGCCATATCTCGTAAAATAATCATCAGAAACACCTCAAATAAAAAGCAAAGTGCTAGTTTTGAGTCCCAGAATCGATTGGGCACAAAAATTAGAATCGAAAATTTTTTCATTTTTGATGATTTTGACAAGGGGTTGGTATGCAAAACTGGTCAAAAAAATCGAAAAATTAAAAACGCCAAAAATTAAAAATCGTTGAATGCAGAACTAAACTGGCATCAGAACCATTAACAAAAATCCAAATTTCATCAAAATCGGTTAAATTATGGCAAAGTTATAGCAGTTCAAAATTACGGTAGGACTCATTTCAGGAAAATGGCGTTTTGAGCTACTTTTTGACACATTTTTGGCCATATCTCGTAAAATATTCATCAGAAACACCTCAAATAAAAAGCAAAATGCTAGTTTTGAGTCCCAGAATCGATTGGGCACAAAAAATTAGAATCAAAAATTTTTTCATTTTTGATGATTTTGACAAGGGGTTGGTATGCAAAACTGGTCAAAAAAGTTGAAAAATTAAAAACAGCGAAATTGAAGAATCTTTGAATGCAGAATTAAACTGGCATCAAGACCATTAACTAAAATCCAAATTTCAACAAAATCGGTTGTATTATGGCAAAGTTATGGCAGTTCAAAATTACGGTAGGACTCATTTCAGGAAAATGGCGTTTTGGGCCACTTTTTGACACATTTTTGGCCATATCTCGTAAAATAATCATCGATTGGGCACAAAAAATTAGAATCAAAAATTTTTTCATTTTTGATGATTTTGACAAGGGGTTAGTATGCAAAATTAGTCAAAAAAGTCGAAAAATTAAAAACGGCGAAAATGAAAACTCTTTGAATGCAGAACTAAACTGGTATCAAAACCATTAACAAAAATCCAAATTTCATCAAAATCGGTTAAATTATGGCAAAGTTATAGCAGTTCAAAATTACGGTAGGACTCATTTCAGGAAAATGGCGTTTTGAGCTACTTTTTGACACATTTTTGGCCATATCTCGTAAAATATTCATCAGAAACACCTCAAATAAAAAGCAAAATGCTAGTTTTGAGTCCCAGAATCGATTGGGCACAAAAAATTAGAATCGAAAATTTTTTCATTTTTGATGATTTTGACAAGGGGTTGGTATGCAAAACTGGTCAAAAAAGTCGAAAAATTAAAAACAGCGAAATTGAAGAATCTTTGAATGCAGAATTAAACTGGCATCAAGACCATTAACTAAAATCCAAATTTCATCAAAATCGGTTGTATTATGGCAAAGTTATGGCAGTTCAAAATTACGGTAGGACTCATTTCAGGAAAATGGCGTTTTGGGCCACTTTTTGACACATTTTTGGCCATATCTCGTAAAATAATCATCAGAAACACCTCAAATAAAAAGCAAAGTGCTAGTTTTGAGTCCCAGAATCGATTGGGCACAAAAAATTAGAATCAAAAATTTTTTCATTTTTGATGATTTTGACAAGGGGTTAGTATGCAAAATTAGTCAAAAAAAGTCGAAAAATTAAAAACGACGAAAATGAAAACTCTTTGAATGCAGAACTAAACTGGTATCAAAACCATTTACAAAAATCCAAATTTCATCAAAATCGGTTAAATTGGGGCAAAGTTATGGCAGTTCAAAGTTACAGTAGGACTCATTTCAGGAAAATGGCGTTTTGGGCCACTTTTTGACACATTTTTGGCCATATCTCGTAAAATAATCATCAGACACACCTCAAATAAAAAGCAAAGTGCTAGTTTTGAGTCCCAGAATCGATTGGGCACAAAAAATTAGAATCGAAAATTTTTTCATTTTTGATGATTTTGACAAGGGGTTGGTATGCAAAACTGGTCAAAAAAATCGAAAAATTAAAAACGCCAAAAATTAAAAATCGTTGAATGCAGAACTAAACTGGCATCAGAACCATTAACAAAAATCCAAATTTCATCAAAATCGGTTAAATTATGGCAAAGTTATAGCAGTTCAAAATTACGGTAGGACTCATTTCAGGAAAATGGCGTTTTGAGCTACTTTTTGACACATTTTTGGCCATATCTCGTAAAATATTCATCAGAAACACCTCAAATAAAAAGCAAAATGCTAGTTTTGAGTCCCAGAATCGATTGGGCACAAAAAATTAGAATCAAAAATTTTTTCATTTTTGATGATTTTGACAAGGGGTTAGTATGCAAAATTAGTCAAAAAAGTCGAAAAATTAAAAACGGCGAAAATGAAAACTCTTTGAATGCAGAACTAAACTGGTATCAAAACCATTAACAAAAATCTAAATTTCATCAAAATCGGTTAAATTATGGCAAAGTTATGGCAGTTCAAAATTACGGTAGGACTCATTTCAGGAAAATGGCGTTTTGGGCCACTTTTTGACACATTTTTGGCAATATCTCGAAAAGTACTCATCAGAAACACCTCAAATAAAAAGCAAAGTGCTAGTTTTGAGTCCCAGAATCGATTGGGGACAAAAAATAAGAATCGAATATTTTTTGGATTTTTAATGATTTTGACAAGGGGTTAGCATGCAAAACTGGTCAAAAAAGACGAAAAAATAAAAACTTCTAAAATGGGGAATCTTTAAATGCAGAATTAAACTGGGATGAAAACCATTAACAACAATCAAATTTTCATCAAAATCGGTTGAATTTTGTCACATTTATGGCTGTTCAAAGTAAGGTAAGGGCTCACTTCAGAGAAAGGGCGATCTGGGTTACTCCTTGGCACATTGTTATGTAAAGTCTCAAAATCTAAAGTGAATCAATTTAGCTGCCTTTTAGGAGGAGTTGTTTGTGGGATATCAATAGAACACATTAGAACACATTTCTGTTTGTTTGGACTATATTGTTTATAACAGTTAATAAAATTGTATTCAGATGTGGCACACGACACTCTCATATAACAGTTAACAATTATAATCGCATCACGAGTGTCACACTGTGCCACTATCACCGCTAATGGACAATCCAGAGATAGTTTATCCATAAAATAACTGTAATTTGCGCTAATGCGGATAATGTATAACAATTTGACGCCTCGACATAGCAACAGCAAAACTTGTTTTATACCAAGTCAAATGCTTTTTGCATAAATGTTAATTGTTGACTAAATGCTAAATTGTGCTCGTTAAACGCGACGATGTCAGGGATGCAAACCAAACACACTGACAGACAGATCTTTGAGCATAGGAGAGGGAAGAGTGAAGACAGGTGTAAAAAGAAAAACAGCACGGGGACGCTACAGTTCTGACAGCAAAACACCATGTGTTATAATTGCGTCAATGTTGAGGAGACTCGTAGCGTGAACAAGAAAACAATGTCAACAATGGCAAACGATGGTACCTCATTGTTAGCTCAAAATAGTGTACGAGGTGCGAGGGAGCCGAGGAGAGAGAGCAGCAGCAGCAGAAGCAGCACTGAAGTGAAGCATTAGATTGCCATTGACAGCACCACAATGCGCTTGTGCTTCTTGCCACAAAGATTGGTAGCAATTAGTGAGCTGGCTAAAAGTTTAACTTGTCTTCACTTTGCTACCCGCTCCACTCAACAACAAAAACAAAAAACAAAAAAAAACAGACCTCAAACAAGTTTCCACTTTATGTGCGAGTTGTTCTTGTGGCTGTCGACAGTTTCCCATGAAAAAGTAAATGGCGCCTAGGAAAATGTTTTCTAATTATGTTATAATAATAGTCCAAGACGAACTTGATGAGATGACATAACTAGCTGTGAGAAGTAACGTGCGACAAAAGGTGAGCAGAGGTGCAATAAAAAGTGACAGGCAAGCAACCTACTGCACTATATCTCGTACCAAAATTATATTCAAAAAAATACTGGGGATCAATGATGAAATGATATACATTACTCTTTCCGTAGTAGGTTTGATCTACAATAGGGCCTTCAGACAACCCACCCGACTATTAAGTATCTCGTACCTCAGCAAAAAGTTGTATATGTTACAGTAATCTTATTCAACTTATATGTAACAGAAACTATAACTTAGAATTGCCAGTCTTAGTCTGATCCCATTCTGTGCTATTATTCGCTTATCCACGAAATGAGCCGAAAGCAACCTTGGATTACGGTCGTTAAACCTGCGCTCTACTCTCTGCCCGATATCATTTTTAATGCCAATTGCAGCAGCTAACCGGCTTCTGCTGAGGTGCCACAACTATGCATGCTATGCCACAACCCTGGCCAGCCTGTCCGCGTAGGCTAGACATAACAGACAACAGCAACAGCAACTGCGAGAACAAAAGCCAGACAACCGCATTCACATTCACTCTTCCACAGTCTGAGATGTTTTGATATGGAGTCCAGAAGAGACTGCATAGAAAACAAGTTGGATTGTTGTCGTTGTTCTTGTCGACGCTGTGTTCTTGTTAGACAAATTATGCCAATTAAACGGTGGGAAAACGAGTTGGCAACTCTGCACGCGTGTCGCGTGGGGAGACTGGACTCGGAAACAAAAACCTACATACATATGGAAGACAATATCCAACTTGGCTACAACTTGCAAATTGAAGTCATTAATCTTGGCAGCCCTGGACACACAGCGACAACATCTTCAAATGACACCGAAACAGACATAAGGTAAAGATTGTAAAGAACTTTCAGATCACAGCGAAAAGCAGGCAAAAATATGAGAAAAATAGAAATAAATTAATATATTAAACAAGATGTTTAATAAAATAATTGTAATAGAAAAAACAGAACAGAACCTATAACATACAATTTAAAATTTTTTAATTAAACTGAACATAATGAATTTATACAAACAACAATAAACAAGACGATTTTAAAACTATACCAACATAAATTCCTTGGTTCCCAAGTAGTAATAGATGTTTAGACCCTTGCCCTCGCCCACAAAGCAGAATTTATTACTCCGTCTGTTGAATGCAACATCCGTTAGACTTTTGTTCGTTGGACACTTGACGGCGAGAATCTCCTTCGTGGAACGCATGTCCCAGACCTTGACGATGCCATCGCTGGCACCGCTTACAAATCGCTGATTATCGGGGGATATTGCCACGGATATGACGGGTGCCTCATACCCCATCAACACGCCCGATAAGAGGCCACTATTTAAATCTATAATCTTGATACCAGCATTACAAGCGGCCAGGGCTCTACGATTGTTGGCATCAAAGACCAATTTACGCATCGGATTCATATATTCTTTGGAGTGCAATATTTGACCAGTGGCGCCATCTAGCAGCGTAACACCGCCCGCATAGTCGCAGCATCCGAGAAGTTGACGATTATCGCTAATGGCCATATCCATGATAATATCCATGCGATGTGGATCGTAGGTATGGCACAGTTTCCCCTCTTCGGTGTCATAGGTGAAGATCATGCCATTCCCTGAACCGGCATAGATCACCTCATTGCAGCCCCTGCTGTAGGCGGTGCACCAAAAGTCATTAACGAGCCGATGGCCAACGCTGGGCAAGCGTACCCCATGCTGCACATCAATTAGCATGAGTTTGCCGCACATGGAGACAGCTGCGATGGTGGAACAGTCTGGACTGACGACAACCTTGTGCACTCCTCGCCCAAGGGGCAACTGTAGAGTGGACACATAGGGAAAACAATTCTTCTCATCCGACATAATGTGGACCAACTGGAGTTCCGGTTTGTGACCACCCGTGACTACAAACTCCACAAAGTCCTTGCCCTGCCTCTTAAGAGGTGAGCACATAGCTCGTGTCCTGTGTCTGGGAGACTGTCCAACCGGTAACGATTTGGTATCGCTTTTCTCATTCCTGAGCAAACCCCAATCACAGCACCAAACTCTATCCAGGGCCATTTTTATATAACTATTAGATTTATGTGTTTCTATAATATATACTTTTTATCTGTATGCAGGCTAAGGTTGTTTTTGCTTGGGAAACCTCATTGAACTAAGTTCTCTCTCTCTCTATCGAGATCTCCAGGTCTACTAGGATGTTGCTTCAAATATAAAATTAAAGACCGAATTGAATGAGAACTATTTCAACGCTCACAAAAGGCAATTTAGTGCCACATTTGCAAGTCTCGCTTATAATTCGCAACTAGTTAAAGCTGCAACTGCTATTAAACGCTGAGGGTCGGCAGCACGCGAGTAAAGAACACTATCAAGTCACCTGGCCACCCACCATGACAAACATATGCAGATTCAGCCTAATCTCAGCTGTCACAGTTTAATCTCTACCCTTTCCTAGAGAAGCAACTCAGCCATGGCATCAGCAAAAAAATACTGCAAGTTCAGCGGAAAAAACAGTTGATACCAAAAGTTCATTTAGGAGCAATGAGAAACGTGCCTAGACATCTCGACTTGGCCAATCATTTGTCAGACTTATGAAGCCAAACCCAATCAGTTTCAGCATCTTTAAGGGGGATTAAGAAAACATCAATTGCAATTCGAAACTACACGATTTCCGTTCAGAACTGAGACCAAGTTCTGCTCTTAAGATGAAAACGTGACAAGTAACTGAATTTAAATTGATGAACTAAGCGGTATATACTACTGGCAACTTGCCCAGCTCATCAACTGCTCACTTGACAGTCATCAAACTACTATATATGCATGTACATATATGTATGTGTGGAGTATATACCATATACATATATTCGTGTTTTCTTTCGACTTTTCTCGTTGCCAGCTGTGTCTCGCATAAACAAACTCATTTAATATGCGCACTTCTTTCTCACCTGTGTGTCTCTGTTTACTTCTTCTCTCGATTTGCCGCTTTTGGCTGCTTTCAAAAATTCCACTTAAGGTTTTATGCGGGTTTAGGGCCAACGCCTAAAAGCAGACTACACTTTTAGTGTTAGACATAGTCGACGACGTTGCCGGAGGTTGACCCAGGTGGTGTTGATGCTGCTCCACCCACAGCTGCCACGACTTTGTTTTTTTATATGGTGGATGTTGTTGTTGTTGTTCAACTCAAGCGTGTCGTAGTTGTGGTCTTCGTTGTTGTTGTTGCGTTTCTCTGTTTTTGCAGTTGCTTAAGCAATTGTCGGCATCAGCAATTGCGCAAGATGAAAATGCAAATTTCTGCAAAAACAAAAAGTAGAAACAATTTAAATATACATATGTATGTAGGTATATTTCTTTTCGCAAAGTAAAGAAAAAAAGACTTGGCCTGCGGGGTTCATTGAACCGCATAAAAGAATGGGCCATGTGGGAGGGGACTGACCAAAAAAAAAAAAAAAAAAAAAAAAAAAATTAAATAAAATAAAAACGAAAATAAAGGAGGGTTTACCAAAATAAGCAGCAGTTTGAAAATTGAAGGTGAAAATGTGGCAAAAACGGAAGCAATTAGTTTCATTTGTGTTCCCTGGCAACTCACATCGACTCTCTGGCCGAAACAGAGAAAGTGTTGGCCCAAAACAAAACAGAAATTGTTATACAAAACGCGTTCACGCCTCTACCCATAGACTATCAATAAGCCAATACATAATCAGAAAAAAGTAAAAATATACGAAACAATAAAATTAGAAATAAAATAAAAACATTAAGAGTTTTGCCACTTTGTGATCTGAGCCTATAAACTTGTTAAGTCTGCAGTGGGAACCAAAAGTTTTCGAAGACGTCAAGTTGTAAAATTGTTAAATTGTTTTATAATTAAGAGTGTGTGGCATAACAAATTGCATTTGGGGCAGGTTGTGGAAAGTCCAGTATCTCCAATATACATATATATTTTTTTGATATTTTTTTATGGCACTTTTAAACGATCTCAATATGGAGATACAGTTTGAGGCAACATTACACATGGTAACTGCTCTAGGGGCTTCATATTCATCTCCAGCTTCGTCTTTGGCCAATCACCATAAAAGGTCATGACGGCAAGGCAGCAAAATGTTGCCTGATGATGCCATAAAAAGCCAAAACCTGAACTCGATAATGATGATGATGATGATGATAATGTTGGGTAACTCAACAACTAGAACAGATACTGCGCTTATCTAGCCAAAAGGGAGTTTGTTACGTGCGGGGCCATAAAACTTGAAAACACGACACGAAACCTTCAATGTAATTTACAAGATTCGGCTTACACAATATCACACGCAGCCTCAAGTTACCTACATAGACATGTTTAGGCCAAGTTAAAGACAAGACACAAACCAAAAGAGAAGTAAGAAACGAAAAAACATCAACATCATCACTGATTGAATTGGTCAGCGGCCTTGCTTTGTACAAATCAAATCAAATCTTAACTCATCTTGGCCAAAAAAAAAAAAAAATAAAAAAAAAACATTCCATTCACGTAACCAAAAAATAAAAGGAGAAGTGGCAGAGGAAACTATTCAAGTGACCACCGAAAGAAACCTCTCAACTCATTATGGGCCGCGTGTTGAGATTGGCGAATGGCATTTTGTTCGATACAAACTTATGACATATGCCAATCTCTGCCCCCCCATTCTCTTACTCTCCCTCTCTCTCATCATCAACACATCATCATGTCAATATCATATCAAGAAAGTTAATCATAGATATCTGCGGCAACCGTTATGATGAGACCAGCAGCCTCTCATTAAGATTATGTGATGATTATGATTATGATTACGATGGCGTATCAAGTGTTGACAGCCACATGCCGATCTCTTTCTTTTGTGCTCTGAATTGCCTGGCATTAAACTTGGCCAATGGCTGCTCTTGTTGGCTAATAACAATGCCACAGCAATAGAGAGAGAGAGAGAGAGAAGAAAAGAAACAGAGAGAAAGAGAGAGAGAGAGGGATCTCTGATTGATTATAATTATAGCCGGGTTGATTCTATGTGGTACATTGTGGCCTAGACTTGATTCTATTAGCACTTTTAGCACAAGCTTGCGATATATGCGATATATGCGATATATGCGATATATGCGATGAATGCGATGTAAACGATGTATCGAGTTTCCATTGCTCTCCATTGGAAATTTCTCTTGGAGACGGAGACTCAACATCCGGCATATATATCCGTGAACTGAACTTACGTTCGATTTTTAATTAATTTACGATTAATCGCATTCTATAGTTATAAATACATATGGGTAAATATGTTAAATACTACAATGGTTAAAAAGTTAAGTAGAAAAAATAAAATCAATTATTACAATAAACAGATCTAAAAAAAAAAAATTAAAAATATATATCATCAATAATAGTACATAAGAAACTAATAACGTAAAGAACACAAAAAATTAAATTATATAAAAACAAGAAAAATATAAAAAAAATAGTACATGAAAAATATGTAGAAATATAAAGATTACAAAAAATATATATAAACAAAAATAGATAAAGAAAAATTCAAAATTAAAATTAAAATAAATAATTTAAATTATAAATTTAAAATAAATTTAAAATAAATTTAAAAAAAAATATAAAAATTAATGTAAAAAAAATTAAAAATGTGAGAGAAATTGTAATATAAAATAAAAAACAATTAATAAATACTAAAATTCAAAAAAATCAAGTTAAACAAAATAATTTACTAATAGATTACGTTTACTATATTACTTAACTTATAACTTAAATATATGTTCGTATATCTTTAAAACATAACATAAAACTAAGTTTGGAAAATGATAATCATATGAAATATAATAAGATATATGTATGTATATTGACATATATCCCCTTCTCCAACTTTTTCACTTCCCTCCCCAGCATCACGTGCCAGAAGCAAACAAATCTTCAGAAAATGTTCATTTAAGCTGCAGAAATTAGACATTTATGGAATCGTAACAAGTGGAGTATAAACGGGAAATGTGTTGTGATAATGCAAGTCTTGAGTGTCTTGAGTGTCTTGTGTGCAACGCGCTGTAGCGTGTAAATGTTGCGACTAAACGCGGGGCATGGCAGCAATGCAATTTTAATTGCAAGTATTACAAAAAAAAAACAACAATAACAAATGCAACAACAGCAATTGGTAACAAATGCCAAGAAATGTGAGAATTCTCAAATTGTTATTAAGAAAAATGCAATATAATAATTGAATTGTAATGTGAATGTTGCACTCAATATACCCTGTAACAACAAGTTGTGGCAACTGAGGTGCAGGGGGGGGGAGGTTAGGGAGGGGACTAAGCGTTGCTAACAAGCCATCAAGTGGTATTTATAGCCTCAGCTAAAGGCAAAAAAAAAAAAACACACACACACACACAAAAAAAAAAAAGGCTCTCAAAAACAACTTTCATAAGACACAAAACGTTGCCACCATCCCCCTCCCCCTTCCACGCTGCTACTCGATGTCAACTTGGGAAAATTGCTTTTCCAAGGTCTCTAACGACATGTGCAACCCTCGCCCCTCTCGCTGCCCCTCTCACACACACACACACACACGTACACATACATACATGCATATATACAGACATATGCAAAACTAAAGTTGAGCAAATGACAAAGTGTTTTCTTGGCCGCATGGTTGCATGCCACTTTTAATTGCATGTTCGAAGCTGTCAAATCGAATTTATTTAATGACTTGTGGCGCCGCATCTTTCACTTGCCCCAAACACAATCACAATCCCAATCACAGGCAGCTGTCCACGTGGCGTATGCGCAACGTTTAAACTTTAGATAAGATATTCTTGTCAATTTATATTATTTTTGTTTTCAATTTTTCTTTTGTTTTGACCAAACATTTTAATGGCTGAATCACGAGTCTTATCAGACAGATAACCTGCCAATTCAAATCACGCACTGTGCACAGTGGTGCCAAACTATAGACAGCTCAAGACGCACAGTTGACAGCCTCTATCGCAGTTCCGCCTGCCACATGCCAAACTAGTCTGGCCAGTGATGGCAACGTGAGAGCACGCGTGAGTCGTGAGTCGTGCGGCGTGAGTGTAGCTTAGTAGAAGATGAAGATGAAGGAAGTCAACTCTTTTTTAGTAAACTAACAACGGAGTTGCACTTATTATAAGCCAAACTATTCTATGACTTTTTTCTAGTCTTCTTTTTTAACTCTCTTTAATCTCTCTCTTTTTCTCGATCTGTCTCTCTCTCTCTCTCTCTGTTTTGTGTAATCCCTGTAGACTGCCTCTAGCTGACGTCTTGTGGCAATGAACTTGACACTAATAGGGCTTCCCGTCCAGCTCAACTGCAACTGACCAAGTCGTCCCAACGACAAGTCAATCTCGTCCAACTTGGCCAACACAGGCCTCTTCTAAGCCAACTTGCAATGCGGCCGAGTGCCTGATAAGGCAATTGCCTTAGCTGCTTTTTCCTTGGAAAGAGCCAACAGAATCTTAAAGACCAACATCGCGTGTCGCTGCTCTCATTTGGCTAACTTAACTTGGCTTAAATAGTAAAAATGCCGACGAAGTCAAGCTAAAGTTTAAACAAGTGTTTCATTTTTTTTTGCTTTTGGCTTTTTGGTTTATTAACATTTTCTGCATACGCAATGAAAGTTCAACGCATGGCGAATTTTCGAAGAAAACCGAAGTAAATAGCAACCAAAAAGAAATTAAAAGAGAGAGAAAAAAGAAAGAGAGACAATGACTGAGCGAAAGATAATGAATTATTTAAGCGGCACGACCAAAAGTCGCACATTTCCACAGAAAATAAATACGAAAAATATTTAAAACCAAAAATAAAAAAAAAACCGTGACAAATCACGGCAGACATTAAGCTGACCCCCCGTATGCCCCAACCAGCCACGCCCACTTTTCTGCTTATGCACAACAAATGAAAGCGAAAAGTCAAAGTTGCGCATCCCACTTGTGGGGAGTGGAGAGGGAGGAGCTGTCCAAGGGGGGCATACCTTGACTAATGACAAGTGAGAGCGTGACAATGACAACAACAACAAATAATCAACAACAACAAATAATCAACAACAACAAATACTCATCGCATTTAAGCGTATCGCCAACAATTAAAACTGACAACAAATAATTATTTATAGTTATCAAAACAACAAACATAAATTCTTCAAATTCTGCTTCCCATCGTTTCTTCAAATCACAAAATAAATAAATCCACTTGTTATTGGTGACAAAATGCTTTGTAATTGAAATCAAATCAGTGAAAAGATTCTATGAAATCTAAAATATAATATATACGTAAGTGAAGCGTGTTCTTTTTAGCTAAAACAAGTACTTTTGATATAAACTGAATTTGATTTCTTCAAGTAATTTTCAAAAAAAAAAAAAAAATAAAAAAAATTATATATTTATAAAAAAAAAGAACTAATTATATTACATTAATATAAAGGTTCCATTTCAATTCCAAATCAAAATCGTATCGTAATATACATATCAATGCCAAAACCGCACATTTCAATCGAATTCGGAATTGAGAATAGACCTGATTATATTTATACTTTAAACTTCAACCAAATAATATGTAAAATATAATTGTGTCAAATTTTAAAAATGTTTTTTTTCTCTTTCACTGAATATAATGCCATTTAAATGTTTATTATTTTTCTTTAATTCATTATAATTTTTATTATAATTTTTTCTGTTTAACAAGAGCCCCTCAACTATTTACATAATCTCAGCAATTGTCATGTAAAGTACGTGTAAAATTCTTAATTATTTTATTGAAACTTGTCATTTTTGTTACTAGCGGAAATTGCAAAAGTTAACGGCATATTTTCATTGTCACTACTCTCATGCTGTGATAAGATAATTTTGCAATTTTTTCAAGTCTAGCATCTTAGTCTTATCGATACTATTTGGTGATGTTAACAGTTAACTGTTCTCCCTGTTCACTACCACTTTGCTATCGTTTCTGCCTCAGCTGACAAATCCCTCTTCAAGTGTCTGTTTACAAAGTGCTGGCGACTCCTGCTACTTTTATGGCTTTAACGCGACATCCGTTGGCCAGGCCATAACATGATTGGCCATAAAAAGCAAAGTTGCTTTTCATATTTACATTTGGCTTTTCATGGTGGAAGTGGGAAACGGAAGGCTGTCAAAGCCGCTTAGCTAACGGCTTCAATCCCTACTTCTACTACTTCCAAGTCCCTCTTCTGTGTCCTCATCGCTCTACTCCAATTCCCTTTCAAGTCAATTGCAGTCAAACAAATATTTAAGAGTCACAATGTCTACGATTTTGCAGAAATCAATATGAAAACCCATACATACAGATGTCCATACATACAAACATATAGTTAGTCATACATCTGTCGTTATCTTATCAGCTACATGGGGGCTTTTATTTTTTATAGTATATAGACTAAAATCAATGTCCCATTAATTGTACTTCTATTAACTAATCAGCTGGCAGATATCTCTCTCTCTCTCCCACACTCTATCTCTTTCTCTCTCTCTATCTCTATTTCAGCCTCAATATACTTCTCAAGCGTCGTGTGTCGTGTGCGAACTTTACACTCTCCTCTCTAGCAGCAACCTCATCATCAGCTTTATCGGCATCATCATGATCATAATCATAGTATATTAAATATGGTTTCTTTTGTGTGTCAAAACAGTTGACAGTTGAATAAACTCGACTACCAGATACCAAGCACTTTTTCTAAATTTACTAGATTTTTTACTCTAGATGTTTGGCATTTTAACTAGAAAATCTTTATTAAACATAAATAGTAATATAATATATCAAATTTAATTAAATTCGAAACAGATATGAATTAAATGAAATTAAATTATAAACGAAAAAATAAATAAAAAGAAAATAATAGTAAATGAAAAAATTTTAAACAAATTATTTTTTTTTTTTTGTATTTTGTATGTTTGCATGCACTTAAATAAAAAAAAAAAAAAAAAAAAAAAAAAAAATAATAAAAAAAATAATAATACAAAATAATAATAAAAAAAATAATAATAAAAAAAAATAATAAAAAAAATTATAATAAAAAAATTATAATAAAAAAATTATAATAAAAAAAATTATAATAAAAAAAATTATAATAAAAAAAATTATAATAAAAAAAATAATAATAAAAAAAATAATAGTAAAAAAAGTAATAATAAAAAAAATATGCAAAATGTTTTCAAAAATAAAATCAAAATATGTAAATATGTATAATATTGAAAAAATTTTAAACCAAACAAATTTTAGATATAAATTAATAAAAAAAAAAATAAAATAAATAAATAACGATTTTTTGTTCACTTTTTAAAAAGCCAACTACACTTGTAAATTTTAAAATATTATTATTAAACTAAAATAATTAATATTCAAAGTAAAAGAAAAAGAAATCTGTTATCTTAATCTAAATTAAATAATTTTTGTATATAATATTTCTATAGTCGCATATACTCCAATTTTCAAGCACATTTGTCTCACAGGGTATTCAAAATAAAATTGCTGCGACAATTTCAATTACCTCGAGGCACAAACTGCACTTAGCATATGAAACATCCCCACACATATTTTATATACTATATACTACATACTATATGCTAGTATATAAAGTAAATAAACTCATAAATGTTTATGTACACAAACACACAGACAAATACGCATATTGTTATTGTTGTTTCCAGTTAATTGCATCGTCATCTGTTGTTGTCTGTTGTTGTCTGTTTTTGTCAATGAATTTGATTTATTTTATCACTTAAAAACTGTCGACGCTTTTGTTTATTTCCATTATTTATTTCGTACATAATTTTTAATTGGTTTTGGAGACGGTGTTTGTTTTTAACATTTATGTAGAGGATTTGCAAAGTTCTAATCTGGAATATGCTAAGGATATTACGTGTATTATATAGTATAGTGATGATTTAGTTGCTTGCCACGTTTGCTGTCAACTTGCCACATTCATCACACACACAAGTTGTGGCAACTGTCCGCCCTTTATTCGCACTCTCCACAAACAAGCACATGAAGAAGAGGAGCGGCGAAGAAACAAATTATTGATTTATGGTAACACGTCTGCTGTCATTGTCAAGATAAAGTGGCTGCAACTGCAACTGCAACCTGCCACGGGCATCAGGGGCTGCCTTTGGTGGCAAGGCGTGACAACTACAAAGCAGCAGACGGCACTGTGGTACGAGTATGGAGATTGAAGTAGAGCTAGAAGTCGAAGTCGAAGTGGAGGTGGAGGTGGGAGTGGAGTTGGAGGATGAAGTTGAAGTGGAGATGGAGATGGAAGCCACTACCTCAGCAGGAGCTGAAGTTGGTTTTGTGTTTCGCGCTTGGGATGAGATGAGTGCAAAGTTGAGTCAACCTTAAGCACACACACTTTACACCTTCTACTTCATTCTCTTTCTCCTCTTAGTGTGTATGTGTGTGTGTGTGTGTTGTGCTCCTCTTTGTGTTCTACTGTACTTTGCAGAAGCTGCACTAAACTTTAAGTAGGAAAAGCACGCATATAGCTGGAAAATGCAGCGCAAAATGCCGGCTAAAAATCAGAGAGCGAACGAAAAGAAGACGAAACGAAAGAAAACCACCCTTAGAAATGCAGCGAAAAAAAAAAAAAAAGTATCCCCAAGTCACAAGGATGCGCTAGGAAATCGAATAACACAAGAGACGCCAACAAAAAGCAAAGCACAAGAAAATGGCTGCAGAAAAGTCCCGTTGGCATTTCCATTTCCTACCCCCATACCCTTAATAGTGGGTGTCTCTGTCATGGAATGCCAGCAGCAAACATTATATTTTTTGTTGTTGTCATTATGTAACTTTGCTCCAAAACCAGAACCGAAAAATCCGCCCTGACAGCATCAACTGCCATCTTCTCCTATTTTCTGCATCCCTCTTTATCACCCCCCTCTCATTCTCTCTGCAGTTGTCAAAAAGTTAGGGGTTTGCTTTTTTTAAAAATAACAAATTCAATATAAATAAAAGCTGTCTGCCAACTTCCTCAAGCTCTGTCAGTTTCCCCTATTTCGTTTCTTCCCCACTTTCCCATTCCATTGCTATCCTTAACTGCCGTTAAATACCCATACACATGAATGCACACACTGCATCCAAACGTAACGTGGCTAATCATGAATGAAAGAAAATCCTCCTGAAAACCTCCCGTTTGTTTCCCCATCTAAATTTAATGCGGCCAATTTAGAAAATTATGCCTAATTTGTGGTCAGTCCCCCGCTTCCGCCACCATCGTATTGAGGTCAAAGGGAGCGACCTGGGCACGGCACGGAGCGACTGCTCCAAATTAGCCTAGACATGGCAATTAATTAAGCGGAAAATATAACTCAAAATGTCTATAAAAAAGAAAGGGGGGGGGGGGACAAAAACAGACACATTTGCGTGCTTTCAACAAAAAGAAGGGGCTTTAAAAGCTTTAATTTGATTTAAAGTTTTAATAAAAATTGGAGTGTTTTACAAAGTGGTGAAAAGCACCTTAAAGCTTTTTAAAATAACTTTAAAGATAAAGAACTTTCAGTTAAGAAACTTTAAGCTTCGTTGAAGAATTAAGAGCTTAGAGCTTAAAAGTTGTTAATAGCTATCAGCTTATATAGTTATATTTTAGGTTATTTAAAAACATTTTAGAGTATTTAAAGAAATTTCAGATTACGCAAAGAACTTTAAACTTACTTAATGAACTTTAAACTCACTTAAAGCTGTTCAAAGAGTATCTTCAAAATACTTACTTATATAAATATTTTGCAACTAAATTATTTTCCCAAATTGCTGAAAGGCAACTTGATTAAGTCTTCTGTAATCGCAACACAATTATGTTGATTCTACATTATGTAAGCTGCTTTGCCTTGTAATCAATTGTCATCAGCTTCAAGAAGACACAATCTCTTTAGCGCTACCTCTACTTAGGCATCTTCCAAGGGTATTTCTTGGGTGCCGTCGAAACATCTCTTTGTCGTATTCTCCGTATTCTCTCTAGTTGGCCAAGGTGCTTTCGAGAACAGCTCTACAGTTGGCAGTTATGCAATTGCCGTGCATTGTTCCATGGGGGGCGTGGCAACAATCGAGTCATGCAATCAAACAACAACAAGAAGAACAACATAAAATTGGCATCTCATGCCGAGCTGAGGTTGTTGCGACTCTGATTGCAACTGCGACTCCGCTTATTACTTCATTCGATTCAATGCGACTTAATTGCGATTGCTGACAACACAAACAACCGGCAACAAAGGGTTAAACACTTGTAAAAGTACTCGTTACATGTTTACTCGCTACTCGTTACTCTTTACATACTAAACGGCTTAAAACACGCCCCCAAACAAATCTATGCAAATGTTGTTGTCCGTCGCCTGCAGGCTTCAGGGGATAGACCCACAACCTGTATTGGGGGGGGGGGCGTAGATAAGTGGTGGCCAAGTGGGCTGCGGGTAAACCAAGTGGCTACTAGCCCAACCCAGCCAAGTGGCCCGACAGCCAAAGTAATCCGTAGACTATGCGATACACTCGTAATCTATTTATTCCATGTACCAATGCAACGATGGTATATTGTGCTTATGAAAATCTAAAAAACTTTGCCAAAACTCAACCGATTTTGATGAAATTTGGATTTTTGTTAATGGTTTTGTTACCAGTTTAATTCTGCATTCAAAGAGATTTCATTTTCCGCCTTTTTATTTTTTCGTCATTTTTGACCAATTTTGCATACCCCTTGTCAAAATCATCAAAAATCAAAAAATTTCCGATTCTAATTTTTTGTGCCCAATCGATTCTGGGACTCAAAACTAGCATTCTGCTTTTTATTTGAGGTCTTTCTGATGTGTATTTTTCGAGATATGGCCAAAAATGTGTCAAAAAGTAGCCCCATTTTCTGAAATGAGTCCTACCGTAACTTTGAACTGCCATAACTATGCCGAAAATTAACCGATTTTGATTAAATTTGGATTTTTGTTAATGGTTTTGATGCCAGTTTAATTCTGCATTTAAAGATTCTTCATTTTCGGCGTTTTTAATTTTTCGACTTTTTTGACCAGTTTTGCATACCAACCCCTTGACAAAATCATCAAAAATCCAAAAATTTTCGATTGTATTTTTTTGTGCCCAATCGATTCTTGGGACTCAAAACTAGCATTCTGCTTTTTATTTGAGGTGTTTCTGATGATTATTTTACGAGATATGGCCAAAAATGTATCAAAAAGTAGCCCAAAAAGCCATTTTCCTGAAATGAGTCCTACCGCAACTTTGAACTGCCATAACTATGCCAAAAATTAACCGATTTTGATTAAATTTGGATTTTTGTTAATGGTTTTGATGCCAGTTAAATTCTGCATTCAAAGATTCTTCTATTTCGCTGTTTTTAATTTTTCGACTTTTTTGACCAGTTTTGCATACCAACCCCTTGTCAAAATCATCAAAAATGAAAAAATTTTTGATTCTAATTTTTTGTGCTTAATCGATTCAGGGACTCAAAACTAGCATTTTGCTTTTTATTTGAGGTGTTTCTGATGAATATTTTACGAGATATGGCCAAAAATGTGTCAAAAAGTAGCCCAAAACGCCATTTTCCTGAAATGAGTCCTACCGTAACTTTGAACTGCCATAACTATGCCAAAAATTAACCGATTTTAATGAAATTTGGATTTTTGTTAATGGTTTTGATGCCAGTTTAATTCTGCATTTAAAGATTCTTCATTTTCGGCGTTTTTAATTTTTCGACTTATTTGACCAGTTTTGCATACCAACCCCTTGACAAAATCATCAAAAATCCAAAAATTTTCGATTGTATTTTTTTGTGCCCAATCGATTCTTGGGACTCAAAACTAGCATTCTGCTTTTTATTTGAGGTGTTTCTGATGATTATTTTACGAGATATGGCCAAAAATGTATCAAAAAGTAGCCCAAAAAGCCATTTTCCTGAAATGAGTTCTACCGCAACTTTGAACTGCCATAACTATGCCAAAAATTAACCGATTTTGATGAAATTTGGATTTTTGTTAATGGTTTTGATGCCAGTTTAATTCTGCATTTAAAGATTCTTCATTTTCGGCGTTTTTAATTTTTCGACTTATTTGACCAGTTTTGCATACCAACCCCTTGTCAAAATCATCAAAAATAAAAAAATTTCGATTCTAATTTTTTGTCCCCAATCGATTCTGGGACTCAAAACTAGCATTCTGCTTTTTATTTGAGGTGTTTCTGATGAATATTTTACGAGATATGGCCAAAAATGTGTCAAAAAGTAGCCCAAAACGCCTGAAATGAGTCCTACCGTAACTTTGAACTGCCATAACTATGCCAAAAATTAACCGATTTTGATGAAATTTGGATTTTTGTTAATGGTTTTGATGCCAGTTTAATTCTGCATTTAAAGATTCTTCATTTTCGGCGTTTTTAATTTTTCGACTTATTTGACCAGTTTTGCATACCAACCCCTTGTCAAAATCATCAAAAATAAAAAAATTTCGATTCTAATTTTTTGTGCCCAATCGATTCTTGGGACTCAAAACTAGCATTCTGCTTTTTATTTGAGGTGTTTCTGATGATTATTTTACGAGATATGGCCAAAAATGTATCAAAAAGTAGCCCAAAAAGCCATTTTCCTGAAATGAGTTCTACCGCAACTTTGAACTGCCATAACTATGCCGAAAATTAACCGATTTTGATGAAATTTGGATTTTTGTTAATGGTTTTGATGCCAGTTTAGTTCTGCATTCAACGATTTTTCATTTTCGGCGTTTTTAATTTTTCTACTTTTTTGACCAGTTTTGCATACCTTGTCAAAATCATCAAAAATAAAAAATTTTCGATTCTAATTTTTTGTCCCCAATCGATTCTGATAAATATTTTACAAGATATGGCCAAAAATGTGTCAAAAAGTAGCCCAAAACGCCATTTTCCTGAAATGAGTTCTACCGCAACTTTGAACTGCCATAACTTTGCCATAATTTAACCGATTTTGATGAAATTCGGATTTTTGTTAATGGTTTTTATCTTAGATTAATTCTGCATTCAAAGATTCTTCATTTTCGGAGTTTAAAACTATTCAAGTGTGCTTAAAAATGACCCAAAATAGCGCTTTTTGCAAAATTCATGTGATGGGAATAATGTTGTTGGGCAATCGGAAGTGCAGCACTTTCTTGCTTGCTGTGGATTTGAAAGGTGCTTAAGGCACATATCTACTTGAAGTACAATATTTGAAAGCTGGAAAACTATTAGACGCTGAAAATGGTGATGCATAGAAAACTGTTATAGGGCGAGAATCAAAGAGGGGGAAAGTTCCAACAGCATCAATCTTGATTTGCTTCTATCTATTCAAATACATTTCGATTCGTAATTTTAATTAAATTTTTAGGATCATTGAACCCCATACGATACTGAACAAGCCGCAAAACAACAAATTGTTTGGTAGGGGGAAGCGGGGGGCAGCTCAACCGAGAGGGTAACGATTTCCGCGAGACATAAAAAATAGACTGACTGACTGATCATTGATCAAGCGTGGTAAGACTCAAGATTGTAGGGGGCATACATTTATTTGGCTCAGTGTAAGCCAGTGCCACATATGGCAGCCACAAAATACAATCAAAGTCAACATAGACTATAAAACAAAAACAAAAACACAACAGCAACAAAATCGACCTCAAACGGCAACTGTTGCCAATGTTGTTGTTGTTGCCAATGTTGTTGCTGTTGTTGTTGTTTCCATTCAAAGATTATCCGACGACGTCGTGTGCTAAACTTGCACCAAATCCAGCGGCAAGTGAAGTGACAATCAACGAGTATGGTGGGGGGGGGGTGTTAGAGGAGGGAGAAGTAGACTTGATTTTTGCCACAGCTGCGCGTGGGCAACAACTTCTGTTTCTTGCCCCCCCTCTGACCCCCTTTTAACTTCCACTAATTCGCTGGCATTTTCAGCTGCAAATCAAGCAAAAATTGCAAAGAGTTTTTCATGTGCCAAATTTGGATGCCGAATCGAAACGTTTAAAATTGAAACAATAAATTTCAAGACTATAACAACAACAACAACAAAAACAACAACAACTAAATAGCAACGCAATAAATAATGAAAACGAAAACGTAAAATTAACATGAAATAAGCATTTGCATGGAAATTATCGCATTAAATGTTAATTTGTCATTTTATGCATAGACAATTTTGTATATATATATTTTTTTATATATACATAAATAGAGAAATCAACATAAATATTTGTTTATCTGCAAACATTTTTGGGGGCAAGCATTAATTAAGAATAATTTGCTTATAATTTCGATACGTTTTTGTTCTCTCTTCTTCTCTCTGCCCATCCTACAACTAATTAATACATATTTCAGCGTAGGCGAAAGTTTTAAGTTTTATTTTTACGTTTCTCATGCTTAATGACAATTTTATGGGTTTTAAAGTCGGCGACAAATTAAGAAGAAGCACAGAATGAAGATATAGGAAATATGAGGAAGCTGCGTATGGCACAGAATGGAGACATTTTAATGTGCAACAGCAAAGGAAACTAAAAATAAACAATAATCGGGAAATACACAGAGAGAGAGAGAGAGAGAAACGGTAGCAATGTCTCAAAGAACAGGGGCAGCCCTCGAGCTCCCCCTTCGTATAAGGAAATAAGGAAACCAAAATCCCCAAGAATGAAAATCTCAACAACAATAAAAACGAAGCAGAGCACAGAGCAGAGCAGCGCAGTCAGCAGCCGCTGTCGCAGCTGACGACGACGTCGGCGCTGTCAAGCGCAACTGTTAGTGCCAGACAAAGAAGACAGCAGCAACTGTGATTGAGACTGGGACGGCAACTGAGGGCATGAGTAAAAGAATCAAAGAAAAGCTGAGAGAGAGAGAAAGAGGGAGCCAAGGGAACACATTGAAATTAAATATGGTTTGTAACCAGAATTCCGCACTAAAAATAAACAAAGCAGCAGAATAAACTCCGCTCTCTGTCTCTCTCTCACTCTCTAAGGGTGTAACTGAAGTACATATGCAAACACTCTCACACGCACACATACACTCGAAATAAGGGCCTTACAAAATAACAACAATGCGGCCTCCACACAAACACACACTTGCGGAAATATGCAATTGCAATCAGAGTCTTTTGCATATTTGCATAAATCGGCCGCGGCCATTGCAAAACAATTAACAACAGTACCCAAGACAAGAAAACGAGGGAGAGACACGATAAATGTGCAAAGAAAAAAAAAGCAAAAAGAAACAACAACGATAACAAATCACTATCAAAAGCAAAATGCGCAAAGAACCTAAGACAACAACAAGAGCTCACAGCTATGGCAACGCCAGACAGTCACGAAAATAACACAACAACGACAGCAAAGCTATCGCGCTGCTTGTTTTGATTTGTTTTCGCGCAAAACTTGGCGCTCTCTTATTTGCATGCGCTCTCTCACAGTCTTTCTCTCTCTCTCTCTGTCTGCGCTGCGCTGCAATCGATCAAAGGTTCAATATTGCGCTGGACAAGGCAAGGGCGAGCCTTTTTGCGCTCTCTGCTTTGTCTTCAGTTGTCGTTGTTGTTGTTGGTTCTTTCGGTTTGACCAAATTTTGCACAAGACAAACAGACACAGAAAAACCAGTTATTAAACGGCCATTAACTGTGAATGCAACGGCAGCTTTTTGGCCAGGTGTCGCCCAGCAGCTGTTTGATCCGCTGCCAGGCAAACAGGAAAAAAAAACCGTATCATTCCGCCTCCCATCACACAACCCACCTATACTCCTTACTTACTTACTGCTGCTGCTGCTGCTTCTGCGCAGTGTGACCAGACTGGAGACTAGTGGCTAAAATGCCGCTCTATTTGTGCATATGTATGTAATATTATAATACGCTTTTGTGTATTTGGTTTTCATTTAGTAGATTTTACTCACCTGCAAAGAAAATAGTTTTTTTATATTTCAAATGCAGCCGGAACAACAACTATTAATGGCATAGCTTTGCAGAAATTATTTGCCGCTGCACATCAACATACACCGACACACACATACACACACACACCCTCTGCTTTGTTTGTATGTATGCGAAGTTCAACTTTGGCAGAGCAGCAACTCTGCTCTTATTCGTTTTCGCACTCTCTCTCGCTCTCTCACTTGCTCTCACTCTGTCACAGACGCTACCTTTTTACATTGAATTTCTTTTTGCGCAAAAGGAGTGGCGTCCAGAGTTGAGGCTTTTGCTTTTGCTGCTGTTTTGCATACACATGAGCACAAACACACACACACACAGAGGCTCGAATGCACAAACAATCTCATATATGTACACACATGCACATATACATGTAGTTGATTACTTTGCGGCACTTTTCCTTTTCGTCATGTTCCTTTTGCTTATTCGCAAATACTCTTTAGCTACGATTCTTTTCTTTTTCGAATTCTTTTTTTTTTGCGCGCTGCTTTTCAATTCGACAAATTGCAGACAATTATTAAAATAAATTCACTCAGAGCATTGATAGCATTTTATTTAATACACTTTGATAATTTTCGCCTATATTTCGCTTTTTTTTTATTTATTTAAATATTCTTATTTGTATCTGTCGGAACGCGTCGTCGTCGTCTGGGGCGAATATTTTTCGCCTGCTTTATGTTTGCGCAGCTCGAATTGTGGACAGAAGGAGGTAGGTTTTTTTCACTCGATTTTATCATATATAATTAAACATTTTCATTGTATTGAATATGAATTTCATGCACTATCATTAAATTATCGTTGAATATTCGTAATCGCAAGCGTAGGTATTAATTGCACATATCTTTTTTGCATTTAGCAAAATTGTAACAAACTTCTTCTACCGCTGCCACTGTTAAGTGATCCGCGCTACAACCACTCCCGTCGACGTTTCGTTCACAACTAACTGTATCTGTAAACGGCAGCCGCTGCAAAACCCAATGAGTATACCAGAGAGAGCGTAATTGAGAGAGCACTGTTTAAGTTAACATTAACATAACAGAGCCAACAACAAGCAGACAGCCGGCAAACAAATAAAATGTGTAGCAGTTTAGTTTGAGATATATGCAGTTACACTATTTAATGCAATATTTTGAATATATTGTAATTCGTTCCATTCTTGCAATACTTAGCAACACAATTCTGACATGCTTGGCAACTATTTAAACAGCCCTCGACTGTTGACAACATATCAGCTGGAACACGCTGCTGTTAAACTCAGAAGGCGCTGTCAACTAACAGCACGGGGGTGACCATTGTACAGTCTAACAACAAAGAGCAACAACGGGCAGCGTTCATTTCTAATAATTTTTCAAATATGAAAAAATTAATTTACCTAATAATTCAATGTGTTTTGGTGCAAACAATTTGTGCTACCACGTGTAACAATCTGCTACGCGAATTGGCCGACAAGCAGAGCAAATTCATCTCCTGCACCACGAGTCACGCCGTTGCCGTCAAGGATGCCCGTTTCTGTGGCAGTTGCAAGGTGGCAAACGATGAAATGAGCAGCCAATATGATTTGTTGATGACCACTCCGAACTGTTCAAGCATCTACAAGGATGCTGATCGCATGAACATCGTGATCAACACTGAGAGTCTGCTCATGGGACTCTGGAACAAAGCAAACTGCGCAAGTGAGTCTTATCAGTTTCCACTAAGGGAGTCTTAGCCGGCATTGTCCGTGCTCTGTTGTTTACATTGCAGACTGCTTCATGAAGGACGGGCTCGTATTGCAGAACTTCACCTCGCTGTATGATGATCTGACTCTATGCCTTAGGCAACATACCGCGAACAAAGATGCCTGCGAGAAGTGCCACTATGATTATGTCCACTTGAATGGTTTCTACACGGATCTGGACAAGGAGTACAATCGCCACATCTGCTTCGACATACAGGATATCGTAGGTAGTTTCTATACTGCTTAGTGCTGAATTAATCCCTGTTCTCCTTTTCCTTTCCAGATGAATCGCACCCGTGTCAAGTGGTCCAAGGAACTGAAGTGCTGCCAGCGTGAGGTGCAGATGGTAGCATTCCTCACCAGCGTCGGTGCACTGGCCGTCATACCGGTGCTCCTCTTCTACAGTGCCAGCTATGTGCTGACCAAGCGACGCGAGGCTCGTCATGGTCTGCTCAATGAGACGGAACCCCAGTTGGATGATGCACCTTCCACCTCAACGCTGATCACGGCTGCCGTTCTCTCCACACCAGATGAATCCACGCCCACTTTACAGGCCACCAACGAGAAGATCTCCAGGGTACTGCAATTGCCAAACCAAGTGGATTCGGATAGTGATGATGACATGATTACTGTTAAGCCGCGAACTTTGGCTCACGCTTGAGATCAATGGAGTTCTTCCAGATATACGACAACTCCAACTATTTGCCTCAAGTGATAATATATCTAGATTTAAGATAATAACATATATTTTTTGAATTATAATGAGCCAAAGGTTTGTATTATCTAACCAAATATATTAGTGGGGAAACTTTTCAACGTATGTCAATTTTTAATTGTAAAAGAATCTGAAAAGGATTACAACATATTTTCAATATTTTGAAAATTGAAGTTTTCTTTTAAGTAGAACCAAAATGTATACGGTTTTATAAGATCTTTTAAAATATGTAGACTTGGTAGTAGTATATATTATAACAACTTTCTTTCTAAATTTTCACTCGAATAACATTATTTTCGAAAAACGTTGAAAGGTTGTCCCATAATATTTACAAACATCATTAGATAATATCAACTTAATATATAATCCTCTTTTGTAACTATTTGAACTGTTCCGATATGTAACAAGGGCAAAATAATATCGTTGATTTCAACTCATATTTGTATATATATATGTAGATATAGATATGTTTGACATACAGCTTAAGCATTTGGTTAGTTTTGTAACATTTTGGTAAATAAAATGATTGAGAATCTGCTAACTGAACAAGAACATATATAATTAACAATAACTTTCTATCTCTCTCTCTCTCACTGTCTCTCTAAAACTATACAAGATATATACAAAAGTTAAGAGTTTAGATAATATATAGATGATGTATCCTTGGATATTAGACAAGTGTGCCCAGTTGCTCGATGCTCAACACTGTTTTAGGGTTGTCAACGCAGCCAAAGAGCTGCTTCTTTAGCAGCTTCTCCTCGTTGGACTGCCGCATGTTGCAACTGCGTGGCTGGGGTTCGATTTGCTTTTGGATTGTGGCACGCAGCAGGCAACTCTGCTGCTGCTGTTGCTGTTGCTGCTGTGGCAACTCTGGCGTGCCACCGCCATGCTGCTCCAGTTCAAACTCACGTCCCAGACATTCCAAGACCCCCAATTTGGCCTTCAACTGCTCGTTGGCCATCAGCAATTGTCTCTCCACCTGATAGATGTCGGCCACCTGTCCAGCCAACTCATTGTCCAACCTATCGATCTGCTGCAGCACCTCGCCCTTGGTGTGGTAGGCGTGTCGGACCTGCTGCTTTCGCACCTTGGCATGCAGACGCAGCAGCTGCTCCTCCTCCCGCTGCAGTTGCTTGTTCAGCGCATAGACCTTCTCCAGCCAAAAGATCTGCAGCTCATCGGGCAGTTGACTGTCAGTTACTGTTATAAAAGAGAAGTGATCCTTGAGTGTGTGTGTATAACCTCACTTTTGTAATAGGCAGGGTTACCTAGGGGAAGTTGGTGGCCACGATGCTCCAGTGCCTCACTCGGTTTATCCATCGTCTTAAGATAGGCATCCAGGAGATAGTTCTTGCCCAATTCTCGCTCTCGCTTGCGATGCTTCTCGTGCTCGATCTTCAGTATCTGCTGCTCCTTATCACTGAGAAGGGGAAACACTAAGAAAGTGGATAGGAGAGTGGGTCTCTGTAACTCACTTCAGTAGACTCATTTGCCGGTTGATGGTTTCATCTTGGGCAAGTATAATATTCATCAGACGCTCATTGGGAAGCTCAGCTTCTGTTTCCTCTGCAGCAGCTGCTGCTCCTTCAGCCTGTCTTCGTCTTGGATTAGCCTGCAACTGTTGCAACTGTTGCTGCTGCTCCCCCACTACTGTGGCCCTCAGGTGCGACCGCTGCTTGCCCCGCCGCCGACGAAAGCGCTCGCTGCGGGAACTGCCCACCGGACTGCCCATGCCGCTGTCCTTATCCGTCGACATGGACAGCATGGAGAACATCTGGTTATGGTTATGCGCCTGGTTATGGACACGCGACGCACCTCTCACTGCTGCCCCTGATGATGATGATGATGTTCTGCACAGATTCCGCAGCTGCAGCTCGCACTGTACGAGAGAGAAAGGTAGATCAAAAAAGATAGAGATGATGAGAAAACTAATGATTATCGTGAATGATTAGAGGCATTTGCTTAACTACTCTGTTCCTAATAGCGAAGACATATTAAGACTTCTATAGAGTTGAGTTTGATATAAACTAACGAGAGAGAATAGGAGAGTCGAAAGAATGTGAAGACAGTTGTTAATTTGTTCATCCACAGAGAGCGAGAAATATGTATATGGTACGATACACATTTCAGGGTATATCTCTGGAAATATTCATCAGAAACACCTCAAATAAAAAGGAAATTATTAGTTATAAGTGCCACAATCGATGAGAGCTAAAAAAATTGGGTCTAAAAATTTTCGGTTTTTAATGATTGTGTCAAGGGGTTAGTATGCAAAAATGGTCAGAAAAAGTCGAAAATTTTAAAATGAACATTTTTACGAAATTTTGAATGCGGAATAAAAGTGTAATAAAACTCATGGATAAAATCGAAAATTTCATGCAAATCGGTTAATTTTTCGCAAAGATATGGCTGTTCAAAACTATGAAAAAGTGTAAAATTTGCTATTTTGGTACTTTTTAGAGATAAATTGAGAAATTTCAGTCAAAAACATTCTTATCGGATTCTTTAAAAATTTTGTTCGATTTTCCAAACATAACCTTAACAAAATTCCTAATTTCATAAAAGTCGATTAAGTATTGGCAAGTTTATGATAGATTAAAGATACGATAAAAGTCATAAATAGCGAATTTTCCAATTTTTGCCTCTTTTTGGCACTTTTTTGGCCATACCTCGAGAAATAGTCTTCAGAAATACCTCAAATAAAAAGCAAAATGCTAGTTATAAGTCCCAGAATCGATAAAAGCAAAAAAATTGGGTCTAAAAATTTTCGGTTTTTTAGAATTTGTCAAGAGGTTAGTATGCAAAATTGGTCAAAAAATGTAAAAAATTGAAAGATACGAAAATGAAGAATCTTTGAATGCAGAATGGAACTGGGATCAAAACCATTAACAAAAAATTTCATCAAAATCGGTTGAATTTTGGCATAGTTATGTTAGCTCAAAGTTACGGTAGGTCTCATTTCAGGAAAATGGCGTTTTGGGTCACATTTTGACACATTTTTGGCCATATCTCGAAAAGTACCCATCAGAAACACCTCAAATAAAAAGCAAAATGCTTGTTTTGAGTCCCACAATCAATTGGGCACAAAAAATTAGGATCAAAAAATTTTTGGAATTTTGATGATTTTGTCATGGGGTTAGTATGGAAAATGGGTCAAAAAAGTCGAAAAATTAAAAACGCCGAAAATGAAAAATCTTTGAATGCAGAATGGAACTGGGATGAAAACCATTAACAAAAATCAAAGTTTCATCAAAATCGGTTAAATTTTGGCAAAGTTATGGCGGTTAAAAATATCGAAACATACCAGTTTTTTGCCAAAATTATCACGTAAGGGTATGACGTCCATTAACCGAGTGCTGCCATCCAAATATTCCTCGAAGTGGCAGTTCTTGAGTTGCTTGACAATCACATACTCATGCGAGTTCCTCACACTCTGCGCATAGTCGGTTAATTGTTGAACTCCTTGAATCTCACTTTCAGCTGCATTCCCATTACCGTGAGAATCCCCCAATACATTGCCGTCATCTTCTCGCACTTCTTTGGTTTGTATAACAATTTGGTTGGATTTGCTGTGCGGGGATTTGGCATGGAGCTGTCGCTGTTCCTCCAACTGTTGATAGTGGAGCAGCGCACAGATGAGGTCCGCACAGGTGGTGGTCGCATCCACGCCCGATACCCAATGTTTCTCGCCATCGATGGTGATGGACACCGTGTCCGAGAGCGTCTCCATGGAGCCATACGAGTCACAATCTCCGTTCTGGTCTGTTTCGTACTTTGTGGAGCTGTCGAGCACGCAGATCGATGGATTCGCTGTGAGGGAGGCCTGCTTCAAGGAGACGCTGTCCTCCTCCAACATGGTAACTGGCACTGCAAGAAGAGTGAAGATAGATAAGAAAGTAAGACGGGTTTTTTTTTATTGCTGGGAATCGACCTAAATACTAAATGATTCAGCGCAGGAACTGTATAATTGGCAGTTGAAAAAAAAGCCAAAAACATGTTTCATCCGAAGCTTCTTCAACTTCTTGATGACGTCATTTGTTGAAAGAAAGAGATGGAGTGAGCAAGAGAAAGAGAGAGGTAACCAAAGTCAGTCAAGTATGGCCCTGCTCTGTGGACGGGAAAAAACGACGAACAAAAGGGTTAAAACGTTTGGCTTCTTCTTCTTCTTCTTCTTGTTTTGACCATGTCTTAACTGAATGAAAGAAATACAAAACAAACAGACAGATGAACAGACAGACAGACAGACAGACAGACAGTCAGAGGGCGATACATTCATATCCTGATCAAATTGCTTCCGTCTTTGTTGTTTTGATTAATTGCCGGAGATATCAGTTTCCTTTTCCATTAAAAGTGGTAGCAGAAATGGAAGAGGGCCATCGAAGAGGGCACATAAAACCCAATTCTAAACATATTTGCTTACAAGTTTGGAAAGTTTACAAAATACTTCTAACCACATACTTTTCGCGTCTATGGCGACTTTGTATAACAGTTTGCACAACACGCAAACTGAAATGAAAGTGCGTCAAGTGCTGGTAGAAAGTTGATTAAGCATAAAGTTCCGTTCGTCACTCTTACAGCAATTGTTATACAAGTGTTATACTGCAAAAGTAACGAATTGAAATGCATTGCAGGTGAAAATAAGTAACATTTATATAGAATAAAAGAAACGGACCAATAGTACTGTAACTGTTATATGCCACAGCGAAAAGTGTTATACGGCCATCAACTACAAATTATGCTGCTCACCCTAGTTGCAGTTGTTATACAACTGTTTTATAGCAATTAGAATAGAATAATGAAAGTACAAATACGACATACACACACTTAAGCGGTTATACATTAAAGTAAAATGTGTTATACGGCCTACAATTAATATAATTGATTGGTGTTGATTAATTGTACTGATAAACGCAGTGTTTAAAGTGTTTTCATGTATAGTATAACAGATTAAAAAACTGTTATACACAACTATGCATCAATTAGTGATAAATTTTGAGTTATCGCTTAGCAAAATCCTTTTTCACTTAGTTGAACATTTCTGCTATGAAACTGTTATACATGTGGCAAATACTCGTACACTTGGCATGTGTTTAATAGAATTAGTGTAATGCAATAAATTAGAGATCATAACGTACTTTCAATACAAAGTATTTATAAAAACTGGATATTGTTAACTCAGACGGTTTAAGCCTTGTGCAGAATTACAAATTCCAGACACATTGGCATTTCGTCTCGTTGTTGTTGTTGTTGGTGTTGATGTTGGTGTTGATGTTGGTGTTGGTGTTGATGTTGGCAAGCAGAGGGGCAAAGCGACACATTGGACATCAGGTTTGTAGCATATCGTAATACCCTATATACATACATACCACACCCAGATTTTTCGCTGAGATTTGCCTGTTGCCTTTTTGGCATTTTGAAATGGAAAATGGAAGCATTGAATACGCGCACTTAAATCATAATACAAATTGTTAGTTAGTCGCTCACTAATGGGGCTTTAGTACATGCTTAGTAAATGCTTAAACACCTCTTGGCCATGCCGCAAAAAAAAAAACAAAAAACACGAAACAAACACGAAAAAAATACAGCAAAACTACAAGCGGATGGAGTTGAAATAAAAAACCTCAAGTTAAACTTTCAAAACTGCTCAAAGCGTAGCGTAGATGAATGAATCTCAACTGTAACGCATTATTATACCCTGTAAAGTACATACAGCTCTTTATGGGGTATATGGACTATTGGGAATGTTGAATACGCCAGTAGAAATTCTTGTTACTCAGATTTTAATTAAAATTCCTGAAAGCAGACAAGTATTTTAGAAGTATTTTGATAAGTTGAAAAAATTACCGAAACTATCAAATATTAAAGGCATTTAAGAATGCAAAAAAACCTCCACATATTTTATGTGTAATCTGAGAAAAGTGAGTTTTGGAGGAGTTTTGAATACTTCAAAATAAAAAAAAATCTTTCTTTTTCATTTCTTTATTTGCCTAAAGATAATTTAAAAAATTGAAAAATATTTATTTTCTTAAAACGAGGCTAAGTACTTATCGTACCACCCTCGTATTTTGTTAAAAATCTGGAAAATAAGTTATGGAGTTTTCTTCAAATTCAAATGTTTTTCCAAATTTCCACTGGCACTTTTTAAATAATGGGGAATATTCCATTATCAGTTTCAAGCTGCCTACCCCTTACCTTGACATTTACAGGGTATTCATATTGTCATCAAACCCAAACTTAGTTAATGTTGCGCTTGTGTGTGGTACTGTCGAGTCTTTTTTTTTTGCCGACTTCCATTTATAATGCTTAATTATGTTGGAATTGTTGAGAGCATTTCACAGCGCCCGGAATGGCACTAGTTGGCAAGAGGGGAGGGGAGGGGAAAGGAGGGTGGGGGGCTGTGAAAAGCGCTGAGGAGCGCAAGGGAAGTGGGTAGGCTGTCTGCCCGCCCCATAGAAAGTTAAGCGCACAGTGCATCAAATAATTGAACGTACGCGTTAAACCAAAAAACAAAAAAAAAACAAGGAAATCAAAATATATAACTGGAAACATTTGTTAAAAGCCAAAAATAAAAGTTTTTAGCAAAGCAAATATTTCATTATACATACATATTTGTATATTTTGTTTCTTTTGGTCAATGGTCATTAGCATTTTGGCCAAGTTTAAGGCAGAGACCGTTAATACATAATCGCCAAAATGCTACAACAACAACAACAAACAACAATAAACCAAACAAAAGAAATGCGCAACACAAATCAATTTATTTACATAATCGCAAAAAAAAAAAACAGAATATAAGTTAAGATCGATCTTAACGGTTGTCGGCTCGTTCTGCCGTAAACACAGTTAGCCATTGTTTGTTATTAGCACACTTTTAACTTTCTATATATTAATTATAATTATAATTAATTGGAAATTTGTTATTAAAACAATTGCAAATGCCATTTTTTTTATAGAAATTATTAAAGCATTTCTCTCGCTTGAATTTATTAAATTTATTTAGTTTTTGTTACACTTTTTATGTAAATGCAGGCGCCTAAGCTTTGCGTGTGTGTGTGAGCGTGATTTTTTTTTTTGTTTTTAATTCATTTTTATTACTTTTGAACTTTCCCGTTTGATTACACCTGTTTGGCAGCACGCCGCTGACTTCGTCCAACACATTTGGCGTCAACACAACAACTGAGTCCGCAACAAAACAAAACAAGCGCTGAGCGCCGTCAAAGAGAGCGCGAGAGAGACCAAGACCAACTGCGAGAAGAAGATGAAGAAGTAAGAAGCAGGCGAAAGACAGATAGAGAGGAGACTGAGCGGCTCTTCAAGTCTGTCTTACGTTGGTGTTGTGGTTTGGCACTGTCTATCTCACTCACGCCAACTCTTGCTCGCCTCTGCTCTCTCCTGACTATGCCTGCCTCTCTTGCGCTCTATTTGTCTGCGCGCTCTTACGGTAACTTCATGGCTTAGTTTTGTAACGTAATTGCTGTTGGCTGCCCCCCAGCCCCCACCCCTCCCTGCAGCCAATACTTCAACTGTCAATTGTCTTTTGTTTGGCCAACAAAATTCTCAGCTACCAAAACTTGCAGCGCAGCCAAAACACAAATTATGAAACCACAAAAAAAGGAACAGGGGGAAAAAATAAAAAAAAAAAGTAAAAGAAAAAAAAGTAAAAGATGCAGGAAAGTTATCGGCATGTAGAAATCATGAGAAATGCAACAAAGTTGGTGGCATAAAATTGTTCAACAGCAAAAATGTCAAATAATTAAGAATTTCAGCAAATTGTATAACAATTAACTCTGCAATAAGAAAATATAATTAACAAAAATAAATATAAACATTTTGCGTATTATTCAACAAGTTGAAGCCTCGATCTCAATCCAGTTTCAGTTTCTTTTTTTTTCTTTTTTTTGAGTCCATTTCAAACATCGTGACGCCGCCGTCTGTTGCACTTGCAACAAGTTACGTTTTTTACGGTCGTTTTTCGGTTGTTTTTTTTGTGGTTCGTATTTTTTTTTTAATATATACTATATTTTGAGCGTCGACGTTTTGGCCTTTCATTTTCATGCGGTGCAGCTGTCCTATACCCTTTCTACAAGCGGGTCGTATGCACTTGTGCCACAACTTTGCTGCAACTGCCACTAACTTAGTTCTGGTGTCTAGCTTAGTTAGCGTATTTGTGGACTGTGAGTTGGCCCAGTTAATTGCCCGCTGCTTTTCATAACAAAAAAAGCTTCTTGAAGTATAAACATGCGCCAAACCGGTTTTAATTGTTGTGTGAACCCAACAAAATAGCCCAAAAAAACAACAACAACAACATTAACAACAAAAACACTTTAAAGATCAACAAACAGAATCTTATAATTATGCAAAGTTTTGACCTCTGTTCTTTCTACGAAGTGTCTGCACACAAGCCAAGAGCGGGCCAATTAAGAGCCGGCTTTATAACTTGGCCAACAGACGCACGAGTTGGGATTATATGAAAGATAAATAGAAGTTGGAGTTTCTTCATATTTGTGAAGAATTTTTGTGGAATTTGCTGCATACTTGAGATTTTCCAATATTTGAAAATTATTAAGGTATCCAAGAAGAGGAAACGGAATTTTAAAATTATATTAAAGACTGTTTTAAATTAAAATTTTAAAGAAAATATATTCTGCGAATAATATATTCCTACTTTTATAGGCATAAAGTCATTGAAATATTATTGTTTTAATTTTAAATTAAATTTAACAAGTATTCTTTTCCACAAAAAATCATTGCCTACTTTTAAGAGCGTCGTCAGCTACAAGTATGCAACATTAAATAACTCAACGACATATTTTATTAATAATTATTTAATATGATATAATGTCACTCGAGATATGCTCATCACATAGTGTGAACATGCAAATTGCTTGTACAAATAATTAAATATTATTTAATTGCATATTTACATATGTATGAATGTTTAATGGCATTTTACTAAAGGCAAAAAGAATCTCATAAATAATGCTAAATGCCAATATCCACCACATAGTGCCATTAAAAGCTGTAGACAGAGCGAGAGATCGAATAACTAGCAGAGAGTGGGAGAGTGGGAGTGTGCTAGCGATACTCACCACGTTTTGTGAGTAAGCACTGCTTACAAACATGACAACAAACCTGTATTCGAAACAACAAACTCACCACGCAGCGCTCACATATGTATAGAAGATTGCAATGGCGGTGGGAGTAAAAACAGTTGCAGAGAATCACGAGTTGAGCACGAACTTTAAATAAGATAAAATGTTGGAAAAATAAAAAGCTGAAAATGGTGTGTAATAAAAATAATATAGAAAAATAATTTAAATACAAATAAAAAATATTAAGTGAAATTAATTAACTTAAATTTATAAATTACTTTGCTCATCAAATAATAATATACTCGTTTTTCAATAAATTTAGTAAGTGAGTTTCTTCAAGAAAATAAGAACTTTAACATCACATACATATGTATGTATGTAGATAGAGAATGAAAATGAAACCAAACATTAGTACAAAAAACATTTGAAATTCAAATTAAACGAATTTATATTAAACATTATAAAAAAAAAAATTTTAAAAAAAGGCAAAATTTTTTGTAAATACTTAAATAATAGAACAAAGCAATACTTTTTTTTAAATAAATTTTATAAGTAAAGAATCTGTACAGCTTAAAACTCCTTAACAACAAAACAATACTGAAATATAAGTAAATAAACATGAATTTAAAGCACTGAATAAAATTTCATTTATCAAATATTCTTCAGATTATTCACTTATGAAATTCCAAAAAAATAAAATAAAAATAAAATTACATACATACATATGTATATGAATCAAGAAATAAAATTATACCGATATTTTAAAAAAATTTTTAAACTGCACTCATAGTTCTAACGACCTCTCACGACTATCGCATCGCAAGCACGACTTCACCGCTATCATCTCCAAGCGCAAGTTGGCAGACAACCGAAGCTGGCCGAGAGGCTTAAGCCGCGTCTCAGTTGTTAAACAAACGTCAGCGCGCGCGGTCAGCTTCGTTACGTGACGGCCCCAAAAAAAGAAAAACAATCAAAAAAAAAGCGGAAAGGCGCCTGCGCAGCTGCTGAAAAACCTCCAAAAGAAAAATACACTAAAAAAAAGCAACAAACAATAAACCAGAAAATACAGTAACAGCTTCAATACAACAACTAATACGTATAATAATCGCACAATAATAGTCAAACACAAACAATAAAAAAGCGGCTGAAAAAACTTAATACAAAAAAAATATATATTAAAGAAGAAAAAAGTTCACGGCAAATGAATGGAGAGTACTACATGTCGATACATTTATAAACAAGTATTTTGTCGCTGTTGCACCCACGTCTCCTAGAGACACAGACAAAACGAGAGAGAGATAGAGAGAGAGAGAGGGGGAGAAAGAGAGAGAGACGTCGCATTTTGATTTGGAATTGTCAAAAGAAATAATTATCTCTTCATTTTGTTCGTAACGTATTGTATGCAAAGTGGAATTGGAATCGGAATCGGAATTCGTATTGGAATTGGAATCAACAACAAGTCGGAAACGGTTATGTATGTGTTGTTGTTGTAGTTGTTGTTGTTGTAGTAGTTGTTGTTGTTGTCGTTGTTGTGGGGAGAGATGATAGAGCCACCGACCAAGCTAAATAAACTATTTTAACCTTGCAATTATATATGTACATACGTATGTATGTGTAAATAGGTGTGTGCGTGTGTGTGTGTTGACGGGTGTGTGCTCTGTGTGCATGTGTATGTGTGTTTGTTTGTGTATACCTGAAATACTGGGCATCATATGAACGTTGGAGACGGTGCAAAAATTCCAACAAAAACAACAAATTAAAATATATACAAACATACATTTATACGATTTCGGTAAATTCAAGATTTTTCATACTCAACGTAACTATAAAGCGAGCGCCCGTTTTTCCTCCACTCCGCAACTCTTCAACATCTCTATCTATATCTCTATCTATATCTATCTATCTATCTTTTTCTAGCTCCCAACTGTCAACTGTTGGCGCTATGTTTAATTTTCAAATAATTTGAGCGGCATTTAAAAAGTGAAAAGCTTAATGCCATCAATTTAATGACAATTACGACATTTTTTTTTCAGCACAGATTTCACCTACAAATAATACAATGAACTGTGTGTTTTATATATATGTACATATATATAGAGAGAGATATACAACTCTATATATAAGCATGTTGTGTAGCCATAAATATCCACAGATTTATATATGTATATAGTATGATAAATTCAGTTTTGGTCATCAGAGCGTAGGTTGAACCTCCGCCTCAATCGTTGCATTTAGCTTGAGTTTAAGTTTCGTTTTAAATTCCGAATGTTTAATGGTTTGAAAAAAAGAGCTTAAAAGCTCAACTTGCGTTAAGCAAAAGCTTTTAACTTTAGACAGCAAATTAACTTCAATTTGCTTACTTCTTCTCGATTTAAATTTAAAAAAAAATAATGGATTTATATAATGAGCTTAAAAGCTCAGCTTTAGTTAAGCAACGGCTTTAAGCTCTAGACAGAGCTTAAATTTAGGTAGAGCCTCTTTTAATTTGAAATTAAACAAATATTGGTTTTAAAAATGAGCTTAACTACTCAGCTTTAGTTAAGAAACAGCTTTAAGCTTTAGGCAGAGATTATTTTTGTTTTAAATTAAACAATGATTGTTTTAAAAAATTAGCCTAAAAGCTCAGATTTAGTTAGGATGCAGCTTAAAGCTTAAAGCAGCAGCAGCTTAACTTAAATTAAGAAAGCTGATAAATAACCTCTTAATCTGTAAAACATATATAATCTAAATGTATATAATTTTTTAAAACATCCGGACTTACCTCATTCTCTGTTTCTGTCTCTGCCTCGTTTTTAGCTTCCTGCTCCAACTGTAGTTTTCCCCATTAAAAATGCCGCGGAAACTCTTGAAGTTTCTCATTATCTTCGACAACACGTCGCTGCTGTATTTCCCGGGTCAATTCCTCTCGGGCCGCGTACTCATCGAGCTGCAGGATGAGACTCCTGCTCTTGGATTACACTTCCATGTCGTGGGTGAGGGGGTGGTGCGTGCAGGAGGACGACAGGAACGCACCTACGACAAGGAGAACTATATAGATTTTCGGATGCGTCTGCTTGGGGATGTGGATCAGGGACCGGCCATACTCTCACCTGGCATACATAGTTTCCCCTTCAAGCTGGGCCTGCCCGTAGGTCTGCCATCCACATTTCTGGGGAGCTTCGGTTGGATACAATATTTCTGCACGGCGGCGTTGCGCGAACCCAAGGGTTTGACCCACAAGAATCATCAGGTTTTCATTGTGATGAATCCCATCGATTTGAATCTGGAGAAGCCCATACTTGCGGTAAGTGGAGACAAGAGATTCATCAATAGTTTCCAGTAACTAAAAGTGGTTTTTCAATATTTCAGCAACCCTTCACCTGCGAAGTGGAGCATAAACTGGGTGTGGTCGCCTGTGTGGGCGGTGGACAGATCAAGTGTCGTGTCATACTGGATCGGGGTGGCTATGTGCCCGGCGAGAATATACTCGTCACTGCCTTCATATCCAATGCCAGCAATGTGACCATCAAACGTACTAAAGCATCTCTGACCGAGGTTAGTTGGAGGTTTGGTGAATTTGAATAGGTTTTAATCCTTTCCTGATTCCAGACCATAGAGTATCTGGCACGCGGCAAGACTGTGCAGACGGAGAAGCGTGCCTTGGCTGTGCTGGTGCGTGGCAAGATACGGCCCGGCGGTAAGGATGAGTGGCACAATGATAGTCTGTATGTGCCGCCATTGCCGCCGACAAACCTACAAGGCTGTCACCTCATCAAGATTACGTACGATGTGTTCTTTGTGATTGAGCCGAAATCGATGGAGAAGGAAATTAAGCTACAGCTGCCCATAGTGCTGGCCACATATCCATTCCGGAATAATGCCAACGATGTGTCCAATACCTGGCCCGAATCGGTGCTAAAACCCGATACCCATTATCCCTCCACCTTGCCCATCTTTCGACCCTGGCTCCATGAGAAACCGGATGCATAACAAATCACATTAATTAAAATGAAATCATGTCTCGTATTATTTGTTGAACAAGAAAATTAATAATTTTGCGCCATACATTAATTTATAACTTATTTAACGTTTAATCAGTTTTTGTGACACAACTAAAAATCAAAAAAAAATTTAATTAAATATCGTTCCTTTTTTATTGTGTGTTAAAATGAGGGAAGAAATACTTCCGTTTATCTGGTAATTGTAATTATTTTATATAGGTTTTATTTACATCTTCTCAACTTTTTTAGGCTGTACATAGTCGAAACTCTATTTAAGTTAAATCAGATAATCGACTCTTATAATTCATAATTATCAATATTTAAATATGACTTGATTCGACTACTACTACTTAGTTTAGCCTGCAGTTATATTTAATATATATATAATTGTTTAAATTTATATATCTTTCTCTAGATATATCGGTATTTACAATTACTTTAATTTATTGGAGCTCTACTAGGACTACTTCTGATTTTTAGCTGTGTGTGTGTGTTTTAAAAAGTAATATCATTTATTTTCTATATATATATATGTATATATACTAAATATATATAAAAATTAAAAATATTGTTTTTTTTTTGTTTTTCTTATCAAGTTTCTTGTTTGTTCCATATTGTGCATCTCAATTATATCTATAATTTAGTTGCCTTGACCAACAACATTTTCGCGAAATGTCTTTATCTTCTGTACAAAGAACGATTCCAGCGCCTCGGCGCATTTGTAGAATGAGGACTCCTTGGGATTGTAGTAGCGGCAGTTATCAAAGATTTTTGTCATATCACCAATAAATTCAGCGAGCTTCGTATAGGTGTTTGTTTTGAGTTTCGTTTCCATCTGCTTGAGATCTAAAAAGGGCCAACAAAACACAGAACAGCACAGTGGTTAGTAAACATGCATTTTTCCCACAAATATTATCGATATATATCGTCATTTAATTTTTTACAAACATATCAATACATATAATTTAAAAAAAATATTGAAATATTATTAAATCATATTGTCCAAGTCGATAGTATAAAATAAATATTCAACAAAATTTAAATATGATATGTTATCGATATATATCGGTATATTTTGCTAAACAATTATCATCTATAAAAATATCGATAATATATCGATATACTTATAATTTTAAATATTTTTCAAAATTATCCAATACAGTTTTTTTTTTAAATAAAAACCCATCAATATTATAAGATATAGTACCTTTACCACGAACTAATGTACCCTAATTTACTTACCCATGGGCTCCTTAATCACTTTGTAATAGTCGGGTGCCTCTTCCGGATCAACCGGTTCCATGAATGGCCAGGCACTCTTATGCGACTAAAAAGGGGAATTTACACAGTTAGAAAAACTTGTTCAATACAACTATGAATATCTATACTCTCTCTCTCACCTGTATCTGTTTGATTAGGTTTTTGAGCTCAACAATTTCAGTTGGCGTCAGACTTTTCATATTTGCGGCATTTGCATCGGAGTTGCGTTGACATGTGGGGCACACATATTCATCGATATATTCCGCTTCGCTTTGGACAATGCCAACGCAACGGCCATGGTACCAGTCCTGGCATTTATCACAGCAAATGTAGAATTGCGATTCATCGTAAGGTTGGCGGCAGCTGCAGTAAAGCTCCTCCGTTTCACGCGCCTTCTGACAATCCGTACAGATGTATTCGGTGAGCTTCTTCGATGCCTCCTCGGTGATGTTCACACAGTCGCCATGGAACCAATTGCTGCATATATCACAGCCAACATAGAATCTGTCAAATAAACGAAATTATTTTCAATAAATAAATAATTTTAAAAGTCTATTGAATTTCGGAAATTACTTGGTATCATCATAGGGCTTGCGGCAAATGCAATATAATTTCTCGGACTTCAGTTTTCGGGGACGACCAACGCCCTGGCGACCACCATGCGGCAACTGTGCATCCGCATTTGGACCGCGACGCACTGGCGGCTGCTTATTGAGCCTGTAAAGTTATGAAAGAAAAAATTTAATTCTAAATTTTATTTTATTTGTAAATTGTTGACCTACCGTTTGGGTTCATTGTTTTGTGCCCGCTCATTGACCACAGTGGCATCGTGATTCTCAGTCAGCTTCTCGGGCGTTGAGGCATCTATGGCACGCACATGTCGCTTCACCTTCACCTCCACCTCCTCACGTATCTCATTCTGCAGATTGCGTTCCAGCAGCGATCGCTTACGTAGTATGCTCTTCTTCAGCATATCCTTATGATGCTCCAGCTGCGTTTGCTTCGGTTCACTTAAATTGGCTGCATCCTCCAATGGCAATGTCCTACGTACGTTCTTCGTTGCCCCATTATTATTTTGTTGAGCTACTGAATTGGGATTGGAGCGTTTCCCAGTTGAACGCACTTTCCACTCAACATCATTGTCATTGTTATTGTGGTGCTGCTGTTGCTGTTGGAGCTGGCGTGCTGTCGACACAGTGCGTCGACGTTGCGAGGTGCTGGCAGCTGCTGTCACATCGGTGGAGTTTGAGCCCGAGATTTGCTGCTGCTGCTGCTCCTGCTTTTTGCGCATCTTAACCAATTTCTCCTCAACCTCTGGACTCAAGTTGCCTTGCTTTAAAGCTGTCGAAATCGCTGCAGTGACAAAAGAGAGTACATTTAAATTTATGTCGAATTTTAAATATTTTCAAATTTCATATACAATAGACAAAGAGACAAAACTAAATTTTAAAAGTGAAATAAAAAATATGTAAAAATAAAATATTTTAAAAAGAAAAGATAAAATAAAAATAATAATAAAAAATATACAAAAGTTAATAAAATTCATTTCAATTTTTTAATATAAATTTGAGACTGAAGAAATTAAATCAATTATTATGCACAATTTGTTTAATTAAAAATAGTAAAAAGAGAAAAAATTAAATTCCAAAAGTGAATTAAAAAAGAATTTAAAAATAAAATAATTTAAAAAATTAAAGATAAAATAAAAATTCAATTTTTAAATTTAAATTTGTGATTGATGAAATTAAATCAATTAAATTTAATTAAAAAAAAAAATATTTCAGTATCAAAAAAAAAACTGATAAAATGAAATGTAAAATTTTGGGAGGTACTAACATTCCTGTATGTAGCCGCTGGTGACCACAAAGTTGTCCGTCTGCTGCTCACTCTCAACCAGTGCGAGGGCATCGTCTATGTTCTCCAGGTTCGCCGAGTCTCCGGCAACGGCGACATTGCTGTTGAAGGCGCTGCTGATGCCACTTGATGATGTTGCGGTTGCTGTTGATGTTGATGTGGCGTTGCCATAATGCTTATCAACTTGGGCAATCCCACCGCTGCAGTTGTTGTTGTTGTTGTGGGTAAGCGTTCCGAGGTTGGTGATGGCATCGTTCTGGACGAGGCTGTTCTCGTCAGCAGCTGCAAACGTGGTGGCATCGTTGTCGTTATCGTTGCTGCTGATGATGTTGTGGTTGTTAATGTTGTTGCTGCTGTTGTTGTTGTTATTGTTGGTCTGCAATGCATTGACAAAGTGATTCGATAGTAAAAACTTTTTAATTAAGTCTAAATCCTTAGCTATCACTAGATTTCCATCACACTCTTCATCTACTCTAATATCTTGAGTTGGCGTGCAAATGACTTTGATTTCCACGCTGTCATTGCGATTATCATTGTCGTCAGGCACATCATGGGCAGGAGGAACTTCAGCGGTGTTCTTCTCGCAATTTGCACAATGGGCCGGACATGTGATCTTGATTTGTCCGCCCTCGGGCGTGGCAAAGTAAATAGATATCTTGCCCAAGCAACAGGTAACGACTTCTGGCTCAGGAACTTGCTCTAGCGCCATGGGCTGTGATTTGGTTTTTATTGCTTTGCTTTAGTTTTGATTATTACTTTAGTGTGTTAATAATAATAAACTCAGGCTAGAAAATATACAGAACAAGTTCAACTCAAGTTGTGTGTAGTATATAGGGCTTAAGCAACTAAGTTAATTAGTAGTTTATAGTAAATATTCGGCACCTACCTGGCTTTAATCAGAGATCAGTTGTAGTACTTATTCCAGGCAACCTTTATTTTTCATGTATATATTTTTTTGGTTTTTTTTTTTTGAGTTTAGTTTGTTGTATTTTTGGTTTTGTAGCACAATTTATTTTGTGGGATTTTTGGCGAAGAGATTAACACGTGTTGGAGTTGTAGTTGTTGACACGCGTTTTTTTTTTAAGATTTCAATATTTTTTTTTATTATTTTTTTTTTTTGTGTATTTTTAAAGCATTGGCAGCATGTATAGCAATATATGTTTTTTTAGGAATGCATTTATTAACAAAAAAAAACAATGTTAGTTTTTTGTTCACTGTCTCATTCTCTCACTCTCTCTCTCTCTCTATATATATATTTTTTCATTAACAAAAAGCTTGCTTTTAAATTAGGTTTTTATAATGAAAAATTGCGGCAAAATAATGTTTTGTGATTCGACTTGAGTGAGTGTATGTGTGAATTGTATTTTGAGTTAGTGTATATGTGTATGCATTGTGTGTGTAACTTTTGATTTATTTTTTTATACATTTTTTTTATTAAATTTATTTTTGGATAAGTGTAAAATTTCATTTCGATTTAGATGAGATGATTACAAATATGGTTAAGCCTTTGTGTTATATATTTTTGTTATTTCAAATTTTTTTTGGAATAGATTTTTTTTTAATAAATTTTGTTGTTGTTTTTTTTTAACTAGCTCACATGCGCTTCACGCTTTTTTACGGGAGAGTAAGAAGTACGGATACAACCGTAATGTTACGTCGTGTAGAAGTTGCCATTGCACAAAAGTCTCCAAATTTATATAGATATATATATATATATATATATATATATATATATATATATTTTGAAAGATCAATTTTATATATATATTTATATATATATGCATATAAACTACACAAGTCAGCCAACTAAAACTCTCTGAGGTGTGGGTTAATCTCTTCAGCTTTTCTTTGTTATTTTATATCAATTTTTTTATTTTTGATTTTAGAATTTCTTGGCCATATTAAAGTTAATTGAACAAATTTAAAAAAAAATAAGGAACTAACAAACAAATTAACTTGTCAAATTTTGGTGCCGATTTTAAATTATTTGTTTTTTACATGGTCCAACTGATTTCTGATTAAAGTCATTTTCATTTTCTGTAATATACTTCAACATATTTTTGTAGATTATATCGCTTACATGGTTTTAGGATTTGTTCTTTTGTGATGTTTTCTTTTACAAACAAGTACATTTCATAATGTTACATAGTATATAAGATAACTGTACTGCATATATATTCACACATATATAAATATATATTTAAGAACGATCATATATGTATATATGCTATATATGTATGTGATAGGAAGCGAGCGCTTTTTGTCAACACAAAGGCCAATTTGCAAATAATCATCCAACTAACTCAGAAACAAAAATTTACACACAAGATTTATATCTCTCCAATATGTATAATATTAAATATCATCTTATATAATCATAATCAAAAATGTGTGCACAAGTTTTTTTCTTGTTTTTTTTTTCATATTTATAAATATCATGTGTTAAATATATATATATTATTGTAAATATAATAAATATATATTGTTATAGAGCAATCGATTTTCATCTTTCAGAGGGTGTAAAAAGTGGGGTATGTGTAGAAATGTTATCAAGACCCCACGATGTGAGAATGTCTCTCTAGATCTCTACTACTATTATTCGTCTAATAATCACACAATGCTCTGGCTGCAATTTTAATTATTTTAATTTCATTTCAATTGATGTTATTGTTACAACTAGAGAGTTTGGTATTATGATCGATCGTGGTGAGATCTCTGCTCTTGAGTTGAGTTTGTATGAAAAGAAACAGTATTGGTCAACGTTTTGTTTGATATATTGTATTTCTTAAAATTTCTTTTTTGTTTTGTTTTGTTTTTTTTTTATTGCAAAAAGCGCTTTACAAATAGAATTAAAAGTACAAAACATAGCATAGTAATACGAAAGTTAAACTACTCTAAATATTGGAATTTGAATTGAGGAAAACTAGGCAAGAGATACCTTCTATGATGCGATTCTAATACTTGTCTCATTTTCTGCCCTGATCTCTACTTTCTCTATACTAAAATTACGTCACAGTCTGCATAATATATGTATAATATATATATATTTATATATGTATATGATATCGATATATAATAGTGGTAATGTTCATCCGTTTAACTTTCAATATTGCTTAATATTAATTTGAATAAACGCATATAAATTATAAAATTAATTAAATATAAATATAAACAAAATAAAATTAAGGCTTTGTCAAGAATAAATTACATAGCTTCAAGGGTTGGTCCTATTTTTTCTTTGTATTATTAAATTAATAATTAGCCAAATTTTTAATGTTTGCAAGTCTTGCTCGTCTATGTGTGTGTAGGTGTGTGTGTGTGTGTGTGTGGGCGTGTCTTGGGAATTAATTGATAAATAATTATATTTGCAAAATAAAGCCTTTGTTGTTGCTGCTCGAATCACATGCCACATGAGTTCGAAAATAAATAATAAAAATGTGCTTTTCAAATAATTACAAAAAAAACAGTTTCTTTTAATATTTAATGTGTAGTGTGTCATGTTTGTGAAATGCCAAAAATATTTAATATATATAAAGGTAAATAATTATAACAAATAAAATATACAAAAAAAGCAGCATGGTCAATAAATAATAAAAATGTTAAATGCAACTCAAACGATATGATGATTATAGCAACAACATGCTTCTCTTTTTCTCGTTTCTCTCTAGCTTATTAATTAAGTAGTTAATTTATCATTTTTGTTTTATATAAATAAAAAATTTATAATATTTGCTGCCTTCTTCGCTTACTAATTCCCTCTCTTTTACTAAACTATAGCTCACTCTTAAATCAAATGTGTTTTTGTGTGTGTTTCGCCTTCACCTTTGTATATTTATTTTTTATTTCAATTTTTTTCATTTTCTTTTTCTTTTTTTGTGTGTGTGGCATTTAAAAACTACTCACATGTTGATGTGTTGCCGCTTGATGCACAGGTGTTAATGGTGGCGGCTGGGATGATTGCTGTGCAACGGTTTCGGGTTGCACCGCCAGGTAGATCTTTGTTGGTCCTAATACACCCTGTTTGCCATTGGATTCTTGAGCTGCATATACAAATTGTTGATTAGTGAGAAACTCTTCAACTCATCAGAATTCATTAGTTCTCAGTAAAATAAAATTTAAAAAAAAAATTATTATTCTAATTATTGATTAGTGTGAAGTCCTTTAACTATTTAATTTAATAGCATTAAAAAATAAGATAAATGATTGGAAGAAAAAAAATACATAAATATATTTAAAAAAAATAAAAAAATAATTAATTTTCATAAATTATAATTATAAAAAATAATGATTTTTAGCTAATTTTATATTTAATCTTTAAATTATAATTATCTTTGATTTTTACCTTTCATCAGCTGCTGCTTCACTTGCGTCTGCACCAGCTGCAGCTGCTGTGCGGTGAAGTCATTGCCCACCAGTCCTTGCAACACGATGCGTGGCCCGTGCTCCGTTTGCAACACTTGTGCCGTAACGCATTTGATGACGGTGCCTGGTGGCTGATTCTGTAGCAGACTATCTTCCACGGTCATCGGTTGCTGCTGCTGTTGCGGCACTTGCTGTTGTTGCACTTGCTGCTGAGGCGCTTGTTGCACCACTTGCTGCACAATATGTTGCTGTTGCACTTGAGGCTGCTGCTGTACCACAACTTGCTGCTGTGATTGTTGCACAACAGTTTGTTGTTGTATTTGCTGTTGTTGTGGCAGTTTAACTGGCGACACAGCTTGCGTGGCAGGCGCGGCACTGTTGGTCACAATGTGGGCACTACCATCTCCCTGCTGCTTGATATGCGCCACAATTTGCGCCTGATTGTTGCCCAGTGGCTTCACAATCACCTGCTGGCCATTCACAGTGGCCACCTGCAGTTTGCCCTGAGCCAATTGCTGTGCCAGCGTGGAGTTGGGCACCAGCACTTGCTGCGTTGTGGTTGTTGTTGTTGCGGCTTCCACAGGCTCATTGCTGACTTGGGGTTGCTCCTCCTGAACTTGGACTGTTTGTTGCTGTTGTTGCACTATGGTTGCCTGATGCTGTGGTGGTTGCTGTTGTGGCTGCTGTACAACAATTTGCTTGACCAGCTTAGGTTGTCCTCCAGCAGTTTGTTGCACCACAAATTGCTGCTGTGGCTGCTGTACAACATGCTGCTGCTGCTGTTGTTGTTGCTGCTGCTGTTGTTGCTGTTGTGTTTGCACATGTTGCTGAACAAACTGCAAGGCCTGATTGGGCGCCAGGTTGCGTTGTGCAACAATGGTCTGACCTGGACTCAATATGATACGCTGCCCGCCCAACATGATCTGCTGTTGCACGTTGCTCGTGTTCACAATCTGTTGTATGACCTTTTGCTGTGGCTGTTGCTGCTGCTGCTGTGTTGTTGCTGCTGCATTCACCTGTTGATTCACCACAATTTGTTGCTGTTGTTGTGGCGCTGCCTGCTGTTGTATTTGTTGTACGATTTGCTGTTGCTGCACAACAGTTGCCGGCGTGCCCTGTTGCTGCTGTTGGGGGGATGTTGTCGTCGAGATCAGCACCTTTTGTCCCTGGGCTCCTTGGGCCATCAGCAACTTGGTGCCAGGCTGCACAAACACTTGCTGTCCCGGCTTGGTTGTCACCAATTTCTGTACAGTTGCTTGTTGCAGTTGCTGTGGTTGCTGCTGCTGCTGCTGTTGTTGTTGCTGCTGCTGCTGCTGTGCCAACAGCAATTTGCTCTTGACCTGCGCCAATGGCAACGTCACCCGCTGCGTGGTGACATTACCGGGCGATTTGGCCACATTCACATGTTTCACTGCAATTTGTTTAACCACTGGCGATGCGGCTGCTGCTGCTGCTGCAGTGCCTCCTCCTAGTCCACCTGTTGCTGTTGTTGTCGATGGCACTGTCTGTGACTGCGCCGTCTGCACCGCTTGTCCAGTTGCTAGCGTTTTCATTGGCAATTTCCCTTTGACTGCGAATCGAAAATGAAATTATTTTTATTTTTTGTCTTACGAATATTCATAAATATTGTTGCCGGGTCTCACCTGGTGCCGTGGCATTCGATGTGGTGGTCACCACATGGAGTTTACCATCGGGCATTTGGACCAACTGCTGACCGGGATTCAGGCCACGTACGCTGACTTTGCCATCGGGTCCACGTATGATTTGTACTTTATGTGGTGCAGGTGCTGCGGGTGTCGTGGAGGCAGCAGCCGCATTTGTTTGCGGTGCTGTGCTCGATGCTGTTGCAGCTGCTGCTGCTGTTGTGGTTGCTGCGGCTGCTGTTGTTGTGCGTGGCACTTGGGTGACTGCCTGTTGTATGATGCGAGTGGTGCCATCAGGATTCTTGACTATCACACGACGACTGCCAATGACTTGTCCGCGAACTGAAAAATCACAATATCCGGCATTAAATTCCATTTTAAACACGAGAATAGTAGTAGTTTGATATGCCCAACTGCATTATTCCTGGCATTAACTTCTCTAAATTAACTTGTAACAAGCGACTTTTAGTTGTACCTGTTCAACTAGGCGATTTCATTGCATTAAACAAACGCAAGTAAAAAGTTGCATTTGCACAAGTACAATATACCACCATACTTTTAGTACCGGGCATAAAAGGATTTGAAACTTTTTAAAGATTTACCTGGAGTGTTGGAGCGGTTTAGTTCACCAGCGTTGAGGATCTTGCGCTGTTGATTCGCCGCCCTTTGCAGTTTCAACTGTTGCTCCATCTTGTCCTTGACATCCTCGTTAGCTTTGGGTGCGATTAAAGTCCGTCCGGTAGCACTACTGCCATTGGTCGATGAGCTTTGACTGGAGGATGATCCGCCGCTGGCCTCAAGTTGCCGCGATGCCACAGACCGTGTAACTGTTGCCAAGCGAGCTTTCTCATGTTTCTCACCAATGAATTTGATCTCCCACAGCTCCAGCTTATCCTCATCCACCCACTCCTCGCTAATCTGAGGCTCTGTCGGTTGCGGTGACTCGGCGCGCTTTCGTTTGCGCAAACCCGAGCGAATCGAGGTAACCTCTGTAGGAATAGTGGATGGAGAATTAGGATTACGATGGCATTCATGGTATATGGTTTTAACTTACCTCTTATAGTCTTTGGCATCTCCAAGGGTATGACGACCTTGCGTCGAAGGTAGCTCGTCTTCTCACCATAGCGTCCTGCATTGCGCAACTTGAGCAGCTCCAGCGTGACAATCTCCGTCTCGGTGGTAACCTGATGTTTGCCATCTGTGGACGGCGACTTGGCAATCATGTCATCCCAGCGCAGGCAGGACCACAGAATACGCAATTGCAGCGCAATGCTAGACAAGGATGTGGCATTGGAGGTGCGATATGACCAGCAGGTGCGGAACAATGGCCTCGAGCATTGATATGGCCAAATCGAGTTGTTCTTCGCCGAATGATGGAAGCCATTGGCGGGCGCTTTGCCACCCAACCGGGCCAGCTTCAGCAGCTCATAGCGTGGCAGGACCAGCAGACTCCGCTTATGCTTGTGCGTCATAAAGTTGGAGATGAGTGGATAACGTGCATACGATGCCTTCTTCAGGGTCGTTGGCTGCTGCTGTTTCTTCTCCTCCTGCTTGATTTGCTTGGTCTGATCCCACAACTTGGCTGTATCGCGCAGCAAATAGACTCGTCCGCGCGTCGATGACGAGGAGTAGACACGTTCCGTTCCATTCTCAAAGTATTCCCGCTCGTATTTGGTGACATCCTCGCGCTTCACAGGACGTGGTGTAATGGGGAAACGTCGATTCTGCTTGTTGAGCGGAATATCCTTGTCCAGTGTCTGATCGAGCACATCCTTGGTGCCGATATATGCCTTCTTGGGCTTCTGGGAGCGTCGCTTGCGTACGCTCGACAGGATGTCCACGTCATCGGCATTGGCCGTAGAGCTAGCAGCACTTGCAGCCGCCGCCAGGGAATCCTCGGTGCTCTCAATCTCAACATTGCTGCACACATCCATGTTCTCGATGTAGTCCAACTTATCCGAGTCCTGAGTGGTGGTATCGGCGGCATTTGAGTCTTCCTCCTTAATTTTGTTCACTCCCGATGCAGTGGCATCCGGCTCCTCCTTCGGATCGAGTATTAGACAATCCGTCAGGAGCTGCTCGGTAAAGGCAATGGCTTGAGTACGCGCCTGCTCCCAATCCTGCATAAGATCCAGCGGAGCTTCAATCTCGATGGCTTTGTGGTCATCTGAATCATCCATCGACAACTGTATGCCACCACTTGACTCCTTCTTGCCCTCCGTCAGCTTCTGCTCGAGTATGGACGGTTTCTTGACGACACCCAAGATGGCGGCCACCGTATCCTTGGAGCCATTGCCAGCCGTATGAGCCTTGCGCAGCAGCAACAGCAGCTCCTTCTTGGCACGTGCCTTCTGCAGGCACAGCGGGGAGTAGCACGTGTTCTGGGTGATCTGGGAGACGGCATTCGAGTTGGTGTTGCACTGCTTCGTATAGCAGCGGACGGTCTTGGCGAAACGATTCAGTTGGCTGAACTTTAGACGCACCGTCTGGATTTGCATAGCTAGCGAGTTTATGAGATCCAAATTCAGATTGGGAGTGACAGATTTGCCCAATCCCTCGGTAAGGCGCAGCAGACGCTTCTCCAGATACGTTTGCTTGGCGTTTGTTGCACTCGACGACGACACTGGTGGCACCACAGGTTTGCCATCAGCATCCGTTTCCTTTTTCAGTGCAATATTTTGCTCGAATTCGGCCAAGTTGGTGCGACGCTCTAGCAGCTCATCCAGGCGACACTTCCGTGCCACCTTGGGATAGTAGTGGCGTCCTGGCGCCGTCAGCGCCTTGCTCACATCAATCTGTCCCTGGACACGCTCAACCACATCCTTATAGACCTTGACATGGTTAAACTGCTCTGGCAGATAGTGACACACCTGCCCGGCGTCATGCACGGTCTCACATTGCTGGATGAATCTGTAGGTGCGCGGATCAACCAGTATACTCTCATTGACCGCGGACTCCTCCTCCCCCATCGAGTAGTGCACATAGATGCGTGAATGGGTTAGGGGCTGGGCGCGAGTTCTTCGAACGCGTACGCCACAGCGACGACTACTGGAGAGCCAGAGCCAACCCCATTGGCCATGGACTCGGTACTCCTCGCCCTTTTGCTTCCACACCTGATGCTTTAGTCCCAATGAGTATTTGATATAGTTGAAGGCCAAACGATTGCGTTCCTCCTCATCATCCCTTTCGCGCTTCTCACGTTTCTCCTGCTTTTTGCGTTCCTCACGCTCGGCGCTGGTTATCCGCTGGAGATGCATATGACCCAGTTGCTCGTGCCAGACATTGGCAAAGACGACGCTCTTGAGGGATGCCTGGAAGAGAAGCATGACGGCGGCAAAGTCTGTGGCACGTTTGGCATTCATCACGGCGCTATTCCAGATCTTCTTGTTGATCAACCAGTTGGGATTCATGAACGGAGCCGCGATATTCGTTTCGAAATTGATGAGAGTTTGCCTCAAGGTGCTCACCGTGTTGTCACAGCTGCCCATGGTGATGCCCACCCATTTGAAGTCCGAGGCAGTGGTCAAGGAGAACTTATGCGAGAGATGACGTCGCTTGTCTCGCTCCTCGTTTCGTTGCGGCTTGTTGAGAGCAATCGTATTGGTGGCATACTGATTCACATAGTTCTTGAAGCCCTGTTCCATGCCCAGCTTGAAGTAGAGGGTGCCACTGTTCAATTGATTCGTCTTCTGGCGTGTCACCATCTTGTTGTCGTCCTGCGTCTTCTTGGCCAGTTCTCCGGCAGCTTCCCCATTCGCAGTCTCATTCTCCTCGCCATCATCATTGGACTCCTTGTCGAGCAGTTCCTGTGTAGCCTCTTGCTCCATATCGAGGAGGGTGCGTTTGTTATGTTTGTGCTCGTTGGTTATGGACTCGGTTAGCTTCATCTGACGTTCAATCTCCTCCTGGCGATCACTCAACTGCGCATACAGTCGTATCTCCAGCTCCGACGGATCCAGTCGCTTCATCAGCAGCTCAAACTTGGTCTGTGTGCTGTAGTACCAGCAGTTATCATCCAGTTGATCCTCCACAAAGATGCGACGTGCTATAAACCAATACTTGCGGCCATGTCGATCCACACCGAGACTGTCGTGGCGTATGAGTACGCCCTGCTTCTCCTGCGGCAGCACGCAGTCCACGACACCGGACACCTTATGTGAGCGGCACAAACCGCACTGCCAATCCTCGGTGGGCACATCATTCATGGGCGGATCCACGCACTCCAGATGATAGACAGCCGGGCATGTCTCACAGCAGAGCAAATCTCCTAGACGATGACACACACGGCAGTGATCATCATAGTGGATGGGGCCCTCCTGCACCATGACATCCCGCACAGAGTTGGCCGTGAGGAACTGATCGCCCAGAAACTGTAGCACAATCAGGCGATGCTCCACACCCGTATAGGGATACTCGCCTGTGCTGAGTATTTGATAGACATTCCGATCGAACTCCTTGTCGCTCTCCACATAGCTGCGCAACACCTCAGGCCAAGTGATGGCATCAATCAGATACAAACTGATGTTGACCGTATCCTTCTGGTCGAGTGGTCCGAAATGTGTGCCCTGTGCATCCTCCTCGCGTAGTATGGCCTTCAGCAACATTATGTGCACCTCGGTGAGCAGAGCACTCTGCTCCTCGCACACCAAAGCCGCACAAAAGTCTTCGAAACGGAACGGCGACAGACGCACCAAATGACGGAATCGTCGCAATACTTCGTAAATACTTAGAGCCGACAACACGTGGGCATTGCCTATAAATAGATCCTCCGACGAATCGGGCAACTCCAGAGCGGGATACTCACGTCCCTCCTGCAGCCAAATCGGCTCTGGACTGGGCGGTCGAGGAGGACGTCCCACACCGTTCTGTGTGAAGCTGCAGACAGAGAACTCCGACTCGCTCTCGTTGCCCGCATCCAGGCTCTCATCGTCGCTGGGCGTGAGCAGCATATCATCCTCGTTATCAGACTTCTCCTCATCGGAATCGCCAAAATCGGAGCCATAATGATACTCCGATTCGTAACCTGTTTGCAAATATACACAAATATTTTTATACAAATATTAATCAAAAATTATCATTTGAGTGGATTAGCATTGATATACTTCGTGAAGTGTATTTTTTATTTCCTAAGCTCTTCTCCAATTTGATAGTTTTTAAATACTGCGATCGTGTAACGGGCATAGTGTATCTCTTTAGATATTCAAAGATTTATTAAATTCTTGATATTTATTAGTTTCTTGAAAGTCACTGTTACTTTAACGAACAAGTTTCGAAGTAGAAACTCCTTTCATTGAATTCACGGACTTGGATTCGTAAATTTAAGTTCAGCTATTTGTTGCAGTTTTAATAAATAATATTTAATATTTAATCTTGCATTGGTTTTTCAAATTAAATGTATCTCACTTTATGCAAGATATTTTTTAATTAATCAAAGCAAATCAAATTAATTGTCAATAGATTCACTCGAAATAAATGTGGAACGCTTCTCTAGATAACTTTGACGTTTTCACAAAAGTATCGATATTATTAACGTCAAACGAGACAAGTAGCTTTGATATCGATAATATAATATATTGATATCGATAGATTTAATTAAACTAAATCTAGGTTTCTTACTAATTTAATGTTAGATTAGCTAAGATCTGTTAGAGAGTGCAAAAGTATTACTACCCCTATTTAATAATGTAGGGATGGATGGGTTTTTACAAAGCAACTATAACTTCCAAAATATCATAAACAACTCTAAAAATATTACCCCCTTCCCCCAGCAGTATGTGTAACGATTTTTACTTTGTTGTTGTTTACCTTTTCTGCCCGTGTAGCTGTTGGTGCTAGTGTTCGCATGAACATTGGATTTGCGTCCGCGTCCTCGTTTGGCGCCGCTGCCGCGTATGCTGCCGCGATTATTGTTGTGACTGCTCCGACTGCATTCATCGCTCTGCGGCGAGATGCAGCGTGATGCTGATGGTGTGCTTGCCTGCGATTTGTTGTTGCCTTCGACGAGATACTTGGGTTTCTTCAGCAGTTGATAATTGAAGCGTCCCGAGGAGCGCTCATTGGGCGTCTTTGGTGGACGACCACGTTTCCGACTGCCTCGGCCGCTCATTCTTAGTAATGTTTAATGTTGATCAAATCAGTATGTTGCACTTCCTTCTTCTGCTACACACACAATTCCGTTTTCCCCCACTTCTTTGGGGCCACCCACTCTCTTCCTTCTTCTCACACAGCAATCTAAGCACAATTATACGGCGTCTCTCTCTCTCTCTCTCTCTGAGTGTGTGTGTGTATGTTTAGCGTTTGATATCTGCGTGTGTGTGTGTGCGTCCGTTGTTGTACCACCTCAATTACGGTTTCAAATTAATTTTTTATGAAAGAAGCACACATTATCTATAAAGCGAAAAACAAATTACGAACATATTAAATAAACACAAACAATTGACAACTGCGCTAGCAGCGAAAATGTATTTTATAGATGGGCACTCTCGCTCGCACTCATTTGCGCATACAGCATACAACTCTACTGTAATGGCGTGTATGTGTGTTTTTCGTTGCATGTACATATACATACATGTGCATGGGAAGAAAATCGATATAGTTGATAAAAACGATTTTGTTTACAAATTGCATATTGAAAAACTTTACTAATTGCATATATGGCGCCAAAAAACACACTCACACATACACATTTAATCATAACACACATATACACACACATACACGAGTCGGTTAAGGATGCTTTGCTCAGAGCCAGGTTTGGCAAATTACATATACATTCACAATTTTTAATATAGTCTCTCGACACACGCACAATTCTTCGTGTTCGCTATGAGAGTGCCAGCTATAGACCGTAACTGTGTGTGTGTGTGGCGGCCGTATGTCTGTGCGCATATAGGTAAGTGTGGTGGTGAAGCCAACGCACATTGTCCGCCATTTATAAAACGAATGAAAATCTACTGCAAAATTCTCATAGAATTCCACAAATAACACTTTAGACATTAATTTCAATGTATGCATTTACCCGATGCATTTGGCAACACATTGCGTACACGTTTATTATAATTTATTTAATATTATTTAACTAATTTTAAGCAAACTGTTAGAGCGACGTTTTACCTTACATTTTAGTTCTGCACTTATAGCCCGAATAGCGTACAGTCCACCAATCACAGAGCGTCTTTCATTTGCTAATGCTGGTAGCGACCTCTGTTATTCGTTTTCCGAACTAAACGGCGCAAGGTTGCATGCGGGTCGTAACCACTGTTGCTACATAATGTGATATCGATAGTTGTGCGAGTCGAGAAATTTTATTTCAAAATCTGCAATCGAAGCGATAACTTTGCCGGCACCGGTTATATTTGCCTATTCTGGTAATTTACAGCCGCAGTATTAATTCAACGTTTATTGTACGTTGTAAGTGATAAATAAAAGTTGATCTGAAAATTTTTAAAGTTTAGGGAATTTCATGCTTTGGCAGCCCTGTCTGCGCCTATTCAACGCTATCTTATCAGTAAAAACAATGCGTACGTACAGGTCGCTGATATTCGCTAGTATTACTTCATTGAGCGCCGTCGACGGTTGCAGTTTTATTAGAATAATTAATACATAAGTACGAAAGCTTTACGTAAAATGTTATAAACATTTGAGCATATATTTATGCTGGCAATTAGCATATAAGCGCACATTCAACAACTTTGTTTATACATATATAACAATCATAAAAAAAAGTTTATATAAAATTCCAAGTGAGTAAATAAATGACAGCCCCAAAGATAAAGATATATGAAAATACGTTAACAGCACAGGTGCGCCCCCTGCCGCCCTGTGCCCTCAATTCAACCATTGAATGCTGATTATTATTTTATAAATGTACAAGCGTGAGAGTGTCGGTATCTGTGTTAGTGTGTGTTGTCATTATAGTTATTACACTCGCATACAAGTTGCCTTTAATTTACAATGACTAAATAATAATAATAATGATACAAATATCTCCCAGACTGGCGCTCCACCTAGGGAGAAGAGTGTGCGTTATCTATGTACCTGTTGAAGTGCTTATCATATTGCATTTTTTGTGGAATGCTTTGGTCACTGCTATTCCCTCGAAAGGTGTGTGATTATTATCGCAAAATATACATATACATCTATGTATGTATGTACATATATTTTACAAGAATTTCTTAACGTGGGCGCGTACACTCATGCCCACCAGAAATGACGTCATGTGTGCGAAAAGGGGGGATTTATAATTGGAGTAGCCACAGTCTGAAAGATAATTAATTTAAACATGTGTCTATGTGTGTGTGCGTGTGTGTGTTTGTGAGTAGGTTCCGTTGCCAGACGCCTCTATAAGACCGCAGTTACTCCACTTTGGGCTAGACCGTCTTCAATTACTACTACTCACATCATTTCTAGCTAGATGTGATACTTGATATGATTATTTTCTCTGTGAAACATATGGGGAACTCTTTATATTTATATTGGTTTCGATTGCAGTTTTGAAAAATCAAATATATATTCAGCTTTAAGCAATGACTGCCCACAACTGGAGACATGTCTCCTATTTCAGTTCCACATATGTCTGCCTGCTGCTGTTGGTCTCCACTCAAGCTCAAGATGTCACCGTCATCCTAAACAATGAGAGGTTAGTCAACTCCCCAATGATTATTGTGTGAGAACCTTAGGCCTTATTAACGGTTGCCGCTCCTACAGCACTTCACGCAGCCTGACCGAACTAACCGAGGTTAATTACAGCACCGTCTCCACAACTCCATCTACTCCACTCTCCACACCAACACCAACAACAAATACAACAACGATTGGAGCAACACTTGACAATGCTAATAGCACAAGCACGCGACCGCCAGACGAACCTACTCCAACCTCAACTGAGGTACCTCCTTCATTGCCTCGTCAACAGCCGCTGCCCGCTTCATCCGTGGAGCAGGCCGCCCAGCCCACTGATTGCTCACAGCGTGAAAAGTCCAGAGCACAGCCGGTGGCCACGTCCGCGTCCAGATTGCGCAAGTGCTGTCCGCTCGGCGAGAATCTAGACATCTATCGCGAGAACCAAAGCGATTCCATGTGTGACAATGCGGTCTTAACTTTTGAACCGACCGTTATCAGTGCCGTGCTCTATGATAATTGCATTGAGGATCTCGAGGAGACGCCGCAATTGTCGTATGAAATTGGCAATCCATGCAATAGGTAAGTCACCAATAATGATATATGCTCTGATAACGATATACGATCTTGAACAAATACTGGGGTTGCACTGGGGTTGATAAAACTCTAGATTTGACATTGTATGATAAAGATATAGGATTTGGAGTTGGAAACTTAGCAGTAGCAAATGTGGAGACTTAAGAATTTAAAATAATTAAGAAATTATTTCTTAGCGTTAAAATAAAGTTTGAAACTTTTTGAAATTGTTTTTAAAATTGTCTCAAAAAGTAGTGTGATGAACTTTCTGGGATTGTTTTTAAATATTTCAACACTTTATATAAATATATAAATAACTTAATCAAACGTAAAAGAGTGGAAAATGTGGAGACTTAAGAATTTAAAATATTTTAGAAATTGTTTCTTAGAACAAAAAATAAAGTTTGAAACTTTTAGGAACTGATAAAAAAATGAAGTTTGAAACTTTTAGGATATATTGACAATTTTCAAAACTTCTTTTTAAATAGTTAAAAAAATAGTAGTATAAAGAATTTTTTGGAATTGACTTTAAATGTATCCAATACGTTAGATTAATATAACTTAATCAAACCTAATAATCATATTCAATATTTTTCTCCCATATCCTATATCATCTTCTAACATTTACCAAACTAACCTTATCCTTTGCATTGTTAACCTTCCCAATTAACTTTAAGTGCTCTCAAAAACAAAAAACTCTTTGCATTCATTGCAGTGTTAACTTTTTCAGCTCGTTTCAATACGACGATACGGAAGATCTATTCTTTGTCATGCAAAACGGAGCTCTGCTCATGATCGATAAGAATGGCAATGAATCCTATACGGTGCAGGAGAACTATTGCTTGGATCGCGACAAATCCGGCAGGATGTTGGCCTTCGTCTGCATCACCCAGGTGGAGGAGGTGTCCAAGGCGAAGGTGCTGATCATTGCCATCCTCATGCTGATCAGCATGCCCTGCCTGCTGCTGGTCACCTATCTGCATCTCACATTGAAGCTGTTGAGGAATCTGCACGGTTGGTCACTGGCTCTGATGTCGCTGTGCCTCGCCTGCGGTTACTTTGTCTACTCGGTGGTTCACATTTACGATATTCCCTCGGGTGGGTTCATCGGTTATGTGATACAGTTCTTCATACTGAGCTTCTTCTTCTGGTACTTCTGCATCTGTTGTAATGTCCTCCTGAACATCTGGTACAAGTTGCCCTGCTATGTCCAGCTGAACAACACTTGGATTGCCATCAATTTCGGGATCTATTTGCTGATATCCATCACTGGTCCCGCTGTGCTGGTATCCCTGACCGTGGAGAAGGGTCTGCCCGGCATGCCCTCGTACTTCCTACAAGGACTCACCGAATCCATACGTGAATCCCAGCGATATTTTATTCCTCCGGTTTCTACCATGCTGGGACTGAGTTTTGTGGTAAGTTTGGATCGTGTTTATCGAAGAGATTTCGTTATAGAAATATATTTCTTGCGTCATTATATGGTCTTATCAATGGGGTTGTTGTTGCCCTGTTGTTCTCCAATTAATAATGTCGCTATTTATAGCTGGCCAAGATTTTATCTAAACCAATGTACAAACGTTCTACTCTAAGATAACTTTTGTAAAAAGCACCACATCATGGGTAGCAGAGTAAAGTCCCAAAGAGAGAGACTTTGGGGATTTCCTAACAATATAATAACTTTAACCGATTTTATCTATACCTATATTCCATAGGTTATGGTTATTTCCTTCTTTGGCTTTCAACGCATCAAAACTGATGGTTACCTGAGGGCACATGACGATGAGAAGGATGCAGCCACGCCCATATTAGAATTCGATATCGAAAAGTATGAGGATGTTAAAAAGGAGTAAGTGTCACAATAATATCTGAAGATAATACTAGATCTAATGATATATAATGTTTGCCTTGTAGCGCCAAGTGTGTGGCATTGCTGGGCATTATCATCATATTGGCCTGGCTATTTGAGATAGTCACCTTCTACTCGCCAGGAAATGAAGGTAATACTAACATAGATAATAGTCAAACAATAAATATATATAACTAAGTTTTAACTTAGCGGTAATAACTAATGATAACTATAAGTTGTTACCGCTAAGTTAAAGCTTAGTTTGCTGATCCTTTAAAGCTTATAGCTATTCATGCTTTTAACGTAAAACTTGATTACTGATATACGATATTATGTATATGCCATACTACGCAACAGATAAATTTGTATATCGTAAGATTTTCCGCATGCAATAGTTGATCATTTTGATGATATATCAAATATAATTATACATAAAACAGCTTAAATTCTATATACTATAATTTCAATTAACTAAAATAATAATTTCATATCATATATTATATCGTATTATATACTTCATTTATCGTATATTATTATATATTATATAGTTTTATATCATAAATACTTTTTATATACTTTATCGTAAAATTTTTCGTATGTTAAATTTAAATTTGATATATCTAATTTATTAACAACTTTAATTGTATATCTATTTTAATGATATCGTATCCTATAATATGTAACAGCTAAAAGTCTAATAATTCCATATCGTATATTATTGTACAGCTGTCATATAATTGTATATCGTATAATTCTTCTATACCGTATCATATACTATGTAACAGATAAATTTCGATACCTTATAATTTAATATCGTTTATGAATTTAAAATTAAAACATTTCATTACCTTTACCGTTTGCAGTTTATTTGCTGCTCTGCGACATGATCAATGGCCTGCAGGGTTTGTGGATCATGCTCATCTTCCTGGTGGTGCGTCGTCGTCGCACCATAATCCTGCGCTGGTGGTATGATCGTGGCTCCCACACCATAACTGAGGTCGGCACGGAGCTTCAGCCCGTTACCAACAACAATAACAACAACAACAAATCGAATGTGAATCCTACTTAAGAATTTAGTCAACCAACAACATAGACACACCTAGCATATTTATATGAAATATATATAAATTGTGTTACTTGCATTTTTCATAGAAATGTATTATTAAAGTATTTTATTATATATATTCTGTTCTCGTCAATTGTATACATATATAAATCGTGTCATCGAGAGTTGAAATCTATTGTTAGATTTTTATCAAAGTTATTATTTTAATGTGTGTGTTTTTTGGGAGGGTATTAAGAGCGTCGTCGTATCAACTATGTTGTAAGTAAATGTAAATGTTTATATGTATGTATGTATATGTATGTATGTATATGTTTATGTATGTATATGTGTATGTGGAAAGGAAATGCATTAAATATAGTATGCAAAATGTAGTTTTTTGTATGTTTATGCTGATGTTGTTGTCATCTATGCGTCTCTATAAATCATGCAAATCTAAATTGTTTACTAAATTGTGTTGATTACAAGGAGAATTCATTGATTTCGTTAATGTTTTTGTTTATGTGTGTCAATGTAATTGGAATAAATAATTGTTTTGCATTTCTATGCTGCTGTCGTCTATATAATACTATATATATTTACATATTGTATGCTACGTAAATTGGATCCAATTGATCGGCCAAAAAGCCATCACGCAAATGCATACGTTGTTTCTCGCCGCGACTGTTGATGGGCACAACACCTGCAAACACAATTGAATTTGTTATAAACAAATATAGATAATGAATAGGGTAGAGTACGATTCTTACCGGGATCAACAACCACAACGACGCCCACAATGAGCTGATGCTCCTCCAGCACCGTATTTGTGACCAACGGCACCAGATCCAGAGCCTCCGATTCATTGCCATCCAGCTCAACAACGACAACCAACAGATTTGTCCAAGTGAAGACGGCGCTAAAAATGATAATTATAATTAATTTAAATTATTTACAATTAGTTTTTAAGGAGATTTTTCTCACCACTCGGCAATTTTCTTGTGACAACGCAGCACGGAATTCTCGATATCAATAGGATGATAGTTCATGCCACGCAACGAAATCACCTCGTCCAGTGCACCCACCACATAGACCGCATCGTGCAGCTCCTGATCATTGGCATTCACATTGCCACCGCCACCCACCAGGCTGTGCTCCGAGTTGCCGCCAAGCGATGCATTCGAGAAATTCAATTGCAATTGACTCATCGAATTGAGGGATTCTGTATCACTGTCCCGACTCGCCACGCTCGGTGTGGTCTCGTCCAGTATGGATGCCGCCTGGGAGCATTCGGTGCGCCGCAAGAAACCCAAGTAGCCGGTGCGGGCATACAGTTCGGAGGTGGCGCCCGTCACCAGTTTGGCATTGAAGTGATCATTGTAGTCCGTTTCATCGCCATAGATGGTAAAGTAGCCATTGGCATTATGAGGAGCTTGCACCTGGTGAATCAAACCAAATTAGTATAAATCAAAAAAGAGATTATGCATATTGCCGCCACTCACCCAAATTTCACCCAAGTGGGAGTCCCCGCAGTGTCCCTTCGTCTCTGGATTCGCTATGATGACCTTGACGCCCGGTAACAGTTTGCCAGACTCAATCAAGCACAGGGAATTGGGTGCACCACGTTCCACAAGAGCCACTCGATTGTTGCGCAGCGCACGCAGATCCACATAGACCTGGGCACTTTCCGCAGAACTGGCGCCCTGCACACAAATCGCCGGATTGACCCGACAACCAAACGAAGTGGAGACACAGCGCGTGTTCAGGCCGAGACCCTGGAATAGTTTGCAGAACTGTTGGGTGAGCGTCACCCGAGGACGCTCCTCGCCCACCACCACACAGGTGCGTACGCAGCGCAGATCCACATTGCGTTGCTTCAGCGATGGCACCGAGTTGCTCAGCGCCTTGGTGCACAGCTCGATGACGCCATACGAACAGAAAGTATCCCTCACACGGTGCTGGGAGAGTGTGGATAACCAGAGGCTGGGATTGGCTTCTACCTCGTAGGGCGCAATCAGTATGGAATGATGACCGCTGTAGACACCTATCAGTGTCCACATGACGAAGCCCAGACCACAATATGGATCCAGGCAGAGGGCCACATGACGCGATGGATACAATTCACAGGCCAGTTTTAAACTGGCGCACAGACTAGACAGAGATCTGCAGAATTCATAAAAAAAATGTGTAAAGATCACTTGGGATTACGTCAGAAAATTTCATCACATACCGATGCGTTATATTGACGCCGCTTAGACGACCACAGGTGGACACACTGAAGTCCAAATAGGCACTGGAGTCCAACGATACGCTGGCTATGCCCGCCAATTTACGTTTCGGATTATCATCGATATCCAGTATGGGTGGCCATGTCTTCGGATCAATGGATGAGGCCGCCTCCCGAGATTTCAGCAACTTTATAATCGGCTGTATGGACAACACGATGCCACTCTTGGACACATCCACAATCATGCGCACAGTGGGCAATGTCGTTATCAGATTCTGTGGATGCGGTGGCCTTATAGTTATAGGAATTGCACCCAGATACAGGCAGCCATAGAAAGCACAAAGCAAATCCAACCCAGGTGGAAAGATCAGAGCTGCAAGCAAAGAAACCTTCTTAAGCAAACTCGTAAAGATATTGAAGGACTTTAAGGGATAACTTACCAACATGATCACCTGGCTCGATCTTGCCGCGTTCCTGCAACAAGGCCGCTATCTTCTCAGCTCGTTTGTGCAGCTCCGAGCAGGTCAAGGTTTTGGCAATGGCGCCTGCAAAGAATTAAACACAATTAGTGAGAATATATCAACGAACTAAAAAAGTCAAAGGCATTTTTTGCCAACTGCGGCACATTTTTGGGCATATCTAGAGAAATACTCATCAGAAACACCTCAAATAAAAAGCAAAATGCTAAATTTGAGTCCCAGAATCGAATGGACACCAAAAATTTCAGTAAATTTTTGTTTCGATTTTTGATGATTTGTTAGTATGCAAAAACGGTAAAAAATTTAAAAATTATAAAATCCAAAAATGAAGAATCTTTGAATGCAGAATTAGTCTGGGATCAAAACCATTAACAAAAATGCAAATTTCATCAAAATCGGTTAAATGGTGGCAAAGTTATGGCAGTTCAAAGTTACAGTAGGACTCATTTCAGGAAAATGGCGTTTTGGGTCACTTTTTGACACATTTTTTGCCATATCTCGTAAAATAATCATCAGAAACACCTCAAATAAAAAGCAAAATGCTAGTTTTGAGGCCCAGAATCGAATGGACACCAAAAATTGCAGTAAATTTTTAATTCGATTTTTGATGATTTTGTCAAGGGGTTAGTATGCAAAAACGGTAAAAAAAAATTGAAAAATTTTAAAATCCAAAAATGTAGAATCTTTGAATGCAGAATTAATCTGGGATCAAAACCATTAACAAAAATGCAAATTTCATCAAAATCGGTTAAATGGTGGCAAAGTTATGGCAGTTCAAAGTTACGTTAGGACTCATTTCAGGAAAATGGCGTTTTGGGTCACTTTTTGACACATTTTTGGCCATATCTCGTAAAATAATCATCAGAACACCTCAAATAAAAAGCAAAATGCTAGTTTTGAGGCCCAGAATCGAATGGACACCAAAAATTGCAGTAAATTTTTAATTCGATTTTTGATGATTTTGTCAAGGGGTTAGTATGCAAAAACGGTAAAAAAAAATTGAAAAATTTTAAAATCCAAAAATGTAGAATCTTTGAATGCAGAATTAATCTGGGATCAAAACCATTAACAAAAATGCAAATTTCATCAAAATCGGTTAAATGGTGGCAAAGTTATGGCAGTTCAAAGTTACGGTAGGACTCATTTCAGGAAAATGGCGTTTTGGGTCACTTTTTGACACATTTTTGGCCATATCTCGTAAAATAATCATCAGAACACCTCAAATAAAAAGCAAAATGCTAGTTTTGAGGCCCAGAATCGAATGGACACCAAAAATTGCAGTAAATTTTTAATTCGATTTTTGATGATTTTGTCAAGGGGTTAGTATGCAAAAACGGTAAAAAAAAATTGAAAAATTTTAAAATCCAAAAATGTAGAATCTTTGAATGCAGAATTAATCTGGGATCAAAACCATTAACAAAAATGCAAATTTCATCAAAATCGGTTAAATGGTGGCAAAGTTATGGCAGTTCAAAGTTACGGTAGGACTCATTTCAGGAAAATGGGGTTTTGGGTCACTTTTTGACACATTTTTGGCCATATCTCGTAAAATAATCATCAGAAACACCTCAAATAAAAAGCAAAATGCTAGTTTTGAGGCCCAGAATCGAATAGACACCAAAAATTGCAGTAAATTTTTGTTTCGATTTTTGATGATTTTGTCAAGGGGTTAGTATGCAAAAACGGTAAAAAAATTGAAAAATTTTAAAATCTAAAAATGAAGTATCTTTGAATGCAGAATTAATCTGGGATCAAAACCATTAACAAAAATGCAAATTTCATCAAAATCGGTTAAATGGTGGCAAAGTTATGGCAGTTCAAAGATACGGAAGGACTCATTTCAGGAAAATGGCGTTTTGGGTCACTTTTTGACACATTTTTGGCCATATCTCGTGAAATAATCATCAGAAACACCTCAAATAAAAAGCAAAATGCTAGTTTTGAGGCCCAGAATCGAATGGACACCAAAAATTTCAGTAAATATTTGTTTCGATTTTTGATGATTTTGTCAAGGGGTTAGTATGCAAAAACGGTAAAAAAATTGAAAAATTTTGAAATCCAAAAATGAAGAATCTTTGAATGCAGAATTAATCTGGGATCAAAACCATTAACAAAAATGCAAATTTCATCAAAATCGGTTAAATGGTGGCAAAGTTATGGCAGTTCAAAGTTACGGTAGGTCTCATTTCAGGAAAATGGCGTTTTGGGTCACTTTTCCGCCATATTTGGCCATATCTCGTAAAATAATCATCAGAAACACCTCAAATAAAAAGCAAAATGATAGTTTTGAGGCCCAGAATCGAATGGACACCAAAAATTTCAGTAAATTTTTGTTTCGATTTTTGATGATTTTGTCAAGGGGTTAGTATGCAAAAACGGTAAAAAAATTTGAAAAATTTTAAAATCCAAAAATGAAGAATCTTTGAATGCAGAATTAATCTGGGATCAAAACCATTAACAAAAATGCAAATTTCATCAAAATCGGTTAAATGGTGGCAAAGTTATGGCAGTTCAAAGTTATGGTAGGACTCATTTCAGGAAAATGGCGTTTTGGGTCACTTTTTGACACATTTTTGGCCATATCTCGTAAAATAATCATCAGAAACACCTCAAATAAAAAGCAAAATGCTAGTTTTGAGGCCCAGAATCGAATGGACACCAAAAATTGCAGTAAATTTTTAATTCGATTTTTGATGATTTTGTCAAGGGGTTAGTATGCAAAAACGGTAAAAAAATTTGAAAAATTTTAAAATCCAAAAATGAAGAATCTTTGAATGCAGAATTAATCTGGGATCAAAACCATTAACAAAAATGCAAATTTCATCAAAATCGGTTAAATGGTGGCAAAGTTATGGCAGTTCAAAATTATGGTAGGACTCATTTCAGGAAAATGGCGTTTTGGGTCACTTTTTGACACATTTTTGGCCATATCTCGTAAAATAATCATCAGAAACACCTCAAATAGAAAGCAAAATGCTAGTTTTGAGGCCCAGAATCGAATGGACACCAAAAAATTTCAGTAAATTTTTGTTTCGATTTTTGATGATTTTGTCAAGGGGTTAGTATGCAAAAACGGTAAAAAAAATTGAAAAATTTTAAAATCCAAAAATGAAGAATCTTTGAATGCAGAATTAATCTGGGATCAAAACCATTAACAAAAATGCAAATTTCATCAAAATCGGTTAAATGGTGGCAAAGTTATGGCAGTTCAAAGTTATGGTAGGACTCATTTCAGGAAAATGGCGTTTTGGGTCACTTTTCCGCCATATTTGGCCATATCTCGTAAAATAATCATCAGAAACACCTCAAATAAAAAGCAAAATGGTAGTTTTGAGGCCCAGAATCGAATGGACACCAAAAATTGCAGTACATTTTTGATTAGATTTTTGATGATTTTGTCAAGGGGTTAGTATGAAAAAACGTTAAAATAAATGGAAAAATTTTAAAATACAAAAATGAAGAATCTTTGAATGCAGTATTAATCTGGGATCAAAACCATTAACAAAAATGCAAATTTCATCAAAATCGGTTAAGTTTTGGAGGAGTTATGGCGGTTCAAAATTAGGAGAAATGTTTGAAAAGTTCAATGTAGTGTTACCTTTAGAATTGAGCAGCGTAAAGATGATGTGATCCGGAGAGGTGCTGGCACGCCAACGTAAGACGCCCGTTATCAATTGGGGCTGGAGATGAAATGCAATAAAGAAGCAATTAGTTGGGGAAACTATGGACGATGTTGTAGACTGTGTGGCTTACCTTACGTTCACCATCTTCAGCCATGCCGACGTCGCGTCCATGTGCAACAGCCAAACGGTTGCCCTGCACTAAATTGCCAACCATGACGGAGGCGGGCCCGACACCCGTGTCTGTAATACCACAGCCAGATGATGAGCTTAATTTTGCAGTTGTTTGCACACCTTTTTTTTTTAATAATTTTTCATTTTTTTGTGGATTTTTTTTTGTTAGTATTTGACATGATGGTGGTTGTTGTTTTTGTACAAGGATTTTTTTGAGTTTATTGTTGTATTTTTTTTTTTTTTTTTTGGATATTGATGGAGTTGAAGATGGACATGTTTTTGGTTTATACAAAAATCATTTTTATATGGAGAATGAGAGTTGATGATGATGATGATAAGGTTGGTTTAGAGTTTTTGTTATAAATGAGTTTATATAGATATATAAAGATATTTATATATTAATGTATTAATTGCAAACAATTATTAGGAGAAAGTTTTGATTAATTATTTTTTTGGTTGTTGATGTTGTTGTTGAAAGCGTGACAATTGTTTAGTTGTTGTTATTGTTGTTGTTATAATACAGTGTTATTTTATTTTTTGAATGTGCGTGTTGTTGTTGTTGTTATTTAGTGTGATGTTGTTGTTGTTGTTGTTGCAGAAAGCGGCAGCATTTGATATTGTTATTAGCAAAGATTTTTGTTTTGAGTTGCATTTGTTCATGTGATTGTTGTTGTTGTAGTAGTTGTTGTTGTAGTAGTTGTTGTTGTAGTTGTTGTTGGTGATTATAAAAAAAAATAGGATTTTTATAGATATATATATGTTTTTTTTTTGCCATCAGTTTGTAAAGAAAAGCATAGAGAGACACCAAAAGACGAGACATAAAAAGCCAATTATTAATAACAATAATAATAATAATTATTTTAAATGGGTAACTACAGTTCTCTTCTACACCCCGTTCCCCCACCAACCGACGCCCTGCACTCACCTTGATGCATTTCCCGTGGCTTTGGCAGATTCGTGACACACGTATGCGGACACATCAGCACGTTCGCCGGATGCAGTGAACCCTCCAGGAAGCGACGACGTGCCTCGCACAGATGTATGCCACCCAACGGTGTCTTGGGCAGATGATTGGGCGGCACCAGTGCCAGGCAATAGATGCCCACCTGGTGTATGGAATCGACTGCCTGCAGCACACGTGACATCCACTGGAAACTCTCCTCCTCGGAGCAATCCGGACGCTGCTCGGCTATGACACAGACGCGCTCATCCCTCAGCACTTTGATGCTGAACACTGCGATGCGCCCGCGATAGATGAAGCGCATGGGTTCCACGGCCAGCACTGTGGCGATGATGTCATCCGCATTGTGTTTGCGCCCGGTGACGGTCATGAGTCCATCGCGTGAACCGCATACGAATACCAAACCACCAGGTCCAAGGAATCCCAGTAGACCCGAGCGCACATAGTACTCGTCGCTGATGGGTTTGGGAGTGTTAACGACAATAGTGCCGTTGCCGCCCTCTTTTGGCTGCTCCGGATCCTCCAGCAGTGGCTGCACCTTGAACGTCGAATTGGTCATGCCATCGAGGCCAAAGTAACTGGCACCCGTCGACCCACTCGTCACACATATCTCGCCGACCTGATCCGTCTTGCACAGCACGGGCGCACCCTCTGAACGCACCACTACCATCTGCGCGGCGGGCATCACCTGCCCACAGTCCTGCAACGTGAGCGAAGTCAACGAATCTTCGCTATCGACACGCACCACGCCGTGCGAGAGCGCCGCCATGGAGAGCACACCGCGACCCGTAGCCGATTGACTGAAGCCACTGGACGAGGAGCAGCGTCCCGGGCGACGCAGCGAGACCGTAAACACTTCCGAGCTGCTGGCACATGGGCAAATGGCATCGGAGCGCAGACCCTTCGCTTGGAATACGTTCAAGAATTGATCGCAGGATGACAGAGACCAGGGATTAGCGCCATCGGCAACGAGCAGCATGCGCAACGACGACAACGAGATGTCCTTGTGATCCTTGGTAGCCAGCAGACCCCAATGCAGATCACGACTCTTCACCAGACAACACGAGGCGCGATGTTTTGTTATCAACTGCATCCAGGAGGAGGGACGTAGCTTCATCAGGGCATACGGAATGAATACCACATGCATGCCATTCAATATGGAGGTGAGCACGGCATGCCAGAGTCCAACCTCACGCTTAAAGTCCAACACACAGACGATAGTCTCGCCCTCAGTATAATGACAAGCCATGGTCAGGGCGCGGCAGTGATTGATCATCGCAGCGCGAGTCACAGTGATGCCTACAATGTGGAAAACACTCATTTATATATTCGCATAGTACTGAACCTTATAATTCGCAACTAGTTTTAGCTGAATTCAATAGAGGTACTTTCTTGTGCTTAAGCTTCTTTCCACTTACCCATGACACTGCCCTCCTTATCCGTCGTATACTCGATGTAAGCAGCCGCTGAATCCTCGATGCGCAGATTGCCCACATTAAAATCTTTGGGTGGCTTAGGCAGATGCTCTGTAACAAACCATTGGAGGCGTGGCCAGCCCTTAAGTTTGGCAATTTCCCCCGTTGCCGATTTGGGCAAACCTTTCAGACAAGCCTCTGAGGTCAGAGCGACCGTAATTCCACACGAACTGAGCAGAAATCCCACCTGCTGTGGGGGTGTATCCGAACTGGACAGGGGCAGTTCAATGGGCAGTGGCACCAGCCCACGAAACATGCAGCCATACCAGGCTGTGATGAAGCTGTAAGCGGAGTAAAAAGCAAACCATTTAGATCAAATAATAATAACCATGAGCGAAGACCTACCTCAAGGGATCATTGTTGGGATAGACCAGGGCAACACGATCGCCGGGCTTGAGCGTGACCTGCTCGGGTCCCTTGCTAAAGATCTTCGTGGACAGCGCATAGGCAATCTTTTGTGCGCGCGACAGCAGCTTTCCATAGGTCAGTGTGGTTGTAATCTTGCCATTAGGGTCCAGTACCGTGGCCATTGAGCTCTTGAACGAATTCGTGCCATAACGCTGCAGTGCACACTCTAGGGTACGGGGCAGTCCTGCCGGTATGGACAGCTGTTCGCCCTGCACAGGAGTCATGGTGCTGCCTTCCGGCTTGGGGGCATTGGGATCCTTAGGATTCGCCGCAATCTCCAGCTCGATATCGTTATCCTCATAGAACTCCGGCAGTGGACGACGTTTGGGACGCTTCAGTGTATTCAATAGTTGTTGAATCTTTGCCGATACCTTCCACTTGCCATTGGCATCCGTCTCATTGAGATCGGTCTGCGACACATTCACATAACGTGTGACACGATCGGCAATGCGATGGGCATTGTTGAACTGTGTTATGTCTGGAGCGTTGTCTGAAAGAACCCAACAACACAGAGAGCGAGAGAAAGAGAAGAGAGGAAAAGAGCGTCACAAAAAGAGAGAATGACGCATTGAGTGAATAATTGGTGTCAATTAATACCACACATAAGTAAGAAATAATAATAATAATAATTTTGAGAAAGTTTTGTGCTGGGCAATTAACATTTTGTCGTTTACTCACAATGCTTGGGCTTATATGCCTTATCAGAGAATTCATTATCTCGCTTATAGGCGATTGGCGGCGACTCGGTGCTCGAAGTATCCGAAGTGGGCTGCAAATCAAATCGAAATATAAATATATAGTACCATTCAAAAAGAGTTACGTATAATATACATTAGCCTAAGTATAGTGTTTTGTTTACAAACAGATAGAACTTTATAAATACGCACTGTTGATTAGAGTGCGTGTTAGATATACTATAGTTTGTTTACAGTGTACTGGGGTTCTCGATAGATAATATTTCTTAATGTGGATAATTATATTGAAATACGATATAACTCCAAGTGGAATACTTAAGTATAATTAATATTTCAATTGTATATGAATCGGATACTTCAAATTTCTTAAAATAGTTATATTTTTAATTTTCTAAATTATTTGGAAAAATTGTGGATATAGCTTAAAGCTATAAAATTATATGTATTTGATAAATTTTAACAAATAATGTATAAATATAGATTATTTAATAAAATATTATGATATGTATTAGACTTTCTTTAAAATATTTCACTGTTTTTCAAATTGAGAAAATTGATTAATAATAATACTTTTCAAATATTTGACAACCCTGTGAATGAGCTAACATTTAACTAAACAATTTATATATAGCACAACTAAACTAATAAATATTAAAAAAATTTTCTAGTAACTTTTTCGAAAAAAAAATGGAATATTTCGATACTTTCACAATACTTAATAAAAACGATATTTCTGATATATTTGACAACCCTGTCAGTGAGCTAACTCTCAAGTAAACATTTACCGTATAGTATAACTAAACTGCAATTGGATGATATCATGATATCTTCATTACACTAAACCACAAATTATGATTTCATTAACAATATAGTAATATTCGCCCTCCTCTATAAATCCCTGTTTAGTGTTTGATTACATGGTCTCTTGACACGGTCCAATGATGCATATAACAATTATAATATTATATGGAAATCTGTATATTATTAGTTAATTATACCGCGACGTTCTAGACACTGCAGAAGCAATCAACAACTTGACAACGATTCTTAAACTGAACTCACCAGCGGCGGCAAGTTCTGCGGTGGTCGTCGCTCGGCTGCGGTGCTGCTGCCCGACGATGGATATTTCTGAATTGCTGCTTGAGATTGTTTGACTTCGTGTTGACGCAGATGTTGCTGTTGTTGTTGTTGCTGCTGCTGTTGCTGTTGTTGTTGTTGGTGTGGATGATGTTGTTGCTGATGCTGTTGCTGTTGTTGTGGCATAGATGATTCACGTATTGGTGGCTTTATAATAGGCTCTGGTGGCAACATGCTGTTGCTTATATGATCACGCGGATAATTGTACTCCTTGTCGGGTGATATAAGCTCCTCGGGTATGGACTCATCGTCTGTGGACGAGTCCAACTCGTCGTTGCAGCCGGGACTGCGATTCAATACGGAGCTACGTTTCGATGGCATCGGCAAACTGGGCTTGGGGCGACTCTTCAAGGCGGCCAATGCCTGTTGCACAGCCTCTGTGCGTACCTCTGTGGGAGAAACCAGAAAGATGAGTCACAGATTTGCATAAATATCTAGTTAAGAGAACTATTTCAGGTTACCGGAATGATATCTCTTCTCATTGTGCGTCACTTTGCGTTGTGTGCGACGTTGACGATGTTGGCTGCTATTCGAGGACTGATGGGAGCCATGATTCTGAAATGCGCTGGGCTCGCGTGTATTCTGATAGCCTGGATCACCCACAGCGCCACCCTGTGGCCGCATATTCTCATAGCCAGGGGCACCACCACCACCACCACCTCCATTTCCACCTTGAGGTGTCGATGACGATGTTGATGATGTTTGTTGCTGTTGTTGATGTGAAAAGTCAGACTTTTTGGAATGCCTTTGTTGTGATGAGGGCAGCGAAGGTACTTCAGTCACATAGCTATATCCCTCGCTGGAGACGATGACGCCATCGTTGCTCACATTGCTGTTGTTGCTATCTTTAATATTATAATATGGCGGTGGCGGCAAATTCTTTGCCTTTTCCACATCGTTCACTATGCGGAACACATAAAAGATACAAAAAAAAAATATTTACATATGTATAAAAAGTAGATGGTGTTTCCGTTAATATATGTGTCTAACTGCAGTTTATATACTCTATATAAACCTGACCAAATCAAAGTCATGCACATACATATATATTTTGGGATTAACTTACATTCATGTTTTTTCAAAAAGGGTTGCAATAATTTCGCCCGTTTCTTTTCGTATCCTTTTTGCGTAATGTCCCCTAAAAAAAAAACAAGATATCGAAAAAAAAAAAACTGTTAGCGCAAGGAAATTGAAATTTGAAACCAATGACCGTTAACCGGTTGAAACGGTTAAGCGATTACTAGAGCTATTTGTGCATTTAAATTTTAACTTTAACTTTAAAATAACAATTCAAAATATATTTTAAAATTTTTAGAAAAATATTTACATATATTAAATAGATTATAATTATATTTTAGTGGTTAAACTATTATTTCAAAAATATGGGACTGGGAACTGTCAGTGGATTCTGATAATGTTTATTATAGTCACAGAATTCGAAATATACATACATATGTATGTAATATATATTTTCCCTGCCTCCAACCAAGCATATCATATCACACTCTCTTCCAATAAACTTTTAATTTAGACGCAATTAAAGCTGATTTTCCGGGCTTTTAAATACATACATACATACATAAATTCTGAAATCTAATGTATATTATTTATTTATATAGTACATGGTCGCACTTATTTATGCATAGGGAGGGTTACCGTTATCTGTGAGCTGTCGCATTGTTGTTTTGTTTGTGGGCATAGCCTATTTAGGCATTGGCCAAGCCTATAAAAAATATGCTTTTCGAGGCACGAGACGTGATTTAGGCAAAACAGACAACAACAATAGTCACAAAAAAAAAACGGCGAATAACAAAAGTTCTTAATCAGTTACACTCTCCATCTCTCTCACTCTCTCTCTCTCTCTCTCTATTTATCTATCGGTGTCTATCATCGTTCGCTCTCGCTCTCACACCCTGCAGCAAACATAAATTGATTTTGATAAGTAAATAAGTGTGTACACACTATTAGGTTAATCTGTCAGTGCAAAGAATTTGAGAGCTTCTCCCCCAACCCAACACAATTGTGACTTGTGACCACAGTGTATGCGAACTATACGTATATATGAATGTGTGTATGTATGTAAGTGTTAGTTAGAGTCCATGTGCAGTCAGTAATCATACACAAAAATGCTTTCATATATTTATGTAAGTATATATGTATGTACGTATTTATGTATCTACATATAAAAAGTAGGTATGCTGCACACAGCCACACACACAAACAATTACATACATGCAATGCAGGCAGACACATGTCGCTTAAGCGACAAAAACCGCACACAGACGTCTCATATCAATGGCAGTTAAAAGGGGTAGCGCTGTGGGGAGGGAGGAGTCGGCACTGTAGGACAGGGAGTAGGCGCAATGAGACAAAATGTACCCCTGCCACTGTCTGCGCTACTGTCTGTCTGGTTGCCAGCCTGCCTGCCTGCCTGCCTGCTGCTGCTGCGCTGCCTTTGCTCTGTTTGCTGTTTTGCTCTACATGTGTATGTGTATGTGTGTATTTGTGTGAAGTTCGAAGTGGGAATGCAGCTGTGACCCGCGGCCGGCAGCGGCGTTGGCGTTGCCAGCTACAACAACAGCGACACATGTTCTAATTGCACAACAATATAATAATAATAATAATAATAATAGTGGTAATGGTTAAATAGGCAGAGCAAAACAGGGGGAAAAGCGACAGTTAACTTATCTATCAATTGAAGAGTTGTGGGGGTAGCAAATTTAAGTAAAATGAAATGGGGAATACCTTCAGAGAGCTCCAAATCCAATTCAGCCAATTTTTCGCGCACATCGGCGGGCAGCGTTGATAGATGCTCCATCCCCAAAAAGTTAGCAGTAGTTGCAGACATTTTATGTTGCTGCTCTTGTTGTTGTTTTTCTTACTGATTGGAGGTTTCTATTAGTACATAAGCATTCACATGTACATACACATGTACATATTTCACTCTACATACACAAACACACGCACACTGCCATACAGAAGCTCGCTCGCACACATACACGCCCGCTAGTTTGCAACTTCGTTGTTACAAAAAAAAATCGATCGATTTTCAAATTTAACTCATTTATAGGGAGCTGGACCGTTGAATTTCTTTTTTAACACAATATGCTGCGAGCAATTATTTATTCACATTTAGCTTGAATTTTTGCATTATTTTCGTATAAAATTTATACACATCGCACAGCTCCGCAGCAATGGGGCCCCAACAATAACCGCACCGACGAACGCGTATATATAAGTAAACAAAGAAAAAGTCGCAGGCAGTGCTACAGTGAAATTCAGGTATGCATCCAGTTTTGTAGCTTTCGCGCTCACTGCGCATGACGTCACAATTGCAGAAAATGTTCAACCTGAATGAATGTGCCAATTTATTACTAATTGTCAACGATGTTTGTAAACATTCTTTATTAGCGTAAAATAATGCATTATTTTTCATTTATAACATAACTTATTGTTGTTAAACAACTGAAACAAAATATAGCGAGTGATGTCACATTGTATTTTCTTCGAATGCCGCTTAAAGCAGCTGCGCGGTGAGCAACCTTCACAGCTGCTGAGCCGCACGATGAAAACTTATCAAATGTTTACTATCGATAAGCAAACGAACAGCACGAGAATCGATAGTCGAGTCACGAAATACATTTTGGCGGTAAAGTATTTGACATAAAATGTATTAATAAATGTTTTAATGTTGACGGCTCAATTGGCTCAATTTATATAGAATATTATATTTTATTTTTAAATTTACCTCCAATTGGAATAGTAGCTGGCATTTATATATAGCGTCAGCCTTAAACAAGTTGGCAGCTTCTTTCGTATTTTGGTATTTTAATGCTTCAAAATGGGTGCGCGTCGGATTTATTTTGTTTTCAATTCAAATAAATATTAATGAGTGTTTACTTTTATTCGCAGATAATTTTAAGCTGCAAGAAGAGTTGAAGGCCTTGGAAAGCGTAGGTGGGTATGGAATATTACTTAAATGGCCTAGATAATGGTAAAATTCTACAATTCAGCGGAGCACTTGGAGCAACAGCTGAAATTAGTTAGCCTGGAGCTATGTGATCTGCCAGATGATTTGTTATCCTTGGTGGAGAAATGTGTGGATATACAAATGGGAACAGAACTGCACGAACTCAGCTTGAATTACTTGCGTGAATTTTACTATACAAAGAAACGAGATGCCATCGAACACAAATTGCTTGTGGCCCAACAAAAGGCATCGCTGCAGAAACTGAAGACGGCCATGGAGGAAACCGATAACGATATACAAGTGCTGGAGAAGTGAGTGGAGACATTGTCAAAGGATAATATGAAAATGTACAATTTCTGTGAATTCTTTAGCTTTAAAACAACAGTTACCAGACGCCTCATCTCGGATGCTGCACTGCAGCGTGATCTCATTGGCATTGGTGAGAAATCAAAGGCGCTGCTGGACCGACAGAGGAGCTTGAAGGTGCCGCAGGACTTCAGTCTGGAGGCGTTGATCGATAAACTCGAGCTGCTGGAACAGCAACGATCGAAAAAGCTTGAAACGAAGTAGTTGTAAAACCATGATTTCAATTCAATTTTATATGTATGTATTTCTTTTCGATATCATTATAATCAGTTTACAAATTCAAAGAACATAGGTTGTTTTTTTTTTTTTTTTTTTGATTCAGAACACAAAAGATCAGCAAGAAAATAATAATAGTACAAGGCTTATAAATTACGAGGAAAATGTTGTTTAGGCATGCGCAAAGAAAATATACAATCAATATAATTAATTTAATTGAAAATGTTGTAAATGGTCGATTTGTTGCTATTTTTTGATTTCAATATTTTTATTTATTTTCAATGGAAGTCAAATTGCAGCTAGTTTCTTATGTTTTTGTATATTTGCTTTATATATATTATATATATTTATATGTATATATGTGTATAGTGTTAATAATGTTTAAAAAAATGCAAAAACTGTTGAATGACAGCTTTTTGTTTTATTAATTATTATTTGTATTTTGTTTATTACATCATAATCTGCTGGTAGCTCAAAAATTGTTTGTATCCCAATATATTTATATATATATATTTCCTTTTACTTGTATATATATATAGATATATATATATAACTATATATTTATTGGTGTGTATGTGTGTATAGAATTAGTAATTTCATAATCATTAAGTTGTTGCTGTGTTCTTCTACTTTATAACTTTACGTTTCTCCATCATCTTCTTTCTTGTTGCATGTTGTTGTTGTTGTTGTTGCTGTTGTAATATATAAAGGGCGGGTATGTGGCAGACAAACATTTCAGCCAGCGACGCTCTCTCCCATCTCTCTCATCATCAACTCTCCACAATCTCTCCACTCCTCTCTCTAACGCCGCCTGCCTACTGCTGCAACGCTTTTGTTGCCTTGCGTCATCAATCCTAGCGGAATTCGGGCGCATCGTCCTGCGTAATGTCACCGTACTTCCAGATGGCCAAATGCGCATCCAGAGCCGCCTTCTGGGCGGTCTTGTACTGCTTGAGCAGCTCCTTGAGGTTACGCTCGCGTCTCTTCTCCACGATCACCAGTCCATCGGCCACTAGCTGTTTGCCAAAGTCCGTCTTGGTGGTGGGATCATGCAAGGTGGCCAAATGGGGACCACCGCCAACCTTCAGCTCCACGTTGAGCTGGACCTTGTGGTTGAGCACATCATCGGAGAAGGCACGCAGCGCTTCCTCCTTGTCCTCGTTATCGGCTGGCAGTGAGATTAAGGCAAGCGCATATTCTGTGGCATGCGGCTTCTCGCTGCTGAAGGCAGGTGGCAAGGCAGCCAAGCGGCTGACGGGCAGAGTCTGCAAATGGTGGCAAGAGGGGACACACAAGGATTAGTTTCAATAAATAACGATATCATCTTCTACTATATGTATGAAAACGGAAGCAAAAACTTGTTGAGAATTATAGCAAACTTCTGAAAAAACTTCAAAAGTTCCCTTTCTTGAGTGAAGAGACACTTTTTTCTTCCTTTTGGAGCTGCTGTGGCTCAACCAACGACAATTGCTGTGCCATGCGTGGTGGCTGCCCCCAGCAACATGCGGCATGTTGCTCCATGTGGCCAACTATGACCATTGCTGTCACGGTATTCCGCAGAGGATACCAAAAAATATGGCATCCCTTTGGAAAGTTGTTGGCGCAATGGCCACTGTAGCCGGAGCAGCAGCTGCCACACATGGTGTTGCTGTAGAGTTTGGTGTACAACGCATCATGGACACAGCTGGACGTCGTAATGGCCTGAGCCGATTTGCTGTGGCAAGCTTATGACTCATGCGTTTCACTTCGAGCCGGAAACGGATCTAAGGAGCTTGCGAAGCAAAGTAAGGATAAGTGTGGTTCAACTCACCTCCTTGTTGCCATAATCAATGTAGAGCACGCTGGCATTGTTGCCCTGGACACGCTCAACCTTGGCACGATACCATTGATTGTCAAAGGTGAATTGAGCTGCGACGAGGTCACCGCGCTTGGGGGTGTAGGAGCCGGCAATGGGTGGATTGGCCTGGAAGTCGGCATGGAGTTTGCTCATCAGGGTGTCCAGCTTGGGACCATTGTCCACGGACTGAGCAAAGAAGGTCAAGTTCTCGGTGATCTCGGTGACAATGACGTTCTCGTAGTTGACCTTGCGCTCGACAGGCACCTTCTCGTCCTTCTCCTCGTCGATGACGGCCTTCTCTTCGGGCACCTGCTCCACATAATTGGCCCAGATGTTCTTCTTGGCGGCCTTGGCACGATCCTCGGCACTCTTCAGCAGACGATAGTACTCGGATTTCTCGGCACTGAAGTGAACCTCGGCGAGACCTTCCTCGACCAAAGCAACCGACAGATTGACATTCTGTTCGGTCCAGAGCCAGCCAATGACAGAGGAACCGGCCTTATCGGTCGTATCAATATGGACCGAAACGTCACGCTGCAGCACACGCTCCCGGGTGAAGGTCAACGCCTCATCACCGAAGGGTTCACCCTCCTGGGCGGGCACACCGTTCAGAGCGGGACGTGAGGAGCGTGGGCACGAGATGCCTGCCAGGAGGAATGTCACCAGGCAGCTATCCTTGGGCACGTACAGACGCAGGCGGGAACCGCTGGCCACAAACTCCACGATGGCCTCGGTGCGCAGGGCACGCTGCCACGATGGCAGATACTGCACCTTGATGCGGGAATGATCGACGGTGAGATCGTTGACACGCAACGTCACATTGTCCTTCTTGGCGTGCATACCCTTCAGTCCCTTGATGGCCTGTTGCTCGGCGGCAATCAGCTGATCGTAGGCCGAGGAACGCTGGTCATCATCCTGACGGTAACGGACGCAGGTGGCCAAACCCTTGGCTACCATGGCCTCAGCGACATTCTGGCCACCGATCAGCACCGTATAGCAATGCTTCTCGGGGAAATTGTCACGCAGCGGGGAGATGTAGTCCAGATTGCATTGGACCTTCTTGTTGATGAGCTTCTTGCGCAGAAATTCGCGTGCATCGAACATATGGGGGATCTCGTAGAGAGGACGGTAATTCTTGCCACGTGGCGGCGCCTTCACAATCTCCTCACCCTCGGTGCCCACACGTTGATCACGTGGCGGACGGATCGATGAGAAGAACACCTTCTTCACCTGACCATTGGCCAGTCGCACATTGATGGCATCACCATTGAAGACCTCGACCACAGTGCCGGTAAAGTCTTTCTCCTTGGAGTTGAAGGCGGGAGTCTTGGCCTGATAATCCTGCCATTGGCGCAGACGCTTCTCCTTGGCAACGCGCTCAGCGGCACGCAGCTTATCAGCTCCTGCAAAGAGGATAACAAGAGGTTTTTAGTGGGAAATCCAAGAGGGAAATGTTAGAGAGCTTCTTCTTCTGTAGGTATTGGGTCTGTGGACGGGGTGAAATGAACACGATGACAAGGGGTAGCAGTCACTGTATTCTTGGAATCCGTCGCATTAATCTGGCAACCAAGGCAAATGGAGGTAACACAGCGCAGCACAAGGCTATGGCCAATTGGGCGCTGTGCTCCTCCAGCCAGTTGCTGGCAAGGATTAGCTTATTATTTGGAGTGATAGACTCACCTGTCTTCATCACTGCCATGGACCAGTCGACGCACTTGGCCAGACCCTCACGGAGCAGCGACTCGGCAATGTTGCCCTTGGGGTAGAGGATGGTGCCAATGAAGTTGGAGTTGTTGACGGACTCAAGACGAATCTCGACATCACGCTGCAACAGACGAGTCTCCACATAGTAGCGGGCCTCATCGGCGAATGGCACCTTGACGGTCAGATCGGGTTTGCCATCGGCATCGAGCTTGACACCCGGACAACGGATACCCGAGATCATGAGCGTGATGTAATGGAATTCGGGTAGCAGGAAGGCGCGCACAGTGGAGCCATCGCGCACATGCTCAATGATGGCCTTGACCGGTTTGCCTCCGTACACATCCACAATGTGGGCGGGATTCTCATGGGCCCACTTGATGTTGCGCACCTTATCGGCGGCGTTGGCATTGTGTGCCCACTTGCCACGACCGGCGGCACGTGCCTGATCCTCCAGTTCGATGAGGGTCTGCTGCTCCGGTGTTGGACGTCCCTCGCGGCGCACGGTTACAAGACCCTCGCGGACAATGGATTCCACGACATTCTCACCGGATTCCTTATCCTTGCCGAGCCAGACGAAACCATATTCGCGATTGGAATTGGCGGGTTTGTCAAAGGTGAAGGTCACCTCGGCACCGATCAGTTTCTTGCGCAGAAATTCACGGGACTCCCATGCCCAGGGTTCGTCCTTGGTTTCATCGCCGCCAGCACCGGGCCGGCGTGCCAATTTCGGCGCCAAGACATGCGAGAAGGTGATTTGTTTCTCCGGTGGAGGTGCACCCTTCGTGGCGCGAATAACCACAGTATCGCCGGAGAGAACCTGCACAACAGAAAACACAACCGCAATGGGCGAGCAATGAGGTTAAAATGAACTCAATTCGTCCCAGGCGAAAGTTACAGCTAAAAATATCAAACACGTGCAGCGACTACAATTAAATGCCGGCAGGAGGCGCCACTTAAGCAGGGTTGCAGTAAATTAGTATGACCGTGTGAATGAGCATACTATACAAAATATACCAAAATACATATACAACCGATATCGATATCCTTTTCTTTAAATGGATGTATTTAAAGATATGCAAGGCATATATTTACTTATTTATTTCACATTAACTAAGCATACAAAATTATGAAATCGCTGTGACAAATTGATGCGCTAATTTTCGAAAGTTGACAGTGAAATATTTTGATATACGATATATGCACATAGTTCAATGACATTTGCTATCAATGTACTTTATACAAACATCAAAGTTTATCGAGAAAGGTAAACAAAGCTTGAGAGAAATGCTATAAAGCGTATATAGCAAAGAAAAATAGGTTTAAAAAACAAAAATTTCATAATTAATATATGCCAGATCCTGCTTATAATTGTTGTTGGTGTTGAGGAAACGATAAAAAAAAAGTTACAATCTTGAGCGCATTTTTTATGGGGCGATAATTGTATAGCGTACTCGCTTGCACACACACACACACTTTGCAAGAGGCGAGGAACAGGTGTTGGTGTTAGTGAATGCGTGTGTTTGTGTGTGTGCAACGTTTTAAAAAATCAACAGGTTTTTCACGTAAAATCTGTAACATTGGAATGCTGACGCGGCATTTTGGGACGGGCCAAAAACCAAAAAAAAAAAAAGAAAGAAATAATCGAATAGACTCGCCAAGACGTGCGTGGCAACGTCATCATCATCATCGGTGGGAATTGCAATTGATAACATTTAATAATTGTTATCAATGAATGCTGCCTGCTACCAACTTGAATAGTTGTACACACACACACATCCATCCATATGTGACTGTGCAAAGGGTCAAACTTCGTCGAGTATTTTTTACAAGAGGTTTCATTTAAAAAGGGGCGTCGGGAGCTGCCAACCTACTAAAAATCGAAAGTAATGTACTTTGTATGCTCTCCACATACTATTTACATACATACATATGTACAACATGTAGTATCTTGATTGCTATGTATGCGTGTATCTCATTTTTGCGCCTGTGCATGTCTACCTTTCTAGGTTAGAAACGAATATTTTTTTTTTGCATTTAACCGCAGCCACAAATATACATGTAAGTATGTATGTATGTATGTATGTATGTATAGGTATGTATGTGTAGGTGTATATGTGTGCTAGCTGCCTTATCATATGAAAAGCATGTTTAAAAAAAAAAGAGAAAAAATGCCGGCAAAATTGCCGCCCGTAAGCAACTGATGACGTTGACACTAAAATATACACGTCTCTTCTGGCAAATGTACATATATATACTATACAAATATATTCTTTATGTAAATTAATTCGAGGTATATGCTGTGTGGAGGGGGAGAAAAGGTGCGCCTTCACTTAAGAAGAAGAAAATCTGCCAGGTTGGCACCTTCGATAACTTTCATTTCTTTACTTTACGCTATGCTCTCTCTGTTCGTTTGTAAGCGTGTGTGAGTGTGAGTGGTATAAGCGTGTTTGACGTGTCATACACACAAACACAAACACACACACTTAGTGCGCCCCTGTATGCACGTCTCTTTCGCACTCGCTATGCTAAGTGGAACTCTATAGCCGCATTTGCCACGCTGATGATAATCACACATTTACACATTTTATATATATAAATGCCGAATATTTAGGATTATTAATTGGAAACACCAACGTTGTACTATATTTTGTGCAATATTTTACAATGGGCGATGACTTACTTGTTTCACAATGCCGGACAAAACCTTAGCAGGCGCTGCCGACGTCGCTGCTGGCGCAACGTCTTTAGCTGTGGATCCAGCTGTCGTGTTCGCTGCTGTTGCCATTTTTTACAGTACAGTTATACGTGGCTGGGGGGTTTTTTGATAAGCGGGTTGAAGTCCTCACACGGTGCTTTTAAAGTGCGTCTAACACTGTTTTATTTCCTTTTAACTTAATTAAGTTAATTGAGTATGAACACACCACACACAATCACAATCACCTCAGAATTTTCACTGGCCTCTTTCCGAGTGTTACCGCATTGAGTAGCCTCGCAAATACCAAACTTATCGATAAACTCAAAAATACTAAATATTTTATTAACAAATTTTGCAGTAGAAATTTATTATTTTATTGAATTGTTATTATTTAACACTTTAATCACTTTTCTTTATATATTGTTTTATACATTCGGCATTAATATTGATAGTTATTTGAAATGTGACTGGATAACGTTTCGATAAATTGAGTGTGATCGTAATGCGACAAACAGCTGTTTACACTCAAATTAGGCGGGAAATTGTGTTTACAAACTATATAAACTTGTGTATAAACAATAATGAGCAGCGCAAACAAAATGTTTGGCGACAAGGCCTTCGACTTATTGAAGGACCTAAAGCGCTCATCCCAAACCATTCCGGCCTTCGACGACGACGGCGTTCGTCAAGTGCTTGAGGAGATCAAAGCCATTTTCGAGGAGAATGTGGCTCAAGCTTCTAGCTACAACAGCTCTGGAGATCGTAGTTTATGGCCTCTGTTGAACTATAGACATGCAGCTCTTCAACGGAACAAACGCTGCCTTCTGGCATATCTCTATGAACGGATGCAGCGCATCAAAGCGCTTCGCTGGGAATTTGGACCCATAATACCGGGGGACATTAAACAGGCGCTTTGCGAGCCAGAAGTGCAGTTTTTCAACAACTACTCAAAGTCCTTGGCCGCCTATATGCGGTCCGTAGGTGACGGCCAAGGGATTGACCTAACAGGCAACTTAAGACCACCGAAATCGCTCTACATCGAAGTGCGCTGCGTGGAAGATTATGGAAAGTTTGAGTTGGATGACGGCGAGGTTGTGCATCTGAAGAAAAACAGTCAACATTATTTGCCACGTGCTCAGGTGGAGACGCTGGTGCGGCAGGGCATACTGCAGCATATATCATAATTATTTAATATATTGTAAATTAAAAAAAATTATGTATAAAAAGTAATCGATAGTTTTTATTGCTATAAAGAATGCGGGTTCAGGGCTGCACAACTTAAAATGAAGTGTGACGATAACATATCGATAACTATCGCCGGGCATGCTTGATAACAGCTGTGCTGCCGGCTGCTCATTACGTGAACTCGGGTTATTTGTTAAGAAAACATTTTGTTAGCATTTTTGTTATTAACAATGAATCAAGCCGATGTCACCAAGTTAATGTCACAGCTGCGCATAGCGGTGCGACCCAATAAACGTCACCTCAAGAATCCCGACGGACCCGAGGGACGTCTGCTGAAGCTACGCAAAACAGTCACGGCGCTGGTGAAGCACGAGCGCATCGAGCTCTTCTATAATCGGGCGGATGAAGCGCGTGGCTATGCGGAGCTGGTAAGGAGTCAACTCACAATATGAGAAATATATTTTCAAATTTAAACATACCTTTTAGTTAATATCGAATGCCATACGTCATGGCGATAGACACAAGGCCACCATGGAGCTGGCGGACTACTGGCTGATGGAGAAGCAACTGGTGCACAAGCTCTTCAAGGTGCTAGTGCCGCGCTACGAGAACTACAATGTTGCCTATACGCGCATGTTTAAGGCGCCCCGCGACTATCCCGGCATGTACTACAGAAAATCGGTGCTGGAACTGCGCGGTAATCCGTATCCCGTGTTGACGTCGGACTCCAGCCAGAATCGTAATCTGTTGCACAATGTGCTGCTGGATGAGGCACGCAAGGAGTTCCGGCGCGAGAAGTTGGCCATGTTGGCCAACAAACTGGCGGAGGAGACGGCACAGCCGGCTGCGGAAGTGGAGCAGCAGCCGGATAAAGTTGTTGAAAAAACAACGGAAGTGTAATTGTTAAAATTTAAAATTTTTAATTAATTTTGTAATTCATAAAAAATAATACATTTTTCTTGTTTAAGTTAAGATCGTAACAGTTGTTGTTCTAAATGAAGTGAGTAGTGTGTGTGAGAGAGGGAAAGGTAATTGTGCTGGCTTGCGGCAGAGAGCAGCAAAGAGTGGAAGCAAGAGACAAGAGAGTATTGCGAAAGCTTAAGAAAGCTTTAATTGGGCTTATTAGGGGTTTGTCGCCTCTTTAAATGAAATCGCGGAAGCACAAAACACAAACACACACACACATGCACAAACACAGATAAATTTTGCTGGGAATGCATGTTGGTATGAAGAGCGGGGGGGGGGGATGCGTGTGTGTGTGTGTGTGTGTGTGCGACAATGCTGATAAAACACGTATAAACCGTATTGTTAGCTTTTATAATTTATCACGACCTCAGCTAAGCACCGCTCTCTGGCGAGAAACCTGTCAGAATTGTGTAAGCGTCATTATTCATGTCAAACTCGCTGCCAGAAACCCCCTCCCAACTCCCTCCCTACATCTCTCACTCTCTCTCGCACTCTGTTTTGCCATCTCTCTTTCTGTGTTTTGGCCAAAATTAAAAGACAGCTAAGAGGCAATTTTACAATGGCTTTTTCAAATGAAGCTCAACTTATGCGACATGTTAATTAACGCTGCTTAAAAAAGAAAGTATAGATAAAATAATGAGAACCCCCCCTTCCAATACAAAGATAGAACAATGAGCAACTTTGTGGCCAAAAGCAAAACTTGATTAAAAGATAATCAGAGTCTGCTCCAGAAAGTGCACAAAGTACAGTTGGCCGCAAAATGTAGCGTAAGTTGTTTGCTAAATGATAACAACAAAACAATGCAATTAGTTAATTAATTGTTTATGGCAAGCCAAGAAATTGAAAGCAATTGATTTTGAAAAGGGGAGCAACAAAGTTTGTTGCAAAGAGGAGTAGCAAAAAATGTTGGAAGATTGCATTAAGAGCACTTTTATGTGGGTAGGAGAAAGGAAAAAGATTATAAAGTAGTAGAACAGGACCAGACTCTATGGGCAGAAAGGGAGTAGATAATGTTGGCAGATGTGGGATTGTTTTATTGGGTGTGAAAAGTGGAGCAGAGAGGAGTATTATGAGGTTCATATAAAGTAGTATGCAAAGTAGGAGATGGGGAGTAGATATAGTAAGAGGAAAATTCAAGGAAAAGGTCAGGGGAGAGAAAACTAAAAAAATTTAATGAATTTTTGACTTGGAATCACATGGAGAATAGGAGAATAGGATTAGTTGTGGCTACGATAAAAACCTTTTAACGAAGGTTGTACGAGGTAGAGAAAGGGAGTAGCAAAGGAAGTAGTAGTATCAATAGAAGTAGTTGGAGCTACGTCAGCAAATATTGAAAAATGAGAATAAAAATGCAGGAAAAAGGGAGTAGCAATGAAAGTAGTCAGGCAGTATTTATAGGATGTTGGAATTACAGAAGAAAGTATAACAAAAATATAAAAAAAAGAGTTAGGAAAAAGGCAGTAGAAAATGTAGTAGTAACAGTATCCGTAGGAGTAGTTGGATCTATTATAGATGAGTGTTGAAAGAGAAGAAGTAGCAGAGGAAACAGAAAGGTAGATATTTAAGAGTAAAAACGGATTTTAGTATAGTAGATATTGAAAAGGTAGGAGTATAGAAGTAGCCAAAGTTGTTTTAGATAAAAAAGTAGCAAAAGTAGTAGTAGAAGAATTGCAAATTCTAAATAATTGTAGTAGAAAATATACTAGATAAGATAAAATTCAAATGGAGTCAAAACTACTTATAGAGATAGCTCTAAAATAATATACACAGGGTATCTGCACGTCGAACCCTCTACTACAACTTACACACCTGTAGCAACGATTCGAATTGAATTTCTGCATAAACAAAATTGACTTTTTCTGGTTGCAATCGTCGCCACTTGTAACACATTTTCTTGTATTTTCTAGCACGGTTTTTCTTTTCGTGCTCCAACGAATTTTCCTCAATGCTTTTTCTCTGCTAATTGGCTGTATTCCTTTTCCCCGCAATTTTTTTTTCCGTTTTTGATTTTTCAATTATTTTGTGCCAAATTCATTAGGTTGGTTGGTCTATTTGTGCAGTTCTGCATGCCCAATTGTGCGACAAACAGTTCAATATTTAATTATGCAGTCGCCCCCCCCCCCCCCACAAACCCACTTTTGCCAACCCACATCCCTAGTATACTTGCAACATGCATTCACCACTTAACTGTGGCACTTAATTAGGTTTTGCTTAAATGAAGCCACAATATGCGCTTTTGATTTGAAAGCGAAAAATTTCCGCAGTCTGGAAAATGCATAAAATCTTCCTCTCTCATTTTCTCTTACTCTATTTTCGTCTCTTTCGGTCTGTCAAAGCAGTTTACTTATACTTTATATATGAATTTTTCTTTCAGTATATTTCTTTTATTTTTTTATAATTTTTTTTTGGTAAAGCGGTCCTCTTTGCCTCGTCAAATCAAACAAAATCATCCGCAGGCAGTTTAAACAAAAAACTCGGAGAAAATGCTCTTGAAAATGCTTTTCAAATTTAACGGCAGCTGCTGTGCCGGACTTTAAGTAAACTGTTAAATTAAAGACACTTTACACCAGAGTAAACAATTTGTAATCATTTTCAGCAAAAGCTTTACCCATTTTCCACCCACCTCCACCCACTGACACTTTTCAAACAGTTTCCTTTTTACTTATTTTTCTCGTTTCTCCATTGTTGGCAAATGATATTAAAGGAAGTGTTCAAGTAAATAACTGCGTTTACTTAGCCAAGCTCTGGCTATGAGTGGAGAGTGGTCGAAAGGGGAAAGGGGAGTGGGACTGGGGAGTGGACCACTTTGAGTGGGGTTGACAACTTAAGCAGTTTTACTTATAAATATATTAAATATATAATACTTAATCATTGCTATATTTCCAACATACAGAGTGAAAATTGATGATATTATGGGACTTTCTATTCGAAATGTACCTCAAAAACTTTGAACATCCATAACTTTGTCAAATCTCATCCGATTTCCATAATTTTTTCACTTCTGTCAATGGTTTTGATTATATAATAAAACTGCATTTCAAGTTTCTTCATTTTGGCAGTTTTTAGATTTTCGATATTTTCAAGCCAGTTTTCCATGCTAACCCCTTGATAAAAATCAAAAATGGTGAAAATTTTGAAATCGAAATTTTTTGTGCCTGATCGATTTCTGGTGTCAAAATAGGCATAAAAAACATTACCCGGCTTGATTTGAACCAATATTTTAAAAAATATGGCTAGAAATGTGCAAAAATAGACTTTTCTATAGAAAAATACACTTTCAACTTTGGGGACGTTATAAGCTTTCAAAATCTTTACCCATTTTTCTTAATTTTTGCTCAGTCACTTTCTGATATCACAATAAGCACAAAGAAATTTAGTTTAGTTGATTTGGACCAAAACTTTAGAAAATATGGACAAAAACGTAGGAAATAGATATCCAAAATATGGACTTTCTATGGAAAATGTACATCAAAAACTTTGAACAACCATAACTTTGTCAAATCTCATCCGATTTCCATAATTTTTTCACTTCTGTCAATGGTTTTGATTATATAATAAAACTGCATTTCAGTTTTCTTCATTTCGGCAGTTTTTAAATTTTCGATACTTTCAAGCCAGTTTTCCATGCTAACCCCTTGATAAAAATCAAAAAAATGGTGAAAGTTTTGAAATCGGAATTTTTTGTGCCTGGTCGATTTCTGGTATCAAAATAGGCATAAAAAACATTACCCGGCTTGATTTGGACCAATATTTTAAAAAATATGGCTAGAAATGTGCAGAAATAGACTTTTTTTTATAGAAAAATACACTTTCAACTTTGGGGACGTAATAAGCTTTCGAAATCTTTACCCATTTTCTTAATTTTTGCTCAGTCACTTTCTGGTATCACAATAAGCACAAAAAACTTTAGTTTAGTTGACTTGGACCAAAACTTTAGGAAATATGGACAAAAACGTAGGAAAAAGATATCCAAAATATGGACTTTCTATGGAAAATGTACCTCAGAAACTTTGAACAACCATAACTTTGTCAAATGTCATCCGATTTCCATAATTTTTTCACTTCTGTCAATGGTTTTGATTATATTATAAAACTGCATTTCAATTTTCTTAATTTTGGCAGTTTTTAAATTTTCGATATTTTCAAGCCAGTTTTCCATGCTAACCCCTTGATAAAAATCAAAAATGGTGAAAATTTTGAAATCGAAATTTTTTGTGCCTGATCGATTTCTGGTGTCAAAATAGGCATAAAAAACATTACCCGGCTTGATTTGAACCAATATTTTAAAAAATATGGCTAGAAATGTGCAAAAATAGACTTTTCTATAGAAAAATACACTTTCAACTTTGGGGACGTTATAAGCTTTCAAAATCTTTACCCATTTTTCTTAATTTTTGCTCAGTCACTTTCTGATATCACAATAAGCACAAAGAAATTTAGTTTAGTTGATTTGGACCAAAACTTTAGAAAATATGGACAAAAACGTAGGAAATAGATATCCAAAATATGGACTTTCTATGGAAAATGTACATCAAAAACTTTGAACAACCATAACTTTGTCAAATCTCATCCGATTTCCATAATTTTTTCACTTCTGTCAATGGTTTTGATTATATAATAAAACTGCATTTCAGTTTTCTTCATTTCGGCAGTTTTTAAATTTTCGATACTTTCAAGCCAGTTTTCCATGCTAACCCCTTGATAAAAATCAAAAAAATGGTGAAAGTTTTGAAATCGGAATTTTTTGTGCCTGGTCGATTTCTGGTGTCAAAATAGGCATAAAAAACATTACCCGGCTTGATTTGGACCAATATTTTAAAAAATATGGCTAGAAATGTGCAGAAATAGACTTTTTTTTATAGAAAAATACACTTTCAACTTTGGGGACGTAATAAGCTTTCGAAATCTTTACCCATTTTCTTAATTTTTGCTCAGTCACTTTCTGGTATCACAATAAGCACAAAAAACTTTAGTTTAGTTGACTTGGACCAAAACTTTAGGAAATATGGACAGAAACGTAGGAAAAAGATATCCAAAATATGGACTTTCTATGGAAAATGTACATCAAAAACTTTGAACAACCATAACTTTGTCAAATCTCATCCGATTTCCATAATTTTTTCACTTCTGTCAATGGTTTTGATTATATAATGAAACTGCATTTCAAGTTTCTTCATTTTGGCAGTTTTTAGATTTTCGATATTTTCAAGCTAGTTTTCCATGCTAACCCCTTGATAAAACTCAAAAATGGTGAAAATTTTTAAATCGGAATTTTTTGTGCCTGGTCGATTTCTGGTGTCAAAATAGGCATAAAAAACATTACCCGGCTTGATTTGGACCAATATTTTAAAAAATATGGCTAGAAATGTGCCAAAATAGCATTTTTGTATAGAAAAATACACTTTCAACTTTGGGGACGTTATAAGCTTTCAAAATCTTTACCCATTTTTCTTAATTTTTGCTCAGTCACTTTCTGATATCACAATAAGCACAAAGAAATTTAGTTTAGTTGAATTGGACCAAAACTTTAAAAAATATGGACAAAAACGTAGGAAATAGATATCCAAAATATGGACTTTCTATGGAAAATGTACATCAAAAACTTTGAACAACCATAACTTTGTCAAATCTCATCCGATTTCCATAATTTTTTCACTTCTGTCAATGGTTTTGATTATATAATAAAACTGCATTTCAGTTTTCTTCATTTCGGCAGTTTTTAAATTTTCGATACTTTCAAGCCAGTTTTCCATGCTAACCCCTTGATAAAAATCAAAAAAATGGTGAAAGTTTTGAAATCGGAATTTTTTGTGCCTGGTCGATTTCTGGTATCAAAATAGGCATAAAAAACATTACCCGGCTTGATTTGGACCAATATTTTAAAAAATATGGCTAGAAATGTGCAGAAATAGACTTTTTTTTATAGAAAAATACACTTTCAACTTTGGGGACGTAATAAGCTTTCGAAATCTTTACCCATTTTCTTAATTTTTGCTCAGTCACTTTCTGATATCACAATAAGCACAAAAAACTTTAGTTTAGTTGATTTGGACCAATACTTTAGAAAATATGGACAAAAATGAAGGAAAAAGATATCCAAAATATGGACTTTCTATGGAAAATATACCTCAAATACATTGAAGAACCATAATTTGTAATTTAAAATTTTATTGATATTCCAGTTTGAGTCATATACAACTTTTAGAGCTTTTAGCTTCGTTTTTTGACAGATTCTTTCTCTTTGCCTGAACTCATCTGATTTATTCCATACATATAATTTTTAACTGCTACGTGTACTTTTAAATATATTGCTGTGGAATTTTATCAACCTTAACCAGTTTTGAAGGAGATCTAAGTCACTATGATCTATTACAGTGTTGAAAAGCAGCTTCATAAGGAATTTATTTATAACTTTATAATAAATGAACTCGACTTGAGTTTTTTGCATCACAAAAAGCGTTTAAATCTTGGGTATTTTCTGAACACAGGCAATATTCATTACGATGCCTAACATCATGAACATTCTCATCAGTATTATCATTATTATTATTATTATTATTATTATTATTAGTGTTGCTGTTGCTGCATTTGACCGGTCTTCGTCTTTAATTAAGAAGGACTCTGCCGCATCGAGTGTCCTTTTATAAGCTCTCACAAACAGTCGAGCTTCATTTCAGTCTCGCTCTCCTCTGCACCCCGCAACCCCGCTACACTCTATAGACATTTTTATAATTAATGTCATCAGCTCAACTTATGTACATGTGTAAGTACTTACAAGTACACACAGTTACAAGCATGTGTGAGTGTGTGTCTGTGTGTGTGTGTGTATCATCACGTTTAATGAGGCAATGTCATTGGCAAGGCGCTTAATGCGCGCTTTCTCTCTCTCTCTCTCTCTCTCTCTCTCTCTCACTCTCTACCTCTCCCTTTCCCTCCATATCCCTCTCTGGCCTCCTACAGTGAGCCTTATAGCATTTGCTATATTTATATATACATAAACTCGCATGTCTTTCATCTCTTTGAATAGAACTTTTGTGCCTGTAAATTGGCTTCTTATGTTGCTCATTATGAGGACTCGCAAATAATGATATATCTGCTCATCTTGTGCGGCATGTTGATAGTAGACATGTGTACATGGTATGTTGGGTCTGCGGTCCACTGATATCTGGCATTATCTCTTCACTTTTTGGCTTCTTGCTGTTCTAATTATGTCCGCAAATGAAAAGTGCAGACAATTTAGGCATGAGTTTCTATGAGTAGCTCAGCTTAATAATAATGAACAGTTGAAAAGCTCATACAGAAAAATCGTCTAAGCTTATAGAAGTGCTTCAAACAGAAAAAAAAAACCTTTTAAAAGTACCTCAAATTGTAGAACTCGGCTTATACCCTATAAAATATAAAAGAAAGTGGGGAATGTCCCATAAATATATACACTTTTAGTCATATAAAAGTACCCTAAATAGTTACACTCTGCTTATAATTATAGAAAATACACAACAAAGTGGAGAATATCCCATGGGGTATACCCTGTAGACTTATTGAAGTACCTCAAACTGTGAAACCTATCTGCTTTCATATACACCAATTTCTTATATAAAATATGAAGCTTTCACGACAAATTCTAAATTATCTGGCTCTTATCAAAACATTCTCAAATTGTGTACTTTCTGAGAAATCTTTATGGCCAAAGTCAAATGCCAAAGTTCATGGAGATTACAAACGTTTGTTTGCCGGCACAGCTGCTGTCACTTCGTTAACTTTACACAGAACTGGCATACCACATTTGAGCACATGTACGGGGCATTTAAATCAGGCAGACACATTTTAAATCAATTATATGCCTGCGGTTAAGTGGTTCCGTTACTTTAAGCTCACACACACACACACATGCAGGAGAAGCTTGCATTAAGACGAAAGCTTTTCCAGGAAACGCACACAGGGATATTTCTCTACCTACCCTGTTTACTTTACAAGTTAATTCCCAGCGGGAACTGAGCTCACTTTAATTACATTGACAAAGAATTGCGTTTTTGTTGTTGGCTTTGAAAAATTTCAATGGTGATTTAAATTTAATTTTCATTAAGTAAAATCAGTCTTGTACAATTAATTGGGAACTATAACTGGAACTATAATTTAATGACATTGCAATGGCTTAAGAAGTCTATCTTCCAATCTGTCAATAAAAAATAAGTTAGATGATTAACATTTTTTTAGCCGTTTTATAGCTAATATTTACCCTTGCCCGTTAGGCAAATCTCCCGCAACATATCGCAGTGACTGTAAAAGAACTGATGCTCATTGGTATGGGTATGGGCACAGATGGGCAGGAAGGCATCACATTCGTCAAGGGCCTTGCAGGCATTGGTGGAGCCTGTCTCGAAGATCGGCAGTGACAGCACACAGACCAACGATGCCACACAGATCAAGAGCAATAAAAATAACGAGATTTTCGTGGCAATGCCCAAAGTTGGCAGCATATTCGCATTGGCAGCAGTGTGTGAACTGTACTCGCCAATTAAAATAAATATTGTTATTATTGTCATTATTGTATAACATAGACTTGCTATGTACAGACATATGTGGATACAGGTGTGATAAATTGTGACTTACTTTCAGCTGCAGATCGAAGTATGCTTATTTTTGGTTGCGGCTTTTTTCTATTTCCAACGCGATCTGACTAATGAGACAAGACAACGCAGCGCGACAAGCGAACGAACTGATAACCAATGTGTGCTGCCGACGTCGACATCGCTGTCGACGCTGCTTAAGCCAAGCAACAGCTGTGCTCTTCCGCTCTCTGGCTCTCTCTGAAGCACACGCTCTCTCACTATGCCGCTCATTTGCCTCATCATGCGAGCTTAAACAATCTGTTCGCAGTGCTCTGCCTTCCCCACCTACACATATGTTACCCCCTCCCTATTCGTTAAGCGCAACACTGCCGAAACTTCACTTCGTACGATTGCCATGACAACGACAACCGGCGATTGTGACGCATTGTGGTTGTTGTTGTGCTGCCGTCGTCGTTTTAGTCTTAGTTGTAGTTGTAGTTGTAGTCAAAGTTGTTGTTGTAGTTTTTGTTGCTGTATAGAGACAATGATAAACATTGACTCCCAAGCGCAGTTCGCGTTATTTTCGCGTCTCTTTATTATTTATGCTGACGCTGCCCACATGGGCAGCTCTGCCGCTGCCGCAGTCATCGTCGCTGCTTCCCTTTGCCATTCATACAGTGGCTGCAGTGACTGCGACGGTAACGGCGGCAGCGCAGCATTCAATGAATGCCGATGTGCTTGCTCATCTAACTGGAACAGCGCTTACAGGCGTATCGGAAGCGTTGCTCATAGCGGAAGCGTTGCGTGCAGGTGCATTGCGGTATTGTACAAACCGATGAGTATGTGTGTGTGTGTGTGTGTGTGGGGAGCTTTTATTCAAATACCCTGTACTTTATTGAGTTTCCAATAGGTTGGCTTAATTTGTTTAAGTTTTAACAATAAATATTCATAAAATTAAAAAAATATTAATAAGAATATATGAATATATGTATAAAAGACAGAAAAATAAAAGGATTAAAAAAAATGAAATTAAATAAAATATTGATAAAATTAAAAAAAAAGTTATACCCGATATATAAATAATCTAATAATGAAATTAATAAAAATAAGTAAAATAAAATAATAAATATATCTAAAAAATTTGTGGTAATAAATTTATAATACATAAATTATAAAAAATATATATATTTGACTGTTTATAAAAAGGCGAAAACGCGTTAAAAAAATGACATATTCTTAGGTACTAGGTGAAGAAGCCTTTAGGAAATACTCTCGCGGGTTTCATTTAAATTTTCGATTAGTTGGGCTAATTCTTTTATTACAGGGTATTTTTTGGTTCGTTATGCACACGTTTGTTGCCGTTGAACTCGTTTTCATGACTCATAAACTTTTCATGCACAAATCTAGTCAGTTCTATTGTCTCGCATGGCAGCTAACCTTTAACCCCGCCTGACCCATAAACAACTTGTGGATACTTGGGGACTGCGAACTCTTTCAAGTGGAGTCCATAAACATATTTAATATCCAGTCGAGTAACTTGATAAGTTGGCCTAATTTCGTGTCTCTCCACAAAAATGGTGGTACATGCGTAAAAACCAATTAAAGGGTGTTAAAAGCCCCTTTCGATATATGATACTTTTACTCTAACACGGAGAGGCAACGAGAGGGAAGGGGTAGCAGTATGGAGAGAGAGAGAGAGATAGTTGGTCACACCCGCAGTTCTAGCTAAAGAGCGTGCACACTTTTCGTTAATCCCACTGCCTCCAAATGAAATAGAGATAGAAATAGATAGAGGGAGATAGAGAATGAGAAAGGGAGAGAGAGAGAGACAGAGAGAGACAGAGTGGTATAGCTATACAAGTACTTAGCGATAGAGATAGTTAAATGGGGTGTCGACTTAAAGAGCGCTTTAACTGCGCCTCTGCGACAAGTAGCAGCACTTTGCTGAGTCATCAACATACACACACACACACATGCACAGACACATATTTCCAAGATGGCTGCATTTCCTGTTAGCGTAGTTGGTAGTTGCTTTTCCGGCAATGCGGTTCCCTTGCCGGCATATCATCATATACAGTACAGCGTTTGCAATGGAGGAGCTTCCGTAAGTTCAGCGAACATACATATGTATGTATATGTATGTGCATGTATGTATGTATGTATGCATGTAAGTATGTATGCATGTAAGTATGTACATATGTGTGTATGTAAGTATGCAAAACAATGGGCGACATCGACGCAAATAATTTAGCAAGATGGGAAAACTTAAGCACATTTGTATACATACACACAGCTATCACACATACATATGTATTTATGTATATAGATATGTCTATACATGCTTAAGTACATGTATATAAGCATATACTACGAAGTACTTGCAGCCTTTGTAAATATTTACATGAATATATATTCAAAATGAACTACTCTTCATATAAGTAGAGTATACTTAAAACAAATATAGTTTATAGTTTTATATATATTATATATTCGTTACTTTGTATACGCACTACTAAGTAAAAACATTAAGTGTAGTAGGAACTCTGTAGTCGTGTATACCCTCATTATCTAAAGAGAAGTCAGCTGAAATAAATGTTTCACTCGTTGCGCTGTAAACTATGCTATCATTTTTGTACATCTACTTAGTATCCTTAAGTTTATCATTTGTCAGCTGTTATGCCAAAGTCCTTATTTTTTTTTTTGGAGCTTTGTGTCCGCCCTGTTTCTAGATTGATTTAGCATTTCAATTTAATTTATTTGCAAATATTCAATTTCTTTCTTCACTTCGCGTTCGCTTTCGCTTCTCTTCGACTCGTTTTGTCTCTCTTCCTTCTATTTTTCTTGTTTTTTTTTTATTGGGGTGGTGGAAATTTTTTGTTTCGAAAACTTTTTCCTTGGGCAATTTACACTTTTTTGCATTATTCCTTCGTTTCTGTTTTGTCTTTGTGCTCACCACAAGCTTTTGTTTATATGCGCTGCGCCATATTAAAAAAAAAAAGCAAAAAGACAAAAAAAGAAATGAAATGGAGAAGCATGAGGAGCAGGAGCAGAACGAGTGGTAGCAGGACGAGCAGGCCAAGTCCAAAACAAACTTTAATATGCAAATAAGATTTTTATATGGGGGACGCCACATGAAGAGCAAACATGGCTAAAAGGATTGTCGCCAAGTGTTTAAAGTTGAATTTATCATAATTAATTGGATCGGGGCTAATGGATTCTCCGACATTATCTGGCCATGCTCCAGCTACTACTTAACGCTCTGCTGAAGCACAATTTCAACGTAATTGCAGAAATATAAAAAACAAGCTCCTAAAATATAATAATATCAATGTGCATAAGACTGCCAGAAATTTAACAATGACTTTAAGATAACGACAAAAAAAAGTTGCAATTTTTATGTCGGTCTAATGAAAGTTTTGCACTTGACACCCCATAACTATAACCACAAATAGATAGAGGGGTATTCACAAAAACGCAAAGGTAACCGGATGTTTTCTTCTTCTTCTTTATCTTTTATTTTGGGGCCAGAGATTATGTTGCTTCTTTGCATAGGCAACTGGTTGCCAAAAACCCATAACCGTAACGAGACCTTTGCCATAGACAAATCTCTATACAAATACACCTTAAATGGTGGACTGTCAGGTAAGTGGGGGGGTCTTTATGTTGGGGGAGGTTCTTTGGAAAACGAAAAATATAAAGCGCAATCCACAAGCTACGGCTGATAAGCTTTTCGTACAAATCCAAAGCACCGGAAACCCGTCCATGCACTTGTCCTTAGACCAATGGTGCTGACTCTCTTTCTCTCTCTCTCTCTCCTCTCTCTCTCTCTCTCACGTTCTCTATCTTTCTTTCTCAGTTTTAGTTAAGCCGGACATAATATATACATTCCAATGCCTTCCTAACACCCATTTAAAGTTGAAGGTTACCGGGGATTGTCTAAAATATGCAGGATTTTGGGCAAATTAAAGACATTTTGCAGGCAACTTTAACAGGGATTTTAAATGCTTGTAAATTTGAGTTTTTTAGAGAGAGATGGGTAGATAGGTAAAAAGATAGAGAGAGAGATAGAAAGAGAGAGAAAGACAGAACAAGGGCAAGAATTAGAATGAAGAAATGAAAGATATAAAGAAGGACAAGAGAAGAGTGGGAAATCAAGAGAGAGATGAATATAGAGGGAATGAAGGTTGATAGAGAGAGAGAGAGAGAGAGAGAGAGAGATAGATAGAGAAAGCCAGGCAGAGATATCAAAAAGTAGGATATCTCGGACCAATCTGTATTTCTAGTATAAATGCTTTGAAAAATACTGTCCGAGATATCCTACCTTTAATAATATTTTAATTATTCTATATAATTTTTGACAAAAATTAAATATTTTTCAAACCAGAAGCATCGATACTCTTATATATGTATGTTATTGTAATAATATAGGCTCTACCTTTGTAAATCTTGATTACTGAATATTAACACATGAATTAATCAATAAATGAGCCCTAAGCACATCTGCCTTCACTTTCTTTCCCAAAGTTTAATCACTTTAATATTTTCTAGACTTTTCATTCGTCAAACTACACTTAATTTGCAAAATATATTAAAAATTAAAGCTGTACCTACTCTAGTTTTTTTTGTTTTAGCTTTCATGTAGCCTAAGAAGATCTACTTTAAGTGAGGTTCACTTTTTTAGATTGAGTTCAAGGAGACGCTATTTGAAGTGTATTTCTGGCTGAGTTCTAATTATTGATTAATGCTTTGGAAACTCTGTTAAAAATCATTGAGTGTTATGTGAGTTACATTGGTAATTGCAGTAAATATTAAGTAAAACCATTAAGTAAAACTGTCTAAGCGTAACAAGGACTTGAAAAAGGAAGGGATTTCCCTTTGAGCAGCGCCTCAACTCAAAGTCAACAATTAGCCGAGCCTTTTGCCAGGATACGCCAGGACAACAACAGCTACTGCTTGATGTTGTTTGTTGTTGTTGTAGTTATAGTTGTTGTTACAGTTGTTGTTGTAGTTGTTGTTGTGAAACGTAGCGTGAATTATTTCCAATTAATGGCACTGGCTAGGGCAATGGAAGCGTAAAAAGTTTTACGGGTTCCATCCAAAATGGAAACTATGAGCGACAGAGAGAGAGAGAGAGTGAGAGAGAGAGTTATGCGATTGCTACCTATATAACTATATATATATATATATATAGACTATACTATACAAAATGATATATGTATATGTGTGTGTGTTTGGAGGACGACCTACATAAATGGCAGGCATTGAATGGGGCAACCATCGAGTGGACAATCGTCTGGAGCTCATCCGCTGTTTCGCATTTTGTATGAGTTTTCATTTAGATTGAAATGCCCTCAGCAGCAATAAACTGAGCAAATCGCACCAACAGCACTGTCTCAATATGTATATACATATATACATACATATATACATATACATATGTGTGTTCATGTGTATGTCGGTCGATTGGTTATACGGATACGTTGCGTTATAAGTAATAGAGCGAGGCGATCTATACATGAGCTGCCAATGTGGTTGAACCATTTCAGCCAGCAATATGAAAATATTGCTGCAAGCACAAGCTACAACAATAACAACAACAACAACACTAACAACAACAACAACAACAACAGATACGCAGTAGATGTTGAAGATGAAGCTGATGAAGCAGCAGAAGAAGGTAGCAGGGGGCGGCAGTAGTTGAAGGCAGCACATGCATGTATAGGCAGCTCAGAGCACAACAAAAAAAAAAAAAAAAAAAAAAAACTACAGCAAGCAAATGACAGTTGCGAATGCCCAACTACATAATTCCAAGTGCAAAATGTTTTCCTTAATTATATTTAAAACTAGCTGATCCGGCGAACTTCCTGCCCCCAAACAGTCGTGTTACCTTATAGCTCAACTAATATAGGTTTTGATGAACGTAATACTATGATACAAATTCTATATACATATATATATTATATATAAAAAAAAATAAGGGTTTATTACAACACTTATAAATCGACACCTGCTAAACCAATTTTCATGGTTATTGATTCGACGGATTTCTCTTTGCCCCGAATAGAGTAATACATCTTAAAAACAATATTTATACTTAATAATTGATAGTGTTCAAGCATGAACATAGATTAAGAAAGAAATGCACTACAGTGTATCAAAATATTGTAATAATGTAGATTAGAGAGTTCAATTAGATAATGTAGAGTTCAATTCTGTCAATGCACTATGATATGTAAAATCCTTGAAGAAAGTGATCAACGGAGATCATATGTTAAACTAGATTAGAATGCTCGCATATGTCTAACTTAGCATAAGTCATGCATAGATTAGATACTAGTTAGTAAGTATATTCTGTATATAGAAAATAAGATGACAAAATTTGAATAAAAGGGAAACTGGCCCAGAGTCGGCAGTTCAGTTGAATCTATGATGAACAGATAGTTTGATGGGGAGTTAATGTACTTTAATATTACAAAGAAAAACAAAAAAATAATTTTAATACTTGTTTTTAAATTTATTGAAATTTTTTTAATATCCATAGCCTACTTATGGGCTGAATAATTTTTTCCTTGAATCGTACTTGGGATAACTTAATTAAGAGCATCTACACGCCTCCTTTTGCTAAATTTAATTTAAATTTGTAAATTTACAATTGGTTTATGGCAATTTTAGAATATTTAATAAGTCGTATTTCATTATACATGTTTTATTTTACTTCTGCCACAAACTTAATATCTCAACGTAGCTGCCGTACTGGGAATATAAAAAACAAAAGCCACGCACAACGAACGGACAATGTTGAATATATGAGAGAAAAAGAGCAGCGTACTCACACATACATACATATACCCCATTCACATGGCCATTATCCATTACCATATAACCAATATAGCTGGTGTTACCCCTTCCCAACGGTAAGTCCCCTATCAGCCCCATCCCCTACCCCTGTAGCTGCCATGCTGCGTTCCCTTGACGCTGCACGGACTGCGCGGTTTTTATTATTGGAAAATTGCTCAAACGCGCACAGATATCGACTCTCTACGCAGCAGGAAAAAAAGAGTGAGAGAGGGACAGAGAAAGAGAGAGAGAGAGAAAGATAGAGAGAGAGAGGGTAGAACAGTGCTTGCGAGGGGTGTTTAAATTTTATGGCGGGGCAACCGGGGCGTATGTGTAATATTGGCAACTGTTTGCCCAAAACAACGCGAGAGGAAGAGAGGGAGAGAAAGAGAGTGAGAAATAGAGAAAGAGAGGGAGTGATAGAGAGAAAGAGAGAGAGAGAAAGAGAGGGAGAGTGAGAGAGTGAAAAAAAGGTCAACAAAGCAAGCAATAAACAGAATTTTCAAATTACACCCGCAGGATGTAACCTCAAGCGCATATCTATATTAATATTTATATTTATCTACATGCATGCATGTGTGTGTGTGTGTATTTGTGTGCGTGTTGTGTGTGTGTTTGTGTTAGTTTGCATATTTGCTAAATGTATTTGTGTGCAACTAGTTGAAGCTTAGTTTAGATACATGTTTGTCTTGTAGCTGAAACGAGTTTCAATTAATGCCAAAACGCATTTATATTAATTGGGGTAAACCTTCTGCTCTAAACTAATATTGTTTAAGCATACACCCACATACATCCAAACACACATACATACATACATGTGTATGTATGTAGATTTGTAACATAATTTTAGATTAAAATGTATGTCAAACCAGTTTGGTTAGTTTTTGCCATTTGCCTGCCTCCTGTCATGTTTTTTGATGGCATCCCTCAAATCCCATTTTCGATATAGATAGAGATAGAGAAAACAGCATCGAGAGAGAGAGAGAGAGTTAGTGAGATAGAGAGAGAGACAGGGAGAGAGAGAAGAGTACGTAAACTTTGTGACTCGTTTGTAAACTAGATTTGGACAGTTTTGACAAGACATGTACAGGCAACACACAAACACTCACACACATATAGACATATAGTGTGCATATATTAAAATGGCAGCAAATTGAAGCAGCAAAATATTTTGGCATCTACTATTTGACAGAGAAACTAATTGCATATGGCTGATGTGAGCCAGAGATAGCCATGGCCAAGAGAAATGTTGTCTAAGTTGTTGCCCAATAACATATTATAAAAAATGCGTTTTTTTCTAGCAAAAAAAAAGTTTTGTTTTCTTGAGAAGATGATAGTTATTTTTTGGACATAAAAAAGTATTTTTTCAACACAAAAAAGTACTTTTTTCTGAAAACAGTTATTTTTAAAAAGAAAAAAAGTATTTTTTATGAAAACAAAGTATTTTAGTATTTAGTATTTATTTAAAAAAAAAAAAATAGTATTTTCTTTAGCAAAACATTTTTTTTATTTTTTTTTTTTTGTTTAAAGAACAAAATATTTATTGTCACGTTGAAAATAAGAAGAAAAATAACCATTGGTTATCCCAAGTTAAATTACAAAAAAATTATAATATTTCAAAATAATATTCGAAATATTAGCAGTTATTTTTAGCACATCATAGTAGCCCCGTTTTAAAGTTTTTCATATATATATATATATATATATATTCATTTCAAATTCAGTAGACGAAACATACTATACTTAAATATACTCAAATGCAAATAAGCTACATAAAAAATAGAAATATATAAAAATTCTAGATCAAAATGAGTTCTATTTCGCAAGGTGAGTAGAATTTAATTAAAAACATTTCATTTTTTGTAAATCTGTAAAATGTTGTAGACAATACGGAACCCATAAACAGTGACCGCACTGCACAATGGATCATGACCTTTTTGAAGAACCTTAAAGAGCGAAATGAACAAAGTGGTATAACAGAAAGACGAATCAGGAAACTAGAAAAGAGGCCCAAGAACCGCAAACCCAGGTGCCCTCCTAAACCGCGCTCCCACCTGACCAAGCCACGATATGCTCCCAAGTCCCGAGGATCTACGAGTGTTTCAAAAGCAAGATATGGTCGTAAACTGGGCTGTGTAATGAAGGCAAAGTCTAGTGGTGGAAAAATTCAATACTTGAACTTTGTGCGCGACTTTCGGAGAAAACATCATCACATGCATTCTAAGGAGTTGATCCGGAAAGCTGCTGAAGCTTGGTATTGCCTCTCCGAGAGTGAGAAGAATCGGTTTCGGACCAACACAGATTAAAATCCCCCAATCCTACTCGGTTCGGTTCCAGCCACCATTTCCATCGATTAGATTTTAAAATTTACAATTTTACGGATTGAAAAATCATTTGTTAATAAATGTCCTGTGCCACAACGGGAAGCGAAGAATGATTTCATTATTTACATCGATAAATTAATTGATTAATTAATTAATTAAATTTGTATTTACTAATTAATTTTTTAATTTAATTTTTATTAATTAATTAATTAAATAATTTTTATTTCAGTATTAATTTGTTTCTATTTTTTTCAATTCATCATTTTGTTAATTAATTTAATTATTATTAATTTTAATTTAATTTTTAATTTTTATATCATATAATATATTATTATTATTATATTTTTATTTTATTATTTAAAATTAATTAATTTAATTAAGCTGTTATTATATATGATTATTTATCACTATTTATGTAATTATTTAAATTTGTTAATTATTGAATTTTATAAATTCGAAATAAATTAGAAACCTTTTAAAACCAGACCGAAGTCTATAAACATACCAAGGTCACCTTAAACCCACTTTTCTCACTATTAAATACTATAAGATTCCCCAGTTAAGCAGAATCTTGAACTCATTTTGTATAGCTATCAGTATCAGATGAATACTTAAGATTGTCAGACATCTGTTAAGTGTTGTGTTGTACTGTAGTTGGCATTCTATTTAATTGGAAGCTGTTAAATTGAGTAAAGTTAAGAGCACTTTTGAAACAGCTGTAAAATTTGAATTGTACTGGAATGAATGTTTGGCATTTTGGACTTGACTCTCTCTCTCCTTGTCTCTCTTGGCCCAAATGTGCAGCGATGTGTGTTGGACTGTGTGCTTGTTGGATGATTGTACAATTAGGAGCGAGGTGGGCGGATGGATGGGCATGGATGGGGATGGACTTACATGGACACAGTCTGAACTATGCTAGTGGTAGGCATTAAATTACAAATGAATTCCAGGCACGTGATCTTTTGCTTGACTGCATCTCTCGGCCACCATCACCGCCAACATCACCGCCAACAGCAGCATCAGCAGCATCATCATCATCATCGTCATCGTCAGCAAGTGCATCAGCAGTGGAGTTGCCACAAACTGGCGATTGCCTCGCCTTGAGTGCAACTCAATTACTTGTGCAACGTTGGAGGGCGCAACATTTTATGGCCAAACGATTTAAGCCCTGGCTAACAGCGTCTTCGGACTGATTGTATTACAAATTTTGGAGCAGCATAATATGTGCATATTTGAGGCAATTATCATTATTATTATCAACTTGTTATTATTATTATTGTTATTATGCAACACTAAACAGTGTGCGAAAGCGACGAAAACTGCCTTTCGCTTGACTGCGATTGAATTGAATTCTTTTTATTTCAGTCACGCAACGGTATTACCACCACTACCACCACCACTATCACCATCACGGCACTGAAAGCCAGAAGAGTTCTTGGCCAAGACTCCTTAACAACTTTCCTTACCCTTTACCGGCATTTCCAACGACTTTTACTTGAAATTCTCTCTCTCTCTCTCTCTCTCTCTCTTTATTTTTAGCTTTCTTCGTAAGTTTTTTTTTTTTTTTTTTTGCACTTTGGTTAAGTTCACAAGATTTTATAGCTCAGCCAAGCATTTTGTATATTAAAGTATTTTCAGCTGGCAGCAAATGATACTTGTCCAACGCTCTTTCACACTACACTTTTGCCGAAAACGTCTTCAAATGGCATTACAGTATGCGCCGTTGACATTTCTGGATATGGGTCAAGTGGACATCAAACCCTCACAAAAAAAAAAAAAAAAAAAAAAAATATATATGGAGAAAACTTGAAAAAAAAGTGCTCAAACTGAAACTCAAATTGAGACTCAAAAGCAAAACTGTCATAAAAATAAGTAAAGCTGTTGCTTGAAATGAAATGTCAGTCGACTGACTGCGTTCATATCCTGCGGCAACTTGAAGGACTTGCCTCTAGCAAATTTATAAAATAATTTTTTGATTTAGCCGCAAATAAGATTTTCAAGCAACTTAAGTCAAAAGCAATTAAAAACAAGCTAGTAAATTGAAGTTGGACAGATTAAACATATATTTTCTTGCTTCTTTTCAATTTCAAGACTCACCCTAAAGGTGTTTCATATGAATAAATAAATTAAAAGTCTATGTACGTATGGAATACGTATTATTCTTTACTTTCCTTTCAAAGTCAACTATAAATTAATATTAAATTACCATTTAAATTTTAATTGAAAAATAAATGAAAAATTAAATTAAAATAAAAATGATGAAATATTAAAACAACATTTTCAAAAATAATTTAAATAGTAAATTTATTATGTTTCATTGAAATCGCCACTATTATTTTAATTAATCATACCCAATGACCTAGAACAGTATGTAATTTTTACAGGGTATATGGAAGCTACTTGCTACAAATTGCCAACAAATTCAAATTTGCTGGCCATGTCCATTTACTAGGTATTCATGTTGGGATATTTAAATAATAACAATGCTGAAAAGTACTTTTGCTGAAAAAAAGTAACTGCCAATAACAACGTGTAACGATATCTACGTTTAGTTGGTTTACAATGTGTTGCATACTTGTTGGCGCTTTGCGGCTAATTAATAATAGAGAAACCATGAATGGTAGTTACGCATTTCGCGCATAGGATATTGGATGGAGTTGGTACAATCAACAGGGAGAAAGTGAGCGAGAGAGGTGGGAATGAGAGAGAGAGTGAGAAAGAGGTGGGGAAGGGGAGTAGACAGCGTTTGTTTAAGAGTAGGGTTGCCACAACCGTGTCGAACTGACAACGCTGGTAATGCAATCACTGTCAATGGGCTGGGAATATGTTACGCACCAACACCAACACACACACCCATATATACATGTATATATACATGAGTACACGTGTAACGGTGTACGTATATCTTCGTCGTGTTGAGGTTAGGGTTGCCACCCCACTCGATTCGGGTGTGAATTGCGAGCTTTGGCTCAGACTGACCATGTGACTTAATTACATTTGCATTATTAAATTTTATGACAGCTGCTGGTCTCAATAACAACGCCTGCACACACTCTACCTGTATGTGTGTGTGTGTGTGTGTGTGTGTGTGTCAGTGTGTGTGTGTTGCTGTCGCAGTGCAATTATAACGAGTAACGGTAACTGTAACGGCAGTGCCCGAGGTGTACGTTATATTACAATGCAACTGCCAAAAGACCAACTGTAATTTTATTTGCTTAAGCAAACTCAAACGCAATTTAATTATTTGCAAATGTTTCATTAGTTTGACAATGCAATCATATTAAGTTCCACTTTGTTTATATCCATTAACGTTCTTTTCAATTGTTATTAAATTGCTACATAAACTGATTGTGACGAGTATTGTTGTCACTTTGTTTCTACTGCCGGTTCATCAAAGAAAGTCAACCTGCTAAAGATACAAATTTGATACAATTTCGAAAATCTTCATAAAGAGTTTTATTCAGGTGTTTCCGTCGAGTACTTTTCGAGATATGGCCAAAAATGTCCCACAAAACGCCAGAAACTGCAAATTTTGCATTTTCTCGCTTTTCTCTTAACTTCGATTTATCATAACTTTTCAGAATTCAACCGATTTTTTTTTTTTTTTTTTTTTTTTTTATTAAGTGTAGGATCCGTACTTCTCATCGCAGTTTGATGGGGAATGAATGAATTTTGGAATTTGATGAAAGTAGTATTTAAGCAAAAGATTCGCATTCTTTAAATACTAAGTAGAGTTGTTTTAGATGAGAATTTAACATATTATCGCTAAAAATAAAACCTAAATATCGTATATTTCGTTCTTTCTCAACTTCAACTATATAACTTTGCCAAAATTCATCCGATTTTCATAAAATTTTGATTTTTATATGTGATTTGTCTCTCACTTTAAAACTGCCTTTAAAATTTCCTAAATTATATTTTATCTATTCGTGCTTTATTATAAATTAGATTGCCAAATTATAACAATAAAATAATAACTTAGATTCTGTTACCTAAATTGGCATCAATTTCATATTTAAAATATATTTAAAAAGTATAAAATCTACATTAAAAATTTTTTTAAAAGGAATTTCTCGTGTTGCAACTAAGAATACCTAAAAACTAAAAATTTCTTTTTTATTGATAATTTATAACTGCCATTACTTTTCCAAAATAAATTCCGCATTAAATTTTTCATTATATTCGTAGTATTAGGTTTTTCGAAACTTTTGATCATTTTTTCATACTTACCCTAACCCCTTGACAAGATTATCAAAAATCATAAAATTTTCGACCACAATTTTTTTGGCCTAATCGATTTTGCGACTGAAAACTAGCATTTTGCTTTTTATTTGACGGGTTTCTGATGAGTATTTCTCGAGATATGACCAAATGAAAAAAAAAAAGATTTTTAGTTAAATATTGAATACTTTATTCGCTTTTAAAATATGTGCTCATATATTTGTCTATCCTACAATACTGTCATATTTTCCGTAAATTTCGGTTATTTGTTTGTACCTGCCTGTTGCTACGCTGGCATCAGATTACCCTCTCCTATATCGTATGGTATGGCGTCCTCGATATTTGTAAACGATTTATCATCTGATTTTTAATTTCTTTTTGAGCGCATTTTGTGCTGTCAATGGGAGTGACGCAAACCGAAAAGGCTGTCATCAAACATCTCGGGCGAAAAATTCAATCAGAGACAGAGAGAAACAGAGAGAGAAAGAGAGAGAGAGAGAAAGTATAGAGAAAAAGGAATTTGCTGCGGAACATACGGATTTACGTTGAAAGGTAAATAGAATGTTGCCGGGCATAAAGTCTATGGCAACAGCTCCGCGCTCGGAGGGGGACATGTATCTACGTAAGTATGTATATGCTTGGATACCGCAGTTAAGGCAAAAGTTTCTATTACATTTTTAATATGCAGACGGCTGGGCGGCAACAGTGAAACATAATTAGTGCATAAAATTTAATTTAACCGCTAAAACGAGAGTAATGTAGACATGTAAATCTCAGTCATTTAGCTGTAGAAACGAAACGATTCTCAGTCCTCTTTTTATTTTTTTAGTTGTTGTCTTTCCCACACTACTTTAAACTCGGCACATACGAAAAATTAACTAGCAGAAAATGTGCAGAAGGATGTGGCTGTCAGGGCGAGGGGCTTTTGATGATGAGCTGGCATTATGAGCATAACCACAGACGAAGCAGGAGCATGCACGTTAAAGGATAACGCTGAGCAGCGTCAGAGACAGAGGCACATGGCACATGCAGCTCCAACTCCGACCGAAACTGAGTACTGAGAGTTCATTATGATGCCTAAAGGTTGCTACCGAGTCGAGTGATTATACACGTACACGGAACGCGACCAGGCCAAACGAAACAAAAAAAACAGTCCTCGTCCTCGTCGTCGTCGTCGAGTCAACCGCACAAACAGTCAACCAGCCAAAAAGGATAACGAGCAGAGTAATGGCAAGGAGAGAGCTAAAGAGGAAGAGCGGGCAAATAAAGTAGACCCAAAGGGCAATGGCAAAGGCAGCTTTTGGCGTTACGTATACGTAATATTTATTATATCGCATACTGTGAGCTACATATACTTAATACTAAGTCTGTCCCCGATAAGGTTATGCGCGTGGGGGGAATTTTCTAAATTTTTTCGAAATTTTCATAGTGTTGCCATATGCCATAGTTGCCACAAAAAGTGCAATATGGTTATTATAAGACAACTTAAAATCAGCTTAAAATTATGTTAGAAAACAACGCAGTAGAAAACAACATTTTTTATCAACAATACTTTTTTTAGTAGATCATAGTTGCCTCGACGAACCTAATGTAGGAGGTAGTCGATATAGACAAATTTATTCATTCACTTTTCCCATAACGTACAAGCATCCGAACCGTGAAATATATACATTTTTGGTTAACTTATATCTAAAACAATTATAAATAAAAACAAAACATTTATATATAGATACCACGATGAGTTCCGTAGAGTCAAACGATGCGTTGAACAAAGCTCACAGTGGCGTGTCACAAATGGCATTCGAAAATTTTATGCAAAATTTTACGGATCGTTATGGAGAAGAAGAAGTCGCAGTGGCAGAGGGAAACATTGTATGGCAAAGAATGCCGGATTTTATGAAAGACACATATGTTCCGGTCGATCGGAATGAAGACATGTCTTGTTGTCCAAAAAAGAAGAGACGTAGTTGCCCAAAACCAAGATGCGCTCCCAAGCGACAACCTGCATGCAAACCACGGTGCGCCGCTCCAATGCCGCGGTGTGCAGCCAAGCCACGTTGCCCGATGAAGTCCAGTTGTCCGCAGAAACCGAAACCTCGATGCGCAATGAAACCTCGATGCGCGGCGAAACCTAGATGCGCATCGAAACCGAAACCCCGATGCGCACCGAAACCATCCAGTTGTAAGCCACGCTGTCAAAAACCGGGTCCCATCACAAACAACGCATACTTGAACTTTCTGCGCGTATTTCGGAAAAAGAACTGTGGCCTGCACCCCCAGGACATGGTCAGGAAGGCAGCTAAAGCTTGGTGTGCACTCCCCGAGTGCGATAAGAAACGATATCGTCGTCAGGCCTGCAAGGTTACCACCAATGAGCGCCACAAGCGCCGTCGCGAATGCACTATGTAATGTACCTCGACCCTCAAAAATATCAGTATCATCCCTTTTCGACTGATCACAAATTTTAATTCATATGCCCATGTTAGTCTTTTGGATTTGCAAAATTATTTGTATTCCAATTAAATTAAATTAAATTATATTTGAGATATTAATTTCAATATTGTATATAATTTACTAAATTTACTTGTATTCTTTCACCTCAATTGGCAATCTACAAATAATATAAATTTATTGTGATATTTGTCTATGGATATTTTTGTTATTTATTTATTATTATATTTTTTTTGAAAACGATTTCTGTCGATCAGAAATTTATAATTCTGTTTTTTTTTTAATAAAATTTTAATTTTTTTTTTTTATTTGACTTTTCCATTGAATTCTCAATTTAAATTTTATGCAAATGATTTCTTTAGCTTGCTTGTAGACATTTTTGAAAGCCTAAAATTAATTTAAAGGATATTCAATAAAATGTAGAAAAGCCACAAATGAATGTAAAGCAATTGTTGATAAGAAAAGTGTACATCATATATGAAGTATACACTATATGGTAATGAGGATTATAAGTAAAAATTTGAAATATTCCCAACTTATTTTTTTTGTTTTTTTCTTTTGTAGTGCCACATGAAGTCGAAATTAAATTGGCAGCGTCACCGTTGCAACACAATGCGTGCAGCTGAAAGTAGGAAGCAAAAATTTTGTGGTGGGCAAAGCATAAAAATAAAATAATCAGTAGCGTTTATTTTTGGAACATGCGCAGCAACATCATTGATAAAAAAGTCCTGGGGCGCTCTCGCACTCTCTTTGTCCTCTCTCTCTCTCTCTCTCTCTAGCTTTCCATAGTCCTTCTCTCATACTCTCTGCGTGTAACTTGCTCTGCATCTCTCGCGCTCTCTGCAAAAGGATGCGCTTGGGCAGACAGAGAGAAGCAGAGAGAGAGAAAGAGAGAACAGGGAGCATAACATCCTGCAGGATATGCGTTGTGATGCCGCAGCCTTTTCGCAGCATATTCGCATATTTTGGCATTCAGTTGAAAAGAGACGCGCAACGTGAACAGTTCTGAATCGAAGGAACAGCCAAAATATCCTTGCAGTCCGAGACAGTCCTTGCTTAGTGTGCGTGGCAGTGGAGCATTTTTGTGTGTGTATAACGGTTAGTTTCAAGATTACTCTCGTCTACTCTATCTGATTGTGTGTGTGTGTTTGTGAGTGTCCTGCTGCGTAGTTTGTGACATTTGCAATGGCAGCATATTAAAATCAAATTTCCAAATTTATTTTACAATTTGAAATATTATTCAAAACAACTGTGATTGTATTCAATACTTTTGTAAGAGACTGTCAAACATATATATACACTTCTCTCCATATATCTCTCCCTCTCTCGCTGTGTGAGTCTGCCAGGATATTGCGTCACTGTACAACAGCTCAAGCATACTTCTAAGGACGCTTCCTTCCTTCCTTTCTTGCCTTATATGTATGTATATTTTTCTCATGCCTTTGCCCACGCACTTTGTTTGCGAAGCGAAAGTACGCAGCACATTTTTTAATTAAATTTACATTTTTCCCCTGGGGTCAGAAACCAGTGGACAAAAAGTTTCAGCAAAAAACAAAAAGAAATTAGACGTATTTCTTTTCTAATTTACTTTTTATGACAGACGCGCTCGTCAAAAACAACTAGGAATCAATTAAATGCTTTTTTGATTGATATGCAAATAAAAATGGTATATATATTTGGTAGCATATTGTCCGTTGGTTCTTCATATATTCTATATTCCATTTGATGATTTAATAAATCTATTTATGAGGTTCGGTTTAAGGAGATTTTAGCAGTATTTTCTGAATCAGCATGAATCGTGTGCTTGTTGATATTTGACAAAAAGAATCCTTTAGTTTGTTGTGTGTAAAAGTTAGAAATTTAAAGTGTAAGTAAACAATTGTGCATAATAATAGGAAATATATTGAAAAAGGTGTCAAAGATATTTCAAAATTAAAAGAAAAATTCCAATTTATTTTTAAAAAATATCAAAAAATTTAAAAAAATTTTCAATATAACTTATCAATTTAGAAGATTCCAATAAAATATCAAATTATCAGCGCAACTTGATAAACTATATTTTTTAGTAAATGAAATAACTTTGAAGCACAGTTAAACAACAAAATTAATTATTTAATTTAATTATTTTACTTAGCATTGAATTTTATTCTTCAGCAACAAGCGCTGTAAATAAGGAGTCTGATAAATAAGAAAAATATTTTTTTTGGCAATTATTATTAAATAAGAATGTAATAAATTTCTGTGATATATAATTTATTTTTGAAGGTTTACGAAAATTTCTATTGACTTTCATTGCTGGAAATATGTTTAGTTTTTAATTTAGCTGCTTAATTTGTTCATTAAATTCATTTCTATTTATTTAAAATCTGTGCCTATTGTATATCTTTATATATTTAAATTTAAACGCTTAATTTAATTATATATATATATATTTTTAAGGGCAACAACAACAATGGTAATCGCTACAAAAATGTATAAAATGTATTCTAATATAATAAACAAAATATGTTTGTTAACTTTTGCATTAGTCTCCACAGACTTTGTCAGGGATTTTTTTTTAAATTTATTTTTTTTATTTATTTTTATTTTTTTTTTTAATTATTTTTTTTTATTTTTTTAAAATTTTTTTTTTTGCCATATGGAGGAGCTCGACAGTATATCAACATATTGCCAGACAAGGCTTAATATGCAGCCATATATCAACAGTTAAACCAACCACACACACACCCACAAACACACACACATACATATATACACACACACACATAGTCACACATACATCAATTGAATTCATTTATATAGTGCTGCCGGCATTGGAATTTATTTTATTTGCCCCTTGAGCGTAGTAATTGCAACATTCTCTTTATTTTTTTTTTGCTGTCTGTCACACAGTGCGTATGAGTAATATGCATGCATTAAGGCTCATTAGAGGCGCTCAGACGCATAAAACGTCAAATTTCTGGAACGCCACATATAATATAAGCACAATTAATTGAATTAAATTAGCGAATGCTCAATTACCCGAAACCCAATAATACTTCAATAGTAAAATATGATGTTAATTAAATACATAGTTTCATAACGAATATTGTTATGTTCTTTTGTGGCATTTTCTAGGCAAACAACAGACAACAATGGGATATAATTGTAATGCGTTTTTAGTGGCCACGTTTGTCACATGCTTGGCCATGGTCAGTGGCACCACAGAGGGCCAAGAGACGCCACTGGCGCTACCAGTGGCCGAGCTCACGCAACCCACAACCGCCATACAGGGTGAGGTGTGGGAGGAGGACGATCATGAGGTCCTGATACGCAATGAGCGCGGTACAAAGAGTGATGGTAATTAAATCCGTAAAATATATATAAATTGATATTTATTCAAATATATAAATCAATGTATTTATATTTAGGACTGTCCTGCCGCTATGGCAAGAATCCTTGGACTGAGTGCGATACAAAGACAAACACGCGTTCTCGTACATTGACATTGAAAAAGGGGGATCCCGCTTGCGATCCCACCCGCACCATTCAAAAGAAATGCAAAAAGGGTGGGTTAAATCATTTAATTAATTAAAAATAAATTATTAATATTATAGAATATCCTTGAATTTTGTAATATTTTCGAAATTAGCGTGCCGCTATGAGAAGGGCTCTTGGTCTGAGTGCGTCACTGGGCAGATGACCCGCTCGGATAAGTTGAAGGCGACCAGTGATCCATCCTGTGAGTCGACACGTGTTATCAAGAAGAACTGCAAGCCCGGCAAGTCCAAGGATAAGAGCGCCAAGGAACAGCGCAAGAACAAGGACAAAGGTAAGTCCTAGCCGTATTTTCAAAAATTTCTCTATCAACTTTCTAGTTAATTTAATTAACTTGCATAATATTATTTAAGTTGAAAATTAAAAATTAAAATTAAAAATTTAATTAAAATATTTTATTTTTATTTGTTTTTCCCTTGCTGCAGCTGCTCGCAAAGGACGCGTCTAAATAAAAAGCGTTGCCAACTTTTACTGATTTTTTAAGTGTCAAACGTTAGTTTTTATTCCCGATACTCGTTTTACAAAACCAAAAAAAAAATAAAACTAAATAATAATAAAATATAATAAACAATAATATATGAAAGAAAATTAAATTAAATACCATATAGATATTAATTAACATGTATAACCGTAAAACATTCTATTTGAAATATATTTATTAAGCGAATTGTAGTTTTGTTTTTTCCAACCAAAATGAAATTAAAGTAATAAAATAAAAATACCGGAATAAACTAAATAATACAATGAAAACTCTTTGAAACATATAGCATATATTATAAAATATAACTATGTGACAAGTTCAACTAAAGTTTTGAGACCCTTAATGTGAATTGGAGCAGTGGGAAAATGCATTTACAAAAGTCTCCGCAGTTTCCAAAGATTTTCATTATACAGCCTGCAAATTGTTTAACAAACTGTCAGACTTTCTCCCAAATCTTTCAATTTCAATTCCCCCTCCTTTCCAAAAAAAATAAAATAAAATAAAATTATTAAAATTAAACAAACTCTTTAACATATAAGGTTAAAGAAAGTATAAAAAAAAGTTATTTCAACATAATTAATGTAAAATGTTTGTCAACAACAATATCAGCTTCTGTATTTGATCTCAACTAAAGAACGGAGAACAAAGACAGTGGGAAATTTTTGAAATGAAAAGTGAATTAATTGATATAAGTAAAGTATAAAGAAAAAAACTAAAAAAAAACTTTAGAAATACAAAAAAAAAAAAATGAATTAAAAACACTTAGTGTAAATATTGTAAAAAGTAATACACATAGTATTGCAAAGCAGAGGAAGAAGATGATGATAAGCGAATGATGAAGAAGAAGCAGTAATGGAGGCGAAGATTTTCGGCATTTTAAAGAACCATATAACATACATACATACATAAATAAAAAAATATATCTCTACCCCCAACTTCTGCCATTCGACATGAAACTTCTTTACACAATATGAATAATAGTTTTTTTAAAACAAAAAAAAAAACATACACATACAGACTTGTTTTATTGAACTGAAATGCAAAGGGAAAACGGAAATCCGTTGTGAAAAACTTACATAACTCAACAGTGAAAACTTTTATGCAATTATAATTATATTTAATAGATAATTATAATAAATAAATAATAGGCCCCTGGTTCGTCATTTTAACAACAAACAAATTTCAAAGCAGAACAAAATAACCCAAAAAAACATAAAAAAAACCATTAAACAGTGTATGAAATTTAGAGCGTTGTTTATGGATTAATATACATAATACATATTAAACAAAAATATATAATTCCATACACACACATACATACACATACATATACAAATACATATACTTGAAGGCAAGTATTTCATGTCTGATATTATAATTTCTACGATATGCAGAAAATGCCTAAAGCACAGAAAACCCATGATAAAGAAAGATTGAGAATAAAATTATAAATAAATAATTATACCATATAGACATTTGCATACATACATATTTACATACATACAAAATAAGATGAGGTAAAAATAAAAGCAGCAGAAACAGAAGGAGATGAAGAGAAACATCATAAACAAAAAAAAAAAAAAAAATCAACTGAACTTACATAAAAATATTATGAATAAAAAAAAAACTTGACATGAACAATTTCAATAAAAACAAAAACAAAAAAAAAAACAAACGAAAAAACCAAAAACGACATTTTTTCTTTTATATAGAATATGATAGTAGGGTATAGCTTTTCTTATAGCTAATAACTGTTGTCTGGCGGCGAAAATGTATCGACATTTACTAGCAAAAAAGTAGCGCTTTGGCGTGAAAAAAGTGACATATCATCATGGAAATTAGCCTAAAGTCTGGAACGGTTTTTGGTAAGTCTACAAGTTGGGGGTATATATGTTATAGAGGGAAGCTGGAAGGTTCTATCGCTGCTGCCAACTTATCAGAGCGCACAAAACAATGAAAACAATGCCATGCAAGGAAACTCTCTCGTGCCTGCAATATATATATATATATATTAACTATATACCATATATCTACATATATAGAGATATGTATGTATATATATATATATATTTTTGTTATTTAAAAATAGCACGGAAGCGCAAAAACCAACCATTAAAAAAGGCGACAACAAACAAGCAACAAAATATATATAGTATATATATATGTGTATATATTGTCTGAATAGGGGCGACACTATTTCAGTTTCAAATGCAAATTGTTGGCAACGCTTCCCCGAACAATGAAGTTTTCGCTTACAACGGAAGCCGCCGCCATGTTTGTTTACGTTCAACACCCAGCGACTGTCTGCGTGTGTGTGTGTGTGTGTGTGTCCGTGTGAATGCGCATAGCGTGTAGGCAGCTATGTACATACATATGTATGTATGTCTGTAAGTATATGTATGCAATCCTATAACTGCCTCCGTATATTGCAATAGTTTCCCTTGCCATTATTTTTACTTGAACTGCCGCAGACATACCAGGAAAATAGTTTTTACTGAAGCATGGCAGCATAGATTAAAGACATGATTCTTAACTAGCTGGTAGCAGAAAAACGGCGCTAGTTATCATACATTGTTATGCAAGTGGAATAACTTTATATTTGTTTTTATTATCAAAACTGCTGTAACTTTGGCAAATCTCAACCGATTTTCTTAAAATTTGAATTACTGTTTAGATTCTTTATCACACTTTTATGCAGTATTCAAATATTTCAAAATTTCAACAAAAAAATCAGAATTTTCGTAAATATAAGAATGGGTCATTTTTCTATCATAATCTGTTTTTCATTTGAAAATTAACGTGAGATATGGTTAAAAGTTTAAGGGAAACTAAAAAATTGCATTTCTTAAAATTCATACAGCTTAGTAAAGATCTAAATTCATATAGCATGTTAAGCATAAACTGATTGAAAATTGTTATATTGGCTCCATCAGTGAATGTTGTATCCTTGCAACTAAAGTTTATGGAGGATATAATGCCAAAATCAGCAAGTTTTCTCTTAGAACTAAAAGTAAAAGTTATGTAATTCGAATGATAGTGATATAATATAATATAGTAGATATCAGCAGCTGCTGTGCCAAAAATCATAAGGCTAGTTGCCAGCAGAGTCCAGTTCACATAGAACATATTCAGCAAAAAGCGGAATAATCAGGGATATTCGTTAGTTTCAGCTTGAATTCGTAGATATATACATTTATTATCGTTATAGCTCATTAGGTGAGGCTGAAAATATTTCATTTTCACATTTTCACACGAAAATTGACTTAAAATTTGCATGGCCTCAGGAAAGGAACAAGGATACGCGAACAACTTGACAGTGAAAGACAGCAGAAGGAAGAAGACGAATGATGGAGATGACGGGGATGTGCTGATGATGATGGGTGGGGTTGGGTTGGTTTGGGATGGGATGGAATGGGATGGAGTGGGAAGAGCGCGTAAAAATTGGCGAACATTATTGACAAGTGTATTCCCAAGATGTATATCAAAAAATTGTTTATTCTTGCAACAACAGCATTCAATCATTGATTGAGGACAGTGTAAACTTTTGGGTAAATGCGATAAGGATGCCAACGAGTTGAGTTGCTGTTGATTCGAAATTGAAATTGGAAGTTGTAATAATAATTGCTTGGATATAATGTTACGCTTCAATGCATATTGAATTTGTGACAGCAGCAAAGAGAGAGAGAGAGAAGTGATATGTAGATGGAGAGAAAAAGCGCTGACAATGTACACAAATGAACTGGAATAACATAGATACTGTGGGAAAAGGAAGCTTAGTACCTTGACAAGGACTGTGTAAACAGGTTAAAGTTGAACAGTTGAACAGTTGCTCTTGAGCCGGTAAATAGATATTTCTTTGTAGCTGTAAGCTAAATTAACCTTTTCTGGCAATTGCATTCGTTAAAAGCAGACACAGTTGGGATACATGGGCAAAGGCAAAGAAAGAGAGCGCTTTAGAGCCAAGTTAAGGGATGTGTGGCATTTTGGTAACATTATTCATGCAATAAATCACAAAGGATTCCGCCAGGCAGCCCAGACACTGGCAAGTCCTATGAAAGAAAAAAATACTGAAAACAGACTAGGAAAACCCAAGCACACAATATAGAAAAGAAAAACAACTCCGTTTATGTGAAAATGTGCAATAGAAGCGGAAAATCTAGCAACTGGCGGAAGTCACAGACGCTACCGGCTGCTCCATGGGTGGTCCCAAGTGGGGGAGGGGGAGGGGGGGGAAGAACTGAGCTGAGCAAGCAGGGTGTGTAGGTGAACTTGATACTTGAGCATGTGTACGTGAAGTCCTTTGCTTTTGCCTGGTTAGAGTTATTATGATGGTGTGTCCATGTGGCACATTGTTGTGGTCATACCTCCCCCCCTATCCCTATCTCTCTCTCTGCCCTTCTCTCTCCTTCCTTCCCATCTCTTACTGTATATCATATATGCTCTGTCTGTTTGGTAGTATGACCATCCCTTTCTAAATGTTAACTAAAGTGCATAATGGCTAATTCGTTTGCGACTGTTGCACATTGGTTGCTTGCAACAACAGCCCGAGTCCGATTACAACTCGTTAAACTATCATAAAGGTGTGTCCATTGGGCATGCAATTGACAGTCTCAGTTAGCAATAAACTACATGACCAGCAGAACACCAACTAATAATGTCCTTGTTAGGTAGCTCACATATGTATGTCACTTTTACAGTTACAACCGGCCAAATTACCTACAAAGTAGTCATGAGTTATGCATTCCTATTGAGACCCCAAAACAAACCGAGATTCATTTCCAAAAATATTAACCTTAAACGGAAGCTGGATACGATTATGAACGATTTCGAGCTATTTTCTTAAATGCGAAAATTGTTGCTCCAAATTTGAAGCATCATATCACATTTCAACACTATTATTGCTGCAACTCAAAATCTTTGAATACCTACAAATTTACCTTTACATTTTCAAGGTTCTTCCCTGAACATTTAACTCATACTAGCCTATAATATTAAAATAATATGATATAACATATGGAAAATGTGGGGAAAAAAGGCAAGTTGGGGATAAGACACAAGCTTTCAATGAAATCTTACTCAAAGCCAGCGGGATAAACACTTACCTAACCCACCTAACCCACCAAATGGGAAAAGTGAGGTTGAGGTTACAGTGACAGCAGAAAAAAAAGGTACTAGGGAAATAAAGCTTAACAGGATATGTTGGTCAGAAAAATCCAATTACTTATAATTTCATATATGCGGGTGTGTTAGTATTCGTATAACTGTATATGTGTAGGTGTATGTATTTAGGTGCGTGCACAACAACGCGTCTAAGGGTTGCATAGAAATATGGCAAACCTCAAGTGTGTGTGCGTGAGTCTCAGTGTACGTGTGCATGTGTGCGTGTGTGTGTGTGTGTGTTTGTCGTCCTCGTCGAAAGGTAAAGCATGATGGCAGCAAATTAAAGCGCCGTAAACCCTTTGCACGGGTCTTGACAAACTGTTGGGCCATATGTGCGAAACCGGCGGCTTTTCCGAGTGGTTAAAAAACAACAAAACAACTGCTTAAAAAGCCCCACAGTCGAGCATAAGCGACTGAAAGAGCTGCGGCATCTAAAATATTTTAAAGCTTATTATAAAGTAAGAACTAAGTAAAGATATTTTTATCGACTTTGGTATGTTCTTAGGTTGAGTTTGAATATGACAATTGTTTTGGGCAGTTCTGCAATAGACGAATGTATAGTGGCAGACTGTAGTAACTACGGGGTCTTCAACAAGCTATAGGTAGAGTTGGAGCGCATTTATGCTTAGCATAGGGGCTGTCACAGCACAACACACATCAGGGGCGTAAGCGAATTCAACTTAATCATAATTAAATTAACACGCTAGAAACGACAAAATGGAATGAGTTATCAAAAAAAAATACAGGATGTGGGCGTATCCTTACTATGTCTATGCGTGTGTGAGTGTGAAAGAAGTCAACACTAATTTGAAAATTAATAGAATGCCATAACTCATCACACAAATGCTAAATGATAAAGAAGCGCAACAGTTTTTGTTTCCTTTTTACCTACATACTTACATACATATGTATATATACTTAAATGTGAGGAAAAATTTGCAGAGGCCAAACTTAGCATCAACCAGTTGGGAATTATAACAAAGTGCGGCAACATACGGTCGCAGCACGTATGCAAATCAATTTACATAGAACTGGCAATATGATACTTGACATTTGTTGCAGCCACAAAATGCAGGCAAACAGCTAGATAGAGTGAGTGTCTTGGCAATTGGAACTGATATTGAAAAAGCTTGAGAAAAATATAAATTATAGAGAAAATGTGAAGAAAAATACGCATATGTGTAGGAAAAAGATGTAATCATTTCAGTTGATGGCGTGTCGGGCATATCAAGTTGCAATTGAATTTGATTGTGACTAGGCGAAATGTTGCAGCTACGACATGCGACACTATTGGATACATTATGAACCGTGCAGCGGGGGGAATATCTGTTTTCTGCATATCAGCAACGTCATCTTAGACATGACACTGCATTTTCAAAAAACTCTTTTAAGTTATTGCCTCTGACAATATTGATAATAATCTATTATTGAAATGAAGCTGGGCTGAAGCTGCAAATAAGATTTCTTAACGAATCAAGAGCTGTTAGTGGTCATTGCACTACCTAAGGGCTAACCAAAGGTTTGGTTATGGACCGCAAAAAATCCCCGTGAAAATCAAAACGGGTAGTTTTCGGGGGCAACAAAAGAAATACCAACAAAAACAAACAGACCACATAGCAACACAAAAAGAAAATTCTTTGAGAAAATTTCAGTTACAATTTCCCAAAAGAGAGAATTCCACAGAATCAAACTGAGAGAGAGAGAGAGGAAAATTGAGACTGCGCTATGAGAGTTTCAACAAAAAGCAAAGCAGCAAAAGATGAATGTAAAATTCAGCTCATGCGCAGCTAAAATAACAAAATAAAAAGAAGTATCAACGTTTGCATAAAAAAAACTAAAGAAAAATATGTGATTGAAAAAAAAGAATCGCATAAAAAAGAACTGAACTGAGCTGAGCTGAGGAATTCGAGAATTGTATTTAAGACTGGCGAGGAGGCGGCAAGTTGTTTACCGTCTTTGCTGAGGCGAACGCGTACCGCGAATGCGAAGCAAAGCGAACTCTGTGCGCACATAAACAAACAAATCGCCGTTGTCTCGGTCTGGGTTGGGTCTCCATCTCCGCCTCCATCTCAATCTTCGTCTCTGACTCTGCCTATGTCTGTGTGTGAACCTACATAGCCTGGGAGCTGGCCTAGCCCCACTAACAGTCGACTAACTCTGGTCCGAGACAAGAACTGAAAAATAAACAGAGCAACGGCACAAGAAAAGATAAACTCAAAACAGACTTGCATAGGATAGAAATACGCTGGCAGGTTCTCTCAATTGTCACGTAAATCTTATGGAAAACGATATGCCCCATGTCGTGTAGAGTGCAGTGTGCAACCTGAAGCGAGAATATGCTCTTTCAGTTTCTTGCTTTGCTTTCATTCCACTCCACTTGGCTGGGCCTCACACAACCAACAGACACGACAGTACACGAAACGACACGACACGACCCGACGACACTGGCCCTAAACGAAGCAAAGCATCGTCTGCCTACAAAAATCCAATTTTCATATTATTTTTCTTGCTCTCCCTCTCCATCTCTCTCTTTGCTTTGCTTTTTTTTTTTTGGTATTTCATCAAAACAAATGTGTCCAGTGTCCAGCTCTGGGATCTGGGATCAGACTTGATTCTGACCCACTCGAGCAGTGAATTTTGTTTGTTTTCACTCAAAAACTTGTTTTTGAGTTTTGTAGAATTCCTTCTGCATCTGCTTGAGTGCCAAACTGCAAGACCTACTCCATTTCTCTCTTTCGTTTTCTATCCGTACCTCGCTCTATCTCTGTCGCTCTGTGGCTGTTATACAATTTGTGCTCTTTGTTTACATACAAATAAAAACTTTCTTGACCGTTCGCTTCGTTCGCTCATAAGTCTGTCGGCTTATCGCCAACAGAAAATTCATTCAGTTCTGTTTGTTTCTGATTTCTTTATGCTCTTTACAAGTGTGTGCCTGGCCTCAAAATTTAATTATACTCGTTCCTATAAGTACCCTATATAAAACATACCGTACATATCTATGGTATCTAGAAAATAACTTATAAATAAGAAATCAAAGAAAATTCAGCTAAGCGCAAATTTTTCGAAATTGTATATAAATACCCTAAAGGTATAAAGCTCACAGCATTTAGTTAAGCAATTTATTAGATACATGCATATGTTAAGCAGAACAGAGCATGTGAGACACACATTACTTTGTCAAAACTTCACCCATTTTCATGAAATTTTCGATTTAGTTAAAATTATGTGTAATAATTCCACTTAAATTTTAAAATCTATATTAAAGTTCCTTTTCATGAGAATTTTAAGTATAAGCGAGAAATATTGCCAAATTTCAATTTTTGAACTTTTTTTGGTAGCTTTGAACTGCCATAACTTTGCCACCATTTAATCAAATTTGATGAAATTTGCATTTTTGTTAATGGTTTTGATCCCAAATTAATTCTGCATTCAAAGATTCTTCATTTTCGGATTTTCAAATTTTTCGACTTGTTTTGTCAGTTTTGCATACTAACCCCTTGACAAAATCATCAAAAATCGAAAAATTTTTAATTCAAATTTTTGGTGCCCAATCGATTCTGGGACTCAAAACTAGCAAATTGCTTTTTATTTGAGGTGTTTCTGATGAGTATTTCTCGTGATATCGGCAAAAATGTCCCTCATAAAGCCAATACCGTAACTTTCGCATTTTGTCACTTTTCTCTCAACTTTGATCTATCATAACTTTGTAAAAACTTCACCCATTTTCAAAAAATTTTGGATATAGTTAAAGTTGTGTAAAAAATCCACTTAAATTTTTAAATGTATATTAAACTTGCTTTTGATGATAATTTTAAGTAAAAACGCTAAAAAATGCCAAAATTGCAAAATTTTCACTTTTTTGTTAACTTTGATCTGCCATAACTTAGCCAAAATTTAATCGATTTTGATGAAATTTGCATTTTTGTTAATGGTTATGATCCCAAATTAATTCTGCATTCAAAGATTCTTTATTTTTGAATTTTAAAATTTTTCCATTTTTTTACCGTTTTTGCATACTAACCCCTTGACAAAATCATTAAAAATCGAAACAAAAATTTACTGCAATTTTTGGTGTCCATTCAATTCTGGGCCTCAAAACTAGCATTTTGCTTTTTATTTGAGGTGTTTCTGATGATTATTTTACGAGATATGGCCAAACATGGGTCAAAAAGTATCCCAAGACGCCATTTTCCTGGAATGAGTCCTACAGTAACTTTGAACTGCCATAACTTTGCCACCATTTAACCGATTTTGATGAAATTTGCATTTTTGTTAATGGATATGATCCCAGATTAATTCTGCATTCAAAGATTCTTCATTTTCGGATTTTCAAATTTTTCGACTTATTTTGCCGATTTTGCATACTAACCCCTTGACAAAATCATCAAAAATCGAAAAAATTTTAATTCAAATTTTTGGTGCCCAATCGATTCTGGGACTCAAAACTAGCAAATTGCTTTTTATTTGAGGTGTTTCTGATGAGTATTTCTCGTGATATCGTTAAAAATGTCCCTCATAAAGCCAATACCGTAACTTTCGCATTTTGTCACTTTTCTCTCAACTTTGATCTATCATAACTTTGTAAAAACTTCACCCATTTTCAAAAAATTTTGGATATAGTTAAAGTTATGTGTAAAAAATCCACTTAAATTTTTAAATGTATATTAAACTTGCTTTTGATGATAATTTTAAGTAGAAACGCTAAAAAATGCGAAAATTGGAAATTTTGCTATTTTTTGTTAACTTTGAACTGCCATAACTTTGCCACCATTTAACCGATTTTGATGAAATTTGCATTTTTGTTAATGGTTTCGATCCCAACTTAATTCTGCATTCAAAGGTTCTTCATTTTCGGATTTTCAAATTTTTCGACTTGTTTTGTCAGTTTTGCATACTAACCCCTTGACAAAATCATCAAAAATCGAAAAATTTTTAATTCAAATTTTTGGTGCCCAATCGATTCTGGGACTCAAAACTAGCAAATTGCTTTTTATTTGAGGTGTTTCTGATGAGAATTTCTCTTGATATCGGCAAAAATGTCCCTCAGAAAGCCAAAATCGTAACTTTCGCATTTTGTCACTTTTCTCTCAACTTTGATCTATCATAACTTTGTCAAAACTTCACCCATTTTCTTAAAATTTTGGATTTAGTTAAAGTTATGTGTAAAAAACACACTTAAATTTTTAAATCTATATTAAACTTGCTTTTGACTATAATTTTAAGTAGAAACGCTAAAAAATGCCAAAATTGCAAAATTTTCGCTTTTTTGTTAACTTTGATCTGCCATAACTTAGCCAAAATTTAATCGATTTTGATGAAATTTGCATTTTTGTTAATGGTTTTGATCCCAAATTAATTCTGCATTCAAAGATTCTGGATTTTCGGATTTTCAAATTTTTCGACTTGTTTTGTCAGTTTTGCAGTTGTCCCTTGACAAAAACATCAAAAATCGAAAAATTTTTAATTCCAATTTTTGGTGCCCAATCGATTCTGGGACTCAAAACTAGCATTTTGCTTTTTATTTGAGGTGTTTCTGATGAGTATTTCTCGTGATATCGGCAAAAATGTCCCTCAGAAAGCCAAAATCGTAACTTTCGCATTTTGCCACTTTTCTCTCAACTTTGATCTATCATAACTTTGTCAAAACTTCACCCATTTACATGAAATTTTCGATTTAGTTAAAGTTATGTGTCAAAATTACACTTAAATTTTAAAATTTATATTTAAGTTGCTTTTGATGAGAATTTTAAGTATAAGCGAGAAAAATTGCCAAAATTGCAAATTTTGAATTATTTTTTAATAAGTTTGAATGATTTTCATGAAATTTACATATTTTTGTAGTTATTATGCAAAATTTGGGGATATTGTCAGAAGTCGGAAACGTATCTGATCATTGTTGGTGAAAATAAGTGATCTTCAGTGCTGTTAATATCGTTAGCTCAGTTTAACAGCTGTTTTTAAGCCGAATAGAGCTGTTGGCATTATAATTAGTTTTCAATATGTTTCTTATCACGTGTTCAGGAACTTATGTTACCGCTTCTTAATATAGAATTGTAAATAAACGCTTTAGCTGCTGCCACTGATTATGTCTATATAGTGTATATATATGTATGTATGTAAGTGTTATACATATACTATGTATGCATATGTATATGTATATGGAGTGTTAAGTGCTATATAAAGCTTGTGTTTATATATTGCTCTGGGTGTTATCTGACATGACATGCATTCAGTTGCCATCAATCAAATGGGAAATGAGACGAGGCATGCTCTGCCTTCGCCCTGTCACTGCCACCGTTTGCAGCTTGTGGCGCTTGCAGCGACAGCTGCCTCTGCTGCTGTAGACGTTGCCCTGCAACACCAACATCAACATCAAGAGTTGTCATATATAGAGTTATTGATAAGGAACGTAATGCCATATATTATAATTGTATTTATATAGGAGTACAAACACAAGCACAAATATCGATAACAGATATCATATATGGCTCTCTCAGTCTGATGTGTTTTTTTTTTTTCGAGTGCTTACTCAATTACAATTTCGCTCAGTGTATTGAGCGTGCCGCAAACTGAGATATTGAGATATACTGAGCACATTTTACTTGACTTTGCCGCTCGTATTTCAAGTGTTGTCTGCTCTGCCTGCCTGCTTGCCACACTCGCAGCTCGCAGCTCGCACTCAGTTCTCGCAGAGCTCTGGACAGTCACGATCGGCAGCGTCAGCGGTCAGGCAATACGACGCGTTCAACGCAGAAATTTATTAACAAAAGTTGGTTAACAAATTTTACAAATTATTTTTAATAACCAAGAAGAAGTTCTGTGGCTTCAGATTCATCTCGAAAATAGAAAAACAAAGAAGTTCACTCAACTGTTTCTCTACTTCTAACGTGTTTCAGATTTCATTTCGCGCTACAAAAAAAAAATTCCCATTAAAATATACGTATGTATATCCTGACAGTGCGACAGAGATAGCATTTATTCTTTGAGTGTGTGTATCTATGTGTGTATTTGTGTTTAGTGCAATTGAGTGAAAATTCCAGCTAATACTGAAACTCTGAAATAACCTGATTAACAGTCAGCCAAAGGCTTGTCAAACGTCTGCAACAGGCACAGGTAAGAATTGACCACAAATAACCGATGGAAGACTTGAGGATCTCCTACGCCAGTTGCAAAAGTATATGGGGTTTGTGGAAAAGAGTGTTTCTAAAGAGATTAGCTAGAATCTAGACAAGTTATGCAGTTGTAGAAGTGCTTTAAAAACAAGAGCTGTTTGTTAATATCTATCATGAAAAACGTATACTTCGATACTCTGTGCCCTATAAAAAATTTCAAAAGGGGTACCCACATTATTTACGATTATACGTAACGTGTATGTAAAATATTTCATATGTTAAATGAATTCTGATTTAGATAATCAAAGGCTTTTAAAAAACCTGAATATATAATAATCGTAGTGAAATATTAAAAATAGAATTATAAAAAATAATTATTAATAAATATTTTTAAGTCAGAATAATATAACTTAAAATTTCCCTTAAAAAACTCTAAATAGAATTATTTTAATCACAGATTTGAAGCAGAAAGAAAAACAATAATTAGTAAGTAATACAACTTAATTTAAGTTAAATTAATATTTATTAATAATCATTTTCATTAAAAAATACTTGAAATTATTATTTCAAGCAATCAATTATTATATCAATATTACAAAAGAATAATATTTGCCTTGCACTCCAACAAAATTAGATAGATAAGAGTGCTTATAGATGATGGGCCTTGTATATAAATTAACTTTCAGAAGAGTTCTATGTAAATATGTGACAAAACATGGATTCTCAGAAAATAAACCCTACTCGGTAAATTGTTGCTTCAGCACAGTTTACAGCTATAATTAAGCCTTGATAATGTGCCAAAGAGTAACGCCCATTTAATGGACACTCTGCTAGCCTAGGCAGGTCGTCAGACTGGCTGTCCGTCCATCCGTTCGTCAGTCCGTCCGTCCGTCCGTTCGTCTGTCGAGGTTGACTGTCAGCTCGTTTAGCTGTCATTGCAACAGTTCGACTGCATGAGAAAGTCTGTGCAACATTGTGAGGCACGGCAGTTGCAACAGCAACTACCTGCAAGATGCAAATGTGTGGGAAAGTTGCATGCAACAAGACATCTTTGCAGCTGTAGACAAACAAACATTGCATTGCTTTGAATGCAATCTTTTTTTGTATTTTATCTGATGACAAGTCGAACTTGCCGCGTTAATTAACGTGTTGCAACCGAAACGAGTGCAAAGTTGCAACTTGCAACTTGCTAGCAGCATACGAGGCATGCCTCAAATCGAGATTCATATGTATGTGTGTTATTCTGTCTATGCCGCTTTAATTATTTATTTCTCTTGATTTATTTGATGACTTTGCATTTTTTTTTTTTTTTTTTTCATTTTCTCTCCATTCGAAATTTGACTTTTTTTGCAGTTTCATGGGGCGAAACTTGAGCTTTGCTTGCGTATCATAACCTGATCATATGCGGCATTATAATCGTATATTTGTATAACTCACAAGTTATATAAAACCTGTGTGTACATATATGAGCAATGAAAAGAAATGAAAACTGTTGTGAGGCGCTTTTGTCATGCGTTTTGTTTTGTTTTGTTTTGTTTGAAGGTTTCTTGACTTTTCTGTTGTGCCTTTTGTCTGGCATACTATTCCCAACAGAGAGAAAGAGAGATTGGGACGGAGAGTAAGAGAAACCAAAGAGCTCTGGTTAGAGCTCCTTTGTATGTCAAGCAAGGACAAGTAGGCCGCCATTGTATGGATTCCCAAATTTCTCATGCTCGTAACATGAGCACCAGCAAAAAAAAAGAACAAGAAAAACAAGTGAGAACATTATATTCGAAAAGGTTCGACTATGAGATACCCTGTGGCAATGTCCACAAATAACAGTGCATATACAAATGTGTTTGTTAAAATTCATCCCAGATGGAGTTACTCAGGTTATAACATTTTCTAGATTTGTGGGCGGAATGGGCGTGGCATACAAAAACTGAAAAATCCTTTTCTCCATTCAGTGACCAAGAACATTTGTGCAGAATTTGGAGTTTAAATTCCTTTCAGTTTCCTGGAATAGAGCAATTGTGAGCAAACGGGGCATGGCATCCAGAAATAAAGATAATCTTGATCAGCGTACGGTTTGCAGGAGTCTACATACCAAATTTGGAGTCGCTAGCTCTTATAGTTGCTGAGAACTAGGCAATGAACAGATGGACAACGTTAAATCGATTTCTCTATTGATCCGAAGTCAGAATATACTATATATACTTTATGGGGAGAGATACAGTTCCTTTTCGCTGTTACACACATTCGCACATGTCTATAATACCCTGTTTTGTTGAATTTCCCAAAGAGCACAGGGTATAAAAAGGAACACGAGACAAAAGACCTCTGCCCAAACAGGGTGCGTCGCTCTCATCTCCATAAATAGCCAATAGCAAAAATTGAGAGTGTGTGAAATGAGCATCCCTATACAGGGTGCTCCATTCCATAACCTTCGATAAAGCTTTGCTGCTAATGGCATTGCTTTGGGGCTGATTGTTTTTTTTTTTCAATTTTTTTTTTCTTTTTTTTTAATATTGCTTTTGTTTTTTTTACGCTCTAACATGACTAAGGGTAACAGGTAAATGCGCTGTTTACACTCGAATGCATTAAATCTACATAATCCCCATACTGCCACACCCCCTACGCCGTCTATGCCATACTAAAAAAACACTTAACCGTGCATGGCACGGCAGTACTCCTGCTCCTCCTGCTCCTCTTTCTCCTCCATCTCTGATAACCACATGGCGAAAAAGTCTGTGCTTTAATATCGCGTGAATTCACGCGGAATCTTTAAACGTTTTTCCTGAATTTAATATCCGGTTGGGAAAAACATTGGGAAAGGGACATGAATATTTTTTCAGTATATGAGAATAAACACATATCAGCAGGACGTATGAGTGGGACTGTGTCTAGAATAGGGGAAAGGAGCTTAAAGGGGAAGTTGGTATATGGAAAATGGGAGAAAATACGAGGAAATGCTGATAGAAATAGAACTAGGAAAGGATTATAAGGAGATGCACTGTAGAATATATGTATTCCGGAAAGGAATCTTCAGAAAAGTAGGGAAAGTGATAAGCATATACATTTTAAAAGAATTATATTAAAAGCAGTCTTATATATTAGGGTCACTGTCTAAAATAAAGGATTTCAGAAAGGTATGCTTTGAGATTATACTAGAAATAGCAGTAATTAGAATTTACTTATACCATGTTTATCATTTCTTGATATTCTAGTATACGAAAAACTCACCAAGCAGTTGTTAATTCTATTTACTGCTGCTGGCTTAAAGGACGATAGCAATTGCTGTTAAGGAATGCTTATGGCAAGCTGGCCAGGATATTGCCAAAAGATAAGCGTGCCTTTGGCTGAGGCTTTTGTGAATTTTCAATTGTTCTGCGAACCACAAATAGTTTTGCCCAACACCCAAAAAAAAAAAAAAAACAAGACAAAAAAATAGACTGCGGGCCTGGCCAAGTAAACAAAGGCACTACAAGGATTACACAGCACCTACAGCTCATAGAGGGAAGCGGGGCAGTGCAGGGGGTAGCTTAATACTAGGCCAACAATATATGCATAAGCCATTTAGCTGCTGGTGCTGTGGGTTGCCGTGTTGTTTGCAGAGATTGTCTTTGCCTCTATCATAATTTAGGGTATTTAAAAGTTGAGAATCCTGTGCTTGTTTTTTTCGGTGGGGTTAACAATTGTTTTCGTTTGTGCCCCAAAAGCAGTGTTTACTGAACCCAACACAACTGTACATAGAAATCACGGAGCGTAAATAACCTGATGGGGTTGTTGAGAAGCTCGCGAGAAAATGGAAAAGTCGAAAAACGGAAAAGTGTAGGCAGAAAATCAATCAATCAAATAAGGTAAATACATATTTTAGAAAAAAATAAAAATAAAAAATGCCAAAGTTAAACAAATCTTAAACTCGACCCAATATGTAAGACATCAAGCAAATTTCAATCACTTTCCATTTTCAATTTTCGATTATTTCGCCATTAAATTAACTCCGCTCGCTTTCTATGCAAAATTAACTCATGTCTCCTGCTCCTACTTGTAGGGAAGGCCAGGATAGATATAGATATAGATTTTAGTACAAACATGAAAATCTTCATAACTTTAAAAACGAACAGCTTTTCGAAAAATCAACCAAATTTTTAATTCATGCATTTTTGTTAACGGTATAGAATCCACTTTCAAAATGCATCAAAAGTTTTTTAATTTTGTCGTATTTAATTTTTGCACTTTCTGTGGCCATTTTTGCATATTTCTGAAAACTCTCTCAACTTTGAAATGCCATAACTTTGTCAAATATCAACCGATTTTAAAAAATGTTGCATTTCTGTGAATGACTTTAATCCTATTTTGCATCGATATCTAACATCATTGGCTTTAATCAGAAAATATGGACCAGGAAAAACAAATAGTAAAGATATAGATTTTAGTACAAACATGAAAATCTTCATAACTTTAAAAACGCACAACTTTTCGAAAAATCAACCGAATTTTTAAATTCATGCAGTTTTGTTAACGGTATAGAATCCACTTTCAAAATGGATCAAAGGTTTTTTAATTTTGTCGTATTTAATTTTTGGACTTCAATGGCCATTTTTGCATATTTCTGAAAACTCTCTCAACTTTGAAATGCCATAACTTTGTCAAATATCAACCGATTTTAAAAAATGTTGCAATTCTGTGAATGACTTTAATCCTATTTTCCATCGATATCTAACATCATTGGCTTTAATCAGAAAATATGGACCAGGAAAAACAAATAGTAAAGATATAGATTTTAGTACAAAAATTAAAATTTTCATAACTTTAAAAACGCACAACCTTTCGAAAAATCAACCGAATTTTTAAATTCATGCAGTTTTGTTAACGGTATAGAATCCACTTTCAAAATGCATCAAAAGTTTTTTAATTTTGTCGTATTTAATTTTTGGACTTCAATGGCCATTTTTGCATATTTCTGAAAACTCTCTTAACTTTGAAATGCCATAACTTTGTCAAATATAAACCGATTTTAAGAAATGTTGCATTTCTGTGAATGACTTTGATCCTATTTTCCATCGATATCTAACATCATTGGTTTTAATCAGAAAATATGGACCAGGAAAAAGAAATAGTAAAGATATAGATTTTAGTACAAACATGAAAATCTTCATAACTTTAAAAACGAACAACTTTTCGAAAAATCAACCAAATTTTTTATTCATGCATTTTTGTTAACGGTATTGAATCAATTTTCAAAATGCATCAAAAGTTTTTTAATTTTGTCGTATTTAATTTTTGGACTTCAATGGCCATTTTTGCATATTTCTGAAAACTCTCTTAACTTTGAAATGCCATAACTTTGTCAAATATAAACCGATTTTAAGAAATGTTGCATTTCTGTGAATGACTTTGATCCTATTTTCCATCGATATCTAACATCATTGGTTTTAATCAGAAAATATGGACCAGGAAAAAGAAATAGTAAAGATATAGATTTTAGTACAAACATGAAAATCTTCATAACTTTAAAAACGCACAACTTTTCGAAAAATCAACCGAATTTTTAAATTCATGCAGTTTTGTTAACGGTATAGAATCCACTTTCAAAATGCATCAAAAGTTTTTTAATTTTGTCGTATTTAATTTTTGGACTTCAATGGCCATTTTTGCATATTTCTGAAAACTCTCTTAACTTTGAAATGCCATAACTTTGTCAAATATAAACCGATTTTAAGAAATGTTGCATTTCTGTGAATGACTTTGATCCTATTTTCCATCGATATCTAACATCATTGGTTTTAATCAGAAAATATGGACCAGGAAAAACAAATAGTAAAGATATAGATATTAGTACAAACATGAAAATCTTCATAACTTTAAAAACGAACAGCTTTTCGAAAAATCAACCAAATTTTTAATTCATGCATTTTTGTTAACGGTATAGAATCCACTTTCAAAATGCATCAAAAGTTTTTTAATTTTGTCGTATTTAATTTTTGGACTTCAATGGCCATTTTTGCATATTTCTGAAAACTCTCTTAACTTTGAAATGCCATAACTTTGTCAAATATCAACCGATTTTAAAAAATGTTGCATTTCTGTGAATGACTTTGATCCTATTTTCCATCGATATCTAACATCATTGGTTTTAATCAGAAAATATGGACCAGGAAAAAGAAATAGTAAAGATATAGATATTAGTACAAACATGAAAATCTTCATAACTTTAAAAACGAACAGCTTTTCGAAAAATCAACCAAATTTTTAATTCATGCATTTTTGTTAACGGTATAGAATCCACTTTCAAAATGCATCAAAAGTTTTTTAATTTTGTCGTATTTAATTTTTGCACTTTCTGTGGCCATTTTTGCATATTTCTGAAAACTCTCTCAACTTTGAAATGCCATAACTTTGTCAAATATCAACCGATTTTAAAAAATGTTGCATTTCTGTGAATGACTTTAATCCTATTTTGCATCGATATCTAACATCATTGGTTTTAATCAGAAAATATGGACCAGCAAAAACAAATAGTAAAGATATAGATTTTAGTACAAACATGAAAATCTTCATAACTTTAAAAACGCACAACTTTTCGAAAAATCAACCGAATTTTTAAATTCATGCAGTTTTGTTAACGGTATAGAATCCACTTTCAAAATGCATCAAAAGTTTTTTAATTTTGTCGTATTTAATTTTTGGACTTCAATGGCCATTTTTGCATATTTCTGAAAACTCTCTTAACTTTGAAATGCCATAACTTTGTCAAATATAAACCGATTTTAAAAAATGTTGCATTTCTGTGAATGACTTTGATCCTATTTTGCATCGATATCTAACATCATTGGCTTTAACCAGAAAATATGAACCAGGAAAAACAAATAGTAAAGATATAGATTTTAGTACAAACTTGAAAATCTTCATAACTTTAAAAACGCACAACTTTTCGAAAAATCAACCGAATTTTTAAATTCATGCAGTTTTGTTAACGGTATTGAATCAATTTTCAAAATGCATCAAAAGTTTATTAATATTGTCGGATTTAATTTTCGGACTTCAATGGCCATTTTTGCATATTTCTGAAAACTCTCTTAACTTTGAAATGCCATAACTTTGTCAAATATCAACCCATTTTAAAAAATAGTGCATTTCTGTGAATGACTTTAATCCTATTTTCCATCGATATCTAACATCATTGGCTTTAATCAGAAAATATGGACCAGGAAAAACAAATAGTAAAGATATAGATTTTAGTACAATCATGAAAATCTTCATAACTTTAAAAACGCACAACTTTTCGAAAAATCAACCGAATTTTTAAATTCATGCAGTTTTGTTAACGGTATAGAATCCACTTTCAAAATGCATCAAAAGTTTTTTAATTTTGTCGTATTTAATTTTTGGACTTCAATGGCCATTTTTGCATATTTCTGAAAACTCGCTTAACTTTGAAATGCCATAACTTTGTCAAATATCAACCCATTTTAAAAAATAGTGCATTTCTGTGAATGACTTTAATTCTATTTTCCATCGATATCTAACACCATTGGCTTTAATCAGAAAATATGGACCAGGAAAAACAAATAGTAAAGATATAGATTTTAGTACAAACATGAAAATCTTCATAACTTTAAAAACGCACAACTTTTCGAAAAATCAACCGAATTTTTAAATTCATGCAGTTTTGTTAACGGTATAGAATCCACTTTCAAAATGCATCAAAAGTTTTTTAATTTAGTCGTATTTAATTTTTGGACTTCAATGGCCATTTTTGCATATTTCTGAAAACTCTCTTAACTTTGAAATGCCATAACTTTGTCAAATATAAACCGATTTTAAAAAATATTGCATTTCTGTGAATGACTTTGATCCTATTTTCCATCGATATCTAACATCATTGGTTTTAATCAGAAAATATGGACCAGGAAAAACAAATAGTAAAGATATAGATTTTAGTACAAACATGAAAATCTTCATAACTTTAAAAACGCACAACTTTTCGAAAAATCAACCAAATTTTTTATTCATGCATTTTTGTTAACGGTATTGAATCAATTTTCAAAATGCATCAAAAGTTTTTTAATTTTGTCGTATTTAATTTTTGGACTTCAATGGCCATTTTTGCATATTTCTGAAAACTCTCTTAACTTTGAAATGCCATAACTTTGTCAAATATAAACCGATTTTAAGAAATGTTGCATTTCTGTGAATGACTTTGATCCTATTTTCCATCGATATCTAACATCATTGGTTTTAATCAGAAAATATGGACCAGGAAAAAGAAATAGTAAAGATATAGATTTTAGTACAAACATGAAAATCTTCATAACTTTAAAAACGCACAACTTTTCGAAAAATCAACCGAATTTTTAAATTCATGCAGTTTTGTTAACGGTATAGAATCCACTTTCAAAATGCATCAAAAGTTTTTTAATTTTGTCGTATTTAATTTTTGGACTTCAATGGCCATTTTTGCATATTTCTGAAAACTCTCTTAACTTTGAAATGCCATAACTTTGTCAAATATAAACCGATTTTAAGAAATGTTGCATTTCTGTGAATGACTTTGATCCTATTTTCCATCGATATCTAACATCATTGGTTTTAATCAGAAAATATGGACCAGGAAAAAGAAATAGTAAAGATATAGATATTAGTACAAACATGAAAATCTTCATAACTTTAAAAACGAACAGCTTTTCGAAAAATCAACCAAATTTTTAATTCATGCATTTTTGTTAACGGTATAGAATCCACTTTCAAAATGCATCAAAAGTTTTTTAATTTTGTCGTATTTAATTTTTGCACTTTCTGTGGCCATTTTTGCATATTTCTGAAAACTCTCTCAACTTTGAAATGCCATAACTTTGTCAAATATCAACCGATTTTAAAAAATGTTGCATTTCTGTGAATGACTTTGATCCTATTTTGCATCAATATCTAACATCATTGGTTTTAATCAGAAAATATGGACCAGCAAAAACAAATAGTAAAGATATAGATTTTAGTACAAACATGAAAATCTTCATAACTTTAAAAACGCACAACTTTTCGAAAAATCAACCGAATTTTTAAATTCATGCAGTTTTGTTAACGGTATAGAATCCACTTTCAAAATGCATCAAAAGTTTTTTAATTTTGTCGTATTTAATTTTTGCACTTTCTGTGGCCATTTTTGCATATTTCTGAAAACTCTCTTAACTTTGAAATGCCATAACTTTGTCAAATATAAACCGATTTTAAGAAATGTTGCATTTCTGTGAATGACTTTGATCCTATTTTGCATCGATATCTAACATCATTGGTTTTAATCAGAAAATATGGACCAGCAAAAACAAATAGTAAAGATATAGATTTTAGTACAAACATGAAAATCTTCATAACTTTAAAAACGCACAACTTTTCGAAAAATCAACCGAATTTTTAAATTCATGCAGTTTTGTTAACGGTATAGAATCCACTTTCAAAATGCATCAAAAGTTTTTTAATTTTGTCGTATTTAATTTTTGGACTTCAATGGCCATTTTTGCATATTTCTGAAAACTCTCTTAACTTTGAAATGCCATAACTTTGTCAAATATCAACCGATTTTAAAAAATGTTGCATTTCTCTGAATGACTTTGATCCTATTTTCCATCGATATCTAACATCATTGGTTTTAATCAGAAAATATGGACCAGGAAAAACAAATAGTAAAGATATAGATATTAGTACAAACATGAAAATCTTCATAACTTTAAAAACGAACAGCTTTTCGAAAAATCAACCAAATTTTTAATTCATGCATTTTTGTTAACGGTATAGAATCCACTTTCAAAATGCATCAAAAGTTTTTTAATTTTGTCGTATTTAATTTTTGGACTTCAATGGCCATTTTTGCATATTTCTGAAAACTCTCTTAACTTTGAAATGCCATAACTTTGTCAAATATCAACCGATTTTAAAAAATGTTGCATTTCTGTGAATGACTTTGATCCTATTTTCCATCGATATCTAACATCATTGGTTTTAATCAGAAAATATGGACCAGGAAAAAGAAATAGTAAAGATATAGATATTAGTACAAACATGAAAATCTTCATAACTTTAAAAACGAACAGCTTTTCGAAAAATCAACCAAATTTTTAATTCATGCATTTTTGTTAACGGTATAGAATCCACTTTCAAAATGCATCAAAAGTTTTTTAATTTTGTCGTATTTAATTTTTGCACTTTCTGTGGCCATTTTTGCATATTTCTGAAAACTCTCTCAACTTTGAAATGCCATAACTTTGTCAAATATCAACCGATTTTAAAAAATGTTGCATTTCTGTGAATGACTTTAATCCTATTTTGCATCGATATCTAACATCATTGGTTTTAATCAGAAAATATGGACCAGCAAAAACAAATAGTAAAGATATAGATTTTAGTACAAACATGAAAATCTTCATAACTTTAAAAACGCACAACTTTTCGAAAAATCAACCGAATTTTTAAATTCATGCAGTTTTGTTAACGGTATAGAATCCACTTTCAAAATGCATCAAAAGTTTTTTAATTTTGTCGTATTTAATTTTTGGACTTCAATGGCAATTTTTGCATATTTCTGAAAACTCTCTTAACTTTGAAATGCCATAACTTTGTCAAATATAAACCGATTTTAAAAAATGTTGCATTTCTGTGAATGACTTTGATCCTATTTTGCATCGATATCTAACATCATTGGCTTTAACCAGAAAATATGAACCAGGAAAAACAAATAGTAAAGATATAGATTTCAGTACAAACTTGAAAATCTTCATAACTTTAAAAACGCACAACTTTTCGAAAAATCAACCGAATTTTTAAATTCATGCAGTTTTGTTAACGGTATTGAATCAATTTTCAAAATGCATCAAAAGTTTATTAATATTGTCGGATTTAATTTTCGGACTTCAATGGCCATTTTTGCATATTTCTGAAAACTCTCTTAACTTTGAAATGCCATAACTTTGTCAAATATCAACCCATTTTAAAAAATAGTGCATTTCTGTGAATGACTTTAATCCTATTTTCCATCGATATCTAACATCATTGGCTTTAATCAGAAAATATGGACCAGGAAAAACAAATAGTAAAGATATAGATTTTAGTACAATCATGAAAATCTTCATAACTTTAAAAACGCACAACTTTTCGAAAAATCAACCGAATTTTTAAATTCATGCAGTTTTGTTAACGGTATAGAATCCACTTTCAAAATGCATCAAAAGTTTTTTAATTTTGTCGTATTTAATTTTTGGACTTCAATGGCCATTTTTGCATATTTCTGAAAACTCTCTTAACTTTGAAATGCCATAACTTTGTCAAATATCAACCCATTTTAAAAAATAGTGCATTTCTGTGAATGACTTTAATCCTATTTTCCATCGATATCTAACACCATTGGCTTTAATCAGAAAATATGGACCAGGAAAAACAAATAGTAAAGATATAGATTTTAGTACAAACATGAAAATCTTCATAACTTTAAAAACGCACAACTTTTCGAAAAATCAACCGAATTTTTAAATTCATGCAGTTTTGTTAACGGTATAGAATCCACTTTCAAAATGCATCAAAAGTTTTTTAATTTAGTCGTATTTAATTTTTGGACTTCAATGGCCATTTTTGCATATTTCTGAAAACTCTCTTAACTTTGAAATGCCATAACTTTGTCAAATATAAACCGATTTTAAAAAATATTGCATTTCTGTGAATGACTTTGATCCTATTTTCCATCGATATCTAACATCATTGGTTTTAATCAGAAAATATGGACCAGGAAAAACAAATAGTAAAGATATAGATTTTAGTACAAACATGAAAATCTTCATAACTTTAAAAACTAACAGCTTTTCGAAAAATCAACCAAATTTTTAATTCATGCATTTTTGTTAACGGTATTGAATCAATTTTCAAAATGCATCAAAAGTTTATTAATATTGTCGTATTTAATTTTTGGACTTCTGTTGCCATTTTTGCATATTTCTGAAAACTCTCTTAACTTTGAAATGCCATAACTTTGTCAAATCTCAACCGATTTTAAAAAATGTTGCATTTCTGTGAATGACTTTGATCTTAATTTCCATCGATATCTAAAATCATTGGCTTTATTCAGAAAATATGGACCAGGAAAAACAAATAGTAAAGATATAGATTTTAGTACAAACTTGAAAATCTTCATAACTTTAAAAACGCACAACTTTTCGAAAAATCAACCGAATTTTTAAATTCATGCAGTTTTGTTAACGGTATAGAATCCACTTTCAAAATGCATCAAAAGTTTTTTAATTTTGTCGTATTTAATTTTTGGACTTCAATGGCCATTTTTGCATATTTCTGAAAACTCTCTTAACTTTGAAATGCCATAACTTTGTCAAATATAAACCGATTTTAAGAAATGTTGCATTTCTGTGAATGACTTTGATCCTATTTTCCATCGATATCTAACATCATTGGCTTTAATCAGAAAATATGGACCAGGAAAAACAAATAGTAAAGATATAGATTTTAGTACAAACATGAAAATCTTCATAACTTTAAAAACTAACAGCTTTTCGAAAAATCAACCAAATTTTTAATTCATGCATTTTTGTTAACGGTATTGAATCAATTTTCAAAATGCATCAAAAGTTTATTAATATTGTCGTATTTAATTTTTGGACTTCTGTTGCCATTTTTGCATATTTCTGAAAACTCTCTTAACTTTGAAATGCCATAACTTCGTCAAATATCAACCGATTTTAAAAAATGTTGCATTTCTGTGAATGACTTTGATCTTATTTTCCATCGATATCTAACATAATTGGTTTTAATCAGAAAATATGGACCAGGAAAAACAAATAGTAAAGATATGGATTTTAGTACAAACATGAAAATCTTCATAACTTTAAAAACGCACAACTTTTCGAAAAATCAACCGAATTTTTAAATTCATGCAGTTTTGTTAACGGTATAGAATCCACTTTCAAAATGCATCAAAAGTTTATTAATTTAGTCGTATTTAATTTTTGGACTTCAATGGCCATTTTTGCATATTTCTGAAAACTCTCTTAACTTTGAAATGCCATAACTTTGTCAAATATCAACCGATTTTAAGAAATGTTGCATTTCTGTGAATGACTTTGATCCTATTTTCCATCGATATCTAACATCATTGGTTTTAATCAGAAAATATGGACCAGGAAAAACAAATAGTAAAGATATAGATTTTAGTACAAACATGAAAATCTTCATAACTTTAAAAACGCACAACTTTTCGAAAAATCAACCGAATTTTTAAATTCATGCAGTTTTGTTAACGGCATAGAATCCACTTTCAAAATGCATCAAAAGTTTTTTAATTTTGTCGTATTTAATTTTTGGACTTCAATGGCCATTTTTGCATATTTCTGAAAACTCTCTTAACTTTGAAATGCCATAACTTTGTCAAATATAAACCGATTTTAAGAAATGTTGCATTTCTGTGAATGACTTTGATACTATTTTGCATCGATATCTAACATCATTGGTTTTAATCAGAAAATATGGACCAGGAAAAACAAATAGTAAAGATATAGATTTTAGTACAAACTTGAAAATCTTCATAACTTTAAAAACGCACAACTTTTCGAAAAATCAACCGAATTTTTAAATTCATGCAGTTTTGTTAACGGTATAGAATCAATTTTCAAAATGCATCAAAAGTTTATTAATTTAGTCGTATTTAATTTTTGGACTTCAATGGCCATTTTTGCATATTTCTGAAAACTCTCTCAACTTTGAAATGCCATAACTATGTCAAATATCAACCGATTTTAAAAAATGTTGCATTTCTGTGAATGACTTTGATCTTAATTTCCATCGATATCTAAAATCATAACCTTTATTCAGAAAATATGGACCAGGAAAAACAAATAGTAAAGATATAGATTTTAGTACAAACATGAAAATCTTCATAACTTTAAAAACGCACAACTTTTCGAAAAATCAACCGAATTTTTAAATTCATGCAGTTTTGTTAACGGTATAGAATCCACTTTCAAAATGCATCAAAAGTTTATTAATTTAGTCGTATTTAATTTTTGGACTTCAATGGCCATTTTTGCATATTTCTGAAAACTCTCTCAACTTTGAAATGCCATAACTATGTCAAATATCAACCGATTTTAAAAAATGTTGCATTTCTGTGAATGACTTTGATCTTAATTTCCATCGATATCTAAAATCATTACCTTTATTCAGAAAATATGGACCAGGAAAAACAAATAGTAAAGATATAGATTTTAGTACAAACTTGAAAATCTTCATAACTTTAAAAACGCACAACTTTTCGAAAAATCAACCGAATTTTTAAATTCATGCAGTTTTGTTAACGGTATAGAATCCACTTTCAAAATGCATCAAAAGTTTTTTAATTTTGTCGTATTTAATTTTTGGACTTCAATGGCCACTTTTGCATATTTCTGAAAAGTCTCTCAACTTTGAAATGCCATAACTTTGTCAAGTATCAACCGCTTTTATAAAATGTTGCATTTCTTTGAATGACTTTGATACTATTTTGCATCGATATCTAACATCATTGGTTTTAATCAGAAAATATGGACCAGGAAAAACAAATAGTAAAGAAATAGATATTAGTACAAAAATTAAAATTTTCATAACTTTAAAAACGCACAACTTTTCGAAAAATCAACCGAATTTTTAAATTCATGCAGTTTTGTTAACGGCATAGAATCCACTTTCAAAATGCATCAAAAGTTTTTTAATTTTGTCGTATTTAATTTTTGGACTTCAATGGCCATTTTTGCATATTTCTGAAAACTCTCTTAACTTTGAAATGCCATAACTTTGTCAAATATAAACCGATTTTAAAAAATGTTGCATTTCTGTGAATGACTTTGATCCTATTTTGCATCGATATCTAACATCATTGGCTTTAACCAGAAAATATGAACCAGGAAAAACAAATAGTAAAGATATAGATTTTAGTACAAACATGAAAATCTTTATAACTTTAAAAACGAACAGCTTTTCGAAAAATCAACCAAATTTTTAATTCATGCATTTTTGTTAACGGTATAGAATCAATTTTCAAAATGCATCAAAAGTTTATTAATTTTGTCGTATTTAATTTTTGGACTTCTTTTGCCATTTTTGCATATTTCTGAAAACTCTCTTAACTTTGAAATGCCATAACTTTGTCAAATATAAACCGATTTTAAAAAATGTTGCATTTCTGTGAATGACTTTAATCCTATTTTCCATCGATATCTAACATCATTGGCTTTAATCAGAAAATATGGACTAGGAAAAACAAATGGTAATGATATAGATTTTAGTACAAACATGAAAATCTTCATAACTTTAAAAACGCACAACTTTTCGAAAAATCAACCGAATTTTTAAATTCATGCAGTTTTGTTAACGGTATAGAATCCACTTTCAAAATGCATCAAAAGTTTATTAATATTGTCGTATTTAATTTTTGTACTTCTGTTGCCATTTTTGCATATTTCTGAAAACTCTCTTAACTTTGAAATGCCATAACTTTGTCAAATATAAACCGATGTTAAAAAATATTGCATTTCTGTGAATGACTTTGATCCTATTTTCCATCGATATCTAACATCTTTGGTTTTAATCAGAAAATATGGACCAGGAAAAACAAATAGTAAAGATATAGATTTTAGTACAAACATGAAAATCTTCATAACTTTAAAAACGCACAACTTTTCGAAAAATCAACCGAATTTTTAAATTCATGCAGTTTTGTTAACGGTATTGAATCAATTTTCAAAATGCATCAAAAGTTTATTAATATTGTCGTATTTAATTTTTGGACTTCTGTTGCCATTTTTGCATATTTCTGAAAACTCTCTTAACTTTGAAATGCCATAACTTTGTCAAATATCAACCGATTTTAAAAAATGTTGCATTTCTGTGAATGACTTTAATCCTATTTTGCATCGATATCTAACATCATTGGCTTTAATCAGAAAATATGGACTAGGAAAAACAAATAGTAAAGATATAGATTTTAGTACAAACATGAAAATCTTCATAACTTTAAAAACGCACAACTTTTCGAAAAATCAACCGAATTTTTAAATTCATGCAGTTTTGTTAACGGTATAGAATCCACTTTCAAAATGCATCAAAAGTTTATTAATATTGTCGTATTTAATTTTTGGACTTCTGTTGCGATTTTTGCATATTTCTGAAAACTCTCTTAACTTTGAAATGCCATAACTTTGTCAAATATAAACCGATTTTAAAAAATGTTGCATTTCTGTGAATGACTTTAATCCTATTTTCCATCGATATCTAACATCATTGGCTTTAATCAGAAAATATGGACTAGGAAAAACAAATGGTAATGATATAGATTTTAGTACAAACATGAAAATCTTCATAACTTTAAAAACGCACAACTTTTCGAAAAATCAACCGAATTTTTAAATTCATGCAGTTTTGTTAACGGTATAGAATCCACTTTCAAAATGCATCAAAAGTTTATTAATATTGTCGTATTTAATTTTTGTACTTCTGTTGCCATTTTTGCATATTTCTGAAAACTCTCTTAACTTTGAAATGCCATAACTTTGTCAAATATAAACCGATTTTAAAAAATGTTGCATTTCTGTGAATGACTTTAATCCTATTTTCCATCGATATCTAACATCATTGGCTTTAATCAGAAAATATGGACTAGGAAAAACAAATGGTAATGATATAGATTTTAGTACAAACATGAAAATCTTCATAACTTTAAAAACGCACAGCTTTTCGAAAAATCAACCGAATTTTTAAATTCATGCAGTTTTGTTAACGGTATAGAATCCACTTTCAAAATGCATCAAAAGTTTTTTAATTTTGTCGTATTTAATTTTTGCACTTTCTGTGGCCATTTTTGCATATTTCTGAAAACTCTCTCAACTTTGAAATGCCATAACTTTGTCAAATATCAACCGATTTTAAAAAAATGTTGCATTTCTGTGAATGACTTTAATTCTATTTTGCATCGATTGTTGAACCTCAGTTGGAGATAAACTTGGGTAAATTGAATTCAGCAACCGCATTTTCCTTTACCGTAAATTCCATTACAATTGGGTGTTAAACTCAAGTGTCATATTTTCTCTTATATTGGGGTCAGAGAATGGGGAACTCAGGACTCAAGTATTTTATCATTTGCGCAGATATGCAAGTTATTTCTTATCAGGAAAAAATTCCTGTATTTAGAGGGTTGCACTTGAGTATAGATAGTACAGTTATGAGACTGAAATATTTAGTGAGATTATACTCAGACTAATTTTTTAAATTCAAAAAAAATTATTATTAAAAAAAATTGTTATAAAATATATACATATAAATGAAAATAATAAAAAATTTCCAAACTGTGATAATTTCATTCTTCAAATAATTACTTAAAAGAACAAAATTTATATATAGTTGATATATTTATCTCTTAATTTTACAGAGTAACCCCTAGTCGAATAGTTTTCAACTTGACACCAGTCACTTTATATTGCATTTCTCTGCTCTCTGTGTTCTCTCTCTCTCTCTCTCTCTCTCTGCTCCCTCTCTCTCTCTCTATCTCTCTATCTCGTTGCAACGTGATTCACACTCCACTGATAAAATCCATAAATAACACCACATATGTATGAGTTCGAGTTCATCTTTCGGAAGTAGTCAAAATATTTTTCTGACTTGAAACAAATCAAAAGCAAAACAGAATTTCTTTTTAGAGAATTTTGATGCCAGCAAAAAAAGTTTACGTGATGTCAGGCTACGCCGTAGTCAGATAACTACCCATGTACGTGATATGTTGTCGTTGACCAGGTGAAGCCGGAACCTCTCTTCGGAGTACACTATGTGCTCGAATTCCCTGGGAGTTTTCTCAATTATTCATTCCATGAGCACGATTATTGTTTGTCTGTCTGTTTCATTTAGATGTGGACTTCGCCTTGAATCAAGTCAATTACTTAAGTGTAGCCCCCATGTCCAATTCAAAGTGTCTTGCAGCATTAATGAAAGATATATCCGTTCTGATTCCAGCCCCCCCACACACACATCTCCTCCCCCTTGTTTAACACTTGACAAATCCTTTGCAGCTGCATTGAATTTTACATTTCACAATTTCTTGATTATTATTGTTGTTAAATTTCGTATAAATTATGCAGTGAAATTGCTGCCAACACTTTGCAGAACTTGGAGTTCTTATGAATCCCCCAGTTCTCTAGAGAAACAGCCTGGAATGGACAGAGGAAGAGTGGTAGGGGGGGTGTCAGCATATCCCATAAATTATCGTCAATTATTGCCTCTGCAATGAGCGAATGCAACGTGCGGTGGCAGCTTCAAACAAAACTCACATGCTCGCCAGATGTGCAACGTGCCCCGTTCAACTCATGAAATGTCATGTCAGAGATGGATGCTACATGATACGGCAGCATTCACAGATTTACAAAACATTACACATGCCACCAGTGCATACACTTGCATTTCAGGGTTATTAGAGTGAAGTGCTCATGGGTTGTCCTATGTGAACTTGGTCAATATGGGAGAACATTTTTTTCGAAAATTTTGAAAAATATTAGAGAAAGTATTTGAAAATTTCGGATGTAAAACTAATAACAGTTATATATAATGAAATAGTATTAATTTTAAATATTGGTGAATATTGGAGAAAATTTTTTCGAAAATTTTGAAAAATATTAGAGAAAGTATTTAAAAATTTCGGATGTATCATTGTAAAACTAAAGACAGTTATATATATATATATATATATATATATATATATATATATATTGAAATAGGATTAATTTTAAATATTTAAATATATAAATAATTATTTTCAAAAATATTAGGGAAAGTATTTAAAAATTTTGAATAATTTAAAATGTTAAAGAAACTATTTGAAAATTTTGGACATATCATTCTGAAAATTACTTTAAAAATAAAAGTTCAGTAATGAAAACTAAAGTTCATATTTTCATATTGTGATCTTAATTTATTAATGTAATAAAAAAAAGTATTTTTATTAAATAGCCAAACATATTGCGGGAAAGAGTATTCCCTATTCCCAAATCGGCTTTCTCCCCACATGTATTTTCGTTTCAATTTGATTTTGTTTTGCTTTCCACTTTGTTGTTGTTCGAAACGATCTCAATTTGGTTTTTGGAAATGTCCAAATTAATGCGCACACATGGCGAGCGCTTTTATGTGCGTTAAATGTTTGTTGATTCAAATATGCGTTCAACGATTATACAATTGAATATAGAATAGTGTATGGCAGTATATACAGTATAGAGAATGAAATGTTATTCATGAGACCGACACTGGTGTGGAGTGATATGTGTGTGATAAAAGCCAATTTTGTATACGCTTGTAATTAGCTAATATATTTTGGGGTAATAATATTTAGATTAAAAGTTCAACTTGAGTTGCATTTTCAACAATTTATATCATTTTGTGTCTGGTGCATACAGCTAATTGGGTTTTAAATTCAAATGCAAATGCAGCTTGCAATTGTAATCAACATCATTCTGTTATTGGGCTAACGGGGTGTTGCGGATTGCATTTTTAATTGAAATTGCGTATCAAGCATTAATTTCATTTAACATTTCATGCGACAGACGTCACGTTTTTTAAGCCGAGTTCAACGCTTTATTTATATTTTACATTTTTACAAAATGCACCCAAGGGAGCACTGAGTGAGTGGAAAAGAGACAGAAGGCTTGACGAGCGCCGGTTAGTATGCAACAGTTTTTTTGCAGCCACTGCGAATTACACAGCACTGGACAGTTGATGATAGAATGAAAAAGTTGAGGGTATGCCCGACATTTGAATACCCTCTTAAAGTATATACATTTGAATAAAAATATTTATATATATTTTTAAATACAGTCAAATTCATTAATAAAATATAGTTCTTACAAAAAATTTGCAACTATTTTTATTCTTCACTTAATAAATTTATTAAAAAAAAATTGAATAAACTAACAGTCATAAAATATTCCCCACTCATTATACTCTTTCTCTAAGTGTACAGCTCATTGCTATGATAATTTTAAAAACTTGATTAAGTTGAACATGTGTTTGCTTTTATTTTAATAAATTTTTAAAATTAATTATATGCCATTTTTTTAACTACAATTTTATTTGCCATTTTTTTATTTTATTTAACTCCACCTTTTTATGCCTTCCGAATGACAACAATCTCAATAACAAACATGTTCAGGTTGTAGTCTATCAACTGGGCCAAAAAGAGGCAAATTTGTTGGCAGCTGTTATATACTAATGTTGTGGCATGCCACTCTTAATGCTCGACTCCAATTTGGGCAGTCAACAACAACAACAACAACAACCACATTATTAAGAACAACAAGATGATGCTTAAAATTTGTTGTTGTTTTTTTTCGTTTTTGTTTTTGATGAAGAACTTTAAGCTTGTTTATTAAAAACTCTTCTCGGCTTTCAGGTAGTCCAACAATTTGAGGCGTGGCAAGTGGAGCGGGGGGTTGTAGGCAGAATTGCTTTGCCTTTATTTTTGGCGTTGAGAGAGAGAGAGAGGGGAGGAGAGGAGAGGAGAAGAGGGTAGCAAGCTAAGCAAAAGTTTTCCACTTAAAGGTGAAATGGCTGCTGCTAGTTTTGGGTCTTGTTTTGGCTGCTCAACGTCCTTGTCGTCCTTGTCGTCCCCGTCGTCGTTTTGGTAGTTGGACGTTTGTTGGATATTTGCCTGTTGGCTTGTTGCAAGTGCACGTACTACATATTGTTGAAATGTTTTGTGGCTCTTGTGCCCCCGACTCAACTCAACTCAACTCATCTCAACTCGACTCGACGCGGCTTGGCTTCGTTGGATTCTCTTGTTTAGTTTTTACTTTATACAATATATGTACGTAAAATTTATTTTTTTAGTTGCTTAGTTTGTTTTAAGTAAGTTTTTTGGTTGCTCTGTCCAACATCTCTCATTGTGTAGTTCATTTATGCTGTTGTTGCGGCATTCTCACAACTTGCAGCAACTACTCGAAAGAATAAAAATGTAGCATAATAAAAACAAAAAAAAACACAACTTGGGATGCGCCGCCATATTGAGTATGGAAAACAAAAGGAAAACAGTTAAAACTGTGCCCAATATACAGTTGACAAAGAGAACGGATAAAATACATAATATTTACTCACCCAATAATTAGTTTTCATGTTTATCAAACAGCAGTAATTACTATATTATCAATATGCACTCACGAATTTCACGCACTACAAAAAAAAAACTTGCAAAAAAAAAGAATGGCGGAGGGGGCAGCAAAGGCGCACAAGTTACCAAAGCACAGACACAACAAGCGAACTCGTCGTTTAACTGCAAGTTATACATTTATATATTGTATTTGTGCTTTACAACATTCTGACACTCCACGGCGTTAGTTTGCTCATGTCAAACATGCATTTTAATATTTTACACATAAATTAACACACACATTAAAAAAATGTTGCAAAAAATAGGACGCGAGCAGCAAAGATCGTTCTAACGGTGAATAGTTACTGCAGTTGGCGCATTTTAGTACATTTCTATAAAAACACCAAAAAAAAAAAAAAAACCAACAGCTGCATATGTATCGCGATCTATATCGGTGGGTGACTATCGATTACGGTTGTCCTGATATGGTGGCGCTTTCGCCTTTATAGTGTACTTATGTCATTAAATATTAACAGTTGTGGTATATTAATATATTATTTTATAAGTTACCCATTTTTTATGAGTTGTAATGCTCAATTTTTGGTATCTGCAGCCAACTGAAAACTATCAATGCATATTAATCGCTAAAGATATTGTATGTGACCATCTTTTTACGTTCTTACAGCAAGTATCGATACTTTTGCGCAGGTGATTAAAGAGTAGTTGATAATGCCAGCAAATTGGCGCAATTCTCCAATAGAGTGCAAATCAGAGTGAAGTTAGAAGTGTAAAGAACAAAAAAAAATGAAATTGTTTATAAGTATAAGTACGTTTCAAATAAAGCAGCTTCAAACTGTGTGCTCACTTTATAATATGTGTTTACTATAGGTGTGTTTAGCTGTTTTATTTACAATATCGGAGCTTGGCAAATGTATGTACATACATACATATGTATATACGTATATGTATATATGAATGTATGTATGTATGTATGTATGTAAATGCAAATTAAATTCCTTGCAGTAAAGTCATAAAGACATAACGCAAATATCAACGCACAAAAACTTGACTTGAACTGTTTTGTTTTCTACTTTTGTTTTTGTTTAGAGAGTGTACTAACTCAAATATACAGAGAGAGACGAGAGAGAAAAACTCTTTTTGACAAATGCGTACGAAAGAAGGTGTGGGAGCGTTGAAGACTCAAGGGGGGGAGAGGGATCAACGAGTGTAGACGCTGTTGTTTGAGTAAGGTAGGTGGGAGGGAGATGGACTGCGTGTAGACGCTGTTGTTGTTGTTGTAGATGTTGTAGTTGGCGTAACCCAGATAACGATAACGTCACAAACAGGAATCAAGCGAGATAGCCAGAAAGGCAGACAAGGACAGATAGAGAGAGAGCGAGAGAGTGACAGTGAGACAGATTGTGTGTTAGAGTGAGAGAGTTGTAGACGATGACTTGCACGTGAATTAGCAGAGACAATAGCCCATAGCAATGCAAAAACCAATTAAATGTGAGTGTAACTGCCACACACACACATATAGCTAGTAAGTCAGTTGTATAGGTGTCGCACACACACACACACACACACATGTGGGCACACAATTCATGGACTCGCCTCGCCCCATCCTGCTTCAGTTACTCCTCTGGTTGCTGCTGCTCCTGATTGTGACTGTTGCCTGGACTTGGAAACTGTGGTGCTGCTGCTGCCAGGCCAAGTTATCTGCCGCATCAAACAAAAGCCATGCGAAAAGCAATCAAACAATAAAAGTAGTTGTTGTCCAAACAAGCTGGCAAGCGAGTCGCTGCCACCAATTCCAGTCTCTACCCCCACCCCAGCCATCGTCTCCTGCCACATGCCACACAATGGCAATGACAAATTTATGCGCCGCACGTTTGTTCAGCATATACATACTGCACAGTTGCATGTGCTGGCAATTAAAGCCTGTGGCAAGAGAGTGCCGTGTGGCACTTGCAACCAAATCGAACTGCACTTGCAACATTTAAGCTAAAATCGCAAGTGCTTAATTGAAACAACGGCCAATGATACGCTTGCTGCAGTTGCAGTTCCAGCTGCCACACACCCATGTGGCAAGTGATGCCGGTGGGGGGGGGTATGGGGGGAGGCAAAGCAATTTGCTTGCAACTCGAGATCAAAACTATTTACAAATCCAGCAATTTGCTGCATAACTAACACACAGACAGCATTGCCCAGGGACTGACAACAACACGTACTTGTGTCCATAATGGACACAACTCTCTGCCACAGAAAGGGGCAACATGCAACGCCTACAAAAGTGGGCGTAAGTGGAGAAGAAGCCATCGCCACTCAGCTGCTGTTATTGCGGCTCAGCTGTGCAACAAACTTGCCAGGAATTAAATGTTAGAAAGAGAAAAAACATTAAAGGGAGAGACAAGAAGAGTGTGAAAGAGACAGAGAGACATATAGAGAGAAGAAAGAGAGAGAGTCGTGGAGTTGCAAGAATAATGATTTGAAGTTGTTTTGTGGAAAATGCAGTTGAGCGCAGCCAGAAACAATTTGATACAATTAGATTTTACAATTTTCATTTCAAAGACATTACAACACGTTTCTCACTCTCACTCCCTCTCTCTCACTCTCTCCCTCTATCTATCTCTCTCTTTTTGTATCTCTGTCTCCCTTTGCAGCTGCGGCTGCCAAGTTGCAATCTAAATTGCCAGACTTTAACTTTGTTTTGTTGCTGCCGCTTGGTTGACTTTTAATTTAACCAAGTTGCAAATAAACCAAACCAATTAGGCCAAAATTGCAGCTGGACATTGCCACTAACGGTACACTATGTGCTTACAGACAAGTTTATGGCTCAAGTTGAAACTGAACTTCATTCAAAACATTTTCTTGCCATCAGCAACACATTTCGTTTGAAGTATTTTGAACCATTTAAAATATATATATTTATTCCAAATACATTTATATTTAAATAATAAACTATTATTATAATTATTAAAAAATAAATTTATTTAAAATACCAGGTAACAAAAAAGTGAGAAAAATTGACTCAACCTCAGCAGTTTCCATAAAAATGGTTCCTTACAAAAGCTCGAAAAAAGTAAAAATTTTGAAATCGGAATTTTTTTTTTGCCAAATCGATTTTTAGCATTTAAATATATATACAATTTTATAGCAGATCCCAATTGGAGCAATATAGCCAACAGAGCGAAAAATTCTCTCAGAATAGACATATTTCCCAAAAGAACCTACTTTCAAACTTTGAACATTGATAACTTTGCCAAAAATTAAACGATTTTAAAAATGTATTCAATTCTGTCTATGGTTTTTATGAAATATTAAAACTGCATTCAAATTTTTGTTAATATGGAACATTTGAAATAATTTTAATTTTTTTTTTGTGAGTTTTCCATACTGACTCCTTTATGAAAGTTCAAAAATGTGAAAATTTTTATATCGAAATTTTTTGTATCCAATCGTTTTATGGCATCTAAATATGTATAAAATTTTTAACCGGGATCGATTTGGAGCAATATTTTAGAAAATATGTTAAAAAATCAAAAAAAAAAAGATTGGAAGGTGTAATTTTCCTTGAAAGGGGCTCCCTTCAAACATTCATAGCTACAACTTGGCTAAAAATGAAACGATTTTGGAAATTTTTTAACTTCTGTTAATATTATGTAGAATATTTCTCAAATCTATAATCTCAAGAATTATTTAAGAAAATTAAGAACATTTAAGGAGATTACTTCATAGTTTGTAGAGTAAACAGTAGTTGCTAAATTTAAAAAAAAAATCTATATCAATAAGTCTTGTGTACAATCCCATTTTAATTGCGAGAACTTTTCGCATTGTTGACTCAACAAACTTGGCCACAAACTGCCTGTAGTTTGCAGGGTATTTGAGGGTTGAGCAGACCTACCCATGGCCTGCATAATTATGGTTTACGGAAATCTTAAGATACTTTATACTTTGATACTATGTGTATATATGTATATGTATATATCTGCTTGCTTTTAAACATTATTTACTTGGGGCAAACTGACGCACAGTTTGACAAAGTTAAGCTTAAATAACAGCTCTATAGAGAGAGAGAGAGAGAGAGAGATGGAGATAATAGTGAAAGAGATAGATACAGAGATGAGCACTTAAAGTTATTTGCTGAATCCACTTTAAAAACCCGTAACAATTTTAACCCAGTTGAAAGCTGTGTTCGCTCCGTTGACCTGGTTGGTGGTGGTGGTGGCAGCCACAGTTTCAGTTTCAGAGTTTCAGTTTCGGCCACATTATCTCTATACAATGTCATTTTAATTTCAGATTCCCATTTGTGATCTCTGGAGTTCAGCACAGGAGTCGTGATGAATCTTTTAATAACATCCGCGACCGCACGGCCGTTGCTCCAATTGCTGGTGGTGGTCGCATTGGCGGTGATGATGCCAACCTTGATTTATGGCCATGGTCACCATGGCAGTGGCAAGAAGCATGCCATTGCCCTCACCGAGCTGGCCAATGGCGCCCATTTGGTCATGGAAACCCAATCAGGACATGTGCATGTGCGTCCTGCGCGCGAAGCCAAACCCGGCGAACCGAATCCTGCAGCTGGCTCAGCTCTGCCAGGCGCCACAGCGACCAATAAACGTGTGAAAAACAATAATAAGAAATCAAATAAAGCACAGAATCAGATGCAGCATGGATCGGCAGCGGGAGCAGGAGCAGCAACTCCTGGCGCCACTAGGAAATCCGGCTATAAGAAATCTTCCGTCGTGCACAACGAGGAGCAGCCGTTGGGACATCACAATGGCAAGCAGCAGCGTCAACTGGGTAAACATCAACAGCACCAGCAGCAACAGCAACAGCAACAGGAGCATCAACAGCGCCCCGGCAAAAGATCAGGATCAAAAAAGGCTACCGAGAAGGGTAAGAGTCTCAAAGTTAAAGTTGCCGAAAAACATTCCATGAGAATAACAGCAGCTGTAAAAATTGCGGCATAATTTTGATTAGCATAAAGCCACCATTATTTTGTTAGGTAAATTCTGGAAATTTTGTGCGGCATATACTAAGTGAACAAGAAAAATATATTAAAAAAAATTTAAAAACGAAAAGCAACATTTCTGTTCAGCGACATATTTTTACTTAATTTTTTTTTATATTTTCAAAAATATAAAATTATATATTATATTCAATATGCATCGCCCAACAGCTTGACATATTTTAAAGCAAATAATAATAATAAATAAAAAATCGTTAAATATACAAAAATTCAAAAATATTTCAAAATTCAAAAACCTTTCTTGATGGCGACATAAACTGTTGCCTGCTTTTAAGCGCTATGTTAAGAGCCTCAGCAGCTGCGACAGCAACTATTGCCTACTTTTATGGGCCATAGATTAAACAGCTTTTTTCCATTTTATTAACGACTTTTTAAACACAACTAACTAACTTAGCAACACAGATCAATAACTTATGATAAATGCAGTTATGTTTATCAATAATTATATTTATAAAATTGAGTGCTGTTAAGCCACTCAAATGTGTCTAAATGGCACTCTACTCTATTTTCTACACACAATAAATATAGAAGAAAAAATTCGCCAAAAATCATAACTCAAAAATGGGCTAATAAACAACTGACGAATGAAGATTTATAAGTTATAATTAAGGCAAACAGCACACCAAGTGAATGAATAACTAAAAGCCAGCTCAGTAAGACGAAAATAAAAACCCAACTCAAAATTGGCCCAAATATCTAAACAGCTTTGGCATTTAAATTCATGCTTTTAATATAAAATACACATGTACAATCACTGAAAGAGAGAGTCAGAGAAAAAGAGAGAGATAAAGAGAAAGAGAGGTAGAGATAGAAAGAGAAAGAGAGAGAGAGAGAGCAAACACACAAGCATATCCTTTTGGTATATAGTACGTTGAATGGTCCTTATTATTTCCGGCTACAAATCCTCAAAAGGTAGTTGGCGCCCAAGGCAAGTGACGCATACAAACGACTAACTTAACAGAGGTTTTACATTAACACACACACACACACACACCCATGTATGTATATGTGTGTGGTTGCATACTAAATTAGACATGCTTGTGGCAGGAGCTCCATCTCTCTCTCCCTCTGCATCTGTGTGGATATTGCAAAATTGGGCATTATGCGAAAGGAAATGGTCAGACAATGAGATGTAGGACAACATCATCCGAGCCAGAGATCTGGATGTCCGTATGTCCTGCCCCAATCCCAACCAAAAATAGTAGTAGCTAAAACAATTTTCCTACATTTTAGAGAGCAACTAAAACTATATATATGTATATACATGTATAAAAAAAGGGTTTACCAACAGAAGAAGCTAATATGTTTTATCCTTGCAGGACCAACCTGTCGATACAGCAAGAGCAACTGGAGCGAATGCGATGCCAAGACCAATATGCGCACCCGCACCCTATTGCTGAAGAAGGGCGAATCCAACTGTCTGCCCACACGCACCATGCAGAAGGCCTGCAAGAAAGGTAGTAGTAGTAGTAGTAGTAGTAGTAGTAATAGTAGTAGTAATAGTAGTAGTAGCATATCCTGATGAATCCTGATAGACTGTTTGTCAGTTGACTTAAGCAACTCCTAATCTTCTGATTTGATTAATTTCGCCCTGCAGCCTGTCGCTATGAGAGGGGTCCTTGGTCGGAGTGCACGGCCGGTCAGTTGACGCGCGAGGATAAGCTGAAGCCTGCCGATGATGGCAGTCCTCAGCCCAACTGCAATGCGGTGCGTGTCGTGAACAAGAAGTGCAAGTCGCCAGGAGCTGGCGGCGCCATGCGCGGCAACAAGGAGCGCAAGCACAAGGATAAGGGTAAATGATCATCTAGAAATACACTCATAGTCACAAAAATAGCAGCATTTCAAAGGTGAATTTCATTTTTCTGAAATTATTTGAGTTTTAAACTAAAAATTGAAATTATAGTCATAAAAATATTATTAAAAATAAAATATTAATCAAATTTAAAAATATGTTCACAATTTCAAGTTGAAAGTCCTTTGAACATATTTTTTTTTTTGAGTTTTTCATTTCAAAATAAAAAAATACACTGCTCGAAATGCAAAATATTTTGCAAGTTTCAAAGATTTTAATAACTTAATAATTTTTTTAGTGTAACATATATTTTAATAGCAATTTAAAAGAAGTTGGAACCACTTATAAATTTTTTTTAAATATATAAAAATAAATATTTTCTCTCAGAACAAGTAAATTTGTTGTTTTAAAGAAATATTTTAGTTATATAAATGATTTTTTTCTTTCAAAAATCAAATATAAGTTTTGTGAATTTATTTTTATGTAAAAATTTGGTTTTAGTTTCATGTAGCTAGAAAAATTAAATTTTAATTGAAAATTATTGGTTTTTTTTTTCAATATTTTATTTAGAAAACCTTAGAATGGAGCTATTTTTGTGACCATGAGTGTATGTTTGAGTATTTGTTCTATAAGAAAAATAACTTTAACTTTATAAATATTTGCAGGTGCACGTCGCGCATCGCCTCAAGCTTAAAAAAGCTCTTCAAACAATCGTTGAATCGATTTAAATCAAAAAATAATAATATTAAATAAATAAAGAAAAAGGAAAGAAAAATATAATTATTATAATTATAAAAAAGGTATTTACTAAGCGTGCGTAAAAATTTGTAGCGAATAATTTGTTTAAGCAAAGGCGCTCCCAAAATCATTATAACTACTATAACTTTACTATACAATATTAAAAAAATAAAATATATAAAAATATTTTTATAAACAAGTCTTATTTTTCATTCTTATTTTTTGTTTATATGCTTTATAAAATGTTTTTCAGTTTTATTATCAATATAATTATTATTAATTATACTTCATTTGACGAAACTTCAAACTGCATTCAACTGCAGTTGCAATAATTATTAAATTATTTAATTGGCAATGAAAATGAGTTTTTATCTTTGATTTTTTTTGTTTTTAAGTTGATTTGTTTTGGTTTTTTGATAAATCAATTAATAAAACTAATTAGGTTTAATTAATTAATTCTAATGGCGTGCCGCATTCGAGTATCTGTCGCCGTTGGCGTAGCCTGGACGCATGTTGCCACCACCGCCTCCCATGTTGCCACTGCTGCTGCTGGCGGGGAAGCCCATGTTGCCACCGCCACCGCCACGTGGTGGCATGTTGCTGTTGACACCGTATCCTTGCTGATGGTTGCTGTATGCTGGTGGCATGTTGTGGCTGCCACCGGCACCGGAGGAGCCAAAGCGATTGCCACCGCCGCCAGAGTTGCCACCACCGCCATAGGAGTTGAAGCCACCACCGCCACCGCCGCTGCCACCACCACCAGAGCTGGGAGCACTACGATTACCGCTGAAGGCATTGAATCTGCCGCCACCACCGCCTTCGCCATTAAAGGAATGATAGCCACGACTACCACCGCCGCCACCACCACCACCACCACCACCTCCTCCTCCATAGCCACCTCCATTATGCCTGCCTCGATTGCCACCTCCACCACCACGATGATTGCTGCGTCCACCGCTGCCGCCGCCCGCATCCCTGGCAATGTATTCCAGCTCGGGATTGACATTCTGATTGGCCTCGCGCAGAATCTCGATGAGAGCACGGGCGCACTTGGCATTCTTGCGCGTGAAGAAGGCATAGGAGGTACCAGTGGCATGTTTGCGTCCTGTGCGCCCAATGCGATGTATGTAATCCTCCGAGGATTGTGGGAAATCAAAATTGATGACATACTTGATGCCATCGACGTCCAGGCCACGTGCCGCCACATCCGTGGCGACCAATATATTGGCACGTCCACTCCGGAAATCATTCAAAACGTTATCCCGATCCATTTGGGATTTGTCACCGTGTATGGAGCCCACGCCGACACCGAAGGCATAGATGAAACGGGCCAGTTCGTCCACCTTCTTCTTGGTGGCCACAAAGATGATGATCTTGCCGGGCGCACTGCCCTGATCGTAGATGTGTGACAGCAGATCCTTCAGCTTGGCGCCCTTCTCATGCTCCGCACAGACCTCCACATATTGACGGATATTGTGATTCGCCGACAGCTCCAGGGAACCAATGTTGATCTACCACAGGCAGCAGAGCATGGTTAGGTGACTTGTTAGAGACTCCCACATGGACACACCCACTCACCTGCATATAATTGCCGAGGAAATCCTCAGCCAGCTGTCGCACCTCCTTGGGCCAAGTGGCGCTCCACATGAGGATCTGTCGGTCAGGTCGTATCTGGCCAAGAATCTTGCGTATCTGCGGCTCGAAGCCCATGTCCAGCATACGATCCGCCTCGTCCAGCACCAGGTAGGTGCAGCGTCTCAGATTCGTGGTGCCGCCCTGGAGGAAGTCAAGCAATCTACCCGGCGTGGCAATCACAATCTCAACACCACGCTCCAGATCGTTGGCCTGCTTGCCACGTGGTGCTCCACCAAAGATGCAAGTGTTCCGCACATACGCACTGGACCCAAAATCATTGGCCACCGTCTGGATCTGCTGGGCGAGCTCACGGGTGGGCGCCAGGACCAAGGCGATGGGTCCATCTCCCCGCTTCAGCGGCTGCTGTCCATTGATGTGCACAATGGCGGGCAGTATAAAGGCCAGCGTCTTCCCTGATCCTGTCTTGGCAATGCCCACCAGATTATGGCCGGACATGACAATGGGCCAGGACTGCGCCTGAATGGGTGTGGGCTCCGCATACCGTTGGCGTCGTATCTCGTTCATGCAATAGTCCGGGAAGCAGGCCTCATCGAAATACTGTATGGGATTGGGGGCAGGACCACGGACAGTGATCTGATGCTGGGCACGATAACGTTCCACCTCCTGGGAGGGACGACTGCGTGTCTTGGGATGCTCATGGTAGAAGTTGCGCTGGAATGGCTGTAAACCCATGTCCGACCAGTTGATATTATGCAGATCTAAAAGAGGGAATCTCATGAATCTTCTCAAGAAATCTGTGGTTTATATTTGGTTACTATTGAAGTCATCATTGACGGCGCCCGCTCCACGATTCAGACCGCCAGTGCGTCGTGGACGAGTCTCCACTCGCCCGGAACGTACTGTAAACAACTCTCCAATTAGAATTATGCCAACTGGTTGAGAATTCTCCAATCTCTACACTTACCACCGCCATAGCTACCATAACCGCCAAAAGAACGTCCTCCTACAGGATATGTATATTTTAAACTTTGAATAAATATATTGGGAAAGTTGCTCACCACCGCCTCCCCCTCCGCCAAAGCCACCGCCACCTCCTCCACCACCACCGCCGCCAAATCCTCCACTGTGCCGAGGTGGAGACATGCTTAACAACTCTACACGCAGCGCGCTACCTGCAGTTCAACAACAGCAACAACAACAACGGCCACAATCTTAACGTCAAAAACAATTTGTTAATAACAATTCTTTGGCAAATATTATGTTTTTGCAACTTTCGCTTCACTTAATTTTTTGCACAACAAGCAAACTAAGTAATTTGTGCAGCTACTTTTACTTTATCAACAAGCTAACTTGAATTGCTTGCTTTTGGTGAAATAGTTTAGGTTTGTTTGTCTTCCCCTTTTGTCATAAATAAAATATTTGCAAAGTTATTTGCTTTGTTGTAAATTATTTTACGGCAACTTATGCTTCTTCTTTGCAGTTTGCCATTTAGCCGGCAACTAACTCAATTCTACATCTGGCAACACCTTTTCAAAGCAGCAGCTGAGCTGGCAACGCCATCGCTTTATTTGATACAGATGTAGTGGCAACCTTGCCAAACGCGCCAAGTTCAAAAATAATTGTAGCAACCACTTTCTTAAATGCCATTGTGTTAGTTTGAAAAGTAACTAGCGAAAGAATTGTACAAAAATGTCAAATTATTTAGTAATTACTTCTAAAATTGTGTATTGAAAGTAGAGAAATCAACTAATTTTAAGCTGCCCATTATGACGCCAGTTGCCATGAGGCGTCTGCTCTGCCAAGGCACACACTTCAGCAGGAAACTAAGGAACACAAGCAGAATTCTCACCACTCGATTATGTCACACAATAAACCATATGTTACAATCCAAACTACAAACGAAGTGTCCAAAGAGAGCGGAATCTCGACGCTTTGCTAAACTATGCTGGATATCCAATGGACATCGCCAACAATTGATGTACATGATGCGTCGACGCTACTCAACATGTGAGAAAACTTCCACGCAGATACTATCGAAACTATTTCCGCAGACTTCAACGGATTTGAATGACGAGGAGATTCAGAAGCAGCGCAAACGCGAGGAGGAGGAGGATCTTAAGCAACTGGAACGCTCATGGAAGCGATCGAGAGCTGCTCTATTCTATTGCACCATTGGTGGGATTATCTTCTCATTTTGGGCACTTTATCATTTTGGAAAGCCCGCCCTCGATGAGAATGGCAATGAGATCGTGGACGAGTTCAGCGAGTTGCCACTGTTCGAACAGTATATGGCGCGAACATTCAAATCGTTGAATCATTTTCTACGCTTCATTCAGGAACCATCGAGCATGAAGTTATTGCCGGATCCGGTAAAGCCACCGTATGTGCAGCCACCATACACGCTGGTAATCGAGTTCAAGGATCTCTTAGTTCATCCGGATTGGACATATCAGACTGGTTGGCGTTTCAAGAAGCGTCCCGGCGTAGATGCATTCCTCGCCGAATGCTCCAAGTACTTTGAGATTGTGGTCTACACGGCGGAGCAGGGAATGACCGTATTCCCACTGCTGGATGCACTGGATCCGAACGGTTATATCGTGTACAAGCTGGTGCGAGATTCGACGCATTTTCTGGGCGGGCACCATGTGAAGAATCTGGATAATCTGAATCGTGATCTGAAGCGCGTTGTTGTGCTCGATTGGGACAGAAAGTCCACTCAAATGCATCCTGGGAATACGTTCCTGATACCACGCTGGAAGGGCAATGATGATGATACCACATTGATTGATCTGATCTCGTTCCTCAGTGTGCTGGGCAGCAGTGGCGTGGACGATGTACGTGAGGTGCTTGACTATTACAATAAGTTCGATGAGCCAATTGACAAATTCAGGGAGAATCAACGTATGCTGTGCGAGCAAATGGAAGCAGATGAGTTCCATAAACAAAATAAACAGAAGCCCATGGTCAAGAAATGGTCCTCCGGATTTATGAAGCATTGACGAGAAGTTGGCAGGATTCGAGCAGAAGTTATTGAATTTAATATCTTTGATCAGTTTTCTTTCATTTCTGTAATTTGAACAAATCAATAAACTAGTAAAAAATTGTCAACTGTGAAAAATAATTTGAATTCAATTAATTTGCCTCATTCGATACCAAGTACTAAAGGCAACGATATCGATGGCAAAAATATCGTTTGGCACCGTCATCGATAGGCACAGGTGGTGGCTGATCGATAGCAATGAGTAACTTGCATCTCTTATAAGAGCTTGACGCCAAATTTGCGCCAAAAATATTTGTGCTGCTAAATTGAACTCACGTAATTACTGTTTTATTGTTATTAAACTACAGTTTATTTAAACTTTAACGCATTTGACAACATTAGAAACTGCAGCTTACTCTCGAGATGCTTCAATTGTTTATTGATCTGCTTATGCAGACGCTGCAGCTTCTTCAACTCGGGCTGCTTGACGGATCCTGCCTCCAACATGGTGGCATGGAGAGTCTCTCTGAGCAGCTGGAAGCTCAGCTGTTCCTGCTTCACATTTCTGCGTATCTCGAGCTGTAATCTCTTGATGTGGACAAACTGCTGGCCACGCCTCCAACACTTCAATTGCTTGCCGCCCGCATAGACAAGCAGCAGCAACCAAATTGTAAGTAGGACATAAAAATAAAGGGGCTTTTCTAGAATAGAGTGTAGAGTGTTGATGTGTTCCATTTTGTATTGTTGTGAACTAAAATAATTTGAAATTTAAGTGAGTGATATCATGTTGTTGATGTGCTCAAAAAGTGCATTCAGTTGAGTTTATTAATATCTCCTCTTCTTTTTCATGAACTGTTTGGCATGTCCTAGATAAATATTTGTTGAAATTCAATCAGCTGTCGTCGCTGCTTCTATGTTGGGCATATTTCGCATTTAACGAAATCCATTTCAAAACAATGAGAGTGTAGTGTGAAAGGGCGAGGGAGATAGGGAGAGAGAGAGGGGTATATGTGGAGGGTGACCATCTCCTGGGGCCAGCTGACTTCGATTGTCAGCGCAGCTACCACCACACACACACACATACACATATGTACATATATGTATATACATGTAGGTGGATATCTGTTGTCTATATGTATAGGTATTTATTTATTATTTTTACCAACGCCCCGCACAGCGTAAGCCAAGCCCAAACATGTCCTGTAGTCCTGTAGTCCTGTAGTTCTGTTCCTGTTGTTATTGTTGTCTGTCCCGCTCTGTCCTGTCCTGCCCTGTCATCCATCCATCTATTCAATTAAACTCAAACCGTACGTAGGCCCCCATCGATTCCTGGCATAAATTTCGTTATTTATCCCTTCAATATATGTATGTGCAAGGGGGGGTGTGTGTGGGGGGGGGTGAATTTTGCAACTCAGTCCACAACTTGATGTTTTTCTCTCTTCTTCATCCGATTTCTGCTTTGCTTCGCGGCAGCACAAAGCGAAGATACCCTATAAATATTTTCTATGAGTACTGATTCTTTTAAGACGGCTGATTTTATTTAGTAATTACTATATATATTTAATTAGTTTTTTCTTATTTTATTAAGCCTTAATCCGTACTCTACAATTAACTTAATAAAATTCAGAATATTAACAGAGAATATATAATATATCTCTACATAATTCAATTTTATCTACTGCCACATTTCTTTAACACCTTGTCTCAATAAACTTATATATTATGCTGCGACTGTACGGGGAATACTGCAAGTTCCTTTTTCACACCTCTTAAATTAAAGAACTTGATTTGTTTCTAACTCTTAAATTAAATTTTAATATATTAAATTTATAATTTAATTTTTGGAATGTTGATCAATTCTTTTTACTTAATTGTTTATTTGGGAAATTATATATTTGAAATTGTTGATTTATTGAAAACTCTTAAGTTGACTCTTATATCCAATAAATAATTGTTGATTTATATATATTACTTTCAACTTTACTCTTAATTTAGGAAAATTTAATAATTTTTGAAATTTTAATTTATTTATAACACTTTAATTAACTCTTAATTCAAAATAGTTCACAGCAGAATTTTTTAAAAATTAGATATTAATTGAGAAAAAAAAAAGATAATTATAATAATTTATTTTTGTAAAATAATTCTCTATAGTTTTATATCAGCTGCTTTTCATTTCTGATTCTTTCACTTTGTTTTACACTTTGCTTTATGAACTTATATACCCTGCTGCCATCTGCACTGGGTATTCTCACAACAAGTAGCACAAGAGTTCGCTTTTCTACAAAAATTTCATTCTATTATGTTATTAAGCTGCTTTTTGGTTTGATGCAGCTCCACCACAATGTCCACAGTTGTTTCGACTACACACTTGCCACATATGTATGTCAGAGTGCCACTGTATGTATGTGTGTGTGTGTGAGTGTGAGTGTGTGCGTGGGTGTCTGTGAGTTTCGTCAGTGATTATACCGCGTAACCGCCAGGCACGACCAGCTACTATGTATAGTCCTGTGTCGCATGTAACTGGCCGTGTAGGTGTTAAAGACCCGCAGGATCAACAATAATATAAACATATAGCAAAGCTTTCGCTGCCTGCAAAATCCGTTGTCATAGTAAGACTTCGTTCTTAACTTTGAAGTGACACAGCAATTTCGATTAACATTAAAGTGTTTCTATTAAAGATTCAATTTCTAAATTGATCTTAGATGTAGTGATAAATAGATGCATATGAAATAAATGAAATTTTCCAATTTTTAAATAACTTTGAAATTTTATAACACAAAAGAACATTCTTGAAACTATTGAAGTATATTGAAATTGTATATTAAGAATTTTCTAAGAAAATCATCATTTGCCATAGTTCTACAAATATATTGAAATTTTTGTAAATTTTGAAAAACGCTTTTTCTAAATTAATCGTCAGTTAAAAACAAAAAAAATTGTTTTCAAACTGATAGCTATTTATATATATCTGGAAATTTTTTCAAAATTTTGAAAAACGCTTTTTCTAAATTTATCGTCAGTCAACAAAAAAAAAAAAATTGTTTTCAAACTAATAGCTATTTATATATTTCTGGAAATTTTGAAAGTTTTAGCACTTTAAAATGTTTATTTGTCTAATTTTTCTAACTTATTTTTGAGTAAATGAAAATAAGATATTATTATTATTATTAATAATACTATTTTCATTTTAAAATATTTTTAAATTTTTTTGAAGTTTTTAAATTGTATAAAATTTAAGGTTTTTCAATTTATGCAAGAGAAATTCAAGTTTGACAAACATTTCATATTCACTTAATTTTGTTTTTTTTATTTTGAATATATTTTTATATAATATGATTTATAATTTGAAATTTGTCAGCAAAAGATTAATAATAGTTTATTATTTTCGACTAAAATATTTCGAACGTGAATTTAACAAATGACAACTTTAGAATACACGGCATCAGTCTAGTTGAGTACTCTCGATGGTTGTTGTCATATTATTGGTCAAAGAGGTCAGTTTAGACCCAAGTCAAGAGCCAACAAATTGAATTAAGGACAGATCATTGGACTGGGAATAGACTCTACTACAGAAACTTGGAGCTAAATGCCAAATAAAACACATGGCAACAAAGGAAGCGCGCTTTAAGTTGAAGGATAACGGTGGCGATGCCTTTAAATGCAACATGTAGCAACAACGGCAGCAACGGCAGCAACAGCTGTTGTGGCAAGGGCAGGAAGACCACAGTTAAAATCCGCGTGTGGCACAAAGCGCACAATTTGCCACCAAGGACAAACACAAAGACAAACCACAGTTAGAAAGAGATGGACAGAGAGAGACAGAAAGAGAGAGAGAGGAAGAGTGAGAGAGAGAGAGATAGAGTGAGCCTATATAATAAACATAATCAGCGGCAGATGAAGCGTGAACTGTACCATAGAAATGTGCGTGTGTATGAGTGGCATATAGTACATGTATGTATGTGAGTGTGTATGTATAGGTAGAGGTAGGTGCTAATATGCAAAACAAAGTAAATTTACACAAATACAAATACACACACACACACACACACACACACAGCTGTCACACGTGGGCAATTGAGCGTCGCCCACGCAAACTCAGCAACATGTTGCAGGCCACAAGTTGCCTTTTGTATCAGTATGTGTGTGTGAGTGCGTGTGTGTGTGTGTGTGTGTGCAGTTGACCACGTGCCAAAACAAAATGAAATGTTTTTCAACAATCAACAACAAACAATGTGACATGCGCAGCTGCAACAAAGGGGCAAGTTATCCTGCAACATTTCAACTTCATAGATAAACCCCCCACGACTCCAAAATTAACAGATAATATGCAGCAAAATGTTGCTAAACATGTAGGGGTTGACGGTAGATAATTTGAGCAAGTTAACAATCAAATGCGAAAAGAGCTGTAAAAAGCAGATTAAAATTAAAATAAAATATTTTCAAAAATTACAAAAAAAAAAATATATTAATAATGAATATCGAAAAATCTTCAAAAATGTATGTCTTACTTTTTATTTACTCTTTTTCTTTAAATACACAATCTAACAATTTAAATTACATCATTGGCTTAAAAATAACAAATTTTTATGTTTATTTATATTTTTAATTGAAATAAAAATTTAAGAAATTTGCCCGGATTTTGGGGCTAAAAATTAACAATTTTCCACGAAACTTTTTAACAAAATATTTCATATTTAAACAGTATAAACCACTAGAAACGAAGTTTATTTATTATTTCAATTCAATTAAATTGTATAAAGCAATAAAATAAATAATAAATAGAAATTTATAATAATAAATAATAAACGAAAACAAAACAAATTTTTAATACAAAATATTTTTTTTTTAATTTTAATAATTGTTTGTAAAAAATGTTAAAATAAATTTAACTTAATTTTAATTTGGTTAAAACAAAATTCGAAAACAAATTTACATAAACCGAAAATGTTAAGGCAAGTAAAATATATTTTTCAATTGGAAGAATTTTAATAAATTTGCTGGATAATTAATTAATTATAATAATAATTATAATAATTAATTAATCAAATATAAACAAGATAATAACATAAATTACAATAAAGTCAATGAGTTAAACAAAAATAGTCAAATATAAACACTTTCGAAAAATAATATTAAAATTCAATAATATCATATAAATCGTTAAAATTATAAATATAATTGATCTTACATAATTAAATACAAAAAAATTACTATTATAGAAATTAAAATAAAATAAATAGCTTTTATAGATTTTTATAGTAATTTGAAATACAAAGTTTAAATTTGGAATGAATTTAATTGAATAATATTTTATTTTAATCATTAATTAATTAAAATACAAAGTTACTGTTGTCTGTTGTTTATATTTTGCAACTTGCGGCGTGTGTCGAGCCCTCAACAAGTAATCCCATGCCGCTTTGTGGCAGTTCCACGCTGCGTATGAGTAATATTGCAGTGGTTGCGCTCTGTGATGCGGTGCGATGCGCACATAAATGTCAAAATCAGGCGAAATTGTCAGTGGCCAGCATGTTGAACGCATGCGCCGTTTTGCAGCGCTGTTAGCCACGTTAGCAGCGCTGTTAGCCAAGAGAAGCTTGGCCCTCTCACTTTCACTAGGCAAACGTCAAACTGAATGTCGTTGTAGGTGAGTGTGTATGTGTATGTGTGTATGTGTGTGTGTGGCGAATCTGGCACAGAGACAGGCAGACTCCTTGTCGAAAGCTTTGCAATGTGAGGCACAAACACACACACACACACACACACACAGCGAAGCTGTTGTCTTTTGCATAATGGTAGTTGTGTGAGTGCGTGTTTCTCATTTTTTTTTGTTGTATGTGTTTTTTTTTGTTGTTGGGATTTAAGTAGATGGCGAGAAAAGCTTTTTGGCCATTGCCGCAACGCAATGGCAAAATTTTATTCAGTTTCTGACGGAACGTTGTACGTCGCGTTGTGTTGCGTTGTGTTGTGTTGTGTTGTGTGTGGCTGTGTGTGTAGCATCTTCTGGTCGTCTTCTCTCGGTTCGCAGTTGGTGGCAGTGTGTCTCTAAGCTCTACAGAGATTGTTGTTCCGTAGCACATCTCAAGAAATGGAATGCCATTGAGAGGCAGCCAAGTGCTTACTACACACTTATTCTTTGATAGTGTCAGTGTGTATGTGTATGTGTGTGTGTGTGTGTGTGCGTATATGTATATCAAGTCAACTCGCGCAGTTTGTTTGTGTGCGTGCAGCATAACAATAAAGCAAAGTGAAATATAGTTGTATATATACATACATATATACAAAGCGAAGTTGAAAACGAAAAAAATCTACGTGAAATATTCACAAATTAAAAGCCGCTCCCAACTGGAAATTACTGCATGTTACAACGGTGTGTGTGTGTATATATACAAGTATATACAATTATTTACACACATTTTTAATGCACTTCAAATCGAATCTACAAATCATTTCCTCTTACTTTCCTCATTCTCAAGTTGCCTTCGTTTTTTTTTTTTTTTTTTTGGCTTTTCATTCATTTTTGTTAGGGTTTCATTTTTTTTATTTTTTTGGTCTTCCATTTTAATTGAAGCTTTCTGCACACACAATATGCCTGTTTATACATTCGCTTTACATATTTATTGACATAGGGACAGACAGCTATGAATATAAGCCCCCTTTGGCACTAAATAAATGTTGAGCCGCTGAAAAGTATGCTATGATTTTTTTGTTGATGCATCTTTACATTGGAATTTGAGTTGCTGCAAGAAGACGGTTAACAATTAATAGGCCTGCATAAATAAATACAATTTATATGCAGAGCTCATGTATATTTGTGTGTGTGTGTGTGTGTGCAACAAACATGTGCAGAGTCAAGTGTGGCATGCAACTAATCGCCATACTGAGTTGCCATCATATTATTTAATGTACACAGAGGCAGAGACAGCGACAGATGGCAGGACGAAGAGCCATTTAGCCAGACAGTCAAATGGATAGACAAACAAGCCTCTCGCATGCTGTGTTTGCCACAGTCAGAGGCAGTGACAGCGCCAGTGCCAGTGGCTGTGGCAGTGGCAGTGGCTGTGGCAGCCACACCCTAAACATATTCGCATTGCCGGAATATGCCTCGCAAATGCTGCGCACAGCGACTGTCAGACACTGTGGCACATTCGCATACATGGCATAGCCTGCCGCATACGTATTACAATTCTCATGCAACACCAGCAACAACAACAGCAACATTAATACCAATATAACTGTAGTTTAGTCATAATATAATATATGCGTAGCTGCTTAGTTACAACAACAAGAGCATTTCAAATTATGAAATGCAAGCTAAGTGGATTAGTTGGCAGGATACTGCTGCCTTTATCATAAAGAGCAGATATTATGGCTAGCATATTAGAAGTAATATTTGGTTTAACAGGAAATTATATATTCAAGGGAATTCGAATTAAACTTTAAAAGGCACAATATATATTTTTTGAAGTAAAAATGTATTTAAAATAAATAAGTAATTTATATTTTTCTATTAAAATTAAAACAATATATGTAATCAATATATTTAGATATTATAAAATATTACTAAATAATTATAAAATGTAATTTCAGTTTTTAGAAAGATTAGACATTCAGAGTTAATAAGCTTACTTTAGAGAATTTGTAGGTTTCACATTAAGTCAGCTGCAGCAATAAGTAGTTGGGAATTATAAGCTCGATTTTGAAGAAAAGCTTCTCTTAGGTGGCTTTTGTCAGTTTTATGGCTTTTCTAGAAGCTTTGCTGTGCGTAGATAAAAATTAACGTAGGTTATGCTTCAAGGAGGTATTGATTGACATTTTTGAGAAGTTTTTTGGATATTATATGGATTTGTGTATATAGTTTGCCCGGCAGATGAAATCAGCTTTGAATATTTCTTAACTTCAATTTTAGAGATCAAGCAACTTAGATACTATACTTCAACATCATGAGCTGTGCAAAGTATCTACAATACCTAAACAGCTTTGCCAAACTGTCAATCGCTTTTGTGGCCCATTGCCTGCCCTTATCTTGGTTAATCTTTTGCCAAAATCCTTTGGCTATTGTTGTTGTGCACAACCTTAGCCAGAGCGTAGGGACTACCCTTATTGCTTTTCACTAGCCATTAACGACCTTGCCAACAATAAGCAACTTTTGCAAGTATCTCTTAGTTATCTAGGCAGTGTCTTAATCGCTTATAAGCAGCTTTATTTGGAGCTTTATTAAGATTTATGCGTAAATGTGCTTCAGAGAAAACATCAACTTAGTTTTGTTAATATTTAAATTGCTATTTAATAACACAGTTATTGCTTAATTTTTTGCCTTTTGTTTATAAGCGAATACTATGAAAAGCTCTTGCTTAAGCACTAAGCTCATGTTGAACTTTGATTGTCGCGTCTTTTGACGACACTTCTGCTCTTGGCTGTGGCAAGCTGTCGGCTTTGTGCTGCGGGCTGTGTGGCACGCTGCTGTGGCTGCCACAACGTGGCAAATATGATGCTGAAAATTATGCATATGCAAATTGCGAGCACGTTGAATGTCAAGTTGATGTTGTCAGCAATCTATTTAAATTTTATGTGCCACATACATACATAGTACAGAGAGCATGGAAAATGAGGGGAGGGAAAAGGTATTAATTTTTCATTTGGTTCAGGGTCATTTGAACGGATTTTGCAGGAAGTTGCTTTAATATGTATGTGGCAAGATAATTTCATTATTTTTTCTGTTATTTTATTTTTTTTTTTTTGGTGCTGAAAGCACATTTTCAGCTGCCCTGAAGACAAACAAATTGAATTGATTTCTGTCACTAACGTGTCATTGTTACCGTTATTCCTTCCACATCTTTTTGTTGTTGTTGTTGTTGAACGTAGAACCATTTGTGACTGTCATTCAATGTCAGCAGCAGCAGCAGAGGAGCAGAGGCAACAACACTCTTAGCCTAAAATACAAGAGAAGCTTTATCTTTTATATCAGCTTAAGCTCAGGTATGCCAAGGGTCACAAACAGAGGGAGAATGAGAGAGAGAGAGACAACTGGGAGATTGTGGGATAAGGACAGACATACAGCTGAGATAAAGCAATTGTAACTGTTTCCGGCCTTAAACTAAAGTTCGATATAAATAGAATTGCAAACAAAATTGACAGTTGCAGATTACGAATGGATATAAAGTCGACGCATTATTGCTAAAAATAAAGCTAAAACATAAAAAAAGCTAAATCGAAAATAAAGCTGTGGCTAAAACAACACTAAATCTTATTTAAAGCTAAATTTACAAGTGCGAAAAAAAATGGAAATTTGCAAAAATTTTGAGCTTAATTTTGTTTTTTTTTTTAATTTATTTAACAACTTTTTCTTAATTAAAAAATTTGTTATATTTATTATATTTATTTTTCGTATGCATTAATATTTTTGAAATATTTTGTTAATAATAATTTAGTACTTATTTATAACAATTAACAATTTTAATTTTTTCTCGATTTCTTAAAAATATTTCTCATATTTTTTAAATAATTTCATAATATTTATAAAGTTTAAAAATATCCTTTATTATAAAAAATTAGAATATTTTTGTCGTATTATTTTTGATGTCTTTGTTGACATTGTTTTTCTTTACTTAATTTAAAGAAATAATTATTTTTAAATATATATTGTTTTTCATTTTCTTTACACTTCCTAAAAATTTTATTTTTTTTTTAATTTTTTCAGCTTTTATCTTTTTTACAATTTCATTTGCTTATTTATTTACCCACATATTCACTGCAAAATAAGTCTCATTATTAAGGTCTTCGAGAAGCAGCAAAGTGGAAAATACACTCTCCGACCTCTTTCTCTCTCTCTCATCCTCACTGTCTCCCTCTTTCTCTATCCATCTCCATACCCTCACTTTCCCTGTTGACATTTGTCGAGGCAAATTTAAATGTTTTGCTCAAACAAGCTCGCAAAAATGTTGGACTGTGTTGTTTTTGTTTATGCCACGTGCTGATTATGATTATGATAAATAAGACTTAATCATGACGAAGATTAAATACCCTTAGCAAGATGAAAGCGGGCAACAGCGCGGCCAGCAAAAAAGGTCATTCAAAATGTTTAACACATTTCATAAAATAATTATGACAAAGGAAAGGATATGACCAAAAGGAGACCAGACAACAAGACAAACCAGAGAGCAAAGCATAGACAAGAAAAGGCAGGAAAGACATAGAAAAACGGAAATGCGATAAACCTACAAGAAAATATATCAACAAAAGAAAATGTGAAGGCAAATTTTTTCTTTATTTTTTCATTTTTTGGTAAGAGAAAGGCAAAGATACTAGGAAGAAGAGGCAAAACGGGAGTGAGTAAAGAAAAGGGAGCTGATAGCAGAAAGTAGCTGAGAAAAGGGAGTAGCAAACATGTAGAAGTTGGGCAAGTAGAGAATTGGCGAGATGCTGAAACTGAAACTGGCAAACATATTATCGACCCAACGAGTCACATTATGACATACGAGAAGTTGCGTGAGATATGTTACAGCTGCGGTCAAAATAATAGTATTGCTTGTCAAAAAGTTGCACATAAAAAAATTAAGTTTTTCAAAAATGACTGATTTTAGTACTAGAAATTTTAGTATTCAAACAAAAAATTCAGAAACCTCAAGACATTTCGTGTATTAATATATATAATTTTTTTAATTACTCAATTATCACATCGAACAAAATTTAAAGCTCTTAGAAAAATTTAGTTTTTCAACCAGTTTTTAATAATCGCCAATCTCCGCCTTCTCGCTATACAGAATATTGACAAAAAAAAAACATTTTAATGTATTAAAAAAATATCAATCATTTGAATATGTAGAACAATTGTCTAAAATAGAAAGTTTCAATATCTCACTTATCATACTACTTCGAGAAATATTATGAAATTATTAAAAGATATGTATAGTATTATCTCTGTTTTTTTTTCTGAGGCTTGAGAAATAGTTTTTTTTTTACTTAACTCTTTATACTCTGTTCCATTTAGATATATCAATCCTATTATTTTTATACTCTTTTCTTTTATAATTGATTTTTTTTTTTTTTTTTTCTTATCTTCTAATAAGTAATATTTATATTTTGTTTGCTTAAATATTTCTGATAAAAAATTTAATTTTTAAGAAATATGTAGTAAGTATATAAATTTTTGTTTTCCATTTATAAGGCACATTTTTTTACTTACTTACTTGTAGTACTATTATTTTGAACACAGCTGTATATGCACATAAGTTAGAGTTACGAACCACAAGTATATAGTAAATATGTACACTTATATATGTACATACATATACTATATACATATGTATGTTGTTGTGTAGTTATGTATTCTTAGAGCACAAGTCAATTTCATTATGCGTAACACAATGAATAAACAGAGAGTCAAGAGAGTGTCCAGAAGGAGAGAGAAGAGAGTGGGGCAGTCGGCGGCTGATGTGTCTCGCAGGACTGCAACGCAGCTGTATGTCGAGTATGATGAACTGTCCAGCGCCACACACACATACACACACTCGAACACACACACACACACTCAGTTACCTATAAACATACTTAAGTGTGGCAAACGTTGCGAACTCGCTGCACATACTAATTTTCTCGCCATGAATGGCAAATGCTTGGCTTACGTGGCATGCCACATGCTCCCTCTCCTCCCAACACAGCAACAGCCGCCTCCTTGAAGAACTCCCACACACCGCCTGGCTTTATTCAAGGTCGTTTTAAGTGTCTCCTTGGGACACTTTTGTATATTTCTTTTAATTTCCTTGAGCCTCTCCACATGCAGCCGCCTTTTATTTTGTTTTTCACATTTATTTTTTGTATTTCTTTTTTTCTTTGCTGAACTTCTGGGCGAGTTAATGGAGCAGAACTTTTGTGCTCTTTGTCTAGCACGTACTTCAGCTCAACTTGATGCTTAATTTTGTTGACTTCGCCAGGTGGTGGCAGCATCCTCTCTAATCCCACTTTCATTCAAACTCTTGACCTACAAAACCAAATTTATCCCTTTCTATAGGTTTGTTTTTATTTTTTCCCCATTTCTCTTTGCAGCTTTCGCCGTAGTCTCAATTAGGCATTATGGCTACGGATACCTTTCTGGACTTGGCCTATGAGCGTGCCAAGTCAACGAAGCGTCCTTTACGGCCCAAGCTGCTCAAACTCACAGATGTCACCACGCCGCATCGTAGTCGCAAGAAAACGAAAGTCAAGGTGAGTACTTAGAGTGCACCTAGAAGTGTCCCATCTTATGACCTCTACTTGCAGTCCAAGGATCGTTCGACGACTGTGCGTGATCGCATCTATGATGATCCCGCCTACACGGAGGACATTAGTCATCTGGCGAATCCTTTGCGTCGCAGCAGCATATCCGGCAAATCATCGGGGGAATATAAACTGAATGCGGAACCCGTGCCCAGCAGCAGTTCGTTGGGTAAACGCAGTCAGCTGACCAAGGATTTCCTCAAATATGCGGTGAATAAACCGCTCAAGGCGAACAACAACAGCAGCAGCAGCCACAGTGGACCCATTAACCTGGTGGACTACGATTTTGAGTCGAGCAGCTCCGACAATGAACCCACTGAGACACGTCGTGTGCTCAGCCTGGAACGTAGTCTGGCTGCCAGCGAGAAGTCCGCCGAAAAGAAGGCAGCAGCCGTCTCCACACAGAAGCAACGCAGCTCCAAACAGAAACGTAATCTCAGTCTGGATAATAGCTGGAAAGGTGCACAACAGACGTCCGCCTCCGCCAAGAGTAAAGCCAGCTATGATAGTGAACCGCGTAGCAAACGCAGCAGCAGCAGTCGGAGCAGCAGCAGCAAGCCATATCTGGATGCAGAAAATCCACTGGAGCAGCAGCAGCAGCAGCAGCAACAGGAGGAGGTGACCTACTCGGAGGCGGGAACAAAGCTGCCAATTGGCAGACGTTTTCTGCGCGGCGAAATTGGTATCAAAAGCTTTAACTATTATCTGCTTAAGGAGGGCTTAAAGAGCTCCAAGAAGTTGGATAAACAACGCAGCGCAGGCGATGCAACAACATCAGCAACAGCAGCAACAGCAACAACAACAGTTGGTGCTGCCAGCAGCAGCAGCAATAATATGAAGAAATTGCAGACTCGCAGCGAGGAGAATATTTATGAGGAGATTTTCTTCAAGGAGACGGCTAAGCTCGACAGCAAGACGACAGCAACAGTTGCCGGCGTGATATCAGATGAGGAACAGCAACAACAACAACGACAACAACAGCAACAGCACCAGCAACCTCAACAGCATCAACAATGTCTCTCAGATGGCGGTGTCTATGCGGACTGCGAGTTGTGCATGCAGCAATGCAACAACGAGAATTGCAAGTATTGTCTGCTGGCTAACGATGCACAAGAACAGCAGCAACCGTTGCAGCAACAGGAGAAGGAGCAACCATCAAATGTGTTGCCCGCTGCTCATATACTCGAATTTCAATCCTATAATCCCAACAATCCGGGCGTCTATAAGATTGAGACTACGCCCGTTGCCATCACTGGTGAATACAATCCCATACTACAGTTCCAACAGTCCACGGCAGCAACAACAGCCACCTCAGCGACACTGACCGCTAGCGAGCAACAGCATCAACAACACCAGCAACATCAGCACCTACAACATCAACAGCAGCAGCAACAGTTGTTTGGCGGCTACTATCAACAACAGCCGCCTCCACAGACCACGCCCCTTAAGGGTTATCAACCACTCACGAACCACTATGCGATGGGTGGGAGTGTGTTGCTGGCACAGGTTGCACCTCGTCGCCACCAACAACAGCACCAGCAACAGCAGCAGCAGCAGCAGCAACAGGGCTACCTAGTTAGCTATCAAAATGGCGCAGGAGGCGCAGTTGCCACTACAGTGGCTCCCTCACGCATGAATACCAAATCGTCGTCGTCCAGTGACTCGCTTCCATATCACAAGTACAACACCATGGCCAGGCTGGAGGCCAATGTCTATGCCTCGCCAGCAACGGGGGATATTTATTATGCCATTGGCAACATGTCGGCGCAACCACTGCATCCTCTGATGTATGCCGCTAGTCGTCCCATTGGTGGCTCCCAGATACTTCTCGATCAGTTTGAATCCCCACAAATGTATAAAAGCGATTCGAGGGCGTCCATATTGAGTGAATTCTCGCTGAGAAGCAGCGACAACTCGCAGCGTTATACGCATCGTTATCCGCATCGGTCCAGCATGTATTCCTCGCATGGTAATCCTCAGCAGCGTCGCTACTTTGGCAGCACCGAGAGCTGTCGCATTGGCTACGATTGCCGGCGCTGCAGTTTGGATGGAGTGACCATGGGTGGCTCCATGGGAGCAACCGCCGGAGCAAGTGTAGCTGCAGGATTATCGCAGCCGGATAAGTGCAGCTATTCTGATAATTGTCGCTACAGCGAGTGCCGGAACTGTGATTGCTCCTCCAGTTACTTTAGCTCCGACTTCGACGATATCTATGGTTCCATGGCGCGTGGCGGCAGCAGCGGCATTCCCCGAAAGACCGCCGCGGGCACTTTGCCCTCCAGTGGACCAGCGGAGCCGGCGGATTATGAGCCGGCAGCAGCACCACAGCCACCACCACTGGATCTCAAGCAGAACAAATACGCCATGGATTTCTTTAAGCATGTCAATGATGTCAAGCGTAGCATCTACCAGTCCGAGATGCAGCGCAACAACAGCCTGGAGTCCAGCCGGCGACTGCATCGCAACACCACCAGCAACACGCTGACCTCCAAGGCAAGTCCAAAGCGTGCTGCCTCACAGCCTCAAGAATCCGCACTGGTGGTCACCACATTGCCACTTAGCAAAGGACGCAGCACGACGACACCGGCAACCAAACCCACGCCTGCGCCACGCACCAGTCTGCAGCAGGCAGCACAACAGCCGGAGGAATTGACGACGGTAGCAGCTGCCACGCCCACGCCAAGCAAGCGCAAACCGCAGCCCACAGAGCGACGTGAGTATCCATCGTTGGATCGTCTGGTGGCCTCCACTACCGGGGCCATACCCAAGCGACAGAGTCGTCTGGAAGAAGAGCTCAAATCCGTCAAGACAAAATCGAAGCACGGAAAGGATTCGGAATCGCGACGCGATCGCAGCGCCCCAGCAGCTGCTGCTCTCGTTGGAAGTGATGCTCCGGCCAGCGGCAAGCGTCATCATCGCTCCAACAGCAGCAAGGCAAGCTCCAGTAATCCAGTACCAAATATGAGGCGCAAGGATGTGCCAGCACCGCCGCCACCATCGCCGGCCACCTACTCGGATCTGCAGGAGCTAAAGGCCAACATGGAAGGTCTGCAGGATGACACCAAATCCCGTTCGCTGGAAAGTGAAACCGGCGAGGCGCCCACTACGACGTTGGTAGCAACAACAACAGCAATTGTCACAGCCACAGCAAGTGCCGCAACAACAACTGCAACAACAATAAATGTGGCTACCACAAAGCTTGCAACCGCCACGCCGGAAATAGCCGCCAAGTGCATAACGTCGGTGCCTAAAAGTGCTGCGGAAGCGGAAGACGATGACGTTTTCTATGATGCGCGCAGCGAGGATTCCGCTGGCGGTCAAAGTGCCAGTGTCAGTACCATTGCTAGTGCCACACAGCCAAACACCACAGCGGACGTGCCACATGCAGCAAATACAATTAGTCAGCTGTCCAAGGTGAGTGCCAAAGACTGACATATACCTTAAAGCTAAGCCGTCACACAACCTTTGACCTTCGCCAGAAAAGTTTTCGACTGGGATTAGTGCCATACACCTTTACAACAGCATCAAAAATCGAAAAATTTCCGATCCCCATTATTTGCATTTTACGCATTTTCTCTTAACTTTGATTTACCATAACTTTTTCAAAATTCATCCGATTTTTATGAATTTTGGAATTGGATTAAAGTTATGGTTAAATAACTCATTCGCATTTTTAAAACCTTCAATATAGTTGTTTAAGAAGAGAATTTATCATGTTATCGCTAAAAACCCAAAATATCGGATTTTGCTTCTTATGGTTAACTTCAAACTGCCGTAACATTGCCAAAATTCATCCGATTTTCATGAAATTTTGATTTTTATAAATGATTTGTATGTCACTTACAAACTGCATTCAAAATTTCTTAAAAATCTTCATTTTAAATTTTTCGAAATTTTTGATCATTTTTGCATACTAACTCCTTGACAACATCATCAAAAATCGAAAAATTTTCTATCCCCAATTTTTTGGCCCCAATCTTTTTTGGGACTCAAAACTAGCATTTTGCTTTTTATTTGAGGCCCCTCTGATGAGTATTTTATGAGATATGGCCAAAAATGTCCAAAAACAACATAAACTTCATCTTTCGCATCTTACGCATTTTCTCTTAACTTTGATTTACCATAACTTTTTCAAAATTCATCCGATTTTTATGAATTTTGGAATTGGATTAAAGTTATGGTTAAATAATTCATTCGCATTTTTAAAACCTTTAATATAGTTGTTTAAGAAGAGAATTTATCATGTTATCGCTAAAAACCCAAAATATCGGATTTTGCTTTTTATGGTTAACTTCAAACTGCCATAACATTGCCAAAATTCATCCGATTTTCATGAAATTTTGATTTTTATATATGATTTGTATATCATTTAAAAACTGCATTAAAAATTTCTTAAAAATCTTCATTTTAAATTTTTCGAAATTTTTGATCATTTTTTCATAATGAAAAATGTTCTATCCCCAATTTTTGGGCCCAATCTTTTTTGGGACTCAAAACTAGCATTTTGCTTTTTATTTGAGGCCTTTCTGATGAGTATTTTATGAGATATGGCCAAAAATGTCCAAAAACAACATAAACTTCATCTTTCGCATCTTACGCATTTTCTCTTAACTTTGATTTACCATAACTTTTTCAAAATTCATGCGATTTTTAAGAATTTTGGAATTGGATTAAAGTTATGGTTAAATAAACTCTTTAAACTCTTCAATATAGTTTTTTAAGAAGAAAATTTATCATTTTCAAGAAATTTTGATTTTTATACATGATTTGAATATCACTTAAAAACTGCTTTAAATATTTCTTAAAAATCTTCATTTTAAATTTTTCGACATTTTTGATCATTTTTTCATACTAACTCCTTGACAACATCATCAAAAATCGAAAAATTTTCTATCCCCAATTTTTGGGCCCCAATCTTTTTTGGGACTCAAAACTAGCATTTTGCTTTTTACTTGAGGCCTTTCTGATGAGTATTTTATGAGATATGGCCAAAAATTTCTAAAAACAACATAAACTTCATCTTTCGCATCTTACGCATTTTCTCTTAACTTTGATTTACCATAACTTCTTCAAAATTCATCCGATTTTTATGAATTTTGGAATTGGATTAAAGTTATGGTTAAATAATTCATTCGCATTTTTAAAACCTTTAATATAGTTGTTTAAGAAGAGAATTTATCATGTTATCGCTAAAAACCCAAAATATCGGATTTTGCTTTTTATGGTTAACTTCAAACTGCCATAACATTGTCAAAATTCATCCGATTTTCATGAAATTTAGATTTTTATAAATGATTTGTATGTCACTTACAAACTGCATTCAAAATTTCTTAAAAATCTTCATTTTAAATTTTTCGAAATTTTTGATCATTTTTTCATACGAACTCATTGGATTAAAGTTATGGTTAAATAAACTCTTTAAACTCTTCAATATAGTTTTTTAAGAAGAGAATTTATCATGTTATCGCTAAAAACCCAAAATATCGGATTTTGCTTCTTATGGTTAACTTCAAACTGCCATAACATTGCCAAAATTCATCCGATTTCCATGAAATTTTGATTTTTATAAATGATTTGTATGTCACTTAAAAACTGCATTAAAAATTTCTTAAATATCTTCATTTTAAATTTTTCGACATTTTTGATCATTTTTTCATACTAACTCCTTGACAACATCATCAAAAATCGAAAAATTTTCTATCCCCAATTTTTGGGCCCCAATCTTTTTTGGGACTCAAAACTAGCATTTTGCTTTTTACTTGAGGCCTTTCTGATGAGTATTTTATGAGATATGGCCAAAAATTTCTAAAAACAACATAAACTTCATCTTTCGCATCTTACGCATTTTCTCTTAACTTTGATTTACCATAACTTCTTCAAAATTCATCCGATTTTTATGAATTTTGGAATTGGATTAAAGTTATGGTTAAATAATTCATTCGCATTTTAAAAACCTTTAATATAGTTGTTTAAGAAAATAATTTATTATGTTATCGCTAAAAACCCAAAATATCGGATTTTGCTTTTTATGGTTAACTTCAAACTGCCATAACATTGCCAAAATTCATCCGATTTTCATGAAATTTTGATTTTTATAAATGATTTGTATGTCACTTACAAACTGCATTCAAAATTTCTTAAAAATCTTCATTTTAAATTTTTCGAAATTTTTGATCATTTTTTCATACTAACTCCTTGACAACATCATCAAAAATCGAAAAATTTTCTATCCCCAATTTTTTGGCCCCAATCTTTTTTGGGACTCAAAACTAGCATTTTGCTTTTATTTGAGGCCTTTCTGATGAGTATTTTATGAGATATGGCCAAAAATGTCCAAAAACAACATAAACTTCATCTTTCGCATCTTACGCATTTTCTCTTAACTTTGATTTACCATAACTTTTTCAAAATTCATGCGATTTTTAAGAATTTTGGAATTGGATTAAAGTTATGGTTAAATAATTCATTTGCATTTTTAAACCCTTCAATATAGTTTTTTAAGAAGAGAATTTATCATGTTATCGCTAAAAACCCAAAATATCGGATTTTGCTTTTTATGGTTAACTTCAAACTGCCATAACATTGCCAAAATTCATCCTATTTTCATGAAATTTTGATTTTTATAAATGATTTGTATGTCACTTAAAAACTGCATTAAAAAATTTCTTAAAAATCTTCATTTTAAATTTTTCGATATTTTTGATCATTTTTTCATACTAACTCCTTGGCAACATCAGGAGAAATCGAAAATTTTTCGATCCAAATTTGTTGGCCCTAACCGGTTGTGGGACTCAAAACTAGCATTTTCTTTTTTATTGATGGTGTTTCTGATGAGTATTTCTGAAGATATAGCTGAAAACTTATCATCATAAATATATTTAGTAGTAGAATCATATTAATGGAATCTTATTGTTGGCCCTGGCCAACACAAATTATCTCACTTGGCTATTAGGATTTCAGTTGTAGTTGTAGACTGGGAAAAGTTCCTACTTAGGCATGCGGCATTAGCCTTACTTTGGAGTAATTTTTTTCCTTAGCTGCCGCAATACTTTCCAACTCATTGCGACGCAAACAAATGAAGATGAAAACGAATTTAATTTCATCAATTATTTTTGCAGGATGATGTGAGTGCGACAGAAGCAAAGGCTAAGCCGCAGTCCCAACCAAAGGCAAAGTCAAAGCCAGAGACGGCAGAGATGTCCGGCGTATTGACACAAACACCAACAGCAACGACCCTGGCAAAGGATGACAGCGAAGCAGAGCAGCAGCATCAGCGGCAGGAGAAGGCGCTACAGGCGTCCAAGGCCACAGCAACCCCAGTTGCAGCTGTAAGTGTGGCTGCCACAGCGAGTCAACAACTGCCAGTAAATGCTGATGAACAAGTCAAAAATCAGGCAACAGTGGCCAGCAACATGTTGGCAACATTTGCGACCAGCAACATGGAAGCCAAAGATACTTCTGCAGCAGCTGCACAGCATGACGAAGCAACAGTCAAAACAAACGCAGACGAATTGGCGAGCAAAACAAAACGCAAAGTGGATGGAGCCGCCGAACTCGATACAAATGTTGCAGCAACATGTGCGGAGGGGCAAGCAACCAGTTTGGCCACATTTGTTGCCAACAACGAGACGACAACGACGACAACGACGACGACGACTACAACAACGATGACGACGACGGGCCAAGATAGCGGCGAGCCAACAGCCATTGGAGCAACATTGGAGCTCGAGTTCAGTTGCAAGTCGGAACACACGGACAGCGCAACGTTAGTGAACAGGTACGCGATATCCGTCAGATACAACCGCTTAAACTCTAACTACCTATACCTCTATACCTATGTGTTTGTGTTGTGTGTGTGTGTGTGTGAGTCTGAGTGTGTGTGTGTCTCGCACATAAAAGTCAAATGCCTTGATTTAGGCTTAAACGCAGCGCGGCAACAGTTTTAACTGAAAACACTTGTTGTGGATTATTTTGCTCGAGCCACGAGATACAAATGTATCTTAAGCCTCACGACTTGTCGCGCGTGTATGTGAAGAGTGGAAAAAAAAAATATTGCACAAATTGCAAACTGATCAATAATTATTATGCATCAGCAGCAATTGAAAGTGAAACCAAGTTGAAATCAATTCAAGTTGAAAACAAAAAAAATCCATAAGTTGAACAAGATTTGAAGTTGCAAGTCGTAAGTTGCAACTTGGCAATGCCAAAAGATACACTTACTACACTCCATTAGAAAACTGGGTTCAACCCACGTCTCGAATGCTGTATAAAGTGCCTCTGGTCGGAGTGGGATTACTGTACTCGGGTACGACTCTGACTGTTGTTTACACTGCCACAAAATTATTTATTTAATTAAATGAATTTCTCAGAAGTTACAACAATTAGGCAAAACGTGATGCCAACTTCTTGACTCTGTTCTTGCCTTTCAATTGGTAGCATGTTCTTCGTCTTTGTCGGTTGTTTACACTGCGCGAAGAGTTTTCTTTTTGCGGAGGCTGAAATATATTTGGAGTTTACATATACTTTCTTTGAGAGTGGCGGGATAAGAAGTGATTTGCATATGCCCTAATGCAGCTTACGAAATAATTTAGAATACACTGTGTTGTGGGACATATTTATAAAATTTAAATTTATGGAAATCTAAAAAATCTTTTAAAACTTCCCTTTAAGAGCAGTGTTTGTGTAGTAAATAATGCAAAGCGAAAACAAATTTTACAAACACTTACGATTGTCCGACATGGTTTACATATTTTTGTTTTATATGAAACCTTCTTAAAGAATGAAATCTCATATCAAGTAATCAAGTTTAAATTTTGACTCACTTGAACAAAGCAAGAAATAATTTATTGAAAACATATTTTTCTAAATTTATTATTTCGTTTTGAAATGTGTTACTGAGAAAATGAAAATCTTTTTAAAAATCAATGTGATTGTAGATATATATTGAAATATGCAAAAATATTTCTAAAAGTAATGTAATTGAGCTAAAAATAATTTTATAAACTATCGTGTTGTGATTTTTGCAAGTTCAAAGTTTAAAAGTTTTCACTTCTCGCTAAACTTTTCGCACAGTGCATTGCTTAGGCAACTAGTTGGCCTTGCTTTTCGTCTGAATTCTTCAACTCGCCAGACTAAGCTAGACGCCATAACAAGTGCAATCCCAGCCATTACGGCCAGCTATTCTTGGCCATTTGCCCTGGCGCGTCGCTCGTCACCCCCCGCTTCCAAAAATAAGGCAACTGAAAGTGAGAAAATATTATAATATAAGTGTAGATAGCGGAAAGTGACTAAAGCGAAAGGTCAACTAAATATAAAGCAGGTGAAAAAGGCACTTTAACCTTTTTGTAGCTACTGATGCTGGTGTTGCTTGTGCAGCTTGTTGTGGGCCTAATCAAATGTTGCGCTTGGCCACACTTCATTGTGGTCAGAAGAGCAATAATATTTGGTAATAAATTTATAATAAATTGCCGAGTTATAAATATGGCAAACACTGCGTTAAACTGGGCAGCAGCAGCTGTTTAGTTTTTGGCCACATAAGTGACACTTTTTTTTTTTTTTTGCTGCTGGAACCCCATTAAATAATGGCCTAATACATGCAATGTACTCAATCTCTCCCTCTCTCTCTCTCTCTCTCTTACACTTTCTCTATCCCTCTCTGTCTATCAGTATATTTGGTGTTGAAACCACACGCATAATTAATATAAAAGGCAGCTGGTTATTTGTGGCTCACTTTATGGTAAAATTCTGTGAAAATTCTTTCAGCCATAAATCCAATTAAATACATATTTTAGCCAATATTCGTATGCCTGTGGTAGTGCCTGCCCCTTAGTGGGCCTACCTTTTAGTATTGAGAGAAATAAATTTTCCAAAAATTTTTTATTCAACTCGTGAAAGTTTACGTATATTACGAGGCATATATTGAAACTCAATGGGGCATAAATCTTGAGATGATAGCTTCAATTGCTCGAATAGCAGATACTCTGGCTTATAATAATCTTACTCTGAAAACTAAATTTTCAAAATACTGTTTATCTGTCTCTTAAGCAAGAGGTCCTTCAAACCGATTAAAAAGCTAACAGTGCTGTTAACGCACTGTTAAGTTCCACGAGTCCCATTTTCTTTATGCTACATTTCTCTCCTTTTTACTTCCTGGAAAGACAGATGCTATTATCTCTTTTGAATATTCACACCTTAGACCATATTCTACTACTGTGATTTCTCTCCTATTAACTCAACTAGCAGTTACTCTATTTTCCTCTTATGACAGCTAATTCGCATTCCAGTGCACTTCTCAAACTTCCCTCGGACTGTTATTGCTCACTCTGCGGTACCTTAAATTTTCAGCTCAATTTCATATGCAGCGTACATAAAAACTTGTCAGCATCTAAGATATGGGTCATCGATTGAATACCCATTAGCATCTCAGCCATATGCAAAAAAGAAAAGAACAGAAAAAAGTGAAGAGCAGTAGCAGGAGGATTAGAAAAAAAACCTCTAAGAAAAACCAAACAAAATCGCATAAAAGCACGCACGCAAGTCTTGTTCGCAGCTCGCAACGAGCTGACGTACGAATCTGTGGCATAGGCACACGTTAAGCTGCCCCAAAAGTATGCTACGGAAAAGCGCAAAATCATTGGGCTGCCAATAATAATAAGGGCTACAGCCGGCTATAGGCTATATAGAGGATATAACAGTTAGACAAGTAAACGGCAGTTAAGGTGAGGGGGTCGGAAGTCAGCACATCGCTGGATGAATGGTTATACACGCTCGTATATCCAAGCCATCCTAAGTGGGACTGAGGTTAGGGTTGGGTTGGGTGGGAATGGGGTGGTCTGATACGATATGAGTATGTTTGGTTGGCGCGTAAACGGGAAAAGGCAAAAGTGAAATGCTTTAACAAGACACTTGCTGAGAGAGTGTCCCATTTGATTGAGAAGTGGCAGTAGCAGCCGCCGAAGCAGCATTTGTAGTAGTGCCACATCCTGACGAGCTCAAGCACTGCCAACGGCTTTGCCCCACCCGTGTTCCTCTCCGCAATCCCAGCAGCTCATTAAGTGCCTAATGCAATGCAAAGATGCGAGAGAGCGAGAGAGAGCGAGAGAGAGAGAGAGATGGAGGGACAGGAACAGAGAGAGATACTGTTATGCTGCTGTCTCTCTGGTGTTGATAGCTGGCTCAGTGATTAATCGGTCGAACAGCATGACCTGTCATTGGCACTCTGTATAATCTGTATACATAGCCTCAACTCGACTCGGTAGTGCACAGCAGGCATTATAATTATAGCTGGCTGAATAATTGAAAGTAAAGAAAAAGTCGACGCAATGCGGTTGAGAATTATAACGATTTGTTGATTCACACATATGTGTCAACTCTGCTTATGTTGTGGGAGAAGTACAGTGGCTAAATCAACTCAATTAGCGCCTGCCCCAAAAAGTATGCTATGCATAATTTATGGCATTCTTTTTGAGCTCATTTTGTTGCGAAAATAAAACTCATTTGCAACACATATTTGGCAAAAAGCAATTAAACTTTTTTTCAGTCAGGTTGCATAGCATTCCAGTTAGCGTTGCTCCACTGTACTCTCGCTCAGCTTTATAAGCAGCTTACGGCCAAGTGGCAGCAGCAACAAATTTTTGTTGAAATTAAAAGTCCAGGATTTGTGCTCTAGCTGCAGTTCAAAGCACAATACAAATATAAATATAGATATAGATAGAAAGCTTACTCATATATTTGTATATATGTGTATATATGCCATAATATAGATATATATAAAATTTATATAGCAGCTTGTAGGTTAGTACCTGATGTTGAGGCGGCTCTGTCACGTGCATCATAATACGAGTATAAGCAAAAAATGTGCTGAGAAGCACGTTTGCCGAGTGCGGTGGCTAAAAAGGAAATAAAAATAAAAATTAGTTGAAGCAGGCGAAAACAAAATACAGAAAATACTGAATACACACACCACCAAGTAAAAGAGAGAGAGAGAGAGAGAGAGAGACAGAGATGGAGACTGTGTGCGAGTGAGAGCACGCAATTATAATTAAAGCATGCAAATAACATTAAATAAGCTGTCGCGCAGCACCTTCTGCTCTCTTTTTTTTTGTGGGTTGGGTCAAATCCCAGCCAGCTGCCCCCACAGCTGTGTAGCCACTCAGCATTCATCTTGCCCCACTCTCTCACTCTCTATCTCTCTCTCTCTCTCATCTCTTTGAGGAGGAGTCCTTTACTTGTGTGCGTCTTAATGATCTCTGGGCAACACGCACAAGGCCACTTGCGGTAAATTCAAGTCAAGTTGTGCGGCGCACGTTAAGGTTTATAAACGTTGAGCACGCCTTACGAAATGATTTTAATGACTAGCTGTTCCCAAAAAAAAAAAAAAAAGTTAAAGAAAATCCATGGGGAATACCTTATGATTTTTTGGCCTATGAAATTTGAAAGCTCTACGTTCGATTCCAGGTTCACATAAATACTGAACCTACAACCTACAGCGTGTTAATAGCAGCAATTCTAGCTGCCGCGTTAACAGCTACATTTCGAGGTATATAGAGATATTTCTTTTGCTATGTTGGCAACCCTGGGGAATTAGCTAACCGATTAGCTGTAACAGATTTCAAGATTTGCTGGCAACTTATAAAAAGTTAGTGATATATTTAATGGAGCTATAAATGCTGCCTTTGATACAGTTTTGTTTCTAAGAAATAAACTTCAAATGTTAAATCGATGTTAGCAACAGCAATTCCTTAACAGCAGGCTAAGCTGTGTATACTCTCTGTGAAGTTTCTGTTAATTTTAACTGAAATTCATTGTTTGTAGAAAAGTTCTTTACAGCGTTGAGCATTTACTCTGTTAACTTTTTCTGCAGTCTTCCACTCATATGTAACATAATGCAGCTGTAAAGAATTGGCATCTTCTGTTAAGTAACATATATAAGCTTGAATGTATGTCATTGCTCTGATATTATCAGCCCTGATATCATAAGCGTCTCTATGGACTTCTGTTGAAAAATAAGAATCCAGCAAAACGTCAATTCAATCTCTGTAACTACTGTTAACAGCGCTGACTAACAGCTATGTTAGACTCCCTCTCTCACTCTCTCGCACTGCTCCGCCATTTTGCACACGATTTATTTATGCATAACATCAAAATGGCCGTCATAAATATAGCAATGAAAATTATTTGACTTGCATAAATAAATAGTCATGAGATTTTTGCAAACCAATTTGCAAATCGTTTTAATTAATTTTTATAAAAATATGCCACTTGCTGATTATTGTAATCAATTTTCACATTTTACAAACATACATATGTATCTATCTATATACTATATACAATATGAATGTGCGTGTGTTTGACAAGATGTATGAGCTCTCAGAGCAGCTGTAAAGAGCAAAAGCGAAAAGAATCTCATACAATTTGGCAAATGATAGATTTATCATATATGTAAATAAATGCACGTACATTCATTACATTTATTTTATTGTTATTTTTATTGTGTTGTGTGTGTGTGACGGCAACAGCAGATGAAGAAGAAGCAGGCAGCATGAGAGGAATTCTTTTTACTGACGATTGCCATTGAATTTGAAAAAGGAATCGTTGGTTGAACTGTTTTGTGGGAGGGCACATATACATACATACATATGTACATAGGTGGAGTCGTCCGCTGGCTGGCTGCGTTTTTAATATAATTTTGGTAATCAATAATTTGCGGAAAATGTTTTTCCCTGCAGCTAAAGAGGCACTGAGCAAGCGGAGGGAGCGAGGGAAGTACGTTGCCTTATGCAATGTTTTGCGTATGAATGTGAAACAATTTTTGTGCGCTTTTGTTGCCGTTACTCTTGTTGTTGTTGTATTGTATTTGCATTTCGGTTTAAACACTCGAAACTGGCAACACATACATATGGACATGCACACACACACATATGTATATACATACACATACCCATACAATTGCAAATATGTAAGCACTTAAACAGAACTTTCATAGCTTCAAAATCGCTGAAAACAAAATAGTAACGAGTTTTATTGTTCTGCTGTTGCTTGTTGTTATTGTTGTTGCTGTTATGTATTTTCATTGTTTATTATTTTTTCCTTTTGTTTGTAATATTTGCTTTTCGATATGTATTTTGCGGTTTTCTTGTTTCCTCTGCAACAGACGCTGTACAATGTCGAGCAAAAAGTGAAATGAATGCTAAATAAGTTTTGCATTTTTCCCACAAATCCTTTAACATGGCAGCAACAGTTAAAGTTGCTTGTATATGTGTCTGTACATTGAAAACACGATTATTGAACGCTGTCATAAGAATTTTACTAGATTTTCGAAAGAGGATAATAGAAAAATAAAATAGAAAGTAGAGTAAAGAAAGTGACTTTATCAATGCTCATAAAAATATGTATATATAATTGTCACTTCGATTTCAAGAATTATCGTCTATCGATAACATTTTAACAGCCGTAAATGTAACAGATAACAGAACTATCACTGTTAACAAAGCTTATCGAAACTTTATTAACATTTTTTGACCTTTCTAAAAAATTTTATAATAATGTAAGTTGTAGAAATATTCGATGCTCTCCAAAACAAACTCATTTACTCAGTTTAGAGTTAAATAAAAAATTTGTCGAATAACTCATATCTCTGCTAAGGAAATGCCATAACACTTGATAACACCGCACATTGATAATAGTGTTTGTTTAAGCGAGTTTTCACTGTATATTCCACCAGTTGAACATGTTTTAATTAACATATAGTGTTAAAGTTTTAGGATTTTGACAATCAGCTGAAACACCCAAAAACTTTATCAAGTTCACAATGGAAATGGACATCTTATTGTCGTTGCAAAAACTTTGACTAAACAAGGCAAAGCACTCTGCTCTTTTTCTTCCTCCTCTGAGCCAATCCGAGTGTTGGCAGTCCTATGAAAACAAGCTCTCTATGTCTGATAATTGTTGTTAACAGCTTTCGGCCATCATATGCATGTCCAGAGTGTAATTATAGCCAAGCTAATTGTGTGTTATAGAGAGTTCTCCTAAAACTTGTACAAACGAAAAAGGCAAATAGTGGGAAAAAGTTTTCCAAAAGCGGGGTAGCGGTGCTAAGAAACTTAGAGAGCAAGTTTTATGTAAAGTTTTTATTTAAATATAAATTTAAAGATTTCATAGTTTTAATCGTTTTTCAAAATATACAGAAACTTCTATGATGAAGAAGTAGTTAGACGTCAGTAGTTTTCTTATATAATTCCAATATCTTAAGCTCTCTTGAGTGTTACCAAAATACTGCGAAAATCCATATACCCTATACGATAATTATATGAAGAAACTCTCACATAACATGGAAAGGAAGCGTCTCACGAGTCGAGCCAAATTTTGCATAATGAAATAGAATTTGTAAGTGGAATAAAATTACACAGAAGAGAACGATGATATAGAAGAAGAAGAAGAAGAAGCAGATGAGAAGCTTTTGCTAAATTTGGCGCACACTTGAAGGTCATATCGATGGGGTGCCCCGTATTAAAGTTATTAATATTACCTCAGCATGTGTATGACCCCAAAAAGAAAAGACGTCTGAGAAAATGCTGAGGAGCTCAAATTGTGGCTAATTGAAAACAAGTTCAAAAGAAAACACCAGTAAGCTGCCGAAAAGGGATAGATAGAGACAAACAGTGGTAAAGAGAGAGAGAGAGAGAGAGAAGTGATAGAGAGGGGTAGGTTAGGGCGAGGTAAACAGCGAGGTAACTCGGTTAATAAATACGCGTAATTACAGCTGAATTTGTAATGCGAGCAACCAAATCAGGGCCAAACAAAAAAAAACTCCAAAAAAATAGCCAAAAAAATAATCCGAAAAAAAGAAACTTTTTATTTTGTTGGTCGGTTGGTTGCGTCAAAATGAATTGAAATCGAGCAGCTAATTGAAAACATATAACTCATACATAAGATTGCGCATAACCTTGAAGAAGTTGCACAGACCTGGGCCACAAATTGGCCAAGTTGTTTCATCCGTGTTTTTTTTTCTTAGCTTTTTTTTTTGTGGTCTTTGGCTAAGAAGCCGCTTCGTCTGATTTCTGATGGCAGAAGTGAAACTTGTTTTCTATGGTCGCCGCTTAATTTGGTCTTGGTCATTGGCTTTCTGGCGGCGCCTAGTCAAGTCTCTGGTCTTAGTTCACTGCCGTTTGGCCAGTTGCAAGTTGCTTGTTGCAACATACCTCCACAGACCGAGATGGCAGTGTTGAGAGCGAGATGACTGTCGGAAAGTGCAAGTTGCAACCGGAGAAAAATATGCAAGCAAATCGCTGGCAATCATCGATTTGCTGCACAAGAAACAAAAAAAAAAAAACCAAGCCCCAAAACGACAAGTGCAACAATTGAGGGAAACCAGTTTGATGTGGCACGTTGCAACATCTGCGGGCCAAACTCACATATTAGCGATTTTCATTTGAAGATATGTGGGAATAATGCACTTTTAAATGGAAAGTTTAATGCATTTGCCAACATCTTCTTTCAGTGGCATGCCGCATATGCGGCATGTTGCTTCACAGTCACTGCGACTGAGACTCAAACTACTGCCACTGCCATCAATCGATGTCGAGAGACTCGCAACACAATATACTATACTTTGTGTGTGTGTAAGTTTTGAGATTGATGCCACATGCAGCATGCTGAATGCAACAATAAGCTGCTTACAAAATATGTAAATGCAATCCATAAAATATGCAGGCAGCAAAACTGACAAATATTATATAGATAAAAGGCTCGTTGCCCGAGGGGGGTGGGAATGGTCAGAGACGGGTGGTCATTTAAAAGTCCATTTTGTTGCATATTGTTCAACATTTTCATCTATCTCCCTTACTCTCTGTTGTTGTTGGCTTTTATATAGCCATCTCGCTCATTTGACTTCTTTGACTTTGACTACCGTTATCATAAGTATTTATATTCTGTTTTATGCCTTTTGCGCTCATTAACGCCAAGGTTCAAATTACATAATCAAAGTGGCATAAAAATTGAATTCCCGCGAAATTTGCAAGCGAAAAAAATGTAACCAGAGATAGCGGTAATCGACGAGAAGATACTATAGTATTTAGAAGTCTATTAATATCTGTAGCTAGCTTTGTCCACAACCTGTTTAAGTCTCTACTAAGTATACTTTCTTAGTATGAGTACGAGGTTAAAATGTCCAGAATTTCTCATAATTTTGATCTTAATAATATTTTTTCAAATTTATTATATTTCAAATAAAAATTTACAATGTTATCAGAATGATATAAATCATTATCATATATGCGTCACATAAATCTAGTCAACCTATCTAATTTAGGTACGAGGTATCTCAATGATATTCTTAAATATACTTTTTATAATATTTAGGTAAAATGTATCTTCAAAAAATCTTTAAGCTTAGAAGTCATTATACTCATAAATCTTAAATCTTTTCAACCCACATATTTCTGGTGAGAGGTATCATACAAATATCATCAAAGTTTTTTCATGTAGTTCAAACTTTTGAGAGATATTTTTCAAGTACACTTACAAATCTATGCTACCTCCTCCGTAACCATACAAGGTATTAACATAATTTCGTTGAACTTCTCAAGCATTACAACTTTAAAGCACAATTTTACTAATGAGTTCTCTCGCTATAAACTTAACTTTGCTGCTGCTAAGTGCCTATCGAATAGTAAGAAAAGAATAAAAAAAATACAACTACAAAAAAATTGTTACAGAAAATACTATAATCTGCGGATTATACTTTCGCAACAAATTTTGCCACTCACGATAGCATTTAATCACACTAAAAGCTAAAGCGCGTAGACTCTCCCCACCCTATCCACCTCCTACATTCCACACTGAATGTGCCCGAAGTATGTGCATGCCAAATAATAAGAGGGAGAAGATGAAGAAGAAGGAACAACTCTTTTGAGAGTGGACAAATTCCTAGATAAACAAGTCAACTTTAGAAAATATACCGAAAAATAATGGCAGTAAAAGAAATAATAATAATGCAAAGAGACAAGTTTGAGACAGAAAAGGAGAGAGAGAAAAAAAGAGAGAGAGAGAGAGGGAGATAGAAAAAGAGGCAAGACAGTTGCAATTCGAAATGCATTTGGCAAAGCTTGGGCTGTCCTGTAGTATCCTTTTGGGGCTGTCTCGCTAGTGGGGGTAAGTGTTGGAAAACGCTACAGGGAGATAGATATATATAGAGAGAGAGAGAGTGACAGAGAAGGCACATATGTATGTTTTTCAAGAGGGAGATAGAGAGAGTGTGCTCTGAAAGTGCCTCTAAGCTGCTTGCATTTTTAATGCGTAGAAATGAAGCACATGAAATGCCGCTAAACTTTTTAATTACCTAATTAATTACGGCGCAGACAACTTAATGATAACTCCACAAACCAGAAACACGTGAATATCTCAAAATTATATATACCTACAAATATATATGTATGTATATATATTATGTTGGCAATTAAAGCGCCAAAAACTCGTACCCAAATTAGAGAAAAACGCGTTCGGCCAAAAATCATTAACGCATCAAAACGCAATCTACGCCATTTGTGTGTGTATGAGTGTGCGTTAGTGAGTGTGTGTGAGTGTGTGTATAAGTGTTTACCTTACTCTCAGTTATTTCCTGTTTTTAGGAAACTCGCAACTCTTCGCCAAAAACTCTCGTAGCAAAACACAACGCAACAAGCTCACTGCACTTTCGCAGCTTTTCCGCAATTTTCATCCTTTCACTTAGAAAAATAATTACCTTGGCACTCATACACACACACACTCTCACACACACTCGCAGCACATTGAATAACAATTTCATACAAATTTATGCATTTATGAATGCACTCAAAGTGTTCAAGTGTTTATAGCGAAACGAGTTGTAATTCAATTGACACTGAATCGCATCACAAGAAGAAGTCCAATGACCAGGTTAAAGACATTAAACTCATTTATAGTGTTGTAAAACGCTATACAGCGCAGTAATAAGTTAGGCTTTTCGAGTCTTAATTGAGACATACACATATATAAAATGTTTATTGTCAATTTAATTACATTTGAATTTATCAACGATATAGTGGAGTAGCAGTTAATGCACCTGAAGAAGCTCTTTTATTAGTATGTATTTAATGGTGTTGTTAAACGTTAAAAAGAGAAGCCACAATTTACGCTTTTTTAGTGTTTATTAGATGGAAGCATATAAAATAATCATATTTACTTTAGATGCTTTACAATTGCTAATCTATTTGGGTCTGTTCTGTTCCTCTTGGCATCTTCCAGTTACTCGTAGTGTTGTAAAATTAACTATTTTGAAAGACTTCTAGTGTTGTAAAACGTCTATAGTATAAGGCTGATAACAAACATGCTTTTAGTTCAGATATATTCTTAAATTGACAACTAGAAATCTGATGTGCAAACCAAATCCAACTCCACTTTAAATGTTGTAAAATGACGATTTACATACATCTGAGCGTCCATTTTAAAATGTTGCAACAATTTTACATTAATGCTGTACATGTTTCCCAGTCGAAAGATGTCCAAAAATAATGCTTGCAGCTGTTAAATATTTCATAGATAAATGAATGTAGCATGCAACAAATGGAAGGACTTAAGGGGGTGGTGGGTGGACAGGACTCCCCCCCACACACCCACTTCCAACATAGAGACACTTCCCTGACAGCTAACATGCACAACAAGTGACTCAATGCATAGACACAGCCACGGTAGAGGGAGACAGACGCTCAAACAGAGAAAGAGACACAAAAATACTGGGAAAGCATTATTCGCATAGGCTTGACAAAGCCATAAATCATGCACAGCACCAGAAATGGTATGGATAGACTGAAGAGTTACTGTATGAGAATCGAATTGAAGAGTGGATGGAGGAAAGCAGAGAAGAGAGTGAGAGAAACATTGGTGTGGATTAGAGCGTTTAAAGTTTTTTAGGAATTGGCAAAGTTGATAAAAGTGCTGTGAGGGTGGACACGATATGTCAAGTAAATATTGGTGTGGTCTAATTGAAAACAAGCGACAAAATATGGCTGCCGGTCGAGACTACTCAACTTAAAGTTACCAAGTAAGACAAAAACGACTTTTAGATAAGAGAAAGCTGAGATTTGAAATCTTATAATCTTCAATTTCCTCTTGAGTTCTAAAATTTTGAAGATGTTGTGTTAGAAAGTGTTGGAAAATACCAGAATTTTACTATCGAGTACTCTCTTCTAGCCAGGGGTATAATAACTTAAATTCTTGGTTATTATTTCTCTAGTTGTGAGCCATATCATTTGTAACTTTAAGTCTAAGACTTTATTTTAGTTACAATGTTAAAAAAAAGTATTCTGAGTAGTGTTGGAAGTCACTAAAAATTATCGGATGCTCTCTTTATTCTATTTAGGCCTCTGTCTATAATAGCTCAAATTCTTGGTTATAATTTTTAAGTCAATCCTAAGGCATATCTCTAAAAATTTAAGACGAAGACTATATTTTTTAGAAAGTGTGAACAATTTTAGAGAAATTGTGATCAAAAGTGTTGGAAAATCGCAAAAAAAAAAAACAAAACTATGGAATACTCTCTATATATTCTCGTCAGGCCTCTGTCTACAATAACTCATATTCTTGACTATAATTTCTCAAGTTATGTCAATCCTGAGACATACATATCTCTACAAACTGTGCCATAAATTTGCGCAAACAGCTTATGCCTCTGCAATGTTATCAAATCAAGCAGCTTCAATCACCAAACAATATTTTAGCCAGGTCCCAAACTGAAACAAAATGAGAATGCGAGAGAGCCGGACTGAGAATGAGAGTGAGAGTCGGAGATGATTTGACTGAAAATGATGGATCGATTTGTGTTTACTCGTGTGTTCTCTGCTGTGTTTAGCCCAGCCCTGGCTATGTTGTGCTCATCCATAACCATCAGAGAATCAAAGACAGTGAGAGAACGAGAGGAGCGAAGAGAGTAGCTTTGGACACGCAAAGACACTGTAACACATATGTAATATATACTGATGTATGTGTGTGTGTGAGTGTGGGCCACATGTTGAAACTTTGTATAACAACCATCAGTCCTCAAGCAACAAACAACAACAGCAAAAGAAAAACACAAATTTTGTTTACGACAAAAAAAAAACTTTACGGAAAAAGCTCATTGAAGCGCATTTATTTGCTTTAAAGAAAATTACATTTATATTAGAATCGAAAGAAAGGTGAAGAGGGACATGGGGAAGTTTGGGAAAGAAAGATGTACATGGGTGCGTCTTCCGAAAAAAAAAAAAAATTCTATTTAAAATTAACCCAAACAGGTTGATGAAAGATGTCCAGTTATGATAAGTTGTAAATTATCATGAAATTAATTTCAATAATTTTGAAGATATTAAATTGCATTTTTTTTAAGTGCAAAAATCCGCCACATTTTTTAATGTGTCCAGCGAATCCGCTTAACTGCAGCTTCAATTTAATTTAAATTTACATTTTTTTTAAGTAACATAATTATGCAAGCATAATTAAAATTCACACTATTATACGAAAACGTGTAATTAGCCAAAGTGATGCCAATATTAAATACTTTAATGAGTTCCAAATATAATCGATGTTGGGTATATAGAACTCTGACTTAATAGAACAACATCTTCTTCGTTTCTAATTTTGGCTCAAAACTATGTTAAATTTTGGTGAGTGCTACCATAAAAGGCAACTTGACATGATGCAAGAAGAATTTTCACCACACATATGTACATATCAAATTTTATATGTATGACTACTAAATAAGGAAGGTCGTTGGCAGGCAACAAGTTACCCTATAAGGCGCAATGGCAGCGTCAACTCAAGAGCAGAAAACACCAAAAACCAAAGCAAACCCAACCGCATGGGTTGTCGGTTCTTTGTGACAAGTTGAAGTCAAGCACACAATTATTTGTCGTAGGTGTTATGAAGACAGAGAGAGAAAAGAGAGTAGAGAGAGAGAGAGAGGGAGAGAGAGACATAAATAATGCAGAGTTGTATAGTTTGAATGAGTAGCATAAGTCGAGATCGACTAGGAAATACTCTTACGGTAATGCTGAGGAAGCAAATTGGGGAAATTGTCCAAAGTTAATGTTTTTTTTTTGCTACCTTAAGACCATAAATTATCATTAAAATTAATTTTTTAGAAAATTGCATATACTTCAAAAATAGATTAAATAAAAATCGTGCTATCTAATGGATTTGAAAATACGCCAATAATCGTATATATTATATGAAATTGTAACCTACAGACAAGTAGGTTAATAATAGTTTATACCAGCGATGCCCAAAAAGCTCTTATAGCTGTGCAAATTACTATTACCATGACAAAACAACACGAATTCAAAGAAGCCTGCCTTTCTGTTTTACACTGAGCGAAAAATATACAAGCAGTTGAGTGAACTTTTCCAATGTTCTAATGAAGTTCTGCCTGTAGAGACACAAGCAATTGACAATTTTTCACAGTGATAGCGTTTTGTCGAAGCAACCACAAATCTAGCTTCAAAAGATTTTTCAGACTTTAACTCTTTAAAGTAACATTTTTACACACACTAAAGCTCAAGGCTGCACAAATCTTTTATTGTCATATAATGCGGAATGCTCAACGAATGCAAACCCTTTGCAACCTCACTCGCTCTTAGACCCCATTGTCTTCACTCTCAACTGGCAACAATAAAAATTTGTTGTATGAACTTGGCCAACTCCTACGTCCCCCCTAACCAACACTATCAACTGGCATTGTCAACCAACTGACCATCATCATCATCATCATTATCAACATGGTGAGCCATAAACAGTTGCTCCCACGTTCTGGCCATATGTTGATAGGCCGTTTGACACTCTTTTTTATGCTGCTGCTCGAGTTGTTGGCCAAGATTTGCGCGCTGAGAAACTTAAATGTCGATTTCCTCCACTTGCCATACTTGGCAGTGGAAGAGTTGGAATGACTCTTGTGTCTGGCACGCATCCACTCATCAGAAAGCATGTGCTGATTGGAAATAACAACTTGATCTTCCATCTCTTTCTCTTTAGTCCACTTTATATCATGCATTTATTAACGCGACATCAAAAAGTTTTTGGCACGCAGCGACCACAACAACAAAAAATATCAAAAAAAAAAAATACCAAAAAAATACAAAAAAAGGGCCACGGACTGGAACAAAAAAATTTCAACGCTTCACATTTTCATTTTGCCTGTGTCGTTTTCCATTTGCTTCAAACTTGCAAGACTTTTCTTGGTTTGATTTTTCTTTTCTTATTTTTAGTTAGATTTTCTTTCTTTACATATATATTTTATTATTTTTTTTGTGGCTTAAACTTGCTTGCGAGTCGCGAGTTGAAAAGGAATCAAAATGGCAGGCAACAGGCCAAAAGAGTCTCAACTTTAGTCGAGCTCCTCAGCCTCATCCTTATCGTCCTCGTCATCCCTTGCCGCATTCCACTTGAGCGAATTGCTTTGAATGCTCATACTGTGGCTAGATGGTGTGCTGGTGGTGCGGGGGGCGTGGCACAGCTGCAGAGTATTACTTCTGAGGCATAACTGCCGTCAGACGGCAAAATGTTGTCTGCCTCAATGTTACCTAACTTACTCCACTTTGTATTCCCTCTCTCGCCACAACTTTCAGCACTCTCTTCTCAGCACTCACTCGCCGCTCTCCTTGTCTATCTCTCTGACTGTTGTGCAACGCCCCCTTGTTGACGGCTTCTCGTAGAATATGTTTTTTCTGTTTTTGCCAACTGAAAAAGGCCGCTAAAGTACGCTATACAGCGTAGGTCATACGAATAGGCGCAGAATGTTAAATTTCAGAATTCGCTTAGATTTCATTGATGTAGTAAGAATATATCTCGTACTTTGTATAAGAATTTAAATATTTAACTCTAATTTTAAACTTCTTATGGTTTGTTAAACTTATAAAGTATTTTTCTGGTATTTCTTACTGTTTTACGAAAATGTTGTTCAGCTTTAGTAAATATGCTGCAGCAGTTGTATGATTCAAGATTAAAAAAATGTTATGCGTAAGTTTTTATTATTAGTGGTACATTTTTTTAAATATTTTGAAAAACAAGCAATTAGTATTTTTTTTAGTATTTTTTTTTAGTATTTTTATAGTTTTCATCGTCGTATTATCGGTTTAACTACATTTTCAATAATATTTATTTATATAGCAGTGAATTAGAACTAGGGTCTGATGAAATACCTAATTTCAGTATTTTTTTGGTATTTTTTCCATCTTTTTTATTAAGTATCTTTGAGCTTTCACTGCAATTTACCCATCGTAATGCAGTTGAATGTATATTTAAGTCAAGCAGAAATATGTTGAGGTTCTCTCCTACACACACACACACACAAACGCCGCCTGCACGTGTGTGTATTTTATTCGGTTTGGTTTGTGGGTTGTGACAATGTCATTGACATTTGCAGAGTCAAGTTGAGTTTTTTTTCAGCAGAAATTAATCTTCGTATTTGTTGTTGTCTCAGCGCAAGCATATTCAAAATATTCCCCTGCCTGTCCTATTTTTATATATGTATGTATATATAGTATATCATCATATGTTGCCACATGTGCCGCATGCCACATGCCGCATGCCACACACAACATAAACAATGCATAAACATTGACAGCATAGCTAATGGACACCCACATTCCTCTTCACTTCTTCAAGCCGCAGTCGATCTCTCAATTATTTGGCCAAGAAATAATATATCAGCCAAAATGACAACTTTAACTAATGGCCAAGACAGACAGAGAGAGGAATAGAGAAAGAGACGAATGCATTTACAGACATTGATTGTTTCGGGGCATTTTTTAAGTTCGTGGTCGTTTTTCATACTCCACTGTTGAAGTTACGACATATTCATTGACTTCAACTTTTGCTGGTCGGATACCACTGTATTGTGTTGGCCATGTTAGGAAGCTGCAACATGTATGTGTATGTGTGTGTGTGTGTGTATTGTGTGTTTTGTAAAACTGTCTGCGGCCGCAGCTGCTTTCAGCGAGCATAAAAGGTATTAAATGCTCAACAAATAGGCTTAAAAAGTTACACAGGCCGAGAGAGCACGAGGGGACGTTGCGCATACGCCACCGAGATTGCAGCCATGTGCATTATGTGTGCTGACAGCGCATTGTATACCCTGTAATTTATCCAACATTTTCAAAAAGTTGCTAAACACATAAAAATAGAGCGAATTTTTATGATATTTTTTAAATATATATTATTTACAGTAAAGGGTAACTGTAAGCCGACTACTCGCCTGGCATTCAATTTTATAAATTCTGGAAGAATCTAATTTGCAGCGCAGTTTTCAGTCGAGCATACCCGAGAATTGCGCATTTTTGCGATTTCTGCATAAATTTCAAAACAGTGGAGTCTGCAAATAACTAGACAATGCAAGCTTTGTCAATGTTAGACACAGTAAATTATTTTACGTGGTATCTGTAAGTCTGCGAACTGTAAAAAATCATACAAAATCAAACAAATTTGCATAATTCGCACTAGCAGTCAAAAGTCTCTGGTATTTATTAAACGAGCAGTCTCAACAAACTTATAATTCGAGAATTTTTTCATAAATTTTACACATTTTTGCGATACTCTCAACTGATAACAAATAATAATTAATATTGCGTGGTATCTTATAGTCTTCTATTCGAACTTAAAATAAACTCTAACTTCAAAAAATTTACATATTTTCGATTAGTTGCTCTTTTTAGTCAACTTTTTCCTTATGTACTTGGCATATGGTAGTCGGGCATACACAACTTCACTACAAAGTTGTATTCTATCTTCCATATTAATTATAAAATGTCACATTTTCGATTAGTTGGTTCTTTTTCAAACCAAGTTTCAGTTATGTATCTGGCATTTAGTAATCGGACATTCACAACCTCTATACAAAGTTATAATTAATTTTTAGTCAACTTTTCATTAATGTACCTGGCATTTGATAGTCGGGGATAGGCAACCTCAGTAAAAGTTGTATTCTAAATAACACATTATTTTTCCAAAAAAAAAATAAATGAGTAAAAAGTTTTCAAAATATCACTTAGCTAGTCTATTTTAGTCAAGTTTTTGCTAATGTACCTGTCATTTGGTAGTCGGGCATACACAACTTCAGCACAAAAGTTGTATTAGCTGCACTTTTTGAATAACCATTTCGGGGCTGTGGCTACATTGTCTGCGCTGTCACGGGCAACTCGCACACATCCTTAGCCAGGCTCGTCTCCCTCCCTCCCTCCCTCCAGCCCACCCCCCTCCCTCTACACTTTCCGACCGAGTTAGAGTTTCAGCCGGGAGGGTTTTTCACACTTGAAGCCAATTCGCTGTCAAGCACTCGGCACAGCACAAAACATGCCTTCACACTTTGCGAAAACCCGGCAAAACTATTGTATGGTTATTAACAGAGAGAGAGAGAGATAGAGAGAGGCAGGAAAATTGTGTGTATGTGTGGCAAGTGTGTGTGGCAAGTGGAAAACAGTGTATGTGGCGGCCATTGAACTGTTGCCACAGCAATTCTGTTGAACTCTTTCAGCGCTTAATTAAGTTGCAAACTAAAAGCAAAACTATTTCAAATTTTCCCGTTTTCGTTTTATTTTCTGTTTACAGTGACGTCTCGACGATTGTGACCAGGCCGGACTATAGCTGCCTGGACTCGAGTGAGGCACAGTCGGACGACAGTCATCTGACACGTGACTCGGTGACACGTGAATCCCAAAACGACGAGCTATCCTCATCGACGCTCGACAAGCTCGATCTGAGCACCTTGCCGCTGCCGGCGTTGCCCGTGAAACGACGCAGGACACGCTCACGTGCGAGTCCTTCGAAGCATCATCCAAGCAACGAACATGCAGCTGGCGCGGATAAATCATTGCCAGCCACTCAAGCAGCGACAACGCGCAAGCTAAGTGACAACACGCAACAGCAGCATCAACCACCACCACCACCATCACAGCAATCTCAACCACAGCAGCAGCAGCAGCAGCAGCAACATCTGTCGGCATTCCAGCAATACGTTGCCAAGCGACGCGAAAGTCTTGAGGCATCCACGCGTAACTTCAACGAGAAGCTGGAGGCGCGTCGTATGCTCTACCACATGGGTGGTAATGGCGGTGCCGGCGCTGCACCGACTGGCACCACCTCCTCCACCGCAGATGCCCATGTCCATGCCCATGCCCATGCCATGCCCACGTATCTGTTTGGTGAGCATTTCTATGGTGTGCCCAGCGGTGCCACCCCCATGCGCAAATCCCCCGCCGGCAAGGAGGAAATCTTCTTGAACAAATCCGGTTGGGTCCAAGTCAGCACCAAAGTGAATCCGGAGCACAAGAGTCGACGTCTCAATTACTCGCAGCAGAATGGAAACGCCTCCGCCTCACGCATGCTGCACATGGATCAACTGCATCGACCGGTGGCCATGTCCAGGCAAGCCTTTGTACACCAGCCGGCGAGCATCATGTATGACCGGGATAGTCGGGAACCCAAATTCGTCGGCTCCAAGGTGGAGGAGCTCATCCAGCGCAATGAGGCAAGATTGAGTGGCATATCTTCCCGTGATCCGGCTCTGCGTCCGGGCTATAGAATTCTCGATCCGCAGCTGGCGAGCATACTGAACGAACGTCCAGGATTTCTGCCCGTGAAGAGTGCCAATGATCTGGACTCGCCGCCACCCATAACGCCCATACTGTCGCCGCCGCCCGCTTTCCAGGATAACAGCACCAGCAGCAGTCGACCGCCACGTCATCCGGAGCGTCGCAAGGTGACCAGACAGTCGCATGCACTACCAGTCAGAGCACTCCAACCACCAACCACCCACCAGCTACAGCAACAGCAGCAGCAGCAACAGTTGCCCGTGGTCAACGTCAATCCCAAGGGCATGGTCTTCTCGCGCAGCTTCGAATATGATACGCGTCGTCCCGCACCCACCAATAGCTATGTGGAGACATTCTCGCGCAGCTTCGACGGCAATCTGTCGGAGCGACCCACACCCATGCCCATGCTGGCGGTGCAGCGCGAACGCTCCATCAATTTCAGCACGTTGACCGGCAACTCGCCCAACTACCTGACCAAACGGGAGACAGGGGCAGCCAGTGCAGGTGGAGCAGGTGGTGCCACCAGTACCAACAGCAATAGATCGTTGCGCAGTCGCGATAATTCACCCAAGTATCTGCAACCGCAGACCACCGCCTATCTGAATGCATCCGTAAAGGAGGCACCGCCCGCCTACAGCGTCGCTGCTCCCGCCACAGCTGCTGGCGGTGGTGCTGGTGGCAATCTGGGCAAATACTCGCCTCGGTCGCGCCATGATCGCACCTTTGAGCGCTCCAAGAGCCACAATGTGATTGGAGGACGTTCGCGGAAATCACAATTCAATCGCATGGGCAACAGTGGACCCACCAATCAACAGCACCACCAACCGACGCCACCCGTTGCCCTGGGCATGTCGCGTTTCCGCAGCCTCGACACCACCATCAACAACCGGCTCAACTCGTGCGATAGCGGCGCTCGTTCAGGTGAGAGCAACAATACCAGACAAAGGCAGAAGGAGTCGAAGCAGGTGGATTGCCTTGCGGAGAGGGGGTATTAAATTTGGTAGTAATCGCCTCAATCGCTTCGTTTCACTTTTACAACGAATTGCTATGTCAAAATTCATTGAATCTGTGACAGCAGCTGCACATTGAAGGGTCCCCAACACCCGTATATACATACATACGTATTTCCACTCACCCATCCGAAACCCACCTCCAACATTGATCCTTGGGCATCTCTCCTCTGTGTGTGTGAGTGTGTGCGTTTGTTTTAACGTCCTTGTCATTGTCATAGTTGACTGACTGCGAATGAAAGTAAATTTTGTAATTCAAACTGACGACGACAACTCATCTCTCTCACTCTCTCTCTTTCTCTCTCTATCGCCCACTTACTATATCTGCCCCTCTCTTTCTCTATTTCCCTCACCGTGTAATAATTTCTGTGTGTATTTGTGCATTTCCCTTAAGTTGAAGTTGCAAATGGCAACTTGATGATTGATTTTTGGCTTTCAATTCTCAATTTTATCTGCAGAATTCCAGACAAATTTACGCATTTTTCAATGGGAACTTAATGTACTCTGTCAATCCGAATATATTAACACTATTCCCTGAACATAAAACTGCTAAAATTCAATTCATGAAACTTTCATTTTTATTAATAATTTTTATACCACATAAATTCTACATTCAAAATTTCCTCAAACTCTTCACTTTAAATATTTCGACTTTTTTTAACATTTTTGCATAATTACCCCTTGACAAAATAATCAAAAATCGAAAAATTTTGGATCTCCAATTTTGTGGTCCTAATCGATTTTGGGACTCAAAACTAGCATTTTGCTTTTTATTTGAGGGGTTTCTGATGAGTATTTGTCGAAATATGGCCAAAATGGGCCCAGAAAACGCAAAAGAGCAACTTTCAGATTTTATCGCTTTTCTCTTAGCTTTGATGTATCACAACTTTGGCAGAACTCAACCAATTTTTATGAATTTTCGAATTTGGTTTAATCCATGTTTAAATAATACATTTAATTTCCTAAATTCTTCGGCAAGGTAATTTTGGATGCGAATTTGACACGATATCGCTGAAAAGCCAAAATATCGAATTTTTTACCTGTTTGGTTAACTTTGAACGGAAATAACTTTGCCAAAATTCATCCGATATTCATGAAACTTTCATGTTAATTAATGATTTTTATGCCACATAAATTCTACATTCAAAATTTCCCCAAACTATTCATTTTAAATTTTTCGACTTTTTTTACCAATTTTGCATACTAACCCCTTGACAAAATGATCAAATATCGAAAAATTTTCAACCCCCAATTTTTTGGTCCTAATCGATTTTGGGACTCAAATCTAGCATTTTGCTTTTTATTTGAGAGGTTACTGATGAGTATTTATCGAGATACGGCCAAAATGGGCCCAGAAAACGCAAAAACAGCAACTTTCAGATTTTATCGCTTTTCTCTTAGCTTTGATGTATCACAACTTTGGCAGAACTCAACCAATTTTTATGAATTTTCGAATTTGGTTTAATCCATGTTTAAATAATACATTTAATTTCCTAAATTCTTCGGCAAGGTAATTTTGGATGCGAATTTGACACGATATCGCTGAAAAGCCAAAATATCGAATTTTTTACCTGTTTGGTTAACTTTGAACGGACATAACTTTGCCAAAATTCATCCGATATTCATGAAACTTTCATTTTAATTATTGATTTTTATGCCACATAAATTCTACATTCAAAATTTCCCCAAACTATTCATTTTAAATTTTTCGACTTTTTTTACCAATTTTGCATACTAACCCCTTGACAAAATGATCAAATATCGAAAAATTTTCAACCCCCAATTTTTTGGTCCTAATCGATTTTGGGACTCAAAACTAGCATTTTGCTTTTTATTTGAAGGGTTTCTGATGAGTATTTCTCGAGATATGGCCAAAATGGGCCCAGAAAATGCAAAAGAGCAAGTTTCAGATTTTATCACTTTTCTCTTAGCTTTGATGTATCACAACTTTGTCAGAACTCAACCAATTTTTATGAATTTTCGAATTTGGTTTAATCCATGTTTAAATAATACATTTAATTTCCTAAATTCTTCGGCAAGGTAATTTTGGATGCGAATTTGACACGATATCGCTGAAAAGCCAAAATATCGAATTTTTTACCTGTTTGGTTAACTTTGAACGGACATAACTTTGCCAAAATTCATCCGATATTCATGAAACTTTCATTTTAATTAATGATTTTTATGCCACATAAATTCTACATTCAAAATTTCCCCAAACTATTCATATTAAATTTTTCGACTTTTTTTACCAATTTTGCATACTAACCCCTTGACAAAATGATCAAATATCGAAAAATTTTCAACCCCCAATTTTTTGGTCCTAATCGATTTTGGGACTCAAAACTAGCATTTTGCTTTTTATTTGAAGGGTTTCTGATGAGTATTTCTCGAGATATGGCCAAAATGGGCCCAGAAAATGCAAAAGAGCAAGTTTCAGATTTTATCACTTTTCTCTTAGCTTTGATGTATCACAACTTTGGCAGAACTCAACCAATTTTTATGAATTTTCGAATTTGGTTTAATCCATGTTTAAATAATAGATTTAATTTCCTAAATTCTTCGGCAAGGTAATTTTGGATGCGAATTTGACACGATATCGCTGAAAAGCCAAAATATCGAATTTTTTACCTGTTTGGTTAACTTTGAACGGACATATCTTTGCCAAAATTCATCCGATTTTCATGAAACTTTCATTTTTATTAATGATTTTTATACCAGATAAATTCTGCATTCAAAATTTCCCCAAACTCTTCATTTTCAATTTTTCGACTTTTTTGACCAATTTTGCATACCTTGACAAAATGATCAAATATCGAAAAATTTTCAACCCCCAATTTTTTGGTCCTAATCGATTTTGGGACTCAAAACTAGCATTTTGCTTTTTATTTGAGGGGTTACTGATGAGTATTTATCGAGATACGGCCAAAATGGGCCCAGAAAACGCAAAAACAGCAACTTTCAGATTTTATCGCTTTTCTCTTAGCTTTGATGTATCACAACTTTGTCAGAACTCAACCAATTTTTATGAATTTTGGAATTTGGTTAAAGCTATGTTTAAATAATACATTTAATTTCCTAAAATCTTCGGCAGGGTAATTTTGGATGAGAATTTGACACGATATCGCTGAAAAGCCAAAATATGGAATTTTTTCCATTTTTGGTTAACTTTGAACGGTCATAACTTTGCCAAAATTCATCCGATTTTCATGAAACTTTCATTTTTATTAATGATTTTTATACCACATAAATTCTACATTAAAAATTTCCCCAAACTCTTTATTTTAAATTTTTCGACTTTTTGACCAATTTTGCATACTAACCCCTTGACAAAATGATCAAAAATCTAAAAATTTTCGACCTCCAATTTTTTGGCACCAAACGATCTTGTGAGGTGTTTCCGATGAGTCATTCCCGAGTTATGACCAAAAATGTGGCATAAGTGGCCAAAAATCGACATCTTCATAATATTTCATTCATTCTTCTCTCAGATCTCTCCAATGATGAGCTGGACAATGAGGACGGCAGCTCCACCGAGTTTTTGTCGGCAACAAACTATCAGTTCCCCAATGTGACCTCGGGCAATGTGAGCATTTCGCCGTTCAAGTCACAGCGACAACGTTCGCTTACTCCAGATCGGAATGATTCTCACAGCTCGTCGAGCAGTTTGCGGAAGCAGCGATCGCTGACGCCCGAATCTCGTTCACTGACGCCGGAGGAGCGACGAAAGAAGGGCTCACAGGTGTCGCTGATGAGCTCCAGGCAGAACTCGAGCTCACGCAGCAATACGCTGGAGCGCCGACAAAGGCATGAGGATATGAAGACGCCGCCAACCATATCGCGTAGCTCCTCCAGTTCAAGTTACAGCGGCGGCGAATCGCACGAGCCCTTGAATGGTAGTCCCAGCACTGCGGGGGGAACAGCTGGAGGAGCAGTAGTGCAAGTGGGCAACTATAGGCGAGCTGCTGCGTCAGCAGGACGTAGTGCAGCCAAGCAAGCGGAGCAGGAGCACCTAATAAGGCGGTCCAGGTAAGTGTGGAGGGCAGAGACTTGCCCAGGGTTATCTCCAGGTAATGATCATACCAATCATAGCAGATCCCTGCAATTGAGCGAGCGATCGCCAAATCGTGGACACAAATCTGTGGTATGTGTGGGAGGAGGTGCCTCTCCCCAGCAACAGTCCCAGCAATCGGTGCATTATCAGCCATCAAGTGGCGCTGTCTATCCCAGCTCCATGCGCGCCAGCAAAATGCAGCATGGCTCCAATGGAGCGGGTGGAGTAAGTGGGTCCTCGTCTACAAGGCTGCGCCAGAGCGATGTGGACAAGGCCTGCTCCTTTGACTTTGACTACAACAACTATAATCGGAGTGGAGGCAACTCCACACGTGCTCCACATGCTGCCAGCGCGGGCAGCGGCGGTGACAGCGGTAGTAATCAGAACCTTCGTCTGGACTTTGACAAGAGTCGCTCCTTCGATGATGATTATCGCGAGGCGTTGCTCAACAATAATGGTGGTGGAGGCGGGCGTTTTCTTCAACCTGGCAACGAGCCAAGTGCATCCTCTGGCCGTCATAGGCAAAGCAATTCACCTGCCGAGAGGACCACCACACGTTCTCCGCAATCCTCGGGCTCCTCCTCGAACAACCTGCATCTGCCCTCCTCGCGTCGCACCAGCAGCCCGCAAAGCTACGGCACGAGACTCTGTGATCATGAGCTGACCTACGATATGCTGCGCAAGTCGCCGATCATGAACTTTCGTCGAGGCGACAGCGACTACGAGTTGCCTGTGCAGCTCCGCAATCGGGAGACGATCAACTCGGGTGGGAATAGCGAACTGAACTTTATGAGCAACGAGACGCGCATCTACGAGCATCCGACGACTGTGATGAAGCCGCCGAGGGGTGGCGTGCGGGAGGAGCACTTGTATAGGCAGACGACTGCGCCGCCGCCACGCAGCAGCAGCAGGTACTGAGCACAGCGATAGCAATTCGATAACCGATAATACTTATTAATAAATTATCGATAACGATCATTGATAACCATTTGTAAGGTTATCGATATCCGTTTACGATGAAAATCGGATCATCGATAGCCGATAACAAATAATAACTCCATTAACGATATAGATTAATATTGAAGTTATCGATAACCGATTATATCTAAGCATAAGGCTGTGCTGAGCATAGCGACAGCAAATCATTTACGATAACCGATAACAATTAATGATAAGGCTAAGGACTAACCAACTAACTCTTCACACGCACCAAGACCTCAACCTACATAGGTCGCCTCCAGATTCTAAAATAAAGCAAAGCTATACAGAGACAGAGTGGGAGCAACTACTAACTGACCAGAGAGCTAGCTCCTAGGGTGATGCTACTACACACACAAAACCACACAAAGAAAGACTGCTTAAGGCACAACGCTAACTCACTAACCTCTATCCCCACGAGAATCCCCCCTCTAAAACTAACCTATTAATGTATTTACTAAAAAATTAACTAAAAATGTAAATTTAAATTTAAAATGGAGTGGAGTGGAGAGGAGCAACATTTGGAGGTAATCTTAGGAGTAATGCTAACCCTCTAGCTATACCTGGTATATCGGGGTCAACCTTTTCTACGAATCCACAATCCTCATACCTCACAATACTTGCAGCTTAGAGCGCAACTCGACGGGCACCAATAAGAAATGCCGCAAGAGTCTCAACGGCAGCGATTATTGGCCACGCTGCGGCACCTGCAGTGGCAACGGCAAGGGCAACTTGCAACATTCTGCATCCTCGCCGGCTGTGCAACAAAGTTTAATTGCCATCAAAGGCAGCGAGACAACCCATGTGAATGTCATTAAATTGGATATGTGTGAGACAGCAATTAAGGCAACTCCACCAGCTACAGCTGCCACCACACAGTGGACACTGCTCTGCAGTGGAGGCGTTCAACCACCGACCTCCAGCACATCAAGCAGGACCAACCCAGAGCCTCGTCGAAGACAGCCAACGGCGGTTATACGACCGCGTGTCATACCTTTGGCAGCCAGTTCATTGGTGCTCCTAGGCGGAGATGCTGATGATGAAGATCTGCCGATGGTCACAGCAACGGCAGCACTGACAGCGCCAGCGAAGCAAACGGAAATTTCACAAAGGTAAGCGAGCATTCCAAACCGAGACGAGAAATGACAGCAAAAGGATATAGCCCAAAACAATAAATATATTCATTTTATGTGAATGCCTTGATAGCGACCAAAATGGGAGCGAGCCAACAAATCAACAGTGCCAACAGCCGCAGGCAACAACGACCAACGAAAGTGCGGAGAAAGAGAAGGAGCAGCAGCAGCAGAAGCAGCAACAGTCGCAGGACACGATGGCACAAGACAACGCCATATTGACACAGTCCAACACAAGCAATGGCAAGGACGATGACGACGACGATGACGACGACGATGACGACGACGATGACGACGACGACGATGATGTTGTCGATGTTAGCGTTGGTGGCAGCAACCGGAAGCGACGGCATTCACTGCCCGACAGGACTTCAAGCAGGACAACTACGTGTAGCGACGACTGTCACCAGCTGTTAACGACCAAAATGTTTGTGAGGTAAGTCCAACATTACACTACGCTACACAGCACAACTAAACACAACTGCAACTTGTACCCTCCGCTTTAATTTTCGAGGGCTGGAAAACTTTTTCAAGATTTCACTTGACTTTAAAACAAATGCAAAAGGCAAGAAAGTTTCCCATTAAGTACCACTGAAAGGCAACTGTGAAAGTATGCACAAGGTTTTATTTGCCTTGAAGGGGGCGTGTTGAACGCCCCCAAGATTTATGCTCGTTCTATATAGCAGCCATAGCTTGTGGAATGGCCATTAAATGTGGCTGCTGTTGGCCAAACCCACAAAAGACCATAAAATTTGCTCGATCATTTGCTATAGCCAGCTACAGCATATAGTCGTGGTTACTTAATAAAATTTTTATAATTCTCTTTTTTTAACATTTTCCCTAAAAATTGCATAATGCCAGCAGAATGAGTTGTGGTTTTAGTGCACACCCAACCACTGTACAATCGAAATTGTGCAATATTTGAAACAAATTATTTTGGGGAAAAAAAATAGTTATTTTAATGGGGCTAAATGTTTTTATTTATTTGTTTTATTTTTGCTACAAATTTTTATAAGCACATTCAAACCACTGTGCAATGTCAATGTGTGCTCCTAAAAGTAGGCAACAGTTTTTTTATTGGCAAGTGCAACTTGGACGCAGCTGCGTCTGTTTATATGGACTTAAAGGCTATACGTCAATATGTCCGCAAGACAGTTGGAGAGGGACACAGAATGACAGAGAGAGAGGGAGATGTATAGAGAGAGCATGCTGCCCGTACCCTTGTCAAAAGGTATTGGCAACGAGGCATTTAAAATGACTGTCACTTAATCGTTAGCCGCCCGTGGAGTATTGTTTGGCAGAGTAGCGCCTCAGCTGGCGGTCAACATTAGTGTCAACCGTACTTTTCAACGGCAGCACTTTGACGTATAATCAATAAAAATAAAAATAAAAACACTGAGACGTATATCTATTGAATGATATGGCCGTAACAGGCTGGTACTGGCCACGCACTTGACCCAAAGCAATTCCAAGATGTTGCTGCCAGCAGAAGTTGAAGAAAGGTCGCATATGAGTTGCCTTTGGTTGGGTTCACTGACCCACTGTTCAACTGCACTTCAATCTCATGCACTCACACACACACATACACACACACACATAGTGTACACACACATTTTGTTGGCATTTAGAAAGACATAAAAGAATACACCTCAGGCATCTGTCCCCTATTAAACTGAGAAACTGAGAAGAGAGAATGAGTCTGAGAGAGACGTTCATAAATAAATTATGACCCTATTTTTGTGGCAGTAAAAAAGAAAGAGAGAGATACAACTAGAGTACATAAAACGGAAACTGGTAAACTTTTTAATGTTGCCACTTCTTTATCAGTACAAACCATTTAGTGGGTCACTCAAACAATACTCGACAATTACCCCAAGTGTTGACACTGTAGAAACTAACTCGTGTGCAGCTAAAATCATTTTATGCATTCAATAAATTGGACAATATCATTGTCCATAGTGTGACTTTTATTGGTTTGACTTTCGGCCGTGTCCCGCCCCCCAAAATTTTGGTATATTATAATTTTCATTGTCTTCTCGCACTGCCCCTGTATAAGCATACATAAATTGTTAGCATACTTTTATGCTGCGCCCGAAAATGCACTCGCTTGCGCAATTTTAATACTGCGCATGACCCACAAAATGCAATGAAAATGCAATTTTCGTAACAAAAAACACTAAATTTAAAAATAATCATGGCATTTTGTTACATTTGGCATGCACTTAATATGTATCTGTGAAATCGAGCAGAAACATTTGAATCAACAACTGCCGCTTCACATTGTGTGTCGATAACATAGCGTAGCTGTTGCTCGATAACACTAACAGCCTGCTAACATTGCCAGCTTGAGTTTAGCAGTGCCATTTTGAGTAAACATTTTTTAAATATATCGCAGTCCGATATATCGCAATTAACATTTGTTGTTGTTTTGTCGACGAAGAACGAGCGACGCGTCTCGGGTTTGCGCGTGAATTACAAAAAGTCAATTTAAAAAAAAAAAAATAAGAAAACTTTGTGCCTGTCTAAATTAAAGCCACTTGTGAAACAAGACAACTTAAACTATTCGCATTGCATAGTTTATATATCGCAATTTAATATTCATTTACAAAGTGAACGTACATATCTGAAACAAAAGATTTTTTCAAAAAGGAAAACAGGAAACTGTGTCAATTATTCTTATTTAAATCAAGTGCAGTCTTCGCTCGCCGGCTGAAGTAAAAATTGTTGCCCTCTCACGTATTACACATACCCATATACCTACATATGCGTGGGTGAATGCTCCGCTGTGCATGTGAGGCTGTGTGTGTTAGTGTATATTTGTATGTATGTGTGTTACGGTTAGCTGTTTCGCGGCATTTTGCCAAAAATGTGTTATAAACAAAGCGAGAAAAGCGCAATTAAATGAGCTTAACAAAGCATTAAGTGAAAATCAATAGCAAGTCAAACAAAAAACAGCAACAATTTCCATACCCCCCCATACATTATTACTTTTCGCGAAATATTCTGCAACAACAGCCACAAAGAATAAGAGCAATAAATTTAAAAAAAAAAAAAAAGAATGTCTACAACAACAATAAGGGTGCCGCAAGCAGCCGATGAATTTCACGTCGTGTGCATTTTGGGCGTGAAGGATGTGGATAACAACACGAATATGAATACGAAGACAAATACGAATATGAATAGAGACGATGCCAGCATCGTGGGCGGCTGTGTGGATAGTGGGCGTGCTTCGGCAAATGAATTTGATAGTGGCATAGACGCTGGAGGAGAAAGAGGAGTGAAGAGCACACAAGCTGCTGCTGCTGCCAGCGGCGCAGTGCAATTAAGGCCAAAAGAGAACATTGAAGGACGAAGCAGTAACAGCAGCACCAAAGAGCAGCATGTCTCTCAAACCAAATGGTATTTGAATCCCAACGAAGAAACTGTAACAACAACAACAACAAACGCATTGTCCGAGGACAACACTGTAACGCTAACAATGACTGCAGCTGAGCCCTCTACAGAGCTGTAAGTGAAAGCTTTCCATACACATACCTACATGCATACGTATCTTAGATAACATTCTGCAATTGTAATCGATAGCATAATGTGTGGCCTAATTATGTTAACAGTGGGAGGAAGTCAACAGATTAGCAGTGTAGGGCGGGCTCATTAAAATTATGCGCAGCTGTTAACACATTAACTTTTCGTTCTGCTTGCGCTTTGCCACAAATATTACCAATTTCACACATCATTGATAATCCCCAACCCCTCCCGCCATCTCTCTCGTCAACTTTCTTTGCATTTGTTGTCGTGCTGTTAATATTGCTTTTCCAATATATTGTGCAGCTGTTGGTATTCGACTTGGAATTGGTATTCGGCTTGTTGTGTCCTTCAACCTGCTGTTGTTGTCCTTTGTTTGTTTATCGATTTAATCGACCGTGAATAATTACGCGTTGACTTTGCTGACCTCCTCAACAGGTACTTTATTTGATGTCCTGACGACCCTCCCCCCACCCTGTGCTTAAATATTTCACCCACGTTTTTTTGTTCTTCCTTGTCTTTGCAGCCGCCCTTGATTGTGTTGTTGGTTTCTCTTTTATTTATTATTTTCGATTCTTTTTTGTTTGCCATTTTTAGACGAGACATTGATTTGTTGCCCTTCAAACAAACCGCACGACCTCCGCCCCCTCCACTCTGGGGTCTTCTGTGCCTCTTTGGCAAACTCCATCCACTTGTCAGTTGCAGGCAATGTCGTAAATCAGCTGAAGCCTCGTATATGTGGGTTTTTATTAAAATTCGCTCATTTATTTTATTTCCTTCCTCAGATTCAGATTTAGTTCCATTTTCATCGCAACGCGCAAATTTCTGCAAGGTTTTTAGTATTTTTATATATGGCACTCGAGCTCATACGAGTACGCGCCCAATTTATATATATTTTTAGATATGCATGCGACATTTTCTCCCCTGTTTTATTTTCGTCATTCCGAGCAGCAACAGCAACAGCAACGGCGACGATGACATTTCAAATGTGTCTTATGAATGTTGCGTGTAGATTTATGTTTAGCGTCAGCTGCGAATCACCGCATAACTTGCCGGAATTCCATCAACTTTTTTTTTGCTCTCTTCATTTCATTTCTGATCTTTATCAAGTTGTGCATAAAGAAATGTAAGATGAAAGAACTTCTGCTAAAAATATATAAATTACCTTTTTAATTAGTTACTGCTGCGAGAATCACTAATAAATGTTTTGGTTGAGTTAAAAATATCTGAAACTCAATTTTCATCCCTAGAATAAGCTCTATATAAACTTTGAATTGTCATATTTTGGCCAAAAATTAACCGATTTTCATGAAATTTGCATTTTTGTCAATCAATTTTATACTACTATAATTATGCATTCAAAGTTTCCTCAAATTCCTCATTTTGAATTTTTCGATTTTTTTTATCCATTTTTGCATACTAACCCCTTGATAAAATCATCAAAAATCGAAAAAATTTTTGATCCCAATTTTTTGGCCCTAATCGATTTTGGGACTCAAAACTAGCATTTTGCTTTTTATTTGAGGTGTTTCTGATGAGTATTTATTGAGATATGGCCAAAAATGTCCCACAAAACGCATAAAAACGTAACTTTTGGGTTGTATTACTTATACACTCCACTTTGATCCATCATAACTTTGTCAAAATTCAATTGATTTTCAAGAAATTCTCTATTTAGTTAAAGTTATGTTTTAAAAATCAATTACAATTTTAAAATCTACAATTAAGTTATTTTTGCCAAGATATTCCACAGTTAAAACTAAAAAATGCCAAAATCATTAATTTTTTACGTTCTCATAATTTTGAACTGCCATAACTTTGGCAAGATTCAACCAATTTTCAAAAGTATATAAAATATTATGAAATTTACCTTAGAAGTCAAATGTATGCAAACTAAATTTAAACTTCCATATACATATTTTTAACAAAAATTTTAGGCATTTTTTAAACTGTGTGTTTTTTTTTATGTTACTGAGTGTTAACAGAGCAAGTTTGCTGTAGTTGTGGTTCGCCTATTAAAATAGTTAAAGTATTTATGGATGCCATGTTGCAGTTGGCTTAAGTTATGATGATTTAGTTGAACACGTATGTATCTGTTGGATACATCGTTAGCCAATGCACAGTATGGAATGTATCTTTAATTTGATGCAGCAACTGGTTGCTACTCGCTGCTACTCGATTGCTGCTGCTGCTGCTGTTGCATTGATTGATGTTGTATCTTGTGTAATTCAATAACAGTTAGGGACCTTGGTATTTGCCGATGACAGTGCAGAAACGAAAAATCCGAGACACTACGAGGGGGTACAAAAAAAAAAAACAGAGTCAGCGTTTCGCAGACATCACTGCCATCTATGGTCAACGTCTGTCAACTGCAAATCAGCAGCAACATGTCCAGCAGTTGAGGCAACTGGAACTGCTGGCGGAGCAATTGAAGGAGTTCCAACATTTTTCTTTTATCTTGTGTTTTTTTTTTGTGGCACGTAATTAGTTGCAGGCGCTAGTGGGACTTTTACTTTCCACATGGCAAAAACTTATGCAATATCATCGTAGGACATAAATGGCAGTTGTAGTGACATTTCTGCATAAAATATGTGAAGACTACATAAATGTAACTGTATAATAATGCAGATGATGTAAGGCAACAATAACAGTGCGTGCCAAACATTCTTGTACAGCAGCGTCATCATCGTGATCATCATGATCATGATCATCGTTATTGTCATACGTAGTTGTAATCAGGGCAACTGATATACTGCCTCAATTAGTATACAGTAAGTATCACTCGCTGATGACCCCTTTACTCGTACTCCCAATAAAAACAAACCAACAGGCATATATCTCGTACCTCGTACCCCTTTTTATCAGTTTTTGATTGTACTCAAATTCCAAATAAAGTACCTAAAAATATGCCGAAGAATAACGAAGCGACGTGACTCGTTGATTTTGTGCTGTTGTTGTTGTTGGTAGTACGAGTATCTGTCAGATACAGATACAGTCTCTAATGTGACAAAACAGACAACAAAAATAATATTGTGCGGTTACGAAACCTCAAAATGAAATGAAAAGAAAAACGTATGTATGTATGTACATGTGATGGGCACACAAGAATTTCCAATTGCTACGTGATAAGGGCGAGCCTACAAAGGGGTTACCTTTACAGTTAGAGATGGAGAGAGGTAGAGGATAGAGATAGGGAGAGGAAGAGAGTGGATTCATATGCCCTGTTTATTATATGTTAGTGACATTACGAATATTTCCTACGAATTTGTACGCTTTCTTTTGCGAATGTTAATGTTTTTTGTTCGTCTGCATAATTTGCCATGTGAATGAATGAATGTGAATGGACTTGGACTGTGTCTTTTTGGTTGCATCTAGTTACGTATTGTTGTATGTGGCAAGGCAGCAAAACATGCGGCAAGTCATAATTGTCTCTCTGTCTGTCTGTCCTCATTGGTTGACTGGCATGTCTCTCCCTCTCTCTCTCTCTCTCTCTACCTCCCCTACTAATCAGTGTTTCCTGTTTGCAGCATCAGCTTCCAGTGGCAGTGGCAGTTGAAAGTACCCTAGACAGACAGACACACGACCCCAACATTGTCTACACTGCGTATACTATATAACTTTGTTATATCCGTCTGTCTCTCTGTATATAAGCATATACTTGAATGCGTGTCTCGTATATAATTTTCTTGTTGCTCGCAATGATATTATATGTACAGATATGTAGATAGATATACCTGTATATCTATATGGCGTGTTGTAATCAAGTGAAACCTGCTGCCATTTGCCACTTGCCACTTGGCACTTTGCAACTAACAATCCTGTTGGCCTGTCTTTGTTTTGACTTGGCTTAGACTCTTGGCTAATTGCAGTTATTGCACTTATTACTAAATTAGCTGATGGCCCAACAACATATGCCGCTTCAATCTATCTATATATCTATCTATATGCCCCCTCATCAGGCAGCAGCAGGCGTTGCAACGCGTTGAGGAGTTGCCAATCAGCCCAACAATCATCTAGTAGTTATACCCTGTAAATAAACCACACTTGCTTAATAGAAATTTCGCAAGTCAAGCTTGTAAAAAAATTCCTTAAATTCTGCCTCAGCAGTAGAAATAATTAATAGTGTTTCCAGAAAGTTTAAATACTAGAAAGTACAAATTTAATGCATAAACATATTAAACAGTTATTATACCGAAAAAAAGTTGCCTTAAAAGGGTTTTGTTCATTTTAGAATTTTTGTAAAATATTTTAATAATTTTACTTAATAACTGTGAGAAATTTGTAAGACTTAGAAGAATCTATAACTTAAACAGCACTTTTTCTGAATCATTCATTTAATGATATAGTAGAAATATATATTTTTAATTTTGAAAAATAAAAATATAATTAATTTTTGTAATAATTTTCTTATAATCTGTGTGAATTTTCTAAAATGCAAATAAAGCTCTAACTTTGCCAACTTTTTTCTAACTGATTCTCTTTATGTGATATAATAATAATTATTTTATTAATTTTCCTTCATTTTTGAATACAATAAATATAATAAATATTTCTATTAAAATGTTCTATGATAAATTTCTAATACATAAAAACTGTTTTACTTAATTAGCTATTTTTCTATTTCATTTAATGAGATATAGAGATATAGATATAGATATAATCAATTTAATAGATATTGAGGCCTGTTCTCAACTCCGAATCCGAAGAAAACGTGTGGTTTTGGCATTGGAAACTATTTGAAAAACCGAACGTTCTGTTCGGATTCGGAATAGAAAACCGGTCTGATAATGATTATCTTATCAAAATAAAGCGAGAAATTTCATCTATTCAAAAAACCATTCAATTATATATATTCCACTACTCACACATAACTTCTGGAAATCTTACCATTAATAGGGTATCTTCTCGTCGAGCAACTGCCACTGATTCGTAACTATTTCTAGCCTCTAATGTTGATTGTGCTTTTGCAGGTGTTGCTAACGGGGCAGCACCAACGCTCTGAGAATGTCTAAAAAAAAAATATAAAAAAAAAATGCATTTTATGTCTCTGCATTTTCTTGTTTATTTCTTTGTGCTAACAATCGAATCGATTTTTCCGTAAAATATATATGTATGTGTTTTTTTTTCGCATAATGACGCTTTCTTCTGCTGGCTGTGAAAATTGATGCATTTATCTTCAATAAAGAAAAGTTTCTCAACTCACGGCTTGTCATATGAAGAGAGAGAGAGAGAGAGAAATAGAGAGAAGGTTAAACAGTTGTAGGCATTTATATTATAAGATTCGATAGAAAAAAACATACATTTGGATTAAACATTGGGAAAGTTGTAAACCAATCACCACACACTGACATCTGTTGGCCATGCGTTTGCTCCACTTTATGTTTTCATTTCCATTTCCAAACGAAAATTTCGACAAAAGGAAAAGTGCAGTTGCATTTCTTCATTCCTTTTTTGTGTGTGTGTGTGTGTGTGTGTTTGTTTGGGAAATCTTGAGTTCAGTTCAAAGTTCAGAAAGTTCTGGCTGAGATGCTTAAATATGAAATGCAGAGGAAGGAAAACTATTTGTGTGGAGAGGGTGGCCATAGGTATGCAGGGGGTTAAGTTTATTGCTCGCTTCGCTGGCTGCCACTTTGGAAAAGTCGAGAGGAAAAACTTGTCGCAATTGAACATTTTTTATGAATGCTAATGGAAAGTTTCTTCAAAAAAAAAAATATATATATAAAAAAATATGAAATAAGAAATAAAACTCTGGCTCAGACTTTAAACTGACAGCTGTCAGAGTTTGCTCAAGTATGCTGCATGCTGCTTGCTACTTGCTGCATGTTGCATGCCTCATGCTGCTGTGTGGCATTATCAACGAGCAAAGTTCTCACTTTGACGTCTCTACAAATGCATTCCTAATAACTTGAAGCGGCATTATGCCTTCCTCCCCCAAAAATATTTGGGTTAATGGAGAACAGAACACACACACACACACACATATATACAGAGAATGTGTGTGTGTGTGTGAGGTATAGGGTTGCCGAGCTTTTTGTTAATTACCTGAGAGTTACCTGCCTGCCTTCAGGCAGCTTCCGACAGAGAAAGAAACAGTTGTCATTAATCTCTCTCGCTCTGGGAACTCGACGTGTTGACAATATTTGCTCATTATAACTTTATGTCAACTGATCAGAGCCACAGAAATATCATCAATTTCAGTCAAAAACTTATTACAACCCCTCCATCCCCCCCACCACACTTCAGACGAAACTTGCTTCTGTTTGGCCATAATTAGTTTTTGTTGTGTTTGCCAAAAATTAAACGGAAATGAAATGAAAATCTCAAGAGCTCTGAAAGTAACAATAAAAGTCGTCGTCGCCAAAAAAAAAAGCAAAAACTTGCAAAAATAAATTCAACAAAAATGTTTGTCATTTATAAAAGACAAAAGACTATTTGACAAAAGCTTAAATCATCATCATCATCATCATCATTATCATCTCTCGCGCTTAAAATAGTTTTCATTGTTTTTGTTTACTTTGGGAGCAAAACATTTAATTACATAATTATTGCCAAGCTATGTCTGGTATTCTGAATTGTACACAAAAAAAAAAAAAATAAATATAAATTAAAAATTATATCTTAAGTCAATGGCAACTTTAATGACTGAAATCAGCAATTGCAGGCAGAAATATGAGCAAGCTATAACCATAGTATAGTTAGGATATGAGAGGGTTGCTTGACTTACTTAGAAATAGAAGAAACGGTATATATTTGAAAAACATAAGTTTTAATGTTTATTTTTTTTTTAAATTAAATCTTTGCTTTGAAACTCTTTGTAAAAACTGTCCTTGAAATTATTAGAAATTTATTTGCGGAAAATAAATGAACCCACAAGTTACTTTAATCTAAAATATTTATACTTAGAATCCACTATATAAACCTCTTTGTACTTTCAATTTCTTATTTTGAAATATGCTAACCTCACACACATACTACAAATAATTCTTTTCTGCCAGAAGTTCCCCATTTGTTCATATTAAAAGCACACTTCTTTATAAAATTTCTTCAAATTTTTATAGTATTTTATAGATTCCTTACTTCTCTGCGCTGCCCTCAACTTTTTACAACTGCCATCAACATTTTCCTATGATCCTCAGCTGAACTTTTAGGTTTCGTGACTCACACAGTTCCTTAAAATTCCTGAGTTCGCTCATAATATGTGCTGCTGCTTCTTCTTCTTCGTGGATGACTCATCATTCTGAGACTCTAGGGCATCTGGGAGTCGCTCATAAAGCATTCGCATGTTTTCCATACATTTTTCTCACATTGAAACTGTGTGGCATGCAACTGGTTTTAAGATCTCAATTATGATGGTTATATGGCGTCGCATTTCTTGTTTATTCTCAGCCTACGTTCTCTCAGCATGAGTATGTGTTCCTCTCTCTCACTCTCTCTCTCTCTCTCTCTCTCTCTCTCTCTCTCTCTCTCTCTCTCTTTCTCTTTGTGTTTCTGTAATACGATTTTGTTATCATCTGTTTTGATTGACTTGATCTTACTTCTCTCATATATTTCTGAAGTAATTTGCTTAAAATTATTTAAAACATGATTAACCACATTTTCGGTGTCTTTAATCTCCGCTCTGTCACTGTCACTAACACGGTCTCTTTCAGTTCTCAATTTGTCTCTGTTCTCAGACAATTTTTGCCAAGTTTTTGTTGGTGTCTATTTCTCTAGTGGCAGCTATTAGTTAATTAATTCAGGCAACAGTCTCGGCCATAATTAATGATCGATTTGACATGTGTCTTTTATAATCCATACTTAGACGAGATCTAAACACACTACAGCTGTGTAGCGGTATTTTTCCCTAGGTTTCTACGAATCACGCTAAACAGCTTTTTTTTTAGAGCTAATTAAGAGCCGCTGCCGTGAAGCACTTTCGCTTTTTAAAAGCGCTTCGACTGCAGTTTATGCATTTTCGATTTTGTTTTGATTTTCAAGTTTTTTTGTCGATATATATTTATTTCTTTTTCATAATTTCCGTGTGGAGCTGATGAGCTGCAGACAATAGGGAAATCGTTTAATAAAAGAAAACTTTCCGCTTTGCCCACTATCCACTATACAATATTAATCAAGTTTATTATGAGTTTATTCACTCTGTGGTAGCTAATTAAATTATCTGCCATGTATCTGTATAAATTTAATTGTTACTCTCTCTGCTCTGCTCTGCTCTGCTGTTCTGCATTTCAATTCACATCCAAATCAAGATTCGGTTTGGTTTGCATTTCGAAAAACTTCTTGAATGCGGAACCGGTTGAAATATTCGAGATGAGCTCTTAAGTCGAGCATATAAATCAGTTTCGGTGGCAATGTCAAAGCGAAATCTTCACACATCTCAACAAAAATCCAAACAGCTGCAACTATCTCACTCTACAACATTCACTGTCTCTTTCTATCTATCTGTCTTTGTTGTAAACAAAAAAAAAACTGATTCATGTAAATGTCGCGTGTGCTTAGCCTCAGCTGCAGACCAACATTCTGACTGTCTGTTTGTCTGTCTGTCTGACTGACAGCACTCCCTCCACTATACTCTCTCCTGCCGCCCCTTTTCTCCTGCTGAGGTTGGAGAAAGGCAGCCGCCAGACGCTGCCACACAGTTGCTCAAGTGAGATGTCTTCTTCTGGCTTGCCTCAATAAACAAATCGCTTGCAGTCGGCAGAAGCCCCCCTCCACCTCCCCAAAAAAAAAAAAAAAAAAAAAAAAACAAAAATAAAACAACAAATGTTGAGGTAGAGTAAGAAGAAGAAGCAGAAGCAGAGCTGCCTGCACATGTTGAAACTGTTGCTGTCAAACAAGAAGAAGCAGCAGCAGCAGCAGCAGTAAAGTTGAAGTAGACACAGTTTATTTATCATAGGAATACGAGGCATGCCCCAGAGAGAGAGAGAGAGAGAGAGAGAGATAGCGAGAGATAGCGAGAGAGGGAGTAGGGATCTCATAGACACGCCTAGACTATCCGCTCGCACTGTTTGTCTTATCTACAAATTTGTATCGCATAGTGTGGAGGAAGAGGTGGCGAGGGGAGTGCATGGCAGTCAGGTAGGGGAGGCAACATACAGACGGGCGGACAGTTTGCTTCTTACGCATACGTAATATATTACCAAAAAAAAGAAAACAAGTTACTTGCCCCCGCCACACTCATGACTGGGCTTAGACAGCAGTTCATTACACTGTCTGACAGCCAGAAAATGTATGTGTGTATGAGAGAGAGGAAGATAAAGAGAGAGAGACAGAGAAAGTAAAAGATAGTTAGAAAGAGGCAGAGCTTATGTTGTAAGCGAAGTTCAACTATTTTGAATTTGATGCCCCAAAGTTGGAAGACAACCGAGAATCAGTGTTGGCAACATTTGATTGCTAAAAAAAAATGGTCAGATTGGGAAGGGAACAAATTGAAGAATGGCTAAAACTTAAAAATGATGATAATAAGTATAAAAAAAGGCCAGAAAACTCAAATATTAGAAGCAACAGATATTTAAATCAATAGATAATGTTCCTCGAATATTTAAGTCACTTTATTAAAAAAAAAACATAGAAAAAAAACCATTTATACCCCATAAATGTAAAGATCTCTGTCATTTCTTTTATCATAGATAGATTGTAAATAAATAAAAGAAATACAAAAAAAAAACGTTCTTAAAAAATGGTTAAATTTGCATAATTGGGAAATTAAGAATCAGTTCAATTTGTAATTTAATAACATTTTTGATAGTTTATGATAACGTTATTTGGAATTTAGAATGTTGCGACTAAGTTTTAAATTTCGTGGCACATTTTTGAAGCTCAACCCAAGTAGAAAATGAAAATATTTTAAACTTTAGCTGTTTGAATAAAAAAAGAAAACAATTTTGTAAAACATTTTTTGCTATAATATTATAATAAGTTCTTTAAATATTTATCATAAATACCAAAATGCAAAAACAAATTAAAAAAATATCTATTCCATATATTTTTCAACTTGTTTGGTTTTAAGCGCAAAAAAGGCTAAATTGCCAACACTTGCCAAAATAAAGCGCAAGGCAGTAAAACCCTTTTGTAGTTTGATGCTCGAAAAAAGAATTGTGGGGCAGGTGAATGCACTTGTCACGGCAATTTAGCACACACAGAGATTCTAAACTATCAACTATGTGCTCTATATTATGTGTTTCATAATAAACTCTATATAAATAATGTTTCATGCCCAAATGCTTATCGCATTTGGGGACGCATTACAGTAGCAAAGTGAGCTGCGGCTACAAAAACTTGACCTTAACATTCGCAATCAGCTTAGCAACTACATATACTTATATACATATGTATGTATGCATGTATGTATAAAGAGTGAAGGGAGAGGAAATCATGCTGTTATTCCCTAGGTAATTTCAGTCACACTGTACGGTCATACCTCGTGTCTAACTGCCCTGTGGCTTATCTCTGAGCCAAATGCCAATCAAACTGCTCCCAGTGAGAGACTCTCCAAGCTGAAACTGAAACTGAAACTGAGGCCTCATGCTGTAGTATATAAAGTTTTTGATAGACTGTAGAGCGGGTGTGCGGGGCACTTCCTAACAAGTTTTACTTTAATTAAAAGTTAAATTAATTTAAGTGTTTTGTTGTTTTACTTTTTTGGTTGAACCAAGTTTATAAAACTAACAAACACTCATGTGAAAATTGCATAATTTATGAGCTGCAAAATGTCTTCAAATTGTTGAAGACAATTTTTTATATATCTCGTCATTTTTTCACTCTCTATCCTATCCGTCTCTTTAGGGTTTTCCTTTAGTTGTTGTTGTTGTTATTGTTGTTTGTTGTGGCAGCAGCCGCACTTTCCTTGTGGCATTTGCGTCGTCGTAACTCAATCCCAATTCCAAATCCAAAATGCGAACGCATTCAGTTTTCATTAGGCAACGCATTAAAATGTGTTAATTATATTATGAAATTACATAACAAACTCTTCCATGTGCTTGAATTACCTACACAAATAACAAACAACAACTTGCATATGAATGCAATTCAATCTTGTTCAAATGTGGAAGTGCTGAAATGAGTATTATGAGTATCTGTCTGCCTGTCTGTCTGTCTGCCAGTAAACACTCATTCAACACTCATTCAACACTCGTACAACATTCACTCTAGGTATTCATATTCATTCAAAAACTTCCGTATTAGTCACGCTTTTAATAGGCCAGACTTTGCAGACCAATTTTGATTGAAGACTCGACTCGCAATGCGTTGTTAATATGGCTCGACAGACAACTGCAATTGGCTAAAGTGAAATTCAATTAGTAAATCCGCAGAAATTTATTATAATAATAATATCAACAGCTACACTATGTGCTGTAATCGTGACTGTAATACATTGTAAAGTAAACCCAATAATTTTCAAATATCATGAAGTGTTCAATTGAAAATTTGTAAACATTTTCTTTCAAAAATTACTGATTGAAACCCAAAACACTTGTAGAATATGGTATGAATAATCACTTATGATGAGCCATAAAATAAACCTATATATTCCATGAACTTCTGGAGGTATACAATAAACAACTAGTGAAAATTTCGCATCTTGATGAATTTATGGCCTTCAGTGGGTTTTCTTAAAAAAATATGCTATAATATATTGTGAATGAATTTAAGATTGAATGAATAATCAAAAATGATTTAAGACATTTCAGAACTTTAAGCAAAAGTTTGAATTTATCGAACTATAGCCAAGTTCATTCATATCAAAATATAATGAATGAAATTATAAACATACGATTATATGACTGTAACTACAAACAATACGACAGTTCATTTTAAGATCGATTGAGTTTCGCCAAAGTTATGATAGCCTAAAGTTAAGAACCCAACAGGAAACCAGTCCATGACTTTATTAAAAAAAAAAAAAAAAACCCACTTCAACATGCCAACATGTACTACAACTACACTTATAAAAATATACTATATCTAAAAAGAGAAACATATAAAATATGAAAAGTGTGGAGGAAAGTGAATAAAGTTGGCAACCCAAAAGTATTGCCCTTTAGACCCCCATTGCCCATAACGAGACATTTCCAAGAATATCATAGAAGACATAGTATGGGGGCCTTGCAAATTAAGACCGCTAAAAGGCAAACCGAATATATATATATATATAATATATGTATATAGTATTATATATATAGTAAACACATAAAGAACTACATATATCGTATATAACAGCGTCAGACCCAGACCTTAAATAAATATTACTAGACCTCTCATATCAGACAATGCCTAAGTTCCTAAATTCCCCACTTATCGTATAACCAACAAAAAAAAGACGAAATTTGTTAAAGTTTTTGTTAGAAAAAGAAAAAAAAAACAATTTATTTTTGCTGTTTAGAATTTAGTAGCATGTTGGGATTGTGTGTAAATTTAATGTGAGTTTGATTTGTGGGAATATTAAGCAGTTGCCACAAAAAGAGGCACGTTGTGGAGTGTTGTTTGTAATTAGTGGCAGCCATTAGTGTCAGCGGAGATCGTAAGCGACTCCTTCACATGTTGATGTGGCCCCTTTTGTTTAGCTGCTGCTGCTGCTGCTTCTTCTTCTTGATTGTAATTCGAGTGTCCTGCGGCGTCGTTTGCCCATCCCTGCCACGTCTGCTTCTTCCCCATATTCAGCTGCTGCTTTGCTGCCTGTTGTTGTTGTTGCTTGTTGCTTGTTGTTGTTGTTGTTGTTGTTGGGGTTCAACAGACTCATCAGGTTTTCATAATTTGTGTGGAGGTTTGTGAAGATTTCCCGGAACACACAGAATGTGAGAGAAAGAAAGAGATATTGCATTTAATTACAATTGAAGAGGAAAACGATGGCAAGCGAGAAATGTGGCAGGAGAATGTAGCTGAAAAGAGAGAGTCAAAGAGGCAGAGAAAGAAAGTGAGACAGAGAGAGTGAGAGAGGGGGAGAGGCAGAGAGTGAAAGAGGGAGAGCGCAAGTGCTGCCCTTTGGCTCAAAGCAATTTCTTTGTCTTTTGCTTTATTTTGTACTTCGAAAATTTTATTATTATTATTATTATTTTTTTTTTTGGCTTTGACTTTTGTTGTATGTGTTTCCAAGTGCGTCGCTTCAATTGCATTCGTCTTCAATTAATTATGAATTCGTAAAGTGCAGCCGCCCACACTCTCTCTTCCCTCTCTCTCACTCTCTCTGTCTCTTTCTCTGTCTCAGTCCTCTCCTCACTCTAACTGCTTATGCATTCAAAATACGTTACCAAAAAAAAAAAAAAAAGAACAAACAAAATAAGTCTCGTCATCATTGTGGCATGTTCTAAGCTTGCAACAGATACGTTTCGCTGCCTTTGTCTAGCTGTTGTTGCCTCTTGTTGTTTCCACGAGCGCTGCTGGCGCCTGTGGGCGTGCTTGCCCTCTTTGGTGTTACCGACAAGCGACAAGTTAACAACAACAACAACAACAACAACAACAACCACAATATTAACAACAACAACAACAACAATGAGATGGAGAACGAGAAGCATGTAGTTGCGACTTGCGTCTAGTGGAACTTTGATGTTATTTATAGTGGAAATGCACATCAGTCTTGCAACATTGAATGCAATTGGCAGCAGCTGCTGCAGCGCCAACATGTGGGCGCAGGCACAACCAACGCACAAACAGTAGTTGCATCTGCATCAAGCATGCCTCAAAATGTTGAAGCTGCATCTCTGTGGCAAACCCAAATGCAAACAAACACATTTGTAGCCCCCCTTCTGACTGCCACGCTCAATTCATTCATTAAATTCGCTTTATTTCAACATGTGGCATCGTCTACGTACGCTGAGTGGCATGCCACACACACACACCCACACACACACACACGTCCTTCGGCCTTATGAATATGCATACACTCGGATGTATTCACATGCATTCATAACTCATTTAGCATGATTCTCCTGATAATGGGCATCAGCTATATGCCCTTGCCCCTCTGTCAATCCCCCCCCCCCTCTGTCTATATATCTCCCTCTCTCTCTCTATCTCTATCTCTCTGCCTTCCTTTACTTAAATCCTGCTGTAGCCATTGACCATTTTGCATAATTCTGCCACAACTCCTGTCCTCCCTTTCCTCACTCTCTCCACTCATTCACTTTGCATTCAATTAATCAATGCCAATTAAGGTTTCTCTTTCTCTCTGTCTCTCTCTCTCTCTCTCTCTCTGTGTGTTTTCTCTCTACATGTGCTTTGCGATTCTTAGTCATGGTTGGTTCAGAGTTCATGCAGAGTTCTCAACATCCTCTTAATTTTTCTCTCATTTTTATTTTTATTTTCATGTTTGTTTCTTTTTTCCAAATGGGAATTATCCTGCTCAATTTCCCGCTGCCCTGTGACGGCTGTAAAACGTCTGTCAAATGTCAATTTACATAGCTTAAAATGGCCTTAATTCGAAGCCAAAACCCGAATCCAAGTCAAACCACACATTCCATGGTTCAAAAGGAGGAGGTAGAAAACCTCCACATGTGTGAAAAACATCAATGCCTCTGCTGGAAAACATATTGTGGATATTGAACAAGTCAATTTAGGCTAATTACATGACATTTAATATGCTTGAAATTCTAATTTAAACGAGCTTAGAATTTTAATAAAGAATACTATATACATATTGGGAAATATCCCCAATAAAGAGTGTTATGCAGAAGTAAGTTTTGTATTTTTGAAGAATGATTGGGAATTTTTAGACTTTTTGGAAATTAATAAATTGTATAGAAATCATATTTAGTCGGGACTTTTTTTCTATTTCTCTACTTTTTTAATGATAAAGCAAACGCCTCTTTTTATATTTTTTTAAAATATCCCATGATATATTTCAATTTATAAAAGAACAAGTGTTATATATACATATTTAAAAAGTTATCAAAAAAAAGTTCTTCGAAATTAAAGAAAAAAAAAATACCCATAGAATTCTAACTTGGCATATTTTTTTTAAGGAGTCCCTGAAGAGAAGAGTGTGTGCTTCGAAATTTTAAAAAATTTCCATAACTTAAACAATTTTGTTTAGTAATAGTAATAAAAGAAATTTATAGAAATTGTTTCTATTTTGATAATTTTTCTAATTACTTTTTAAAGATTAATCTTATAATTTTTAAATTTATTTTATTTAGACATTATTAATACTTGTGATAGACTTCGTCGTCGGTTTGTCTGTCACAATTGTTTACAACTGTCAATCATTTCCTATCTAAATGGTCGCATTTTTTCTGTTCCAAGTACAAGTCCAAGTTCTATTGCGCATTTTTTCACTCGTCAAGTGTCGCATTGATAACCCCAATTTACAACCTCAACTACTTTCAATACGTGCAATTAGACAAAATGCAATACAACTTTTGCAAAAACAATGCCGATTGCAGTTTCAATTCGCATTCGTCATATCAATTTGAAAGAGGAAGAGAGAGAGAGGGTTGCCCATAAATGTCGTAAAGCCCTAAGAACGTTGCACGCTTTGTCATAGCGGGACTGACAATTGCCACGTGCTTCCTACCGATCAGAAACAGCGCGTCTGTTTCGAATTGAAAATTGTGCCATAAAATTGATAATAGCTCAATTATTGTTTAAGTGATCATCAATTAGGTTCCCTTCAAAAGTTGCTTTACTTCCGAATGAAGCGTACAGTTAATTTTATGAACTGCAATTAAGAAAGTTAAAGCAAGTCACACAGCTTTTTATCTTCATTTGAAGATACTTAACCAAACAGTGCAAGAGTTCTTATACTTGCACTTCCTGTCTTTAAAGTAAGTGAAATACTCACGAAAGTTCAATTTGAGCGGATATTGTCACACATGTTTCGCCATATCTCGAGAAATACTCGTCAGAATCTCCTCAAATAAAAAGCAAAATGCTAGTTTTGAGTCCCGAAATCGATCAGGACCCAAAAAAAAGGGATTGAAAATTTTTCAAATTTTGATGACTTTGTCAAGGGGTTAGTATGCAAAAGTGGTCAAAAAAGTCGAAAAATTAAAAATGAGGAATTTGATAAAATTTTGAATGCAGAATTAATGTGATATAAAATTCATTAATAAAAATGCAAATTTCATGGAAATCGTATGAATTTTGGCCAAGTTATGGCAGTTCAAAGTTAACAAAAAAGCGAAAAATTCGATATTTTGGCTGTTTTATCGATAACCTCATAAATTCTCATCTAAAACAACTCTACTGAAGATTTGAAAAATGCGAATGTATTATCTAAACATGACTTTAACTAAATTCAAAAATTCATAAGAATCGGTAGAATTTTGACAATGTTGTGATAAATCAAAGTTGAGAGAAATGTAACAAATTGCGAAAATTGCAGTTTTTGGCGATATGTGGGACATTTTTGGCCATATCTCGAAATATACTCATCAGAAACTCCTCAAATAAAAAGCAAAATGCTAGTTTTGAGTCCCGAAATCGATCAGGGCCCAAAAAAAAGGGATTGAAAATTTTTCAAATTTTGATGACTTTGTCAAGGGGTTAGTATGCAAAAGTGGTCAAAAAAGTCGAAAAATTAAAAATGAGGAATTTGATAAAATTTTGAATGCAGAATTAATGTGATATAAAATTCATTAATAAAAATGCAAATTTCATGGAAATCGTATGAATTTTGGCCAAGTTATGGCAGTTCAAAGTTAACAAAAAAAGCGAAAAAATCGATTATTCGTCTGTTTTATCGATAACCTCATAAATCCTCATCTCTACTGAAGATTTTAAAAATGCGAATGTTTTATCTAAACATGACTTTAACTAAATTCAAAAATTCATAAGAATCGGTAGAATTTTGATAACGTTGTGATAAATCAAAGTTGAGAGAAAAGTTGCAAATTGCAAAAATTGCAGTTTTTGGCGTTATGTGGGACATTTTTGGCCATATCTCGAAATATAATCATCAGAAACTCCTCAAATAAAAAGCAAAATGCTAGTTTTGAGTCCCGAATCAAAAATGACGAAAAACTTAAAAGACCGATTTTCAAGAAAACATGAATGCAAAATTGAAATAGTACAAAAATCATTGATAAAATTACAAATCTCATGAAAATTTGTAGCTTTTTAGCTAAGTAGTGACTGTTCAAAGGTAAGAAAATTCCTCATTTATTAAGAATATTGATTCTATAATTACTGATTTCTGCTCATTAATTTATGGACTTTCCACAAAATAGTATCATTATAATGGTCCAATCCCTGCTGATTAGACCAGTTATAATCCAGCATCAGATGCCACTACCTGTCTGCAGACCAGGCAGTTGTTCAGTGGCTCAGAACAGGGTCATTCCATATCAATGCGCAGATTTGCGTGTGAATCGCCGCAACTTGGCAACTCTACTGCCGAGCTCAACTCTACTCGACCAAAGTGATTTCTCGTTTTGGTCCAGCGCATGGCATGGATACAGCTCACTGATGATGGAGTCTAATTGAAACTCCTTAAGCATTTAGATTTATTCTTTTATTTTTATTTTTTTTTTTTTGCTAATTTAATTGTTATTTGTTGCTGTCAGCTGCTGGGCACGCTCATTTTATCGTTTGCAAACACATTTTTTTTCGGGTTAAAATGTTTTGCGAAATTAGCGGGGGGTATGACACCCAGAAACCAATAGACCTATAGTCTTGCTCTTTTTGTCGTAAATCTAGGGGATTAGTAGATTTTAGTTACGCTTCGCGTAGCATGTGGCTCTATGTTAAAAAGTGACAGTTGTTGGGCCCACCCCAAGTGATTTGAACTCACGCTGTTACAGAGTGAGGCTAGAGAGTGATAGGAAAACAGAGAGAGAGGGAGAGAGAGGGAGGTTAGTGCAACCGAGAGTACAACAGGTACTGAGGTACAACTGGTCAGCGGTTCGTTTTACCTGTCGGCGGCATATGAAACAATTGCTGGCCATGCGTAGAGAGCCGGAGGCATATGCAGAGTTCCAAACCAGTTGGAATTCCAGAGATTGCATTTACATTTTCTTGCTCATGTTGTCTTGCAATTTCAAGGGCCTTACAAAACAAAACAAAATATATGTCGGAGATTACCTCTCTCTTACCTTCTCCTCTTTACACACGAAGGAGGCTTCGGTTCATGTAGAGCTCCCGCTGCTTATCAATTGCCTTGGCCAAGTTGTGGACGTGGCCCCAACCTTGAGCTAATTGCCAACCTCCACTTGTTGTCTGTGTTGGACTCCGCTTAAGTCTTGTCTTTCGCATTGTTTATAGTGCGATTTATGTAGATGTCGTCGCTCACTCACGTAATCCCAGCTATTTTCCCAAAAAGTATTTACCATAAACAAATCTATGACTTGAGTGTTTGTTGCCTCTCCTATCCCATCCTCTCCTCTCCTCTCCTTTCGTTTTCTTTTTTATTTACTTTACTTAATGCCGACAAAAATAGCAGCAAAACCCCGGCAGAGACTTGCCTCCTCTTACTCTGTCTAACACCAGCTATCTCTCGCTCTCTTGTGTGTGTGGTATAAGTGCACATCCTGACTTCCGTTTATATTATGTCCCGGGATGTCTCCGTCTTCTTCCACATGTGCATGTCACTGTCAATACACTCTGCGCTGTGGCATTCTACTCGACGGCGACGTCGCCGATTCCATTTGCAGGTGCTTATCAAATTTCAGCGTCAAATGCATTTCCTCATTTTCCTGGGGAAAAACCTGTGAGCCATTTCCTTGCCAACCCAGACAGCTGTAAACATCTCCTACTTTGCTTCGTCCTTTGCTTCCAACATGTGTTTACCCGTAGAGTGAGAGAAATTGTCTCGTAGGGTATATCGATTTCAAGGTTTGCTAATTGGAAATCGGAACTTGACAGAAGGAACGTTTTGGAATCGGAATACGACATAGAAGCGGATGCAAACTAGCAACTTGAAACGGAAGTGGTGTAAGGTTGAGGTACTCTGGTTTTAACTGCTGCGGTCTGTGTGGAATTGAAACATTGTAACGCCTGGAAATGGAACAGAATACGAGCATAATGCCTGCTGCTACAATGTGTGGCATAACTTGAAGTGCTCTTAGCTGTGGGTTGAGCAAAAGGGTTAGGGGGCTAGCTAGGAGGGGTTCCGATGCATGTAAAGAAAAGGACAATGACAAAGTATCCATTTCCTGAGGCAGCAGCACGTGTTTTACAGCGCTGTAATGCGTAGCAAAATGAATACTCTGATTTAACGACAGCCCTGAGAGATAGAGGGAGAGAGGAAGAGACTGTGTGAGAGAGATAGAGAATGCGAATGAAAGAGAGTTAGGGAGGTTGGGTGAACAGCGACAATGAGTTGCAAAGCTGAGATATACTTTATGAATATTTTGTTGTAAGTAAGATAAAGGAAGACACAGAGAGCGTGTCTGAGAGAGAGAGAGAGAGGGTAGAGTAGGGTTCACCCTCTCTCACTCACTCTCCCATATCGAAACACACCACCATTAACTTGTAGCACAAAACTGAAACTGGTTCTGTGGCATGCCCCTGCAACGGCAGCAGATGTTTTTCCTTAACAATAATTTGCTTCCCTTTTTGGTTGCATTCTGTTCATTGTGATCCTTGAGTCCTTGCTCTGGCAATTGAGCGCAAATATTGTTGCTTGAGTCAAAATGCAGGCAGCTGCAATTACAATAAAACATAATTTTCAACTCTCTATCGCTATCTCTCTCTCTCTCTCTCTCTCTCTCTCTCTCTCTCTCTCTTGCATATGCCTCTCTTTCATTCACTATGAGCCTGAACCTGTCTCAGGAAAGCAGCTGTCGAGGTCTTGAGGTTGTTGCTTTTCTAGCTAAAAATCTAAATAAATATATGAACTCGCTTGGATTTGAAATTTCAAAAAAGGAAAGAGACAGAATAGGAAGAGAGACAGAGAGAGAGACAGGCTCATAGCGCTGACAGCTGTCGCGAAATCTAGAAATCTAGATTTCAAAGCAGATGTCACGTGCACGAAGCAGAGCGAAGCCAAGAATATTCTGTTGGCTTGTTGCCCCAGTCCCTAAAATATATTCAGTGTCGCGTCCTTAATGCCAAGTGTGCTGGAATATTTAAAATCTTGGGCTCAGCGAACCAGCAAAGAGACCTCACAGCAACTCACTCAAACCACAGCCCGCTCTCTTGCACTCTCTCTCTCTTACTCTCTGTCTCTCTAGGGTCTTAGGGAAGTTGTGAGCCCTGGGCAGGCCAGGCCAATTGAGGTTGAGGTTGAGCGTGACTCAAAATGAAAATAGTGTAAAACAAAAACAAAAGAAAGACCTATACGGCATGCGGGTTGCCTTCCGGAAACTGAAACCGGGTCGATCAGTCAGCCGCTGTACTACAACGTGTCAACACGGACAAACGCCGCGTCGCATCGCGTCGCGTCTCTCTCTCCACAGTCTACACTGAACTCTCCACACTCGTATTCTCCGCTGCCAATCAAATGAAATTCATTCAGAAAATGATGTTCTACAATTTGAATTGAAATTGTCTGAACGTGTTTTAATAGTGTTTTCGTGTGTTCCACCTTTCTTTCTTTATTTTTTTGGAACGAAATAATAAAAGAAAAATCATCATTAAAACAATGAAGAAACAACGTAACATTTATCGAACGGATATCAAAATGGAAAAGTGCAAATCATTAAATGAACGTCATTTAATTGCCGGGAAGTGCAACAGACGGTTTAATGCGGCAAGGACCTGGCAACGGTATGGATAGTGCCAAAAAGTTGTTTGCCAAGAAGTTGCAACAATTTTTTTGGGCAACTCAAATGAATTGAGTGGGACAGGAGTAAGGGGAGGGAGGAGGTCAAGCAATTGCCAGCTGCATTTTCATTTTCATTTTATGCTTCATTTGGCAGCTATGTATATCCCTGCGCTGTCTGCCTTTTGAGTACTTTCAAAATGGCAACTGGGCAACGCTCAACTTGCAACTTGCAACAGCAACAGAGATGAGAGAACCATTTCGTAATTACGTGGCATTTGAATGGCAGCGGTAGATATCAATCAGCAGGAAGGTAGACCAGCAGATGTCTCCCTTGCCCTTCGCTTCCCTTTTCTCTGATCTGTACCTGTAGCTGCCACACCGACATGCAGACAGACAGACAGACAGACAGACAGACAGACAACATGCAACCATATGCCGTGTGGCTGCTGCTGTTGCATCCTGCCGCGAACCACATCTCTATGTACTGCTGCATTCCTTCACGCATTCAACACAAACTTTAATCCGTTTTTTGTTATGAATCTCGCAGAGAGAGCTGAGCTCGAGATCTAGTCTTGTTAAAAGGAAAATCTCATCATGCAAAAGAAAACCCAAAATGCCAATGTTAAATTATAACCATCTCTCTTTCACACACACACAGCTCCTTGGCTGTATCCTTTTTGTGAATAGCTTGGCTTTGAAAATTCCTGGAAATTCCTTCAGGGCGGAGTGTTTGCTTACAATAAGCAACCACTGGCATCTCCTTCAGTATTGGCCAAGTTTCTGTCTGTATTTTCCTTCATCTTTTTTACTTTTCTTCTTTTTTTTTGATTGAAATTGAGCAGCTTAAGGACCAATGGCTATGTCTGCAAGGATATACACTCTAAAAACCATATCCTTGGTAGCATTACCTGGCCTCTTCTCTCTCTCTCTTCTCTTGGCCACATTTTCACACGCAGCAAAAACTCTTTTCCTGCACAAATTTTACAACTCGCTCTTTCTCGTTGTATTGTTTGCATTCATTTTATTATATTTCGTATATTTCTGCAATTTTCATGTCGCCTTTTTGTTCAAGTTTTATGATCGTGCACATAAATGTTTATGACGGCAGTGTACGACGGACGACGTTACGGGGTCAGCAGCAGGTCCGCATCCCTTAGCTCTCGGTCGGTCTGGTCATAAATCACGCAATTTCTGGTAATCCACGTCGCAACAGAATGAAGCTCGCTTAATCCGGCGCTAAAAGTTCTTAACCAATTGGCCGAAAATAAAGTGGCCAAAACAAAAGGACAAAGGCTAGCACAGTAGCTACTGGGAAACAGGGAGACAGGTCAATAGAGACTAGCCGCAGGGAAAAGGGCAGTGAGACAGGTTAACAGAGGCACAACCCGTATATCCTCATAGTCAGGGGTTAATTGTTCGTAGAAAAGAAAATACACAACATTTTGCAATTCAATTAAGCTGGATTTTTCGCAAAAATATTCATTTACCATTTTTTCGTTTTTGCCATTTTCCATTTGCAGTTTGCCGAAAAACGGAAAGGATGACGTTAACGTAATTGGCATCAGATGCAATGGATATACGGACTGTCTGGTAAGTGCAAATAGTTTTAGAATGATTTATACCATATTGATTCATAGCACGTTCCAAAAATCGAAATTAGAGTGGGAAATATTGTGCAGCTGTCAGAAAATGCCTAAGGAACTATGTTAACTACAGCTGACAGTTCTTAAAGTATCGCATTACATTTGAATGAAATGCAACAGCTGCCATTGACTAAGTGAGTCCCAAAAACTATCCCACTATCTCTGACTAAAGTCGCTGTCACACGAAAGTGTTTGAGTTATATTTAAAAAAAAACTCAACAACTCTTCAAGATTTATTCAAGATAAATTCAAAGGCCAAGGGCACAGCCCGCACACACTTAACATGATGATCAGCAGACGGCGCTGCCTCTTTATCGTTAGATAAACAGACAACAGAGTTCAATACACTATGACGCTGTTATTTAACATTCGACGTTAAATTGATATTTATATAACAGCAATGGGTATTTTATTACAAATAAAGACAGATAGATAGATACCCATCCTATATCATTGCCAAGTCAACCACAGAAATAGCTTTGTGAGTATGTGTTGTGTATAGATTTGGAGTCAGAGAGGAGACCCTCATAATGAATGAATTTCATTGCGAGCATTATCCATGACAACCACAGCAAATGAGAGTTGAGCTAAAGGTTTGCTGCAGAAGAAGCCCTACACTCCACACACCACATGCAGCCAGAGCATAACATCTGGTCAGGCAGTGAATGAACCTGAAATGCGATCCATACCAATATTCCCAGCCAAAGCAATCAAATAGATTTTTGCCACCTTTTCTTTTTTTTGTTGCTTTTTCGACTTTGTGGCTTCTGCAAGTTATTCTGATAATGTTAAGTGTCAGCTGTGCTTTGACTTGCCTGCAGATAACTGCTTGCAATTAGCATAAGTTGCTTTGATGGACAGCGAACTGTGCAAATTAAACCCATTTGCATATGCAGAAAGTATGAGAGGCAGAGAGTGAGAGAGGGAGGTGCAACAGTGATGCTCAACTTGCCACTGTTAATTTTATTAACAGCGAGCATCGGTATAGTGGGCTGTAAACTGCATGCATTTCTTGCTATTAACAGTGCTGCTGTCAGCGCAGAATGTTGAGCTATGACAGCGCTGTTATTTACAGCACTCTGCTGCTGTTGCGAGCTGTTTACATTAATTGGAATATTTTACTTGAGAACTCAATTCCTTAGATCCTGTGGTTAATTCAAATACAGTCTGCCATTTCAAGGATTTGTTTACATACACTAACACTTGATCAAGTTCAATGAGCTCATAAACATCACTTTACACCTACATCAGCCACAACAGCAACTGTGTGCGAGCTGTGTAATGATTACACTGTAATCATTGAGGTATTTCTGCTATGTTAACGAGAGATTATGCCCGGTGGGATAATATAGGGTTTGGCCCAGTTCGATAAGGCTAAGTTAACTTGCTTGAAGGTAACTGGAGCTTTAGAACAAAGCAAAGACGCCGGCTAAATAATTGTAATTTAAAGACTTGCACAATAATAATAAAAATGAAATTATTTACAAGTGTTGTTAAAGGCACATAAACACTTACATATTCACATACTATTTATATATTTATATATACAACTTAGGATCGATAAGAACATGTCGGCGACATGGTAGAGAATCGCTGAAAATGCAAGTTGTGCGTGAAAATTAATGGTTTCTTGTTTTTGGGGGCACTTTTTACAGCCCTGAAAGCATTTCGAAATAGATTTTATAGCGCAGCATTAATCATGCCCATACACGGACCCGGGTGGAGATGGGTGGGGAAGGTGGACTTAAATTAATAGACTTTTTTTCAATAATTTCATTTTGCGATAAGTGGTGGCTGCTGAGGTGAGTTTAACTAAAGCAAACTAATCAAAGCAAAACAAAGCAATGCTGCCTGCCGAGGTCAACATGGAATGTCAAGTTCCAAGGGAGTCTGGGAGACTGTTCAGGAAGGAGATGGTGATGGCAAGGGGACGTCATTGTATAGAGACAGCTATGATTGCATTGTGTTGGAGTATGTAGAGTATCGTCGTCGGCTCGTGCGCATCAATGCAATTCCTTTGGCTAATCTAATCAACGGCACTTGACTCCAGCCTCAGTCTCAGACAGCATAGACTCGAACCCTAGCACAGACAATAACCCATAGAGCGCCAATAACAATGAGAACAATGAGCGGGTGGCCAATACTTGTGCTCTCTCTTCGCATGCTGTCTTTCGCTCTCTCCTCATACACACTTATCAATCAATGCTTGATACTCTCGCACTAACAAAAGGGCAAGCACAGCAACAAGAACAACAATAACAACATGCAGAGACACTTGACGTAAATATTCCGACATTGCGACATATCGCCATATCGACAATAACATCGACATCGTCGCCGTCACCGTCGCCGTCGCTGTTGGCGTCGTCGTCGGCATTCGCATTTGCAAATTCTCGGACCACATTCAGTTCAGTTATTATTTATCGCGTCGACCGTTGACACCTGCCAAGCAGCGACAGCGGCAGCAGTGCCGCCTGTAAAAAAAAAATAAAGATTCCGTGAATTATACCATGAAGAAACTGATAATACCCACCTTAATGGATACCTATGGACTGATTAAGTTCTGGGACTTTGATGCCGGCGTGCCCGATGGCGCCAACCACCAGCACGCCGCCAAAAAGAAACATCGCCAAAGAAACTACGACATGATACCCAGCGATGTTATGCCCAGCGAGCGACGCTACAATTGGCGTGCCCGCTTGCTGCAGGTAACCTTCTATACCTTCTTCTTCTACTATTTAACCAACCACCCACCCCAACCGTGTGAGTCAACTGATTATCACTCCAAAATGTCAACGTCGGGGTTCCTATGCTATTTTCGGTGAGATACCAACGCCTTGGGCTAATCATTGTCGATAAGTAATGTGCGCTGTATATTATTATTTGTTATTTTGGTAAATGGTGAAAATGTTTTTTTTTTTTTTTTTTTTTTTTTTTTTTTTTTTTTGTGTTGTCTCTGTATGTGCGACAACAAAAAATGTGTAAAGTCAGCACTTTGATAACCCAACTATACCCTGTAATCACAAGAAAAGTGTCAAGGGGAGTGTTGGCTGCTATCTTTAAAAATGACAATACACTGTCCATGTAATAATCTCTGTCAATATGTCGCTGCGAATTATGAAATTTGGCATAACACTTGGAACCTACTCTATAAATATAAAATTACTTCACAAATATGGAAAAAATATAAACAAATGTGACAAACAGCTATAAGAAAATTATAGCGTATATTACCAAGAAAACTCACTTTAATTTTTTTTCGAGTGAAATCAATAACATTTTTATCAAAGACACGATAAGAATTCGATAAAAATGTATTGATCACCTAATGATGGGCAAACATTATAATGACAATATTTTCTAAATAAAAATAATGCACAAAAATGTTTTTAAAGAATATATCCGCAGTAATTTCCTCATTTGGTTAATCTACTTTTAGAAACCTTTCAATATTTTTCAAGTTATTCCAAAGTTGTATGATTTTTATGTCATTTTCTAGCACATAATAATAATAATACTTTTAAAATGTTTTGACAAAATTTAAAAGTTTTTATAGTAAACACTGTTAGCAACCTTTATGAGGGTTTAGTTTTAAACGCAAATTGCCTTGTGCATAATCTTAAAAATTTCGAAGAATCATCTAGTTACGGTATAAGATATTATAAGGTGTCATCGTTGTTGTAATCAGAGCAACAACAACAACAACAACAACAGACACTGTGACATGATAAGATATTGCGGTTTTCGCGTGAGCAGAAATCAGCTGAGCTCTGGGTAATAATACGTAAGCTTACAACAGTAGCTGGAAATTCTAGGCGTTTTTGGATATTATATTATTATGGGCACCTACAAGTGATCTAAGAGTTTTCATTTCTCTATCTTCTCTTTGCAGTCACAACAAATGCGCGCCATTTCGAGTCCCGCATTGAGCGATCCTCCGCTGAAGCAGCAGGATGAGCTGAAGAGTCTAACAAGCAGCATAGTGATTAGCAAAGATGCGGGCACCATGACTCCAACTCCCGTAGCATCCAATGGAAGTAACAGCAACAACAACAGCAGCCTGGGTGTCTTGCAGAAATTCAAACGCACCTTACATAATCTCAACAATCGCAATCAATTGCAAATTACGCCAATGCCGCCGGCAACTGGAACTACTGTCGATGCCAAGTCATCGCCCACAACGCCGACAGTATCCATAACGCCACCAGTGCCGTCCGAACAGACACCTCCTCCGGCGGCAGCAGCATCAACAGCGGATCAACTTGGTGGCGATGGCGGCTCGGCCAAGTATCGCTTTGGGCCACTGATTTGGCGCTCGTCGAAGGAGCGACGCAAAACGAAATTCAATCGACGCGACAAATGCAATTCCGGTGACTCCGGCATACAAATCGAACTCGAACAGGACGAGCAGTATATGCGTGCTCTTGCCGGCTCCGGTCCGCATCAACGTGGTGGCCCCAATTCTGGCGATGCTCCCTGCCGCACCAGCACTCCCAACTCGGCGGAAGCGAAGGCACGCACCATTCGACGCACACACTCGGCCAAGGCGAGCAGCATTTTGGAACAGTTTGCAGCGAAGCCGCCAGTTCATCATAAGCAGCACCAGCAGCAGCATCACCATCATCATCATCATCATCATGATCTGGGCAGCGCCTGCAGCATCATTGAACGAGAAGCGCCTGAATCTCTGCCAACGCGCTCGCTAAGTCAACCGAATGGCCTGGAAACCTATGGCATAAGACGCAATGATATCGAGGATAGTGACAGCGACAGCGTTGCCTCACATGAGGAAGGTGAGTAGGCCCGAATATGTGGGAAATTACACTTAGAGAAAACTTGGGTACAGATATAAATTAGGAAATTGTAGTTGGGACTGCCTAACAACATTATTCAAGGTACTAGCTTAAATAAATTATACTGTTATAGCAGTTCCCAACTATAAGATTGCTAGCACCAGCTAAAACAGTTGCAGCTCCCCACTACAAGAATCCAGGCACCAATTGATAGAAATTATTCTGCAGTGGCTACTATTGATGCTAAGTGACAAACAGGGCATCCAAAGGACGTCCTCACGTATTCTGTTCTATAGATTTAAAAAATTCAGGAATGGATCAGAAAAGCGTTTCCTCTTTTTAAAAACGTTCTCCAAATTCCTAGTTTCTCTCAATTAACTAGCATTTTTTTTTTTTTTGAGTGTATGCACAGTTCGGAATCACTTCAATCACTTCAATTGACTTCAATTGCCTAGGCAGACACTTGTCCCGTCTCTCTTTACTAATGAACCGTTCCACTTGTTATTTGTCGACCCACAGCCAATAGCTACTATCCCATCTATGCGGAAGTGTTGTACAACTTTACGGCGGCTGGACCGCAGGAGTTGGGCCTGGAGCGTGGCACGCTAATCGAGATATTGCGCAAGGAGGTCGGTCCCTGGTGGTTTGGACGCATCAAGAAGGAGGATGCCAGCCTTGTAGAGGAGATACTTGACCCGGAACTGGGCTGGTTCCCCAAAGACTTTGTGCGCATCATTCATAGTCCCGAAACGGATGCCTTCTACAATCTGCAAAAGGCCACATTGCGACAGGACGACGACGATGCAGATGAGCAGGACGAGAAAATCTCATCGGCAGCCGACGACAATAGCCAAGTGCCAGTGCCAGTGGCGGACTTGAACAGCAGCTGTGAGCTCGAGGAGGAGGAGGCGGCGGCCAACACAACCATGACCATGATGGATCAGAGCAACATAACAACCATTGTGATCGAATCACCGCCCAGCATCATGACACCCTCAGCCGGAGCAGCCACCACTCGCATCTCGGTGCCACTGGACAATGGTGATGTGATGCGACGAAGCGCTGTGCGGGAACTGCTCGAGACGGAGGTCAATTATGTGAAACTATTGGCGGCCATATGCGATGGGTAAGTGGAGATATTTATTAAAAACAAAAATTATATTAAATTAAAAAAAAAATTAAAATTTAAAAAGTAATTATTAAATAAATAAATAAGAAAATAATCTTATAAAAATTAGTTAAAATATATTATCAAATAAATTAAAAAGAAAATATTCTTTTAAAGTTGAAAATTTAAAAAATACCAAGATGAATTATTTCTTCATATAAAATAAAATAAAATAAAAAAAAAAAATCATATAAAATAAAAAAAATAAATTATATAAGATAAAAAAAAAATAAAATATATAATAATAATGTAAAATAATGGGCTAATAAATTATTTTCTGATCTATATTAAATATTAAAAAAATAAAATAATCAAACTTAAAATAAATATTTTAAAAAATTTGTTAAATTTATTTTTCTCTCGGGCTCTTTTAGATACTTGCCAGCGATGAGCAAACGCATCGATATATTCTCACCAAACAGCATACGTTTGATCTTCTCGAACATCACGGCCATCTACAAGTTCCAGTGCAAGTTTCTGGAGGAGCTGCGCGCAGGCATCGAACAGAATCAAATCTCCAAGGTCTTTCTGAAGATGGTAAGGGATGCACTTAAATGATGCTAAGGGCTTTCCAAAACTTAAATGAATCGTTTCTTGCCTTCACAGCACAAGGGTTTCCTCTGCTACTCCACTTACTGCAATGCTTATCCACGTGCATTAATCGAACTCGAATCCTATGATCGCATTAAGGATGCACGCACCATTTTGGAGAAGTAAGAGCCTCATAAACTCAAGCAAACTGTATGGACCTAATCTTTCATCTTTCTCTCTCAGTTGTCGGGAATCCGAGCATCTGGCGGAGCTGCCACTTTCGGCTCATCTTTTGGCGCCCGTGCAACGCATCTGTCGCTATCCCTTGCATCTCAACGAGATCATTAAGTCTGCGCTGGGTGGCAACAACTCCTCGACTTCGGCTGGCACGGATGAGTTGGATGGCCAGGCCATGGATGCCATAGATTATGAGCAACTGGATGTATCGCAACTGGATGTGCCGGACACACAAGATACTGTAGGTCAAGCGCTGGAGAAGATGCGTGGCATCACTGAGGCTGTCAATGAGGGCAAACGTCACAGCGAGACTATAGCGAGGCATCAGGCCAGTCTGCAGAACTTCAAGGGTCCACCTCTGCATCAGCATAGCACACGCTTCTTCCTCCAGGTGGATGCCACACGGCAGAAGCAGAACCTATGGAATACGAGCTGCACGTTGTTCCTCTTTGACAACCAGTTGATCTACTGCAAGCGGGACATCATCAAGCGGAGTCAGTTCATCTACAAGGGACGCATCTTCCTGGACCGGTGTCGCGTGGTGAATGTGCGGGATGGCAAGATGTTCGGGCACACCATCAAGAACTCGCTGAGGATCTACTGTGAGTCGCGGGACAAGTGGTATGACTTCAGTTTCCGTTCCGCAAATCGTAAGCATCGCTTCCTCAACACACTCGCCCTGGAGCGGCAGTTCGGGGGGAAGGCGCTGTATGTGTCGGAGATGGCGGGCTTTGAGTATAACAACTGTGATGAGCGGCCGGGTGATTACTCCGATCAGTCGGACTATGAGCTGCCGCCAGACTGTGAGCATGCCTTGGGCGGCACCTCAGCCAGTGGCGATAGTTCCGTGCCCGAATCCCCAGCCAAATCGCCGTATCGTTCCTGCGATACGTTACCGAAGAAGTCTCAGTCACGCGACGGCATTGCCACTGCCAGTGCCAACAACAATGGGTCCTCCTCCACGGGTTCACTTGGTCGTCGACGCATTGGCAATTGGTTCCGCAAACCGAAGAGCACCAATTGCACTCCAAGTCAATCTCCCACCCACAAGCCCGCCTTCGATGCGGATGTGACGCTGACGGCGGCGCGAGTGGCAGCCATTGAGTTATGCGAGGCAGCTGCCGCCCAGGTGGACACCTCATCCACTGCTTAGTCACATACACAACAATAATTTATCATTTTTTTTTTGTTTTTGATGAAATGAGATCGCAATACAATTATATACGAATACGATACGTAGAGACAGAGAACAGAAAAGAGAAAGAAAAGTCGCTTGGCAAAAATTGCCAAAAAATTATAATAAATAACAACATTTAAAAATGTATAAAAAAATATACGTTATACATTGTTATTATTGTATTTAAATAATATTTTAAAAGCATTTACTATAATTTCAATCAACACCATAATTATAATAATTATAAATATTAGTTTTAGTTATCGTTCATTTGTTACGATTTTTGCTTTTGTTTATATTTTATATTGCTAATCCGCATCCATTAACCAAACTCGAAAAGTCTGTTATCTATATAATTATTTAATTTTGATACTTGTCATAAGTTTAAAATAAATATGTGTTTGTTTCTAATCGTTTATGATTTTATTTTTATTATTGGTGGTATTTGTAGAGACGAAAACAAGTCCAAACTTAGCTGGTGTTTTCTAAAAGATATACAAAATAAAAATAAAATATACATATATAGCCAAAATTTATAATATATCGTAGAAAACCATGAGTTAAAAATAATACCAACTTAGAGGAATTATGAAGCCAGCATTATTCAATTAAACTGTTCCTTGTGAATTTGGTAAAAAAAAGAAAACTTAAAAAAAAACCATTTACAAAATTGAATTACATTACAATTAATGTTAACATATGAAATACTTAAACAATTTTCAAATGAAATGAGCGAATTTAATTTTTCTTAAGAAAAAACGTACTCTTATATGCCAAAATTAGTTAAAGAATTGCATAAGACCAGCTTAAGTTAAAAAAAAAATTACAAACAAAAAAAAAAAAGAAAAATTCTGAAAGCAATTTACTATTTAATAGAATTTGTAAGACCTTTTGATTGATTGAATGAGTTTTTGCAATTGTTGTTTAATGGGCCGAACCTACATACAGAATATTAAAAAACAAACATACATATATATTTATGAGCAACAATTTGAAATATGCAAAAGTTCTTCGAATGAAACCACGAACATAAGTGAGAATCTATCAAATAGCTCGACGAAATGTTCTAATGTTTTAATATGAATGATAATAAGTATGATACATCAACCAGTTAATACATAAATAGAAATATACATAAAGACAATTATTGAATGCGTTAAATGTGGTTAATACACTTGGTTATGACTGATTGTGAGCAATTTATTCAAGTAAAGTTTTGGCAACATGGCAAAGACGTTAACCAAATGAATAAGATACAGATATATACAGCACATACACAAACACACATACAGCCACATTATGTACATTTACGATTGGAAACAAGTAAACACACACATATACATATATACAACAATAAGTGTATCATTAAATGCCAAAAAATATATATATTTATCCAAAAATTGAAATTGAACATTGTCTCTTATTTTAAATTTAACGTATGTTTCACAACTTCAGTTAACAGCGCTGTTAAGCTGAACAATCCAGTGACTCCACAAAAAGAACTATGTTCAGAACAGCATGTTAACAGCGCGTGAATTGGCACTGTTGTGGTTCAGCGGAACAAGGAACAAGTTCTTAAGTTGTGTATAATGTTTAATATTTTTGCTACGCGCAGCAGTTGTTTACGCCTTGCGAATTGTGAAACAAGTTTAGCAAATATTTTGCAACAATTGTAGCAACAAGTGGCATGTTGTGCCATCGGGACATGAGTGTTGTTCGCCTGGGACGCTGCTTGTATCGATGTCCGCTGTTATCGATATAGTATCAACAAATATATGTGTATGATCGCATTTTGTCTCACTCACTCGCGCACCCACAGATGATCTTTGTAAAATTCAACAAAATTTTTGTTGTGCTTCTTTTTAACACCATCGAGTTCGTTAAAAAACGTTATGTTATATACGAGTGCCTGCAACTATCCGTGGTCTAAGTTAGCATACTAAAAATGCACAGCGCTGCTGCCTCAGCTGCGACCACTGGGAACAGCAAAGTTGTGGCCACATTGCGAGCCGATGGCAGTGTGGCAATGGAGTCTCAGTCCCTCAACCAGCAATTGTCCAATTTAATCAATTATGAAATTGTAAGTAATTAGCACACAGTATATATTTAGTAATGTTCATTGGATGAGTTTGCAGCGCACTGAGCAAGAGCTCCTCTTCAAGAAGGGCAGTGTGCCTGGCCAGACGACGACGGTCGTTGATCTCGGCAAGAATTTGCTCCAATGCGCCCGGGATAGTGATGTGAGTGGCGTGAAGGCGGCACTCGCCCATGGTGCACCCTTTGCATCCGATTGGGTAAGCGACTGAACTCCAACTAACCACCTCCAATCTCCAACTATGTGCTTTCGATTTCTAGCTGGGAATGTCGGCACTGCATTTCGCTGCGATGAACAACCAATTGGAGATCTGTGAGATTCTACTGCAGGGTGGCATCAACATGGATGCCAAGACCAAAGTGGATCGTACCCCACTGCATTTAGCCTGTTATTATGGCCACGAGCGAATCGTGCGTCTCCTCCTCACCCTCAACTGTGCCGTCAATGCACGCGATATGGTAATTGGCGGAATCCTATACTTCCGAACTGGACTAATAATTATTGTATTTTGTCATAGTTACGGATGACACCATTGCATTGGGCAGTGGAGAAGCGTTTCAAGAGCATTGTCCGCATGCTGATCCGGTGTCAAGCGGATGTCACCTTGGTGTCCAAGTTCGGCAAGACACCGATTGCCTTGGCGGTGCTCACCGAACAGGCGGATATCCTGGCCGAGCTGGAGGCCGCCAGGCAATCCCAAGCCAGTCGCATTTTCAACGAGGAATCGCAGGTATGATATTTATTTATTTAATATTATATTTTTGAATTAATTTGGATTTCAATAAACTCTATTTAACTAATTTTTGCTTAACGAAGCGGGTCAGGCATAAAATTAAAGTATGTAAACTTACTTGAAATATTTTTAGAAACTATTTAAAAAATATTAATTTTCTATAATTTAAATAAGATAAAAGATTTTTTTTATATTTCATTTAATTTAAAAGTGCGTTAATTTAAATAATATTAAACTGCATTGATAATATTTTAAAACATATTTGAAAAATATATTTAATTAAAATTTAAATAATTTTAAAAGTGATTTTTAAATATTTTATAAAATTTTTACTAAAAAGTGCTTCAATTTATATTAAGATTAAGATTTATATTAATATAGGCGTCTTTAAAGTATTTCATAGAATATTAAAATAATTGTTTAATATCAATTTAATTAATATTAAAATTTGTTTGAAATATTTTATGAAATATATAAAGTCCTTAATTTGAATTTCAATAATATTAAGGTGTGTTTAAAACAAAACATTTAATTTAATTTGAAATAAACTTTTATCATATTTTTTTTAAATATAAAAACAAGTTTAATTAATATTGAAATATTATTAAAAGATGTTTTTTACTTAAAAAGAAAAATAATTTTAAATATTTGATTTTCTAATATTAAAAAATTCAATTTAAATTTTATAGAAGGAAACCAGCGAAGCTGTGAATTCAATAATGGGTGAGTCCAAGGCCACTACAAGTACTGACGATGCCGACATGTCTGTCGAGGATAAAATGGATGTCCTGGAGAATCTACGTGGCCGTAAGCTATACTTTTAAAAGTTCTGTATAAATTCCAATTAAATTAATTAATATTTACAGAAACTAATATGCTGGGGAACTCCGCTTTAAATATGCTAAAGACTCACGGCATTGCTGACATCATGCAGGATAATCAATTAGGTGAAATTTGGTCGCTTCGCCAACTCCGGAATGTTCCTAATCCTCTAGATTTTTGCAGATGACGAAGCTTCTAACATGTTGAATACGGCGTTGAGAAATGGCAGACAGTTGGTGCTGTCGGAGGGCGGAAGGATGCTGTTGCACGAAACGAATCGTGGTGCAAATGTGAAACAAAGTACAAATGGAAATAATAATATCAATAATAATTTAAGACGAAACACAACAACCGGATTGCTGCAGCCCAGTACAAATGCCACAAGTGCCCACAGTATATCACCGCAGAAGGTGCGCATGAATGTCATCAAGCAAAAGGAATCCGCCACAGCAAATTCACCGGGCGGAGGTGGAGCTAAGAACAAGGTAAACTAATTTCTTAATATGTTCAGTTACAAATATTTTCTAAAAATTTTACTTTTTTCTTGTAGAACATTCGAATTATTTCCTTGACCGAATTTAAAAAACTCTGCGATAAACCTAAAACTATTCAGAAAATACCAGGAACATTAGCAAGGTGAGAATTTATACAAAGATAATTATTAATTTAATTTAATTAAATTAACAACAAAATAACAGTCGACTACTGGATTTAAAATATGATTATGATATAAATAAAAAAAATATTTAAAAAATTTATATTTTTAAAATATTGCCCTTAGCAAAGGTAATAAGTGCTGGATTTTAAATGAATATATAATTATTAAATAATTCAAATTAAAAAAATTATTAATTTTATAATTGAAGTCAACGAAATAACAGTCGTCCCATGAATTAAAAATTAATTAAATAATTAATAACATTAATTGATATAAACATAAAATAAAAAGTCATCCCTTGGATTAAAAATTAATTAAATAATTAAAGACATTTATTGATATAAAAATAATAAGAAAGTGAGATGGAAACTTAAAAAGAACTAAATAAAAGTTTCCTAAATAAAATGCAAATATTTTATATGAAATTATGAAAAATTATTTATATATTAAAATTAAATCATAAATTAAATAAAATAATGTACTTTCCCTTTCCCCTCTCAGTTCCGGTGTAGTGCGTCAATTGGCAGATGGCACCAAGCTGGTCAACATGCGACAAATACCCACTCGTCAGGTAGGATCTTAACCATATGCCGTCCATGATCCTTTGAGATTTAATGCCCGCTTCTGCTTACAGTTGAAACTCCCTTCCATACCGCGCACCTCGGAGAGTTCCAGTGTGGATGAACACCAACAGATGCTGAACGATGCCATGACCACCGCAACCACATCGAATACACCGACAACGAGCTGTATGCGTGGCCAGGTGGGCACCGTACAGACCATCCAGTTACGTCCCACGCCCGCTGCAGGAGCTGCTGGTGCAGGTGCTGCCAATGGAACTTCCAGTAAAACAACGAATGCCACAGGGACGGCAATGCGCGGGAATACCTCCAAGAGTTCCAATGTGATGCCCCTGTTGACATCTTATGATTTCTGCAGGCAGCTCCAGGACTTGCGACGGCACAACGAGGAGCTGAGACGTCGCTTCGATGTCGTCCAGAAGGAGAAGGAGGACATGCTGCAGAGGATCGAGCGTTTGGAGCAACTACTGCTAATACGCGAGGCCGATGCTGACATGGACTATGTGGACATATAGCCAAGTGTTTAGTTCTCTCTGCCCACTCTGTAAATATTTCAAGTGTAACTCGACTAACCAATTTAGTTGTAACTAATTAACTTTAACTTTAAATTAATTAATAATTTATATTAAGTTCGCTCTCAGTTTAAGCAAAAGTCGTTACAGAAATTGATTATTATTTTCTGCTGTATTGACTGCTTCCGCACATGTTGGCCTAAAATTTGCTTACAGCATTAATATTAATACTAATTATATTCTAAGCATAAATCAGATATATATATACATATATTCGAAACATGCTTATAAATCCAAGATCATTATTATGACAATGTTCAAGTTTAAAAGTTACATATATATAAACGCTACAAACATATTTTGTATGGAGATCCCCAACTACATATTTTGTCATATAGTTAAGATACATTGTGTACATTTTATACATTTAATAAATATCAATTAATTTTCATTTAAATAGTGTTAATTTAATTAAATAGAAAAAAATACGAAAGTGACGTCACGTTTTCATGTTGCTTAACAGTCCTTACAGCAATTTTAACAGTCACTGTAAAAACATGTATTATTATCGATATTGAGCACAGTCATCGATAGCTCGTAGTGGCAACTGTGACGTTTCCAGTGACTTATCTTTACGTGATTCACCATGAACATCGACTACTCTTATCGATGGTTGTGAAATCAAAGGGTCACACTAGCCGCGCATGCACGTGTGAATTTTGCAGCTTGTTGATTGTACTTCTATTTAACAGAAATGGTGCGTAAATAATGATAATTAATGTAAATTATCACTAACTAAATGTTGCTTACACAGCGCAAGAAACAGGCAGGCGATGACTTGCCCGGCTTCCCTTCGTTGGACCAAAATGGCAACAGTGGCGGCGGCGGCGACGACATTCTCAAGAGCAAACCAAAATCCAAGAAGAGCGGAGGATTTCAGTCCATGGGATTAAGTTTTGATCTGCTGAAAGGTATCACAAAACGTGGCTACAAAGTGCCCACGCCCATTCAACGTAAAACCATACCTCTGATACTGGAGGGACGTGATGTGGTGGCCATGGCCAAGACGGGCTCCGGTAAGACGGCATGTTTCCTCATTCCCCTCTTCGAGAAGCTCCAACGACGTGAACCCACCAAGGGAGCACGTGCTCTTATTCTGTCCCCCACTCGGGAGCTGGCTGTGCAGACATACAAGTTCATCAAGGAGCTGGGGCGCTTCATGGAGCTGAAAACGATATTGGTGCTGGGTGGAGATTCCATGGATTCACAATTCTCGGCAATACACACGTGTCCGGATGTTATAGTGGCCACTCCGGGAAGATTTCTGCATTTGTGCGTGGAAATGGATCTGAAACTGAACTCTATAGGTAAGACTACAGGATAAGGTGGAGGATAAGCCGCTATAACCCTTGATTTCCCCAGAATATGTGGTCTTCGATGAGGCGGATCGTCTCTTTGAGATGGGCTTCGGGGAGCAACTGAATGAGACTCTGCATCGACTACCCTCCTCCAGGCAGATGGTCATGTTCTCGGCCACTTTGCCCAAGCAGCTGGTGGAGTTCGCACGTGCTGGACTAAGTGATCCTGTGCTGATACGTTTGGATGTGGAGTCGAAGCTGCCGGATGCACTCTCCCTGAAGTTCCTCTACTGCCGTCCCGATGATCGCTATACGGCGCTGGTGGTGCTGCTCAAGTATGTGATACCCAAGGAGTCGCAGACAGTGGTCTTTGCGGGCACACAGCATCACGTGGAGCTAATTTCATATGTATGTGTGGAGAATCCTCGAAAGAAAACTTCTTCTAATATATCCACTATCCTTGCAGATCTTAACCGAAGCGGGCATCTCGAATACATCCGTCTACTCCAGCTTGGATCCCTCAGCGCGTAAGATCAACACGGCCAAGTTTGCCAGCAAGAAGGTATCCGTCTTGATTGTCACAGACGTGGCGGCTCGTGGTATCGATATACCCAGTTTGGATTATGTGGTTAACCTACATTTCCCCGGCATGCCAAAGTTGTTTGTGCATCGCGTGGGACGATGTGCCCGTGCCGGACGCACTGGCACCGCCTATTCCATATTCTCCACGGATGACACTGCTCATCTGCTCGATCTGCATCTGTTTCTGAATCGTCCTTTCAACATCAATGACAATACGGCAATAGGCACCATTCCGCAGGATCTGCTGGAGGAGGAACATCTAAGCGTAACAGAGATCAAGAAGAGTCATCATATTGTAAGTAGCATCTGTTGGTCCTTGAATACCTATTGATTATCTCAACCATTTCTAGGCGGGAGTATTGCGGACCAGCGAGAATGCCTATAAGAAGTACTTGAGTTCGCGTCCTGTGGCATCCACGGATGCGAATGCGCGCGTCAAGAAGATCAAGTTCTTTGCCCTGAAATCACTGGAGGATTTCTTTAATGCGGCTCCGGCATTGGAGCAGGCGGCACAGGTCAGTGGTCAGCAGCTGAATGCGAAATCCAAGCAACATGTGGTGGAAGCGGAGCGCAAATTGGAGGAGGAAAAACACGATATATTGGTCCAGATGCGCAACTTTAGACCGGGTGGTGTAAGTATACCCAGGAAGCTAACTGGTAGATCCTTATAATGGGAAGTAATCCTCTCCTGCAGACCATCTTTGAGCTGAACACCACACAGAAATCGGTACCCTTTGTTGTGATGAAGGAGAAGCGTTCCCAGCATGCGGAGGTTATCGAAAAGTATCGTCTGCAACGTGCCAAGGAGGATGACGTTGAGGCTCAGCGTTTGGAGGAAGAGGCTGAGAAGGCTGCAGCTCCAGAATCGACCGTCGACGATGAGGAGATTAACAGTGCCTTCAAAAAGGTTGTGGCACCCAAGAAGCGACAGCACATGGATGCGCTCTACACAGACAAATCCAAGAAGAAGAAACGCAAGCTGCAGGTGAAGGACGAGGAGAACTATATACCCTATCAGTCGGCCGATAAGCACACAGAGGATGGTCTGGCCATCAACTCCTTCGAGCGACAGGCACGTAATGCCGAGTTCTCGGTGGTGGATCGCAGCCAGACGCAGGAGGTGCAGCACAAGCCGGGCCTCAAGAAGTGGGATCGCATCAAGAAGAAGATGGTGTCGGTGCAGGATCCACGTGCCAATAAAATACGCACCGAGAGTGGTGCCTGGATTCCTGCCTCGTTCAAGACGGGTCGCTACAATGTGTGGAAGGAGAAGTCCAAGATTGAGGAGCAACTGCAGCGCGAGAATGCGGCTAGCGACGATGAGAACTTCAAACCTCTGTCCCATGCCCAACGTTATCCTGTGGGCCGCCATGCCCGCTACAACGCCAAGTTGGAGCTGAAGAAACGCATCACCGGTGGCAATGACAAGGAGATGCGCAAACCGGAACAGATTGTCAAGTCGCGCATGCGTCTGGAGTTCATCAAGAAGCGCAATGAGGATAATGCTGTGAAGAAGGCCGAGAATCGTAAGCGCAGCATGCGTAAGAATCAAAGACCCAAGCCGGAGGCGAAGAAGAGATCAGGAGGTGGAGGAGGCGGCGGCGGCAGGAAACGCAAATAGTAGAGAATAGGAAAAGGGATAGAGATGCATAAATATACTTGGACTAAAGTAAACTCTATCCGATTTTTAAAGAATATATTTATTTAGATAAACCTTTCCATCTAAACAGAGTTCCAGTTAAGATCTTGATCTAGAGGATTACATCCGCCCATTGGTTCAAGTGGAGCAACTGATCCTTTGTCTGTCAGTCGAAACAATTAGCCGAGAGACTTGACAGACAAACACAAGAGCGTGTGAAGGTTAAAGTGCAGCCTCAAGAGGGATGTTGTGACTGATATTTTGGATAGGAATTGGATTGGGATAGGATTTGGAGCTGCTGCTCAAGAGGTTGCACGTGCAGCACCAGACTTGTTAAACTATTTACGAACTGCCAAATGTTTATGAATGCCAGAGAAATGTTTCCGAGTCTCGGTCTGTGAGTAGATATGCATTCTTATTTTCATACCCAAATATTCCCCAATCCCACTTTAATGTGCACGTGAGGTTATGGTGGCGGGTTTGAGACTGTATGGCTTTCGGTTAATCTGCTTGACAGGAATCAGCCACGAAATGGTCTCGCTGTCCTCTGTCCGTGTCCGTAACGTGAGGTTAACTAGGTGAGGCACGCCCTCGCCCTGCTTACATGACCTAAATAAGCAAGCAGACAAAAGGGAATAAAGGTCTGTCTGTAGGTCTACATGTAGGTCTGTGTAGGTATACATGTAGGTCTCTATGTGTGCCTGTTTGTAGGTGTGTGTGAATAACAACAAAAAGCCTGGAATGCTGTGGTTGGTCGACCACACCTAGGCCCAAAAAATGAAGAAGGAAAATTGACACGCACATAATGAAAAGCGTAAGCGTACGTGGACAGGGACGTAACCCTGGACTAGGACAAATACAGACATTTTGCACCCCGTCGCTAGCACATGACTCGTCACTGTGTTGCTCCTTGTCACGTTCGTTCCCACTCTCTGAATGTTTAATTAGTTTGCAAGATCTGTTGACTCTGCTTGCGGCACACATCCATCTTCTTACTGCCCCTAGCTGCACCCGCATAAGTCACAGCAGATGTTGCCGCGTCGCGTCTCGTGTCGAAAGTCACGGAGTCCTCAGCCCCTAAGCCTATAATTAGACTTTTAAAATCCACAATACAAAAAAATGTATGGCAGGAATGGAATAACATATATCGAGTTATATGTGTTATAACTATGCACTGTTGCATATGCCACCCCGTGTGGCATGACTGTACCTCGGGGCGAGGCATGTCCCCTTGCTGGATGCCTTGCCTACAGAGGGTGTTTCCTTCGCTTTTGGCAACGTCATGATAGATATTTGACAGACGCCTGGGTCACGTGGCGCATGCAACAACCCTCGGTCACAAACACACTTCTCTTCCTCCCTTCCGCTCTTTCCCCTCTCATACACTCTCTTCACATACTCGTATTTCAATGTGTGTCTTCAATGATGCCTCCGCCATATGATTCATGCGCCGCAGGCCTTCATAATGCGCTCAATTGCAATTGGTAAACAAAGCGGGACAGAGAAGAACATATGCAGAGAGTGGGAGAACAACAATAGAGCGTTGAGAACCCATGCTGTTAACAGGCCACCTAATGGAAATTTTATAATAATTATTATGTGCCGTATACTCTCCACGATATATAACCTCCTGACGATGTTTTTATTAAATTTGTCAAGGATCTGCTGCTACTTCTCTTGGTTGATGGGTTTACTTAGGCAGAGGGACTCTAAAATTTGTCATAGTTGTGGGTTAAGGTTCAAGGCTACTGCTTGGTAAATTTCATAAGTATTGTCGACATGCTGATAACTTTATAGAGCAGAGAAAAATGGGAAGGTTTTGTTTGCATTATGCGCATGGCAAGCGGTTACTCAAATATGATATATTTTGTTAGGCTTATGGGTTAGTTATAGAGCTGAAATTCAGCAGGGTTGTAGTTGAAATATTTGGCTAAAGGTATACGAAATTTGAGACTTATCCGTCAAATAGTTATCAGTTTAAGCGCATGTTAGCCAAGCGGTTAGCAGCTGGTAGGTTACCTTATTTTCTAGTAGGTTACCTACATTTACTTTGAGGATTCGCAAATATTAAGCGAATCTTTGGAACTTCACCATAAGTTTATTTCATTTCATACAACTTTCAGTCATAGCTGGAAAATCTTTTATCATAGGCCCAAATTCCTAAGTATTTTTAAGTTTCGCAATGCAATGATCTCAGCAGGTAACATATGTATGTTGTGCCTCCATTAGTCCGTGCCATTAGAGAAAGTATAGGAATTAGTCTGTTTATTGAATAGGCCCCCAAAGTTCCTATAATTCCCAAGCTATTCAGAATATTGTTTCAAAAACAAATGGAGCTGGGGTGCCTGAAGATTTCGTAAAGTGTTTTGATATATATATACATATATAGTGAATACCTGGCGAAATGAGAGAGATACGAGAATAGATAAATTCCATAAACATATTTTCGGTCTTTAAAGTGGAGCACACAAATCGAGTGAAAGATGCCGACGAGGAACTTGTCGCCCCCCAAAGCAATGATAATAAGTTCAATATTGAAAATGGGAACTTCACGCCTAAAAATACAGATATTTTGGGAATTGGGATTGTCGAGGAAAAGATTCCTGCTGTGTACAAGTGCAACAAAAGAAGTCAAGAGATTCCCCCCCTAGTATTATTTTTATGGTACTTATAAAGTTCCGAAAGTAGATAGAGAATCCGCTTTGACGCTTCATTGGGTTCTGTTGGGCAGAGCATTTGTCATGTGCCCCATTTGGAGGGGGAAGTTGAAAACTGCAAAGGAGGCTCCACTGTTCCACTGACGGGGGTTGCTAAAAATAAACCTCAAACAGATCCCAATCTCCGATGAGAAATGCGAGTGTGTTTTGTCGCCCACAAATGGGCAACTATTTATACTACTTGTGAGCAGTTGAGCTGGAAGTGGAAGTGGATGTAGATGTGGGCATGAGATTTGGTTGGGGAGGTTGTAGAGGTTCCAGAGAGCTGGCATATTCAATTAGAAGCTGCTTTGTTATTGTGCGTGACAAGTCCACACAATTAATTGGCAGATGACCTCAGGCACTAAGAGAGAGAGAGAGAGAGAGAGAGAGAAGAGGAACAGAGAGAGAGAGAGAGAGGGAGGTAGAGACCTCTGTCAGTATTATAGACATCAATAGGAATACTTGGAGCTTTCGTAATCATATCAACCCCCATCGATTACCATTCAAATTGCGCCCAAAATGGAACATTTTTTCAAACTTCCCCTCTTAGACTGGCGCCTTTGCCAGACATACATATGTATATATCTCAATATCACTCTCTTCTTCTTCTGCGGTGCCCCAACTTATAGCCGACAATAATTAATTAGTCAAATAATCCGGTTGCAGCCACAATGCCAACGAAACGTCGAGCAGCATATCCCACGGATCAGATTTAAGGCCAACCAATTAGCCAAACAATGAACATCTTTGTACACTTTTCATTTCTATCTACCATTCTCTCTCTCTCTACTTATCTACTCTCTCTCTCTCTCTCTCTCTCTCCAACTTTCTTTTTGCCCTATGCTGCCGTCTCTCTCACTTGTGATAAATCACAGATGTAAATCTCGCATTCCTCCAGCGAATTCGCAATTATATTCATGTATATTCATTCCGTAGGCATCTCAAGTGGTTTCTCCTCGTTCCACGCTCCTCGCCTGCTCCACTTACAGACTGTCATTCATAGACTCCTTGACACGCCAATGATCTTCGCACGTTGCCTCCACATGCACACAATCAACAAACAATAGATACAAGTAGCTGTGCCACATCTAAATTATTTCTTTATAAACATTTTACATATGGAACAAAACATCAGACATTTGTTTCCGTCACCTCGCCACACACAAATTTAATATAACGAATCTAAAAAATCCATTACATCACAAGAAACTAATTTGAGCTGTTTCTGATGCACATATTGAATGAAATGTTAAAGAAAATGAAAGAAATCTCTATTTTTTCATTTACCAAAATTTTGCCGAAATTCTAACGAACATCAATTTTGGACGCCTCCACAAGTCCTGATCTGTATAGGAAATTTCTTCTATTGGGGGTTTCCAAACTTCGATATGCCATAACTTTTTCAAATCTCAACCGATTTCCAAGTTTGACCCCATTATTTTCAAGTTTTGGCATATACAACAAAACTGCATTCAAAGATTGTTCAAATCACGACCATCATTTTTGGACCCCTCCACAAGTCCTGATCTGTATGTGAAATTTGGTCATTTAGGTGTTTCCAAACTTCGATATCCCATAACTTTTCCATTTCTTATCCGATTTCCAAGTTTGACCCCATTATTTTCAAGTTTTGGCATATACAACAAAACTGCATTCAAAGATTGTTCAAATTACGACCATCATTTTTGGACCCCTCCACAAGTCCTGATCTGTATGTCAAATTTGGTCATTTATTGGTTTCCAAACTTCGATATGCCATAACTTTTTCAAATCTCAACCGATTTCCAAGTTTGACCCCATTATTTTCAAGTTTTGGCATATACAACAAAACTGCATTCAAAGATTGTTCAAATTACGACCATCATTTTTGGACCCCTCAACAAGTCCTGATCTGTATGTGAAATTTGGTCATTTAGGTGTTTCCAAACTTCGATATCCCATAACTTTTCCATTTCTTATCCGATTTCCAAGTTTGACCCCATTATTTTCAAGTTTTGGCATATACAACAAAACTGCATTCAAAGATTGTTCAAATTACGACCATCATTTTTGGACCCCTCAACAAGTCCTGATCTGTATGTGAAATTTGGTCATTTAGGTGTTTCCAAACTTCGATATGCCATAACTTCTTCAATTCTTAACCGATTTCCAAGTTTGACCCCATTATTTTCAAGTTTTGGCATATACAACAAAACTGCATTCAAAGATTGTTTAAATTACGACCATCATTTTTGGACCCCTCAACAAGACCCCATTATTTTCAAGTTTTGACATATACAACAAAACTGCATTCAAAGATTGTTCAAATTACGACCATCGTTTTTGGACCCCTCCACAAGTCCTTATCTGTATGTGAAATTGGGTCATTTAGGTGTTTCCAAACTTCGATATGCCATAACTTCTTCAATTCTTAACCGATTTCCAAGTTTGACCCAATTTTTTTCAAGTTTTGGCATATACAACAAAACTGCATTCAAAGATTGTTCAAATTACGACCATCATTTTTGGACCCCTCCACAAGTCCTGATCTGTATGTCAAATTTGGTCATTTATTGGTTTCCAAACTTCGATATGCCATAACTTTTTCAATTCTTAACCGATTTCCAAGTTTGACCCCATTATTTTCAAGTTTTGGCATATCCAACAAAACTGCATTCAAAGATTGTTCAAATTACGACCATCATTTTTGGACCCCTCCACAAGTCCTAATCTGTATGTGAAACTTGGTCATTTAGGTGTTTCCAAACTTCGATATGCCATAACTTTTTCAAATCTCAACCGATTTCCAAGTTTGACCCCATTATTTTCAAGTTTTGGCATATACAACAAAACTGCATTCAAAGATTGTTCAGATTACGACCATCATTTGTGGACCCCTCCACAAGTCCTGATCTGTATGTGAAATTTGGTCATTTATTGGTTTCCAAACTTCGATATGCCATAACTTTTTCAATTCTTAACCGATTTCCAAGTTTGACCCCATTATTTTCAAGTTTTGGCATATCCAACAAAACTGCATTCAAATATTGTTCAAATTACGACCATCATTTTTGGACCCCTCCACAAGTCCTGATCTGTATAGAAATTTGGTCATTTAGGTGTTTCCAAACTTCGATATGCCATAACTTTTTCAAATCTCAACCGATTTCCAAGTTTGACCCCATTATTTTCAAGTTTTGGCATATACAACAAAACTGCATTCAAAGATTGTTCAAATTACGACCATCATTTTTGGACCCCTCCACAAGTCCTGATCTGTATGTGAAATTTGGTCATTTATTGGTTTCCAAACTTCGATATGCCATAGCTTTTTCAAATCTCAACCGATTTCCAAGTTTGACCCCATTATTTTCAAGTTTTGGCATATGCAACAAAACTGCATTCAAAGATTGTTCAAATTATGACCATCATTTTTGGACCCCTCCACAAGTCCTCATCTGTATAGGAAATTTGGTCTTTTGGGGGTTTCCAAACTTCGATATGCCATAACTTTTTCAAACCTCAACCGATATCCAAGTTTGACCCCATTATTTTCAAGTTTTGTCATATGCAACAAAACTGCATTCAAAGATTGTTCAAATTACGACCATCATTTTTGGACCCCTCCACAAGTCCTGATCTGTATGTGAAATTTGGTCATTTATTGGTTTCCAAACTTCGATATGCCATAACTTTTTCAAATCTCAACCGATTTCCAAGTTTGACCCCATTATTTTCAAGTTTTGGCATATACAACAAAACTGCATTCAAAGATTGTTCAGATTACGACCATCATTTGTGGACCCCTCCACAAGTCCTGATCTGTATGTGAAATTTGGTCATTTATTGGTTTCCAAACTTCGATATGCCATAACTTTTTCAATTCTTAACCGATTTCCAAGTTTGACCCCATTATTTTCAAGTTTTGCCATATCCAACAAAACTGCATTCAAAGATTGTTCAGATTACGACCATCATTTTTGGACCCCTCCACAAGTCCTGATCTGTATGTGAAATTTGGTCATTTATTGGTTTCCAAACTTCGATATGCCATAACTTTTTCAATTCTTAACCGATTTCCAAGTTTGACCCCATTATTTTCAAGTTTTGGCATATCCAACAAAACTGCATTCAAATATTGTTCAAATTACGACCATCATTTTTGGACCCCTCCACAAGTCCTGATCTGTATAGAAATTTGGTCATTTAGGTGCTTCCAAACTTCGATATGCCATAACTTTTTCAAATCTCAACCGATTTCCAAGTTTGACCCCATTATTTTCAAGTTTTGCCATATCCAACAAAACTGCATTCAAAGATTGTTCAGATTACGACCATCATTTTTGGACCCCTCCACAAGTCCTGATCTGTATGTGAAATTTGGTCATTTATTGGTTTCCAAACTTCGATATGCCATAGCTTTTTCAAATCTCAACCGATTTCCAAGTTTGACCCCATTATTTTCAAGTTTTGGCATATGCAACAAAACTGCATTCAAAGATTGTTCAAATTATGACCATCATTTTTGGACCCCTCCACAAGTCCTCATCTGTATAGGAAATTTGGTCTTTTGGGGGTTTCCAAACTTCGATATGCCATAACTTTTTCAAACCTCAACCGATATCCAAGTTTGACCCCATTATTTTCAAGTTTTGTCATATGCAACAAAACTGCATTCAAAGATTGTTCAAATTACGACCATCATTTTTGGACCCCTCCACAAGTCCTGATCTGTATGTGAAATTTGGTCATTTATTGGTTTCCAAACTTCGATATGCCATAACTTTTTCAAATCTCAACCGATTTCCAAGTTTGACCCCATTATTTTCAAGTTTTGGCATATACAACAAAACTGCATTCAAAGATTGTTCAAATTACGACCATCATTTTTGGACCCCTCCACAAGTCCTGATCTGTATGTCAAATTTGGTCATTTAGGTGTTTCCAAACTTCGATATGCCATAACTTTTTCAATTCTTAACCGATTTCCAAGTTTGACCCCATTATTTTCAAGTTTTGGCATATACAACAAAACTGCATTCAAAGATTGTTCAGATTACGACCATCATTTTTGGACCCCTCCACAAGTCCTGATCTGTATGTGAAATTTGGTCATTTATTGGTTTCCAAACTTCGATATGCCATAACTTTTTCAATTCTTAACCGATTTCCAAGTTTGACCCCATTATTTTCAAGTTTTGTCATATGCAACAAAACTGCATTCAAAGATTGTTCAAATTACGACCATCATTTTTGGACCCCTCCACAAGTCCTGATCTGTATGTGAAATTTGGTCATTTATTGGTTTCCAAACTTCGATATGCCATAACTTTTTCAAATCTCAACCGATTTCCAAGTTTGACCCCATTATTTTCAAGTTTTGGCATATACAACAAAACTGCATTCAAAGATTGTTCAAATTATGACCATCATTTTTGGACCCCTCCACAAGTCCTCATCTGTATATGAAATTTGGTCTTTTGGGGGTTTCCAAACTTCAATATGCCATAACTTTTTCAAATCTCAACCGATATCCAAGTTTGACCCCATTATTTTCAAGTTTTGCCATATGCAACAAAACTGCATTCAAAGATTGTTCAAATTGTGACCATCATTTTTGGACCCCTCCACAAGTCCTCATCTGTATAGGAAATTTGGTCTTTTGGGGGTTTCCAAACTTCGATATGCCATAACTTTTTCAAATCTCAACCGATATCCAAGTTTGACCCCATTATTTTCAAGTTTTGCCATATGCAACAAAACTGCATTCAAAGATTGTTCAAATTGTGACCATCATTTTTGGACCCCTCCACAAGTCCTCATCTGTATAGGAAATTTGGTCTTTTGGGGGTTTCCAAACTTCGATATGCCATAACTTTTTCAAACCTCAACCGATATCCAAGTTTGACCCCATTATTTTCAAGTTTTGTCATATGCAACAAAACTGCATTCAAAGATTGTTCAAATTACGACCATCATTTTTGGACCCCTCAACAAGACCCCATTATTTTCAAGTTTTGTCATATGCAACAAAACTGCATTCAAAGATTGTTCAAATTACGACCATCATTTTTGGACCCCTCCACAAGTCCTGATCTGTATGTCAAATTTGGTCATTTAGGTGTTTCCAAACTTCGATATGCCATAACTTTTTCAAACCTCAACCGATATCCAAGTTTGACCCCATTATTTTCAAGTTTTGCCATATGCAACAAAACTGCATTCAAAGATTGTTCAAATTGTGACCATCATTTTTGGACCCCTCCACAAGTCCTCATCTGTATAGGAAATTTCTTCTATTGGGGGTTTCCAAACTTCGATATGCCATAACTTTTTCAAATCTCAACCGATTTCCAAGTTTGACCCCATTATTTTCAAGTTTTGGCATATACAACAAAACTGCATTCAAAGATTGTTTAAATTACGACCATCATTTTTGGACCCCTCAACAAGACCCCATTATTTTCAAGTTTTGTCATATGCAACAAAACTGCATTCAAAGATTGTTCAAATTACGACCATCATTTTTGGACCCCTCCACAAGTCCTGATCTGTATGTCAAATTTGGTCATTTAGGTGTTTCCAAACTTCGATATGCCATAACTTTTTCAAACCTCAACCGATATCCAAGTTTGACCCCATTATTTTCAAGTTTTGGCATATACAACAAAACTGCATTCAAAGATTGTTCAAATTACGACCATCATTTTTGGACCCCTCCACAAGTCCTCATCTGTATAGGAAATTTGGTCTTTTGGGGGTTTCCAAACTTCGATATGCCATAACTTTTTCAAACCTCAACCGATATCCAAGTTTGACCCCATTATTTTCAAGTTTTGTCATATGCAACAAAACTGCATTCAAAGATTGTTCAAATTACGACCATCATTTTTGGACCCCTCCACAAGTCCTGATCTGTATGTCAAATTTGGTCATTTATTGGTGTCCAAACTTCGATATCCCATAATTTTTTCAAATCTCAACCGATTTCCAAGTTTGACCCTATTATTTTCAAGTTTTGACATATAGATCAAAACTGCATTCAAAGATTGTTGAAATTACGACTATCATTTTTGGACCCCTCAACAAGTCCTGATCTGTAAAGGAAATTTGGTTATTTATTGGTTTCCAAACTTCGATATCCCATAACTTTTTCAAATCTCAACCGATTTCCAAGTTTGACCCTATTATTTTCAAGTTTTGACATATAGATCAAAACTGCATTCAAAAATTGTTCAAATTACGACCATCATTTTTGGACCCCTCCACAAGTCCTCATCTGTATAGGAAATTTGGTCTTTTGGGGGTTTCCAAACTTCAATATGCCATAACTTTTTCAAATCTCAACCGATATCCAAGTTTGACCCCATTATTTTCAAGTTTTGTCATATGCAACAAAACTGCATTCAAAGATTGTTCAAATTACGACCATCATTTTTGGACCCCTCCACAAGTCCTGATCTGTATGTCAAATTTGGTCATTTATTGGTGTCCAAACTTCGATATCCCATAATTTTTTCAAATCTCAACCGATTTCCAAGTTTGACCCTATTATTTTCAAGTTTTGACATATAGATCAAAACTGCATTCAAAGATTGTTGAAATTACGACTATCATTTTTGGACCCCTCAACAAGTCCTGATCTGTAAAGGAAATTTGGTTATTTATTGGTTTCCAAACTTCGATATCCCATAACTTCTTCAATTCTTAACCGATTTCCAAGTTTGACCCCATTATTTTCAAGTTTTGGCATATACAACAAAACTGCATTCAAAGATTGTTTAAATTACGACCATCATTTTTGGACCCCTCAACAAGACCCCATTATTTTCAAGTTTTGACATATACAACAAAACTGCATTCAAAGATTGTTCAAATTACGACCATCGTTTTTGGACCCCTCCACAAGTCCTTATCTGTATGTGAAATTGGGTCATTTAGGTGTTTCCAAACTTCGATATGCCATAACTTCTTCAATTCTTAACCGATTTCCAAGTTTGACCCAATTTTTTTCAAGTTTTGGCATATACAACAAAACTGCATTCAAAGATTGTTCAAATTACGACCATCGTTTTTGGACCCCTCCACAAGTCCTGATCTGTATGTGAAATTTGGTCATTTAGGTGTTTCCAAACTTCGATATGCCTTAACTTTTTCAAATCTCAACCGTTTTCCAAGTTTTTTGTACAGTTTTTGTCTTCATGTAGTTCTCTATATTCTTTTCCTTAATTAGTACTTTTATTTTCCAATACTCTCTGGTTTTCTAGGAGTGGAGTTTTTCATGTATCTGTGGCAAGTATTTCAGGAATCTTAAGTATTTACGCGAAACGTACTTTATGACTTCAATAAATTGTATCTGAACTTGCCACAATGTTGCTCAAGTTTTTTATCTATGGCCACTAATTAGACACTAAATTGAATTAACTGTCGTACAACAAATGCAACACTAACAATTCCCCTCCCTCCGCTCCCTTCATCCCTCATTGAGTAGTTTTCTGGGTTTTCCGTTTTCCTAGTCTGTTTTCGAAGTCATTTCGTTTTCTTTCCACATCCCCATTTTATTTGATTTCTGTTTTGTTGTTGGTTTTGCCCGCAGGCCCATAAAAGAAAATAAAATACAATAAAAAATTAATTTCCTCTGTCAACTTTTTCGGGTGCTCAACTTCACTGCAGATAAAGATTCCAAGTCTATGCCCGGCGGCACTCTATCTCCGTCTCGCTCCCACACTCTGTCTCTGTCTTTCTCTGGGTTTTTCTCGATTTTTTCCAACTAATATTTGTGAGTTTTGTGTGTGTGTGTTTTTATTATTAATTCTGCAGGGCATCTATAATTGATTCGATTACATATTTCATATTCTTGTCTCCTTCTCAATATTGTTTTTGAAACTGTCACATCAACAAAAAAGAAAATCTCTTCAGATTTTTATGTATATTTTTAATGCGGGCAAAGCGTGAAAAATTCCATAAAAAAATAGAAAACTCGTTGCTGCAAATTTAATGAACTACAAATGGAAATTCAGTGTCTGTTCAGTGAAGATACCATTTTTAAAAAAATTTTTATTGTCAATTTTTATACACTGTTTTTTTTTCTTATTTTTTATTGCACATTTTTTAAAGATTTTATACTTTGCTTATACCTAACTTATTATTGAAATTTTTTTCAAAATATTTCTCTGCTATTTTTATTAATATAATATATTTTTATTTCTTATTTATTTTTTATTTCTTATATATGTCATGTTATTTTGTTGTAATTTTTTTCTTTTATTTTTATTTATTTTTTTTTTTAAATATTTTTTCAGATTTTTTTTCTAACTTTTTATTTTCGTTTACATTGAATTTGCGCGGCTTTTCATGCCTCTCTGGGCACAGATCGATATGCCGCAAAACTGTGTGGCAAAAAAATATTGAGTGCAAATCCACAACAAAAACTCCACCATTTACATAAAAATGCTGCCGGTTTCACCCCTCCTCCCTCCACCCTACACTTACATACTTGGGCAGCGCATCTGACCGTCCGTCCGTCTGTCTATGGGCAGCTCTGAGCAGGGACAGGGGCAGGAACATGGACGGCGACAGTGAAAGGGGCTGCCTATTTACAGATTGTTGAACTGTTTCTCCCGCTGTTGCTGCTGTTGCTGTTGCCACTTGACGAACTTAGTTCCCCATCTCGCTGCCCGCCAAGATCTCTCTAACTACCCCCAACTCCCTCTCTCTCTCTCTCTTCCACAGTCTGGCTCTCCCTCTCTACGCTCTACGCCCGCATCTGTAGCTGTCATGGAGGCACTCAACGCTCTCTCTCTGTCTCTCCCTCTCTCTCTCCATCTCTCTCTCTGTCTCCGTCTCTCTCTCTCTGTGCTCTTAACTCAGTTGTAACTCAGCTCAGTTCGCGGCAATTGCACAATTTATTGAAGAATGCGTCTAAGCGTCACTTAAGAACGCATTATTCAATTGCCGCTGGAGATGCAGATGCTGCTCTCATCCCATAAACGGGGCAGAGACACAAAACCACAACTCGAGAAATATTTCTCGGAATAACTATAAACTGCAAATGGCGCTCATAAAATCAAAAAGAATGCAAATTGCAGTTCGTTTTTTTTTTTTTTTTTTTGGGAATTTTTATAGATTCCGACGAGTTGCAGTCACATCAATCAATAGTATCTATCAATCAATCAGCTGGAGAATGTTTACACTTCTCAACCAAAATACTGATGAGTCATGCAGAGAGAGGGAGAGGGAGAGAGTTAGAGAGAAAGAGAGGGAGATATGGGGGGTATATTGAAAGTACTTGTAGTTATTTTTATCAATGGAAATAAATGTGCCGCAAATCGCAAATCTCTGAGAAGGGAATCCTCCATCCCCTTCTTGCCATCAACCATCGAAAGAGTGAGAGAGTGTGAGAGGGTGAGAGTGAGAGCGGGGGAGGATTGACTTGAACACACATGCATAATCAGGGGTTGTTGGCAAACACGATTTTAGCAAGGAAGCGTTTAGAATTGATGACCACAATGTTTAGTCAGCGGATTCAATCATTTGTGGACATCCTGCTGCCGCACTTAACGGGTCCTCTGCCCATTTATATGGAATTTGATACGTCTAGACTTGGCGTAAAAGTGGCAGCAGTGCTGCTTTAAATAGTCAGTCAGTCAGTCAGACAGCCGCCATTATGCATATTTAATTGTGTTTGCATTCACAATTCTCAATTTGAATTCCATGTTCTTTGTTTGCGCTTCGTTCGCTTAGCATTTCAAATTAAATTAATATCGTTATGCAAATGCTATCGAATGCACGCCATCGCATCGTATTGTCGTGCAGTTATCGATAGCACGAGCGACACACGCTCATTGCTCTCACGATAGTGTGTATCGAGCGCTACGACGATAGTGCCACCCCTATCGTTCAGTAGCAAAAGAGTCGTTGAACGAATCGGTTGTGCGCGTCGGTTGCTTCGCATCGTTTATAGTAATTTGTTCGTGTAGAGTATGTGTGGGAAAGACAACAGCAACAAATATTAAATACAAGTTTTTGTTTTCTACAATAATATCCGCTATGTTAAATATAGCATATTGTTGATATAAACGCGATTTAAATTGCAAATTATAAATACGTTGCTGTTCGCGTCGTCTACTATTCGATTTTAATACGAGTAGGTATGTGAAGAGAGTGTGTGTATATATATGTGTGTGTGAATATATGTATATGTATTTAGGTGTGCCGTCTGTGCATGGAATAGCAGCGAATAAAATAATAATAATAATACTAAAAGGCAACAACCAAAATCGCGCGCGTTCAATTAAAGCAAATATCTGAGAGCAATGATAATAGAGCATTGATTAATAAATATTAAACTACAGTTGTATAAAATATTGATACAAGTGCGCTGAATGCTGTCGTCAAATTGCCAGCTTCACTTTTTTTATTTGTATTTTTTGCGACAAACAGGCATACACACACGCACACATATGCGAAAAGTACGTGCTCACTCACACGCATACAGCTATGCAAACATGTATTTCATGCTCGTTTTGTGTTGGTAGTGTTGGTAGTGTGTAGATTTTAGCGCGCCTACACACACATACACACTTACGGAGGCAGTACACAACGTAAGCCGTAACGAGATTTGTTGTTGTCGTTGTTGTTGTTGTTGTTTTGCAAAGCCGCAATTCGTTGAGTTGTGTGCGTAGAGCGTGCTGTGTTATTGTGTTGTATTTGTATGTATGTACTTGCTTTGTACTTGGGTTGTGCAACAACAACAACAGCAACAACCAAAACAGAAGCAACAATAATAACAATGAAAGCAACATGAATTGTTAACAATACTATATTTGCAACTTTTCGATAAACTAACAAGAAATTTCATCTACTCTGACTGTATTTGTGAGACTCTGTGTGTGTGTGTGTGTGTGTGTGTGGGTGACCGCATAATTTTCACCTGCAGTTGCCATTTCTTTTTGCATATGTGTGGGTGTGTGTGTGTGTGTAGGAGAGCGAAACATAATAATTGAAATATTTTCGCCTCGTTTTGTGATTTCTAATAGCGACAACAACAGCAATAGCGATAAGTGAAAGTGTAAAAGTAACAACATAAATAGTTGTATTAATAATAACAACAACAACTGCAACTGTACCGCACGTTGCACAAATTGTGGATTACGCCGCATCAAGCAGGAATTAATAATACTCTCGTCATTAACTTGCAATCGTTGCAAATAATAAGGTAAACACAAAAACATGCATACATACAAACATACTTATACATATACACAGTCTCAACTCTTGCTGCTGCTGCTGCTTCTTCTACTTCTTCTTGCACCTGCCCAAGTCACAGACTCTGCGCAGCAATTGCCCTTTTCTTTTTTGTTTTTGCCATTCGCTTCTTGTTGATCGCGTCTACCGTTTGCACGCTCCTTCGTGTGCTGCCTGCCTACGTATGCCCTTGTGTGTGCGTGTGCATGTGCGTGGCTGTACGTCCTTTGCTGTTGTTTGCCGTGATATGGTCACCCCAGAAACTGGTGCGCTCAGATAAGAAACGAGAGCACGCAGCAGCGCTATAGGAAATACTCTCTCCACTCTCTTGCAGTTTAAGTTGATTTATTGTGACTTTGACTTTACATAGTTTTTAATAAATTTTAAATGCTTCGAATGGAGCAGGGTATATTTATTTACTACGAAAAGATAACAAATTCAATAGAAATAAATATATGTTGCTTCTCATTTATCTAGTATATGTATATTGTATTGAGATTCTGATTAGATAGTCCTACATAATTGACCATAAAACTATGTACATACATGCATATCTATATGTGCTTGTGTTTACTGTACAGGCTGCCTTTAATTAACATCGAATTCCCAAGTTCTCAAGCTTCGAGTCATTGACTTAGCCCTGAAATGGTTTTAGTTTTGGCCGCAAAACATTCAATTAGCATTTCAAATGTTATTTTTTTGACACCTTGACTTCGACTCTCGTCTTCGTTGTTCTTCGGGTCACGCTCGTTAAGTCTTCGTGTCCAAATTTACTGCCTTCGCTTATGCTTTGCCCTTTTCGCATAACTTTCTGGCTTGGGGCGTTCAATTTGCCAATAGGAAAAGGGCAATTATTTGCACTTGATTGCCGCGAGGCAAACGAAAGCTCTTTTATTTTCTTTTCTTTGCTTATTCGATTGCAGCAGGCAAAGATAAAAGGCAGCAGTACAAATAAGAGAGCGTCGTGGAGGAGGAGGAGGAGGAAGAGGAGGAGTAGAAGCAATACAAATATGCTGACATTTGTGTAGTGGAGAAGGGCTCTGCCTTGTTAGCCCACGTGCTGTAATACCAACTCATGTTTGTGGCTGGGGCAACAGTGACATTTAAGTGGCATGCGTGAACGAGTTGCACACGTTGTTGCATGTTGTTTCCTGGTTTAATTGCTGGCCATTGGCCGCCTCTTATCGATGTTGTTGCCTGCCCCAGTGGCAGCTGCAACTCACACCCCTTTTGCCCCACACTCTGCGCTCGCGTCGCTTGATAAGCGTGCGTTGACTTTCAATTGCATTCGTTGCATCTAATGCGAGCTGAACCCGCTCCCACTCTGTCTTCAACTCTCTTTATCACTCCTTCTTCCCCTCGTGTTGCTGTCACTCGCATGTGCATCTCTGCTATGTTGGTTTTGGTTTTTCGGGTGCAAAGTCCGTTGACTTGGAAAACGCTTCGGCAAGTGGAAAAAACGTAATGCAAAATTTGCAACAGCAGAGCCCAAAAACAAAAAGAGAGCGAAGATGTCGTTGAACTTTTTCAAGCACAACAACAGCAACGTCATTAACCATAACAAAGTGCGAGAGTACGAATAATACTAACAAGGTGCAAAACAAAACCGCAGACAAATAAAAATAAAAAACAGAGAAACATACGAACCCAACGAAGAAGCACCAGCAGCAACAACTACAAACATACAGTAATGGGCACAAAACATAAACCACAAACAAACGCACAGTAAATCGTTACCGTTGTTGTCTTCTCTTCAATTGTCACTCTCTGCGCTCACTCTCGTCTCTCTTTCTATCTAGGAGAGCTTTTCCTTTTGAGCTGACAACGCCATTAAGCAAAGCCCGACTCGACTTGGACTTGGGCCCAAGCTATGCCGTTGTGAGTCGTTGTTATTGTTATTATTGCAAAGGTTCCGCTTCTTTGCTTTTTCGGTACTCTTCTGCAACTCTCTCTCTCCTTCGTTCTTTAGCTGTTTGGGGTATCATTTGTAGCTGTCGCTATTCTTGCTCGCTCTTCTTGATTCTGTTGTTGTGATTTGCTCTTTGAGCTTTGCGCGTTGTTTTGATTTCAACTGTAATTTCGTTTTCATTTCGCTTCGTTTTTGGATGTTTTGTTGTGCTCCAAGACTTTGCTTAATGATGTTTCTCGCATTAGCTGGTTTTTTTTTTTTTTATATAGGAATTTTAGCACATTGTGTGTATTCTGCGTATTTCGCCTGTTCTGTTTGCACTTCAATTCCCAGGTGCAAAGAAACCTCATACTCAAAATTTGCTGTTGTTTCCATTGTGTTGAGCTTTAGCGGGAAATAAAGCTACTTTACAATAATGAAACCACATATAGTGCACGTTCAATATGGCATGATTATATATTATATTGAATATATTGAATAGTTAAGGTATGTGACATAAGAGTCTCTCTCTACACATACATACATATGTATGTATATACATATGTAATTTTCTATGTATTTGTTTTGCCACCTGTGCGTTACGCTTGCAAAACTTTTTGGTCAACCAAATATTTGTTGTTGTTGTTGTTGTTGCTGTAGTTGGTCAACTGTTGCGATTCATCCAAAACAAGTAAATTTTGTATGAATAAACTCTGTTTTTATTAGTTTCAGACCAAGTCCAAAAGTAGCCACAAAAGCAACGACAAAACCGAACCAGTTTTGGAATTTCAACTAATCATTTCCGACATTAGAGCGACCAAAGTGTTTGTAAGCTGTCGGTCTCCGTTTCATCCGTCCGTCAGTCTGTTTGTCTGTCTATCCGTCCGTCCGTCCATCCGTCTGTCTGCCTTCCAATCTTCACCCGTTTTCATGTTTGTTCATTTGGTTTCATTTCAAAAGAGCACAGAAATAACTTCGAAATGCCAGCCAATAATTTTGGCATTCACTTTAGTTGATTGTTTCGCTTTATGTAGCGGAAATTAAGATTGATAAATAATTTATTGATTGACAAACTGCTGCGTCTGTTATTGTTGTTGTTGTTGTTGTTGTAATAAAAGGCAACGTGTGTTCGTCTCTTCACTGTGCGATGCTGTGCAATCAACAACAATAAAACTCACAGAGCAACTGATGAAAAAGCTTTCAATAGCTTTTGCCAATTAACAGAGTCTTGGCTTTGCTTTTATAGGCAAATTAGACGTTTCTATTCTTGTGACGCGCACTGTGACCTACTGGGCATATGCCTTCATTTGCAAGTTGCAACAGACGAATGCAGCTCTTCTCTTCTATCTTCTATCGTTTTCTTTACTCTGTCTGTTTTGTTTTTGTTGTTCCCGCATTCCTGCTTGACTACGCATCCGCTGCATTTATTATTATTCATTTTCTTCTTCTGCTGAGTGAAAAAAAGATTGTTTATGAGGCGATAAAAATGCGTCGAGAGTGCGCAAGTTGTGGTTGGAGAGGGCCCCCTCACACCCAACAAATTCCTATGTAGCATATCTCTCAGATACATTTGTATCTTTATGTATGCTGGGCATACAAGCGATAAGCATTGTCTTGACCAACAACGTCTCCCCTCTTAGCGATCAATCCTGTTTCATGCAACAACAACAATAAAAATAAATGTATGGAATCTGTGTAAACTCATCATTATTCAGTCGGGAAACGCCCTCAACCTCAAGTGACAGCAGCGGCTAAACAAAAAAATCCCAGGTGACATCCGAACAAAACGGAAGTACTTTTTCTTTTTTTTTTTACAAACAACTGTAGCTTCTTCTCTCTTCCACTGGCTTCCTCACTTCGCCATGCGGTGGTAACGCAAAAAGCGTGCAAAAGTGAAAGTCTTTTTTTTTTGCAAGGTGTTTGCATATCGGTGTTTGCCCCCAAAAATATATGTATGTATGTATATGTATAACCCGAGGTGTACGAGTCAAAACATATGCCCCTCTCTTTCTCTATCTCTCTCTATCTCTTTCCTTACTGAGAGGCAGACAACTGTAAGAAATTCTTTATTTTCTTATATAACTGGAAGATCGGGAAAACGAGTGAAGAATGTGGAAGAATAGAGAGAGACCTCTGCAAGACCTCAGTTAGGGGGGTACCGGTACTTAGGCTGCCCTCTAGGCATATTACATGCTATTATACCATTCACCATGCTAATTACTTTTAATGCCATTTACTGTGTCACATTCCAACTTGAAAAATATGAATGAGCGCAACTCGAAATACTCGTATTTTAGAAAATAGAGGAAATATCTGGGGTTTTAGGTGCTTACATTTACTTCTTTGATTTACAAAATGTATTATAATGTAGTTTATTATAATATATTCTGACTATACTTTATATGCGTTTGTTATTATTTATTTGTTGCAAACGACGTTTCAATTTTTGTGTCCACTGCTGTTCCCCCATCGGTAACTTTTTCTTATAGACGGGGAAACGTACGGATTGACCTGGTTTTCGTTTTAACCTCTTCAGCTTGAAGACGCGGCAGCGCTGCTCCACAGAACTGCGTGCGGTTCTCGCCAAGATGCGCTGTCAAAAGGGCACATGTCGAAAAAGATGGAAAGTGTTGGAAGTATCTGTCAGATACAAATCAAGTTTGTTGTGCTCGCTTACGTGTCTCTGGAAGAGATTCTTCTGGTGTTCATGCAGACAATTCCAACTGACGAGTCCCTCTTCCAATAGACGCCGCAGGCCGTAATGCGGATGCTGCCGCTTAATGTAGCGCAAGAAATTCAGATAGGGCAGTGGCGCCACCAGCTGTGGCACGTCCAAAATATCAGCTGCCTTCACATCCATGATTTCCAAATGCTATTATTATTTGTTTACTAGTGTAAAATTTCGACTTTTTTTGTCTTCGCCTGTTCAGTGTTGTGTACCGAATATTTTATGAGAACTCATTATGATTGAGGCTTGATTGTAGTGTGATTGAAGGCAGTGTCACAGACTGCTTGGGTTATATATGAATGGCAAATGCAATCCAAATACACAAAAATAAAGGTCGTCAACAAATACTAGAAATATTATAAAATAGAAAAATATGTAAAGTGTTGGAAAAAGAGAGATTTCTATAGAGAGAGAGAGAGAGAGAGTGAGGGTTTTATATGGCTGTCTCTTTTGTTTGTCATCAACATTCCATTGCGCATCAGCGCCAAATTCTTTAGCATAGTTCGAGAGCTTTGTTTGTTTGACAGCTCAGAGAGAGTGAGGAGAGAGAGAGAGAGGTGTTCGAGGCAGACGGGGCAACATCATTAAATTTATTCGAGTTTTTTTTTATTGTTGCTATATTTGCATTTATGAGAGTTAAATGTGTGTGTGTGTGTGTGTCAGAGCGAGAACGCCTACAAATTGATATGGTGAATATATAGTCCCCGATTTGGACTTATTTATACAACAATATAAATGAATATGAAACCCGAATGGCAGCGATTACGATTATTTATGCATCATTTCTCGTCTCTCTCTCTCTCTTCCCTCTGCTCTCTTTCTCTATATTAATATTGTGCTATTTTCTGACGCTCATTATATAGAAAAATAGCTGAGAGTCTCATTCTGATGCCGATTCCAATTCCGAGTTGGAGCTGTAAACTGAAAATGGACTCTGACTCTGGCTGTCTCTGTGCGTTTTTGCAGCTGATAAGAAGCATGCCACAACACAGATACACACACACACACACAACATGCTGGTATTTCATTCAATTGAATTCCATTTCCAAGACGCAATTGTAATATTGTATGAACGTCCGTCTGTGCATGCGTACATGCGTCTGTCTGTCCGTCTGTCCGTCTGTTTGTCTGTCAATCAGTCTGTCATTTAATTCATAATGCAAGTTTATCGTGTCTGAGCTGCTTCTTCTTCCACTACTTATACTCATTCTTAACTCATACAGTCGCATGTAAGTTGAGCAAGAATCATTTTTTCTTTGATAAACAATATTTTTGTTCTTTTTTTCAACTTGTGCAAGTTTTGTTTGTGGTGCCACTGTACAGAGCGTTGCATGCAACATCAGCATCAGTGGCAGCTGCAACATTATGGCGACAGCGTTGCCATGAAACTGCAATTTCCGTCCGGCTTGCAACACACACACACACACACAGACACATACAGAGAAAGAAAGAGAGAATTTTTGTCTGGGGCGTAGATTAATTCACTTCTCTGCCTTTTTTTTCTATAGAAATATATTTATGGACATTATTTCATTATTAAATATAATACTTTATTGTCGTGAATATGTGACGCCATCAGCGTGTGCACTCAATTTATATTATAATTTACAAAGAGAGAGAGAGAGAGAGAGAATAGAAAGAGAGAGAAATAGAATATACTATTAATATTAACATTTTCAATTCTGGAAAGAAAAAATGACGCAAATCTCAAGTTGCGAGTTCTCTAGAGTCTAGAGTCTAGACTTTGAGTTTGGAATTTTTGACATGCACATTAAAATCAAATTGTTTATAGTTGTTATTTACAGTTATTCTAAGTAAGTTACACAATCTCAGCTCGTCTGTTAAATCATTTTTTTTTAACTTTATTGTTTATAGTTTCAATAAAATATAGACTTAAAATTGGTCGAGTTATTTAAGTTGCATATTTAGTTGGTGTTGTAATTGTTGCGTAGTCACGCGTTTCCCACAATTCCCAACCGCATTTCTCTATCTCAAACAACCTCTCTCTCTCTCTCTCTTTCTGTTCATCACTGATAATATCTCCATCTCTTTCTATGAATTTTGCTGCTCTAGTGCCGTTAGCTGCTGCTGCTGCTGCTATATACTTTATAAAGTCATGTGAACTATACCGAAAAAAAAAATCATAATTAAGAAAGCGCATAAGTTTTCATTTTATATTTTTGGGGGAGAGTTCTCTATCTCTCTCTCACTCTCTCTCTTTCTCTCTTTCTCTCTCTCTCTCTGTTTAAACTCGAGTTACAAAATGAAAAATGAAAATTGAAATTGGAAAATTACCTGTAGGCATATCTGCTATCAAAAAAATGTGAGCAATTAAATATAAATATTTGTGCAAGAGAAATTGAAATTGTGGCATTATGATGGGTGGGTGTTGGGATAGGGGGGGGAGGTGTGGTTTAGGGTAGGCGTAACCCCCTGCCTATCTCTGATGTAACCTTCGCTTAACTTTCCCTCATCTCCCCAAACAAAAAGAAAAATCAACAAACTAAAGTTGAAAATAACTAACAAAAAAAAAATGAAAAAAATAAAAATAAAAGCAAATGAATGCAGACAGCGCAACAGGGCTTAAATACTAAGTATCTGTGGCTGTAACTACAGATGTATGTGTAGCTATTGCCAGATTTTATCTGTATCTGTATCTGTGTGTGTGTGGCATGTTTGTCAGTCATCTGTCACTAATTGAGGGTTTCTTCACAATTTATGTGGCGTTCATATTGTATGTCAACACAGTTGCACTTTGCAGTTAATAATGGATTTCAGTTTTCTTAACATTTTTGGTTTTTTTCTGTTTATTTTTTGGGGGGAAAAGGGCATAAGAGGCGAGTTTTGAAGTGAAGTCGTGGGAAACCGCTAATAGAGTTGCTTATGAGGGTGGCCAGCCCAAAAAATGAAGGCACTTCTTGCTACACACCCACAAAATAACAATGCCATTGACCTTTCTTTACTTCTCACTTCTCTCTCCATCACTCTCTTTCTCTTTTACTTTCGCTATCCATCCCTCTCTGTCACACAGAAATGAGCAATACATTTTAAATTTTTAAATTATTTCCATTGGAGTCCTCACATTGTATGCAGTTCTCTCCCTTTCTCTTCTCTCTCCATTTCTCTGCCCCACTTTAATTTCATATATTCCCCACTCTAGTGTTCTCTTTGGGGGTTGCATACTCCTCCAGTTTGGAGGCAGACGAGACCAATCAACCCGGGCACAGCTGCTCCCAGAGTCGGAGTCCAATTGTCCATTTCGGTTTCGGTTCATCGTCGTTTTCTGACAGCATATTCAATGCATGTTGTGTGTGTTGCATGCCCCACACAGAATACACAGATCCAGTCAAGCCCATCACATAATGTGGCAGCCAGTTGGATATCCATCTCTTCAGCAGTAGCTTCTGCTGGCACTCAGCCAGTTTCCCATTTTTAAAGGAATCGACAGTTGTCTCGAGGCTCTGCCTGAAGTTCTTCATTTCACATACGATACTTACGATACATACGATGTATCTTTTGTCAGCTTTAGTCGACTGTATAATTGAACGTGCCACAGTTGCATGCAGAATGGCAACAACAGCAACAGAAATATATATGAAAATATATTTAACATTATTTTTGTATATCTTGTTGAAATTTCGCAACTTTAGATCTTTAACTTCTGTCGAATTCTATAGAGATTGTTGACAGAAACAGGTGAGTATCTCAGAGAGAAGTATCTCAAATCTTGTTTTATTAATACAAGTTTTCTATTTAAATTTTTCGCTAAAATGTATCTAAAGTTGATGTTTAACCTCAAAGTTTCACGTATCTCAGATTGAAGTATCTCAAATGTATAACAACTCTATATCTCTAAGATTCTATTTTAGTGTTTTCCAATTTAATGGTTTATCTCAAACTGAAGTATCTCAAATCTGATATTTTGTGTTTTAGTTTTTCACTGCTTCTAAGTATTTTAATTCGCATTGAAAAGTATCTAAAGTTGAAGTTCGATATCAGAGAGTGGTTGCTATATTGAGAAGTTGTTCAACTAACTTGGCCAAAATGAACCCAATTCAGCTCAAATCGAGAAACGACTTTTAGTTTTGTTGTTAATTGTAATTGTAGCTCACCTTGCAGCCAATTGGAGCTACGAACTGGTCAGAATGTGCGAGTATCTGTGGCTCAGTTTGGAAAAGTATCTGATGGATGTGCTGAGCTTAAATTGCAAATTATAGACATCTCTCTTAGACGTATGCATGTATCTGTATCTGTATCTCTACATAAGATATATGGTTGGCTTGTTATCGTTAGTGGCTAATAGATTAGACTATAACGACGATAAGATTGTCAGTTGCATTAGTTGCACTTTGGCTAATTACAGTATCTGTTAGATACCAAACACCGTTTAGATATGTACGTACATAGATACTTCTAGAGAGAGAGAGAGAGAGAGAGAATTAACGCCATGAGAACGTTTTGTCTGATAATATTCTGCTGGAGGAAGTGACGGCGACTGTAACTCTCTTCTCTTAACGGTAATAAAAGCAATTAACTTTAAGCCCAACTAACTAAGTAACTACCTAAGTATATAACTAACTAAATAATAATTAGCATACAATTGCAACTAGAGAATTCCCAGATGATTTTTCATTTCGATCTGTAAAGATTGAAAAGCTATTCAACTTGATTGAAGATACAAAAAAAAATTGTATCTTAACTAGCTAACTATCTCTCCTTTTCGCACTCTACTCCTCTCTCTCTTTCTCTAGTTGACCTTCATATTATACAACGTGTCTACGACGTGTTACGTAGAATTTCGCATCGCATTGCCTTGTATCTTGTATCTTTTAGATATGCATACATACATACATACCTACGTATGTATATATTTCCATTTCGCTTTGTATCTTTGAGTCTGCGTCTCTTATATGAATGTATCTTAAAGCTACGTATCTTACGTATGTTGTGTATGTAGTATATATTTAACTATCTGACTGCCGATATCTGTCTTGTTTTTTGCCTGCGGTTTGTTTTGTTTTTGTTTTTTTGTTTTTTGTTTTATATAAATCAACAGCAACCGCAAAACGCTATGAAATATTCAACATCAACTTTAGTTCGGGCAGCTGCTGCTCGTCGCCGGTATGTATCTAAGTATCTCTATCTGTATCTGTGGATGTAGCTGCAGCTGCTGTAAAAAGATACGATGAAATTTCATATCAATCTAAAGCGCTTGATTAATAGATATTCAACTGTAACATTAACATTTTGCGAAAATCAACGAATCTCGTTTTGAAACTATTTTGAAGTTGTCTGCAAAGTTTATTTCTCGAATTGCATTTTATTTGATTTTTCTCGTATTTTCCGCTGGCAAATTTTCACCTGTTTTTGGGCGACTGTGTTGATAAAAAGTTTTCCAATTGCGAAATGTAAATGTAAATTGTAAATGGCAATGAAAAAGTGTCGAAACCAGATACGAGCGACTGTCTGCCTGCCTGCCACTTGCCACATGCCACATGCTGCTTGTGGCACGAGCAAAACGAGTCGAAAAATGCATTCGCATAGTTTTCCCCATTTTCAGAGTCGTTTCGTTTTGCTCACGGCGAAAGCCAATTGAAAGAGAATTGCGGATGCAACTAGCTTTTGCTCTTACTCTCTATGCGTCTTTCTCTCTCTCTCTCTTTCTCTTTCTCGCTCAATCTCTCTGTCTCTGTCTTGCTCTCACTGTATCTGTCTCACTTGCAGTCTGCATCTTTGGCTTGGTTGGTGACTTCATATCCGTTGCTAGCTTCAGATTGTTGTGTACATTTTTTTTCTCTCTTTTCATATACTCATTCATACTTATTCATATAGATATGTGTGAATGTATGTTTGTATGTATGTATGTATTTATTTATTTATGAATTCATTCATTCATACATTCATTCGCTCATTTGTTTTGGTACAATATTTGCATATTCGAAAACTGTAACAGGGCTCTGGCACAAGTTTTTATTCCCAGTACCTTTAACAGGTTACGATAAAATGAAGAAAATTATTTTAAAATTTTAAGTTTTATTTTTTGTTCGTTTTTCTATCTTTTGCTTTATTTTAAGGCATTTTTCGGCATAATAAAATTTAAAATATAAATTCAGACCTTTCTAAAAATGCCAAATTCATCAAAATCAAACTGTTATTGTTGAAGCTATGATGTTTCAAAGTGAAGTGAACACTGTAAAATTGCAAAATACCATTTTTAGCATTTTGCGTCAAATTTTTGTCCATATCTCGAAAAATAATCACTAGAAACACCTCAAACAAAAAGCAAAATGATAGTTTTGAGTAACAAAATCGATTAGGGCCAAAAAATTTGGGTCGAAAATTTTTCGAGTTTTGATGATTGAGTATGCAAAAATGGTAAAAAAAAAGTCGAAAAATATAAAATGAAGAAATTGATCAAAATTTGAATGCAGAATTTAAGCCGTATAAATGTTATTGACAAAAATGCAAATTTAATGAAAATCGGATGAATTTTGGCAAAGCTATCGCAGTTCAAAATTATGAGAAAACCGAAAGATTTGCTATTTTGGCAATTTTTAGTGCTGATACTAACAAATCGCAGTTTATAAAGATTAAGATTGAAGATTATAAAAATTAAATGGATTTTTCATATAGAACTTTATCTACATAGGAAATTTTATGACAATCGGTTGAGTTTTGGCCAAGTTATGGATACTCCACTTGAAACAAAATGTCAAAAATTTTGAAAACTTAAATTTTAGCTAACTTTTGTGCTAATTTGGACGATTTCTGAATAGATAGAATAGAAACATTTTAAATAAAAATATGAAAGTGGTGCCTGGAATAATGGTGTTGGGCAGATCGAACTAGATTTTTCTAAGTTGTGAGCAAACACTCGGCATTGTGTGAAAGTGTTGAAAAATATTTATGCCACTGGCTTCACTTTGCATATTTCACATAAGTGTGGATGTGTGTGTGTGTTGATGGTGTGTATGTTATACAGTTATTCAATAAACAAGCAAAAACATAAAATCGACACCAGGCAATGTTGCAGCTGCCAATTTACTAATTAGACCGCCTGAAGTTAGACAATAAACTTGGGGGGCAGAAACAAATCCCCAAATGGCGACCAGCAAATACAAGGGTTGGAGAAGGGTAGCGAGGGGGGTGGCTTCTTGGGTCAATGTGGTACAGTAAGCACTGGCTATAAAATGCCTGTGGCAGTGTCAGTGGGAGTGGCAGAGTATCCTTACAAATAATAACTTTAAATTGCTTTTATTTCTTGTGTTTTATGGCCGCACTTTATGTTGTCTCTGCTTCGCTCTCAGTTGCTCAACTGCTGCTTTCTGTCTCTCTACTGCTACTTTCTTAGTCTCTGAACTCCTTTGCTTCGCTTTTCGCTCCCTTTTCTGCTCCTACTCCGACATGAAGCTCCTGTTTTTCGCTCCCCATCCTTCGGCAATTTATTTAAGCTGCTTTTCACAATTGTTTCACATTTTCTGCCATTTGTTTGCACTTCGTCTGTTTGCGTATCCGCCTATCTCTTTCTCTCTATCTGCATGTTTGTGCCACGCCCCTGCGCAGTGCGCATCCTACGGTCTGATGTCAGAGCCTTGACTCCTCTGGAGGGGCGACGCCTTTTAACGAATGCGAATTTATTAAATTAGATGAAGTTTATTTGTAACTGTCTCTCTCCTTCTTTTATCCCCCCACCCCTCTCTGTGTACTCATCTCTTTATCTGACTCTGTTTCTCTTTTCTGCATATATGCATGCTAATGTATCTGTATCTGCAGCTCAGTATCTGTATCTGGTATGTGACTGCGTGTAGCTTTCAATTATTTAAATTAATCGCCGGCTGCATATGACGTTTATGCCTCAACGTTGTCGTCGTCTATCTGCCACATGCCACACACACATACACACACACCTACACACATTATGATGCGGTCTGTGGCAACTGCCTCCCCCAATTTGCAAAATATTTATTTTGCTTTTTTTGTTGTGTGAATTTTATTTCGTTTTCTATGCTTTTCAGGTGCAAATTAAATATTTAGCAGCTTGTGGGATCCCAGCTGGGAGAACGTGCATGTGTTTAACGACTTTTGCCAAATAGAAGAGCCCCCTGAAATACCGTTAACTGTGTGTGGCGTCATGTTAATGCCGCATTTTACATGATTTTGCATAGCTGATGTAGCAAATTGGGGGGAAAAACCGAAGGAAAACTGACGGAAAACTCTGTCTCTCTGGTATTAATTTAAAATTATGTTTTCATTACGAAGACCTTGTAAACATGAGAAATACTTTTGGAACAGAGAGGGAATGCTGGACAATGACAGAGAGAGAAAGGTGAAAAGGGAGACATTGTTGAAGAGGGAAATATTAATAAAGATGTTAAACAGCTTCTACATTATTACAGGAGCGATAAAAATATCTCTACTAATGAAAACATCAGTTGAAATTCCATGAACTTTAAAGATATTTTTGAAATATCTTGAAAACAACGAATATAAAGAATAGCGGAGTTATTATAGCACTTAGAGATACGTTAACATAGCGTGAACAGCAGAAGGTTCTACGCTGTACTCTGTTAATGCTTGCGTTAACATGACAATAACAGTGCTCAGCAGTGTTAGCTAATTTCTTAAATCTTTTCAACTTCACTTTGAGATTGAAGTGAAATTTAAAACTTTGACCTATAGAGATAATTGTATGATCTTAACTAATTTATAGCTGTGCAGTCAAGTCCATCAAGTCTCTTAAGTTAACATGGCATTAACAGAGCTAAAGTTTTGAGCAAACTGTGTGAAGTTGTTGTTGTTCTTGGCTGGCTGAGATCCAGTAAGTCACTGGTCTCCTCTAGAGGCAACTCGCCCAATTTTCAAGATGCTGTTTGCATTGGCAAAGGCCAAGTAAACATTCCAATGGAGCCAAGAAGTGTAGCTCTTGGCTATCGTTTCCACTTTGCTGCTGCTACTCAAGCAAGTATTTAAGAACAATCAAAAGCAATTTAGCATTCTGCCTGCCTGCCACTTGCCACTTGCCACCATAAAAGGCAGCAACTGATGACGACTCTAATGATGTTGGTTGCTGATGACGATGGCGATGATGATAATGATGATGATGATGATGACAGACCAAAAGTGCAGCCCACGCTGTGTGGGTTTTGATGGTTGAAAATGGCAACTCTAGTTGGGATCTGTGGAGTAACTGACCAATTAGAGTCACTGTAACCAGACCAGAAGAGTACTGCCGCCAACCCACTCATTCTCCACTCTCTCTCTCTCACTCTTAGGTACTGCTTCAGTTAGTGGCATAAATTTCAGTAAAGTGGGAGAAGAGAAATGCAACCGAGAGAAAAGTCTGAAACCCTAGAAGAACTTGTGCCAGATAAATATGAGAGCATGCATATGCATATACTTATATATGATATTTATTTATATGTGTTGTCTGAGCTGCAACATATGTATGTGCAGATGTGGCATTATGCAGAGAACTCTTCCTCTTGCCCCTTGCACCAACTCTCTGACTAAAGAGTTGAGAGTGAGTGCAGCGTGGACAGATCCGCGCCAGCTGACAACAGTGGCAACAACAGAAAAGAAAACCTCACGTCAAGTCAAAGTTATGTGGAACATGAAATAAATTCATGCCTCATGCATCCCCTCCCCTCCACTCACTCTGCTCAGCATGATGTGCAAATGCTGCAGAGCATAAAATTATTGTGCCTGTGCCTGTGCCTACAAATCATCATCATAATCATGAACATAATTCCCCATATTATTATCATCATCGTCAGCATCATGATTGTATTTAGCATCGTTGAAAGAATTTTCTAATTTATTGCAGCGTGAATGAAGTTCTTCTGCTACTTCGCCAGCTTCTCTTTGTAGTCGTAGTTGTTGCTTGTGGCATGGCAAAAGAAAATTTGAGAAAATTAGTGCAGCATCTGCAACTCGCATACTAAAACTTGCCCCACACACACACACTTACACTTCTTTTTCTTTTTGTAATCTCCCTCTCAATACCCTGCAGCAAAAGCTGTTTATGAGCGCATGATAAGCTTGATGTCTTGGCAGCAAAAACTAGTTGAGAATTATAAGCTTCAAGATGACGAAAATTCATTACTAAGGCAGAGGCAGCAGCTAAACAAAACTGAGCTACGATTTTAGTTCATAAGCAGGGATATTTTGGCTCTATAAGCTGATCCTCTCGTTTCCTTTAAATTTTTAATTTCTAAAATATTACAGGATATTTTCCGGTACAGATTTAAATACTTTTCTTTACAATTTTTGACTTTTGCTTTGATGAGGCTGGCAGTAAACTAAGAATGCTGAGAATGCGGCCATTTCTGCTGGCCTTGCTTGCCATCTACTTGCCTCTTGATTCTTGCCACCCCTGACACCATAACGAGTATTGCCTGGCTGGTTGCATGATTAGTGATTATGCTGCAAATGCAATGGCAACTGCAACTGGAGCTGCAGCTGCAGCTGTGCATGCGGCAATTGAAAATTTACAGTTCATTAGTTGCATACAAATTAATTTCTCGAGATATGAGAGACGTCAGACGAGGACGAAGACGAGGCTGTAGGAGATACTCAAGTCGAGATCGAAATTGCAGCTCGAGCAAAAAAAAATAAAGTATAGAAAATTCTATTGAGCATTGTTGTGCAAAAGTTCGTTGCCACTTGCCGCCAAGCTGAGTAAGTGTGTGAGAGAGACTGTATGAGATAGAGAAACATAGAGAGAGAAAGAGAGTGGGTACACGCTGTTGTCAGGCACTGTAACCGTGTTTGCTGAGCTGATAACATGACCTGCTGCTGTTGCTGCTGCTACTGCTGCTGATTGTGCGAAGCTTTTTGCCAGGCAAGCTTTGTTTGAAGATGTCAACAAGCGTATACCCTGTAAACAGCTGGTGGCAGTTGTGGGTTAGTCACAGCAGCTGCTGGAGCTCTAGATAACTAGGCAGCCTGTCAACTTGTATCGAGTTGCTTGCAAGTTTCTTTTTTTCGGCTAAGATGTCTCCTAATGAGTTTGCCATGACAAAAACTGAAGATAACGAGCTCGAAAATAAACCAAAAAATATATATGTACATACAATAATATATCATGGAATTGCTACTTCAAAAAAGAAATGTAAAATATTAGAGAACTCTCAGTTGGTCTCTGGTAACAATGGTGCAGCTGTATGTGGCACCTGAAAAGCTTGCGAAAAATCGCAGCTGGTGGCACAAAGAGTTACTCGCTGTAGCTGGTGGCAAGATACCAATGTGGCAGATAATAAAGGTGTGCCACAGCTGTGCACAACACGCGAACCAACCGAAACTGCAAATAATTTAATTGCAAAGAAGAAGAAATAGCAAAGACATTAAGGAAAAAAACTAGAGACAATAGTAGAGTGAGTTGCAGTGATAGATTTTCTTTTTTCCTTTTCAAAAATAATATGATTAATAGCATCGAGCTTTCTCTCTGTATCAATAATGGCTGCATTTTGTGGCAGCCACATTGTCATCAGAGCACTTCCTTTACTCGGCCTTTTTGGCTGACTGCCCAGAAATGTGGCATAATAAAAATGCCTTTTTGACTGCCGCTCAACAAACTGTGGCACGTCCACACATAAAATTACAGGCATCGCTGCGCTCTGTTGCCGCCTCCACAGGCAACTCCCAAAAAAAGGAAAGGGAGATGGATACTATAGGGAAAGTGGGGGAATTGGGAGTGCAGGAGTGGGTGGGATGTGGGTGGCAACAGGAAGCGCTTATCTTTGGCATAAGCAGACAGTATACAAGATGTTATTGTTTGCCTTTTGCTTCTTGTTCTTATGCTGCCTCTTCACCGTTTTTAGGTACGAGATGTATGCGAACCTTCCAAGCAGACCCCTAACTTACCTTTGCCTTCTTTACCTCAACTGAGCTGTACCTATACTTATCTCTGGCAAATATTTTCTATATATTATTATTTCTATAAATTCTCAGCTAGTTGGAATTTTCTTTCAATTTTTTTTATTTCGACGGGGGTGGGGTGGGATGGTATTTTGTATGCCAATTTACAGTCTGTTTGCTTAAGATATTGTCTCCATATACACACAGCGTATTTTTTTCTTGTATCTCGTTTACGAAATTTCGTTGCCTTTGCTCCATTTGCTGGAGATTTCATTTGCATAAGCAAAATATATAAACTTTGCATGAAATATTTATTTAGTAAATGTTGATTTTTCTGCTACTGTTGCTGCAACTTCCTCTTCCACATACCGCCGCTAACTTCACTAGAGTTGCGAGCATAGGGTTGTCGCAGTCTTTTTGGAATGAAAAAAAACTTTGAAGACTGAAGTTGTTAGCAAAGTTTTCATATAAATTCTGATGTTGATGACTTTTTTTTTTATAAAGATTATCTCAGAAAATTTGAATATATTTTTAGAAAATTACTGGGTTTTGTCTAGTCAATTAGAGCTCATACGTGAGTAGCTAAATATAGTAGAATGTTTACAGTACTTTCTCAACGGAAATTGAAAATACAGTTGACCAACAACAGTTGACAAAAGAGATGGCTATAACAAAAATAGAGAGTGAGAGAGAGGGATGGCATATATGTATAGTAAGTGCCGCTACGGAACTAAACTAAAAGTTCAATCAACAGTTGTATTTGAGTTTATTGTAGTTGTTGTTTTTTTTTTATTTATTTATTTTCTTCAAGTTGTAGTTGAGCTTCGTTTCGGAAACCTGCCAAATCATGGAGGTAACTAAACTGAAACTTGCCAGCAACAAACAGTACAACATGTAGAAGAAGAAGCTACAAAAAAGGTAACAAAGCAAAAAATCATGACTTGAATAACTAAACAGAAGGAAGCACAGTCCGGACAACAGCAGCTCTATCAGCGTCTCCCGTCTCGAGTCCATCAAAAAAAAACTCATGGCATCTCTAGAAGAGAGCCGAGAGTACATGAACAGAGGCAGGAAGAACGGAATGGAACGGAACGGAACGACCTGATACGTGTTGAGCTGATATACTATATAGTCCAGTACTGAGTGGGAAAGAGATAACTAGGCGTCATCATCATCATCATCTGTCTGTGCTGTTCTGCTCTGTTCTGTTCTCTACTCACAAGCGCAGTACAGTGGCTACAATAAGTTGACGCACGAGCTGCCCGCAACAGGAAGTCCCATACAACATAATCACACTGTAATAATAATAATATACATTTACTTGCAATTGTTGCTGCACTGCTTCTTCTTCTTCTACTTGTCTACTTGTTGTTGGGAGAGGGGGAGGGAAGGGTATATAGGAGACAGCGCCAAGTTTTGCAACTCGTGTGACGCCACACACACTTCCTGTGCTCTGTGGCAAGAAAAACCCAAAAAAAAACCATATAAAAAAAATTACAATTTTTGCAATTCGCAAAAAAATTCAAATTAATTCTTGTATTTTCAACTTGAATTCTTTTGCATTTTTGGTTCACATACTGTATAAACTTTAAAAGGGATACGCTTGTGATTCAAGCCTGTCTCTCTCTCTCTCTATGTGTATTTATCTCTCTCAGGCATATTTATTTATGTAGTGGCTGGTGTTTTCGTTGGGGTGCGATGCAGCGATGCATGCAACCGAGCTATGAGCTGCATGTTGTAAGGTCAACTACAGGCTAAACTGCTGTGGCGACTGCTGTGACGGTGACGGTGACGGTGACGGTGGACTGTCTGTTGCTGCCTCTGCCACTGCCACAAGTCTCAGTTACAGTCACTGTCGTTGCGGCCGTCAAAAAGACAAAATGACAGAGATTGCTGGAGCAAGAGATGCCCTATAGACAAAATTTTTATAATTTTCATTTAAAAATGTTTGAAAATTTAATTTTCTATAAAGGGAGATTCCTTTCCTTACAATTTTATTATTATTAAAAAATTCAATTTACTAGAAGTCAAGACTACCTGTAGTCGTTGTTACCCTCCTGTATCGTCTTCACAGGGCATAAATCAAGAGCTTAAAAAACATGTTTTGTAGTTGGTTTTTTCTCTTTCTTTTTTTTGGGGACTCTTGCTCGCATTTGATTGATTGCTGGGCTACGCCTGACAAGCTACATGTTTAGATTTCCATTTGGGGAATGTCCCAGGCTCAGACTGAGTCGTAATCTCTCTCACCTCACCGTAACTTTTCATTCTCATTTTTATTTTTTTTTTTAACTTTCTTGAATAGTTTTTTATATTCGTAGTCTGGACTTGACTGCATATACATATTTTGACAGTTAGGTTCGCTGACTCTGGGGAGTTATCATTAATTTTTTTGGCAAATATACTACGATGCATATCTTTATGGAGTTGACAGTATCTAAATGGATTTTAATTGGGGGTTTGTTTAGGGGCTGTTAGTGTTGTTTGCTTTGTTATTGAACTCGATGTCGACATTTCGACAATATTATTATTATTATTATTATTTGGCCCAAGTTCAGCTATAGTCATTAAAAATAAGAAGAAGAAGAAGAAGCATAGCTGGGGAAAAGTACGAGTACATGAATATGTATTCAAATTATTCGAATACCGCCGTGTCGCACTTGTTGCGCTCGAAATTGTCGGATCCCAACGACGACACCGACAAATGCGACCTTGGGTTAGGTTAGTCAACAGTTCCACGCTCGACCAAGACGACTTAATGAACATGTTGTAATTACCAGACAATACGAAAGGGAAACACTAGACAGATAGACAAACAGACAGAAAAACGGACAGTCACTCATGCAGACAGATGGACGGACACCCCACAGATTATAAGAATTGAGCAAGCAGAGAGATCTTTAAAAAAAAAACTATATATTTAAAAAAAAAAATCTAGAAAAAAACTCTTGCTGTGACTCTCAAGAGCAAATTTAATTGTATATCCATACAACTTAAGATTGAGTTGATAAAAACTTAAGATTAAAGTTCCAAAAAAAAAAAAAAGAAAAGATTATTAGGTCTCCTTGGGACTGCAAATGACGCTGAAAATGAATTGTAATCCTGTCGAGCATCCATTTGATTGCATTTTCCAATGCCAAACTGCAACTTGACCATGAAAGGATATACCAGACCCTTGGCTGAGTAATACGAGCCTGCAAGGTCCTGGGGCGGACGCGACTCAACTAAAAATTGCTGATAAATACTTAAGTATATTTTTCTTTCTTATTTTTTTTTTTTGAATTTGTGAGATATGGGCACACTCAAGATGAAGTCGAGTGTGTGTCTCATATTATGTGCGATGTATCGTATTACACTTGCCAGAGAGTCATAAAAACCATATGTATGTGAGTGTGTGTGTGTGTGTGTGTGCTCTTTTACATTGTAGAGCAAACTTCCCACGCCTAACCTCTCTCGGGTATCTGAAGTGCGAGGGCTGCTGACTCAGAGATACATATGTACTGCTATGTATAATAACAAAACCCACCATTAACAGATGCCAGATAAGGAAATGCCACCGAAATGCGATTAGACATATATTTTTATATAGATTTTTTTCATTTTTGTATATTTTTTGTTTTTACTTGAGAACTAATCGCAGAACTCTATGTAAAAATACTTGAAAAGTAGCGACAAACACTATGAGAAATAAATTTCTTTCTCAAGTTGTGAAAGTTGATCATAAAATTAAAAAGACTGTTCCACTCAAGTGGTACTTATGAGTGAGGAAATCGAAAGGAATGCGAAAATATATAAATATTAATTATTATAACATAGCGAACGAAAGAAAAGAAAAGAACTTGCTTCGTGTATAAATTATATGGCATATATATTATGTCGATTCTTATCGTTCAGCGGCCCCAAATAGTGATATACGTAAGACAGTTTATTACTTAAACTGATAGGCTTAAACATACTATGCATGTATGTGCTTAGCTGGAAATAAAATATGGGGAAATTTAAAGGCAGAGTTATGAGTTGGGGAGACTTTTAGAGAGTCACTTTAGGAAATACAGTATATTTTAGATCAAGTCTATCTATGAATGATAAATACTTTACAATAAATTAATACGAAAATGTTATCGAAAAAAATACATTTTTGAGTAGTTGATAACTATTGAGTGGTCAGAGATCTAAATTCCCTTTTGAATATTATAATATATAGCTTAAGAAAATATTACAAAATCAGAGAATGCAGATCTACGTTTTTTAGAAATTCTGTAAAATTAAACTGTTTTTTAAAGTTACGATATATTATATTATAAATATAAATGAAATCATAATTTCTTCAAATTCTTATCCGCTTAACATACTATAACTTAACTAAAACTCCCCTCACTGGCAACTCCTTTCTGCATGTGATTATAGGGTATGTTCTTCGGGCCTGGGATATTATGAGTAGGTTGTATGCTTGTTAAGCTGGCGAGGAATGTTGGCGTGCCAAAAAGTCAAGGAGTGTCCGGCTGACGGACAGTTGAGTTCAGTTCATTTCACTGCTTCTCCTCTTCCATTGTTGTTGCTGCTTCTTCTTGCGCTTCTGCTATAGAACAGACACGCCTGAGGAACATAAAGATTCGCACGTGGCAACGTTCAAAAATATGGTCAGTCCGTGACTGACGCACAGTCTCCGCACATCATCCCATCATCATAGTCTGCCCAATAACTGATGAACTGAGAGCACATGGGGGTCAACAGTTTTTCGCTTTACTTTTTTTTTTTTTTTTTTTGTTGGGGCAACTATTTGAAGGCCTCTGTGTGCCACCCTCGTCGCATTCCTGACTTTTGCTTTTATTTTTTATTTGTATTTTTTGTTTTTTTTTTTTTTTTTTGGGGTAACGCATTCCATGTGCTTGTTTTATTTTGGGAAATGAAAAAATTTTGCACTTAAATTAATTGAAGGCAGATGATGATGATGATGATGATGATGTTGATGATACTTGTCGTGTTGCTTTGACCCAACTCGACTGTAGTACTAGGGAACCTGAAAAACATTTTTGATGTTTTGTGCTATTTTTATCAAGATATATTGTGACTTTACCTTTTTATTTTGTTTTATGATAATAGCGTCACTCGTTGCTTGTTTATCTTATTTTGGGCACATGTTGCCAACTCAACAAACAATAAGTTGGCCACACTAAAACAACAACAACAACAATAACAATAACTATTTCCATTTCTTTTGATTAGGTCATTGAGTTGGACTTTTGTTTGAGGGGTTTTTTTCGTCGAGGCGTCGTATTATTTAATTAGACACGCCATGTGTACGTTTAATTACTAATCTGATTAGTTGCACTTCTACTCTACGCCCCCGGACACTCCCTCTCGGCTTCTCTCTCTGCCAATTCTCTTCATATTATATATAGTCTATATATGTGGTACTTAACTTCTTATATAGTTAACAAGCTTTTGACACGGATGAGCCCAACAGCTTAAGCTGTCTCTCTCTTTCTCTCTCTCTCTCTCTCTCTCTCTCTCTCTCTCTCTCTCTTTGTCTCTCTGTCTCGGCAAACTTTGACTGCCGGACTCTCGGCGCTGATTGATAGGATATTAGCGAACAGCGGCGTTCCTAATCTTGTTAGATACCTAGCATTCAAAGCCTTCAGGGAAGTCTTCGTTTGTAGGCTCAACTTGACTTTACTTCAACACAAACCAAAGCTCAATTAAAGCTTGCTTAAGCTTTCCCCTTTCCCATCCAAATCTAAGCTCATAAATCTATATGAAATTCTGCTAAAAAAAAATCTTTACTGAGTAACTTCTAGTTGAGTTGACTCGACTGCAGCCTTTGGCAGTTGAAAGTGCCTTACTCAAAAGCTAAAGATAAGAACTTTTCTCTCTCTCTGCGTTTGTTTGATGAATGATACTATATTAGTAGACAGCAGATCTGTGGCATTATTGGCAAAATTATACTTGGGATGCGATCCACTTATGATTCATTTGTGCTGAGAAATGAAACTAAATTTAAATGTTTGGATGATTAATTGTTATAAAAAGATTACTTTTAGATGAGCGCACAAACAAGTTTTGGGTCCATTTAAATGGAAAATTTGTTGAACAAACAAAACTTTATTTTCCAACTAATTAAAATTCTAAAAAAAATATAAATTAATTTCAGATTTGCATATTTTGGTTTCTGTTTTGTGTTTGACTCGAGTTCGAGTTGTGTTCGCATGGAACCGGTTGGCGGCCTTTCACTTGGATATTCTCTTGACCTTCAGAATATATGCAAATATTCATATATATATAAATACATATATTTTATTTTTTGGTTTAAGCCAAGTTTGCTTGAAGCAATCAAAAGATTCATTCTTTGTATTCCTCATTTGCAATTTGGCAAACTTTCTGTTTAGTCTGTGTCATAGTTAATTTTTGGCTGTTCGATTTATAGTAATTACTTTAGAAAACATTTCGAATTTCCTAGGAAATTGAACCGTTTCCCCATTTTCGTGATGTGGCTTTTCTTCTGCGAAAACAATGTCAACTTGTTGGAACTGTATCAAATTGTATGAAAAACAACAAAATAAAATTCAAAACAATACGCCCACTTTTCAGGCCAAGCAGAGACAGAGAGTGAGAGAGAGAGAGAGAGAGGGGGGGGAAAGAGGATTCAACTCATCGCGAATTGCAAAATGCAATTGGGGTGCCCCCCCTCCTCCCCCTCCAACAGGGGGAGGTTGGCATGGGATTTGTGTCTGTGGTGCGGAATTATTTGGCACATGGCAGCAGAGAAGAGATTGTGCTTTAGATTGAGGCTGTGTGATTTGCACTGAGGAGGCTGAGAGAGGGATGCAACTGGAGGGTGGGCGGTTGAGGGTTGTGGGTGGCTGTAAACACTGTGACCAAAGTGGGGGGTGGGTTGTGGGGTTGCTGTATAATTGGGGTCAGCGCAGCAGCTCATAAATACAGACAGAGTGAGTGTCTGTTTTATGGCAGCAACAGAGAGCAACAAAAAGAAAAAAAAAACAACATACACAAAAAAAAATAACAAAGAAACATGCAGAAAAACGAGGACAAGGTGCAACGCATTGGGTTAACCTAGTCAGGAAAGTGTGAATCGCTGTGAGAGAGACAGATAGTGATAGACAAAGAGAGATAGAGAGGGTTACAATTAACCCCAGTATGTTGGCCATATTGCCGAGACGGACTATGGCGAGTTGAGTTTGTTGAAACCCTAATCGCATGTGGACTTTCTCACGTTTTAACTGAAATTTTGAAAACTGTTTGGAATCAATAGTTCAAAGTGACCAAAAGCGAAGAGAATTGGGTCAAGGCCGAGTTCCGTACAGGGTATATGTATATGTTTGTACGTAATACCCCCCTGTCCTAGTACAGTGCATTGGCCCTGTGCCTTGAAAATTTATCTATTTTTTTTGCAGTATGTTTCGTTTGATCATTATTCGTTGACAGTTCGACAAACAACAAGAGATTTTTGTATATATATATACATATATATGTACATATATAGAAATTCTGCATAAAACGATGACGAATTTTTGTTGGGTTGAGTGTAGGTCGTTAGTAGAGTCAACACATATACTACAGTAAATGTGCGCTATGATGAACACAGGTTGTTAAATTTAATGAGACTGCAATTAAGTCAATGACAGTTGACATTGAAATCGGGCTGGAGGTGCGTTAATATTTATAGGAATTCAGATGAAAGATATATGTGCATTTCGAGAATTATGAATTGTATGAAAAATATTCATTTTCTGAAGTGTAGTTTGTATAATATATAAGTTTTCCTTTTTCTCAACGTACTGTATTCCCTGCATATATTTCTATATTTATATGGATGATATGTATTTATGTTAGATATTTATATTCGTGTATACTATATCATGTCTATATGTATATATGTATTGCCCAGATACCGTTCGAGTGCGAATGGACTACGTCTTAATATGTTTTCAGGGCCACTTGACGGGTACGTCTACAAATTTGTAGATTTATTTATAAAAATTTTTGCCGTCATTGATTTGCATTTGGTCATGTGCCAGAGATTCCTTCGTGTTCATAAAAACCAAATAAAATAGAAATGGTTATGGATATAGGCAAATATCGGGGGGATACGAATTAATCGTAGAGGGGGTCGGCGTATGACTTCCTGTTCTTTTCGGTGAAGTTAAGGCGGCATAAGGAGCTTCAATTTCAAGGACACGACTGTTGTCTGCCCGTTTTTATGGGAAACAGGCGCCAGGCGAAAATTGCCGACGATAGGGACGAGTAGAAGGGACGATTGTCTGCCAATTCTTATGGAAATTGTTGAACAAACAAGACAGTGACTCACTGATGGAAGGAAGGGTGCGGGGTGGAGGGGTGAAGGGGTTTGGGGGTAGTATTGAAGACAGCTCGGTGGCAAGTTGTGTCTTGTTTTCAGCATTTCATTATTGAGGCCACAATTGATAACAACAAATTACTAATTGACACCAATTTCCCAATGTATTTTTGCAGTGAAACCTCGAAACATGCTACGAATCGCACCCATACACACAACGGGCACACACACGCACACTCGCACACACACTGAGCTGCACTGAACTGAACTGAAGCCCAAAATGTGTCAACAAAGGCAGCAGCGAGAGCTTGCAACAGCTACAACAACTGAGGAACTCAAAGACTAAAGACAACTGAAGGAAGAAGTGGCTAGGGAAGCAGAAGTAGCAGAAGACTCTCTCAACTCTCATACAAACAACTTTAAACACTGTCCATCTCCATCACTCTCTGAAGAAACTACAATCAAAATGAACTCCGTCATCTCAGCATTTAAAGCCAAAAAGAGTAACAACTCGTCAGCAAGTGCATCTGCAACGGCGAGTGGTGCCACAAGTTGCAGCAACGAGGTCAAGCAGAATGGCGGCCCGACACGTGTTGCCCTGAGCATGGCCGGTGTCAATCGCAAGAAACCTGTGGCCCAGGACAATGGGTATCAGTGTCTGCGCCAGATCCGTGAGATTGAATCCGCCAACAAGTTGCTCTCACCTGTTGTGGGCGTCGATAGCAACGACATGCTCAACTTCCGTCCCGGTGCCGTCCAAGTCGAGGGCAACAGTGAGTTGAATGGTGTTGGTGGTGGACTTAGCGGCAATGGTGCCGATGTCGTCGATCATTGTGCCCCGGCTCTGGTGCGTCTGTCCTGCACTGATAACAACGGCCTCTCCGACTACAATATGAATGGCAAGTCGTGTGGCAAGCTGACACTGCTGGCCGAGAATGGCAACATGGACATCTGTGCGTTGCCCTGTGGCCGACAGAGTCCCGGTCAGCCGGATGACGATGACAACTCGGAGCATTCGACCGCCGCCTGCAATAGCACCAGCAGCTCCAGCGAACATAGTAATAGCACAGTGGTGCATAGTCCAACGGTGGTCGCCGCCCCGCCACAGCCCACCAGTTCCAGTTGCACATCCAGTTGCACGCCCAGTCCAGGACGCAGTCCACAGAACAGCGCCGATCAACCGCTGTCCGTGTGCACTGCGAACGGAGAGAGTTTGGGCCCTACGCCATTGGCGTCGCCAGTGCTAATGTCCCAGGGACACGAGGATTATGTGCCAGCGTTTCTGAAAGCACCGCCCGTCACATTGGCGCTGCATCCTAACAGCAGCGGGAGCAACTGCAGCACGGCATCCACACCAGCCATCAACTCTGCGGCGAGCACACCGAAGCATACGCGTTATACCAAGCCCCGTCTAAGTCTGAGCCGTGGTTTCAATCACTCCATGCCCTCGGTGCATGGCAGGCCCAATCTCAGCGTGGCGCCCGCAACTACAACGGGTCAGAATAACGGACAAGGGGCCAATGGACAGCCACCCAAACGCATTTCCACCCATCAGAGGAACTTAAGTTTGGATTTCAGGTGAGTTTTGCCAGTACATAAATGATTCATGTTAAGTTAACAGTGCTGTTAACTTAACAGTACGCAGTTATCTGAAGTTAACAACGTTGTTAACTTAACATCAATCACATAGCATATAACAGATATGATTACTATTAAGTTAGCAGCACTGTTAACCCATGGCTCTTAACAGACATGATTGATATAAAGTTAACAGTACTATTTAAGATGGAAAAACCCAGAGGTTACCACTAAACGGTCTCTTTATCGACCATTCTGCGGAAATAACATTTCATGAGCAACATGCAACCTGTCAGAGTTCATTAGAACTTTAGCATATTGAAACGATTCATTTATCCTCGAACTTGGCTAAACTCTTGGCTAATAGCGGCAGTTGTTTGTTGAGGGTCAAAATCCAGCGAATGACCTTTGCCGTTTCGTAATTTCAGTTGAAGCGAATGCTTCGCATACTCCTCTTACACTTGGAGGCATTTCACACCTGGTCACCGCACTCTCCCTCTGCTCCCCCCGCCAAACGGTACTCTAATGAGTCGGTCACGTCAAATGAAAAGGGCAATTAATGGGCGGGATCAAAAGGGGAAAGTGAAACCCGCAGCAGCTGCGGCGGTGGAAATGGCTGCCCCTACTGAGGCAATCTGCAGTACCTCCTCGTGCTTCTCGTACTCCACATCACCGCTTCTCCTGCTCAACTGTCTGCCGGCTGCGCCTTTCGATTTTTAGGTGCGGCGCTGTTGGATGCGCCTTAATAGCAATCATAAATACAATAAAAAACGAAAAAAAAAAAACAGAACAACAACAACAAGAACAACAACAGGTCTCTCATTAGTCTCCTTGCCACGTTGAAAGTTGCAAGCAAAACTCCACCCAGCTCCACTTCCACTCCAGGTGCATATCCATTGCCTGTTTTTTTTTTCCTTTAGTTTTTACCATTTGACCATTTCCCAAACCGGAAAACTGACGCCGCTCAGCCGTGCACGCAATGCCAGACCAGCCCTGGCTTGCCCCGCCCTGTCCTGCACCTCCCTGGAGGCATGCCCCCACCCTATTTGGGTTAAATTGCAGGCTGCCAACAGCCTAAATGTCTCTCCGCATATTCAAGTTTCCCTAGGCTGGTGTCGCGCTTTTCCCCTGCATAAAAATTACCACAGTGGCGTCAAAAAGTTTTCAGCCTGTCGCGTCGCCAGTCACGTCACATGCAACTAATGCTCCCCCCAAAAAACATGCCCTCCCTTTGCCCGCCCTCACGCAGGCGCGACAGATTGTTTATTGAAAACGCTTTCTGCATTCGCGTTCGCATTTCATTTGTCATGTGGCATGTGGCATGCAGCAAACGCCAGGCATCCACTTGGTTGGTTGCATGTGTGGCAATGGCCCTCAATTCCAAACACACACAGACAAATGCAGTTTTGGCTTACACATGTAAGCCATTAATGTGCTTACACCACCCACACAAGATTGCATCTACCTAGGCAGCTATCCATATCTCTCGGCTATATCTATTCGAAACTTGACAAGACAACTTTTTCGTTGTCGAAAAGTTTTCTCAAGCTGTGGGCCAAAAGTACTTTTGCCTGTGCTCCAAACTGATTTGTCAGCTGTGAATGGCTCTATTGATTTTGTTAAGAGTTTGGGGGAGAATTTTGCAGTTAAAAGGGTTTGAATTTCTGACTGAAAATTTAACTTGTGTGGGGTAAGATTTTCGAATATAATAATTTAGTACCGATCGATCAGAAACCACCATCATTTTGGTGGGTAAATTTTGAAAATCGGATGATTTTCGAGAAAGTTATGGCATTTTAAAGCTTAGAGGGGACTCCAAGCTGGAATTTCTGACTGAAAATTTAGCTTCTGTGGGGTGAAATTTTAGAATATGAGATTTTGGTACCGATCGATCAGAAATTTCAATACCATCATTTTGGTGGGTAAATTATGAAAATCGGATGATTTTCGAGAAAGTTATGGCATTTTGAAGCTTAGAGGGGTGTACAAGCTAGAATTTCTGACTGAAAATTCAACTTCTGTGGGGTGAAATTTTCGAATATAAGAATTTGGTACCGATCGATCAGAAATTTCAATACTATCATTTTGGTGGTTAAATTATGAAAATCGGATGATTTTCGAGAAAGTTATGGCATTTAAAGCTTAGAGTGGTCTACAAGCTAGAATTTCTGACTGAAAATTCAACTTCTGTGGGGTGAAATTTTCGAATATGAGATTTTGGTACCGATCGATCAGAAATTTCAATACCATCATTTTGGTGGGTAAATTTTGAAAATCGGATGATTTTCGAGAAAGTTATGACATTTTGAAGTTTAGAGGGGACTACAAGCTGGATTTTCTGACTGAAAATTCAACTTCTGTGGGGTGAAATTTTCGAATATGAGATTTTGGTACCGATCGATCAGAAATTTCAATACCATCATTTTGGTGGGTAAATTATGAAAATCGGATGATTTTCGAGAAAGTTATGGCATTTTAAAGCTTAGAGTGGTCTACAAGCTGGAATTTCTGACTGAAAATTTAACTTGTGTGGGGTGAAATTTTGGAAAATGAAATTTGGTACCGATCGATCAGAAATTTCAATACCATCATTTTGGTGGGTAAATTATGAAAATCGGATGATTTTCGAGAAAGTTATGACATTTTGAACTTTAGAGTGGTCTACAAGCTAGAATTTCTGACTGAAAATTCAACTTGTGTGGGGTGAAATTTTCGAATATGAGATTTTGGTACCGATCGATCAGAAATTTCAATACCATCATTTTGGTGGGTAAATTATGAAAATCGGATGATTTTCGAGAAAGTTATGACATTTTGAACTTTAGAGTGGTCTACAAGCTAGAATTTCTGACTGAAAATTTAACTTCTGTGGGGTGAAATTTTCGAATATAAGATTTTGGTACCGATCGATCAGAAATTTCAATACCATCATTTTGGTGGGTAAATTATGAAAATCGGATGATTTTCGAGAAAGTTATGGCATTTTGAAGCTTAGAGTGGTCTACAAGCTAGGATTTCTGACTGAAAATTCAACTTCTATGGGGTGAAATTTTCGAATATGAGATTTTGGTACCGATCGATCAGAAATTTCAATACCATCATTTTGGTGGGTAAATTATGAAAATCGGATGATTTTCGAGAAAGTTATGGCATTTTGAAGCTTAGAGTGGTCTACAAGCTAGAATTTCTGACTGAAAATTCAACTTCTGTGGGGTGAAATTTTCGAATATGAGATTTTGGTACCGATCGATCAGAAATTTCAATACCATCATTTTGGTGGGTAAATTATGAAAATCAGACGATTTTCGAGAAAGTTATGGTATTTTAAAGCTTAGAGTGGTCTACAAGCTAGAATTTCTGACTGAAAATTCAACTTCTGTGGGGTGAAATTTTCGAATATGAGATTTTGGTACCGATCGATCAGAAATTTCAATACCATCATTTTGGTGGGTAAATTATGAAAATCGGATGATTTTCGAGAAAGTTATGGCATTTTAAAGCTTAGAGTGGTCTACAAGCTGGAATTTCTGACTGAAAATTTAACTTCTGTGGGGTGAAATTTTCGAATATGAGATTTTGATACCGATCGATCAGAAATTTCAATACCATCATTTTGGTGGGTAAATTATGAAAATCGGATGATTTTCGAGAAAGTTATGGCATTTTAAAGCTTAGAGTGGTCTACAAGCTGGAATTTCTGACTGAAAATTTAACTTCTGTGGGGTGAAATATTCGAATATGAGATTTTGGTACCGATCGATCAGAAATTTCAATACCATCATTTTGGTGGGTAAATTATGAAAATCGGATGATTTTCGAGAAAGTTATGGCATTTTAAGGCTTAGAGTGGTCTACAAGGTGGAATTTCTGACTGAAAATTTAACTTGTGTGGGGTGAAATTTTGGAAAATGAAATTTGGTACCGATCGATCAGAAATTTCAACACTAATGTTCATATTAAAAATGTAGTAGCTTCATGTTCTCCAATAGGTTTTTAAGAAAATTTGACATGATACCCCATAAAATTTCAGTTTTCAACGTCTGTAAGAAGCGATGTTAAATCATATTTTTGCACATTAACGATTTCATTCGCAGTCGCAATAATGTTTATTTATATACCCCCAAAATGTGTGCATTATTAGATATTTTCAGAGGGGGAAACTATATAATTTGATATGGAATTTTTTCGCATAGAAAATGCGCAGTCGGCTTCAAGTTATTTGCACCATATGTGATGTGGCGATAGGGGGAGAGACTGTGGAAATGCTGAAAATTTTATGGACTATTGGCTGCATATGTTGGAAGGGGAAATGCTTCAGTTTGCCTTTCAATGCACGTATTATATAGTTACTATATAGAGTATATAGTGTAGAGAAGGAAGTGTTGTCAGTGACATGAAATGACGACAAAAACTGACAACTGGACGCACGCCAGAGGAGCTGTCGATTCCGTGGAAAATAGTTTCATTTCATATGGCCCATAATCGGGGAATACAGTGATGTCCATCAGAGAACTGCTCAGGAAATCATTTCATTTGGCCCATAATACAGTGGTGTCCATCAACTATCATTTAGTGAGAACAGTTGAGAGGAAATCGGTGACTTTAAAGCTTTTCAATTTCACATTTACTTAGTGAGAATGTCGCTTACAATCAACGCAGGTTTCTCGCTGTTGTTGTTGCGGGTGTTGCGTGTGTATCTGCCACATAATACTTGCCACACCCTGCGCAGCGACGGTTGCGTTACGCGCAGCACGCCAATCCAAATAGAGAATGAATGCGAAAGAGAGAGCAGGACATCAGTGTGTAGATTGCTGGATTGGTTGAGTGTGGGGCATGCAGGCAGCGGTTTTTGTGGCTGCCGCATGTCGTCACACCGTGACATAGGTAGCGCCCACAGAATACAAAAAAATAGAAATCAGGGGGGAACCTTAACTGCTTTAGAGGACTGTCAGCAACAGGATTTTGTGGCAGGCATTTAAAGCTGCCATTAAAAATGAGGCGAATAATGTATAGTTGTTGTTTATTGTTGTTGTATTTGCAGTTAATGGCTTCAGACTCGAATGGAGTTCAAGTTGGCAACATCATAATATCATATATCAACTCGATGTAACCCCGACTATATATTTTATACAGCGTTTTTTCACTTTATTTTCATTGCGAACACACAAAGTTCAATGGCATTTAAAACACAACAGGGAAATGCAAATGTGCGGTTGAGAAATAGATACATATACATACATACATATATACACAGATAGAGAGAAGATAGAGATACAGATATGCACATAAAATACATATGAGAGTGGCACAAAAAGAGAAAGAGACAGATAGCGAAGAAAGAGGAAGACTGCGGAGGGGGAAATTAAATTTTCCTCTTGGCGTTTTCATTGTCATTACCATTGTGTGGCAGGCAGTGCAATTTGCAACTGCAGCAACTGTCTTGTCTGTGCCACCCACAACAGTTACTAGAAGAGTTGCCTACGCCCCCACTCTCCTCCACAACCCCCTTGGGGCATTAGTTTTTCATATACATATATGAAACTAAACTACCTTCCATCAATATTACAAACGCGACTGATGATGAATGAAGCATGTTATATGTTATGTGTTGCCTGCCATGAAACGAGTTTCAGTTTTGGGTTCATTCATGGAGTTGCCAACGCGGAAGTTAAGTGGCCCAACAACAACAACAGCAAAACATACAAACAAACTTTGTGAAATATTCATGTAATGCTGCTACCACCTCCCCCTTTGCCACCTTCCCCAACTACAACTGCGTTAAAGATGCAACCTCATCGTCATATGTCGCTGAACTCGCAGATACTATTTGTAACCCAAAGCGAAATAATAGTCAAGTCAGTGAAAGCGCATAGATAAAAGACACAAATGATGGCAACAAACAAAAAATAAAACACTAATGATAATATTAACAATAAAATGCCAACAAAATGTTTTTTAATAAGGTGATCAAACACACAGCAACATAATGAATTAAAACAAATTATGATTGAGCCTTTCTAATGAGCATTCCCTATCCATATATGTATACATATATATGAGGTATATGAGGTATATGAGGAGACCCCGTAGTCATTATGGGCGCCCAATGATGGACCCTCAATTGCATTAAATGATGAACTCTACAATACTATTTTGGGATTCGATTTCATCATGTTGCTGTAACTTTGGCAATTTGAGTAACTCGGCATGAAAGTAATATGTTCAAGCTGTGAAGGTATCTGTTCCTACAAAACAAAGATTGAATGTGCTGAGGTCTCCTAAGACACCTGCTGGGAACTTTGAGGGAAACCACTTTTCAATCAAGTACAACTACTTGTGTAATTACTTGCTCTAAGTACACAGAATTCTGTCCGAGAGCAGACATAGGTTCACCCCGTTCTACGGCGTAGGTCTGTAGGTTGCAGGTCGTAGGTTGTAGGTCTGTGAATGGGAGCGTATACAAATAGTTGCACCTGTGCCTCTGTGTACCTCCAAAATCTGCGGCATAACCATTGTTATTTTTTATTTTTTTTTGGGGGGGGGGACAGCGACCTTCGTCTGCAAAATTGCCCAACTTAACGGCATTTTGGGCCTGCAATTACGTAAAACGTGATACGTGATTCGTATAACCTACAGACAGAGCGGAGGTAGGGGGTTGCAAATGAATGCAAATGTGTAAATAATTTAACAACTAATGTCGTCGGATTGGCTGCTGGCTGGTATGCCTGGAATGTTTTGAATCTCAATAACAAATATAGATACAATAATAGATACAGATAGAGATTATATAGTAATCTGGCGAATGGCAAACCACCAAGTTCGCGCTTTGCATCTTAAATGAGCTGAAATACTGGAAGATTCCGCAGCCGTAGAGGGTCTTAAGCACTACTATTAATAAGAGAGCTCCGCCTGATGGAATGCCGATTGAATCTGAACTACATTAGGAACGCAACACAGATTTAGATTTCATTATAAGATTTCGATTTTCCTCGAACATTTCGGAAACATCAACATCAACCCCCACAATGGCAGAAATACTCAGTTGTTGCCCTTTTTGGACACAGTTGGTGCCACTGTCAAGGAGTGGTTGGGGCACACGGCTTTAACGCCACTTCCTCCCAACTCATTCACACTTGCACTTTCCACAACATTTCCCTTGTTTTTCTTTCTTACCCTTCGTTCGCTTTCCTTGTTGCCACAGCCCTGCCGCATTGTTCACGGCCAATCAACTCGTGCACAAAAGACTACGGTTAAGGCTGCCCAAGGATGAGGCGCAAACACAGCAAAGGATGGAAAGGGAGAAGAAGAAGTGTAAGGAAGGAAACAAAGAAAATGAGTGGCAACACATGGATATAGTCGATAGTATATATATATAATGTACATGTTTGGTTAAACGCTTGACTGGCAAATTGCCAGCAGACAACAAGGCCGAGATCTTAGCCAGAAATGCAGAAGGAAGCCGAGACACTCGCTTTTTTTGGGCTAGGTTTTTTCCTTTGTTAGCTACCAAATACAATTTATCCTTAAGTGCACTTTCAAGACTGAAAAACGAAAAGATTGAGAGAGAGAATCAAACTCATCCGTTGACTTATCGAATGCAATTCTAAACGGAAGCTCATCAGAGAAGCCAAGATACATATACAGTATATGCCAGATGATGATACATTTCCCAACTCGAAATAATGCAAAACAATAAACAAAATTGATATCTTAACATCTTTGCACTCAAGTGTCTCCTGTAGGAGTAACGTAGTTCTCTCCTAATGGTCAAGGACTGTCAACTTCAATGGGACTCCGCTGCGTATGCGTAATTTTCACATCTGAAGTGCCGCTCTGCAGTTTGACATTCCATTATCTGTGTATTGGTTTGACTTTCTGCTATTTTTGGCCCGATAATTGATAAATCTATATTAAACCTATTCCATAATGCACCACCTGTAGCGTCCTGGTTTTGTTTTGTAGTAATTTATTATTTTTTGTTTTGTTAATGGGTGAAAGGCATTTGATGAACATGAAGCGAAGGTCGCCTGAGCTCGCGTAACCGCCAACATTGTTGAGTTCCCCTTTCCAGCCCCTCTTTTTATTGAAACTGTATATATTATATACATTGTGATAGACGATAAGTGGCTCGTGAATCGATTACCGAACCTTATCATGCAAAATTGTCATAAATTGCCACAGATAACATGATAGATTTGTCGTCGCCTCGCATGAGTGTGCAGTTCTTTTTTTAAAGTTTTCCTTTTATTTTTTGTTATTCTTATTCTCTGGGTTCTTTCTCTGTGCTCCGTCGCTGATGACACATTATAAATTGTCGATTTTATTGTTATTTATCTGCTTTAAACAATCCAAACACGGCGAGTGCAAATGAGAGGCAGACACAGGCAAAGAGAGACAGAGATAGGACATGGCTGCCGACGTCATATCCGCAGAGCTTTTGTCCAAAAGCTGCCACTCAGCATTTCAGTGCCATTTTGAGTAATAACATTGGCCTGTTAGCTGCTAACAGCCAGTTAACAGTCGTGTTCTACGCTCAAACAACAAACAACACACTGTTATCGCTCTCACCACAGTGCTGCTCTCTCAGAGGCGCTCTCGCGATTCGTAAGTGATTGCGCTGCCTAACACAGGCCATTGTTTTTCGTGCTTTTGTTGAGATTCGTGTTCCTTCAGCTGCTGCTGCTGTTTTTGTGTTTACTTTTTTAAAAAATGTTGCTAATTTAATTTGTGTCTATAGCTAAAATATTTTGAGAGCTGAGAGCAACGTGCAAATGCAATAAACGACGACGGTGAAAAAGTAATTAACTTAAAATACGCAACCAGTTAGATAGTGACTGTGCCTATGTATGAGTGTATGTGTGACTGTAAGAATGTTGTGTGATAGTATGAGTGACAATATGTTTGTGTATTTGCTGCTCCGAGTACAAAATATAATTATTTGCGCACTTGCTGATGAAATTTCATTGATTTTAAGAATGTTTTAATCGTATTATTGTTTACAATTACTAATTGAGTGTTTTGTTTATTTTTATGTTGTTGTTTGCAGATCTATGGGCATATTATTGCCGCCCGTGTCGCAGGTGACAAACACGCGCATAAATCACACGCAACATCATCGCAATCGCAGTCTCGACAGCGCCCTGCAACGTATACCCGAGGTAAGTTCCCAAACCCCCACCCTCCAACCATTCCCTCATTTAATGGGATCTTTAGTGTAGTACAACCTTGCAAGTAAATTGTTTGTCTGTCCTGTGCTCTGGGCACACCTGAACTTGGAAAGTTTTACTTGTTTTTACATACAAACACTTTTTGGTTGGCGTATTTGTTTGTGTGTGTGCGTGTGTGTGAGAGCGTGTACTCAATATAATCTGTTAACGTTATATTTTTATCGCAATTCGACATTGTTGTTATTTTATTTTTTTGCACTTTTGCCTATTTGTGTACATTTGTGGTTATCAAGAGCGTGCAACAACAATAAACAACAATAACAGCGCTGCAAATGAAACCAGTTATCCCGCTCACACCTACGCAATCAAAAGCCAAATATTCAAAGAGAGAGCTGACGCAAAAATGAGTCCCACAAAGAGAGAAAGAGGGAGAGAGCTTTCAGCATGCCGTAACAGTTGCAATAGCAGAGCGCAGAGCAGAGCAGCGCAGCTCGGCTTTGTCTTTTTTTCAAGTGATTCGCGCGAGAGAATGAGAGCGTGAGAGCGTAGAGCTCGTTTATTGTGTTTCTGTGTTGCTGCTTCTTCTTCTAGTTGATTTGCACTTGAAAAGTAAATTATAATTACAAAGACCAGTGACAAGTTGTCAGTGTTATTAAATTGTTGAAAACATGCTTTATTTATACTAAATTGTGATTTACAATTACAACTATTTTTGTTAGGTGGAAATCTCATCGCCCAATGCAGAAAGCGAGACAACATTTTGCTCACCCTCATCGATACTCAGCACGAATATGTGCTCGAAAATTGTAACGACAGCGGCCAATGTGACCGCTGCACTTGCCACATCCCCGCCCATGCCAGCTGTCACAGCTGGTGCAGTTCCGCTGCAAGCAACTGCTGTCGCAGCCGAAGTCAGCGGGAAGGAGCCGCCAACAACGTCGTCTGCTGCAGTGCATCTGCATGCGAATAGCTCCAGTGTTGGTAAGTGTCGAGCAGACTTGAAGTTGGCCTCTAGCATATTATAATATGTGTATCCTTGTTGCAGTTGATGCATGCCCCACGTTACGCATGCGACCCAAGTCGAGTGAATCGATGTCGACACGTGCCCAGGATATTGTGGTCGGTGGCAGCGGTGGCTGCAACAGCAGCAACAACAGTTGCAGCAGCGCTGGCAGCAGCAAAAAGCGTGAGGATCTGACCAGTCTGGGATCTGATGACTCCGGTAAGTAACTATGGCAGACATTGCCTTTGCTGTCATTTGTTAATCCAGAAATCTCTCTCTTTAGGCATCATCTGTGGCTCGGAATCGGATCAGATCTCTCTGAATCGTATTTGCCATTCACATGAATCTCTGGATTCGGGTGAAATGGACGCCGATGCTGATGCAGATGCCGAGGAGGAGGAATGCATCGATATGATGGAGACCACATCCATGGATGAAGACTACAACATGTGCTTCTTCCCCACAACCTTGCACTCCACCAACAATGATTTCGATAGTCGCACCCTGCGTCCCTCCCGCAAGCAGAAGCAACAGAAACGGGAGCAGGCCAACAAACAGCTGGAGGAGCAGCAGTTGGATCTGAAGCAGGATCAGCAACAGGCGAGTCAACAGGATGTCGATGATCGGATGCGTTACCGGGTGATGAACATGTCACAGGCGGCCATCAATCTGGAGCTGGGCACGGCGCCCAATGAGATCGAACCAGTTCTGGACGAGGAGGAGGACGAAACCGAACATCTGGTGGTGGAGGAGATCCAAGAGAAAGAGAAGGAAAAACAGCAGGAGGATGTCTTGCCAAAGGCGACAGCCACGCCCACACCGACAACGACACCAGTGGCGACGCCCACACCCATAGCCACGCCCACGGAGAGCAGCAAGAATGATCAGGTGCTGTTCAAGAACTTCTTCGGTGCCACCAAGAATGCCATCTTCCGCACAGCCCAGAGCATCATTGAGAACCATGAGAAGAAGAACGCGGCCAAGCAAAAGACCGAAGATCTTGCCACAGCAGCTGCCACAGCCGCCACCACAACAGTATCCGCCGCCAACAACACATCATCCTCCGCCGCCGCCGTTACGCCCCAGGATCTGGTCAAATCTCCTACAGATATATCCAAGAAGAAGGAGTTCTTCAGCCTGCTCACCTCCAACTCGAGCAAGAAGGCGGCCGCTGCGGCGGCTGCTGCTGCAGCTGTCACGCCCACCACAGAGATTACTCCCGCACCCGCAGTTGACAAGGCCACGCCCACAACGGAAACGTGCTCAACGGATGTGAAGATCAAGGAGCGTACCCTAAACCTACGCTTACCTGGAGTCGAAATGGAGTCGGCCAACCAACACGATGTGACGCTGGCCAAGAGCAGCTCCATCAGTTCGCTGCACAAGCTGAAGGTGCCGGTGCCCGGCGTGGTCAAGTACTTCATTAGCGAACGTGCAGCCACCACGACTGGCGGCGCCAACAGCTCCCAACAGAATGCAGGTCCCAGTGGATTGCTGCGATTCTTCGAGTCACCCGTGTTCAACATTCACTTTGCCGTGCACTATCTGTTCTACTCGAAGGAGCCGGGAGTGCTGAGCTTCATTGGGAACAAGATCTTTAGCTTTGCGGATCAGGAGGTGGATCTGTATATACCGCAGCTGATTGTCATGTACATCCAGATGGATGAGCTGGCCGAGGTGCTGGATCCTTATTTGACCATACGTTGTCGCAAGTCTGTTGACTTCTCGCTCAAGTGCCTCTGGCTGCTGGAGGCCTACAACTACCAGGTGGACTCTATGGGTAGCAGCAGTAGTCGCAAGTCCAAGCTGGCTCTGATGAAGGAGATCTTCTCCAAGAAGGAGCAACAGAAGCAGCAACAGGCCACCAACTCGGCGGTGGCGCTGGTGAAGAAGACCCATCATCGTTCCCAGTCGGATGCGACCGTATTACTGGCAGATTCCCGTCCGTTGAGCATCACGCATCGGATGTTCCAACAGCCACCGTATACGACACAAACTCTGCCCACAACCGCACCCGCCAAGCTCTGCCTGGGAGATCTCACCTCGGGCCGGGCCTTCGACAATGGCTGCACCTGTTTTCAGACTGTGCGTGGCCAGGTAAATGGTCTGCTTGGGCAGCGCACGCTGTGCAATTGCGGAGCACCGAAGACGGCGCCACAGAAGGAGTTCATGAAGGCGCTGATGAATGTGGGCAGAAACCTGACGGCGTTGCCCTCGAAGGCGGAGAAGACATCGGCGCTGCGCATGTCACTCAATCTGATCAATAAGAATCTGCCGGCCCGTGTGTGGCTGCCGCTCTACTCGGACATTCCGCATCATGTGGTGCGCATCACAGAGGAGAAGACTGCCGTGCTCAACTCCAAGGACAAGACGCCCTACATTATCTACGTGGAGGTTGTCGAGGTCACCGATATCTACACCTCCCCGCTGATACCCAAGATGATGCCATCGCTGAGGCACACCAAGAGCGAGGAGCACCTCGAAGGGGCCTGCCTCAATGCCCATCAGACCTGCAGTCGCACCTCGAGCTGTAGCAGTCACCACGGCTCCAGCTGCAGACGCCGAAAGCCCACGGAATCCAATACAGAAAATGGTTGTGGTGACTCATCCACACACAATGGGAATTTGTTGTCCCTCGGTGGCTTGCAACTGCAGGAGGACGATGTGTGGTCGCAGGAGGATGACGAGATCACAGCCCACTATTTGCACATTCGCAAGAACAGCGAACGCGATGCCATTTCCCAGATGTCGCTTGACTCGTGCGACTCCAGAGATCAAGGTGAGTCTCCAGTTGTCAAGGAGAAGATGATGTGAAATATTAAGTAGGTGTCTTTCTAGGTCCACCCGTTGTCTTCAACATTGGCGATGTGCGCACGCGGCACTGCAACAACTTGAACTGCGAGAATACCAAATCCTTTAGCAATGACCCCGAGGATCCATCTGCTGCAGCTCTAAAGGTATAGTTGACTCTACAAAGATCTTCCTGAAACATATACTTAATAACTTTCGACACTTTAGGAGCCATGGGATGAGAAGGAGAAACTGATACGAGAATCATCACCATATGGACATCTGTCCAGCTGGCGTCTCCTCTCTGCCATCGTTAAGTGCGGTGATGACCTGCGACAGGAACTGATGGCCACACAGCTGCTGGAGGTAAATTTCCATAAGTTGAACATAAAAAATTATATTTAAATTGTATTTATTTTTATTTAAATTTTATAGATGTTCAAGATCATTTGGCTGGAAGAGAATGTGGATCTGTGGGTGCGACCCTATAAGATCATTTGTCTGTCGAACGACAGCGGTCTCATCGAGCCCATACTGAACACCGTTTCGTTGCATCAAATCAAGAAGAATTCCAACAAATCTCTGAGGGATTACTTCATCGATGAGTATGGCACGCCCACGGGGGAAAGTTTTTGTCGCGCCCAAAAGAATTTTGTTCAAAGCTGTGCGGCATATTGTCTGATATCCTATCTACTGCAGGTTAAGGATAGGTGAGCATTATCTAGATAACTTTATAATATAATTTATAATGGCATTTCATAAATATAGATATTTGACTTAACTAACTAAATAGATTTACAATAATCTTAATGATATAATGCCAATATAATATTAACTGTTGATATAACTTTAAACATTCTTCCTAAATTATCTAGATAATTTTAACAAAAAATTCTTAAAAGTGTTATTTTGTCAATATGCCTTACGTTAGTTAATTATCTAGTTAGTTTTACAGTATTCATAATGATGTAATATCAATATAGCTTAGATAAATTTATTATACTATAGAATATTTTTTAAAATTATCTAGATAATTTCAAAAAATTAATTTTAAGATAATGTTCTCATTATAATTTATGTTATCCAGATAATTTCAGAATATTCTTAATATTATATCAGTATTATTTAAATTAATTATATAAATATTTATATATTCTATATACATTATCTAGATAATTTTAGATGATTTTTAGTGTTACAATGTAATATAATCTTTGATTCTCTCTAGGCACAATGGCAACATATTGTTCCATTCAGATGGGCACATCATTCACATTGACTTTGGTTTCATACTGAGCATATCTCCAAAGAACTTGGGTAAGTCTTAAAATATTATAAAAAGAAATGTGCTAACATGTGCTAAATATATGTTTATATATACAATCTGATTCATTGCAGGCTTCGAGCAGTCACCATTTAAGCTGACACATGAATTTGTTGATGTGATGGGCGGCACCGGATCGGAGCATTGGCGGGAATTCAACCGTCTGCTGCTCGTGGGCATGATGTCGGCACGCAAACACATGGATCGCATTATCAACTTTGTGGAAATAATGCGCAGCAGTAAGTCGACTTGAGATATACTCTAAGAATATAAGGGTTAATTCGTGTACATTTGTTTATAGATGCGCAATTGCCGTGCTTTAAGAATGGTTGTTCCGGCACCGTACAGAATCTCCGTAAACGCTTTCACATGAATTTAACTGAGCAGGAAATGGAACGCAAAGTGGAGCAGCTTGTGCAGGATTCGCTCAAGAGTTTGTCAACCAAGTTGTACGATGGTTATCAGTACTATACGAATGGCATATTGTGAGAACGGTTTTTCATGAAAATCTAAAAATTGGCGGGGGCAACAAGGATTCTCCCGACCCCAAGCGAAGCTCCAACAACAACTCTCAACTTAAAATGCAAATGAGGAAAAACAAAACTATGGACTGACTTTTTGTTTTAAATGAAAATTTATTATTATACATATATACATGCTTATATAACATATGTATATGTAAACGAGATATATCTAAACTATATTGTAAAATGTAGGAAGAGCAAGATAGAGACAGAAAGAGAGGGAAAAAAAAGAGAGAGCGAGCAGCAACTGTTATCGTAGCCAAAATCGTTGAATGTGCGTGTGTTGGCATTGTTATTATTATTACTATATATAAATATAAATATATATATTATATATACATATATTATATTTAGGCTAAAGTGTATGTTGTCTAACTTTTAAGTATATATGTAAATGTAAACATTTCTGACTGTATTTCGTCTGTCTGACTGTCCGTCTGTTCAACAATTTGTCTGTTCATGCATTGCATTTAGCAATGATAATCATAAATAATCCGCGACTTGTATATACTTATGCTATCTATCGATATATATATATATGCTATATAATATATACACTATATAAATTTGTAATATCTTGGCACTCTGCACACAGCTTTCCATTCATATGCTAATTATAATTACATAAATTAATTAAATCACGCCACTAATTTGTAAATACAATCAAGTCAATCAAATTTATGAGAATTCCAACAAACAAAACAAAAAAAAAAAGAAACAAAATTTTATCAAACTTAATTTAGTTAATTATTGATCAAATCTGTTTTCGAACTCTTCACAGATATACATACATGTATTTCTATATGTATGTATATATGATTTAAAATTTTTGCCTATTATCAATATCTTTATCTTACATACAACAACTAAATCGAAGGAAACATTTTTTCTAACTTTATATAGTCTTAACTTAAACATAATGCTAATTATATTATAATATTAATAATAATAAACAGATAAATCAAATTATACGCAAATGTACTAAAAAGAAAAAAAAAACTCTTAGTTAGGCACTAAAAGTGTAAATTTCAAGCTTGTTTATGTGAACCGCAAAACAGAAATACAACAACAACAACAAAAAGCTATAAACAATTATTATTAATACACATAAACAAATATACATAATTATACTATTAAACATTTAATATACATATATAATTACAAATTACAATCAACAACAACAGAGAAGAGCGAGAACGCAAAATTTAGCTACAAGTATTTGACGATGAAAGATGTCTGTTGCATTTTTCTACAATTTATTTAATACAGAACTCGATTCAAGCAACAACAAAAAAAAAAAAAAACAAACAAACAAAAAACGTTTTCAAATTCCGATATTACATACAATAATAAAATAAAGCTGAAAATATTCAACAAAAATTATCGGTGTCGTCTTTGGCAAATCCTTTCCTCAGCCTAAAAGTCGACAGTTGCCAGGAGGATTGGAACACCTAGCGGGAAAGTATGCAACGGATTGGATACCAACGATGCCCATGGATTCCATGTTGTCATGGCGAACTACCCTCAAAAGGTAAATAGTCTAAATAGTTAGAAAAATCTGGAAGTTTATAGAAGTCACTTGCAAAATGGATCCTGCTAAGCTAATTGGAAAAGTGTAAGTTTAAAACATTATATTAATTCTCTGAACTTTTCTAATTATAACTCCTCTTTCTAGCAAAGAAGTGGTGCGCATGGAGCACAAATCTCGGAGCAACTATCCCCATGTCTGGACAAACGTAGCCGAAAAAGAGACCAATAAGTTCTACAATCAGAATGAGATTGACAGGCAACTCAAGGATAAACAGAAACTACAAGGTAAGCACATAAAAAAAATATAATTATAAAAAAACTTTAAAAAAAAAGAATGGAAAAATAGACAACCTTTTTATGGGAAAAGTTTTTCGCAAATTTGATAAGTTTTGCTTTTATTTTTATTTTTTTGATGAAAAATCTTGTTTGCCCATTAAATTATTAATTAATAAGTTATATTTCTCAAGAAAAATTAATAAATTAATAATAAATATTGTTACATAAAAAATTAAAGCAAAATGTCAATCAAATTATCAATTTTCCCATCAAAAATTTATATTTCTTTTACTCCTTTTACCTTAATTTATTTATATTTGACACATCAAAATTATTCATATCAAAATAAATATTTATTTCATGTTTTTCAGCGACCTGTCCGTATAAACACGATGGTAAAGGAGACGCTCACTTCATATCGCCGGAAATGCACAAGCAGCTGGTGGAGATCTGTCGCTGTGGAAGACCTCGTCAAGGTCTCCACATGGGCAAATGCCTGCAACGCGCGGTTAATCCGCATTTGGAACAGCAACCGGATGAAGCAGGAGCCATAGATGTGCCACGCACCTCCAACTGTGAGTAGATTGGCATCGTTCCAAAAGGAATCTTAAGATAACCGATTGATAATCTCTTTCAGCTACAATTGGATTTAGGAGTGCCTCCTATAAGCAACTGGAACAGTCGATGCAGTATGTATCGCCCACTCATTCGATGCCGGGACCACGTATTACGGCAGCGCCCTACAATGTCATCATCATAGGTTAGTCAACTCGCAGTTTCCCAGTCGGGGTTCGGGGGATCTCCCCAATAGCGAAAAAATAGATCGCAATCGATTGTCGCACACTATATGTTTAATCGGAACTGGATTTACCAGAAATACAGCGCTGAAAACCAGTCCCACTACCGCATACTCACCCATATTTATCTGGTTTAGCAATATATGTATACAATATATGCAAACTGATACCATTCCGAGCTGTTCACTATGCATCCACTAACTTGGCTAAACTGGGCTTAGTTGAAGCTCAGCCTTAGCGTCATCCAGTTGATCGACAAGTCTGCCGTCATGTTTAACTATTTGCTGACAGCTTGTGCTCTTGTCACCAGTCATTTGGTGGCTGGACAAGATTTCCTTGTTTTTGCCACAACGAGAGCTCCGGCGGTGGCATCAAGGCCAACGCCCACACCGCGCGCTACCGGCGACTTTGTGCTTGTGAATAATATGCCCGTTGTGGGCACAATGGCTCCCTTTGTGGCACCTGCAGCACCGCCGACAGCGCAGTTCTTGGAGTGTTTTGGACGCTGCCCCACAACATCCGAATATAATCCCATCTGTGGCAGCAACAGACAACTCTATCTCAACGAACAGAAGTTCAACTGTGCTCGCTTCTGTGGAGCAGGTAAAACTTGAAGCTACAGAAAAACTACCGGATGCACATACTCAAGAATATTATATTGATCTTAACAGATGTACAAATCGTTAGGCGAGGCAGCTGTGAAGGTCTATTCCCCATGCAACGCGGATGATAAATGCGCAATAGCTCGGAATCTATATAGGAATAATCTAGTCATAGTTAATGAGAAGTATAGTCTCGGAGAATGCACTTATTTGCAAAACTGGATGAAATATTATAATGTATTTTAATTAGTTTAATAATAAATAACTAAATAAGTACAATTTATAAACTTTAAAAAATATAAATTAACAATTTACCTTAAATTTATTTAATTAAAATGAATAAATGAATGTATATAGGGATAATCTAGTCATAGTTAATAATAAGTATAGACACAGAGAATGCACTTCTTTGCGAAACTGGATGGAATATAATAATATACTTTAATTAGTTTAATAATAAATAAATAAATATGTTCAATTTATAAAGTTTAAAAATTATAAATGTAAGAATTTACCTTAAATTCATTCAATTAAAATGAATAAATGATGTTGAAAATTAATAAAAAGGCTTTTTATTTAATTCAACTCCAGAATCTGGAGTGGAAGGGAAACTAGTGGGGAGCCTCGAAATCGAGCAAAATTTTAAGAAAAATTGCTGAAAACACCAGGCGAACAGAAACGCCCAGCAAGTAACCAAAAAAAATGTGAGAGCCACACACATTCAACTAAACATGTGTTGACAGTCTCTCTGAGCGGGGCTTTCAATACATGTGCAGCTGACCAGCTGAGTATGTAAACAAAGAGAGGGGAGCATGTAAACAAAGTACTGCACATCCATACAAACCTGTGTTGGGCATATGTGCAATGCACTTTCGTACAAACATGTGTTATAGATTTCAGCAAGTTGCTTGCTGGGCATTTCTGTTCGCCTGGTACATTTTAGCGATTTTTCTTCAAATTATGCTCGATTTCGAGTTTCAAAAATTAGGTACTTACCTTCCAGGCTTCATTTAACCTTTTTCCACATTTTGCCCTCCCTGCAGTTTTTTAAATAAATAGTCCATTTTTTAAATTTTTTTTTGATTTATTTATTGTTTTTTTTTATTTTTCAATATTTATTCAACGCATATTATCATCTCACTTATTTTAAACTTTCAAAATTGTACTTAATTTCTTAGTTTATTTCTGAAACTATAATATAATTAGAATATTTTTCTAATTTTACGTGTTTTATTCAATACTTTTGTCGTAAATTTGATATAGCTTGATAAATAGCCATCGAATTTTCTCAGAGTACGGCGCTTTCGAATCGAGAGAATCCATTTTATCAATTGATATCTCAGAATATTGGGGTCATTTAAGAATTCGTCGTCAAAAACCACAAAATGCAGGATAACCCGAGGACAACTGATTCTGATTTCATGATTTCTGCTACGATTGGAATGTTGTAGGAGATATTTTGTAGTATGGTTAAAAATTCTTCATACTTGGGACTTTTTCCGTAAAAATAATATAGGCTGTTCTACGCAAACATAACATCTGTTTTTCTGCCTATGAAACAACATTGATAAAGCACTTTCTCGGCTCTATAATAAATATTATGAAAACCTGGCTGTCTCATTGCCTGATAAGCATATATACACATATAGTTGAGCTGTCGTGGTCCACACTCTAACGTCGAGTTCAGTCCCAATTCGTATACCAGAGTGTGCACACCGATCGGAAGGAATAGAATACTCTGCCAAGATGCACAAGTCTTATCAACTAGCTGTAGTCATAGGTTAGCCGTTCTTCTATCAATATTGACTCGCGCGTGTATTTAGCTTTTTCCGCTCTCTATCTGTATATTGCAGTACTGCTGGTGGGTTGTTTCAACCTTGAGGTAACTTCCTTTGCCCGCAACTTTGCCACTCAGCGGAGACAGAATGCGACCCACTTTGCACCCAGCCTGAGCTACTCCGGCCAGAACTACAGCAAACCCCATTACTATCAACCGGCGGTCCAGCAGCCCAACATTGGCTTCAACAGCAACCATTATGGACAGCAGGCGCCTGTCAATCCCGGATACGGTTTCCAGCAGCCTCCCTACTATGGCTATAATGGCACACGTCCCGCAAATATAACCGGAGGATATCGTCCACCTTATAACGGCACTCGTGTCTTCTCCAAACTGTTTAAGATCTGGTAAACCAATCTTGCAATGTTCCGTTCATTTTTTTTAATACATAGAGCGATATCGTCCCAGTGACAATTCCAGTTGTTCATTTTTTCAAAAATCAAATCAGCATTTATTAAACAGATAATCCATGTATGTTGAATTATCTGGATCATCGTGTTATATAGCTTTCCGGTATTCCAGGAACCAAATTATATTTTAATTTTAGAGAATATATGTATATAGTAAATGTAGAAATGGTGATCCGGATTTAACTCCAGTGATGGGCTGGTAGTGGGCAATTCAATGCTATACATAGTATACGTATATATTATGTCTACAGTAGAGACTGGGACGAAGATTACGATTATACGAATACGGTACGGTTCTCTACATGGATGGATGCCAGAAATACATGGCTATTTGAAATGTGGTGGGGTATATCAGCTTTGAACATATGCATTAGTTGTAGTTTTACTCGATATCCATGTCTTTTGGAATACCTAACGATGATCGTAATAACAAATCAATACTCTGTTGAGGTTATCCCACGCCGCAGTCCGGTAGCTCCCTCGCCGCAGTCAGGTAATCCCACGCCGCAGTCAGAGTTCCTCCCTCGCTGCAATCAAGAATGCTCCCACGCCGCCGTCAAGCTAAAGGATGCTCCCGCGCCGCAGTCCGACAAACTCCCACGCCGCCGTCATCCCCTAGGGATTCCCTCGCCGCCGTCAATCATCAGATTTAGATTCCCACGCCGCAGTCAGTCCAATCAAAGATCCTATGATGGTCCCACGTAGCACATTGTTATTGCCTAATCCTAGTCCGAAGCCCTATATCGCCCTTGCCTAACCGAATCCCTAAGAAATCCCACGTTGCACAACATGCGAGTCCCACGCTGCCGTCCCAACAGGGAGGATAATCCCTCGCTGCCGTCAACCATCACAAGTATCCCCCGCTGCAGTCAATTCTACGAGTCCCTCGCTGCCGTCAATTCTAAGAGTCCCTCGCTGCCGTCAATTCGAAGAGTCCCTCGCTGCCGTCAATTCTAAGAGTCCCTCGCTGCCGTCAACACTTGATAATCCCGCGCTGCCGTCGATGCTTTATTCCATGTGATGTGGATGGGTGATGATTTTTGTTGTGATTGTTGATTCAAATTATAAAAATTGCAATCCTTCAAGGAACTTCTAAATGCATTTTCTCAGAAAGCGGTAGGTAGAAACGTAATGCCCAAAATTCAGACGATTCGAAGTGAAGATTCTCCTATCCTATACATGTATATATTTGGCGGTTAAACCAACTGCAGCATATTGATTGTGATTGAAAGCGTTGCTTGAGAGGCATGAAGCTGCAGTTGTTCTCCAGTATCCAGAAAAAACCAAAGTAGAGTGGAGGGAAAAGCTATTCCTGACGCTTTTGTTATAGTCCTAGGCCCCAAATACATCTTATGAAGTAGCGGAAGAGAGGGAATGCGAGCTCCTAAGCTCATCATGATGTCGTGTGCTGTGCGTTTGTGTCGATGAGGATGATGATTGTATATAGAAGATATTGGATATTTGCTCGAATTTATGTTAGTAGTGAAGATCTGTAGTAGGAGCTGCTATTTGCTGCATCTTCTCTTTCTCCTGCTGCCCTTCCTCAAAAGACGCGATGATGATATTGCTAGCGTAGAGCGAGCGATTGTTTCCAGAGTTCGATGACATCTTCCCACATAAGTTGCTGACGGGAAGCGTTGTCGCTCGAAATAGGTTGCGACTGCAGCATCCACCAAGGATCGCAAGCATCAGAAGAAAATCGTTAGAATTTCAAGTGATGTCGAAAAGAGAAGCCACCTTGGCTTGCGTCAGTAGTTGTGGTGGATGGATTGAGAAGTCGCGAGTTGAAGCCAACTCTGCTTGTCTCCAACTTGTCTTGGGGTTGTTAAATTCTGCTCGGATCTCGTGCCAGGTCGAGGAAATGCCCCAATTGAAGATTCAGCTACACAAAGTCATGGATGTGGTGGATGTATGGATGGATCCCTGCTCGAGATTCCCTCGCTCGATTCATTTGCTTGCTCTCACTCAAAAAGAAGGGGACGGACGCACCTCAGCCTGTCGATAGGTAGATAACTCCTCTCTCAATCTCAGTGGAACGTATGGGTCGGTCGCTCTTCAGGCCTCTTCAGAGAATCGTGTACATGTCACATTTACAATTACTAATTATACAATTTGTTTACAATACATCTTCAAATACTATACAACTTATGGGGAAGGTTTTGGTAATTGGGCTTTTGGAAAAGTTTTACATAGATATTTCTAATACATGTTTTACAAAAGGCACTCTGGCCTGAAATCTAAACATTTGTTTTGAGCCACACAATAAATTACATAATAAATTGATTTACAGGTTTACAACGGAATAAAAAAAAATTAACCAAAAAAGCATAGATAGTAGAGATGTAGCGCGTGTCTCATGGATTCCCTTTGAGAACAACAACTTGGCGACGTGTGGTGCTGGTCGTGTTTGCAGATTGGACGACAGACCGACCGACCGACAACTGTCCAAGGGGTCCTAAGTGGAGGGCCTCTGCCTGTCTCTGTTTAGCTGTAATGTGTAAAATTTTCGTTTCTTTCTTTTACCTGAAACAAAGGCACCAACAACAACAACATGGATAACGACAACGACGATAGAAACCGCTGCGGATTGGATTGCCGCCGACAAAGTCTCTGTCACTGCTCTGCTGCTGTATATCGTATTGGGTTCCCATTTACGATTTTGGCTGGAACCAGGAGCGTGCTGCATATAAGTTTTCGCTCGACTGGCCGGAGACGTGTGTAGTCTGCCTGCTTGTTGGAACTGTCAGAATGTGCTCTAAGAGATGAGATATTGTGCGCTGCTGCAGTACCACCTCGCAATTGTAACCCTATTGCGGAATGTTGAACGTTGCACCAGGAGTTAAGCGCTCAACTGGCAATATCGAAGCGTAGCGTAGCGCAGCACCAACCAGCGAAGAGATCTGGATCTGGAAGTAGGCCTGGTCGAGCTAGCTAGCCTCAGCATCATCTCTTCTTCATCATATACACTAATCGCATTTGATTCCCTTTGCGATGGATACAGTTCTGACATGCTCTCTGCTCTGCCTCGTATCCCTGTGCTAGGCTAAGAATTGAGATAAAGGGAGAATGAAATTACAGCCCGTCGCACAGAAGGATCTATGTATGTATCATCATCATCTTAGTGTTGTAGCCATCATCTGCAGCGGGATTCATTGGTCTCATCTTCTTGAACTGTTGGCTGCTTGAACACTAATCGCATTTGGTTCCCTTTGCGATAAACGACGAGACTTGGACACGAGAGCTGTGCCTCCGTCGTCCGCCTTCGACTACCACAAGCTAGGCATGGGACATACATAATTTGTAGTTAGTAGAGGCAAGCATACATACGTTCGAACTTCGAAGGATACATGTACAAGCTCACACACAAAGAGAGCGAGGGAGAGAGAGAGAGATCAAACACAACGTTGAGGAGCTCTGGAAAAGATGCGAGTTGCTCCGACGACGACGCTCTGATGCCCTTGGCGTACTTGCAGGCTTGCAGCTGCCCGGTAACAACGACAACACATCAGCAGCTGCTAGCCGCCTTTAGGATGTGGCGAGTGCTGCTGGTGAGATTGTGTGGTGTGGCGGGTCTCGGTCCAAAACGCATTTGTTTCCCTTTAGCGCGGACCGAGCGCATATTTCTATGCGGTGCATTATGCATTACGTGCTGGCTCTGGCTTGGATTAGCTTGCTTCGCTCACCGGATTAGCTTTGATTAATCCGTGTCGGTCTGTGTGCCATGCTCCACTCGCAGTTACCTTAAGAGCTTTCGGTCTCTTGTGGCAAACACAAGTGGGCGGCAAGCAAGTCGTTGGAGGCGATGCCCAGACGAAACGTGGTGCGGACACGTTTTCATTTGTGGATTACGTTTTTAGTCTGTAAAGTAAAAACGTTAAGTGCGTGATACACTGCGTAAAGTGAAGCTACTTGGATTGGCAGCATTGCCACAAAATGGTTGTGGTTGCCTCTAGTTGTTGTTGTGGTTGTTGTGGATGGATTGACTTGATGCATCGTATTTGTTTCCCTTTAACGATTTCACTTGGCTGCACGACAAAACCTAGTTGGAGTCGGAGTTGGATATGTGTCAGGTCGGATTCAATTGAATTGGATACATGAGAGAGAGAACATTCTTAAGAGAGAAGAGGCGGCCACTTCCCGGCCATCGCTGTAAAAACTCGCAAGTGCAAAGCAAATTATGTTATCTGAGAACAAAGGCTCACGCTGTATCAGTCGGATCCATACGGGAACTCAGTCGATCTCTCTAGAAAACCTTGGATAAGCTAAGCATGTGACATCTCCTCTTGGCTGCAAAACAGGTTTAATTCAAAAACGAATTCATTGCCTGGGCTGACCTTATGATATGCTAGAGAATTCTTATTGTTGATGTTGGTGTTTATATTGCATTCAAGTTGGCATTTGATTCCCATTGCCTCAACAAATTTTGCTACATGTTCACTGGGATTTATGTATTGTGTCGAGAACATTCCAAATCACTGCAAAAAATCATATCCTTAGAAAGAAAAAAAATTGCGTTTCTTTTTGTTTTTGTGGAAATTGACAGAAAACTTCAAATAACAAATCCTTTAGTTGCGATTCCTGCGAGTCATAATCAGACTCGATCTCGATCTAGATCCTTCTCAGAGAGATGGAGGAAACTACTTGCAGATATGCGCAGGCACAATCAACTGCGTTTCATATTAGCTACAAGACACGAAGAAAAAGAGAACACAAAACGATTTTGTTGTTCCAGAATATATATAAGAATAATTTACATGAAACTCTCTTCGGAGCGAGGGGTCGACACCCTTCTTCCCTTTCGATATCTGGTGCATCCTTGCCACCAAAAACGACGATCTAGGGTTGCTAATGTTATCCTCAAAATCCTCAATATGCGCAGGCACAGCTCAACTGCGTCATATTGCTATAAAAATATGGAGAAAAAGGCATTTTGTTTTGTTGGCAAGCGAATAATTACGCTGATTTTGATCGACACTATAGTCTCCAAAAAGTCTCCACACCTCAAAGATATGTCTAAAGTAGAACTCGTATCCTACAAGTATATAGAATATCCAAATTGAGGGTATACAAATTGACATAAAAGTTACATTCTCCATATTGCCCATCTGAGGTCGTTTCAAATTATTTAGCGTGTTTTTGGAAGTTCTAGCATTGTGCTAAAAGAGAATATGAAACAAAAGCGACATTTTGTTCGATTTTAAGAGTATTCTATGAAAACCATTTACGCTTTGCCAGTAGTAGTGAGTGAAGTTCAAATCAGACTGTGTGTGAAGACTTCTTCCTCATTTTCATGATCATCTCATCACCATCATATACTTTCATTGCGGACGCGCGCAGGCACCGATCAACTGCGTCGCATCGCTAAAAAAAAATACAAACGAAAAATTTTCTTTGTCCTAAGCTACAGTTAGGGAGTTACGTGTGGCTCGATAGTAGAGTTCGCTTAGATTAGATGAGATCATCTGTTCCGCTGATTACTGTCTTGCCTCAGCTGTAGCTGTCCAGTCAGATGCTCACAGGCACTGCTCAACTGTGATGCATCGCTACAAAAAAGTTGTGAAACCCTAAATTGGATTTTTAGGGTATACGTGGTAACAGGGGTTTATAGAAAAGCAATATTTCAAACTTCTTCCTTGCTCTCAACAGAGCTTAGTTTTGTTTATGAATTTCCCAGTCTTTGATCATCCGATCACTCATCATCTATCAATCTCTAGATGTGTGCAGGAACCGTTCAACTGCAACGCATCGCTAAAATACAATATGTTCGTAAACAAGAGAGGGAGTTGGTAAAAGAAACAGGAGTGTCCTTCTGGCAATTATTTGCACTGCTTGGCACTGTTTGCTGTTGGCACCATATGTTATGTCTGCAATTCAAGTGTTAATAAACGACAAAATCCCATTCGTCTTACGTGCCACCTGATGTGGAAAACTGAAGTGAAGATAGTGGAGAGATAAAAACCAAAGACCAAAGCGTTGTAAAGGGGCGACGACGATAACGTTATCTAGAGTTGCGTCACAGGCACATTCAACTGTGACGATATTGCTTCCGCTGATGATATTGCTGTTGTTGTTGCTGATTTAATTTCTCATTTTTGTCCGCTGTAAATCTGTTTTAAAAAGCAATTTTTTTGTTTGCGTTCGCAGCTGATATACGAATACCGTGTGTATGCAGATAGTAGAAATACTAAATCTGTGTGGATGGATGGTTGTTTGTTGGTGGATGGCGTCAGCAACTGCTAAGCGCTGTTTATGTAGAGTAGTAGTAGTAGTAGGTGGTGATTGTGGTGGTTGAGTTGAGTTGGTTGTCAATTAAGGCACAAACACACACACACGTTAGCTTGTTTTGGAGCTGAAGCTGCTGCCGCTTGCTGCTGCTGCTGCGCGCAATTCCGCCTTGTCCCCAAAATGTTCTATTTGTCAGCTACAACTCTGGCATTTGGTTTCATATCTTATCATTTTTTGCATAGGAGACTCGGTGGTGTTTGCTGCTGCTGCTGCCGCTGCTGCTGCTAAGCTTTTGGCTGCTTCGGCGAACTGTGTAGTAGTAGTAGTAGGAGATATGATGGCGCACAACTCGCTGAGACTCACACTGCCACATGGCGGTTGGTTGAGGAGTAGTTGCACTAGTAACAGGAAGTAGGACGGACAGACGTGAAGACTCACTCAGTGTTTTCGAAATCAAATTACGAAATAATGTTACTTCGAGATTAGCCTTCATTTGCTTAAATCTCTTGTGTTTTGATTCGATCCGACCCGTTTTTGATTTCAATGTTGATGATATATCAGATGGATGGTTCTTGTTGCTGTTGTGGATGCTTCATGTGGTTGTTTGTCAAGTGTTCCGTTGCTCCTCCTCATCGTTGCCATTAACGTTCGAGGAAGCAGGAAAACTGTAAAACAAAATCAATTATAGACGAATATTGCAAACGACAAAACAAAAAAATCAATTCAGACAGAGAGAAATACGTATGGGGAATGATAGAATTTGCTTACAGTCGAAAGTAGTACGAGAGAAAGTAAATAATAAAGCCAACTGTGATTTCAAAATTACATACGATTAACATTTTATTTTAAATTTAACATACATTTATCAGTTCCTCAGTTCCGCTGAGACGATTCTCATTCTTTCTATATTTACATGATTATTTCACTTTCGAGAAATCTACAAACTATTCAATTGTTATTCTTTCTGTACCAGATTCAATATGAATCACGAAAAATCTGTTTCTCCATCTCTGTTCCTCTGTTCACTAGCTAAATATCTCATACAAAACGGACGCACACTGTGACAAAAATAGAAATAGCGGACGAGTTTACCTCAAGGTTTACTCATGCTCACACATACACGAGATAAAGACAAACAATGGTACATACACGTGTGTGTATGTGTGCACGTACACGTCTGAACGTGCATGCTCGTGTGCGTGCGTCTGTGGCGCACTCATTTTTTCTTAGTATACACAAAAATATTTACACACACACACACACATCTTAATACATACTTGCATGCATACATAACAAGATGGCGTCGTTAATGTACGTGCCTTTGTGATGTTGCTTGGCTACGTCTATCACTGTCTCATTGTGAAATCGTTTGTTTTGCATGAAATAATTAACTACGTTGATTGAGCAACAATAAAAAGAAAACTAGCTAATGGGTTATTTCTAATAAATAAGATATAAATTTACAAACCGAGTGTGAATTCCGGACCAAAGGCTTCATTTTGATGAGCGTTGTTAGATCGATGACAGTAGTCAAATGACTCACACTGTCCGTTCGTTCCCGTTCATTCGTTCACGAAGGCCATTTGCTCGTCCTCATCATCTCACACTCTTCACAGCCTTCACACATTTTCATTACAATCTATGAACGTTTGTTTTTGCTACTGCAATTGAGAAATTTCGTTTTTCGTAATAAAACTAATTTAACAAAATGAACAAAAGAAAAATAGGAAACAAATAAAGATATTAGCTCGACGACGACATTCGAAGCTTATTTGAACACATGTGTCTTCTCTTTCCTTCATTTTCAACTATTCAACTGTGCTATGCTATTATATATGGTGGTCTCGCTCTTTCTAACTATGCACTGCAATAGCACACTGATGCTGGTTGTTGTAATTGCTGGCGTTGAGGTTGATGTTGTTGTTGCTGTTCTTGGTGGTATTGGTGCTGCTGCTGCTCAAACTGTTCAAAAAACTGTCGAGGCCACTGAGCTCACTGCTCCATAAATTATTTTCAATATTGCGACGTTCAAATTCAGCTGCCTCAGTCTCCATCTTGGCATCACAATCACGCTGGTCGCTGGCACAATGCGTTTTGCCATGTGGAACGAATTTCGTTTGGATATCAAGCCAACGGCTGAAACGTTCCTGCTGCTTTCTACGCAGTTCATGTTCAGCGTTGAACAATGCCGTTGACAAAATGGCGTTGACCCGAAGGCTTCCAGAGCCTCGCATTTTACGACGCATTTGCATGCGCTTCATGCGAAAATTTCGCACCCAATATGTTAAGGTTTTTGGTTGCTCGATACTTTCAAAGTCATCATAATATGCAACCATTTTTGTAAATTTTTATGAAAATGTATATGTAACTTTCTTTTCACACACACACAAACACACCTTGGGTTGCTGCTAGAGTGTTGAAATTCTGGTTATGTAACTTTGTGAACCACTTTAAACTTTTGACTGAACACGTCTTTACGGCACGACTTCCAAATTGAAAATGATGGAACGAACGAGAACGGCACGCTATTTATAGCTGCGTAGGCAAACTGCTATACGTTTATGTGTGTGCTACAAAGCAACTCTGTGTATGTGTATTGATTTCAGACAGCTGCATGCCCTTAAGGGTGGTGTAGACCAGTTTGGAAGTTTCTCGATCGAAAGAAAGACATTTGGTTCCCAGGGTTAATCCTTTGTTACCTGTCTGAGACAAGAACATACATGAAAACAGCATCCCTTATAAAAATTAAGAATATGCAGCTGGCTAATTTTTCGAGAGCTGCCAACTTGATCAGAAGCAGGTAGCGGAACGGAACGGTAAGAAACACTAATAATTTGAACATACTATTTTTATGTAGAAAACGCAAGATAATTATTATTTATTAAGAGTTGATGACTTCTATTTGACGACTTAATACTAGATGTTACATATGCTAATGTAGTTCCGCCATCCGAATCAGACCCTATCCAGTGCCTCGACCATGACAATGCTGTTGCCTCGAATCACCACCATGCCGACGTTGTTCTTGGTGTTGTCCTTACATTCTTCAATGGTATCGTCCAGAACAACATTCATGAAGGGGTCAAATCCACGCAAAATGCCGGTGACTGCTCGGCCGCCATTCAGCTTAAGCATCATACGCTTATCCATGTATTTTTTTAATTCTGGCGGATGTGCTTTCGACATTTTTAATTAAGTTGTTTATAAAAAATATACAAATGCTTCAATGTGGTTGCGAGCGATGTGACCGAATGCTAAACGTTTACTAATTGTGGTGGCTTGTCGATAACACGAAAACAACTCTGACCATTTTCGATAAGAATCGGGATAGCGATATAATATTGGCGGGAACTTTTTCAATTTTGACAAATAATTTTAAATAAGTTAATAAAATGATGAACAACTGCATAAACAAAATCGAAATGGCATTTTAAGTAGTTTTTACTTTGGCACTTAAAATGCAATTACCCAAAATTTATTTACAGCTGCATTTAATTATCGTCGCAATGTTGCAGACACTTCAAAATAGCGATTACCCGAATTATATATGTAAATTCAATTGTATATATCTTGGGGCTGTGCAATTTGAATCGGATATAGCTGTAGCGGTCAGTACAACTTAGCACCTCGACGGGCACACATCAAAAATATCTTTAGATGCGAGTGGCAATAACGTTTGGACACGATCAGCAGGTGAATAATCAGACGAGGAGACGAAGGAGGTGGCGCTGTGGAAGGTGTAATAATTTGCACGTACAACAGCAACTTGTGGCGGTTTGAAAAACAATTCAATATTTTGGAGATTTCTAAATAAACAAAATAATACGTTGTGGCAAAAAATAACATTGGCAGTGGCAGTGGAAGCGGCAGTGAAGGAGAAAGAGGAGGCGACATAGAGCGAATTGGTTTTGAATTTTTGGAGAAGGCGAAACAACATCTGCAATTTAGTTGCCACTGATGATGATGACAGCAGCCAGATCAAAAGATTGATTGGACGAGTGCGCGGTACGAGCCATAAAAACTATATATCGGGGACACCATCAGCCACAACCACAGAAAGAGAGGGACGGCGAGTGGGCAGAGGAGAGAGATTGAGATCGAGAGTGGGGGGAGATCTCCTTATGGTCGGCGAACGTGCCGCAAAATTTATAAACAAATCAACAAGAGAACGCGAACAATAACAATAACATTAACAAGATCAACAATTTGGAGAAGTGGAAATTGTCGATATGGAGAATGTGCGCTTTTCCATCATCGTAAGTATTTTCCCCTCCTCCCATTCCAACCCATCCAATCCCATCTCATCACAACATATTCCCCATCTTGGCCAGCCGCTAATTGTTGTTGTTGTTTGTTTTGTGTGTGTGTGTGTGTGTGTGTGTTTGTTTTGGCCAGGAGAATGATCTGAAATGGAATTCGGAGAGCGAGGCGGCGGACATGGATCTGCTGTTTGATAAGCGCAGCATCTCCAGCGAGGCCAACAGCGATGCCGTCTTCAGCAACGAGGCCCACGAGATCTTCGCCAGGCAACAGCAGAACCAGGTCCTCTGGCAGCCCCAAGAGATTGACGATACCCTAATTAGCACGCTGCCCAACGCCCTGCACATCTTGGACATGGTGAAGTCCGCCTGTTTCTTGGGTGAGTCAACCCTCTATTCCTGTCTCTTTCTTCACATATCCCTCACGCATTCACACTCACTTTTCTTAGAATTGATGATAGAGCCAAGTGACTGCAATCTGGCCTTGATCTGTTGCGCCATCTACGGTTCCGTGGAGAACGTCATCTATCTTCTCACCCACTATAATGCGGATCCCAACACCACCGATAGCCGGGGACGCACTCCCCTGCACTTTGCCTGCGTGCGCGCCAATGCTCCCATTGCCAAGGTGCTGCTGGATCGCGGCGCTGATCCGAATCGCTGGGATGCCAAGAAGGAGGTGACGCCTTTACACTGCGCTGCCAGGTGAAGTTCAAATCCAACTAAGTTATTCATTGCTAGCTACAGTTTGCTCTCATGGGAGATGCTCTCTCTCACTCTCTGCTTCATGCACCTAGGCGTCTAGTGTCTTCTGAGATATTATGCACTTTTCTAGCATGTGATATTTTTTGTTATAATTTATTGCATGATACATTTAAATGTCATGAGAGTGATGAACGAGCTTGTGTCGCATGAGAGCGTTTGCTGCAATATCTCATATTCTCTCTTATACTTTCACTTTTAAATTGCCTCATACGATTATCTTCGATTTTCTAGCATGTGATATTTTTTGTTATAATTTATTGCATGATACATTTAAATGTCATGAGAGGGATAAACGAGCTTGTGACGCGTGAGAGCGTTTGCTGCAATATCTCATATTCTCTCTTATACTTTCACTTATAAATTGCCTCATACGATTATCTCCGATTTTCTAGCATGTGACATTTTTTGTTATATCCTATTGCCTGATATATTTAAATGTCATGAGAGTGATGAATGAGCTTGTGTCGCATGAGAGCGTGTGCTGCAATATCTCATATTCTCTTTTATACTTTCACTCTTAAATTGCCTCATACGATTATCTCCGATTTTCTAGCATGTGATATTTTTTGTTATGTCCTATTGCCTGATATATTTAAATGTCATGAGAGTGATGAATGAGCTTGTGTCGCATGAGAGCGTTTGCTGCAATATCTCATATTCTCTCTTATACTTTCACTTTTAAATTGCCTCACCTCTCATACGATTATCCCCGCTATTTTCTTGCAGTTCGAAGAGCGTGGAGTGCATTCTGCTGCTGCTGCGTCGCAAGGCGAACATCAACATCGGCATTGAGCGTCGGTCTGCGTTGCATTATGCGATCGATGGCAATGCGGTGGACTGTGTGGAGATACTGCTCAAGTATGGCGCCGATCCCAATACGCCGCAGGTATACACGGAGACGCCGCTGCACACGGCGTCCGCATCGGGATTCACGCGGTGCGTGGAGCTGCTGCTCAACCACAATGCTGATGTGCGATCTCAATTTGGCGAGGGAAAAGTGACCGCATTGCATTTGGGTGAGTAAATAAACCAGTGGGAGGCACCTGCTCCTCTTCCTACGAGTCTTATTCCTCCCTCTGTAGCTGCTGAGAATGACTATGCGGAATGCGTGAGATTGCTGTTGGATCATCGGGCGGATGTCAACTGCCGGAATGCGAGCCAACAGACGCCACTCCACTTGGCGTGCCTCTCCCAGTCCATTGGCACCGTCGAGATGCTGCTCAAGTATGGCGCCAATGTGAATGCCGTCTACCGTGATGGACGCACCGCCCTCCATGCCGCCATCGTGAAGCAATCCCGCTGCCTGGACTGCTGCAATGCGCTGCTCAAGGCGGGCGCCGATGTCAACAAGGCGGATGACTATGGATACACCCCGCTTCACATAGCTGCTCTGAACGAGTTCAGCAGCTGCGTCTATACCTTTATAGGTAGGTGCATTCCATCCAGAGGCCCCAGTTAATCTTTCCTCTCTCTTGCTCTTGTCTAGAACACGGTGCGGACATCACCGCCCGCACCGATGGACACACCTCCGCCTTGACCTTCATTGTGCGCCGCTGTCCAGAGGTCATACCCAAGCTGATGCACAAACTGGACAGCTCCATCAAGGCGAACGACCACGAGATTGGGGATGTGGATTGCCAGATCAAGCTGGACTTCAGGCTGTTGGTGCCCAGCTCCTCCATGGAGAAGGGCGAGACGGAACTGATGCTAACCCTGATCGAAGTGGGTCAGAAACGTATACTGATGCATCCGCTGTGCGAGACCTTCCTCTTCCTCAAGTGGCGTCGAATCCGCAAGTTCTTCCTGCTCAGCTTGGCTTATCACACCTGCTTCGTGCTCCTCTTCACGCTCTTCGTGATCGGTGTCTATGTGCGCTGCTGCAAGGAGGGTGAGCCTTGCCAGGCGGCGGGTTATGTGTCCACCGTGGGCTACTTCGTGGTCGTGCTTAACATTATGCTGCTGGGCAAGGAGGTCTTCCAGATGGCGCATGGCCTCCATGGCTATGCCAAGTACTGGGAGAACTGGCTCCAATGGACCATAGTCTTTGGGGTCATGCTATGTGTGGTGAGTTGTTAGAATGTGAAGAGTACCTTCTATCTGTAGGCTAATCCCCTGCTATCCTTGCAGTCACCGGAGATACTCTGGACGGGGGACTTGTTGGCGGTTCCCATGTGGCAACATCATGTGGCTGCCATCGTCATACTGCTCGTCTGGCTGGAACTGATGATGCTTGTAGGCAGATTCCCCATATTCGGTGTCTATGTTCAGATGTTTACCAAGGGTAAGTGACATGATACTAAGCCTAATCTGGCTAATCCATCTCCTCCTAGTTGCTGTGAATTTTGGCAAGTTCCTCTTGGCCTACATCTGTCTCCTCATTGCCTTTGGGCTGAGCTTCTCCGTGCTCTTCAATGATTACCCCGCATTTGAGAACATCACTTGGTCCTTTCTCAAGTCCTTCACCATGATGTCGGGTGAACTGGAGTTCGAGGACATCTTCTATGGGGATTATGCCGTCAAGTTCCCGGTGACCGCCCACATTATCTTCCTGTGCTTCGTGCTGCTGGTGACGGTGATCCTGACCAATCTGATGCTGGGTCTGGCCGTCAGTGATATACAGGGACTGCAGGTGTCCGCTACCTTAGATCGTCTGGTGAGGCAGGCGGAACTCGTTTCGCGTCTGGAGAGCTTCTTCTTTTCCCGACTACTGAGGAATGCTCCGCTAGTCCACTACTGCAAGCGGAAGGCTCTGCTCCGCACGTCGCGCGACAAGCTGCAGTTCACGGTGCGTCCCAATGATCCCAGGGATCGCTCCCAGCTGCCTGAGGACATCAAGCTGAACATCTACAAACTGGTGGCCGAACGTCGGGATCGCAACATGAGCATCAGGCGGCGCCAGTTCGAGCAGAACTATCACATGTTCAGCCGCAGTCTGCAGCGGCAGAAGGAACCGACGCCAGCTCCGAAACGTCAGCAGCGGGAGCAGCAGCAACAGGATGCGCGGCAGGTCAAGCAGGACTCCAGCTATACGAACCAGGCGCAATTCTTCCAGCTGAATGAGTTACTGCGTCCACGCTCAGCCACCAATGTGCCGCAGCAGTTGCGCCAGGAGCACGAGACGATTGTCAAGCTGAAGAACGAGGGCAACGATTGGCGGGCCGAGCTGCAGTCTCTCAAGGATCAACTGGCGGTGCTCACCAATAAGTTCGATAGGTTCGCCGAGAATGCCATGCGCAAGTTGAACTACAGTGCGGATGAGCTGTGCAGGATGAGGGGTCAGCAGCAGCAGCAGCAGGGAGGAGCAACGACAACGACGGGTGAGACACTGCGTCATCATCATCATCATCATAGATAAGTCACACCATATGTATACTATATTCTATATGCTCTACATTATATATTCTCGAATATTTATTGGGTCTTGTGTCAACTACTATTTGCCAGGAGTATTTGTCAACCACTTGTCATTGGCCTGATTCCATGTGAGCGTATCCTCCGCCGTCTGCGGCTCATGTCCCGTAAGCTTGGTCCATGTCTTGCTCTTGGGGTTGTAGGCAAAGTTGGTGCTGTCGCCAGGTGGCGGAGGAGGCGTCAGATCCAACAGTGGTGGCTGTGTGATGGGCACCACCAGTGGCTTCTCTCGGCCTGGCTGCAGGCTAATGTACTCCACCTGAGACTTGGGATTGTAGAGGTTGTTGGCAGCAGCCTCCGCCTGCCACAGCAGCAGCACCGCCAACAATGGAACTGATCTCAGATTAGAAATCTTTATAGAGTATATAATATGGCATGTGTATGTGTGTGGGAAACTCACGGGTTACGTGAAATAGGCGCGTTGATGTCAACATGTCGGATGAACGTTTCAGCTGCGACTGCTGACAACGAGATAAGACACATTCTAAGTCTCTGTCTGAGGCAAACCTGATCTCACAGCATTCTCAAATCTCAATTAATTCGTTCTTTCTTTGCTTTTTTCTTAATTCTACAAGCTGTTTTGTTTTTAGTCCGAGTACCTCTAATATTATGCTATATTGGGTTTGTGCACAACATAAATTCAATGTCAGATGGAGAAATTGGACAGGCAGATTTAATTAATTATATTTATGCTAACTTAGAATCTATGGAGTAATATATTGTGCTTTTTATCACTTTCTGACAGACTTTTTGCTATATCTCTGAAAAAATTATCAAAAAAAGCTCAAATAAAAGATTTGAGTCAAAATATTGACGTTGAAAAATTGGCGAAAATTCAAATGAAACAAAAACCTAAATCCAGTTTAAGAGCAGAATGAAAATGATAAGTTTTCTCTAAACTAATTGACGAAAAAGACTAAAAAAGACCAAAAAAGTAAAATTTAAACTACTTTTGGGTAGTTCTTTTTAATGCTTAATATGCTTACGCCAAACGCCATCAGGTACCTGGCAAGATGTGGTCGGTAATCCAACTTCAATTTGATTGCTTATTTTATTTGTTAATTCTATATTCTATTCTATTTTGATGTTGTTTTTGTGAGCGGTTTATTGAGGTCATTCACAAGAATATATATTTCCAACTAGCGTAGGGGACTCAGAGTGGTGGTGCTGCAGATGCCCAAGTGTCTTTGTTGTACATCTATGTAAAGAGATCCATAAATTCCATTAGTATATATGTACTTATATTAGCTAAGGTTACACTTGACACTTACTTTGACCACATTGACGGGCACAATTAAAGCGTCCAATGTTGTAGTAGTTGACATCATCCGTGCCACAGATCGGGTTATACTCGCTGGTTGATGGACAAAGTTGCACGCAGGACAGATAACGTTGTGATGGAGTCGTTGGAGTTGCTGGCGTCGTAGAGACTGAATTCCCGATAATGGGACGACCACGCACAAAGGTTGCTGTTAGATCCCGATCCCAAGCTTGAAATTGTGGATATGCCTGAACCGTCGCCAGCACAGCGAGACTGATGAAGAGTGCTGCAAAGAATCCTCGTAAATTTAATTTTGATTCAGTTTGAAATTCGTTTTATAATATACCACAAATATGATAATTATTCATGTTCTTTCAATGCCGATCGGTGTCTGTTCCAAGCTGAAACTGAACTGCTTCTGACGCCGTCGAGCATCCCGTCACGCGCTTATAAGCGAAGGTCGCTCTCAAAATTCAAAATGGGTTTTGTGTATATTGATTGATTGACTGAATCTGCGTTGTGCATACCCAGAAACGTCACAACTTAGCACTCGCCCTTGTTGCCGCTCTCTTGTTGTGATCAGATCATGCTGTCTGTCTTTCCGGGGGAACGCCCCGAGTACGTATGCGCGTGAAGCTACAAACAGGTTACAAAAGTAGAACCCAACAAGTGTCCGTTGTGAGTCATTAATAGGTGCTTAAGATATAAATTAGGCGATTTATACTACTGAGTAGCAAGAAGTCCCCTTCGTATACTTGATTCAAATAATTGGCAAGTATAAAATATAATAATATACATCTGTTATTATCTTATAGGATTTTCAGGCCTCCGATTTTTGTTAAACTCTTATACACAGTTTTTGATTTTTAGACTCTCGTCCAACATAAAGCATAAACTTGAGATTATCGTCGCTTGGCAGCTAAGTGAAAACTAATAGTTTATTACAGTTTCAGTTTTCAACTAATTTAGTTGTCTTTTAACTTAATCCTTTCTTAACCTTAACAATATAGTTCAGATTCATTCAATACCATCCATGGAAAGAAAAATATACATATTTAGAGATTTAACATTACATTACAAAGTTTATGAAATACAAAATGAAATTCAAAACAAAACAAATATTTAGTTAATCGCTTATTATTAGCGGAGAAATTTTACAAAATTCGTAATATCAAAATATCTATATAGGAGGTATACATTTTTAGTTATAATATATTTGAATATATAGCTAGCTATATATACGACCTATATAGTGACAAGTATTATGATTAATTTGGAATACTTTTTGAAATATTTTCAAATTTCATAGGCAATTTTTGGGATTTATAAAAGGAAAGCATCACAGGGTTGAATTTTGTAAGAGCGGCCTAAACTCGAATATCTAAAAAACATAAATGATTTGGATACACAAAAAGTAACTAACTGATGGTATAATAAGAAATTGTTCCAAACATCCGATAGGAAAGCATACAACCCATCCTTTATCTATATGTTTCATATGGTGGGGTTGTTTATAAAACTAGGTTTCACTTTTTTTGTCGGGGGTTGGGAGATGTGGGGTTGTATTAAGAACAATTCTTTCGGAGTGTGAACATGCGTTGCTGTTGCGACTGTTGCTTTGGTGACAACACTTTCATTTTTCCATATTTGGCAGTTTTATTTTGATTCCCCTTTTGCTTTTTGTCATTGTCCTTGGCTGCGCTGCCAGCGGGACTCCCTAGGCTGGGTCCCTTTTGCCTTTGCTCCGCTGTGAGCAGGAATCCCGTCAGTTTACCATCCCAAATGATCAGGCGTATGGGCAACACGGACAGTAATTGCAACTTGTACTGAACTTGGCTCTGCTGACGCTCCGCAATTAGCAAATAATTGGGGGCATTGCGCGTATTGATGACGACGCGCTGCATCTTGAAGTTTATGCTGATGACATGGCCCGACTCCAGGGTCACCACATTCATCATATGCTGATAGATTTCGATGACAACGGCGCGCATATATACAGCCTGACGATTGCTCACATAACGCTTGAAGAACAAATTCCCGGAATCATCTCCAGCTTGCTTGGCATGATACTTGCGCTCATTTGCCCGACGCGTCAGCTGGTGTAGCTCCTCGGTGGTGCGTGCGGGTGGTGGGCAGTAATTCAAAGCCGCTGCCAGTAGTCTAAAGGATAGGAAATCGAGGAGTTATTATTGAAATTAAATTTAAGGTGGCAACGTTTTTGGCTAATCGTAGAGAAATACTTATCAGAATCACCTCAAATAAAAAGCAAAATGTTAGTTTTGAGTCCCAGAATCGATTGGACACAAAAAATTAGAATCGAAAATTTTTCGACTTTTGATGATTTTGACAAGGGGTTGCAAAACTGGGCAAAAAAAGTCCAAAAATTAAAAACGGCGAAAATGAAAAATCTTTGAATGCAGAAATAAACTGGTATCAAAACCATTAACAAAAACCCAAATTTCATGAAAATCGGTTAAGTATTGGCAAAGATATGGCAGTTCAAAGTTGAGAGGGAATTAAAAAGTGACATTTTCGCAATGTTCTGGCAAGTTTTTAATCATAATTTGACAAATTCTCGTCAGAATTAACTCAAACAAAAACTAAATTAAACTTCGCAAGTAATACTAACTAAGTTAAAAATTTCATTAAAATCTGTGAAGTTTCGTCAAAGATGTTGAGTTTAAAGCTAAAGCAAAAAATTAGCAAATACAAATTTACATTTTTTTAGCCTATTTTGACACTTTTTGATCCATTTCTCGAGAAATACTCATCAGAATCACCTCAAATAAAAAGCAAAATGTTAGTTTTGAGTCCCAGAATCGATTGGACACAAAAAATCAGAATCGAATATTTTTCGACTTTTGATGATTTTGACAAGGGGTTAGTATGCAAAACTGGGCAAAAAAGTCCAAAAATTAAAAACGGCGAAAATGAAAAATCTTTGAATGCAGAAATAAACTGGTATCAAAACCATTAACAAAAACCCAAATTTCATGAAAATCGGTTAAGTATTGGCAAAGATATGGCAGTTCAAAGTTGAGAGGGAATTAAAAAGTGACATTTTCGCAATGTTCAGGCAAGTTTTTAATCATAATTTGACAAATTCTCGTCAGAATTAACTCAAACAAAAACTAAATTAAACTTCGCAAGTAATATTAACTAAGTTAAAAATTTCATTAAAATCTGTGAAGTTTCGTCAAAGATGTTGAGTTTAAAGCTAAAGCAAAAAATTAGCAAATACAAATTTACATTTTTTTAGCCTATTTTGACACTTTTTGATCCATTTCTCGAGAAATACTCATCAGAATCACCTCAAATAAAAAGCAAAATGTTAGTTTTGAGTCCCAGAATCGATTGGACACAAAAAATCAGAATCGAATATTTTTCGACTTTTGATGATTTTGACAAGGGGTTAGTATGCAAAACTGGGCAAAAAAGTCCAAAAATTAAAAACGGCGAAAATGAAAAATCTTTGAATGCAGAAATAAACTGGTATCAAAACCATTAACAAAAACCCAAATTTCATGAAAATCGGTTAAGTATTGGCAAAGATATGGCAGTTCAAAGTTGAGAGGGAATTAAAAAGTGACATTTTCGCAATGTTCTGGCAAGTTTTTAATCATAATTTGACAAATTCTCGTCAGAATTAACTCAAACAAAAACTAAATTAAAGTTCGCAAGTAATATTAACTAAGTTAAAAATTTCATTAAAATCTGTGAAGTTTCGTTAAAGATAAAGCAAAAAATTAGCAAATGCAAATTTACATTTTTTAGCCTATTTTGACACTTTTTGATCCATTTCTCGAGAAATACTCATTAGAATCACCTCAAATAAAAAGCAAAATGTTAGTTTTGATTCCCAGAATCGATTGGACACAAAAAATTAGAATTGAAAATTTTTCGACTTTTGATGATTTTGACAAGGGGTTAGTATGCAAAACTGGGCAAAAAAGGCCAAAAATTAAAAACGCCGAAAAATAAAAATCTTTGAATGCAGAAATAGACTGGTATCAAAACCATTAACAAAAACCATAATTTCAAGAATAAGTATATGTAAAAGTTATGGATTTCAAAATTGGGGTAGGACTCATTTCAACGAAATGGCGCTTTGGTCCTCATTTTTGGCTATATCTCTGGAATTTCTCATCTGAAACACCTTAGAATGTGGCCATACTTTGACCATTCAACTATCTCATACTGAATTTTTATATTTAAATAAACTCACCGATGCACCATGACATCTGGATAGCGTCGTATGGGGCTGGTGAAGTGCGTGTAGATGGGTATGGAAAGCGCATAGTGCCATAGCTCTGCCGGTTCCGTTTTGCCCTCGCTGCAAAAATAGCTGTGGAAAGATAAGAGATAACTATTAAGATTAATCCTTAACGTGATTAGTGTTTTTTGAACTAACCTAGCGCGTGCCATAGGCTTCATCAGGAGCTGACTGAGACAGGCGGACATGGCAATAGGATCGGCTGCCTCCTTGCACAGACGATTCATGCTTTGCTGCAGGGCCTTCGACGAGCTGTAATCCAACTCTAGTCCGAGCGGCAATAGTTTCTCCTTCAATGCTTTGAGGGATTTGGTTAGTGGAGGTGGATGATTACGAAGCACCGCAATCTCCGGGAAGGCATCGTGTATGTGACGCGCCACAGCTTGATTGGCAAGCAGCATGAACTCCTCAATCATGTGATTGGCCTCACGCTGCTTCTCCACCTCGAAGCCAATGGGTTCCCCACTTAGCGGATCCAAGGTGAACCTGACCTTGGCATTGTTAATGGTCAGTGCGCCATTCTCGAAGCGCTTCTCGCGCATACTGCGGGCTATGCACTGCAGCCACTTGACCCTCCTAACAATATCATCAGCATTGAAGCCATTCAGGATGTTGGGGAAATCGTGCTCCGTAAATATCTCGTTGGGATTGTCAATGATCTTCTGTGCATGTTCATACGCAAATTGTGAGCACGAGTTAATGACGCTACGCGAGAAGCTGGGCTTGCCTAGCTGGTTGCCATTGGCATCTAGGCGCCAAAACACAGAGAAGGAGAACTTATCCTCGCCGGGCAGCAGAGAACAGCGGAAGCACATCGGCTGTGGCAGCATATGGATGACCTCGTTGGCCAGATAAATCGATGTTGACCGCTCCTTGACAATGTTGTCCAACTCACTGTTTTCCTGCAGATAGTGGGCCACATCCGAGATGTGCACGCCCACCTCGAACACATCCTCCGAGAGCTGCTCAATGGACAAGGCATCGTCTAGATCACGAGCTGTCAGCGGATCAATGGTAAATACGCAGCTCTTACGCAAATCGCGACGATGCTGTAGATCCTCTGGACCCACAGCTGGCGCTGGTTGCGCATACATCTCGTTGAAGCGTTCCTCGAAGGGCACAACGTCGCGCAGACCGTTGTGCAGCAAGATGGCTTTCATCTCATCGTCGAGATTGCCCACGCGACCCACTGGTTGCACCAGTTCTGCAATGCAGTTACCATTGCAGTCTGTCTCCAGGATGTGCGCCAAGTAGATCAATCCGCAGACCTCATCCGCCTTCTTGTCACCAATGTGGGCGACACAGCTCTCCTTGCTTATATAGACCATGGGCATACGCAGATCGAAGGGTCGAAACTTGTAGAATAGGAGCTCCTCGTCGCAAAGGTTGATTGGATTAGTGAAGGATATATTGCCCACAATTTGGCGCAGCTCCGTCTTTTTAATGATCTCTATGACAAACGCCTTGGGGCAGTTATCGGAGGCGATAACAGTCACATTTTCATCATCCGTGTCCAGTGATTCCGTCTCTTCTGACAGCTCTTCTTCATCAGCTGTAATTAAAAGGAATTACTATCACCTGTTGTTGCCTTAAAGAGAGATGCTCCACTTACCCAATGTCAGCGATGTCTTCCCATCAGTTACGCTCCTCTTAGTAGCATCGCTTGGTTTGCTCACAGCTGCACCAGGATTGTGGACAAAGGCACGTACAGTGTCGCCCTGGAAGGCATAACGACGTGCCACCGGAGATAGCACAATGGCATCTTGCTCGAGACTCTCCCTAGTCGTGGAGAGATTGATGAATGCCTGGTGATTGTTCTTGCGGTTGACGGTTATCTCCTTCTCCACTATGCGACCATAGCCGGCGGCAACAAGGCGACCTGCATGGGATTCCAGTTCATCGAAGTCACCCTTGAAGAGCAGCTCAGGCGGCAACAGTTGCTCAGCTCCCACATACTGCTGCACAATATTGTTGATATAACTGCGCATGGACTCCAGTTCCGTCTTCCGGGGACGCTGCGCCTTGTTCTTGCGCTGGCGATTCCGCTTGCGTGCAGATTGTGGCGATGCCTGGACAGGCTCCGATTTTGCAACAGCCGGGGAGCCACAGTTGCTGTTGGTGCTGTTTGACAGTTCCGAATCTCGACGGGCACGCGACAGTTCCTCCACACGCTGCTGCGCCAGTAGTGCTTGGTTGGGTCTGGGGCCACCACAGCCCACGCCAGGAGATGCTACCGCTGACTGTGGTTGCTGCCGGCCAGCATCTAGACGACGTGCCTGTTGCTGCTGCTGCTCAATTGCACCATGGAAAGATGCTGTAAGGCAGTCAGTGCGTCCGGACTCGTCAATGCTCATCCATTCCAATTGGGAGAGCACCTGGTTCTGCTTAATCAACTGCTGAGCGTGAGCATTGATCGCCGGACTGAATTGGGCAAGCTTCATGACCAGTTCCTTGAGTGCCACCACCTCTCCAGAGAGCACCGAGCGAGATTTACGTTTCCTGTTCTTCTCCTGCGTCTCGCTCTGACCAACTGCTGCCCCATGTCCAGTTCCATTTCCCGTCGCATGTTGCTGCTGCTGCTGCACATATGGCTGCACCCCTGGCGAGATTGAGGGGCGCACTTGTTGCCTGGTCATGGCTACCAGCTGCATTTGTTGCTGGTGGTGCTGCTGCTGCAGGTGCAGGCATGCGTTGGCAGCCATCTTCAACGTCGGGTCGCCAGTTAACATCGCCAATGCCGATAGTTGTTGTTGTTGTTGCTTCTGCAGTTGTTGCTGCATTGATGCTGATGATAAGAAACTGCGCATAAATTGATTCGCATTGTGCTCCATAATCGCGACCACATTATTGTTGGCAATTGCTGACAGGCGCTGCTGTTCCTCCTGGGCAGACATTTCCCGCTGCATCTGCTGAAGACGCGTTGCCAGACGGTGGCTGCGCTGTTGCAGTTCTTCCATGGCGACGTTGACATTATTGGAGTCGTTTATTACACCATTCTGCATTCTGTTTGTTTGTGAGCTCCCTTTGCTTAAATTTTCGGACATTGTGGTTATTTTTTTTTAATTGGTTTTACGGTTTTTTTGTACAAATTATTCTAATAAAAAATCTGAAATTGTTTAGGTTTGTAAGTCGACTGCTTATTTTTATAGATTTGACAACAAAATGCTCACATGTAGGAAGGTTGTTTTCTCATTATGGCTCTCTGCGCACAACGTCAAAAAAATTACATTTGCTTGTGAAATCGAAAAATCTTATCTAATTGTTTCGAAATAATTTTACAATTTCAGAATTATTGTAACTATATGTATGTACATTTATTTTACACTGTTTTCAAATTGTAATTGTGAAATTGCAATTATGACGTAGCAGAGTTATCGAATATCTCTCGCTGCTAATATCAATGATTTTGTAATACATCGATATTTTGACGGTCACCATCAATAATTTGGCGGCCAGAAACAATTGTCTTCAAAAATGGCTGATCTTCGAGTGGTGAGTTTGTAAATGTTTGGTAAATTTTTTGACTTGGGAGACATTGAACCATTTTTCTCGTGTGTGTAATACATTAATTATTTTAATTTTACAAAAATTTCTTTCAATGATGAATTATATCGTTTGCTTCTTTAAATACATACATCGGAACTAACAGACATCGGAACTAACAAACATCGTTGTGCACAGTGGTAGCGCCCCGATAAGCAATGCTTTGGAATGTGAGAAATAGTGTTGTAAAACCTTCGCGCCATTTTTCTGGTATCAGTTGCTTATTGCATTCTGTTGGATTCAATATTCCAAATTAATGCCTTTAAATTAATTTGATAGAGTTAAATTAAATATATCTATACATAGGAAAAAAATTCGTTCCTAGTGCTGCTTATGAGACAGTGTGCCTGCATGTGTATGTGCCTATTAATATGAGTGTGTGTGCGTGAGCAAAAGAAAAGATACGCAAACAAGGTACACATTTATTTACGTTTATTTATGTACATATGTATGTATGTAGTTATGCTTTGACCGTCGTTTGTTGCAATATTGTTCTTCATTTTTTTTTTATAAGTTTTTTGCTTTGTATTTGAATGCTTGCGAACGAACAACAAACACACACCAACACATACATACATACTTGGAAACACTGACACGCAACGCACATACATACATACACGACACACATACACATACAGACACGCACTGAACGTAAACTATGTACGAAGAAGGTAAAGGAAGTGAGCTACCAAAATGATGAATGATGTAAATTGTTTTACAAGTGAGCACACAACAACAGCAGCAACAACAATAGCAACAACTCCAACGAAAAATGTGTCGGATCATCCGATGGTAGCGACACCGACATCACCATTCATATTGAGAGCACCGCCCAGCGCCAAATCGAAACTCATCTTGCAGAACATGGAGGAGGTGCTGAACTCCGTTAAGCAGAAGCATCGGGAGAAGCACAAGAGAAAACGCGAGGAGAAGCGACGAGCTGCACAACTCGCCGAAGCTGAAGCCGAAGCGAAATTAGCATCACAAAAGAAACCCACAAAAACAAAAGCGACGAGTGCTGCCCGCCACGAGGATGGCCACGTGCCAACGACCTCCGAGAAACCACAGCCGCTGCGCGAGAAGACGGCACGCGAGAATGGCAACCGCAACAGCGCCAAGCGCAAGACGAGTCCCGTTAAGAGCAGCACCCCCATCGCTGGAGCAACATCCAACAATAACAACAATATCAACAACAACAACAGCAGCAAATCCAAAACCAAGACCACCAATGTGTTTGAGCTGATGATGAGCGGAGCACGGAATCGTTCCATAGGCGGCAATGCCAGTGGACAGGCTTCACCAGAGCAGATCTCGCCGACAGATGCAGCCTCTGTCACGCCACAAACCAAGCGGAAACAGATGCTCCAGGATTGGAATGATCGCAAAGGTGGCAACAAGCGTCGCTTGGCGGACGAAGCACGTGGAGAATACATTGAGCAGCAGATGGAACAACGTGCCAAGAGGTGAGTTCACCACCACACCAGTATTTAAGTCCTTAGATCTCTAAAGATCCTCCCTATTGCAGACTGAAGAAGATGCTGACACAGCCGGAGCTGCCGGCCAGCAAAAAGCTGGACTCATCGTTGCCCACGTCGTTGCCAGTTAAGAGAGGACGTGGTCGTCAACGTCGACGGGTTAGCGAGGATGTGCCTATAGTAGATCCGGTTAGCCAGAATATCGATTCACCTGCGGATGTGGAGTCTGCTGAATTCCTCGCCAAGCTCTCTTCGCCCACCAAGAAGCGGGACAGTTTACTGGGTTACTTTCCCAAGGTGGGATCAGCTCAGGTTGCGGAGAATGTGACCGCAACGGAGACACCAAAGCGTCGTCCACGTGGCACCAAATCCACACTGAGTACACCTGTTGTGGTGGATGAGCCCATCCCAAGCTTCACTCCTTCTGGTCGTCCGCGTCGCTCCTGTGCCTCGAAAGCGCGTTATGATTACGACTTGGAGCCGAGTCCAACAAAGGTCAAGCCGAAACCCGTGTCGGCAGACGTATCCATCGAGATCATAGACTTGGACGAGAGCAATTCGACAGTGACACCCAAGAAGCTGGCACCTCTCTTCATGCGACAACTGCCCAAGCCGAGTCCGGATCCGACAGTGCTGCGGGCACGTCAAGAGTTCCTGCAGTCCGGTGTGCCGGACAAGATCAGGCAGGAGCAGCATCGTCAACGCAACCAAGAGCAATACTACGAGGAGAACTTTGAGCTGTTTCCACGCATGGCACACGTGGCCTATTCTCCGCCAGCAGCAGCATCAGCTTCAACTCCTTCCAACTATGTGCTGAGAGGAGAAGCTGAAGATGATCTGCCTCAGGTCGCAGCTGGACACAAACCCGGTTGTGGTAGCATCACCAGCTGCACTTTAGCCGATTTCGTGGGTAGGAAGAAACGTCCAACCATGAGCTGGCCGCTGCTGCCCCAGCTGGACAACAAGCGCTCCATGGTGAAGAACTGGAAGACGATCTTCGATCGCTTCCCCACCTTCAAGTGCTACAATCAGATGCGGGAGAAATACAGGCATTTCAGTGCAATCGATGCGGCCCAGGATACCCAGCCCATGGGTGAATCCTTTGTGGTGACGCGACACACACGACGCTCCTTGGAGGCGGCCGGCGAGGAGGATGCTAAACCCCCGCCAACGGCACCCAACGGCGAGCTTCTGTTCACCGAGAAGTATAAGCCTCTGCTCTTCGAGCAGGTCCTGGTGAATCTGACCCCGGTGCAGGAGTTGCGCGAGTTCCTCTCCAGCTGGAATGGTGCTGGCAATCGCAACTCCCAGAACCTCGACGATACCCTCGACTTTGGCAACGATTCCAGTTCGGTTAGCGCCACCACCAACACCATGGTCCTGCTGGGACCATGCTCCAGTGGCAAGACGAATGCGGTATTTGCCCTGGCCAACGACATGAACTTCAATGTGCTGGAGGTGAATGCGGGCATGCGACGGACAGGGAAGAAGCTGCTGCAGGAGCTGCATGAAGCCACACAGTCGCATCAGATACGCAAGGATGCAAAAGCGGGGGCGACCCCGGGACAACAGCTGCTCCAGAAACTTCAGGCGAATGGGTTGAAGGCCAAGCGGCAACAGGGTCTGGAGGAGGATGAACGGAAGAGTCTCATACTGATTGAGGATGCGGATATTGTGTTCGAGAATACGGATGCGGGATTCGCTGATGCCATCCACACACTCGCCGCCAGCTCCAAGCGACCCGTCATCATCGTCGCCACCAATCCTAACTGTCCGCATCTGCAGCGTCTCATGCAACAAAACACCATCCATTTCCAATCTCCCAATCCACTCAACATCTCGCGATTCCTTGCGGTGCTCGCCTTGATGGAGAACTGTCCCATCGAGCTGGACGAGCTGATATCCCTCTATCTGTACAACAACAACAATCTGCGCAAGACTCTCATGGAGCTGCAGTTCTTCGTGCAGAGTGGCGGAGATGGACCCAGCTCGGCCACAAGGACGGTGAAGTCGCCCAGCAGATCTCCTAACAAATCCGTCCAGTTGGCCAGCCCGGATGGTGTTCATATCCATCAGCGACTCTTTGACTACTACACGTGTCCACAGAATGTCCAGCACTATATACCATTTCCAGTTAATTTTCGACTGCTGCGTCTCAATCTGACGGAGCTGCTGCGTCATGCGACGGCACTGCAGGCGGAGCAGGGTACGTCCTCCGTGGGCCGTGGCAAGAATCGTAAGAGACGCTCACCAAAGAAGGCGTGGCTAAGCACCGCCACGACCGGCAGCAAACACAAGTCTGAGGCGATATCACCGCTCGACACTTTGGCCAACTTCTATGAGCATCTGTCGACGGCCACGCTGCTTGGGGCTGGCGATGGGCAGGAGCACAGGGATCGTCTGGAGCCGCATCTCGCCGAGGAGCTGTCGCACACATTGATCGAAGGTGCAATCACGAACTGTCTGGCGGCCAAGGAATATGCCTACAATCTCTTCGATAAGGCCGAGGAACGGTAAGTAGATAACCTCAGCCCCTATCTTATCTGGCATAGATAATTAATTATCTACGGTGTTTGTTTGACAGTTGCACGCTCTCCGATCAGCTGGGCAGCTTCTGCTTGCGCAGCTCCAGTGCCCGCTCCTTGGACTACGAGCCCACGTTGCGTTCCATTTGCCGGAGCGAGAAGCAACGCGCCGGATTGGAGCGCAAGTCCAGTAGGTTCTATCATTATCTACGCAACTTTACGGGTAACAATGTGACCAGCTTCTCCATGGATATCTATGATGAGGCATGCAGCATATTGCAGGAGGACGGGGAGAAGTTGGAGCTGAACAATATTGTCGAATAATTAGTGCAAAGGGAAGGAAGAGAATAGAGAAAAGGGATGAGAAGAAAGAGGGAAACTAGAGTGAAAGGAAATGAAATGAAATGAAGAATAGAGGAAAAGGAAGATAAGTGAAGAGAGAAGAGAACAGAACAGAACAGGTAAGAGAAGATATAAGTGTAGAGCAGAGCAATGTAAAGAGCAAATACAAGAAAAGAATAGAGCAAAAGGGGGAGAAGAGGGATGAGAAGAGAAGAAGATGCAGCATCTTCCCAAATGGATTTCTATTTCTAATTTATTCACATTGCGATACGCAAAAGTTGATCTTAAACTAATTCATTAATTCGTTGTAGTTGAATTGACAAAAAAAAAAAAGAAAAAACAAACAAACACACACTCTCACATGCTTACGCATAATTAGTTGTTAGTGTTAGTTAATTAATTACTAAACGACCTGAGCTCTTAAAACAAATACAAATAAAAAATATACAAAAACTAAACAAAAAAATACAAACCAAAAATAAAGAATTTTTTAAATAAAAATACAATTATGAAAACTCCTAACTAAATAGACTTAGATCTCTACGGGGGCTCAGCAGCAGCACAGAAATCCTGAGCCTGAGGACTTCTCCGCCTGGCTAACAGCGGGCAGAGGATCAGGCTTCTTATTTGGAGCTGGAGCAGCTGCTGTTGCTGCCTTTGGCTGGGTATCTATAGACACTTCTCCAATTTTATACTGCTTTAGATCCTTTTCCGCGTCCGAAGAGTGTCCGGCGCCATTGAACGCCTTGGTGGCATCTTTGCCCGCCACCTCGAGGATCAATTCCGCACCGCCAGGATGCTGTTGGAGGAAGCTGCTCACATCGTACACATTGCCCTTGATGATGATCCAAGTGGGTTGTCCCTTCTTGCCATTGCGTTCTGCCACCTCCGATATTTGATAGATCTGTGACATGGTTGACAGACTGCTCCAATTATATTTTTAGGTGGGAAGGGGAGTGAATCGGAAATGCCACTTGACTCTCGATAAGATTCTTGTTTTATGGAGCTGCTAATTGCTTTTATGTGTTTAACAAGTGTGTAGAGGAACCTCCTGCTCAATGGACGCCCAAACAAACACTAGTCATGGGCCATGCCTGGCATTTAGTATTTCAACTACAATTATCAGATATCAGAAGTATTACGATTATAGTAGAAAGTGAGTATACGTTTTGTGTAATCACAAATGTCTGGGCTCATTATGACATCGATAACGAATACGTGCGAAGTTTGCCATCGACCAATTCTAAGTCCGCCAGAGCTACGGCTAAGTATAGAACCATGACTTGACTAAACTCGTTCTGATTGATCGCTGAAAATACCCAAAAACGTTTAAAAACGTTGAAAGTTGTTGAGAATTCTAAGAACATATCTGCTGAAATGGTTTCTTAGCGGTTTAAATTTAAGTTCTCGCGCTCAAATTCAAACTGCTTCTTTGCACACCTTGCGCTGCTTAAGTGTTCCCACTCGCTGTACTGCTTGCACTATTTGCCCGCTTGCATAAAGAACTGCTTTGCTGTCCGGCGTTGCACTGTTCCCACTCTGTTTTGTCCACACACTGACCAAATAACATATGTTAAGTTGTTAACATGATGATATTATTTGTAATTTCAAATTAAATTCAAAATTACTAATTTGGTCATTGGTGTCAGTAACCTCGCATACCAAGAAGTTGTCGATACAATTAGTTTGTTTTTTTGTTAGAATTCAATGTTATATTCATGAGACAACAACAATAATGAGTAATAATTTAAATATAGTTGATGTATTTTACGTTTTTCGCTTTATATATACTATATGTAATTTTTGTTAAATCGTTTGCCTTTAGCAAGTGTTGCTTTTCCGTTATTATTTGTTTATTCTGTTTTGTTTTTAAAATTTCGCTAGTATTAAGACACTGACCAAATAACATATTAACATGATATTTGGTGAGTGATTAAGTACAGCCTGAAACGGTTATGGCTGTTAACCGTTTACCGTTTATCCGCTAAGTGGTTGATCACATTGGCTGCCGTTGAACTGCTTGCACTGCTTGTAAGCGGTTTATGCCCGTTGCGATTTGAATGCGATATTTGTTTGTTTCGATTCAATTTCATTAAATTGTGTTCGTATTTACACTGTATATGTAAATATATATCAGTCGAATATTGAGTTAATGCTACTAAAATGGCGCGTAGGACTTGCTTAGTTAGTCATTATTTCAATTTGTTCTGTTTTAGTTCAAGTTGCATGCTGAATTTTCGTTCGCTCGTATTTCATGGATCGTATGTATTGAAACCATTCAATGAGATGAATATCGTTGGCTGATGTTGACATTATAACTATATATGTATATATTGATAATGTATGTATATAGTACTATATGTATATTGCTAGAAATCGTTAGATAATGCCACTAGTTCGAGTGCCATGATTGGAACTTGTTCATATTGCGTCTAGGTTTTCGTTAAATGTTTGTTTATACTTTCGATAGATAATATAAGCATTATCTTCTTTTCATTTGTTGTTTTTTTTCAAATAAATAAATAAAAGTTTATACATACGATCTATACATACACACAGATATACACACACATATATATATATATATATATATATATATATATATATATATATATATATATATATATATATATATTATATATATATGTATATAATTGCCTTTGGTCCTAGACGAATACTATATATATATATATATATATATATATATAGTATTCGTCTAGGACCAAAGGCAATTATATACATATATATATAATGATCTGGGAATTAGAACTACTTTATATACAGATGTTGTGTTCGGGGGGAACTCTGTCTATATGGAATGAAGTTGTCAGTTTTGATATCATCTATATATGTCCTATATCGGATAATGTCTGCCGGCTGCCCCAACTCAAAAATGATGATGATCCTTTGATTGCCAATCACTCTCAGTCAGTTTGGTCTTGTGGACAGCACAGATCTCTCACAGTATATATATGTATATATAAAGTGGGGCTGTTTTTTTTTTTTGGATACAATTTAAATAATTTATACATATGCCATTGTTTTGTTTTTTGTTGTTTTCTGTTGCATTTGAAACGGTCTTTTATATTTCTGCAAACGATTTGCAATTGTTGAGATTTGTGCTTAGAATTTACATTGCTGTGTACATTTCATATAAATATACATACATATATATATATATATATATATATATATATATATATCTTTACGATTATTATAATTATTTATGGTTTAGCTTATGTATGTGTCTGTATGTACATATTACTTGTTAATGTTAATATTAATTTTTATTATAATTATTATCAAATTGTATTTGCGCTATTTGGCTAAACTAAATAATAAAACTTTATTATATATTTATTTTATATTTTTTTATACACCTGCACTTCATGCTGACGACCAACCACGCCCCCTTTTTTTTCGCTTGCTATATATATCATTTTGTGTTTGGGGATGAAACCATATTAGAAATAAAAAACCACATATATTAAATTAAAACGCAAAAATCATAAATCAATTCTAGTTAAATTTGAAACAAATTTGAAATTTCGCTAAGTTCTTGCAATACATTCCTTTCATACATTATAATTAAAAAATATTTACATGTTTTTATATAAATTTCAATTGTTTTCATTATCATTAAAAATTCCTTTATGATTTGTTTAATTGTTATTAATATTAATATAAAAATCCTTTTTTTTTTTGTTGGTTTTGATTTTCAATTGAACTAAAAGAACTTTCGTTTTTTCGCGTGTGATTGATGACTGATTGAGTTGCTGCTTGGTTGGTTGGTTGTTGGTTTGTTTGTCTGTTGGTGGGGATAGATCATATAGCATTCTATATATAAGATATATATATCTGTTTAACACTATAGTTATATATTCAAACTAAATACATGTTGTATTTCTCTCTCTGTCTCTCTATTTATCTTTTCTCTTTCGCTGTCTCTCTTTGCATAAATAAATTTCTCTTTCAACTTTTCAGATATTTTCTATTCACTTTTTGTTTTTGGAAATGATATTTAAGAAACTAAATATTGTATGTGAGTTATAGTATTGGCAAACATCTTCAACTTCTCCTCTTTCTGCTTTATCTACTCCTGCTGCTCCACATTCTCATTCTCATCTTCCTCCTCCTTCTCTTCGTCGTTTTACATATTAAATTCTGACTAATATACAGTCTTTTCGTGCCAGCGCGAAGTTGATGCACATCATCGCTAGAGTTGGAATTATTGCGTCTCGTCCTCCCTAAGTTGTGGTTGATCCTGTTCCATCATCGTGCCTGTGCCCGTGCCTGTGCCTGTGCTGCAGGCGGTGCTCTTAAGTGTCGCTGCATTGGAGATGGGCAGGGCGGTGAGTGGCGCCGCTGCCAGGGATGAGGCCGACGAGGAGGCGGACACACAGGACGAGGGCAGGCCAGCCGAGGATGCCAACGACGAGGCCGACGACGACATTGAGGCAGATGAGGCAAGTGAACAGCCACCGGCAACTCCCACTCCTGTTCCCACTCCCGTTCCCACTCCCGCCGCTGCAGCTGCCGTGGCCAGTGATGTGGGTGACTTGGGTGAACTGATGCGTGAGAAGAACTTGGTTATGGCATTCGGTTTGGATTTAGTTGAGCTGCTGCCGCTGCTATTGCTGGAGGCATTGGCACCAGTTGCTGCTCCAACTGCCGCTGCCGCTGCTGCTGCGGTTGCCGCTTGGGCATGTGTGATGGCCAAGGCATAGCTGGATGAGCTGGCAACACCGGCGGCCAGCGAGGAGCAACTGCTGCTGCTGCTGCTCGCCGTGCTCAGCCTGTAGTTGGAGTTGGCGCTGGCACACAGCGTCGACAGCTGCTCGGGCACATCCCTCACGGTCTTGTTGGGCGGTGGCTTCGTATAGGAGCGCGTGATCTCCGATTGCTGGAGGAGCACAAACAGAGAGAGAGAGAGAGAGGGGCAACTTTAGTCTGGGTTTGGCTGGTGAAGATTGGAGTTGGAAGTTACCTGATAGCTGCTGCGTATCTGCAGATGACGATCCTGTCCGTACTCGCTGTCCGGCAGTGGTACATGGTGGGGGCAACGCGGCGTCTGCTGCTGCTGCAGCTGATATTGGTAATGCTGATGATGATCGTGGCTGTGGCTGTCCAAGGAGCTGCACGTCGACAACATGCTCGCCGTGCTGCAGGAGGAGTTGCTCTGATCAACACCACCACCACCACCGCCACCGCCACGTTTGTAGCTCCCGCTGGCTGTGTTGCCATACTTCAATGTGGTTGCTTCGATGCCACCGCGTGCGGCAACATTGCTGCCACTAAAATTGTTAATACTATGCGCAAGTTGCGTGTGGTTGTAGCTGTTGCTGTTGCTGCTACTGTTACTGGTGGCGCCACCGCTGTTGTGGGGCAGGTGTGGAGTTGTCATGCGTTGTTGTTGCTGCTGCTGCTGTAGATAATGTTGTTGTTGTTGTTGCTGTTGGTGGGAATGTTGTTGCTTGTTGTTGTTGTTATTGTGATGATGTTGCTGCTGCTGTTGCTGTTGATTGTTGCTGCCACGCACGGCCAGCAGCTCACGCGCCTGTAGCGCCTCCACGCGCATTCTACATCTAAATTGATCCCTGCCAGAAATTGAGAAAGATTAGTCAAGAGTTCCTCCACAGCTGTGGACAACATTGTACTCACCTATCATCGGGTGGTGGGCGGGTCGGAACGCCAAGACGCTCCATTCCCGCGCAGCCGGCCGTCTGTACCGATAGCATCTGTAAAACAGAGAAAATTAACAGATTAATCCTCTGCATCATCAAAACTTCAATTCCCTTCAATCTTCAATCTATTATCTGACAGTTTAATCTTTAACATGTTCCTTCCCGCTCTGAATGAGCTTCGCAATTCCTAACAGATTAATCCACTGCATCATCATCAATCATATATCTTCAAACCATAGAGTAATCCCGCTATCATGATAGAGTCTACTCGTCAACACAACTTCAATCACCTTCAATCATGAGAAAATTCTGTATTTATCAACCGTTTTGAAGGATGGATTCGAACTGATTCCAAGCAGATTAATCCATTGTATCCTTACTAATCATATAATCTCTAATCTCAAAGTAATTCTGTTATCATAATAGCATATACTCAAAATAACTTCAAACACCTTCAATCATTATCAAATTTTGTGTTTATTCCCCTTTATTGTCGTAAGAATTGAAATTGACTTCAAGTAGATTAATTAATCCACTGCATCATCATTAATCCTATAACCTCCAAATCAACTTAAATTTCAAAGATTCTACTTCTTATGACACCTTCAATCACCTTCAATCAAAATTTAATTCCCCTTTTGGAAGGAATCCAATAAATTTATATTATAATTAATCCTATCCCCAGCAAATTCCTAGCAATCTTAAGTCAACCCGATCTTTACCATCTCAAGGACTCTAATAGGGTCAATCCATCATGACAACTCCAATCCCATCCAAACTTAAGCTAAACCTGAGTTTGCTTCCCCCGCTTACGAGTCTAATAATTGAGTTTATCCTGACAGGAAGCCACCTCCGCCGGGCTTGGGAACTGATAGAATAGTTGCCAAGACTTATGCACACGCGGATTGCAACCACGTCTCGAGTCGGTCTCATACAGCTCCAGCTCTATGCGCATCTGATTGAGATCCATACCAGACGTGGACTTGAATACCAGATGACCATTGTAAGTATTCTGGGGACGCACCACAAACGGCTGCTCCACGAAGAGCAGCGTCTGATGCCACAACGACTTGCGGTGGGGCAGCGTCGACTGCAGGCAGGGATTACAGCTGAGCTGCTGTGGCACATGGGAGCGACTGAAGGCCACATCAAAGTAGAGCACGAAGCACTCCAGTTGTCCCTCGTGCTGCACCTGCAACTTGATGTTGCGCTTGATCTGCAGATCCTGGGAAGTGGCCTTGCGCAGATCCAGCTCCAGCACCTTGTGTGCGAGTGTGAGCAGGTGCTGGCCACTGATCTTGGCAAAGTGGGGCTCGGCGAGGGAGTAGCTGCGGATGGCCTTCATGTTGAAGCCATAGACATTGAGCCACCAGTTGCAGCTGTTGTTCTTCAACTCCCGCTCAGCACTGCCCAGCAGATAGAGACAGCCCAGATCGGGCAGGATGAAGCCACCGGGCTTAAGCCAACGATCTCGTGCCTGGAGCACCTCCAGCAGATGGGACTCGTAGAGCAGACAGTGTCCCATCCAGTGGCAAATGATGCCATCCACCTGACTTGGCAGCCTTATATCCGCCACTCGGCCACGAAACACTTTCACTGTATCTCCCAAATGATTCGCGTTGACCACCAGCTCCGCATAAGTGGTCACATTGGAGTTGTCCACGGCATAGACCCGAGCAGCTCCAAGGCGGGCGGCCATCATGGCCAGAATGCCAATGCCGCACTTCAGCACGAGTATCGTGCGTCCTCTAAGCAGATGCTGGTTATCCTCGAGAACACACTGAAAGTAATACATGGATGCCTGATCCTTGTGCCACAATCTCATGTTCTCCACATGCGCGGCATTGTCCAAACGGAAGTCGGCGGACGTCATGTTGTCCACAGTTTTCAGCTCGGGAGGCGTACAAGTACGTGTTGTCTTGACGGAGGATCCACTTTTTGTGCCGCCCTTGGAACAATTTGTAATCTTCTTGGTCTCCTCCGACTGTTTGTGCAGCCCTGACTTCTTTTTGCTCTCCACTTTGTGCACTTGTTTGCCTTTGTGGTGAGCGGGAGCTTCAAGCACCGTTGTCATGTAATCCTCCATAGTAAATACATGACGCTTTGGTTTATAGTTATCACTATTATATATAATTGGCATTTTTTTTATATTAGCCAGTGTTAATTGAGGTAATTCAACTCGAGTACTAACTCTAAAAACAAACTTAATGCAGTTATGCAGAATACTGCAAATGCAGCCCTGCGCCGATATTGGCGGCAAGTTACATTTATCGAACTCATTCGATAAGTCGATAGGTGGCAACGCCAGCCAAGCAACATACCGATATTGGCGGCCATATCATTTATGGTCATTTTATTAAACTGTGATACGATCAGATTCATTTTTAATATTGAATTAAATTAAACACCATTTACATTAATATATGTAAATAATTGGTTGACACATCTTTTACATAAATAATACAGACAGCAGCTTTCGTTCTCACACAGCTGATGACACGAATCTGCATGTCCCACATTTATACTATTTTTTTTTTTGCTTCATTTTCGATATTTTTTTTTACGGCACCGCTACCCCGCCGCTCACCTGGCGATTGATGTGTTCAAGTGAGCGTGACAAATGACAAATCTAGCAAATAATTCGTTTTTCTCGAGACTCTTTGCCTGTCTTACACCCCCTCCTCTCCCACCATTTGAATTATACAAAAATGTGAGTCTATGCAAATAACCAAATGTTTGCATAAATATGCACATTTGATGTTTGCCCATTTTTATTTTGAGACAGCTCTTCTATTTTCATAAAGCTTTAGCATTTTTTATCCTTTAAAACACTAATTTTGCCCAAGGGAAAATTATGAATTTTCTTTAAATTCCAATTTACATGAAATATGAAGCAAACGTTGTGTGTATATGTGGGCTAATTATTTGATTCGCTTTTGGCGTCTGTGCGTGCCGCACATAACGGTTAATATCAAAATCTCCTGACGAGGCGTCCATCAGCCACCATGAGACGACATAACACACACATACCCAAACACATACACGCGTACGCACACACATGCACATTTAATAATCAAATTGAATTATTCATTGGCTAACGGCGGCAAATAAAATTCGATTAAAACACAACGCCGCCGCTACCTCTCTGCCCAGGCCTCAGTCAACGTTGGCGTCGTCAGCTGGTAAGTCTGAGCTGAGCAACGCCTTGGGTTATTAGCGCAGCAATTGTGTTTCTTATTGCGTTGGCTGTCTCCCCTCTTAGCAGTTAGCTTCCTCTGCTGCTGTTGCTCTGACTACTCTACTCTCAAGCTCACTCTCTGTGTCTGTTTGCTACGACACACCCACGCACCGCTTACAATGGTGTACCAAATGCTAAGTCACGCATGCATATGTTACAGTGTTGCCAGTGTTAGCTTATTTCTGGCTAGATGTAGCACATTTCAAAACCAAAATTTTGCAAATAAGCAAATATCTAGACGAGTGTTTTCTTTCCTCTATAATTTAATCAATTTATGTCTGCACTGTAAGCCGTATATATTATATCTAGCTTTATTTACCACTATTTTCGTCTCTCTGCCAATTTACCTCTAATTTTGGCTTTTTTCTACTCAACAGCTGGCAACACTATTGTACTTGTTTCTTTGAGCGACAGGCCGAGAGAGAGAGAGAGTGACACTGAGCGCGAAGAGAGCCAGACCGCAAAATAGGATAAAGGCGCTGAGCAGTAAAGTAAAGTAAGGAACAACAACCAAATCACATTAAAGCATTTGCACGTGTGTCAGTATGTCTGTCTCAGACACTCACACTCACGCATGGACATACATACACTTACATATGTACATACATTTGCTGTTATTTAAGTATGTAGGTTTTTGTAATGAATAATGAACAATGTTTCTAGTTGTCAGCACAGCGCGCAACAATTTGTCAAAAGTCGCTAGCTCCATCTTTGTCTTCAGCTGCCCTTCCACCTCTCTCTCTCTCTTTCTCTATCTATCTCTCTCTCTCTCTTACTCTCTGCCATTCTCTGCTCTTGTTGGCTTTATCTTTGTCTCCATCATCGGCGTTAGCTTTTGCTTTGGCTTTAGTGGCGGCGACGTCGGCGGCATCGCTTTGGTCTTTTTCGCACGCCGCATTCGTTGCACAACAGTGCCAATGATGTTGCCGCCACTGTTGCGGTTTACAGGCGTGTCGGCATGGTTCTCACCAAGCTAAGTTCGCTACTCTCAAGGTTTCAGCTTATATCGACCGCAACAAAAACAATAACCGAACAGAAAAGCAATAAAAATGAAATGCAAAAAAAAAAAAAGAAAAAAATATTGGAAAATTGTGGAAACAGTTCTGTCTTCTCATTCATATTGATGCCGCGATTTAAGCCAAATTCAATTTACTGTCATTATGATAAAGACATAAGAAGCAGCAGATGAAGCAATATCAATTGACGGCGTCTAGTCGACGCTTGGATACCCTTTAAGCCAAGTCATAACAATAAACAGTTTAAATAACAGCCTGATTTTCTTCTGCGTGTGTTTAACATTTTCAAACAGAGACTATTTCTCTCTCTCTCTCCTTCTTTCTCTCTTTCTTCCTCACACTCTGTCTGTCTCGCTTTCGTCAAGTCTTGTGCTCTCTCAGACGTGTCATGCATCCGGCAGATACTTTGCACAATGGGGCAGACGAGGCACGTCCCACGTTGTCTCGACATTGCATAACATGTTCAAAAGGAACGTGCAAAAGCAAAAACCATAACACCACTGAAGAAGAAGAAGCAACAGCAGCAGTAGCAGCAACAGAGGGCCAAAAAGGAACTGTAGGAAACAGCAGACGTAGACTAGGTAGTTTGGGGTATGCAGCTGAGTGGGGTGGGGTGGGGGGGGAGAGAGCGAAAAAGAAGAGAGAGAGAAAGAGCGAGAGAGTTATAAAACTCTCAGCTGCCGCAGTTACATAAGCACAAACGACAACGACGACGCGGCGCTGTTGCTTCAAGGACTTTTGCCACCCACAAAAAAAAAAAGGAAAAAATGGAAAAAAATACACAACGTTGATGACTTGCCGTCTGTCCGTCCCTCTGTTCGTCCCTCCCTCACTCTGTCTCTATCTCTCTCTCTCTATGTTTTGTTGTCTCTGCTGCGAGTTTATGCCCAAAACGCAATGCAGAGTAAAGCAGACAGCAAAAAGGAAGAGACAGTTGAAGAGGAAGAGGAAGACAGACAGACAGACAGACGTAAAAGGGAGACAAAGAATGAGAAATAAAGGTAGGCAGAGAGAGAGAGAGAGAAAGAGAACGCGTAGTAGACAGAGAGAGAAAGACAGAGAGTTATAAAATGGTAGAGGAAAAAAGAGAGAGACAAAGAGTGAGAGAGGCAAATGAAGGCAAGGCAAAGTTAGCGCAAAACTTCTGACACGTGTCGCCAGGCGGCGCTGCTTGTCGTCTTACGTCCTTCTTCCAACGTTTTTGTTTCCTCAGCATATTCCATTTCCATGTTCCTGCCCATTTCCATTCCACGCAAACACACACGCACACATGCATACTCAATGCAGGCTGTCAGTCTGATTTCTAATGCCACCCAATTTTTTATATAGTACATATTTTTTATGTTTATGTGACAGCATTTATAGTTGTTGTTGTTTGTTTGTTGTTGTTTGTGTGCTACTTACGGGTACAGAATGTTCCGGCTCGGTTGACAAAAGTGTTGCTGCTGTTGCTGTTGGCTGTGATGTTGTTGGTGTTGCTGCTGCTGCTGCCGCCGCTGCTGGTGTTGCTGCTGCTGCTGCTGCTGCTGCTGCGGTTGTTGTCGGCGTCAGCGGTAGGGCCAGAGCAAAGCCAGTCTCGCCGCTGCCACCACTCGTCGTCGCAACACAACAATATGCAACGTTGCCACGCCCACTGCGGCTGCCACTGCCACTGCCGCTGCCACTTATGCTGCTACTGCCACGTCGGTTGCGTCGTCGTTGCTGCTGCTGCTGCTGCTGCTGCTTCTGACACGTTATTGCTGCTGCAGCTGCTGTTGTTGTTGCACGTCGCAACTTAAGGACAATTATGAGCACGTTGCCACCGACGAGACACACGGCAACTCCAATGGCGATCAGCAAAACGTGGCCTAAAACATACACAGATAACACAAAATAATGATAAGTCATTTTGGACATACATAATTATTTGATAAATAATTTCTATCTTAACAAAATATACAAATTGGAGATATGAAATATCAAAGGCAGACACATGTCTTTTAAGCTTACCAACTGCTGAGTATTCATGCCTGAAAAGCATGATTCGAAGGGGGCAGGCTAAGGGTCGGGGCAGGAATTCGACATTACTTGGAAAACATAATGTATTCCACTGAAATACGTAAATTACAAATTCTGATAAATTCCATAAATTCTTTAAGGTGTCTATAAAGCGGAAATAATCTTTTTTAACCTGACGAGATCTTAGAGACTTTTAAAATTTTTTTAAAAATAATGAAATTAACAAAAATGAATACTAATTCAGTCCTTCCTCACATAAGAGATACCTTAACCATGGAAGTCGTTTTTAAAGCTAAATAAATATAAAAAATTATAATTTTTACTAAAATAAATTTTTATAATTATTGTACAAGATATATTACTGATTTATAGAGTAAATAAAATTCTTACTCTTTCAAAAAATTAAAAAATTACCTTAGTATGTCTTTTAAGTTTTAAACTAAATAAATTAATAAAATTAAAAAAACTAAAAGATTTTTAATTTATTAACTTGTATTATTATTTAACTAAATTTATCATTGAAAAACAATATTAATATTATATTGTAATATAATATTACTGCTTTCTTAAGTTTCTCAAATTTAAGAAAAACTTGAAATTAATTTAATAAAAATTTAGAGTTTCATTTTAATTTCATTAAATATATAACAAATTGCAACACGTCTAATCTAATTTATGGAATTACTTTTCAAGTTCAGCAAATTAACTAAAAATGATTACATATACATATGTATATATAATTTTTTATATAAAATAAAGCTTTCAGTTCTTCCAAAGATAAGGCCAACACATGACTCTCGTGCTCTCCTGCTGATAAGATCATTACAAAGGTCGGATCGCTTCAGTTCCTCAAACAAAAGCCGAACCTATACACTTGACAACTATTTATGGCAGCTAGACGATGACGATTAACTACAATTATTAAGCACAATTATTAGCAATTAATGAAGAAGTTTAGAGCGCACTTTAAGCGAGATAAATTATATTCAGTGGTGTCCATGCGGCGTATGAGTAATAAATTGAAGTGGACGTATACTAAATACTTATTTGTTAATTGTAATTAACTTTGAATTGGAAATCCGCAAAAGAAAGAGACCTAATCAACAGCAGACGGATGCCATCTCTTTTTCACACACACTTTCTCTCTCTTTACCACTGGCATGCCTCTAAGGATATACGCAATATAAACAAGCCAGAAATGTTACCAATAATTATAGAGTCTGGGCAAAAATGTCGAAAAAATAAAGCGAGAAAAGTGAGAAGGGAGAGAATGAGGTAAAGTACGCCCACATGCCCTCGCAAAGTATGAAAGAAATTGGCAAAAAGAAAATGAAAACACACAGAAAAAATAAATGAAATATAAACAAACAGACCGTTACGAAATGTTTTTAAACTAAAGGTCCGAAAATATGCACAAAACAAGAACAAAACCAATTGAACAAGAATAAGCTAAAATGCTAAAAATACTATTTTTTTTTTTTTTTTGAAAATATTCGTGCAAGAGTGCTACAAAATGAAACAATGAAAGAAGCAAAGCAAAGCAGAAGCAAAAGCAAAGCGAATCGAAACATAGGCGAGATACCGCACCGACCTAAGACTAGAGACCCGAGACCTACAGACCGCCGACCGTAGACCGTAGACCGTGGAACCGACGCCGTTATATCGAAACTATATAGACTATGTTGGAACCGACCAACTGTCTGTCTATGCGACTCACACACATACACACATTATAATCTATACACAACTTGTATATACATATGTATATGTAAGACATACATATGTATAAACATATAAATGCGTATGCGTCTAGACTAGATAGCAGACGACTTAAGCGATACCGTCAACCGTCGACCGTCGGCACCGAACACACATGCGCAATCGTCTGGCATTCACACACATAGACACACACACACACACACACATACACACTCAGACATTGCTCAACTCTGAGCATGTGTGTGGGCGTGGGGGCGATAAACAAAGCGAAAGGCCCACAACGCGTCGAGACATGTTCGACTTACATATGCTTGCCTAGGCTACTTAGCCAATATCATACAGAGCACACGTAATATGACAGAGACAGAGAGACAAGCGAGAAAGAGACAGATAAAGAGAGGTACAAATAGACAGAGAAAGAGAGAGAGATAGAGAAGGCAAAAAAGGAGCCGAGTGGGAGAACATGGGAGCTAGAGGGCGACACCCTATTGCCCAGATAGACTGTTGTCATTTGGGTATTACCAAGAGAGCACACAGACAAACATGTGCCATAACTTGCGCAACAGACTGTATTTGCAATAGGTAGTATTCATTGCATTAAAATTGATGGATGATATCGTAATTGTCGCAAGAAAAATAGATATTAAGTGGCCTATTGACAGCCAAATATGGTCACACTGAAGTTAAACTGTATAACGGCAGCATAATATGGTCACACTACAGTTAAATTTTATCTCATTAGAGTTGTAAACTCACAAATTTTCAGAAAAATAAGAAAAACACCTAAAACCTTTAACTTCAAATATTTTGAGTTGCTTTTCTAAGGATTTCCTTAAATTACTGTAGACATTTTTCTTCCGATATACGGTCACACTGACTGCAGGCATTGCATTAAAAGTTTGCTTCAACATTTCGTCAAACTTGTAGTATTTTTTTGGTTTTTCCTAAGACAAAAAAAAGATATTTATGCATTTGTTGACGCGAAAATATCCGCTTTCATAGCTGTTTGGTTAGCCCGGTAAAATTCCTATGCTAATTAGTGTTATAATAAATGCTGCATGTTTGGTAACACTTTTTCTTGTTTCTTGATCTGTTTTAAGTTTTTGTTTTATGGACTTTGCACTTTTAACGGTTGTGTTAAGTGAAACATCAATGAAGTTCATTTTTTCTTTCTGTATTATTTGTGTTGATAATATGAAAGGTGATTTATAAAATATGCAAAAAGTGTAGACTGAAAATATGAGCGATCTCTGGAAATATGAATTTGTTTTGTTTACTTGTATAACTTGAGCAAAACTTAACCGTTTTTTAATCTTTTTATGAATTTTGTTTATATGAGATTTGAAATTTTAAAATTCTCTAAAAAAAACAGTTCGTATATAAACTTTGAGCAGCGTGTAACTTTGACAAGATTGCGTTTATTATTTGTTGCCTTTTGGTATAGCCTAAATATCAGAACAGCAGTAAATCATTGTAAGGTCTGCCAAAAAAACAAAACTATATCTTTTCCTCCCTCTCTCTCTCTGTCTACACTCTTCTCTTTCTCTCCCTCTCTCTCTTATTCTCTGCCTTGTGTTAGTTACAATGTAGCTGACAGGCAGACGGAGGCCAAAAAAACAAAAAAAATATATATGTATATCACAAAATGACGAAGCGACGGGGGCCCGTGACGCAGACGACCATGTCTGCTGATGTCTGGCACAGTTTGGCTGCTTAGGGGTTGTCGGCGGGGTGGGTGCGAGGTAGGTGCAGATTGGGAGCGGGGGCCAAACGGCCAGGTGTTAGTCAGGTGAGCATGATCATCATCATCAGAGACGCTGCTTGCGCCATAAAACTTGAACGGAAAATCTAAATAATTTCGGTGAAAATATTGCAATAAAATAAATACATAATAATTAGAGGAAAAGAAAAACGATAAACAAAAAGCACAAGTACAATGTGTAACAAAGAGAAACAAAAAATATATATGTATATGAAAAATAAAGTTAATCAAGTAAAATTAAAATGTACAGCGAATATGTCAACAATGTCTGAGTGGAGAGTCTATCTATGTGGATATGTGACTGTCTGCATGTGTGTGTGAGTGTGTGTGTGTTTGTTGTCTGGCTTCAACTTTACAACAGCACCAACAATAATAACAAATAACAACAACAACAAATGACAACAACAAGTGGCACTTTAGACTTTTGCGCATTCCCAGCCGCAAACAATCGTTGCCAACGTCGTCGCCGCTGAGCAGAGCAAAGTAAAGCAAAGCAGAGCAGAGCAGAGCAGCGCATTGCAAAGCAGAGCAAAGCAAAGCAGAGCAGAGCAGGTCGCCTTTGCCAGACAGGTGACTCAACCGACTCAGCGCAGCTGTAGTTGTAGCTGCTGTTGTTGTTGTTGTCACATTTCGCTTTGTCTCTACTTCTTCTTATTGTAGTTGTTGTTGTCGTTTTCCTTTCATTTCGCTTTAATTGTTGCTGTAATTTTTATTGCTGGGTGACTGATTGAGCGCGTCTGCGACTTGTTCATATCTCTAGTACTGTACAAACACACACGTGCAACTCTGGATACCCTATCTTAACAGGGACAATGACAGTGGGGTATATTGCTTAGCAAGCTAAGCGGAAATTGAAAAATGCGATTTTTGCTTTCACATTTTGAGTCATATCTCGAGAAATTCTCATCAGAAACACCTCAAATAAAAAGCAAAATGCTCGTTTTGAGTCCCAGAATCGATTAGAGCAAAAAAATTGGCATCAAATAATTTTCGGTTTTTGATGATTATGTCAAGGGGTTAGTATGCAAAAATGGTCAAAAAAAGTCGAAAAATTTAAAATGAAATTTTTGATGAAATTTTGAATGCAGAATCAAAGTGTTATAAAAATCATTGATAAAATTGAAAATTTCATGAAAATCGGTTGATTTTTGGCAAAGATATGGCAGTTCAAAATTAAGAGAAACATTAAAAATTTGCTACTTTGGTGTTTTTTGGATATAAAATGAGAAATTTTAATCAAAAATATTTTTAAAGAAGAATTTAAAAATTTTATTCGATTTTCAAAATATAACTTTAATTAAATTCCAAATTTCATAAGAATCGGTTAAGTTTTGGGTAAACTACAATAGATCAAAGATAACAGAAAATTCATAAAATGCGAATGTACCAATTTTCGCCTCTCTTGCCACACTTTTGGCCATATCTCTTAAAATACTCATCAGAAATACCTCAAATAAAAAGCAAAATGTTAGTTTTGAGACCCAGAACCGATTAGAGCAAAAAAATTGGGGTCGAAAAATTTTCAGTTTTTGATGATTGTATCAAGGGGTCAGTATGCAAAAATGATAAGAAAAAGTCGAAAATTCTAAAATGAAAATTTTGATGAAATTTTGAATGCAGAATTAAAGTGTTATAAAAATCATTGATAAAATTGAAAATTTCATGAAAATCGGTTAATTTCTGGCAAAGATATGGCAGTTCAAAATTATGAGATAGGTGTAAAATTTGCTATTTTGGTACTTTTTAGAGATTGAATGAGAAATCACTGCAGTTTTTTGGTACATACTAAATTACAATTATTTAACATAAATTCTTTAAATATATACCTCTGAATATATAGAGATATACTGGTCTTAGATACCCTTCCCAAAGCAATCAACGCAAACGTTGATAAATTATTTTTTCGTTGGCATTTGTGTTGACATTTGGCAAAAGTAATGAGTGTTTGTGACACTTTAAGCTAATGTCATTATGGACTTGGAATTAATATCTATTCAATAATCGAGACAGCTGTTTAGTTTAGCTTTATTTTTTCTTGCTTGGATTTTTTTAAGAGGCTGACAGTTTTGTGGTCTGCCTTCGATTTATGCGACTTAAATGGGATTTTTCGAATCAATATTTTTTCTCCGTTTCTGTTTAATTTTTAATGTTTTTTTTTTTCAATATTTTTTTTTTTTATTGTGGCTATTTTTAGTGTGTGGCTCGCTGAATCTGATCGAGTGGGCAGAGCCGCAATTGGCGACGCTTGTGCTAAACTTGTTTTCACCAATGCACAACGCAATCTTTGCCCCCAAAACAGTGAACCATGAGCAGAGAAAGAGGGGAGAGAGGATGGGATGTGGGTATCCGCAGTGCAGGTTCCTTGACCGAACAACTTGCCACTCGGAGACTGTGCAATGTATGTACATACATATGTATGGATATAATAATCGGGCAATTTGGAGGCTGACAATTCAATTGATTAAGTTAAAGGAGGCGCCCCTTAGGTATAGCTTCATATACCTTATATGTATATATCGTATATAACTTGATATATGAGAGGGAGCACACACACAACACACGAAATTCTTCAAGTTATTAATTCAATGATTATGATGGCACCGCTAATGACAGTCAAGTGCATTTTGTTGAGCTCTCAGTTCCTCTCCCTCTCCCTCTCTCTCTCCCTCTCTCACTTTGGATCCGTATCTCCCGCACCCCCACAACAATATATACTATATGAATATATGTATATAGCTGAGTTCAGTTTGGATTTTGTAGGAGCATTGACACGTTAATTGATGTCAAGGTTAGTCAGAGAGTGTCGATTAACTAAGCCAAACGAATGACACTGAAAATCAACTCAAATCACCGCACTTGCCATGATAATACAAATAACATATATACATGTATGTATATACATCTATTATATGATATAGCTGCCATTATAGCTCGTTTTGTGCATGACATTGAACTTGAAGGCAGATTCAAAGAATCATTTCTGGAAAATTGCAACTGAAAATTGCTATTGAAATTGAGGCTAAGGCCATGCCCGCCCAGAGATCACGTACTACCCCCCGGATAGATCATATACCCAACATATCCCATCATTCCCATATCCGTTTTTATACCCAAAATCTGTTTACTGACGTCAGTCACAAGTGGCAGACAGCAGGAATGCAAAATGCGTCTGCCAAAAACTGTATAAACATTGAAAACAATATTCTTCAGATATTTAAAAGATCTGCTCTAACTGTAAAAAAGGAGGGGTGGGTAGTGGTGGGGAGAGTTGCCGTTACAAAGTCTAATTGCAGTTGCCAAAGTAGCAGCTGATGGGAAATATTTTGATGCCAAGTGTGAGGAAATTAGAGGAAATCATATCTATAGTTATTTTGGCTAAAGTGTAAACTAAAAATCAATAGAATGGAAATTGTTCAGGAATATATTAAATAAATTAAAAAAATGCATCAACACAATTAAAGAAAATATATATAAATTGCTTTTTTTTAAATGTAAACATAATAATCTAAAAAATATATGTACTACAAAACAACCATGAAAATTAAAGTATTTAAGGTAATTAAATTATTAAATATATTAAATTAATTAATTAAAATTTAAGGCAATTTGCATAAATTGATATTTGCATAAATTAATATGAGAATAAATAAAAAGTATTATTTATATTAAAGTAAGAAATGAAATAATATGCATATGTGAAATTTTAAAAAGTAATTAATATTAATTAAATATAAATTACAATACTTTTAAGCATATATTTTTGTAAAATTAAATAAATAATAAAATTCAGAAAATTACAAGTATCAAAATAAAACCCAAAAAAAATATAATAAAAAAAATAGATGAACAATAAAAATTCTACTATATTATAAAAATTTTACAAATTCTATTGATATAACAAAAAAATACAAAAAAATCTTCAAAAATTTCTCACTTCGTTCTGCACTTTCTGTCCTTCCATTTTAAGCAGCTTCTATAATCATGGCAGACTGCAGACGAGACATGAATAGCATTTTGTTTTTATATGTCTTTGTGGTTTTTGGCAAATTCAAGCATTTTCAAAAATTATTTTCAATATCAAGCAAAAGGCCGCAAAAATAAAATGCAAGAAAAAAAGTTATGCCAGCAACAAAGTTGAACTGACGGCGGGTTCTGTAGTTGTCGTTGTTTCCGTTTCCGTCACAGTGGCGAAGAGAGAGAGAGAGAGAGAGAAAGTGATGGTGAGAGAGAGAAAGGGGAGAGCGTCAACCCTTTTTCTTTGCCTCTTGTTGTTTGATGCAATCGCAGACAGCGAAAAACATGCAAAAAATGAAGGGGAAAAAAATGTAGAAAAAAAAATGAATGGCAAAATGCAAAAAGCAAAAGCTGCACCGCAGACAGACGTCGTTGACAACAGCACAGCAGCAGCAGACACAGAAAAAGAGAGAGACAGAGAAACAGAGAAAGAGAGAGAGAGAGAGAGAGAGAAGAGCTAAAAGGGTGGAGAAAGAGCGCAGTAGAGATAACTAAAGATAAGAGCTGCATTAGACGATGGGGGGGGGCAGGGGGCGTAGAGGGAACTAAGTTCGCATGTCCGTTACTTCATTTGACTGCTGAGAGCTCACTTTATGACCTCTTACGAAAAAACATTTTTTTTTAAACGTATTTATATTTTGTTATTTTTTATCTTAATATTTATATACATATATATTTTATATTTTCATTGTTTTTGATTCATTCTTTTTATTTGTTTTTCTTTTTTTATTCATTGTTTTTAGTTGAATTTTCATTTTCATAATTTTTTAATAATTTTTTTTTATTTATATTTTTTAATTCATTCTTTTTGTGCTTTTATATTTTTAGTTGTATTTTCATTTTCATATTTTTTTAATATTTTTTTTTATTTATTTTTTTTATTAATTCTTGTATTTTTATTTTTTAGTTGTATCCGTTTTTGTATTTTTACATTTTACTTTTTAAAATAAATATTTTTTTTTATAATTTTCTTTAGATACATTTTTTTTAAATTTTAATTTATTTCTTTTATTTAATTTACTTGTTATTTTCATTGTTTATGTATGTATTTTCTTTTTATTCATTCTTTCCATTCGCATATTATTTATTCAACCTTTTTTTTTGTACTTTTAATTATTATATTTTTTATAATTTTTATATTAAATTTTTTTATTTTCTGTTAATTTTTTTCAATTATTTTTTATTTTATTTTTTTTTAATTTCCTTTTCTTTATTTTCATTTTTTTTTTGTCATATTTTCAAATTTTCTATATATATGTGTGTATATATTTTGTTGTATTTCACTGGCTTTGCTAATCGCCTGGAGCTGTCAGCGGGCACGCTGAATTGATTAATGGCAAATGCTGTAAGTCGCCACACGCGGCGTATGCGCAATGCGCGCCACGTTGCGTACACGCGATGTATGCAGGCAGCAGAAATGCCCTTTTCATGCTATGCACACAAAACGAGAGTGTGTGAGAGAGAAAACGAGAGGGAGAGCGAGAGTGAGACAGATGTAGTAATAGAGAGAGAGAGGGAAGTAGGTATGCAGAGTTCGCTTTTTGTTGTCATAATTAAGTTCACAGGGTCTGCCAGTCTAGACACGAATTTGCTTAAAACCCTCGCTAACAGCAGCGAACAACTTCTCTCCCTCCCCTGCCTACTCCTCCCTATGCCCACTCAACCCCCTCTTAAAAGCAGTGGCGTAGGCTACTCTATAGTTTCCGCTTTTTCTTCTCTGTTGGAAACCCATCAACGTTAAGTCGTGACGTTGTTATGGCGGCCAAGTAAACGCTGTTGTTTTTTTTTCTTTTTTTGCCCCACTGTGCTGCCTTTCCGCCACCCCCTTCCAATCCAACCCCCCTCTGCTGAGCAGTGCAACATTGTGTCATACTTTGTTGATTTTGAGCGCGCTTTTTGCTGTTTGTTCGGCGCTTCTCTGTGCTTTGCTAGACGCGACCAGCAGCGGCCATGTTAACAGGGGGATGAAGCAGAGGGTGGGGGGGGGGTAGAAGAGATGGGGGTTGCAATCTTTTGTTTGTTTGCAGCTTGCCACTGCCGCGACTGTAGAGCTGCAAGGCAAATATTGACAGAGGCTTCGAAATATGACGAAAAATTGCCACGGCTATTTGCCAGTTGTTATATACATAGACTTATCTATATATTTATGTATGTATATATGTATGTATATAACTGTTAACTGTATAACCTGCCTCTCTCACCTCCCCCCCCGCACCAATCTACCGTTATGTGTGTTAGCTGCTGCGGCCAATGACTCATTGACCTCGTTGCATGCCCCCGCGCCCATTCGCCAACGCCAACAACAATTGTCCTTCTGCCGGCGTCAGTCTCCACCCCCACCCCCCGCGCTACCCCCCCTTGTTCTTAGTCTACCCTTAGCGCATATGTGGGTCAGCATAAGTAGGCGTGGCTTTGTTCTCGTGCACAAAACTAGTTTAAGGGAGCATGGCAACGACTGCTGTTTTTTTTTTTGTTTTCTTTTTGTTTTTAGTTTTTCTATCTAACATAGTTTGCCAGGCAAACAATGTGAACTGCTTGGCATATCCTTTTTTTTTTCATTTTGTTAATGTGGCCCAAAACGATGTCAGCTGTTGGCCTGATTGTCCAAGTCAGCATGGCGTATACTTAATATTTGTACATTACTCATACGTCATGTTGACTGCCAGAAATTGCGCATTATTTTCATGTTCGACGTGCTGCAGTTTCAGCCTCAATTGTTATCAATGAATGAATGTGGCCAAAACGACGCGATAAGCCAAGTCTATTGACAGGGCAAAATGGCGAGAGACAGAGTGAGACAAAAGAGAGAGAGAGAGGAGGGAGCTACCATAATATATCATTATATTTATCGATATAATATATGTATACAGAAATTTATAATACAAAATATATATTTTTGTATATCGATTATTTCGCACTTTCTTTGCCATTTTTTTTGCAACTGAAACTTTTGACCAACTGTGCCTTTTGGCCAAATGTCTATTTGTTGGTGCGGGGAAGAGGGACGTGGAGAGGGGGGCGAGCGCGTGTATCTAATTGATTACGATTCGGCTTCGCTTTGCGCTCTCCTAAAAAATGGCGGAATCAAATTGTTTTTTTTTGGTTGTATATTTGACCAGGTTTTTCGTTTGGACTTTTCGTTCACCGTTTTTTTTTTTTTTTTTTGCATTTTTTGGGCCAAACAAAATGATTAGTGAAAAGCTATTAATGGCTCAATTAATACATATTAATTGATTATGTTCGATCTCAGCGCACGCTCACGAATTGCAATTCCACCTATAAATTTATTGTATTTCAGCTTTCTTATGTGAAGAAAAAACAAATATATAATAATAAATATAAAAAAAAGAATATTCATGCGATTTAATGAAAATGACAAGCGAATGTGCTCAAGGCCAAGTGAAATGACTGATTGCATGCCAAATGCGACTGGTGAAATTCTAGCTGAGCGTAAATAATCGATGCGATCATTTTTTGTTGACTATCGAAAAGTATCTCTTTTTAACTACAGACAGCAAATGTCAGCTTATTTAGTAAAGTAGGGCGATAGATAATTTGTTGCTTAGTATTAGTTATAATATTCTTGTTTGTTTTATTGTAATTTTGTTTTAAAGGCTGTTCGATAACTATCGATAACTTTTCTGCACTAACAGAGCAGAGTATTACTTAACATTAATAAGTTAACTACGCTTATCTCTTAATATTCTTCAGTTTATCGTCATTAGGCTGCCCTAGACATTCCTTTTATAGACTTGCGATAACTATCGATAACTTCGCCTTGCTAAAACAGCAAAGAATTACATTATTTCCAAGCAAACTAAAAAATATTTCATAATTTTTCTCAGTTGATCTTGCCAACTTTTGAATTCTCTTAACAAAATCTGCCTTTTATGGACCCATCGATAACTATCGATAACTTACATGATGATATTTATGTGTTTCCTCTGAAACTGCAGCTAATTAAGCATATCCAAATGTGACTCCCAGCTAATTTTAGCACAATTGTAATACGATTTTAGGTTTTTTTTTTTTTGTTCACAATGGTCTTCATTTATCTATGGTGACTGAGGCGTATATCCATCCATCCGTTGTCACTCAACTGAGAATTGATGTGCTCTGGCGACAGGGTGCATGCTCATGCCATATAAAATACAACTCGTTTCAAACTCGTCTCAGTTTTCTCAGTCTCTTCATTTTGCAAAACATTTTCATTTGATTTGCCAGACAGACAGGCAGTCATCGGGGGACGACAATAAATTTTGATGGCAATTTGCAACACTGTTGATGTTGCTGTCGCTCTATATATCCATCTACCACTAGCTCTCCCTCTCTCTCTCTCTCTCTCTCTCCCACCGCTTGTTTAAATATAAAATAAAAATGCTGAATAAAGTGCAGACAAAGTAGAAACGAAGACAAAAGCCGACAAAAAAGAAATGAGACGCCGACTATGCAATTTTGTGTTACACTGCACAACAAATCAGAGTTGACTTTTGTTTTTGGCTTCTAATTTTTTTGTTTGTTGTTTTACATTTGCTGCCTTTGCCTTTTTGCATGACGCGACAATTTGTCTATCTATTTTTAACTATTGCCATCTCGTCCCCTCCTCTACAAAAGGGTCCAGTTCGTTCCCACACTACATAAAATTACCCATTCCATTTCCATTTTGTTCCGCCAGTGCCCATGTCCCTGTGCCGTTTCGCAGCATACAAAAACTATTTGAGTATTGTTTTTGTTTTGCTTTGCATTGTTTTTGCGCTGTGAGGCCTATATGCGTGACGCGCGGCCTCTCTCTCTCTCACACACACACACACACACACCGAGAGTGGCTACTCTCTCACGCGACGCTCTCTTCAGCGCACACTTGATTTAAGCGCTCTCGCTCTCTCACTCTTTCTATCATTCGCTACGGTTGCGGGCAGACATTCAGTGGTCAGGAATTTTATTTTGATAGTTTTTGCATGCCAGTCTGTTTGTGTGTGTGTGAGTGTGTATGTGTTTGTGTTTCATATGCCAGACAATTTGAATTTTAAATTTTTGTACGTCTATCTACTTTTTTTTTGGCCAATGACCGTCACACACACAAACACCTAAACAAAATAAATAGCAATATAGAATAAAATGCAAAAACAAAAAAAAATTATTAAATTAATGCAAACTCATTTGTTCCCCTCTCATCAATCGTTGTCTAGCCTTTGTTTTTGTTGTTGTTGATAAACTTTCGTCATTCTACATGCTGCTCTCTATCTCACTCTTTTTGTGTGCTATTCATTCGCCATTCCGTTTGTTTTTACTGTTGTCAAGAAGCTACGACAACGACAACGGCATTTAATCAGCAAACTACAATCGACGGTGATTTCGAGACACTCTCGTTCCCGTTCCCTCCTAAACCAATTCCAAGCGTTCCGCCCCGCGCTGCCAGACACGAGTTATGCATGTAGGTGGCAACGACGACGACGCCAATGACGCGACTTGGACGGGGGCTTTCGGACGTTGTCGCTCTCTCTCTCTCTCTTGCTCGCTCCGACTTTGACTCTACTCTACTATTCGATTCGATTCCATTCGATTTGTTTCGATTGTCGTCTGTTTCTCGCCGTTTTGTTTGCTGTCTATTCCCGATATCGTTCGCCTAGCGTTACGTTACGTTGACTTTTGGCCTCGAGCGTCGGCACGTTTTATGGAATTTCCGACTCTCCCTCTATCAGTCTAATGATATCCCACCGTGGCTTCTCTGATGTAATCGAAAAACAAAAACAAAAAACTGTCTGAGACATAGCGGTGAGCAGACAGTTTTAGATTGAATGACTGATTGATGTGCAGACTGATTGATTACAGCATTCAGATCAATCGATAACAACAACAGCAACAACATACATACACACATAAAAAATGCGATGAAAAATGTATTACGCAATCAAGCAGCAGCAATTCTATTGACCTACATTTCGTATACTTTTCGGCAATCAAGGATGTCTGCTCACAAACACACACATACACATATCCTCACATATAAAGTAAACGAAGCAAGGCAAAGAAAAGGCAACAGTGAAAAAAGGCCAAAAAGCCAAAAAGCGGCGAAGCAGGCAAAAGCCATAAAAACAGGAAGTTTTTGCGCCAAGCCAAGCCCAAAAAAGCAACAGAAGGACGTCGCACACATGCATATATTAAGCACACACATACACACACATGGGAAACACGCGCAACACGCGAAATGCGAATAAATCATTGATGGGGCTGTCCCCATAATACATATCGCCTCCTTGCCTCTCGCACTCTTTTTCTCTTCTCTATCACATACTCTCTCACACACCAGCAACCATAATAAGCATGTGTGCGAGTGTGTGTTGGTAAATGTAGGCCACAGGCACGCCACTGTTGCTTTTGCCGCTACTGCTCTTCCTCTTCCTGCTCTGCTTCAGCCTCTGCCGCTGTCGCTGTCTCTGCTGCCGACCAAAGGAAGCAAGTCTGCCGACAGTCGAGACAAATTTCCGAGAAGAAGAGCGACAACGTAAGAAAAAGAAAGCGTACGAAACAAAAAACGAGAAGAATTTCAAGAAGAAGAGGACACAGCTTGATGTTGGCTTGACTGCAATTTACACTGCAAAAAATATCAGGTGTTATTTTACATGCTAAACTCTAGGTATGTGAAATTAAACGTTTAATAAAGATATTATTGATCTTTACTTCAGATTATCTATGATATAATCTCGCCATATAAAATTTAGCTGATTTTGTTAAACTAAATACAATTTCTTATCTACCTTTATTTTAAATATGCCTCTTATTTGATATACAGTAACGTCAAACTTTTTCGCTCAGTGTATGCCCGTCTCAGCCGTCTGTTTCAGTCGGTTACAGTGTGATTTATGCATTGACGACTATATAGACGGAGGGAGCAGCAGCAGTCGATGTCTGAGCTGTGGGTCGTCCCTGGACCATTATCAAGCGATAACTCGTTTCCGTTGTTGCTATTTCATCTCTCTCTCTCTCTCTCTCTCTCTCTCTCTCTCTCTCTTTGTACATCTCCCTCTTTCGCTGTCTCTCTCCCTCTCTCTGTCGTTTGTCTTATCAGCCACACAGCTGCTGCGCTGCCAATCTGCAGTTTGCCCGTCTGGACCTTCTCTCCATCCGTCAGTGGGTCTGTCGACTCTGTAGGTTGCTTGCCCGGGCCACACACGACGAATGCCGAATGCCAACAAAAAAAAAAAAAATGCCGAACGCTCTGAATGACGTAGCCCCAAAAGACAGCTGAGCAGCGGAAAGAGAAGAGGGAGAGAGAGAGAAAAAGAGAGAGATGGGTAGATGGAGACAGTGACAAGAACAAAGCCCACCTCGATCCGTCTCAAAGAGACGGATGTCTTTTTGCTTGTCCATTAATTGAAAAGTTTGAGCTGAGCACAGCTGAGCTCCAAGCTAAGCTGCTCTCTGACCAATGAGAGAAAGAGAGGTAGAGAGAGAGAGAGAGAGAGAGAGAGAGAGAGAGAGAGAGAGAGAGAAGAAAGTGCCATAATATGCTTAACGGCATATAAATGTCGTAAGCATTCTAAGACAAAGTCTTTGACAACTTTTGTTGCCTGTCGCTTCAGGCGAAACTGCAAAATGTCACAAGAAATACAATTGCATGACATTTTTTTCTTTTTTTTTTTTTTTGGCAGATACTGTAGGTGACTGCTCAACTAGCAGTTACTACGTAACACAGCAGCTTATCCAAGAGCTTCAAGTGGTCCTGAAATTAGGGAACTTTTAGAGAATTTCTTGAGCAGCGCGCTGTCGGTATCTGAGTTATAACTTTTGTGTCTTTGAAGGGATTTTCATAAAATTTGAAAAACAGTTAAAAAAAAAATGCTTAAGTATTTGTGTACAAAATTTGAAATATCTAAATAAAGTTTAGCTAAATTTAGGCGTCGATTTTCACACGCATCGTATTTCTAGCTAAAGTAAAAAGATTTGCTTTTATAGCCATAACTTTTATATTTCTTGAGGAATTTTTCTAAAATTTTCAAATCAGTTAAAAAAAACTTTATAAAGTTGTTCTGCACTTGAAGTTTGAAGTGCATAACTAAATATTTGCCCAATTTAGGCATAGATTTTCAAACGTCAAGTATCAAGTTAATTTAAAGTCAGGCAGTTTTTTAAAGCAATTTCAGCATTTTCCGAAAAATATTCACTATAAAATATTTTTCTAATTTTGTTCTATCGCTTTTCATATACTATAGAAAGTAATGTACATAAAGTATGTGATGCTGTAATGCAGTCTGCCTTCAATTTGATTACATAATCAAATTCACAACCAGCCGACATTTGTTTGTTGTTTTTGTTGTTGCCGTTTGTTTTTATTGGCGTCTAGCATTCATATTTTTCTATAATTTTATCAATGAACATATGCCTCATTTGTCTCTCCCTCTCTTTCTCTAGTCTGGTCACTTTCTCACTCTCTCAGACATCCATCAACAATTCGTCTGGCTTTGATGTGTTTTTGGCCATTTTTGTTGCTGCTGCTGTTTGATTCTGTTTGGCCTTAGGTCATTTGGCTGACTAATGCCGCTGTCTGCGAACTCACAAAAAAAAAAAAAAAAAAAAAAAAAAATTAGTAAAAAAAAAACATTTAACAATAACAAAAACAACGCCAAATCACTCAGAGGCCGCATGTCCGTCAATCAGCAGACGATTAAGAGTCTAAAATCTATGATTATTATCTGTCTCTCTTTCGTTCTCTCACTCTCTTCTCTCAGTTCTCTCTCGCTCTCTCTCAACTAGCAGGAAAAACGTCATTTTGCAAACAATTAACTCTGCTATTAAAATACATACACACACATACATATGTAAACTATAATTTCAATTGCATTAAGTTATTATATAAAAAATGTAAGCGAAGATATATTTTTTTGTTGTTGTTATTTTTTGCAGTTTGAGTAAAACTTTAGTTGCTACCTTAATGACATTATAATGCATTCTGGGAGAGACTGAGAGACAAGTTACTGGATGGAAATTAGTTTTACAAAATGTTTACTATATTGTTGTTAAGTTTTTTCTGGAAATATGTTTTAGAAAATGTTTACTATATTGTTGTTCAGTTTCTTCTGAAAATACCTCTTTGAAAAACTTTTAGTTTATGCTTGTTAGTTACATTTTATTTATAATATATGTGTACATCAAGTTGTAGCGCATTTTTACAACATTTTCAGTAATAATACGAAAATTTAATCGAAATAATTTATTTATTTTTTTGTTTTTAAGAAATTTGTTGGGTCCACGAAAACTGTTCTGTCCTAAGTTCCTTAACCTTATCCTTATAAAATCCCTAGGAATAATTTCTATCAAGAAACTTAGCTTAAATTCTATTCAACATCATATTTTTCTTACGATTTCTTCTCTCTTTCCTCCTCCTCTTAAATCCTGCTCTTTTTTATCCGTAGTAACTTAAAAAGATAAACAAAATTCCCGCATAACTAATGAACTTTGGCATATTATAAATTAACGTCATTTTGCCAAAAAAAAATCATCCATATTTAATAAACTCTTCAACATTTTGGATGTTAGTTGCTTAAATATTGCGTATACGCAATATTTGCCAAACGGCAGCTGCTTCAAACAAGATCAACAGTGAGAGCTTCAAAGAAAAACTTGCAAAAAACAAAAAAAAAACATACAAAGTCAACGAAATATAACAATAAAACAAAGCCACGAAAAAATAACTCAGTAAATAACGATAGAAAAAAACACAGAAAACAGTAAAGAAAAAAATATATGGCAACAAATCCCAAACAAAGCGCAATATCAAACAATTTTTGGACTTTGACCCAGAGACAAAAGGCCGAGATTATCGTGCGATGTGTTTGCTCATATTTCTCTGAGAGAGTATAAGAGAAAGAGAGAGAGAGAGTGTGTGGGAGTGTATATATATATATGTGTGTGTGTGTTTAGTATGATATTCATTGTGACTTGTCTAGCGATTTCTGATATTTCATCTACTTTTTTTCACAATTTCTATTTGGAGCTTGGCAACAGTTTTCGAAAAGGTTTTCGATAGACGCTGGCAACCCTAAACGATCTGAAGATACCCGCATACTCTTTGCCAAAACGTGAGCTTTGATCATGTGGGAGTTCTCACGTCTTTCAAGTTGTCTTAACTGATATATCGCCCTATACAGATACAGCTATGTATATATACATATATTTATGTCTGTGTTTTTTTTATCTGTCTGTGTTCATAATTTTGAAGTCAATTCTTTACGTTCTCCATTGATAAGGTTGGCGAGACCAGAGCAGAGCAGACCTTTGATAAGGCAACCAACAGTTGTCCAAAATCAGAAGAGCGCAAACAACAACAACAATACAATTAATTATAAACAACAATAACAATAACAATGTATCAAGGTCTTTTGCTGTCTAATGTTAACTTGAATTGTTGTTGGCCCGTCAGCTGCTTAATTAGCTTTCGATTAATTCATTATTATGGCAATTATTTTCAGTTTTAGTGGCGCAATTTCTAGACAGTTGCAAACCTTTTATTGCCAAACTTGGAAAAGTCGCGGAAAATCATAAAGAAAATTACTGCAATCGTAATAATAATAGCTAAAGAAACTCGACTTAACATTCTGTAATAAAAGTTTAGAAAAAAAACTTTTAAGCTTTACAAATTCGTAGTTTCTTTTTAAAAGACAGTTAAAGCTTCTAAACAAAAAGTTGTTGACAGCTTTAAGCTGTTTTGTTTTTAAGTTAAGACTTTCGAAAATATGTTACTCTAAGCAGGTTTTCTAAAAGGCAGTTAAAGCTCATCTTCATTTGTAACAGCTTTAAGCTAATTTTTATAGACTATATAGATTGAGGATATATAGTTCAGGGCTTCCCTTACAACGCACGCATAGCCGCAAACACCTGGCAAAAGAAGAAACACAGAGAGAGAGAGAGAGAGAAAGCAAAAAAAAAACACATTCTGCGAACATTTGAGGGCTGCACGTGTATGCAAATGAGTGTGAGTGGAGTTATGCATGTGTGTGTGCGTGTGTGAGTGTGCAAAAACATGTGAAAGGCAGTCAAGACGTAGCATAAAATGCTCATAGCCCATAGGCAAAAGGCTAGGAGTTAGACAGCGACAGCAACGACGACGACGACGACGACGACGACGATGACGACGATGACGGCAGCGCAGTCCAAGTTAGCAGCAGAAAAAGAACCATAGACATACACACACACACTAACACATGTTATACAACACGCACACACACACATGTTAGTACATATACATACGTACATAGGTCTAGCTTACGCATGGGTTCATTGAACGGAAGTGATTTGCCTACTACGACGGCTGTTGCCGTTGCTTCTTCTCTATTGCTTCTTCTTCCTCTGTTTCTTTAGCTGCTGCTTCTTTTTTTGCTATGACTACGTCTTCTACAGCTTACGTACATATGTGTTTGTGTGTGTGACGGGCAGCCTCTAAAAGTGGGAGCTGTGACTTGGGTTCGGGGTCTCCCATGTCTCATGTCTCTCTCTTATTGCGCACCTCACTCACTCTCTCTCTGCCTCTCTGCGTTAAGCTTCCCCCTCTCTCTCACTCTCTCTATATCCTATCTATGCTTTTCTTTGTTGTTTTTGCTTTTCTTGTTCATACTTTTGGCATTTTGATTTATGCGCTAAACAAACGCGGAAACTCAAAATGCGACTTCGTTTTCAGTTATTTGTTGTTGTTGTTGTTGTTGTTGCTGTTGCTGTTATTGTTGTTGTGTTGTGTGTAGGCAACTCTAGGGTTGCCATGGCTGTTCTGTTAAGCCTAATTTACTTAGCTTTGACATTTGAGTGGCTTGTCACAGATTTAAAGGGTTCGCTGTAAGCTTTGTTTATGTGACGCTTGGGCAACTTTAGGGTTGCCTAGCCTAGGTAATTGATAAATTGATATCTAATATACTCAAAGTATTGAGATAGGCTTTGATTTGAAGCAGCATATGCTGTGACAACCCTGAAAGAGCTCTAAAAAACGAATAAAAAGTGAACTAACTTATTTAAATTGCTCTGAGCTTTTGTTTTTAAACGAAAGCGCATTTTATTTAAATTAGAAAATATTTGTGGCAACCCTAGAGCCATATTATAACTTGCAACTGTCACAACAAGTGGTTTATAGACCAAAATGAACAAGAAATATCGAAGAAACTGCGCCTAAATATGAAAATTATGCTCTGCATACACAATATGTCCATACATACAGATGGGCGTACATACAACATGTGTGTAAATATGTATGTGTGCGGATGGTTTCGTGCATATTTCTAGTTCTATATTTCATTGTTGTCATAATTTGTGTGAACACGAAACGCCCCCACAACGTGGCACGCCCAAATTAGCTAAAGAACAAGAAAACAAAAAATAACTAAACTATACATAATTTGTTGTTGGTATGTTTCTGTTTTTTTTTTTTTTTTTGGCTTAGTATATAGACGAATGTTTCGCCGATTTTTTAGTTTTTTTTTTTGTTTTGTTTGTTATTTATTGCTACATTTTTTATGACAGCCACAAAAATATCTGAAGGGTTTTAAGAGCTCGAAACAAATGTATAAACATAATAATAATAATAATATCTATTTTCTATAATGTGGTATATATATAGATAGATCTATATGTATATGTGAGCAGACATCTATAGAGAGTATATTGAAAATATTTCTGCGTATATTTCAAGTATTTGTCTATGGCTCGTTCAAAATTCTGTGGCGTTGATTTCAAAATTTATTGCATTTATGTGGCCAATGGACATTCAAATTTTTTTCCAACCCCCCACCCCCCCCCACGCCTCATCACTCTATGTGTGTGTTGACAGGAAGTCGCCGGAATGCGTTTCAATATACATACATACATATGTATGTATATGATAAGTATATAGAATAATTAGTTATTTGGCTTGCCCCCCCCCCCACCACCACATACAAATGACAATACAAGTGACACTGCTGTCCAAAATATTGAGCATGCCGCAAGCATAAACAAAATAGAGCGAAACGACGCAGAAAGAGAAATCTTAACAACAAGAAAAAAAAAATAATAATAATAATAATAATAATCAATGTCGGGCTCACCTTTAATTTAATTGTTCATTACGCTCGTACGTTGTTTTTTTTTTGTTTGTTTATTGCTTAATTTGCCTTGTTGTTTTTAGCTAATTTTTTTTTGGTTTTCTGTTTTGTTTTTGTTATAAATTTCGTTAGATTTGATTACGAGTTGTAGAATTTGTTTAGGAATTGCATTAGTTATAATTATTATAATTTATGATTTTTATGCTATAATTTATACATATGTATGTATGTATGTATATAATATATTTATATATTTGTTGACACAATTACACGCACACACTGACACACTTGAACAATTTTGATAACATTTGTTGTTGATGTAATTGCGAGCGTTGGAAATTTAACTAAAATAAAAACACACTTTACATTTACATATTCATGTTATGATGCTGCTGCTGCATGCTATGTTAATTAACAGAGCGCTGTTATGGCTGCTTTTGCTGTCGTTGGTTGGTTGTGGCTGTTGTTGTTGTTGCTGTTTGTGGTTCTGTTTCTGCTTCTCTTTTTCTGCTTGTTCTTCTTCAACTGCTTGCAATTTGCAATTTTGCTGCGGTTGCTTCTTCTTCTTCTGCTTGCTGTTTGTTTGCTGTCGTTGTTGTTGTTATTATTGTTGTAGGAATGATTTGAGTACAGGAACGCTAGCTACATGTATCTATTTGTATGTATTTGTGCATACATACATATGTATTACATGTATCAGTTTTATTATTTATTTATTTAGTTGTAGTTTGCAGCATTTATTCGTTTTGTATTTTTATTTTTTTGGTTATAATTTGCGTCTACGTTTTGGTTTGCGTTATAGTAGTATTATAACGTGAATAATATTTGTATTTATTATTATTATATTATTTGTTGCTGTTATTATGTTATTACTACTACATTGAAGATGTGTGCTGTAGATTTGTTATTGTGTTTTCTTTAGTTATTGTAATGCGACGAATATTGCGCGCGGATAACGGCGACGACAACGTAACGAACTCGAACGCACGCAAAGTTACACTGCGACATTCGACTAGACGATTCCATATGAAAGGTACGGCAGTGCTTTCGACGCTGCCGATTGCAGTTGTATGCGTTGACTGCGCTGTCTGTGTGTGACGCGCGCTCTCTTTGTGACACGCTCTCGCGCTCTCTCTCTCTCTCTCGGCGAAGCTCTCGCGCTCTTTTTTTTTTTTTTGTGCTGCTCGTCGTTGTCGTCCGTCGTCGTCTATGCGCGCGCTGTAAATCAGACAACAATTGTTTTGCGCTTTTCGCCACAACTACTACAACAACAGCAGCAGTACCAACAGCCCAAGTAGCAGCAGCAACGAAACGTATTGCGACAACAGTGGCGGCAGCAGCGACTGCGGCGACGGCAGCAACAACAACCACGGCGATTATTAAAATAAAACGAAGTAGACGGCAGACAGACACAAAACAAAAACAAAAACACCAACAGCAGCAGCCACAAGCAGAAGAGCTAAAGCTTTAGCATTGCCGTTCCTTTGCCAGAACGTTTCGTTCTCTCTCTCTCAGTTCCACTCTCTTTTGTGTTACTCTCAGCGAAGCTGAAGAGGACACACACAGATACAAAAAATAACGCTGTGTACGTTTCAAGTATGCGCCCATGCCACGGCAGTAATAACAACAATAACAACAATATGCAGCCGGTTTTTTTTGTTGGTCTTGTAAATTTTTGTTGCAATATGCTAAGTAAAATACACATTAGTATGACTTAATTGCTGAATTGAGCATTTATGGGTGGCATTATGCATTTGAATTGTTATTACGTTCTTTTCATTGTTTCGCTGTCTAAGCCTGATAAAGTTTATGCATTAACTAAAGCGCTCCCTAGTGTATCTCACACGCTGATCTCTCTGAGAGAGAGAGACAGAGACAGGGAGAGAGAGTGGGAGAGCGGACGAGTGTGAGAGAGCGTGCGCCTCCTTCACTGTAAACGTTTGTCGTTGCTGGCGGAATGCGAAATTGAAACACGACAGCCGCTTGCAGCAGTATGCGTGAGCGCGCTCTTTCGCTGTTAACTAACAGTGCTGGCATAACAGCGGCAGCTCTTTACACTCGCTTAACAGCAGCAAGTGGCTATGTGACATTTTTTTTTTATCATTTCTTGTTGTTGTTGTTGTTTATGATGCTGCCCCGTGTGTCGTGCCCCAATTGCTGCCTGATTTTATGGCAAAACTAACACCTTAATTAATAAATGCATTTGCAGGCTTATTAATTCCGAGTAGTATGTGTCGCAGGTGTCGTTGTTGTTGTTGCTGCCAAATTTCATTGTCAGTCGCTCTGCCGCCGTCGACGTTGACGTTGACGTTGACGTCGGTGTCTTGAGCCGCCGTACAAAGTCCAAGAAATTAAAGTGTCAGACAGTACCGCGCAGACAGCGTCGGCGGGAGGAAGAGGGGAACTGGCCTGGGGCAACAACAACAAGAAAACCGCACGTTAATTAAGTTTATTTATGCAGCTTTTTTTTCTGTGTTTGTTTTGCGGTTTATTTATACATCTTTTTTTTTTGCTTTTAATGATATGAATCACATGTGACATTCTTTTTTTATTGTTGCTGTTGTTGTCCCGTTCGATCAGTGGGTCGCATTGTCTATGGTGTGGGGTACTATATGTATGTATGTACCCGGTCTGTCTGCCTGTCTTACCCCTTCCCACCCCACCCCACCCCGCCCACATCCCCTCATCAGTCTGTCTGTCTGTCTATCGCTTAGCCTTTTGTTTTCCCGTCTGTTTGGTTTATAAATAAACGCAAAGCGGCTACTAAAATGTATTAGCAGGTCTAAAAATTGTTGCTATTGCTCAACACAACACATACCCTCTACTAGCTGACGGAAATAGGGTATATTGACTTTATAAATAATTTAAACAAATTTAATATGAAGTTTGTAATAGAAAAAATTAGAAGTTTGTAAAAAAGAAAAGGACGAAAAGAGCTCTTCAAAAAGCTTCTAAAAGCTCATTTTATTTCAAAACTATTTTTTCCTAATTTTAAACAATTTAAAAGTTAATTTACAAAAAGCTCATTATAAAAAGCTCTCCTTAAATTTTAAGCTTTTTCATTTAAAATTTAAAAAGCACATTTTATTTCAAAAGTATTTTTTGCAAATTTTAAACAATTTTAAAAGTTCATTTTACAAAAAGCTCATTTTATAAAAAGCTCTCCTTACATTTTCAGCTTTTTCACTTTAAATTTAAAAAGCTCATTTTATTTCAACAGCTTTTCCCAAATTTTAAACAATTTTAAAAGTTCATTTAATAAAAAGCTCATTATAAAAAGCTTTTCTTCAATTTTAAACTTTAGCATTTCAAGTTTACAAATGAGAAGGCATATTTCTATTCCACTTTCAATGAAAGCTAACCCAAAAACTATTTTCCCCAAACTTTAAGCAATTTCAAAAGCTCTTTCAACCCAAGTTAAGTCGGTTTCTATTAAGGTTCATATCATAATTTGCCTTTGGCATTTCATTGGCATTATTTTGAGCTTGTGACTGACTTTATTGTAAGTTGAGGTGATATCGCTAAAATTTCTGAGAAATCCTACCGAAGCAGGCCCCCTAAAACACCGCAATTTGTCACAGTTTCATTATCCAACCAACAAAACGGCAAAAACGGCAACAACAACTGAGCCAAGTTATCATGAAGTGCTAATTAACATTGTCTGCTCGTCATATGCAGTAAATGTCTGGCGACCTACCTGCGGTTACTAAGCTAAAAACCCACTGCCACCGCCACCGCCAAGACCCACACCCACCCCCACCCGCAGCACCACAACCACCCCACACACACATACGCATACACACTCACAGAGATGAGTCGAGACGAGACGAGACGTTGTCGTCAGTCGCTGTTTGTACCAAAAAAACCAAAAAAAAAAAAAAAAAAAACCCACAAAACTCACCCAAAAAACTGGCACTTGAGGACGTCGGACAGCGTTGTCTGTGTTTGCTTTTGGCGCACAATGCGAGCCAAACAACCAACAGCAACAACAGCAAACCAAAAAATACTGTACACACAGTATATATGCCAAAAAAAAGCAAAAAAAAAGTACTCGACAAGTACATGCACTGAGCGAAAAGTTGCGCTTGTTGAGCTTTCAGCAGCTTTCGTTTAGTGACTTAATCAACTTTTTTACATTTCCGACAAATAATAAACAATCTGCCATGACTCAAGATATCATATTTTCTTGAATATTAAATACCTAAAAAAGCTCTTGTTGAGCTTTAAGCAGCTTTTACAGTGTTTTAAAGAAATCAAAAGCAAAGTTGCGTCTCACAACCAACCGTGAATTTCTAAAATATAATTGTAAAAACTATTTATAACTAAAATTTATATTCCTCCTCTAGAATATAAAACACCTTTAAAAGCTCTTATGAAACTTTAAACAGCTTTCGCGCTATTCCTATGCCAGAGCAACAAGAAATTTGGAGCATTAATTTAATTAATATTGAAAATTTCTAAATTTTCATAATATTGTAAGCAATACGGTTAAGGTAAGTAAGTTGATTTCCAATCACTTAATTGCAAAAGCACATATTAAAGCTCATTTAAAGCTTTGGGAAGTATTTTCAAAGTTTTAATGGCAGAATAGGAAGAAAGTTGCAGCATTAAATCAATAAAATATGTAAATTACACTAAAATTTATTGATAATCAACTTAAATGAGCTTTGTTGCCTTTAAATATTAAGTGCGTATGAAAGCTCCATTTTAAAGATGCAAAAATTATACACGTCATATTTCCCAACTCTATTTTCTATAAATGTTATAAAAGTTATCAGTTTCTATATTGTTTTAAATATTCTAGATAATGATTGGCTTAATTTTTTGTTGCAGTGTATGGCACTGTGTGTATTTTGAAATGCGGCCACATGCGGCGAGACATTTGTTTATGTTGATAATTTAATAAGAGCAGCGCTGGAAGCAAATATCAGCCGAGAGGAAGGTAAAGTGCAAAAGTGGAAAGAGTAGACAAACACAAACACAACACATACATATACATATACACATATGTATATAGGAGGCATACAGATAGGCAAACAGAGCACGTCAGACAGATGGACAGACGGGGCGACAGGTGTGATATGCTACGAAGATAGATGTATGGATGTATGCAGCTAGAATGTGGCGTGTCACACGTGACGTATGTGCAACGTATGCCAAACGGGGAAGCAAAACAGAGATATCGTGTGGGAAGGGGTGAGGAAAGTCGAGAGGTGAAGAGAGGGGGATAGCGTGCACGTTAATTTGTTGAACGCACAGCAGCAAACGTACAACATGCCAAGGTCGATATATTGTATGTGGACTTCTCTATCTATCCTGCTCTCTCTCTCTCTCACTCTCTCACACACACTCACTCACTCTCTCTCTCGCACTTGCTGTGTCTAGCTTGCCTGCATTTTATATAAATAAATTTGCGTCGAGACCAATACATAATTAAATAAAAGCCACGTACATTGTCGTCTTGCGACGATCGCCAGCAATTAACAGCGCACATGTCGTATACGTAATGGCGGCAAGTGCAAGAGACTCGAGACTCGAGACTCGATGCTCAACCAAAATATAATAATTTAAAAAAAATATAAAAAAATATAAAGAAATATATTTAAATTAAATTAAATAAAATAGAAGAATATAAAATAAAATAAAATAGAAGAATATAGAATAAAATAAAATAAAATAAAAAAAAAATAAAATAAAATAAAATAAAATATAAGAAAATAAAAAAAAAATAAACTAAAATAAAATAAAATAGAAGAATATAAAATAAAATAAAATACAAAATAAAATAAAATATAAATCCTAAAATAAAATAATATTAAAAAAGAAGCTCTTCCTTAAATAAATTAAAAGAAAAAAGCTTCTGCATACAAAAAAATATTTAAAAAAATAAATGATTAAATAAAAAAAATAAATAAAATTAATGATTTTTATACTTTTGGAAAACATCTGAAAATACGAAATGAAAAAATGTTAAAAAAAATAAATATTAAATAAATTAAATGAAAAAGAAAAAATTTCCTCATAAGCAACAAAAAAACATAAATTAAGAAATATTAAATAAAATATATTAAAAAGAAACATCTGCATACATCAAAAAATATTTTAAAATAAATAAAATTAAAAAAAAAAATACATATATAAAAATAGGGTAATAAACTGAATGAAAAATAAAGAAAAACTAAATAAAATTCATGAAAGAGAAAATAAGTAAATAAAAAAATATGCAAAAAAATAAATGAAAAGCGAAAATCTCCGCAAAAACAATAAATTAATTAAAAAAAAATTAAGTTAAATAAATATAAAAAGAAAAAACCGCCAAAAACACAGACATTCCAACGCCTACAAAAAAAAAAAAAAACACGCCAAAAGTTTAAGGAAAACAATTGCCACCGACGAGAGACGAGAATCTTGGCCCGTTGTTGACATTTTGTTGTTAGTCATTATTCATTGTTGTTGTTGCTATTGTTGTTGTCATTGGTTTCTCATTGTTGCTGTTGCTGTTGCTGTTGTTGCTGTGATAAGCAGACTGTGTCGAGACAACAAAAGACGCAGACGATTTGCCACTTTACGTACAATGTACTCTATATGCAAGCATCTTCTATACGTTGTCTGCGTGTTTATATATTTTTAGACTGCGCTGTCACAGCGTCTTCATCATCATCATCATCGCCATCGTCATCGTCATCATGACGATGCTGCTATCGCTGCCACTTCTGGCTGTGTGGCAGCTGCAACCGCACAAATACTCATACGTAGGCAAATCGTCCAACAAATCAACAAATCGAATGTCGACAATGAGTCTAGTTGGTCGGAGACAGACTCAGGCTAAACTCCCATTCAACACTATCTCTCTGCCCCACTTCCTATCTCTCTCTCACTCTCTCTATCACTCTCCATCTCTATCTCTCTTTGACCACACAACTCTTTCGCTGTCTCTCTCTGACATCGCCTGATGTGTTATGCATGACTTATCGTGAACCCACTGCATATATGATTCGATTTTGATTAGACTGAAAGTCACCAGGAAAAAATTATATATATGTGCATTTATAAGAAATACAAAGAATAGTAGAGAAATACAATATTAACAAAATATTAATTTTAAGCCTTTCTGAAGCTCATTTTTGGCCATATCTCGAAAAATAATCATCAGAAACACCTCAAATCAAAAGCAGAATGCTAGTTTTGGGTCCTAGAACCGATTAGAACCAAAAAATCGGAGTCAAAAATTTTTTGATTTTTGATGATATTGTCAAGGGGTTAGTATGGAAAAGTGGTCAAAAAATTTGAAATATTCAAAAATTCGAAAATGAAAGATCTTTGAATGCAGAATTAAACTGGTATCAAAACCATAAACAAAAACACAAATTTCATCGAAATCGGTTGATTTTTGGCCAAGTTATGCCTGTTCATAGTTCGAATAGGACTCACTTTTCGGGAAAATGGCATTTAGGATCCCTTTTTGTCACAATTTTAGCCATATCTCGAGAAATACTCATCAGAAACAGCTCAAATAAACTTCATTTTCTACAATAGGGCCATCATCGTCATAGTCTCAAATTTTATAAATATTGGTCCAGGGGTGCAATTTTTGTGACTCTTCAAAGATCAGCTACTGTTATAACACTGATTTTGTGGTATTTTGAGACCATTTTTCAACATTTTTGGCCATATCTCGAAAAATAATCATCAGAAACACCTCAAATCAAAAGCAGAATGCTAGTTTTGGGTCCTAGAATCGATTAGAGCCAAAAAATCGGAGTCAAAAATTTTTTGATTTTTGATGATATTGTCAAGGGGTTAGTATGAAAAAGTGGTCAAAAAATTTCAAAAATTCAAAATTACAATAATGAAAAATCTTTGAATGCAAAATTAAACTGGTATCAAAACTATAAACAAAAACAAAAATTTCATCGAAATCGGTTGATTTTTGGCCAAGTTATGCCTGTTCATAGTTCGAATAGGACTCACTTTTTGGGAAAATGGCATTTATGATCCCTTTTTGTCACAATTTTAGCCATATCTCGAGAAATACTCATCAGAAACACCTCAAATAAACTTCATTTTCTACAATAGGGCCATCATCGTCATAGTCTCAAATTTTATAAATATTGATCAAGGGGTGCAATTTTTGTGACTCTTCAAAGATCAGCTACTGTTATAACACTGATTTTGTGGTATTTTGAGACCATTTTTGCACATTTTTGGCCATATCTCGAAAAATAATCATCAGAAACACCTCAAATCAAAAGCAGAATGCTAGTTTTGGGTCCTAGAATCGATTTAAGCCAAAAAATCGGAGTCAAAAATTTTTTGATTTTTGATGATATTGTCAAGGGGTTACTGTGGAAAAGTGGTCAAAAAATTTGAAAAATTCAAAAGATTCGAAAATGAAAAATCTTTGAAAGCAGAATTAAACTGGTATCAAAACCATAAACAAAAACACAAATTTAATCGAAATCGGTTGATTTTTGGCCAAGTTATGCCTGTTCATAGTTCGAATAGGACTCACTTTTCGGGAAAATGGCATTTAAGAACCCATTTTGGTACAATTTTAGCCATATATCGAGAAATACTCATCAGAATCACCTCAAATAACTTTCATTTTGTACAATAGGGCCATCATCGTCATAGTCTTAAATTTGATAAATATTGGTCCAGGGGTGCAATTTTTGTGACTCTTCAAAGATCAGCTACTGTTATAACACTGATTTTGTGGTATTTTGAGACCATTTTTGCACATTTTTGGCCATATCTCGAAAAATAATCATCAGAAACACCTCAAATCAAAAGCAGAATGCTAGTTTTGGGTCCTAGAATCGATTAGAGCCAAAAAATCGGAGTCAAAAATTTTTTGATTTTTGATGATATTGGCAAGGGGTTACTATGGAAAAGTGGTCAAAAAATTTGAAAAATTCAAAAATTCGAAAATGGCAATTCTTTGAATGCAGAATTAAACTGGTATCAAAGCCATAAACAAAAACACAAATTTCATCGAAATCGGTTGATTTTTGGACAAGTTATGCCTGTTCATAGTTCGAATAGGACTCACTTTTCGGGAAAATGGCATTTAGGATCCCTTTTTGTCACAATTTTAGCCATATCTCGAGAAATACCCATCAGAAACACCTCAAATAAACTTCATTTTCTACAATAGGGCCATCATCGTCATAGTCTCAAATTTTATAAATATTGGTCCAGGGGTGCAATTTTTGTGACTCTTCAAAGATCAGCTACTGTTATAACACTGATTTTGTGGTATTTTGAGACCATTTTTCAACATTTTTGGCCATATCTCGAAAAATAATCATCAGAAACACCTCAAATCAAAAGCAGAATGCTAGTTTTGGGTCCTAGAATCGATTAGAGCCAAAAAATCGGAGTCAAAAATTTTTTGATTTTTGATGATATTGTTAAGAGGTTAGTATGAAAAAGTGGTCAAAAAATTTCAAAAATTCAAAATTACAATAATGAAAAATCTTTGAATGCAAAATTAAACTGGTATCAAAACTATAAACAAAAACAAAAATTTCATCGAAATCGGTTGATTTTTGGCCAAGTTCATAGTTCGAATAGGACTCACTTTTCGGGAAAATGGCATTTATGATCCCTTTTTGTCACAATTTTAGCCATATATCGAGAAATACTCATCAGAATCACCTCAAATAACTTTCATTTTGTACAATAGGGCCATCATCGTCATAGTCTTAAATTTGATAAATATTGGTCCAGGGGTGCAATTTTTGTGACTCTTCAAAGATCAGCTACTGTTATTACACTGATTTTGTGGTATTTTGAGACCATTTTTGCACATTTTTGGCCATATCTCGAAAAATAATCATCAGAAACACCTCAAATCAAAAGCAGAATGCTAGTTTTTGGTCCTAGAATCGATTAGAGCCAAAAAATCGGAGTCAAAAAATTTTTGATTTTTAATGATATTGTCAAGGGGTTAGTATGAAAAAGTGGTCAAAAAATTTGAAAAATTCAAAATTACGATAATGCAAAATCTTTGAATGCAGAATTAAACTGGTATCAAAACCATAAACAAAAACACAAATTTCATCGAAATCGGTTGATTTTTGGACAAGTTATGCCTGTTCATAGTTCGAATAGGACTCACTTTTCGGGAAAATGGCATTTAAGAACCCATTTTGGTACAATTTTAGCCATATATCGAGAAATACTCATCAGAATCACCTCAAATAACTTTCATTTTGTACAATAGGGCCATCATCGTCATAGTCTTAAATTTGATAAATATTGGTCCAGGGGTGCAATTTTTGTGACTCTTCAAAGATCAGCTACTGTTATTGTACTGATTTTGTACTATTTTGAGACCATTTTTGCACATTTTTGGCCATATCTCGAAAAATAATCATCAGAAACACCTCAAATCAAAAGCAGAATGCTAGTTTTGGGTCCTAGAATCGATTAGAGCCAAAAAATCGGAGTCAAAAATATTTTTGATTTTTGATGATATTGTCAAGGGGTTAGTATGGAAAAGTGGTCAAAAAATTTTAAAAATTCAAAAATTTGAAAATGAAAAATCTTTGAATGCAAAATTAAACTGGTATCAAAACCATAAACAAAAACACAAATTTCATCGAAATCGGTTGATTTTTGGCCAAGTTATGCCTGTTCATAGTTCGAATAGGACTCACTTTTCGGGAAAATGGCATTTATGATCCCTTTTTGTCACAACTTTAAACATATCTCGAGAAATAATCATCAGAAACACCTCAAATAAACTTCATTTTCTACAATAGGGCCATCGTCGTCATAGTCTCAAATTTTATAAATATTGGTCCAGGGGTGCAATTTTTGTGACTTTTCAAAGATCAGCTACTGTTATTACACTGATTTTAGGGTATTTTGAGACCATTTTTGCACATTTTTGGCCATATCTCGAAAAATAATCATCAGAAACACCTCAAATCAAAAGCAGAATGCTAGTTTTGGGTCCTAGAATCGATTAGAGCCAAAAAATCGGAGTCAAAAATTTTTTGATTTTTGATGATATTGGCAAGGGGTTACTATGGAAAAGTGGTCAAAAAATTTGAAAAATTCAAAAATTCGAAAATGGCAATTCTTTGAATGCAGAATTAAACTGGTATCAAAGCCATAAACAAAAACACAAATTTCATCGAAATCGGTTGATTTTTGGACAAGTTATGCCTGTTCATAGTTCGAATAGGACTCACTTTTCGGGAAAATGGCATTTAGGATCCCTTTTTGTCACAATTTTAGCCATATCTCGAGAAATACTCATCAGAAACACCTCAAATAAACTTCATTTTCTACAATAGGGCCATCATCGTCATAGTCTCAAATTTTATAAATATTGGTCCAGGGGTGCAATTTTTGTGACTCTTCAAAGATCAGCTACTGTTATAACACTGATTTTGTGGTATTTTGAGACCATTTTTGCACATTTTTGGCCATATCTCGAAAAATAATCATCAGAAACACCTCAAATCAAAAGCAGAATGCTAGTTTTGGGTCCTAGAATCGATTAGAGCCAAAAAATCGGAGTCAAAAATTTTTTGATTTTTGATGATATTGTCAAGGGGTTAGTATGGAAAAGTGGTCAAAAAATTTGAAATATTCAAAAATTCGAAAATGAAAGATCTTTGAATGCAGAATTAAACTGGTATCAAAACCATAAACAAAAACACAAATTTCATCGAAATCGGTTGATTTTTGGCCAAGTTATGCCTGTTCATAGTTCGAATAGGACTCACTTTTCGGGAAAATGGCATTTAAGAACCCATTTTGGTACAATTTTAGCCATATATCGAGAAATACTCATCAGAATCACCTCAAATAACTTTCATTTTGTACAATAGGGCCATCATCGTCATAGTCTTAAATTTGATAAATATTGGTCCAGGGGTGCAATTTTTGTGACTCTTCAAAGATCAGCTACTGTTATTGTACTGATTTTGTACTATTTTGAGACCATTTTTGCACATTTTTGGCCATATCTCGAAAAATAATCATCAGAAACACTTCAAATCAAAAGCAGAATGCTAGTTTTGGGTCCTAGAATCGATTAGAGCCAAAAAATCGGAGTCAAAAATATTTTTGATTTTTGATGATATTGTCAAGGGGTTAGTATGGAAAAGTGGTCAAAAAATTTGAAAAATTCAAAAATTCGAAAATGAAAAATCTTTGAATGCAAAATTAAACTGGTATCAAAACCATAAACAAAAACACAAATTTCATCGAAATCGGTTGATTTTTGGTCAAGTTATGCCTGTTCATAGTTCGAATAGGACTCACTTTTCGGGAAAATGGCATTTATGATCCCTTTTTGTCACAACTTTAAACATATCTCGAGAAATAATCATCAGAAACACCTCAAATAAACTTCATTTTCTACAATAGGGCCATCGTCGTCATAGTCTCAAATTTTATAAATATTGGTCCAGGGGTGCAATTTTTGTGACTTTTCAAAGATCAGCTACTGTTATTACACTGATTTTAGGGTATTTTGAGACCATTTTTGCACATTTTTGGCCATATCTCGAAAAATAATCATCAGAAACACCTCAAATCAAAAGCAGAATGCTAGTTTTGGGTCCTAGAATCGATTAGAGCCAAAAAATCGGAGTCAAAAATTTTTTGATTTTTGATGATATTGGCAAGGGGTTACTATGGAAAAGTGGTCAAAAAATTTGAAAAATTCAAAAATTCGAAAATGGCAATTCTTTGAATGCAGAATTAAACTGGTATCAAAGCCATAAACAAAAACACAAATTTCATCGAAATCGGTTGATTTTTGGACAAGTTATGCCTGTTCATAGTTCGAATAGGACTCACTTTTCGGGAAAATGGCATTTAGGAACCCCGTTTTGTCACAATTTTAGCCATATATCGAGAAATACTCATCAGAATCACCTCAAATAACTTTCATTTTGTACAATAGGGCCATCATCGTCATAGTCTTAAATTTGATAAATATTGGTCCAGGGGTGCAATTTTTGTGACTCTTCAAAGATCAGCTACTGTTATTGTACTGATTTTGTACTATTTTGAGACCATTTTTGCACATTTTTGGCCATATCTCGAAAAATAATCATCAGAAACACTTCAAATCAAAAGCAGAATGCTAGTTTTGGGTCCTAGAATCGATTAGAGCCAAAAAATCGGAGTCAAAAATATTTTTGATTTTTGATGATATTGTCAAGGGGTTAGTATGGAAAAGTGGTCAAAAAATTTGAAAAATTCAAAAATTCGAAAGTGAAAAATCTTTGAATGCAAAATTAAACTGGTATCAAAACCATAAACATAAACACAAATTTCATCGAAATCGGTTGATTTTTGGCCAAGTTATGCCTGTTCATAGTTCGAATAGGATTCAATTTTAGGCAAACGCGCATTTTGGATCCCTTTTTGTCACAATCTTAGCCATATCTCGAGAAATACTTATCAGAAACACCTCAAATAAACTTCATTTTTTACAATAGGGCCATCATCGTCATAGTCTCAAATTTTATAAATATTGGTCCAGGGGTGCAATTTTTGTGACTCTTCAAAGATCAGCTACTGTTATAACACTGATTTTAGGGTATTTTGAGACCATTTTTGCACATTTTTGGCCATATCTCGAAAAATAATCATCAGAAACACCTCAAATCAAAAGCAGAATGCTAGTTTTGGGTCCTAGAATCGATTAGAGCCAAAAAATCGGAGTCAAAAATTTTTTGATTTTTGATGATATTGTCAAGGGGTTAGTATGGAAAAGTGGTCAAAAAATTTGAAAAATTCAAAAATTCGAAAATGAAAAATCTTTGAATGCAAAATTAAACTGGTATCAAAACCATAAACAAAAACACAAATTTCATCGAAATCGGTTGATTTTTGGACAAGTTATGCCTGTTCATAGTTCGAATAGGACTCACTTTTCGGGAAAATGGCATTTAAGATCCCTTTTTGTCACAATTTTAGCCATATCTCGAGAAATACTCATCAGAAACACCTCAAATAAACTTCATTTTCTACAATACGGCCATCATCGTCATAGTCTCAAATTTTATAAATATTGGTCCAGGGGTGCAATTTTTGTGACTCTTCAAAGATCAGCTACTGTTATAACACTGATTTTAGGGTATTTTGAGACCATTTTTGCACATTTTTGGCCATATCTAGAAAAATAATCATCCGAAACACCTCAAATCAAAAATCGTAGATTGACTTGGTTTTGGCGAGTCGCAATAACGGTTTCTGGCTTTTTCTCTTAAAATTCTTTTCATTTAATGTCGCTGAAGATTTTTGTTTGCTTGAAAACACTTTGCATTAATTGCCTTACTTGAAGTTAACTTTTACTTAGCGTGGTAACCCTTTTTTTCTGCTGACAGGGAAAGCCCTTGATTTATGAAGGGAGGGGAGTATCACTTTGATCTTTAAATTAAATATTTGCAGTTTCTTGGTGGAAAGGTTGAACACTAAATGAGGGAAAGTCATGTTGCACTCAGTGTCCATGGTGGGGGCAGAGTGGCGAACAATGGGAGGCCGTTTGTGGCACGCTAATGAATTTCCAATGTGCAAGAAGCTCAATTGAGCTCATTAAAGCGATGAAAGGACCTATCGAGTTCAAACCAAGAACAACAACAGTAACAATGAAGACAACAGTCTGCAGCCCTGGAGGTCTCTTTGCTGCTTCTTCGTCGTCATCTTCGGATGTCTTTGGATGAATCATAACTCATTGAACTTTTGCCGTCGGCAACAATTGCAGCAGCCACAACATAAAAAATGTCAATCAGCGGCAACTAACTGATACCCTCTAACTCTGCCCCTCTTCAACTTTATGGGGTAGCTAAGTGCGATGACGCCTTTAAGCACATTAGAGGGAGCTGTCAACAGCCTGGCAAAAACTCGTAAATGTGGTAATAATAATGCCCGTTGGAACTGTGGGTGTCGAAAGCCAACAGCACATAAATGTCGAGACATATGCTTGCAACCAGATGCGACACCTCCCTCCTCCCTCCTCCTCCTCCTCCTCTTCTCCTCCACTCTCACCTCTCTATCCTTCCCTCACTTGACTGTCCGAGTCGTTGGTCCATTGGCATCAATGTGTCTATCAGCAACTGCCGCTGCTATTGGACACCAATTGTCTGCTTCTTTCTATCCACTTCTTTTCTTCGTAGTGTGTGTGGTCCTAACTTTAATTGGAAATTGTGGAAAATTTTTGTGGGAAAACACAAGGGTTTGTCGTTTACGACTTGGAAAAATTGTAAATCAATTACTTATACATTTTGTAGGTTATGTATTTATTAAGAGCTTTTTAAGATTGATTACTATTAATTTTATGAGTTCACTTTCAAAAGAGCTTTATTTTGAAACAAAAGCTTTTGCATTTCAACAAATAACTACTTTGCACAACAAGCTTAAAGCTGCTTAAAGAGCTACACATTTTCAACCCAAAAAGTTAAGAAACCTTTAAGCCGCTTTAGAAGCTTTTATATTCTAACAAATAGCTAATTTATATATAGAGCTTTAAGCTGCTTAAAAAGCTTGCATATTTTCAACAAAAACCAGTAAAAGTCAACAAGCTTACGAAAGCTTTAGAACAAGTTCATTGAAACAGGAAGTACAATTTCCAATGCTAATATGCTAATAAAAATCTCTCATTAAAATCATCTAAAAGTCCATTGAAAGCTCTTAAAAGCTAATTATTTAGCTTAAGAATATTATAGAACTTTTAACGCTTTAAAAAGCTGTCAAATTTTAGCACACAACTAATAGAAAGTGAAAGCTGCTTACACATCTTAATAAATAGCTAATATGGAGCTTTAAGTGGCTTTAAAAGCTCCACAATTTCACCAAATAAGTAGTCAAGAGTTTCGATAGAATCTCTAAAAGACCATTAAAGCACATTTAATGACAATCTATTTCAAAGGGGTTTTTTTTAAATCCCTCATTAGGCTTCTTAAAAAAGTCAATTAAAGCTCTTGAAAAATACCGCACTCCAGACAGCCTTGATTAAAAGCCAAGAAGTTCACTTAAAGCGCAAGGTAGACCAACTTAGCGAAAAACAAACTTGATTCATCAAATGGTGACAAATTAAGAAAATAGAGAAAGTCAAGACGGCAGCCAAGGCGGTTGTCAGGCAAATTCCAGGAAAAAAGGGTTCAAACAGACAGAGATGACAAGCGAAAAAGAAGAGAGACAGAGACATTAAGTTGGCAACACAATAAGGTGATGAAAGTCAAAGACTTGTGCTAAACCATAATAGACAGCTTGCTCATTATACAAATTGCACTCTGAGCCAGTTCTCAGACCCAAGCATAAGAAGCAAAAGTTGCAACAGGCCAAAAAGGTCTGTCAATGGCATATATATATAACATATATATATATTTATATTCTTTTTATTTTTGAAACAGTGTTGACGGAATGACAGTAGCCACAACCGTGCAAAGAAAACCTTATGAATTCAAATGCAAATTCAAATGAAGCTGAAGCAAAAGAATCTATTAAGATATTATCTTAGAGAGTTGCTGCGACGCGTCCATGTCTCAAAAGTAAACCAAAAACTGCAGCGGCAAGTGAAGGGTTCGAGGGTTGCTAGATTCAGAGAAATCACAGACCGAGGGCATCTACAACAATGTGGGTCGGGGCAACACACACAGCTTTTGCAAGCCGCAATTGCGGCCATTAGTGTAGTGAAGAAGGGTTACACAGCGAAACAGGGAAGAAAGAGAGCGAAAAAGGCAGAGAAACAGACAGAGAGAGAGAGAGAGAGAGAGAGAGAGAGAGAGAGAGAAGAGAGAAAAGAAAGAGAAAGCGAGAACAAGAGATATTTAGAGAGGGTAGAGGATCATGAGCAAAGGGTGACGAATCAACCCTTTTTTTAAGATCCAGGTACCTAAGTTACTAAGAAATATGGTGTTTGTCTAGAAAATTCAAAAACAAAATTTTTATAATAAACGACGATTCCGAATAAATATGTTAATAGAATTCCGAATTCTGAATATCTAGCTATAGAAAGCGGATAAATATCTTAATCTCTATAAATTCTTTAAATAATAAAGTAAGAACGTACTAAGGAAAATATAAAAAAAACTAAAAAATAAATTAAAAATTAGATTTAGATCAATGCACAAAAAACTTTTTGAAATGAAGTAGATCATAACAAATTATAAATACGGAGAATAAGTGAATAAAATTGGAAACTCTATAGATTTTTAAAGCTATTAGGTAGACAATAGATTTAAAAAAAAAAACGTATTTCAGAATTCGCAAAAGTGGATGACCTAAAAAGCTATATAGCAAAAAAACAATATGATATAATACTATATCACTTATGAAGACAATCTATATAAACTTCATGAAAACTATATAAATGTAAAAGTTAATGACACAAAAAATCGTATGGATTCTACAAATGATAGGAAATTGATGTTTCTATCTAAACCAAAAATAAAATGAATTTAAATTTAAAAGTAAAATTAGAAGAAAAGTATAACTATCATTAATTCTATAAATTCTATAATCAATAAAGTACACGAACTAATTCACTAATCTGTGTGTTTTTTGGAAGTACTGGGAATCGTGTTGTTGTGTATTTCCAAGTACAATTCACTTAGTTGATTTGTATTTTTTTTTGTTCGCTGTCGACATTTTTCGTATGACAACCGACAAATATTTGCCGGATAATATGAATAACAAAGCAGGCGCTGCACAAATGGGTTAAGTTAGGGGGTAGGGGTGGGCAGGAAGAAGGGATGGGAGGGCAGACCCAGACTCAGAGTCAGTCGTAGTCGTAGTCGCAGCCAACCTACTTAAACGTATCGCGGTAGCAGTCCAAGTAGATGCTCAGACGCTAGTCGAGGCCAGACCCAGACCAGGCCAGGACAGGACAGGAGAGGCCACAATCAGAATCAGGCCCAGACACAGACATAGACACAGACACAGACAGACATGGAGACATAGACATGGGCAGTGGCAGATACTGAGACGGAGGAGGAGGAGGCAGAAACATCGCACCCCAGCCAGACATTGACTACAACTTAAACTAAAAGGCCGCATGGGCAACTTCTCTACTCGTGCTCAGCCATCAACTGCTGCTCCAGCACCAGCTCCATCAGCTCCTCCAGCTCCTTCTCCTGCTTCACTTTGGGGCCGACTACTCCAGCTGCTTGTTGTCGCCGGTGTCTGAGACGCAGACAACTTCAAAATGGAGCTGCAAAACTGTTATTTGGGGCGCAAAACGTGGGACAGACAGCGAGAGAAAGAGATAGCGACAGCCACAGAGTGAGAGAGAGAGAGAGAGAGAGGTAGAGAGTGAGAGAGAGTTGCAGACATTGTTGTATGAGGTAAACGGCAGACGTAGACGAATTGCTGACTGACACAAAAGTGCTTTTGTTGCAAGGCTTAATAACGAGAAAGAGAGAGAGAGAGAGAAAAAAGAGAGAGAAGGAGAATGAGATAGAGAGAGAGAGCGAGAGTGAGCGGCGGAGTGGAGCAGGGGTAACCAGTAGCGAGACACTGCACAATGAATTGAGTGCAGAGAGAGAGAAGAAGAGAGAGAGAGAAGAAGAGAGAGAGAGAAGAAGAGAGAGAGAGAGAGAGAGAGAGAGAGACGGAGAGTAGAAGAGAAGGAGAGAATAAAGTGAAGTCGAAGCATGTATGTATGTAGCTCATTGAAAATGGCATTCAATGTGCTGCTAAATGCACTCCAGGGAAGTCCAACACAAGCTGATTGTTATGACACTCGACTATGGACTGCTAAATATGTATGATGACAGCAGACGGCCAGCGGAGAGTGCAACTGTGTGGCAGACAAACAGAGACACAAATAGATAGATAGGTTTTAGCCAAAACTCCCATCGAAAGCTGCTTGTCATGTAATAGTAAAGTCTTAAAGATGACTGCTATGACACCACTTAAAATAAATTCAGAAAGTAATTCAGGCAAAGAGAGTGTAAACTCAGAGTTTACGGGCAAGAATCCTGGCCTAAAGTAGCCGCCATAAAAGCGAGCTGCATTCAGCTGATTGTTATGAAACAGCAAAGGCTTAAAGCTGACTGCTATGATACGTTTCAAAAGATTTCAGTTAATTCTAAATGCTGTCAGATAAAAATTAAAGTCTTACAACGAGAATTCTTGGTCCATATTTTACGTTTATAAGAAATCTGTCCTTAACTGTTTGTTGTGAAACAGCAAAAACTTAAAGCTAACTGCTATGACACGCTTCCACAGACTTCGAAATGCTGTCAGATTATAATGCATGTGTCCAGTCGGGAATCCTTGGCTAACATTGTCTGTTTAAAGGCTTTAAGCTGAATGCTACGGTACCTTTTTACTAGACTTCAGTAAACTTCCATAGAGAGAGAGAGAGAGAGAGAGAGAGAAAGAGATAGAGAGAGAGAGAGAGAGAGAGAGAGAGAGAGAGCTGGCTGACGGAACAAACTCAGCGAGAATACTTGCCTCAAAAGATAACCTTATTATAAAAGTTATATATAAAGCTGCTTGTTATGAAACGCAGTATATGCTAACTGCTATGGCGTTTATTAAAAGACTTTAGTAAGCCTCAAATGCAGATTCCTAGCAAAATACCTTATTCAATACTTTTAATTTGTAATTAAAATACAATTTATTATTTAAATTAATTATTTAAACAATTTTCATTAATCCACATTGCTTAAAGCTGTCTTTTCCAGAAGAACGAGACTGAAGCGAGTTTGTGGCACAACAAAAAGCTGCCTGCTATGACATTGCAGCGAAACCATTTAATTGCTGTTGCAATAAGCTTATCCTGTCGCAGGGCACGTCAAAGTCTGTACCCAAAAAAAAACAAAAAAAAATACTAAAAATATAGCTAAAAAAGTAGCTAAAAAAGGAAGCTAAAAAACCCGCCGCTAAAGCAACTGTGGTGCAACAAACACACATACATAGAGAGAGAAGTGAACTGCATGCTGAGACTCGTCTCGTCTCGTTTGATTTCGTCTGGTCTCCCTCTCTCTCTCCCTCCCTGTCTCCCTTTTCCTCTCTGTGTGTTCGCCTGTCCCTTTTATCCCTTGTTGCTGCCCCCTGCCCCATGCGGCTGCATGTTTTTCAGTTTTGTTGCTGTTGTTGCATGGCTGCTGCGTCTGAGTCTGCTGCACTTCAGACGACGCTGCTTTTGTTCGCTGCAACGACGACTCCAACAATTGACGCACACAGACAGTAGCGTGCAACGGGTGGTGGTGGCAGCAACAGAAAACAGAGAGAGAGAGAGAGAGAGAGAGGGGGAGAAAGAGCGACAGTGCAAGCGGGGGTAGAGACCATGGCAGACAAAACAATATGTTTGTTTGGATTACGAGGCGAACGTCGAACGTTGCACGCTGCACGCTGTACGTTGCACGTTGCACGTTGCGTTTTTGCGATACGAGATGCGATGCGATGCGACGCGACACGGACGACGCTGCTTTGTATGCGCAAACAATTGGAGCAGGCGGAAGTTGCAACTGGCAAACGGCGAGACGACGCTCTCTGCCACCACTTAGAGGGTTGCATGCAACTTCCTCCCATTGCCCGCCCCGCTGCAAGTCACGATTGCAAAAGCACCTTGAAAGTTTCGCTCTTTGGCGACTTGATTAACTGTCAGTGGCTGAAAAGTGATTTAATCAAGGAATTGCTGCAACTGCGTCTGCGTCCCCAACTTGCAACATGTGGACCATATGGCTAACGCTGTCTGTGGGCCACGACCACATCAATCAACTTGAGACTGAAGTGTTGCCTCACACCACCCCAACTCTCCCCCCCCCCTCTCTCTCTCTCAAGTCAGACCAAAATCCACTTACAATTCAAGTGAGAGGCAGAAACAGAGAGAGAGCGACGAGACGGTGGTGGCATGCCACAAGGACAGCTTTAGTATAGCCAGCCATCGGCCACCTTGCCACAACATGTTGCGCGCTTTTTTTTTATATTTCTTTCTTTTATTTTTGGCGTCTGTTGCTGATGATAGTCCAACCCCGTTGCCATCACCATCAACGTTCATGCCACATTGTCTTGCCACACAGCCTATCAACTTTTGACAAGACAATCTCGAAGGCAAGCACAAACAAAAACTGCAGTCAACAATTGGCCAAGAGGTGCTCTTGCCACCAAGTGGCAAAGGGGGCAGCACATGAAATTTAAATTGAAGCTGCGGCAGCTACATTTCAGTTGCACTGTGGCAAGCAATGCGAATGTTGAAAGCTTCATAAGTCAACGAAAAGAGGAGAGAAAATTTCATGAGATTGAAAAAAAAACTAAAATAGTTGTGAGGTAAAAATTATCGAGAGGGTTTAGGAACTAAATAGGGTTCTGGGAAGTAGGTGAGGTTATCTAAGGACTTGTAAGAGTGTAAGGGGTTAAGATTTTGGAGGCTAACTAAGAAACAAATATAAACCTGAAGAAGAAGATCCAAATAACTTTATAAGCGATCAACATGAATATACAATTTTTTGAGGTTAGAAATAGAACCGAAAAACTTATGGAGTAAGGATTGTCGCGAGGATTTAGGGACTTCAGAAAACTACAATAAGTAGCTATATAGAAATCCTAGAGTATATTTAGAATTTTCATAAAAAAATCAGGGAATTAAAATTTTATTAAAATTTTTTTTTAATAAATACTAAAAATTTTCGCTCAATAATCCTTGCAAAAAGGATATTATTAAAATTTTTGTTGCCCTCTAGTAAAGCTCTTGTGACTTTTACGGTTTTGTGTATTTTTGTCAACAGGGAGCTTTCCCGCTATAAGCCTATTTACTTATTATCCTATTAAATAAGCTGCTGTAAAGAAAAGAGGGAGGTATATAGAGAAAGAGAGAGAGAGAGAGAGAGGGAGAAAGAGAGAGTGAGAGAGAGTATGAGAATAGTAGAGAGCATAACAGGCAAACTAGAGAATGACAGCATGACGAAGCAGACGAATGCAGAGAAAACAAAGCTTACAACAAGGACACTTGTACCTGGCCTAAAGGATACACAAGTGTCTCATTAAAAGCCAAGAACAGAGACATAAAGACAAGTCCTTAAAGTCGGTCGGCCAGGCCACCTAACAAATACACAGACAAACACACACACACACACACACAGACATTGCAAGTTTGCAGTCCGGCAGAGTGAGAGCGAAACATGAGCGACTTCAAGGACAACTACGCAAAAGGCAAAAGCAAAGTGCCGAAAAAAAAACCAAAAGCAAAAAATTCAACAAAAATGCGCTATTAAGGCAATTTTCGGCTGATATGTCCCATGGTCTGTCTCTGTCTCTGCCTCTGCCCCTGTCTGCTCACAGCGCATTACAGCGGCGTCTCCGTCGGCTCAGACAGCAGACAGTGGGACAGCCAGGCAAGTAACAGGCAAAGTGGCTCAATGTCAGACACAGACACTCACGCATACATATACACACACACACTCTCTTTCTCTCTGACATGCATACACATACGCAGCAAGCACAAACAGTGCAGACACTGACGCGTCAAAATCATTCAAATGCTTACACACACACACACACACACACAGCTACGCACTCTCTCCGCTCTTGGCTGCGTTCGCTCTCTGCCCCTCTCTCGAATGCAGCTTAAAATGCAGGCATACAAAAGCTGCGCTGCCCAAACACAGAAGACGCTGTCGTCGTCATCGTCATCGTCGTCGTTAATACTCTTCGGCTCATTCGTTCGCTTTTGCGTTTGATTGTGTTTGTGTGTGTGTGTGTGCTGCAGACGCAATGAAACAAAATACCGAAATTCTATGCGTGACCTTGAAAAGTATTCCTTGTGCTTGCTGCTGCCAACGTTGTTGTTGTTATTATTGCTGCCGGTTTGCGTCGGTGGTTGTTTGCTCTCACTCTCTCGCTCTCCCTCTGACTATGTTTGTCTGTCTTTTGCTCTGCCGCTGTCAACGTAGCCGCTGGCTGCTGTCTGGTGTTTGTCGACTTTGTTGTTGTTGTTGTTGTTGCCTGTCTGCATTTTCCTTGTTGTCTGCGTACAATTTCTCTTGTTGTTTTTGTGATATACATGCATATATAAATTTTTTTGTATTTTTTTTCGTATGCTTGAAGTTGGCTTTTTTCATTGAACGCGCCACTCACAAAAATTGTAAAGGCAAATGCGACTTAGACGCCGACTGCGCTCCCAACCGCCTCTCTCACGATTCAACACGACGTCGGTTCGTCGATATGCATGTGTCGCACTCTTCATTTACCTCAGGCCCCTCTCTCCCACGCTGCGCTGGTTATGTTGGGCTGCATTTTGACGTCAGACGCCTAGAGGGACCTATGGCTGTGACTGTGGCTGCGACTGCGGCGGCAGCGACAGCAACAGCGACAGCGTTGGCAGCCCAGCCAGACATGCAAAACAAAACAGATGAAATTGAAGAAAAAAGGGATGTGAACAACGTTGCGTTTCGTTTCGTCTGCTTGCAGTTGTTTTTGTTGTTGTTGTTGTTTTGTGTTTGCATTTTGTATTTTGCTTTTTGTGGGTTCCTCCGCTTCAAGGTGCATTTTAAAGCAAGAGGCGTATTTTTAGCGCATTCATGTAGTTGCAAAAAATCCAATTGAAAAACGCGAAATGACAGAGAAGTGAGAGAGTGAGTGTGTGTGAGAGAGAGACAGAGAGAGAGAGAGAGAGAGAGAGAGAGAGAGCAGAGAGATAAAGAGCGAGGAAGAGAGGGGGAAAGGGAGGAGGAGCAGTTAAATCTTAATAATAAGATTCAATTAAATAATTTAATCAAATAATAAAATCGATAAAAAAAAACTATCGATAGTCAGAGCTTTATAAGTGAGGATTACCTAAATAAATCATCGCATTCCCAAAATCGTATCTAAGTATGTAAATATGTCAAATAGGTGATTATAATTGCTGTTAATATTAACTGTCAGAAAATAAACATCGATAAAAAGAAACTATCGATAGTAAAATTCTAATATGCAAAAATGTTATAAAAATCATTCCAAAATTCTTAAAACTATATATTTTGTATATTCTTAAGCCCCTAGAATAATATATATTATTAAATATCTGGTGTTCTGTCTATAATTACCCTCTTTGTCAACTATCGATAACAATATATAATATGATTAATCGCACGATTTCCGTTGTACATATGGTAAGCGTTTCATAAGCTTAACTAAGCATTATCACAACGATCAATAATCAACATTATCCACTTAACTTGCGCTTATTAGAGCCCAACTCAGCCAACTATCGATAACTGATTACAACGATCGATCTCAGGCACTTTGATTGTAATTGCATGCAATGCGAAAGCGCTTTAATCATATTTCTGATATGCAATCATTATGTTTAATAAATGCCAAAAGCTAGTTATTAGCCAGGGCAACACTGCAACAAGGGATAGAGAGGGGATAGAGCGGAAAGGCAGAGAGAGTTGCCAAGTCTGAGTAGGAGACGGTGTCCGTAGTATATAGAGTCTGCACTTATTCTAATTGGCGATCATTAAGTGAAACAGCAAATGGGGAGATCTTTGCTAAAGGAAGTACAAGTTGGTTAAGCAAAGTTGAGAAGAGGGTAAAGGGAACAGAAGCGGTTAGAGGAGGTTAAGAGTTGGAATTATGAAATACGACTGGCAAATATATGGCGGGGCATAACCAGTTCCCCATAGTCCTTGTAATGACTTGGCAGCTAAAGACCTTCGCGCATGCCCAGTAGCCAGACAAGAGAGAGAGATAGATAGAGAGAGAGGAGAAGGGTTAGAGAGGAAGAGAAATATCTTGTTTATAATTAGCATTTTGCGATTCTCAGTCGCTTGATAAGCCACATTGTGTGAGACAAAATGCAAGATTTATAGCGACAGGATATTGAGAGATTCGATTCGATTCGTTGTTGTGCGACCCCAAAAAACCTATATAGGTTTGCCAGACCTAACTAGAGCCTACCGCCAGTCTGCTGTTGCTTCTTCTTCTTCTACTTGGGCCAACTGAGACAGATGCAACATCCTGTGTCCATAACTTTAAGTTCTTTTTTTCTTCGATTTTGTTGTTGAAATTGCATTCGCTGTCCGCGTTTCCCTCGCATTACTTTGCAGCTGTTGCTCCACATGTTGCACGTCCGTGTGTCTGCAACAGCAAATCGCTGTTGTATGTTGGTTGCCCCGTTTGTGCAGCTTCGATTTACAAATGCACATAAATTTTAATGTAATCACATTCAGAGTCAGAGTCACAGTCCGAAAGGTCCCAGAGTCTGGAAATGGATGCGAAGCGTCCCAGAGACTTGACCAACTGTCTCGTATCTCTTTGTAGTGCTCTCTCCCCCTACGCCTCTCTCTCTCTCTCTCTCTCTGTCTCTTTATCTGTTTATGCAACTGCAGCGATTTTGCAACATTTCATTCAATTTAATTCGAGTTGAATGCCGTCGTCGTTCGATTGTTGGTCGCCGTTTTGATTTGGCTGCCTGTCTGCATGTTGCACACGTTGCACGTTGACTCGTCTCGTTGTGGCACGGACAGCTGGACATGTGCTGCTGAACTGAGGTGAGCCTTGGCAACTGACACAGACTCCAGAGCAACACAGTCTGTGAGCTTCTCCCACTCCTACTCTTCTTATAGCTGTGCAGATACCCTACAGAATGGGGTATTTAGTTTTCCAGCGGTAGTTTGTCCAACTTCAAATTTTAAGCTTTTCAAGTCGTTTTCTATATACCCTCTACCCTTTTTTTGCCCTTGCCCTCTGCTCACATAATTAAGCAGCTTCTTGACCGGCAACAAACCACGTCAAAGCATAAGAAAAGTTTTTTTCTTGGCCAAAAACTTGACGTAAGCGGCAAAGTTTTTATAGCCAGAAGTTGCCAGACGCCCGTGACACTTCTAGGACATTTTTCTACTACTATTTTTGTCTAATTTTTTTTTTGACTCTTTGCTCCTATATATTTTTTTCACTCCCAACTTCTGATGTTGATGCCGAAAAGTAGGCAGCTTCTGTTGGCAGCCACAGCTTTGAGTGGCTTTATTTATGCACTTTGCCACATACACACACACACACGCACACACACACACACACACACACACACACACACACACACACACACACACACATACACACACATACATACATTCACACACTCAAACCAATGCAGCGCTATGCTGACCATGTTCCCAGGCACTAAAGGCAAACATACAGACGCATAGACAAGCAGACAGATGAACGAACAGACAGATGGACGAACAGACAGACAGATGGATGAACAGACAGACAGACAGATGGATGGACTGCTTCATACGCAGACACATGGAATTTTGCGAGTGCAGATTTCATTGCTATATAACTTTTTTGGCCGCACAAACAACAAGTGTGAATTTTTGTATTCTTTTTGGGGAAGTATGATGCACTCATAAATACCCTAGAAAATTGATCAGACGTGTAAATTGCCTTTTACTTTTTCTAGGTTATTCCAGGTCTACACATTTTTATCAAATTAAGTGTCAAAATATAATTGCAATCTGTCTATTTGTACAGATAGTTCATATTAAAACAAATAATTATGTCTGTATTTTATGATAATAAACTACTATTTTCTTTTTTAATATATGATAAGTATCAAACTTACAAATTTTTCAACTCACTTCTTTGAAAAAAAAACCTTATATGTTACCAAAGTCTAGATATTGATTTTGAATATTTCAAAATCTAAAGAATATTCGTAACTACCCTCTTGCTTGTTATATTACAGGGTATCCCCAACTAGACAACGCATTTCATGTTTGTCTGTCTGCTTCGGTCTCCCATAGACATAAAACCCTTTCCAATATTTTTCTTTTTTTTTTTTTTTTTGAGGGGGATCCCAACTCATTCGCTTAACTGTTGGCGCAACCATTTGGCCATTTTTTGACTTTGAAAATTTGATTTGGGAAATGCGTGTGGGTGTCTCGTCAGTCTCAGTCTCTGTCTGGCTCAGTTTTTGTCTGTTGCTTGTTTTTATGCTTTACTTATTTTTTTTTTGCGTTACCCATCCAAAAATGTCTGCGGCAGCTTCAAATTAATCAAGATATTAACAACCCTCCGATTTGAGCAGTGTCTGTCACAGTGAGGAAAAAGAAAAGGGTTTTCTGGCCAAGGTCAGCAAAATTGAGTTATGAATTATTGAATAAGTTTGACGCATGGAATTTGAATTTTGATTACAGACAGCAAGTCTGAGGGGGAGAGAGAAACGGGAGAGAAAGGGATAGGTTGCTGGCGGCAACCTGTTGAGAGCGTTTGGCATTCAAGCGGGGTTCATTAGAACCGCTTTTTAAGGTTATTGCAGCTGCGAGGGTTACGCTGATTGGTTGCCAGTTAGGAACACACTCATCTGTATATATGCAATCAATGCTGTGTTGATTATGCAATAACGAGTTCAAGAAGAAGAAGAAGCAGCAACCTCAAACACAAACCTACACAGCCCAGACAGAAACCTCAAACTTCGACGTCTACTAAACCGAACCCCTTACACCAAACATCACTCACCATCTCTCTATTGGTCTCTTTCTACCAATATCTCTATCTCTATCTTTCTTTCTCTCTTTCTCTTTCGCAGTCTCTTTCAGTCTCTTCTCGCTGTCCCCGTTTTTCTGTAATGCAGGCGAAACTGTTTGTGGATTGTGTCTCGACAAAACGCATGAAACACATTCGCCCACTCAAGGGTCGCAGACACGTGTAAGCTTACTGCTGAGAGGGGATGGAGAGCAGAAGAAGAGAGAGGGTCGTGCATGTGCATCACAGACAAAAGCAGCATGAGAAGTCTCAATTTTCCCCAGCCACTACCTCACTCCTACTCTCCCTCTCTCTCACTCTCTTTCTCTGTGTGCACCTCTCGCACAGCGTGCTCCTTTGTGCAGGCAACAGAAAATAAAGTTTATGACTTTGACTGCCGACGGCGACATCGCCGACGTTTTTTGCAACCCCATCTCCCACTGCTCCTCCATTGCTCTAACTCCCTTTTGGCTGCTGCCTCCTATACGACTGTCTGCACCGGCGTCGCGTCGCTGGCAACGACAACGGCGAAGTCTATTATTGTCGATTTTGCATTGTTGCCTGGGCACTTGAGGCTGGCACACAATCACGACCAAATGCCGATCCTATTACCATATGTGGGTGGGAGTGAGACGATAAAGCAGCTGCTCTTGTCTGCAGTCGCTCATGTGCTCAAAAGAACTAGTTCTAATGGTTCGCAATGAATGTGGCAATAAAGTAACTAACAAAAAGGGGGAGACTAAGGTTTCATTTGAATTTGAAGTATTCATACTTTTAATATATTTTTGTGAGTTAGCTTAGATCATAGAACTTATGTACATTCATTTGGATCTAGTTCATTGTTGATATTCTTTGTTATGTTTACACTAAAGCTTTCAAATACTCTACTATATAAAACAAAATATTTCTAAATTTTTAGTCAAGCTAAAAATGGTTTTAAAGCGAGAAATATATCTTTGTATATTCAACTAGTTCCACAAAAAGCATATCTGAAACTAGTTTACTTAGTTACTTATTTGTATTTTAAACATTCAGAAAATACGCTCAGAGAAATTTCAGCGTGGTTCAATGTGATTCCTTAGAACTAGATCTTTGCCTTCCCTAAGCAAACCACATTCTCCAACTCTTTTGGTTCGCAATTTAAGTGCTCCTTTTTGCCTAATCCGCTGCTTCAGCAAGAAAACTAACAGTAAACTAAGGCACACAAGCATGCACAGAGCGTGAGTGGCGCACTCTAGCGGCAACGTGGGCAAACATGTCACTCGTATGGCCCGAAGGCCACTCCAAATACACACGACAACGAGACACGAGACGACGACAAACAAAGCCAAAAGGCGTTACGAAACTTTAGCGCACGTCATTCATCCTCAACCAGTCCAAATATTGCACCCTCGAGCAAATGCACAAACACAGACAGACATAGCCAAAGAGAGAGAGAGGCAGAGAGTGTGGCGTGCGGGAGAGTGGTAGCAGTGGAGAGAGCAAGTGTATTTGTGTGAGAGGCACATTTATAGCACGAAAATTAAGTGAAGCGTAAGCTGAAATGCACTCCCACTCGTAGTATGTGTGCGAGAGAGAGTAGAATGCCGGCCGCAGCACTATAAACGAACGAACGACGCGTCCGACAAAATGTCTTCGTCTGCCACCCGAGCGCCCGACGCACTCCGTCTGGCTCATCGTCTGGCACTTTGGCATTTGTTTCACTCACTCACTCCAAAGCGCTCGCTCGCTCTCTTTCTCTCTCTGTCTGTGCTGTTTTGTGTTGTGTGCGTCGCTGCGCTGCGCTGCTTAACCTTGAAAAACGAACAAGTCCAGCCGCAGTCGGCCGCCCTCCATACACCCGTTTCAATGCTGCCGCTGTGACTGCCACGACTGTCAGTTTGACTGGCGGCTGCGTCGACAGCGACAGCGTCAGTGACGGCAGAGCCGGCAATGATTTTTCGTCCTCATCGTAAAATGAAATTTACGAAATATTCGCCGCCTTTTTATACCCCGCTCAGCCCACTTAATACACTCCCCCTGCAAGAAGTTGGGCATATTGACTGAGTGAGTAATGTAAGTGAGTAAAGGGTATATATGCAATTCTGGCATATAGAAGTCTTGTAAAGGGTATATGGATGAAAAATTCTACGGATATCTTTGACTTTTGCTAATGATATAGCTGTGATAAAAAAAAAATTAAGAGCGATTTTTTGGAAGTAAAAAGAGCATGTAAAAGTATAATATATTTTTCAGAAGTTTCTATGTATAATTTTTAATATATTATTAAATATATTATTAAATATTTTAAGGAAAGAATCTGGACATCTTAGCTAAGCTTTCTATGTATAGTCAACATGTTTTTAAAGTAAATAACTGGGAATAACTCTTAAGATACTATGTATTCAATCTCTTAACGAAGCATTTCCAGTATCAAGGATATAGTTTTGGAAATATTATAATAAAATATTATTTATATTATGAAAATTGAAGATTTTTACAAAGTTGCCAATTAATTTGTAATAAATTTCTGCCTCAAACAAAAAAAAAAAAAAAAAAAAAAAAAATCATATAATTTAGAAAATAGCAGAGTATCTGCTAGTCGAGTCACTTTAAATGAAAGCTGTGATTATTTTTGAGTTAGGCTGAAATTTAGAGCTCCACAAGAAGCAACAATAACAACAGACGAAATAGTAGAAGAAGAAGCAGCCGCAGCAGTAGCAAACAACAAATTGAGAGAAAATGCGTTTGTTGGAATTGAATAACTTTTTATGTTCAATACGAACAGTATGTTGAGGAAGGGGGTTGGTTGCGGGGTAGAGAGCGGAACTGGGCGGGGCGGGGCAGTTGTCTTGCTGTTAGGCGGACACTTGTCAGTCGGTCTGACTTTTTGCATAAGTGCCACCCCAGAAATGCCCACAAGTGGCATGACAGAGTCGAGACAGAGTTGTCTGCCTGTCAGACAGTTGCCCAAAAATAAGACGAGGAAGAAACTTTAACTGGGAAAGGGTTGCCCACAATATTATTACAGACAGCAGAGAAGGAGACTAAGTCTGAGAGAGAGAGAGAGCGAGAGAGAGACTCGGCAAGTCGCCGAGTTTCAAATGAATTACAAACACTTTTTGTAGCTTGTCCTTGGAATGCTTTTTGGGATTCCTTGTCATAATAGGGCTGTTGTGTAGAAGGGGATGACGAGATGGCGAAAAATAGAGAAAAAAGTAGAGAAATTGCTTAAGAAATTGTTGTTGTGCGGAAATGTGAAAGGTTGACGAAAGGCAACAACAAGCGGAAGAAGAAGAAGCAGCAGCGAAATTTCTAAAAGGTGCCCAAGTCGCGTTTTCAGTTTATTTATGAGTTTGTCTGCCCATCTCTCCACAGTCTCCACACTCTCTACACTTTTCATTCTTTTCATTTTCCTGCTGTTACTTCCACTTTGTCCATTGCCCACGTCAAAGTCGCCAGCTGACTGCATCAATAATGTTGCACACACACACACACACACACACACACACACACACACACACACACACACACACCTACAGGGAGAGCGCATCAACTTTTGTCTCATTTATCGCGCATTTGCCTCTTTCATGTTGCACGCTCCATGTTGCAATTGTCTGGCTGCTGTTGCTGCCCTGCCTCCGACGTCCATCTGTGCCGCTTCATTTGCTCGCAGCTCAAATTAATGAAAACTAATGCGACACTGAGAAATTGATGATTGCCGACGCCGACTGAAGTCTCCGCAGCTGCTGTTGCTGCTGCTGCTGCTGATGACCCGCCTCCCTCCTTACTCCCCCTATAGCTGTCTCTGTCGCTCACTGTTGGGGCAGCCATGGACATTAAAAATGACTGCGTCTGCTGTTGATGCTGCTCTCGTCATGCACTTTGGGGTCGTTTCGGGCTGCAATCAACGACGACGACGACGACGACGACGACGATGACGACGACGTTCCAGACTGATTGATGCCGCCAATAAAAATTAGCCGGGGTTGCTTGCCCACCCCACCCCCTCACTCTTCCTCCCTTAGCTTTGTAGCTTCCCTTGCTGCTCAGAATGTCGCCCTTCGTTTCTTTATCTGTCCCACTTCATTTTTTCAGTTGCCTGTTCATTCATTCGTTTTGTTTTCTTACATCTTCTGGTTTTGTTTTGTTTTGTATTTTTTTTGTGGCATTTCGTTTCGTCATTTGAATACGCCGAAAATTAAACGCAACAGAAATAATAAAAAAAAAATCAAAAATAAAAATTACAAAAGTACCTTGAAGAATTCTTCCATCATCTGTCCACTTTTTAATATCAGAGTGAGGAATGAGATATTTTGATTGACAGAGGGAAAGAATAGAGTTACACAGATAAAAGAGGAAGAGAAAGAGTGGGAAATACTAAGAGAAAAGAGTGAGGGGAGAATATAGTTAAATACGGAAATGATGAGATATGAAAATAAAGAAAATAGTTGTACTTCTATTTCAACAACTGTTTCCTTGACGACTTCAGCAGCGTTTTCTGTTCAATACCCTATTATAATCTATACTTTTTTTTTATAATTTTTTCCGAATTTTCTCTAATTTCTCTAATTTGCACAAATTTTCAATTTCTTCTTTCCCCAAGTTTTATATGATTTTTATATTCAATATCTAGTATCTTATTATTATTATTATTATTATTATTATTATTATTATTATTATTATTATTATTATTATTATTATTATTATTATTATTATTATTATTATTATTATTATTATTATTATTATTATTATTATTATTATTATTATTATTATTATTATTATTATTATTATTATCATTATCATTATCATTATCATTATCATTATCATTATCATTATCATTATCATTATCATTATTTTTATCATTATCATTATTATTATTATTATTTAATTGTTATTATCACATTATTTTATGTATAATTTTTTAAATTTTCAATTATTTTTTTATGTAAGAATTATTATTATTGTTAATAATAAATTTACTAAGGATACAATTATAAAGAAAAAAGTTCTTGCTTATTACTTTTTATATGCCTTTTATTTTATTGTAATTTTTTTTATACTATTCTATTTAAATTACTTTCTATTTATTTTTTTTTTATTTATGATATTCTATTTTATGTCATTTTAATTTATTTTATTTTAATATGTTTTTTTAATTAAACTTTATTTTTTGGTATTTTATTTTCAATTATTTTATTTTATTTCATTTTATTATACTTAATTTTCTTGTATTTTATTTAATTAATTTAACTAATTTTTTTTTCTTATATATTATTTTTTTTATATATTAAATTATTATGTTTTTTATTTTTATAATTTTCTTGCCATTTTCAGTTACCATTAGACAAATCCATACATTTAGACAAGAAGTTGTAATTTTTCAGCCAATTACGCTTATAATTTCCCATTCATTCCCATCCCATTCTCAGTCTGCATTGATTTTTGCTCCATTTTTCTGCTATCCCCCCACTCTTTCTTCTTCTTCTTCTCCTTTTCCTGTCTATGTTACCGCTGCTTATCTAGCCAATAAAATAAAATATCATTCGCCAGCATGAGGCGCCCTCAAATGCACTGGAATTTTTAACATGGGAGAAATTAAAGAAAAAAAATTCTCGCGCTTTTTGTTTGACTTATGACGAAGTTGAATACATATTTTTTTAAAAGATTTTTTTTTACAGATAAATTTATATTTTTTGCTGTAACTGTAACTGTGTTGGTTCACCCGTTAGCTGGCGATGTTGACTGTCGGTCGGTTTGTCGCTTAACTTTTTCAATGCCAGACGAAGCGCAAACATTTGCGAGTATTAATTAACGCTTTGTTGAAGTTTGTTGAAGCTTCGACATCGTCGTCTGAATGCTGTCTATATACTATATATGTATGTATATGTGTGTGCACAGATATGTCTGTATATATATGCATATATATAGGTGACTATCTCGGTGCTCAGTTAGGCATACACTATCTAACTCTCTATCTATGTGGCATTTGTCACTGCAAATATTACGTAGCCGCAGCGTGCGCTCTGTGGAGAATTGTGTAGACGAGGGATAGACAGAGAGGTAAGTAAATACAGCCGTCACTCAATTATTCAGGCATAATAAGCAAATTGTTTTAATATGCATAAATATCTTGTACGCCATTTGGCAAACAAGTCAAAAACTGCCAGACAAACTGGCTTTACTTTTCGCCTCAGACGCAGAGACACAGACTCTGTGGCAAGGGGGAAAGGTAAAGGAGTGGCAGGCTGGGGGGGGCAGCATAAGTTTCAAAGTGCCACAGCCACACAGCCCAACCGAAAAGGGTGGCAGGCATTCTCAAGGTGTGTTTACATATACATTTAACCTTCAAGATCCGCAGACTAAATATGCCCCAGGCAAACCCCAGTATTCCACACGCCAAACAACGTTCACAACATGTTGAACTAGCCGACTGCCAAATACCCTCTCGTAATTGGTAATCCCCATTGCCGTTGCCTCTTTCAGCTGCCAGCCTTTGTTGCAGACTTGCCTCATTTGCCGTGCAACTGCCACAAAATTACGTTACTGTCTGACGCAGGACGCAGCAAAGAAGGGGGAGAGGCGCAGGCGGAGGCGTGGGCAGTTGGTGGCAACAACAATGATGGCGTGGCATAAAAGCTTTGGCCACAAAAACGGTGGCACAGACACAACTAACGACGCATAAGCGACGCACGCAGGATATGCGTTTTAGGCAGAGTCCCCTGTTGCAAGTGGGTGTGGCAAGGATGGATTAGATGTAGCCCGGCGAGACCTTGAAACTCAGCCAGGCAATGAGGAAAGGTCGACCAGCAAAATACCCTACAAATTTGATGATAGTAAAATCAATGGGGGAGTTTGGAAATAATGAGAGAAGGGAAGTGGAAATTGATATTCAAAATGAAAAGGGGAAGAAATTGAATCAATATACGATATTCAGATTTGAAACATAACCTATTATCTCGGGATATTGAAAAACAATGACGAAACTCTGGGATAGTTGGAAACTACGCCTAAAAACAGCTTCAAATAAAATCAAATGGGAGGCAATAAATATAAATACAATTATCGAGAGATATTTAAAAAAAAAAAAACCGGAAAATAAATAATAAAATAATAAATAAAAAATAATAATAAAAAATTAAGGTAAAAATAGAAATTTTTAAAATTACAAATAATTAATAATATTGAAACTGGATATAAAGTAAAATTGAGTTGAAAAATAAATTTATATAATATACATATATTAGAATTTTTATTGTTTTCCAACTGCAAAAAAATCATGTCATATATTTTTAAAAATATAAATTTTGTTTGCCAATTAAGGTAGAAGTTGGCTTGTTTATTAATAAACTTTCAAGTCATATTTTCTGTAAAACAATACTATAAACATATATATTAATTCTCAATTAAAATTATACAGAATATCTACTGCAGTTCCTATAGTTATTTAAAAATTTTAGAATCAGAAAGTTAATTGAACATGGCTAAAATTTATGGAATTGATACTAAATAATTATATAAGTAAAAATGTTGCTCTAAAAACCAACTAAAAATATTTCTTAACTTCAAAACAATTATGTAAAATATGCATAACATAAGATTGCTTAAGAGCAGCATTATCATCGAAAATAAGTAATAAAATAAATATTAATTTTGCAACAAAAATGTTGTCCAAGTAAGTCCTGTCTAAATATACCCTATGAACTTCACAATAGGATATAGGATACTTACGGCAGTTCGCATTCGACATTAAAACTGAAGTAACGCATTGTGTGGCGCAGACATGCCAGAAAACGGAAGAGGCTCCTGGGGCAACATGATTGCGCAACAGACGCCTGCCTGAATGTGGCACGCAGTGACGGGGCAGTTCAACAGACAGGGTGGCGGGAGGGAAATGGGGGAGGGGCAGTTGATAGGCTCGCTCCTACACACACACACACACACACAAACACACACACACACATACACAACGAGACGCACGCATACATAAAATGCGACGTAATGCTGCCTCAAGGGCACGCTCTAAACACAGAAAACAAAAAAAAGAAAGCAAAAAGAAAAACAAGCGAAAAAAATGCCAAACAAAAATTTTGGGCAAAAATAAAGAAAGCAAAACCAAAGAAAAATTCGAGAAAAAATGAGAGCAAATGTATGCAGCCTACGCATATTTATGCATACATAAGCATATATTTTGTGCGAGTGTGTGTGTGTGTGTGTGTGTCTGTGTTAGTATTTGTGTTATGCGGCGTATGCGTAATGCCGGCAAAATAAAGCATACGCAGCGTTGGCAGCAGCGGAAGCAGACAGCCGAAAGGAAGCAGACAAACAGACAGACAGACAGACATACTTTTTGTGCTGCTTTTGTTGTTGTTGCGCCTTATGCTATGCAAATATGCTGCATGTATGAGTGTGTGTGTGTGTGTGTGTGTGTGAATTTATTATAATATATATACACACACACTCGCTTTGCGGCAGAGAGAGAAAGACATGTATAAACATGAGTGTAAATGTATTGTGACGACAGCTTAGACATTTATGCGCAGTTAAGCTGATTGAAGATTTGTGTGTGCGATTTCATTTTTAAATATTATGGCTAATATAGATATTACCATGCACACAGAGAGAGAGAGAGAGCGAGAAAGAGAGAGAGAGAGAGAGAAAGAAAGAGATAGAGCAGAGAGAGAGAGAGAGATAGAGAGAGTGAGATATTTAGAGCAGAGAGCGAGAGAGATAGAGAGAGAGAGAGAGAGATAGATGGATGGATAGATAAATAGAGCAGAGAGAGAGAGAAATAGAGAAAGAGAGAGAGAGAGAGTGATAGATAGTTAGAGCAGAGAGAAAGATAGATAGATATAGCAGAGAGAGAGAGCGAGAAAGATAGATAGATAGAGCACAGAGAGAGAAAGATAGTTAGAGCAGAGAGCGAGAGAGAGAGAGAGCAGAGAGATAGATAGTTAGAGCAGAGAGCGAGATAGACAGTGAATTAGAGAAACTTGTAAATTTTGAATTGAAATAATTTTGTCAGCGATTTGCAGTTGAGATTTGACAACTTTGATGATTGATGGTAGCGAGAAAATTGACTGCGATAATTGTGGCTCTCAGTTGAGAGTTTTGAGTAATGCGATTGGAAATTATTAATTTTGTATTTGCTTTTCTTAAAAAGGGCGTAACTTTGTATTTGTTAACAAGAAGTTAGTGGTTAGTTATTTTTATTATAATATTTTTAATAATTTGTAAGTGTGATTATAATATTATCTGATATTTTTATATAGGTAGAGGTGCTGCCTTGAGATAATTGATGCAACTTTCTAAGCAGAATTTAGAAAATAAAAACTTTAAGCCAATTCTTATATGCTCATACAATTTTTACATACTTATGTATATATAATATATTTACTATATATGCATATTTTTATTTTTATGAATTGTCAATTCATGGCCATACCAAATTTGATCCCAAACTGTGCACTATCTGGCATTACAATACAACTTCAACGCATGACAAACACACAGTGCGTATGCGTAATCTGTAATAAAGTTAATAATAGTTGCACAGATAGACAGATAAATACGCACAGTGTACGTACTGTAGACAGTTGGAGAGACAGACAGACAGACAGACAGTCAGACAGACAGACAGAGAGACAGACAGACAGACTGTCTGTCTGGCTTTTAGCGGCTAGTCTGGGTCGTCGTCTGTTGCCTGTCACAAACAATTGCAATTTGTTATTATTATTATGACGATTATTATATAGATTTTATTGGTTTATTATGCATTATCAATTGCTGCAACTGTATGTGTATGTATGTGTGTGTGTGTGTGTGTGTGTTTTGTTTATAGAAAGTGAGTTAAATCAACTGTCGCGACATGCTTAAGCTGCCAGCCAAATGGCAATCAATGAAACTCGCGAGTGTCGACATCGCAATTAGCCCGCTGCCATAATCAACGCCAATCCCCCTCTTCACCCTACCCACCCCCCCCACCCCCTACCAACATATGTATACTCATTCAGTTGCACTGTTTGTCAGTCAATCAGTCCGTCAGTCCGTCAGTTAGTTACTCAATCGATTGACTGGCCGATGAACTGCGCCGGCCCCAATGGCTTCTGATTGCAACTCTCAGTCTTCAACATGAGTATGCATACATATATGTATATATATATATATATATATATGTGTTTGTGTGTGTGTGTGTGCATACTGATTGCGCACGTGTCCCATTCATCAACTAATTAACTGACGGGGGGGCAGCAGCTGCTGAGCGACAATGTGTCTTGGCCTCCTTTTTTAATTCAATGTGTGGCACAGACCAAAGTCAAAGATTTCTATTGTAACAATTATAAAGAACTATATATGAATATATTTCAAAAAATATAAATATATATATATTATCAAAAATATATAAATATATTTTAAAAAATATAAAAATATATAATTAAAAATAATATAAATATATTTAAAAATAATATAAATCTATTTTTAAAAAAATAGAATAGAATAATATAAAATAGAATAGAATAGATAAATAGAAATAAAAAAAAAATAAAAATATATATTAAAAAGAAAAAAATATTAAAAAAAAATATAAATAAATATAATAAACAAATAGAAATTTATTAAAAAAAAAAAATGATGAATATATAGCGCTGTGTATAAATATCATAAAAATATATTTCGACTATTTTCAATAGATAATCATGAAAATAAAATAAAAATAAAATTAGTAAGAACAATTTTATTAAAAATTTTTTGTTTAAATATTTGTATTTGCCAAAGTGCTTGAATTAGCCAAAAACACGATTGAAACCAACACAATAATAATATAATAATAATATTTGTTTATTATAATCAAGAAAACTTAATAAATTTGCAGAAATTTCAAAAAAATTGTGTATTTAATATACAATGAGAAGGAAAAAAACAAGTTTCTTCAATGACAACTCAACTGCCACTCACAACTCGCCCGATTTGTGATCCACATATGTTTCTATATGTCTTATTGTTATCTTGTGCCTTTCAGTTCACGTCATAAAAATGTGTAACGCATTAATGAAATCCACAACAATATATTTAAAAATATAAATAAACATACATATATACGCATATGCTGATGATAAGTATAATAACCGATGCATGTCATCAGCTGAGGTGACGACGTCTACACGCTATCTCGTTTAAGAAAGCTCTACTTTATATGAACTCAGCCTTCTAATAATTCAATTTTGAAATTTTGAATTTTGAATAATTCAATTTGAAACTGTCAGCAAGTATTCCTGCAAGTATTTATAAAGATATAGCCAAAAGAATCTTAAAATATTCCTCAAAACTCGTAAGTCCATAATTCAACATTGTCCAAACTTTGAACTGCCATAAAATTGCCAAAACTCAACCGATTTTGATGAAATTTTCGATTTTGTCAATGATTTTTACTAGACTTCAATTTTGCATTCAAAATTTCGAAAAAATCTCCATTTTAGAATTTTTGAGATTTCTGCTCATTTTTCCATACTAACCCCTTGACACAATCATCAAAAACTGAAAATTTGTCGACCCCAATTTTTTTGCTTATATCGATTCTGGGACTCAAAACTAGCATTTTGTTTTTTATTTGAGGTGTTTCTGATGAGTATTTTAAGAGATATGGCCAAAAATGTGGCAAAAAACGATAGCGAACAAAAGTTTCCATTTTAAAAATTTTTGCTTCAGTTTTGACCCTCACATCATTAATAAAATTTAACTGATTTTTATGAAATTTTCAACTTAGTTAATATCACTTTCTTACTTTCATTTGCTGTTTATTTCAGTTACTTTTGACGAGAATTTATAAAATTATGATTAAAAACGTGCCAGAACATTGCCAAAATGTCACTTTTTAATTCCCTCTCAACTTTGAACTGCCATATCTTTGCCAATACTTAACCGATTTTCATGAAATTTGGGTTTTTGTTAATGGTTTTGATACCAGTTTATTTCTGCATTCAAAGATTTTTCATTTTAGGCGTTCTTAATTTTTCGACTTTTTTGCCCAGTTTTGCATACTAACCCCTTGTCAAAATCATCAAAAGTCGAAAAATTTTCGATTCAAATTTTTTGTGCCCAATCGATTCTGGGACTCAAAACTAACATTTTCGTTTTTATTTGAGGTGATTCTGATGAGTATTTCTCGAGATATAACCTAATATATAGCAAAATTCGCCTGAAGATGCAAAAATCTATTTTTTGGCATTATGTTTGCTGGGAACTGTGATAACTTGGCTAAAACTGGAGTGATGTTCAATTCGGATGCCATTTTGTAAACGGTTTAATACCTGAAAATTCAAGATCAGTTGCAAGTTCAAGTGTCTGGCAAGTTATGTGAATGTGGGGATCGTATGTGGGGATCGTTGGACGCTGAGTGTCTTTGCATGAAATTTGTGAATGTTTCATTGTTGATTTTTTGAATGCATAAATACTTAAATACAATAATGATATGAGTATGCGTTTAATACACAAAATCAAGTCGAACGCAGACGCAGACAGAGAGACGTGGGGCAAGAAGAAGCGGCAAAGCGGCAACGGCAGCGACTGCGGTTTTGTGGCAGGCAATGACCGGACTCAACGCTGCAACCGCGATCAATGCACCTTTGCCAAAAGGTGCAACGCCTCGCACAGCTCTCAAAAAAAAAATGTATAAACAAAAATAAAGAGAGAAAAAGAAATACGAAAGACGCGACTCAAGTTGAGAGTTGTGTCTGTCTGTCTGACTGTGTGTGTGCGGTGTGTGGTGTGTGTATGTGTTGTGTCTGGGCATGCAATGACGCACGAAACGCGATCAACGAGCGTTGCAAGGGGGGTGGAGGGGTACGTGAGCAGCGAGGGGAAGCTGCACAAGACTTGCTTGAGCAGCAAACCAAAAACTTGACCAACACATGAGGCCATGGCTATTTTTAGACGGACTGTGGCTGCGGTTGCTGCAACCGCAACTGAAAATTGGCCCAGACAAACTGAAAGTTCGTTAACTGTTGGCTCTCCGAAAGCGCAGCCTGCACGATCTCTCCACAGATTTATGCGTGTCCAAGTTTAACCCGAGGTCAAACTCTGGACTGGAGTGGACTGGAGTGGAGTGGAGTGGAGTGGACTGGACAAGAAAAGGGTGTTGCCCGTTGCAACTTTAGCAAGTTGCAACATTGTACTGGGGCAGGTGGTTCATTTATCCATGTAACATGCCAATTTAATAGCACTTTTTTACACCACACCCACACCCACACCCATACACCCATCCATCCATGCATTCCCAGCTGGAATTGACCAGAGATTAGGACAGCGTCTCCATTTGAGGCGTTGCGTATCAAACTGCATTTATATATTTTCTTTACTCCGCTTATTATTCCCTGACTCTGCTTCTTTATCCTCTTAAAAAAACATATATATATTTTTTTGTATTTTATTTTTTCTTACATTTTGTTGCTTTTGTTTTTGTCTCGCAGACAAATTTATGAGCGTTAAGTGAAGGCCAATAAAATGCCTTTTGTCTGGACGCGGCTTAAGCACAGACTGCTGTTGCAACTGCCTCATGCCGCATGCCGCATGCCCCATGCATCCGCTTCGCCTTCTACAGCTGCTGATTGTTGGTCTTTTGAGTCCCCATCATTTGCAGTCTTTACAGGGTTCATTAATTTTCGAGGATTTTCGACTTCTACAGCTTGACGAAGAAGAAGAAGAGGAAGCTGAGAATTTCTCATGTGCAGAAAAAAACTTTCAGTGTAGAACTTTATGTAACAGTGAAAAATTGTTTAGCAATAACAGTTAAACAATATGAAGTGGGAAAATCCTTAAAATTGAAGAAATCCTTGCTCTTTTAACAGAGGCGAGGAAAATTCATTTTCTCACAATTTTCGCACTTTTGAAAAATGAAGAGCCAAAAAAAAGTAGAATTTGACTCTTCTATACCAGAGGTAGTTATCAAACAGGAAAAATGATCTCTAAACAAGAAAATATGTTCTTTATTTTCTCGCTATTTTCAGAAAAAATCGCTAATCTATTCCTCTATCATCTATAAAACCTTGGCTTGTTCTGTGAATGACGAATGGAAAATTTAGACCTTATCTAATCCATATAATATTTCGACTAAAGTTTCCATAAACTAAGCTCATTCTATATTCACTATATTTGGAGGTGGCACCCCCACAACCCCCCCTGCTAATGAGCTCTCTTCCTCTTCACTTACAGTAATTCATTTATAATGCAACCTCAATTAAATCAATATTAAATATTTGTTTAAATATTTATATATTACTATTAATTACGATATCGTTTATTTGACAACGGCATGTTGAGAGCAACACTTTGTTTCTGCTTAGTCGGCTTCCTAATGGTAACTATACCTGAATATATATATATATATATATCGTATACTAACCCATGAAACCTATTCCAGTTGTCGGCTCACGTGACCTTCACGAATCTGAAATGCAGCTATACGAATATTAGCTTCGGTGCATTCAAGGAGTGCAGGATTCGGGCAGTTAATCGGACCCATAAATATATCTCTGTATACGCGGAACTGCGCTATAAACCCCTAAAGGATATTACTGTAAATATCAATCTCTTCTAATTTTAGTATTTGACTTGATTTTGAGTTGAATTTTGTAGGGCAGTATACAGTTATTGCGGAATGATCACGGTTATAAGCCCTTCTTTGTGAATATCACCTATAATGTGTGCAAGTTCTTCCAGCATAAGAATGTACCGTTTGTCAACGTGTTCTTCGATATGATCAAGGAAAACTCCAACATCAATCACACTTGTCCCTATGATGTAAGTTGTACTTCAATCTGATCGAATAATATCTAGGATATATATGGATTTCTATCTTTAGCATGATATAATTGTGGACAAGTTCTATACTGGCAATCTGGATGATAGATTCGATAAATATATACCCTTACCCAATGGGGACTATGCGCTGATCATCATATTTTTGACTTATGGCGCTGAAATGTGCAAAGTCACGGTTTATTTACGCAAGAGTTAAGCAATTAATTGAAATCATTAAATTGTTTAAACATTGGAAAAATCAAAGGCGATTTAAAATTCTTCTCAATTGGGAATAATTACTTTACATTTTTTAAAAAATATAAATAACTATGAAAAGAGGGTCACATTTCTTTTGAACCTCAACATGCGTAGAGTTATCGTGATCTCTGGTGGCTTTGCCTGCATCACAGTAAATAGAGTTCTTTAAATATATTTTAAAATATTCTATAGATTCAAATTTATATAATTTATAGTGTTGTTTGGCATTTGTAACTTTTACGAATCTCAAATGTGGCTTCGTAAATGCCACTATGGGTTACTATGAAAAATGCCAAATCAAGGCTGTGAATCGCACCCATAAATATATTACAATGATTGGCCGACATCGTAACAAACCAGTGGATAACATAACGGTAAGGTTAAGAATCACTAAATAATATTATATATATATTTCTTATGATATTCGTAGGTTAATATCAAACTGAAGCGTTTCGATGGCTCCAGTTATAAACCATATTTCATTGATCTGACCTTTGATGCCTGTAAATTTCTGAAGAACCAAAATAATGCAATCATCAAATTATTCTACGATCCGATCAAGAAAACCTCAAATTTAAATCATAGCTGCCCCTATAATGTGAGTAGAATACCGTTAAGATTGTAAAGTGGACTCCATTTTGAATTTATTGGCCTATTAGCATGATCTTATTGTGGATAAACTTTGGACCGGCAATTATGAGGATGCATTTCTGAAATATTTACCCATGGTGTATGGAGATTTTGCAATATTTACGAAAATATTTTCCAATAACATTCCTTTAGATTATATTCACGTTTATGTTAAGTTGGTGGATTGAGGAATTGGATTGCGATAAATAATCCATTATTATATACTTATAAATTATTATAGAAATCATATTAAAATGAGATATATTTTTAAAGAGCTTTCATTTCGAGTTTTATTAAAAAATATATCCGATTTTAAATTAGCGGAACTGATAGTAACGTTTTTTGTGGAAAGTATAAAATACAGTTTTGAAAATAATTTCAATTTATCATATTGTGTGGCACAAACATGACACGAGAATTTCTGCTATATTTCCTCTTAGCATATTTAGAGGTAAGCTTAAATTTCCTATAAATTTTTATACTCCTTCCTATAACCGACTATATCTCAACTAACTAGTGCTATCTCGCTCTTGTAACATTTACGAATCTTAAATGTGGATTTCTTAATGAATCCCTTGGAAGATATGAGATCTGTGAGATCAAAGCTGTAAATCGTACCCACAAATACATCAATATCTATGGCAAATTCAATTATAAACCCCTTGATAATCTAAGCGTGAATATTTTCAATTATTTTAAATAATTTTCAACTTATAAGATTATATATTATATTTCATAGGCCAACATAAAACTGAAACGTCATGACGGCACTGGATATAAACCCTATTTTGTGGACTTTACCTTCGATGCATGTAAATTCCTGAAGAATCCCAACCACCCCATTATCAAACTGTTCTATGAACCCCTCAGAATGAGCTCAAATCTGAACCACACATGTCCTTATAATGTACGTTAACTAATCTAAAAATTTATTAAGATTTTTCTCCAACTCTAATTAATGTTATTCCAGCATGATGTTATTGTGGACAAATTGTGGACAGGAAACTATGATGATGCTTTCGTAAAATATTTACCTGTGGCCAGTGGACAATATGGTATATTTTTTACGATATATATTAATCGAATTGAGTTCAATAATATACATTTATTTTTAAAAACGTACTAAGTAAAAAAGAAGTTAAAAAAATTGAAAAAAAAAATTATATAAAAATGTAACAAAAATATTGAAATATTGGAAATACTTAAATGTAATGGAGGTTATCGTATTCAATTCAAAACTCAAATTGTTGGCATCATTAAAATGTTTAGTCGCTGTGAAAACAATCTCAAAAAATTACTAACTAACGGAACTAATAACATATCATATTCGATTGCTTGTAGAGACTATATTTTCAATAAATAGTTTCAGTCAATATTATTATTATTATTGTGGATACCTCTCTTTATAGCAGTTCTTAAAAAAGCAAGGTTTCTTTCTATATATATACACTAAAGTATTATTATTATTAAATTTTTTTTTTAATCTTAAGTGCTCCCAAACTTACGTTACTTTCACAAATCTGAAATAGGTCCTTTGATTAATATGATACATGTGAAACTAAGTCTGTCAATCGCAGCTACAAATACATCAACTTCTATGCCAGATTCTACAACAAACCCATTGACAGACAATATAACGGTATGTATATATATAAACTTTAAAAATGTTGATACCTTTTACATTTCTTAGTATTATATGCAGGTAAATATAATGGAGAATCGTTATGATGGCATTAATTACAAGCCATACTTTCTTAATTTTTCTTTAGATTCCTGAGAATTTATGAGAAATCAACAAAATCCCATTATCAAATTGTTCTTTGAAGCTATCAGACCCACATCAAACATGAATCAAACGTGACCCTTTAACGTAAGTCGACTTATAATATAGCTACATTTATTCTAAAATTTATATATATTTATTACATATAATATAAATATATAATATATAAATATAAATATATATTATTTATATATATTTCAGCATAATTTGTTAGTTAATAAACTATACTCGGGAAATCATGAGCAAATATTTTCTGACAAATTTGAGAAATAAATTGAAAATATTGAAAAAATTTTCAAAAATTTTAAAAATATACCGTGGAAATAATTTATAAATTTCCTTTGCCAAACATAACGTTTTGTATTAAATTTGTTAATATCTCTTTTGCAAGCATCGAACTACGATTGAAATACAACTTCTAAAGATCCAGTAAAAAAAATTCAATTCAGTTCGGAATGCATTATAACTGTTAATGATATCAATAATTTTTTAATTTTCTCGGATCATTATTGTGTTTATTAGCTGTGAAGAGCAGCAGAAAAATGCAGTGTGGAAAATAAATTACATTCATTGTGTTTATAAACATGGCGCGAGTTCTACTTATAAGTCGTTTTATAGGATCCTCAACCTTGAGCAATAATTTCCTATAAAAATTTTTAATTAAATTTTAATTCAGTGCAGATTATCTCATGTTATGTTTACGAATCTGAAATGTGGATACTTCAACTATTGTTTGGGTCATTCATTCATTTGGGTCATAAATATATCATTCAAGAATCAAATTAATACCGTTATCAAATTGTTCTATGATCCCCTGAAAAAGACATCCAATCTCAAGCATACTTGCCCTCTTAATGTAAGTATATCCATTTAATATATAATTTTATTTAGTTTTTGGACATCTTTCAGCATGATGTCATAGTGTCGGAGTTATGGTTTGAAAATTATGATACAAAATCATATTTCATAAAATGAAATATTGATTAAAATTTTTAGTTTCAAATGGTCAGAGATATATTAGATACGATAATTATCCGAGTCGATCACCGTGAAATGGGTTAAAAATATTCAGAATTAATTACAATACTTCCAGCAAATTATGTACAATTTTGATATGATTTTTATTTCCACATAGTATTGATTTTAGTGCTCATTAAATAACATGTTGAGCTCGCTTTGGATTCTCTACGGTTTTGCAATATTCGGAGTAAGTGTTTAGTGAACATCATTATAAGATTTCTTAAAAATTTTCGAAAGTGCCATTTGTATCTGTAACAGCTACCTCTGAACTACCACGACCAATTTATCAAAAACTAAAACTTATTGATCAGATTATCCATTTTACTAAAATCAGTCCGACCCCAACTTTGAACTGCCATAACTTGACTGAAATTCAACAGATGTTGATGAAATTTTCAATTTTGTTAATGATTTTGATTCCAATTTCATTCTGCATTCAATTATTATTTCCTTTCCGGCGTTTTAAAACTTTCGCCTTTTTTGGCCCACTTTCCATACTAACCACTTCACAAAAAGCAAAAAAATTACAAATTTTGACATTTAATTTTTTGCTCTAATCGATACTGGGCATTTTTCTTTTTATTTGAGGGGTTTCTGTTGAGTATTTTTCGAGATATGGCTGAAAATGTGTCAAAATACGGCAAAAACTAAAAATTTTCATTTTCTAATTTTTTGCTTCAGTTTTGACGCTCACATCTTTAATAAAAATCAACTGATTTTTATGAAATTTTCAACGTAGTAAATATTGCTTTATAACTTTCATTTGGTGTTTATTTTAGTTACTTCTGACGAGAATTTTTCAAATTATGATTAATAACGTGCCAGAACATTGACAAAATGTCACTTTTTAATTCCCTCTCAACTTTGAACTGCCATATCTTTGCCAATACTTAACCGATTTTCATGAAATTTGGGTTTTTGTTAATGGTTTTGATACCAGTTTATTTCTGCATTCAAAGATTTTTCATTTTCGGCTTTTTTAATTTTTCGACTTTTTTGTCCAGTTTTGCATACTAACCCCTTGTTAAAATCATCAAAAGTCGAAAAATTTTCGATTCTAATTTTTTGTGTCCAATCGATTCTGGGACTCAAAACTAACATTTTGCTTTTTATTTGAGGTGATTCTGATGAGCATTTCTCGAGAAATGGATCAAAAAGTGTCAAAATAGGCTAAAAAATATAAATTTGCATTTTCTAATTTTTTGCTTTTGCTCTAACCGTCACATCTTTAACGAAACTCCACAGATTTTAATGAAATTTTTAACTTAGTTAATATTACTTTCCAACTTTAATTTGGTGTTTATTTGAGATATTTCTGTCAAGAATTTGTCAAATGATGATTAAAAACGTGCCAGAACATTGCCAAAATGTCACTTTTTAATTCCCTCTCAACTTTGAACTGCCATATCTTTGCCAATACTTAACCGATTTTCATGAAATTTGGGTTTTTGTTAATGGTTTTGATACCAGTTTATTTCTGCATTCAAAGATTTTTCATTTTCGGCTTTTTTAATTTTTCGACTTTTTTGCCCAGTTTTGCATACTAACCCCTTGTTAAAATCATCAAAAGTCGAAAAATTTTCGATTCTAATTTTTTGTGTCCAATCGATTCTGGGACTCAAAACTAACATTTTGCTTTTTATTTGAGGTGATTCTGATGAGCATTTCTCGAGAAATGGATCAAAAAGTGTCAAAATAGGCTAAAAAATATAAATTTGCATTTTCTAATTTTTTGCTTTTGCTCTAACCGTCACATCTTTAACGAAACTCCACAGATTTTAATGAAATTTTTAACTTAGTTAATATTACTTTCCAACTTTAATTTGGTGTTTATTTGAGATATTTCTGTCAAGAATTTGTCAAATGATGATTAAAAACGTGCCAGAACATTGCCAAAATGTCACTTTTTAATTCCCTCTCAACTTTGAACTGCCATATCTTTGCCAATACTTAACCGATTTTCATGAAATTTGGGTTTTTGTTAATGGTTTTGATACCAGTTTATTTCTGCATTCAAAGATTTTTCATTTTCGGCGTTTTTAATTTTTCGACTTTTTTGCCCAGTTTTGCATACTAACCCCTTGTCAAAATCATCAAAAGTCGAAAAATTTTCGATTCTAATTTTTTTGTGTCCAATCGATTCTGGGACTCAAAACTAACATTTTGCTTTTTATTTGAGGTGATTCTGATGAGTATTTCTGGAGAAATGGATCAAAAAGTGTCAAAATAGGCTAAAAAAATGTAAATTTGCATTTTCTAATTTTTTGCTTTAGCTTTAACCGTCACATCATTAACGAAACTTCACAGATTTTAATGAAATTTTTAACTTAGTTAATATTACTTTCCAACTTTAATTTGGTGTTTATTTGAGATATTTCTGTCAAGAATTTGTCAAATGATGATTAAAAACGTGCCAGAACATTGCCAAAATGTCACTTTTTAATTCCCTCTCAACTTTGAACTGCCATATCTTTGCCAATACTTAACCGATTTTCATGAAATTTGGGTTTTTGTTAATGGTTTTGATACCAGTTTATTTCTGCATTCAAAGATTTTTCATTTTCGGCGTTTTTAATTTTTGGACTTTTTTGCCCAGTTTTGCATACTAACCCCTTGTCAAAATCATCAAAAGTCGAAAAATTTTCGATTCTAATTTTTTTGTGTCCAATCGATTCTGGGACTCAAAACTAACATTTTGCTTTTTATTTGAGGTGATTCTGATGAGTATTTCTCGAGAAATGGATCAAAAAGTGTCAAAATAGGCTAAAAAATGTAAATTTGCATTTGCTAATTTTTTGCTTTAGCTTTAACCGTCACATCATTAACGAAACTTCACAGATTTTAATGAAATTTTTAACTTAGTTAATATTACTTTCCAACTTTAATTTGGTGTTTATTTGAGATATTTCTGTCAAGAATTTGTCAAATTATGATTAATAACGTGCCAGAACATTGACAAAATGTCACTTTTTAATTCCCTCTCAACTTTGAACTGCCATATCTTTGCCAATACTTAACCGATTTTCATGAAATTTGGGTTTTTGTTAATGGTTTTGATACCAGTTTATTTCTGCATTCAAAGATTTTTCATTTTCGGCGTTTTTAATTTTTGGACTTTTTTGCCCAGTTTTGCATACTAACCCCTTGTCAAAATCATCAAAAGTCGAAAAATTTTCGATTCTAATTTTTTTGTGTCCAATCGATTCTGGGACTCAAAACTAACATTTTGCTTTTTATTTGAGGTGATTCTGATGAGTATTTCTCGAGAAATGGATCAAAAAGTGTCAAAATAGGCTAAAAAATGTAAATTTGCATTTGCTAATTTTTTGCTTTATCTTTAACGAAACTTCACAGATTTTAATGAAATTTTTAACTTAGTTAATATTACTTGCGAACTTTAATTTAGTTTTTGTTTGAGTTACTTCTGACGAGAATTTGTCAAATGATGATTAAAAACGTGCCAGAACATTGCCAAAATGTCACTTTTTAATTCCCTCTCAACTTTGAACTACCATATCTTAGCCAAAAATCGACCGATTTTCATGAAATTTGGATTTCTGTTTATGATATTCTTGATATTTTAGTTCTGCATTCAAATTTTCGAAAAAATCCATATCTCCATTTTCCATACTTTCTATTCCACTTTCCATACTAACCCATTCACATGAAGACAAAAAAACTTAAAATTTTGACATCCATTTTTTTGTTTATCTTTGATTCTGGGGCTCATAATAAGCATTTTGCTTTTAATTTGAAGTGATTCTGATAAGTATTTTTCGAAATTTGGCCAACAATGTTAAAGGACTCGATAATTATTTTTTTTCTTAGTATCTGAGTTCAAACTGGCAGAACTTTTTCAATGCTCAACAATACAAAACAACTTTTATAGGCAGATATTGACATAATGAAAAAAAGTTACTCTTAAGCAATTTCTCATTTTAAACTGACATTAAATTGTAAATTATATTTATATATTTTATTTATTTATGTTATATTTATAGTGCTTGGCTCATGTATCTTTCACGAACCTCAAGTGTAACTCCATTAATAATACCATTGGCAACTTTCAGGAGTGTCAGATTAGAGCTGTTAATCGAACACATAAATATTTGACGATCAATTTCAAGTTGAACTGGAAACCAGTAAACAATATATCGGTAAGAATCGGTAAGAAGCTGAGACAAAATTTTAACGGATCTGTAAACGAATGTTGCCTTAGACCCACATTAGGTTAATGCGTCAAGATCATGGTTATAAGCCCTTCTTCATTGATATACGAATCGATGTCTGTAAATATCTTAAGAATCGACGAAATATGATGGTAAACCTCTTCTATAAGGCTGTGCTGCCGTTTTCCAATATCAATCACAGTTGCCCCTTTGATGTAAGTACTTTGATGATAAACTTTCTGATTAAATGACTAATTAATTTTTAATATTAATTACAGCACGATTTGATGCTCGACAAATTCTATACGGGAGATCATGATGCTGATTTCATAAAATTATTGCCAGTACCGAATGGGGAATACGCTTTATTTTGCACTTTCTATGTACAAAATATGGAGACCTCCAGCATGATGCTCTATTTCAAAATATTTAATTAGGTAGCGGCGTCGTGGTGTCAGGTGAAGGTCGAAAATGTTTGCTGCTCATTAATAATAAATTAAGCAAAAATAACAGAGAAGAAAGTGCTTTTCTGCGTTGTTGTTCCCTAATGACCTAGAATACCAAATGTTGCCTTACCCAGAGGCGCTTAACAACAACAACCATAACAACAACAACAACAACAATCATCCCAAGAGCGTGCCCAGGCTGACAGCAGTTGGCTTAAGACTGCCTCCTCCTCGAGTCGAGACGAGATGGGATGAGACGAGATGCGTCGAGTCATTCAAGTCAAATGGCCACATGAAACGGAAGCTAATCGCTTGGGTAAATAGTTTACCCTGACAGGTAACAAGTCTCCCCTCTCTTTCTCTCTGTCTCTCTCTCTCTCTCTAGCTGTCTCTGTCTTTTGTCTAGGGACTTTGTGGCTTTCCCTGTTGGATTATAAATGATATGACCGCTGAAGCTGAGCCAGACACAGATTTGACAAGCTTGAGTTAGCATTTCCTATTTATATTTAAATAGTTATTTTGTTTTTATTTCTATTTAATATATTTAATAAGTGAAGATTCTGTACAGCTCTAAATACTTGAACATCACATGGTTAGATTGTGTAAGTGGAACCAAACGTCAATTCTGTATGAGGATTACATATAGAGATGTGTTTTAGGATTGTGTTGTAGTATAGAGGTGGGTTATCGCTATTGGCGCCTCATTGTTTTGGCAAATCCTTGCCTCTTAAGACGCCCCAAAGGTTTAGCCGGAATCAGTTTCAAGCAGAAGTTTGTCTCTGTATCGCCATGTATGCCTAACAATCTGCTCTTCCACACTAATCAGCTTTAAGTCTCTATGAAGAGTGGAACATCGTACATACCAAGGGCAATCAGTTATATTTCTAAGGACCCGATTCTGCAGTACCTGAATCCGTTTATAATTTGATTTGGCAGCGATCCCCCAGATCTGAATTCCGTAAAGCCGGATTGGTAAGATACAGTGCACGTATACCGCCCTTTTGCATCTAAGCGGCATGGTACTCCTTCTATTGATAAGCCATCACAATTGTTGAATCCTCATGTTACACTTTTTTGTGGTCTTTGTTAGACTTAAGATGTGGTCCGATGTGGTCTAGCTATGAAAATGGGCAACAGAATGAGAGAGGCAGGCAAGAAGCAAGCTCTCAAGAGCGAACAGCATTGGTTGTGAGGGACTCTTTCATGCAAATTTGCTGTTTCTACCTGCGATCATAAGAGTAGCATGCGGGCTCTATACGAAGCGTCCGTCCTAGACGACGTACAAAACGCTATTGACTCAGTATAGGTTCGCACATTGAGAGATCGAACTTGTCGGAAGCTGTTCGTGTGAGCCGATCGGGGTATGTCGCATCGAAATGGGGTATCTCGCTACGAAATTTCGTGGCCGTTTTCGTTGTATGAAATGTCCCATCTATATGTTATATGGTCAGTGCTTATATACATATATATATGTATATTTTTATGTGAAGAGATTTTCAGTGTTTAACTTATGTTAATGGAAATTGAAAAAAAAAATAGAATTTCTTATCATTAAAATTTTTTTTAAATTTTTTTTTAATATTTTTTTACATTTAATTTACGGTCGTTTATTAATTACTTTGATTTGCATACCTCGTACCAAAAAATGTGATTCATATTAGATTTGTCAAAAGTCAGAAAAAAATTCCCGATTTCCCATTATGTAAAGAAGCTCTTCAAGTAAACAAATTTTGCTCTAGAAATTTCGTGAATTTCTTGTTTACATTCATAATGTAATCAGATACCGACAACTGGAGAGAGATAGAGTTTCTGAGGAAGTTTCTTATAAACTAATATCAAACTGTGTCCCCTTGGGCAATAATTAAGACAATCGATTGGGGTTAACTGAAGTGCAAGGGCCAGAAAGGACATCAACTCTTACTCATTGCAGTGGACATGTGCTGCCAAGTTGCAACCATGTTGGCGGCGGGCAGACTGTGGCATGCCGCTGAAGACCTCGTTAGAGTCAACGGCAAGAAAAAAACAAACAAAAACAAGAAAAAAAAAATAACAAAATGAAGTGCAAGGCGGTAAAACTACAAAGACGCACATGACGACAAAACTGAAGGTAAACCAGAAGGAGCAGGAGGAGGAGGAAGGAGGAGGAGGAGATCAACGTGCAGCAGGAGAAGGCGGCACAAAAGTGGAGGACGACGTCGGCGTATCTGGCGCACTGATAGCAAAAAGGCAAAGCGGCAAAACCTCATAGGGACAGAGATAGCGAGAGAGAGAGCGAGAGAGAGAGAGAGCGAGAGAGAGGGAGAGCGAGAGAGAGGGAGAGCGAGATGGCGCGAGAGATTGCAGTGTTGCACAGTGGGTTGAAATCGACACTGACACACGCACAGACGGACAGCCGGACAGACGGACGGACGAATGCACGGATGGACGGACAACAGTGTCGCAACTCTTTGAAGTTTTGTTTGAGCTGCGCTTTTCGGTGCCGCGTTGTCGCGTTTCGAATTGCAATCAAGGGGTAGCCTGAAGAGGGATGGGGTAGGGGGGGAGGGCAGTGGGGAAGCGGCGTCACACAAGCAGCGAAGCGTACCCTATGCAATCCTATATCTTATCCATGCCCCTGGCAGGTGTGCCTCATGACCTCCTCCACTCTATATCTTCACATATCTCTCCTGGGCTTTTTGTGTCTGTGTTAATTGCATTAAAATGTTTGTAATTGCAGCGAAACTGCAGTTCTCTCTGTCTCTTTCTCTCTCTCTATCTCTCTCTCTCTCTCTCTCTCTCTCTATTGGTCTCCCTCTCTCTTTTGAGCTGTAAATGTTGCCGTCTTATCGTCACAGCGTCATCGAAAATCTGTGCAACGTCTGTCGACATTCACATTCAGCAAATGCCACAGATGCCGCTGCCGCTGCCACTACAACTGCTGCCGCTGTTGCATGCAACTGAGCGAGAGATGCGCGCACTCGCGTTTCGTGTCGTAACTATAATTGCCATAATAACATAATAACGAAACCAAGAGACAGTTGGCCAAGGCAATTGCCACTTGGACACTTCCACTCACAACTCCATTCCCAATCCACAAGCTTCAACATTGTAAGCCCATAAGCTGCAACAAAAGCCAAGGTGTCATTTATTGTCTCCACGCCGAGACGCCTGCAATAAACGCGCTAAGGGCGAAGCAGTTGCTAGGGTATACAAATACACTGAGAGAATTTTGTTTAAAAAAGCTTGTTATCGGGCTTCTTGAAATGGTTCTGAGAAGACTTAAATACAAAATTAAATTGTAAAGCAAAAATTTGTTACAAAATTGAAAAAATTGTAAATATAAATATAATATGTATATATAATACACTGCGAGAAAATATTGGAGATGCAGCTGTACAATATTTCTTTAGGAATTGAAGCATTTTAAATTCTAGAAAGACATGAATATCTTCTTAAATACACACAAATTGGAAATTAGTCTAGTTATCAGAATTATTTACGAAAAAGTTTAAATATGATAACATTAAACCTAAACGGTAAATGTCGCATATATACCCATAGGGATAAGACACAGAAATGTCTAAAGCGAATTGCGAATATTGAGGCATTTTACCATTTAAAAAAAGATTAAAAAATTGGAAAAATTAGACTTGAACCTTGAGAGAAATGTTTGTTTATCTCAACTAAAGTTTCTGAAAGTTTCTCAAATTTCTACTTGCCATAAAATATATTTAAAACAATCGAAACAGAATTATAGATGGAAACAATCGCAAAGTTCACACATATCTTAATAAATCTTTAACTATAAACCTAAAGGTCAAAGGCCAATGCTATATCCTTAATATTATGCAGATAATTTCTCTCAGTGCATGCCTAGCAATGCTATAGCCATAGCTCAGCTCGGGCATAGCAATCTCAATATGGTTAAGGCGACATCGACGGCTTGCCAAGATAAATGCGATGCGTCAGCAGCCGAAGAGGAACGGGGGGAAGTTGGCGACTGGCAGCTGGAGGTGCCATTTTTCTCATGGCCAACGAACCGAGTGAAGGCAGCGGCGACGGCAACGGCTTCTGGTAAACTGGCAACTGGACACCAAAAAAAGGGGGAAGCCAAGTTGAAGCAAGGAAACTGTGTTGACAAGACAGCCAGAGAGCCAGAGATGCAGACAGAGAAAGGAAAGGAAAGGTTCATACAGATGAGGAGCGGTTCAGAGAGGTTTGTTTGGCTGGTTGACTTTTCCGCATGTTTTGGTTGGGTCTGTCCGTCTGCTGTGAAGTCATACTCTATACGAATACGAGTAGTATTCATTTGGAGTCTGTTTCACATTCACTAGTTATCTCGCCACCACTATCTATCTACGTTTCTCTCTCAGTTGCCGTCTAGTGTCTGTTGTTGTGCTCGAAACCTCGTACACCTAACCTCGTCCCGTTGGCCCGTCTGCCTTGTTTGTCAAAGAGAAACAGTTAAATGCCAGTTAAATCGGAATCAAAGCGAAAACAATGACACACTGCCAGCGAAAGAGACAGAGACAGAGACAAGGAGAGAGGGATAGAGGAGACAAGACTGGCTATCATTTGTTAAGGGGGCTGGGCGGATGGTATAAGAGGGGAGGGTTGGCTAGTGAACTGCTCGACCTGCTCGACAAAAGCTGAAGTCAGAAGAGAGACGCATAGAGGCAGGCAGCGCAAGCGCTGCAGCAGCGACAACGGCAGCGGCAGCAACAACAATAAAAAAAACACTAAGACAGAGACTAGACTCCATAAAAATAATTATTATCGGTTGCAATTTCTGTGCCTGTGCTTGGTATCTCTGTCGCACGCTCTCCCTCTCTTTCTCTCTCTCTCTCTCTTCATCTTTCTCTTGCAACTCGTTTGGGGCCAGAGTCTACCCCAGTGCCCACTTATTTTCGACTCTTCAATTTGGTTTCGTTTCGTTTGTCCGCTGAGGGAATCCAATGTTGAATGCATCGCTTTGAGTTTCATCTGTTTCACATTACGAATGCAGTTGCTTTCATTTACTTCTTCTCTTTGGTTTCTTCTCTATTATCTCTTATATCATCTCCTTTGTATTTTTGCTCTTGCCGCTGTTTTCCCTCCACTGTCATTTCTTTGACTCTTTATATCGATATATAAATATATCTGTATGTATATCTGTATCTAGATATATATATTCTCTACTCATCTATTATCATTTCCTTTGCTTTTTATCACCTCTCTTTCTCTTTCTTCGGAACTATCCTCTGCCTTCTTCCTACCCCATTTCATTCTTCGTTTTTCTTTAACTGTCTGTCTCATTTTTCTTTCTTGACAATCAAATTTTTCTCGTCAACTTTTCTCTAAATTAATTCTCACTCCTCTCCAGGCAGGATTCTCCTTACTGCATCAACACTGTTGTGAGGTAATAATTTATTATTATTTAATAATTAATTTATTATTTATTACAAATAAAGAACAAACCCTGCTTGGACCTAACAATCACTTGGCATATGCCACGCCATACATATGTATAATATCATCCTCTTTCAATGTTAACTCTACTCTAAATCGAACAAACACCTCAACAACAGACAGTCAATTTCTCTCAGTGTATTTTGGCATACAATTGGCAAAACGTAATTACATTTATTGCCGGACAGTGGCAAATGTCTGGGGAGGGGACGCGACTGGACGACAATGGGCAGCAATTTAGGCGCAAGTCTGGGATGGATATGTTTGATATGCTGTCGACACGCATCGTTGAGCTTTTGCGACAAAAATGTGGACAGTGTGGCAAAGTTGCAAGTGGCAAGTGGCAAGTGGCAGTGGCAGTGGCAAGGTAATTGCCACAATTTGCGCTTTGCGTGAATGAACGAAATGAAACGGAAAAGGGGCAACATCAAAAGAGGGTTGGGTGATGTTGTATAGCAGGACGACAACTTCCGTCAATGCTTGTTGCAGTGGCAACAGATGCGAGGGGTCGGCGCAACAGTCGACAATTTTTTTTATCTGTAAACTCATTTGAACCGCCTGCTGTCATATTTGAGGTGCGCATAAAGGCATTCAACGACGCCATAAATCAACTGACAACTGCAGGCTGCAAACTCCAGACAAACTACTGCAGGCAGCAGTGTCTGAGATCTTCAGACTGAGGTCTCCAGACTAAGGTCTCTCGATTGAGGTCTGCAGTCTTCAGAATGAGATCTGAGGACTGTCGACTGACCGAGGTCTGAGGTCTATTGACCTGAGGTCTGAGATCTCTAGATTGAGGTTCGTTGACAAAAATCTGGGGCCTCTTTACTAAGGTCTAAGGTCTCTGTTATGTTGTCTGACAACTCCAGACTGAGGTCTTTAGACTAATTGATTGAGCTTTTTTGGCAAAGGTTTCCTAGCTGAGGTTCCTTGGCTGGGGTTCCTTTGACCGATGCCTGTCATTTTTATACTGATGTCCCTTGTCTAAGGTCTAAGGTTTCTAGACTGAGGTCTGTAGACTGATGTCTCTTGATTGAAGTCGTTATACTGAGGTCCCTTAGCTGAGGTCTCTCGACCGCAGTCTTCGGTCGCAGCGCTGACGACTTTTGGGTAATAACTTAAGACAGAACATGCATCGATATGTGTTCCACCTAAGCAGCTAGCTCGCTTTGTCTCCATCTCGACCTCTCTGCCTCGCGTCTCCCTAACCCTCATTTACCCTTCATGTCACCCTTCCGCCTGCTGTGTCTAGACGACAGACGTTGTCTGTGTGTGTTGTTGGCAGCCGCAGCCAAAAGCAACAGGAAACAACACGACAACACACGACATGCAGACAACTGTGACAGCTCGCAACCTAAGCAACTGCAACAACGGGGCAACAACAGCACCAGCAGCAGTGAGGCAGATAACAACAATGTCTACCTGTGTCCAGCTCAAATGAGCCAACAATTCTCAGCTGTCAATAATGTCTGTCGTTGTGCTTGCAGTTGCCCCTGTCTCCCTTCTTACCTCTTAACTATCTGCTGCTGCTGCTTCTTCTTCTTCATCTTGAAGTTTCTCAACTCTTCCACTTGTCTGCAACTCTGTCTGTCTGCTCCTACCATCTTCTCCACCTTTGCCATTCACCTTTAACTGCAGTGTATCTGACTTCGATTCCTATTCCAAGTTTCATGAATTATAGCAAAAAAAAAAAACTTCTGCTGTTTATATTTTAAAGAATTTTAGAAGAATAATATGAGCTTTTTGAAAGTTTTTGTATTATTCTTCGGAATTAGTCTTGTAAGAGAGTTTGAATTTTAAAGTATTTACTATTGAGAATAAGAGTTTATTTCGAAAACTTTCTTTAATTTCCCAAAAACATACAAATTTTCAAAAATAATAATAAATCATAAAATGCCTACGCAAAAATCTTTTGCTTTTTACAGACTTAATATTTGAAGATTAACCTTCATTATGGAGAGACTTTTAAAATGTTTTGGAATAAATTATATCTTTCGCGAATATTTCATAAGATTCAGGTTATTACGGACCAATATTTATTAATATTTAAAAATTGAGTTTCATTTTAAAAAGATTCTTAAACTTTTTTGAATAAATATTATTTTGTTGAAAGTATTTTACAAGCTCCCCTAATTATCCTGAAGAATTTCTCTATATGTTTTAATTTTCTGCAGCAAATTATCTTCCTTTCCTTTTCTAAATTCAACTGTCTTAAGAATTATTTTTATTATTATCATATTTTTTTTACAAAAAAACTGGATATTCAAAGCCTCGCTTCTAAATCTCTCTTTTGACGTTTACAAATATAAAACCTCAAATCTTATATCATAAGAAATTGGGTATTCTAAACCCAACTTTTTCTTAATTTCCTAAATATTTCTTTTACAATATCACAAACTTTCAAAACTTTAATTGATTTCATTTTCTTGACTTCTACTTCTTCTTGCCTTCACACCCCTTTCACTACCATAATTTCTTCTTCTAACTAACTATTTTAGTTCCCTCTAATCCTAGATTTACTCTTTACTCTAATAACTCTTTCTTTCTTTCTTTCTCATTCTCTCTCATTTTCTGTAACTCATACCGTCCCTTTCTATCTGCTTTATTTCCTCCTTAAGCTGTTCTCAAAATTTCATTTCATTTCTCTCTCTTTCTCTCATTTTCTGTAACTCATACCGTCCCTTTCTTTCTGCTTGATTTCCCCCTTAAGCTGTTCTCAAAATTTCATTTCATTTCTCTCTCTTTCTCTCTTTGTGTAAGTCATACCGTCTCTTTCTTTCTGCTTGATTTCCCGCTTAAGCTGTTTTCAAAATTTCATTAGTTAAAATTTTGCAATGGCAGCATTGTGGACTGTCCTGTCCGTGGAGGTCCAGTTAAGTCCTTAAATCCATAATCCTTTTGGAAATTGAGTTGCCAACTGGCTATTCTGTGTCTGTGTGTGTGCCTCTCTCTGTGTGTGTGTCTGTGTGTGTGTGTTGCTGTCTTCATTTCGTTGCGAGATTTTCTCGCACACACAGTGTCCTTGCAAATGTCCCAATTGCACATGATAGGGTCTTAAAAAGTCGCCAAGCTTTCACACACACTCTACAGACACAGTGAAGGCCGAGGAGGAGAATGAGGAGGTCTGGCTGTGTCGAGAGGGGGTGGTGGTGGGGGGGGAGCATTCGGTGTCCCGCTTAATTATTCAAAACCATGTCATGTCTCTGTATAATTTTATGCATTGGCCAATGTGAGCGCCACAATGATGATGATGACGACGATCATGATGATGATGATGATGATGATGATGATGACGCCTACACAACCAGACAGGGGTTGCAGAGACAGACGTAGGGAGGTTGTACATAGCAGAGGCAGACATGGCAGAGACATATCTGAAAAAGCTACAACTGCACACATATCGCATTGGGGGAGAGGGGGGGCGGAGGCAAGAGAGTGGGCAATCGCCAGCAGGAGACGCCGCCACATGTGGCAATCACGAAACGTAGTGCCGTTACACACACACACATAGACATACATATATGTTGTTGCAGAGTGTGAGAGAGCGTGGCATACCAGACAGTCTGACGCTGTTGGAGCCCACGTAGAGCATAGCCACTCAGTGAGTTGACTGCGACTCAGACTGCAACTGCTGCTGCCTCTTCTGCTTCTTCTTCTTGTTATAGTTGTTGCTGCTGCTGCTGTTGTTGTTGGCCAGGTCTCTGGCTGTCTGGACGACAGCAACAACGTTGCAGACACCAACAACGACACAGTCTGTGGCAGACCGAGACTATCGAAAACTCGAAATTTATTCGTTGGAAAAAGTTGATTTCAGTTTTATTTTATTTTTTGTTTTTGCCTTTTTTTTGTTGTTGTGCCGTCTGTTGTCTTTGTTGTTTCCTCGTTAGTTGTTGGTGTTTGACTGTTTTGTGTATTTATGCAGTCGAAAAATGAGTTGGAAACAAAAAAAAAAATGCCCACGAAAATTATGTTAACCAACGGCAGCTGTGCTCAAATATGCCACATTCTGCTGCAACTACATCTACATCTACATCTTCATAGCCTGTTCCAGAGTCTATTCAGCATTTTTGCTGAGCCAAGCAAATAATACAGTTGGCAACATATTTGCCTAATTCGATTCGTTATAGTGGCAGCCAGGAAATATAGTTGACATTGGCTGTTAATTCAATATATGCACTTTCATAGGAAATTCAATTTTAAATTGAACCTTTTTAAAATTCGGTTATGTTTGAATACAGAGTAACAAGTGAGTTGGCAACGCGCCTAATTAACAGGCGCTTCACTTAACATGCATACTTTACAGCGCTCCTGCTGCAAAGGCGCCCTTTAACAGACTGCGCTTAGCAGTTGTTGCCTATGTTAGCTAACAGCAGCTTGAACTTAACAGCACACTGTAAGCTGAGCCTGGTTGCGCCGATATTGCCACGCATGCAAACTATCGATATTTACTCAATATGGTCGATAACCAAATATGACTTGGATTTATGATTTAAACAAAACTATATATACATATATATATAAATAATATATTACTTACTCACCGTATGTCTGCCAAAAATTGCGCCTAGGCTTTAATATAAGCTGCGGCTTTGTATGCGTTGGAAGTTGTAAATTCTCCTCGTACAGCTCCGTAAACAAAATGAATTCCATGCGAGCTGTGGTTGTTGTTGATGTTGTTGTTGCTGGAGAGGATCGTGTTGGTTGCGGTGTCAAAGGTGATGCGGTGGTCGCTGTTCGCAGAGTATCACGATTATAAATTCGATGTTGTGTGTTGACTGCAGTTGCAGTTACAGTTGTTGTTGTTGCTTGCAACAATGTAGCACGTTGATTAATTTGATATGGCAGCAACATGAACGCAGCGACGTCAGCGTCAGCGTCGGCGTCGGCGTCGCTGCCAGTGTCAGTCGTGTGAGACGCGGCGCGACGACGACGGCGACGACTTTGCAACACTGTCGATGCTCGCGACGGCGACAACAATATGAACGAAGGGGAAGGGAAGGTGCCTCTTGGCAGCGGTTGCGATGTTGATAATTTATTAAGCAAATTTGTGGCTGGCGACGACGGCGACGGCGGCGGCGAAACTTTGCTGCGATTTATAATTAAATTTAACTTATTATTTGCACTATTTACACTGCGCGAAACACTTTGCGAGTTGCCAACACTATGCGAACGCGACGCGATGATATCGATGACGGCGACGTCGGCGGCGCCGTTTCCAGTTAACTTGCGATACGTGCTTTGGCTGATGTTGTTGTTGTTGTTGTTGCATGTCCGACAGTTGTTGTAACTGCTGTTGTTGTTGTTGCTGCTGTTGTGATTCTTTGCTTGTGGCACCCAGAGTTTGGTCGGGCCGCTGCTGGAGGATTCGCTGTTGCTCCGCATGGGCATGGGCACCGCGAGGGCTTGTGAGGACCACAATAGGATTGTTGCCAGAAGTACCGTTAGTTTGAATGCAACCAATGCGCTGTTGTTGTTGTTGTTGTTGTTGTTGTTGATGTTGCTGTTGTTGTATGTGCAGCGGGCCCCCGCGGCGCCACTGGCTGATTGCGTGGGGGCCACAGCGTCAACTATATGCGAATTGATAGTTCACTGCGCACCAACACCACCAGCCAACTGTTGCATACATTAATTGCGCCACTATTAAGCCAAACACTACCACAAACACTAAAAAAAAACAATAAGAAAAATAAACGGAACATGAAATGCTGCCAAAGAAAAGCCCGCGAACAATGAACGCAATAAGTAAATATCGATAGTTATATAAAGCGCTTATATCGATATTGACGATGTAAACATTTAACAGAGAGACGCCGATAATTTTCTTATTAGCTTGTTAATTAAGATCTAAAGAGCAAATGCAAAATAAGTAAAAAAAAAAGATCATAAATATTTATTTATATCAAAAAAATTAAACAAACACTGCTAATTGGCTGATTATCTAGCTGCCAATGCACGTTGCGAACTGTTGCCAAGCACTACTAATGCAGTGATGGACACTGTTACCAACTCAAGTAGAATTCGAAAATAATTAACTAAAAAAACTGCATTAAATCACAGCTACTAATTTCTAGGAGTCTTGAATCAAAAAAGCATTAAACTTAAAAACTTGTAATTTGTAATAATCATGGTTCTTCATTTTTTTATATCTATTGCGCATTGCCAACTAAATTACATTTGCCACCCACATATTGCACACAGCATTGCCAACTACTTTTAATTGATCCTCCATCGACAAAAGCAGCCTGCGCAGCGTTGCCACCTAGGTGAATCCCATAACATAATTTGGCGCGCATTTGAATGCAATTAATGAGCAATTAAAACATTGTTGCAAGTGACGCACATTTTCTTGCAGTGCATTTGAGTTGTGTGGTCGTGCATTTTTCTTTTGTTTTTTTTTTTTATGATATTTTGTTGCTGTTAGTTTTGTTGTTGCTTGTCTGCGTCTGTCCTTGTTACACTGTTAGAGACACAACATAATTTTTACCAGCGAAATGCAGTCCCCTCCACTACCCGCTCCCCTTGCACTGCAGCTACCCCTTGGCAGACGCAGGCATAAATAACATAATGTGTGCGTTGGCAACAAAACAAAGCAACTTGACAGAGTGTGAGGCAGGAGCGAAGAAAGTAGCGCGCCACACGTTGCGTATGTGTAATATGTTGCACAAATTTATGTTGCACTTCTATTTGGACTTCAGTTTTATTATCATCATCAACAACGTGGCCCGTTATTGCAGTTGCAGTTGCAGTCGTCGCCGCTGCTTATGAAACAAATTTTCTAAATATATTTCACATGCCCCTCTGCCAACATGCCCCTCTCACGTAGTCGAGTTGTTGTTATATGACGAGAGATTACAAGCAACGATGCTGCATGCACCCAAAAAAAAAAAAAAAAAGGCTAAAATTAAAGTAGCTAAATTAATGGCATAGTTGCAGTCAGTCAACTGCCCCTTGCCCCATGCCACTTGCCACACAGAGACCACTTGCCACCCAAAGCAGACAAAGGTGGAATGACTCTTTGCAAACATGTCTACGCTGCCACCAGCCCCTTTCCCTTCCCAACCCCAACCCTCACCCCAACCCCAACCTCAGACTCTGTTCCTGCCACCCCTTTGACAGTTTCTCCCTCATTCTTTTTCTTTCGCTGTTTTTGCAACTTTTTGACTTGAGACAACAACTTTGTTGCTTGCCACACACTCGCCTTGTGCCACATGCCACTTCTTTGCTTTGCGCCTCATTAAGTGTCCTTTCGCGGTCTCCAATCGCAACTGACACTAAGTTGAGCGATGTAGAGGGAGGTGGGGCAGAAGGAGTGTGACTCTGAGGGTGGTCAGGGGCAGGGAGGTGGCAGCTAGCATAAAGCAATGTTTACCGCTAGCTAATGAGCGCCCATCAATCTACCTCCCTAGCTTCAGTTTTCTTCTGAGTCATCACAATCTTTCTATATTTTTAGGAATCTTTCTTCAATATTTTCATGTATCCTGTTTTTCTCATACTTTTCTTTGCTTTTTTAATTTTACTTCTTTGTTTTCTACTCTTTTCCTCTTTTTAATACCTGCATTCTTTTTGAAACTTTTCTCTTTCTCCCGGGAGAGGTTTATGTTTTTTCATCTATTCCTATATTTCCTTTTTTTGTCTCTTTTTTTCTTTCATCTTTGTCTCTTTTACTCTGACTTGCTTTCCCTGACTCTTTTTCTCCCTCTCTCGCTGTTTCTCATACTCTCTTCTTTTCTATCTTCTATAATCTCTCCCTTTCTTTCACTGTCTCTCTTTTTATTGCAATGTCCCAATATTTCTATTCCTTTCCCTACTTTTTTCCTGTCTCTTATTTTCCCTCTCTCTCTATCTCTCTCTCTGTCTCTGTCTCCCTCTGTCTCTGTCTCTCTCACTCATACTCTCTGTCACTCATACTCTCTCTCACTCTTTCTGTCTCTTTCTCTGTCTGTCTCTCTGCCTCTCTCACTCATACTCTCTCTCTGTCTCTGTCTCTCTCTTTCTGTCTGTCTCTCTCTCTCTCTCTCTCTGTCTGTTTCTCTGCCTCTCTCACTCATACTCTCTCTCTCTCAATATATCTTTCTCCCTTTCTCTATATCTATCTGCCTCTTTCATTTCTTTGAATTCTTTCCCTTCTTTCCTTAAAACCTTTTCCCCTGCTCCCATTTCTTTGTTTTCCTTGTATTTAAAAAATGTTTTTTTTTGTATTTCTTATTTTATTGAAATTGTTGCCACTTCATCATCATCATCATCATCATCATCATCATCATCATCATTATGATCGTCATCGTCCTCGTCATTATCATTAGCATGATTCATGTTCAACTGGCAAATGTTATTGTCTCCACTGTCTGCCAATTCCTCTTACCTCTTCCCACTCCCCATCTATCCCTCAATCCCCTCTCTCCCCCATCTCTCATATGCTGCAGCTCCCCACAATTAGCCAGAGGCAGACACCGTCTGCTTTGCTTCACTTCCCCCCCTCCCCGCTTCTCAGACAACGGCTACTGTTTCATTGTTGATCTGTCGCAGTCTTTCTATCTCTTTTATTCTCTCAATCTCTCTCTCTCTCTCTCAATCTCTCTCTCTCTCTCTCTCACTCTCTTTCTCTGTCTGAGTATCTCCACTTCAACGTTTGCTTATTTTTTTGTTGCTGCAATTTATTTGATTGCCTCTCCATTTCAGCTTTTGTCTGCCCTGCTCTCCTGCTCCCGCTCCTCCTGGTCCTCCTCCTCATCCACTAACTCCTGCAGCTACTCCTCTCCCTATCTGGCCATCATCTTCATCACTTCACGAACTCCTTAGGCGCGGGATCAGCGTTAAGTCAAAATTTATGTTGATCGTAAAAACTCACTCGCTGTATCATAATTAATATTAAAAAGTCAAGCTGCAAAAAATGCATGCAAAAAAAATTTACACTATATAAAATTTTTAAAGCAGCTGAAACCACAGCAATAAAGTGCTGACAAGTGCTAAGAAACCCAATAAAAAAAATTTAAAAAAAAAATTTAAAAAAAAAATTTAAAAAAAAAAATTAAAAAAAAATTTTTCAAAAATAAAAATTATTTTTAAAAAGAATGAAAAGAAATTCCTGAAGCAGCTCAGGTTGTTCGACGCTGTTCTCAGCGTGGTAATATCCCTATTTAAGTATATTTTATGGCTTTATATATATATAAGGCAGTCGATCTATTTATAGAACCTTCTTTATGATGTGAGATTTTTTTTTAAGCTCTTTGGGGAGAAGAATTTCTTTTGCAAGCTGGGACTTAAGAAGTTGTAAAAAAGGATTTTTAAATTTTTCTTACAGTTTTTAAGTTATGTTGGAAAAAAAATAAATAAAATACAAATTATAAAAATAAAATTAATTATGGTTAAATTTTTGTATAGGTATTGAAAGAATAATAAAAAAAAAAGAATAAATAAAATAAAAATAATAAGAAAATAGTTTTTTTTGCCTGCTGGAACTTAGGAAGTTGTAAAAAAGGATTTCTGTATTGTTCTTAAAGTTCTTCAAGTTATGCTAAAAAAAAATAAAATAAATAAAATATAAATTGTAATTATAAAAGAAATTAAATCTACATTTATCTTTAGTTGTTCAAGAAATAAAAAAGAAAAATAATATATCAAATATAAATAACAAGAAAATAGTTTTTTTGCATGCTGGGGTTTAAGAAGTAGTTTAAAAGGATTTCTGAAATGTTCTTAAGTTTTTTTTCTTAGATCAAGGATAAAAAATAATAAAGATAAATTTGAAAAAAATGTATTAATAGTTACAAATTTTAATTATTATTTATTTAAAATTTTTGAATTCTATTAAAATTCAATATTTTGCTCTTAGACATTTCTTTATCAAATGTAGATTTTAAAATTCTAAATTATTCCTCAACAAACTTCACTAATTTCCTTATGATCTAAATAAATGTATTTTCTAAATTTTATACCCTTTAAACCATCCCCAAACTAACCGGAAATACCATAATTTTATAGAAATTAAAAAAAAATATTATTATTAAAATAGAAAATAATAAAACAATAACAAGGTATAGGCATTCTCCACGCTTGTTTCATTTTCGATTTATTATTAGTCTTTTTTTTCAATTTTTTTTTTTCTAATTCAAACACATTCCAGTTTATTTATAAACAACTCGCCAAATTCTTGCATTTATTTTTGGCATTAAAAACAAAATAGAATGAGAAAAAAAGTATAGAAAACAAATAGAAAATAAACTGAAGAATTTCTGCCACAAAGGCTGGCGACTGGCAGCATGCAACAGCATGTTGCAACGATAATAAAACTGAATGTTATCGATAACAATGCAAAATGTAAAAAAAAAACACAAGCAATGTGTGAAAGTTTATATATATATATATGTATATATA